>CAWUFW010000050.1:2505000-3757500 GCA_963921515.1 Calotriton arnoldi
CAATGTGCCCCTACAGTGCCTGTGCCATTCACAGACATTGTAAGTGCAGTGGGGCCATATCAAGTACACAGGATGAGAGTTTGTCATTTCGAATTGCAGAGCTCCAGGATGCCTTCACTGTATGCTAAGGAGTTTGGTATGTATCAAACTCCTCAGCATAATAAACCCACACCAATGCCAGTGCTGTATTTATTACAAAATGCACTCAAAGGGCATCTTAGAGATGCCCCCTGAAAAGCAACCAACTCCCTCGTGTCCAGCTGGTTGGTCGGCACCAGGCTGCCACAGACAGACATGTTTCTGACCCGCTGGGGTGGGAGCCCTTGTGCTCCCGTGGGTCAAGGAAAAAGGCTGCTTAGGTTGGAGGTGCTTCCCACCTATCCCCAAGCAGGAACAGTATTCAGGGCAGTGAGCCTCAAAGACTTCCTGCCCTTTGATATGCTAGCCAAGGCCTCTCCAGCTAGTGGAGATGTCCGCCCTCTTGACCAAGCCCCACTTTTAGCGGCAAGGTCGGCGGAAAAATTAGTAGTCAGGAGAGGTGTGTCCCCTCTCTGCCAAGACCACCCCTAAGGTGCCCTGGACCGAGGTGACCCCTTCTTAGGAAATCCTCCATCTTGAATGGAAGGATTTGACCCAATCAGGTTAGGGGGATGCTCCCTCCCCAAAGGAATTGGACATTCTAAGGGTGTAGTCACCCTAAAGTCAAATAGCCCATTGGCTACCATCTGCCAGTACCTGTAACGCCCCTAAATTCAGTATTTTGGGGAACCCCAAACCTTGATCCTCCGACGCCTGCAACTCAAGAAAAAGAGGACAAAGAAGACGCCTTGCAGCCGGGCCTGGAAGACGACTACTGATGTGGCCCCAGCCCTACTGGCCTGTCTTCTGCTCAAAGACACTGCAAAGAAAATGACTCTTGTCCCGTGGCCAGGAACTTCCAAGCACCGCAGGAAGACTGCCACGCTTCCGCCAAGACACGATTTCCCAAGGACAGCTGCCCTGTACAAAAAGACTTCGTCTTCGGCGATTCCGGATCCAGGCGGATCCGCGACCCCTGCCCACTCTGCACCCGACGCCCACAGTTCGAGTTCGAGTGGCTCACCTGTCCTGTAAAGTCTCCCCAGGGATCCTGACTTCATCTCTATCGTTGGCTGACCTCTCCTGTACCCCACAAAGTCGCCTGCAGCCTCAACCTGAAGTGCCCCCCCAACCGCGACCCGCTCTGGTAAAGTAAACCCGACAGCAAAAGGCTTCCTGCAGCCTTTTTGTACAACCGAGATTCCCTTTTGAAATGCATTGGGCACCCGACACTGATTTTGCTCCCTGCACCCGTCCGCCCCTGTGCCGCTGGTGATATAGCATTAGTGCTGCCTTCTGGCCCCCCCCCCTGTGCTGATCTTAACCCCCGGGACCTGTGCCCTGAAACCGCAGGTACTTACCTGCAAACTGTGCCTCTTCAGATACCCCCAGTCTCCATTGACTAACATTGGGCCCAGTGACTTCTGCATCCAGCGGCCCCTGTGCCACTGGTGGTGCAGTACCTACCTTGAACTGTTCCTTGCACAGTGTTAGTCCAAACCCCTGAAGACTGGAATTGTAAGTCGAGTACTTACCTGCTAATGCTTAACACTGTTTTCCTTCCATAGGATTGCATTGCATTCTATCTATTGCATACAAAAGTATATCTATTTCTATTGCAAAGTTCAACTGTTCCAAACTGAAAACACGAAAGTATTTCTACGACTGTAAAGCATTGTTTACTGCCTTGCAAAACAATTCCACTGCATTTGAAAAGTATTGCTACTTTTAAACTGTGACTTACCTGCAACTGAGTTCCTCTTAGTTCTAAGAATAAAGTAACAAAGTAATAACTTTTTATACAAAACAATTGGTCTGGATTCAGTCTTTGAGTGTGTGCTATCATTTCTTGCCTGAGTGTGTACAATAAATGCTTAACACAGCCCTCTGGTAAAGCCTACCTCCTCGACCACACTACCACAAATAGAGCTTTTAGTATTATCTACTTAAGCCTCGGTAAGCCTCTGGGGATCTACTGGACTCTGTGCACACTATACCTTACTTGGGTATAGTATATACAGAGCCAGCTTCCTACAAAGGTGTCCTACCTGTGGGTGTGCAGAGAGCAACCAAAAATTCAAGTACACAGGATTGCTGCTCATGATGTATCTGTAGGTGACGCAGCTGGTTTTGAAGGTGGTGCTGACTGGCATGGGGAGCCTGTGGATTTCCCTCAGGGTGGAGTGAAGTGGCCCAATGAGGCATGCTGCAGTTTGTAGAAAGTCCTTAACTGTTGTTGGCTTCCCAGACACACACTGCAAGACGTCTGGTACAGAGGTTTTTTTGAGAAAGAAAGATATGAAAACAAGCAAAACAATTTTTAGGATTTTCTCTGACAGTGATTAGCATTCTGTGATTTTCCATCCCAAACTTACATTGTTAAATGCGAAACTTCTAAAATGCAATAATACGTAAGCTAAAAGCTCCTAACGGCATGTGCCCTTAAGCCTGGGTAAAAGACCCATGTCAATGCCCCCTCCCTTCTTTGCAGCCTTTAATATTTATAAAAGTAATTATTATAGTAGACTTACAATTAGGCAGATTCGGAGTACATGTTACCCCCCTCTCCTGGGCCTTGCTGGGCTGGGGCTGGGCAGTGCTGGATCATGGCTGAGTCCCAGGGGAAAGATGGAAAATGAGTAATAATGGCCTTCGGTGCAAAGTACCTGAAAGAGAGGCAAAGCAGCAGAGCCAAAGTTTGAGTGAGTGGTGCTTGCAGAAAAGCCAAGAGAGCATTACTGAGCCTGGGAGAGGTGACTTTTTATGTGACTCTTACGGCTGCTCCACAATGCTATGAGATATGCATCTCTGTGTGCAGCAGATGTGATAAAGCATCAACAATCTTGTGGGTGAGAAAGTCTTGTACACTTTCCATAGAGGGGCAAAGGAGCACTCGAATGCTGGCTTCAGGGGGTCTATCAGCTCTTCAGTTGGGTCAGAGGATGTAACATAATTGTAGCACTGTTGAAACTGTCTCTGGAAGCCACAATAATAGGTATCATCATCCCACTCAGTGGTAATCATTTCATAAACCTGGGAAAGATGGAGGCTTGAGTTATTCACGCTGAGATTCAAACCTATGACATGCATGTTTAATTTGATATCCTCAGCAGACTGCTCATTCTTATCATTTGATAACTTTTTCTCCTTTATGAGGTGATCTTTCCGTGAACAATGACATTGCTGCAGGCAATATATATGGGGTCAACTCTCTATTACTATGCATTGTCTGATTATACGATACTACCACGAAGCTCATTCTCCTCACAGACAATGGGGATCTCTGCAAAGGGAAATAGTGTTGCATCCCCAGCTGTTAACTTGCAACAACATGAGGGTGGCTTTTGGCTGGCAGCACCAAGTTTCACTTTTTCCAGTATACTTTGAGCTGTAGGTTGAATACATAGCACTGGCTGAAAGTCAGTTTTGTGGCATAAGGTCTAGTATAGAATGTATACCAGATCTGCAGAGTAGTGGAACCTAGTCAACCTTTGTGCAGTTTATGTTGGGAAGCTATAGAGTTACAAATGTTTATGTTCACCTGCATAGGACATAGAGCTGCACTCCAGGCTATGAAACTACAGCTTCATGAAGTCAAGTCGTAGGGCTAGCAGGATTGCAATACCATAGAACTATGAACATAAAGCCTGAACAGGGAAGGAATGCCGTGGCCTAATTTTCAAGCTGCAGCACAGTGGAATTATAGGGTTTTATGCTCAGAGCAGTGGTGCTGTAATCGATGTGGTAGTAAGCTGCAGCACTATAAACTCATAAGGATTTATGCTGAAGGCAGAAGTGCTGCAGTCTGAGTAGGAAGCTTCAGCATTAGGAACTGATATGACCTTATGCCCATGGCAGTAGTGCTGACATCTGAAGAAGAAAGCTGTATCATTATGAACTGATATGACATTATGCACAGGGCACCAGTAGAGATGGGTGAGCCAATAAGCACCCAAAACAGGCTGAGATTTTATGTTGTGTGTCTCACCTCACAGTTTAACCTCATGCCCCAAAAATTAAAAACAAAACAAGCAATAACCTTTGATATAAAACAGGAGTGACACTTGACCAAAGTGTGGGATCCTAGGTAAATATTTTATTTCAGTCTGTCTCCTTTTTTAGGTATCGTCTAAGACAGTGCATGCACTGTTGCTTTTGAGACATTTTGTTTGCTTATCGGGGGCTTAGAGCCTGCCAATTACTTACCATTGGTTGGCTTCAGTTGTTAACACATGCTGATTTCACTTTTTCCTCATGTATTTGTCCCTTACCTGGATCATGCATGGGCCAAGTACTGATTAATTTCTTATTGGTGTCCTTTAGCTGCTCGTGCTCGGTTTGAGGTACTTTTTTTCCTTGGTGCTTTCTTTGTTGTTGTTGCTTCACCCTTCCCCCTTTCAGTATTGGGATTTTGTCTTTGTACTGTTTCAGTTTTAATTAAATAAATATTTTTTTGTTGGATTGCCAGGTTATTAGCCAATGTTTCGTTATTGTGTTCACTGGTTGCTGATTTGTGTCAGTTTCGAAAAGGCACTTTCCACACAGCCTGCTCTCTAACGTGGAAACTTTTAGGGCCATAGTTTCCCCCTTATGCCAATCGCCCCCTCACTTTGGTGGGGCCTGCGTCCTGATTTGTTCAGTACCCATAACTCGTTATTTACTATCGGTATATAGGTAGGGGAACTTGGGCCTATGAATCTCTGCATTATCCATGTGTGGTTGCTTGACAAGGGTTCTCCCCTAGCTCCATGTCCAGGCACCATGCCCAGGACTGCTCTGTTAAAGCTCATTGCTGTCAGGTGGCTTCATGGACACTAAGCACAACTACAGCTCCCAGAACACACAAAATTGGCAATTAAAACTGAACACATGATGCCCTGCTTACATAGAATGAGAAGGCAACCCTAGCCTGTGTGCCCTTTGTGAATGGCTACACATTGGCATCTACTGGCAGAGGGTGCGAGCTTGCCTTATCGCAGTTGTAATGTAGCTCATTGCCCCAGTGCTCCTGATGCAGATGCGTTCAAGTGACATGTACATTGCAAGCTGGAATCCTAGCAGGTCTGACTCAGCATTTCAATATGCAGACGTCATAGGAAATGAGTACCAAGTAGGTTTTGTAAACGTTGTAAATAATGGGTCGCTTTTCGCATGTGTTACATGAATAAATCTTGTGCTTTGGGGTGACTGTTAGACGGCGCTGTCTGCTGCATCATGTGCTGATTGTGTCTGTTGTTTCTGTGACCAACATGTGTCTTCTTATCAGGATCATGTCTGTGTATGACTCAACCTCCCCTCACCTTCCTTGACCATGGCAACCTGCCTTCTCGGTATCTGTAGCTTTGTACAAGTTAAAACTGCAGTGATGGCTTCCTGTACCACACTCCATATCTGTGAAAGAGTCTTGGGTACAATTAATTTCTGATGCCTCAATCCTTGTGAGAGTGCCATGTACTCCCCCCCAAAAAATACACTATTTAGGTTGAAATCTTTTTTTTAACTTTGTAAACAGAAATTCTGAGTTATGCATACATGTAGTCTGTGCAGCATATTTCATTCCTGTTCATGGGGTAAGTTGACCCCCCAAAAATTATTGTGACAAATGCAGAAACATTCAAATCAAGTCACTTTACCAAAGAATATAGTACATACCTAACAAAGAGAAACCTAATAGGGGAAGCAGTGGGGTAGGGTAGTGACATAGTGACAAAATAAATCTCCTCCCTTTACAAACCCAAAATTCCTATTCCCCCTCCTTACAAGCACTACCCCAAAAAATAAAGGTAGGTCAGTAAGCCCACCCTCACCTAAGAAATTTTCAACACCCATGTTAACAATATACTCAGTTTCCTTATTCACCATCACCTCCAGACCCCGCCCAGCTGCTTTGCTTTTGGAAAATACACATTTACCCAGATGGGTCACCCTCAGCTGAACTGGGAGCACAAAAGATGCATTGATGCAATTTGACAGGAGAACCCTACGAACTTCATTACATGCTAGCCCAGGGTAATGGGGCTTATGCGTGGTTCTCAAACTTCACAGTCCTCGCCTTCAGCACTTCTCTTAAGACAGTCTCTTGGCTCCCTGGGGAATTAAAGATGATACGACTGGACCAGTTGTCTTCTTCCCACCATTTCCTCACCAGCAACCGATAGGCTTCGCGTATTTTCCCTGTTAGTTTATCGTCTGCATACACCATCCGTTTCTTGCAGGACAATTTCCAACATTGAAATCAGTGAGCTCTCTCCACTATCATTGAAGTCCAATCACTTAGCCAGCTGTTGTACTGCACTTCGTAACTTTGTTCCAGGTACACTAGTCACATAGTTGGTGCATAAATTCCTTTGGTGACCTCTGGGCCTCCAGGTTCTGAAAGCAGCCTTTGGCGTTTACGTTGCCTGCTCCACTTGGACCACATGACCAACTATGCCTTACAAAATTCTCTAACGCTTGAATAGCAGCTTCCTCCTCCCTTTGTCTGTGTTAGCTCACAACCACCCTCCCTCCCGCCTCCCTTTGTGCTAGCTCACAACAACCCTCCTTCCCTCCTCCAATTGTACGGTGATGGCATGCCCCCAATCCCTCCTGTTGTCTGTTTTGGCTTGCCCCAACCTTCTATCCTTCCCATTGTCATTGTTGGCTTGAACCCCCTCCCTCTCGTTGGCAGTGTTGCCTTTCCCTCAGCCTCCTCCCCATGTTCGTGGTGCCTGGCCCCCTCCCTCCCACTATCTGTGTTTCCTTGCTCCCACCTACCCCCCTCCTTCCATTGTCCGTGATGCCTCCCCCACCCACCATGACAAAACAATGCTATAAACTGGACACAACTGGCCACATCATAGAACTTTTTCCCCCTCCACTCCTCCTGCCTTTGTCTGTGCTGCCCCCTCACCCACCATAGCAAAGAAAAATGCTACCCCCCTGCCCTCTCTGCTGCCTCCTTCTACCTCTGTTTTGCCTCCCACACCCCTCACCAGCAATGAAAAACAAGCATTTGCAATGTTATCGGTCTCGCCTTTGGGACCTTAAAAGAGTTTAGCCAGAGCTATTGGCTCTGCTAATGTGTTTAAACACATGAAGAATAATAAAATAGACATTGTCGATTCTTATGATGAATGGCCAGTGTCAATTGGATAATAATCAGCCCAACCCACACATTCAATTAGCTAAAAAGCAAGAGAAAAAGGAAAAACCAGAGGAATGGCAAATAGAAATTCCATTATATACTCACATATCCCAGTGTAGTGCTTAAAAACAGAGAAATGGACAACATTTTATTATCAGTAACAATAGGATCTAAACAAAGGGGGCCTCCCCACTTAAGCATGCGAGTCTCGGAACTCTGCTAATGTTAACATAGCGCCCCCAATACGGAGGGTGTGTCCATTCATCGCCCTCCATAGTAATATCCCAGTGTTAGATGTGAACAGAGAAAGGGAGAAAATTCTAGTTGCGTTTGTTACTTCTGATGGACTTCCACCTAGCAAATCAGTGCATGGTCCAAAAATGGTAGTACCATCATACGAGCAGCGGTGGGAGCTGCCTGAGCTGTTTGAAATGTGTTCACTGCAGCGGCCCGTCTATAGGTGTGTCTATATGACATGTGAGTCTCTCCTTGTTGTCTCATTGGGTAAAATCACACTGACTCTCCTGACGTCAGTGCTGATGCCGCACCAGTGTCGAATGAATGGGTTACATTAAAAAACAACAAGATAAAGGCACGCAAGCAGTGTGCGCTTTGCTGCTTGTTCCCGCAGTAATACTCCATGGGAGTTAACTTGTGAAAAAAGGTTTCACATGCACCAACCATTAGCCATTTGCAGGCTACCATTTTTGAATGACACAGATAAAAGCAATCTAAGGTGGTGGGAGGAGTCAGACCCCACAAAGTACATACAACAGATCACCTGGCAGCGCAAGCGCTGCCTAGGCTCAACCTAAAAAATCGCAATAATGACCTCCTTGAAGCACTTTTTTTTTTAACTTTCAGCCATGCTGCAGAGCGCTGCTGTACAACATGGCTAAAAAACATTGACAAAGCCAATACCTTGCTTAGGCGAGACCTATGGGCTTTGCCAATGCTTATCTTCATTATCACATAAGAGCATATTGAAGTGTGTGATTTCAGGATGTGTAATGTACAATGACTTCTCTTGTGTTTGATTTAATAAACTATAATGTATTTCCATGTGTAATAACAATCTTGGCCAAATATAGGGTGTTCAGACAACTGACTGGCCTCTTAGTTCACTTATGGCAGCGCAGAGAGCATGAATATTTCTAAGTTCATGTTCAAAAACTGTCACTTGTAATAAATACCTTTCTTCTGCATGTTAAAGAAATACACTTTTTGAACTTTGAAGAGAATTTGTCATATTTTGTTACGCGAATTACATGCCAAATTTGTTCATGACTCGTCTTCTGCATGAACTCTTAGAGCCAAGCCTGACCCTTAGCTTGCCTCGCCTAGTTAATTTGTTGGCTAGGCATTAGTGCTGCCATATGAAATGGGAAGATGCCTCACTATGAACTCTCCATAACTGTAAGGGTCCAGAAAGAGAAATGGGAATGGAAGAGGGTACATGAAGGGGTCAAGCAAATCAGCTTCAACGCCAGATTTAAGCTCACCCAATACAACATTGTCCATCAGACTTATCTGACTCCACAAGTCCTACATAAAATATTCCCGGATCACCCTGACCACTGCCCCCAAATGTGGCTATCAGGATGCCCATTTCTTACATATGACATGGGACTGTTCGGAACTGGTGTTGTTCTGGAGGTCGGTGCTGGATAGCCTACAAAAGATTACTGGGTGGAAGCTGCCATACTCTGTTAAGGAGATACTTTTGGGACTCCTCCCTAGACCTAAAGGGAAATGTTGGACTTGGCCCTTTTTTCAGGGTCATCCCTGAACTTTTTGCCTTCCTCCTGTACTTTCTCTGACCTATTTTTGTTGGTTTTATGACTCTGGGCACTTTACCACTGCTGATCAGTGCTAAAGTGCATATGCTCTCTGTTATAAATTGATGTATGGATTAGTGACTCCATGATTGGCTTATTTGATTTACTGTCAGACCCTAGTACAGTGCACCGCGTGTGCCAAGGGCCTGTAAATCAAATGCTGCTGGTAGGCTTGCAGCACTGGTTGTGCCACCCACCGGAGCAGCATGGAAAGCATGTCTCAGGCCTGCCATTGCAGAGCCTGTGTGCAGTCTGGTACTGCCATGTCGACTTGGTAAGTGCACCCACTTACCAGTCCCCAAACCTTCCCTTTTCTGCATGTTAGTCACCCCTAAAGTAGGCCTGCGGGCAGGGTGCCTTGTATGTAAGAGGTAGGACATGCCCTGATGTGTGTGGCATGTCCTGATAGTGAATTACAGCCAATTTTGTTTTTCACTATTGCAAGGCTACCTGTCCCCATAGGCCAGAATGGGCAGTTTGATTATAACATCTTATAATCCTAACTGACCCAGGGAACATGGTAGAAAAACGAATTTAGTATGCCTGAACTCAGAATGATAAAATACATCTTTTAGTGAAGTTGGTTTTAACATTCTGTGTTTGAAAATACCACTTTTAGAAAGTAGGTATTTTCTTGCCTAACCATCCAGCCTGCCCTGCCAGCTTGTGTATTGTGTGTCTGGGTTTGTGAGTGACAGGGGCTGGGGGACTCCAGGAGGCAGGGTGAGTCAGCACTAGGCTGAATAGACCTATCTGCATGAGGAGTGGTGGGAGGAGTAGCACCTGGGCCTGAATAGGGCTGTGCCTGCCTTCCACAATGCTGGCTCCACCTCCTGTGATGTGTCTGATATCCCTGGCCCACACTGACAAAGGAAGAAGTTGTGCACTGGCAGAATGCACCCAGAACTGGTTTGGACTAGGTACAGGACCCTCTGCCATCAGAGGACAAAGGATTTATGGGTATAAATACTGGGGCCCAGACCCCAAGATTTTAGATCACTTCTGGAACAAACAAGACAAACCTTTGCTGAGGAGAGGAACCAGAGAAGCTGAAGGAGGAGACTATCCCTATGCTGTGTGCTGTTTGAGGGATTGGCCTGCAGTGGTTGCCTGATTGCTAAAGAAAGGAGAAAGGAACTTTGTGCTACTTTCATCATCTTGCAGAACATCTCCAAGGGCTTGAAGATTGAGCTTGCCACCTGCTAAAGTCTCAGGGACACAAGACTTCACCAACCAGCTCCCCTGAATTCCCTTGCTGGGAATTTGAAGTGCCTGCTGTTGTGTTGGACCTTCTGAGAGACTGCGTGTCGCTGGGAGCTGGAAGCGGGACTCACGAAGAAGAAGCGTGTCGCCGCCGCAGCAGTTGTCGTCGCATCGCCGAGAAAGCGTGCCACCGCTGTCGCCATCGCATCACCGAAGCACTTCGCATCACCGGAGAAGAGTGTCGCCGTCGCAGCAGACGCCGTCGCATCACCGGAGAAGCGTGTCGCAGGGCCTGTCGCGGCTCAGAAGATTCACTGAGTCGCCATCGGGCATGCACGCATTGCCCCTTCGTTGTCGCATCAAGAGGAAGACGCCATTTTGTTTCATTGCGAGGTTCCTCCAGTTGGGGTTGGTATTAGCCAAAAGGAGAATCGCAATCAAATGGATGAGCTCGGCGCCCCCCATGGGCTAAAGATCTGCGGGAATGGGCTACAGCGGAGCCAATCCGCATGAGGCGAGTTAGGCGAGATGAAAAGTTCGAAGATGATGCGAGGTCCTGGTATAGCATGATCACAGAAGTTCCCATGGGAGAAGTCCCCACCTCGCAAGAGATAGCTGAGATTCAAGATGACCTAGCTGACACGGGGGCGGCGGCGCCGTCTGGGGACAACTGCAGTCTGTGACTGTAATAGACAACTATATATTAGAGAGATGTAGTCTGACCTGGGGTGTATGATATGAGGGGGAGTTTCCTCTATGCGACTCTGGGGGGAGGGGAAAGGTTGTTAAGAGTTAACTGTTATGATATATTTCCTTGGGACAATGATGTTATATCCAGACAATAATGCAAGTTATTATTTGTGTACATGTCCTATCCTTGAAAGAAAATGTTGGATTTGTTAGGATAATCATCTGCGATGTGTAACTGATGTTACGATTTTACTGTGATTCTGGATGACCAATAAAACAATTAAAATGTTATTTTTATTTTTTAAATGGTCCAGGTTCCTTTGTATCTCGCAGCCATTGTGGAGTTCTGCGAGGCCATGGGGTGAGGACCAGTAGCATAGCAAGGATGCCATGGGTCTTGGTGCAAGGAAAGTGGCATACTTTGACAGCTATTGGGTAAAATACAACAATTATCAGGGTTCAATGTGCCCCAATGCCACTGCACCTGCTGCACTAATTGTAGCTGCACCCCTAGAGAGGACACCACCCTCCCTGGGGCTCATGTGCATGGTGCATGAGAAACCCTGGAGAGGGCCCCCGGGACAGCCGCCCCCTTTACAGCACTACATCATGACTGCGAGGCCCAGGGGATGGGCCCGTTGCCTGCGCCTTGCAGCCCTGATGTAGTACCCCTCCGCTGTCTTTCACCGGCCAGCCACACATGCGCACTTTAAACCTCTTAACCCAGGTCTGTCTTAAGACAGCTGGGTTGAGAGTAAGTGCAGGCCACAGTGAGCTGTGGAGCGCTGACTGAGGCTGCTCCCTCCAATCAGGGTGATGCTCACATGCTGCATGTGAGCAGCACCAGGATTGGGCAAGGAAGTTCCAGCATTCGGTTAAAGTTCCTGGATGAAGAAGAGGTCCGGAGCAAGGACTTCGCGTTAGGTAAGCTTTTTTTATATATTATTTTGCGCATGGGCCCCCCCTCTCCGTAGATGCCAGCTGCCACTGGTAGATGGCACAGAGTGGAGTGGTGTAGAGTGGAGTGGCATAGTGTGTTGTGGTGTGGCATAGAGTTGAGTGGAGTAGAGTGTCGTATAGAGTCATAGAGTAGAGTGTCTTGGAGTGGAGAGTGCAGTAGAGTGTCATAGAGTGGAGTGGCATAGATTGGAGTATAGGTGCCATGGAGTGGAATGGCATAGAGTGTCAGAGTGGACTAGGGCATCATAAAGTGGAGTGGCATGGAGTGGAGTGGCATAGAGTGTAGTAGATTGGAATGGAATTGAGGGCCATAGAGTGGAGATTTGGATAGTGGCATAGAGTAAAGTGGTGTAGAGTAGAGTGGAGTGGTATAGAGTGGCATAGAGTGGAGCAGTGTTGTAGAGTGGAGTGGCATAGACAGGAGTAGAGTGGAGTAGAATGTTGTGGAGGGGCATAAACTGTGGTAGAGGGAACTGGAGTAGGGTGTCATAGAGGGGAGTGGCCTAGAGTGTTGTAGGGCAGAGTGGTGTAGACTGTCATAGGGTGGAGTGGTGTATAGTGGTGTAGAGTGGGATGTCGTAGATTGGAGTGGCGTAGAGTGGAGTGACATAGAGTGGAGTGGAGTGTCAGAGTGGAGTAGAGTGTCATACAGTGGAGTGGCATAGAATGAAATAAAGTGGCATAGAATGGAGAAGAGTGTCATAGAGTGGAATGGCGTAGAGTGTTGTAGAGTGGAGTGGCTTAGAGTAGAGTGCTGTAGAGTGGAACGGTGTATCATGGAGTAGAGCGGCATAGTGTGGAATGGCATAGAGTGAAATGACATAGAGTGGAGTAGTGTAGAGTGGAATGGTGTAGTGTGGCATGGAGTGGGGTAGCGTAGTGCCATAAAGTGTAGTGGCATAAAGTAGAATAGATTGTTGTAGAGTGGAGTGGTGTGGTGTGGAGTACAATGGTGCAGAGTGGAGTGCCATAGAGTGGAGAAAGGTGTCAGAAGAAGGATTGGCTTGGAGTGGCGCAAAGTGGAGACAAGTGTTGTAGAGTGGAGTGGCACGGAGTGGTATAGAGTGGAGTAAGGTGCTGTGGAGTGGCATAGAGTGGAGTGGCATGGAGGGGCATAGAATGGAGTAGAGCGCTGTAGAGTGGAGTGGCGTAGAGTGAAGTAGAGAGGAGTGGGATAGAGAGGAGGAGAGTGGAGTGGCATACTATAGAGTAGTGTTGTACAGTGGAATGATGTAGTGGAGTAGGGTGGCTAGGAGTGTTGTAGAGTGGAGCGGTCATCATAGAGTGGCGTAGAATGGAGTGGCATGGCGTGGAGTATAGTGTCATAAAGTAGAGTGGAGTGGGATAGAGTAGAGTGGAGTTCCATACAGTGCAATAAGGTGGCGTGCAGTGGTGTAGAGTAAAGGGTCGTAGAGTGGATGGCCATAGAGTGTAGTGAGTGGCGTAGAGTGGAGTAGAGTGGCTAAGGGTGAAATAGCGGAGAGTGTCGTTGAGTGGAGGGGCAGATTGGTGTAGAGTAGAGTGTCATAGATTGGAGTGACGTCGAGTGGAGTATGCATGATGTGGTAGCACGCTGACATTACAGGCAACTAATTTGCAATTGAAATTACCTTTACATTTGCACAGACATACTGTTTTACTGATAAAACTATACAGCACACAAACGATAATGTGTGGAAATCGCCATCACTTAATGTAATGATTTCTTTTGATCGTATTAACATATTTGATTCCACCACCTTTCAGAATTACAAGAAATGTGCTTCATTTGTGCTTTCCAAATTCTGATCTATTCTGAAATACATGTACCAGTTCATTTACTGGCATTTAGAGAGAGAAGAGAGAGAGAAGAGAGAGAGTGTCATGGTTAAGAAATTGGCGGCGGAAGTAACCGGCCAAACAAGGAAGGGAAAGGCTGGGAGGACAGAGGAAGGACATGAGGCAAGAAAGAGAGTCGAGGGAAAGAAAGAAAGGAAAGGGGAGGGAGGATATGAGAGTGAGAGAAAGGAGGGGTTAGAAATGAATGAGTATTTTATTTTACTGCTGAGGTGTCATTGTTATGCTGATACCAGTGTCAGTGAAGTCTATCCCGCCTCCCCTGTGGCTCATTCTGCTCCTGTCCCTCACATCCTTCCCGCACCCTCCCACCCCCGCATACCCCTCCTCACAGGCTCCCAGCAGCACCTCTGCCTCTACAGGCATTACACACACTCTCCTACACAGACGCCATCACCTCAGCGCAGCCAGCGCCGAGGGATGCAGAGGAAACCCGTCTCCATGACAACGGGTCCGGCAAAACATGATGCATAGAGCAGTCAGGGGTTGTAGCTGAGGGGGTGGGGGCTAGAAGCGCGGGAGGGGTCAGCGCTCCAGGGCCGGCTGTCCAAGCAGGATACAGAGACAGATTTCTATGAAGGAACATGCAGCGACAGACTTCAAATCAGGAAGAGGTACTGAAATCGACTGACAAAGCAGGAACAGGCAGAGAAAGCCAACTCTCTGCAACACAAACAGAGGTAGAGACCCCCAGACAGTAACATAAGGCATGCAGACTGCCCAAGCAGGAAAAGGCAGAAGCAGTCTGCCCAACAATTAGAGTCAGATTACCCAACAGGAAAATACACAGACACTGGTAGTCAAAGGAAGACCAGACAAGGACAGACTGCTCAGACAGGAATAGGCACAGACATACTACCCAAGCGGAAAAGGTAAAGAAAGATGACCATGCAGAAACAATCAAACGGGAGACTACCAAAGCAGGAGGAGGCACATGGGTAGACTACCAAGCAAGAACAGTAACACAGACTACCAAAGCAGGAACAGCCAATGTGCAAAGATAGATTAAGCATACAGGTGCATGGACAAGGTTCCAAGGTAGTCTGTCCAAGCAAGGTTAAAGGAACAGACATAAAACACCAGCCAATGTCGTGATTCACAAAAGTATGTGGTATGCAACCGTTCCCCGAAGCAGACTAATAGAATCCTAGACTTGGTCGCAGTAGATCTTACTCATTATCTTTCCAACGTAATAAAAAACTACAATTCACAAAGATTGCGGATAATCTCACGAAATACCATAGCCATCACTGGGAAGCTCTAGTGTAAATCTGATATTATGGCAAAAATAATAAAAATCCACTGTAAAGAATTTCTCCAATACATCACAAGTGCTGCCTCCTTTTGTCAGATACACACCGACAGTCCTCTGAGACCACCATAAGTACAACAGAAACAGTTTGTAAATGTTGTCAAATATGGGAGCATTAGGCAACCAGATTTTTTCATGGTTCCTGTCTTTTTTCTCTGCTAGAAACTGCTGGTATTTTACTCTGCACATCGAGAAACCACTAACTAGTTTCTCAGTGCATGCGTTTCCTTTATGATGTACAAGTTGATTGTATTTAGTTTATCAGCCGGAGGTGCATAACCTGCCTGTTCTTTGCAGGAGAGAGCTGCAGACAAGCTGGTTTCCCTTTGCAAGACCTTACAGGGGACGGAAGAGGAGAAAAGGGGGCGGGAGGAGAGCCAACTTCCTAGGAGGCCTTGTAGGAGAGAAGCGAGGAATGTCCTTCAATGATTCCTCAAAGGAACTGGCATGGATGGGAGAGGAGGAAAGATAAATATTCAGCCTGTCCTCCACTGAATCCTAAGATCAGAGATTACAAACCAGTCTAGGTGTGTCCAGCCCTGGTATTATTCAGTGGGATGGAACCAATGTAAATGGGATGCACAAAAGCAGCCCAGTTTTTGACTGTTACTGGTGTAAACATTTACAAAGCCTCAACTGGCCACTCGGATAGTGGGGTTTTTTGTCATAAAGGAGAGACTGTTGTACATTGTAGGAGTTAGAAATTACAATCGGACGTTCCTCCTCACCTCTGCTAGGTGCTACATATGTTGGTGAATCAGTGAAAAAAGGGGATTGGATTAGATTGGACTGGAGACAGGCACGCTGCTGCCGCCTGTTGTTGCTTGAGAGCCTCAGAAACACAGACCATCTGAAGTTACGGATGAAGGGTGTGTGGAGCCGTATAGTTACTGAAACAAGACTAGATCCCAGCTGGAGGTCTGAGGAGACAGACGCACACAAGTTTGCATAGTGCAGGACTTGGGAGCGGATCAAATCTGCTTGTACTGAATGTGTGGGAGTGTGGCACACCCCGAACAAGATTTGCGTGTTCCATTCCACAAAAGGTTCAGTGTCAAGACAGATCCCCCGTTGGCCCAACTGCACAACCATCAAGGAGTACCCAATGACTCTTCTTTTGAAGCAGACCAGTCGACGAGTTGTAAACTGGACTGGCACTGAACTTGGTGTTTCATTTTTGGAAATGGAAAGTGAGTGACAAAGCTACCTTACACTCATTGTGAACTGGTATCAAGAGGACTCTCCAGATGACCTTTGGGTCAACGCGAAGGACTTTGCTTGGAGTGAGGAGGAGAGGAAGGGTAGACTGTCTACTGGCTTAGGCAGACTCAGCAAGACCCTGACAAACTGTCAGACATAGAAATGCAAACCAGGGACAACCCCGCAGGCACTCAGTGAAGTGTATTTGCTACAATCAAGAAATACGACCGTCTGTTTTTTTCATTTGGGAAGCTATCTACTTATATGTTGTTCTGCTGTTGAAATATGATGCACCATTATATTCACACACAAAGTACTCGTTTTTCTCGGGTGCAGGGTTAATTTTGTGCTTTTGGTAGTGGTGGTTTTATACCACACTTTTGGGATGTATGTGGGTCACATCCTAGACCCGATGCACCGAGTTATAGTGAAGAACTAATAGGCCATTACAAGTAGTGACGTCTGGTGCTGGATTTTTAAGCTTTGACCCCTTTCTTTGTTTGTATACTCAGTGAAGTTTGGAAGCTGAGAATTGCGCCTGCCTGCACAAGATAACTGACTCTCATCCAGCCACTCTGGCCTGACTGAAGGCTAGAGGTAGCCTGCAGCTAGGAGTAGTGTTGTGTGACTAGGGGGAGAAGGTGGTTCCAGAGGCCACTTGTAAGCACTGAGCAGGAACTTTCATTGACTGCCCTTGCAGAATGGGGGAGTCATGTGGAATGAAACTATCAGTTTAAGAAGGTATAACAATCCAGGGGCTAATCCAGTTTTTGTCGTTTGACCTTATTTAATCATATTATTATTTTAATTTTCCTAATTGTCTGAGAGCTTTACTGACTCAGTCAGTCAGTCAGTCAAAAAAACTTTATTCGGTTTGCTTTTAAACCATAAATGTTACATCAACATAAAAACAATTTAAATGAAGATACATACGTTAAAATGACAACAATACCGCAGTTAAAATTGCACAAATTAAATGAAAGGAAAAAAAAAAGCCTGAGGAAACACTCTTTACACATCCATATAACTCCTAGATTTAACAGTGGCTTTTAAAAACCCTACTATAAAAAATATACAGTCCTCTTTCAATAGTTGCGAACCGGTCTAAAATTCATTCTTTTTAAAATAGGAACCAGAAAGCGCTTACGAGGAATTTCATATAATTTACATAAAAACAGGAAGTGCAGCGTATCCTGCGGAGACTTTCCGTCACAGCCGCAGGGCGCTAGCACTTGACCTCTATTGAAACCCTTGGGTCTAGCGAGCAGAAAGTGAAAAAGGTTCAACCGCAACCTATTTAACAAAAATTTCTCATGTGTGGACAAAGACCCCATGAGATAAGGTTCCGTCATGGGAGTTGTCTTAAGCATTATATACGTCCGCACACTAGGTTTCAACACCTCCTTGGCTTCTCTTTCCATATTCCTTAGTGACAAAAAGGCTAATTTGGTCGATTCCACATCCTTCTTTGTAATGACATCAGGGTTAGAAAATAGGTCCCCCCTCCCTAACCCATCAAAGCTTTTTTTAATATATCTTAGCCATGGAATGTGGGTCGAGTTGTCAAGAGACATACATTCTCTTAGGATCAGGTGGGTTAGAATAAGATCTTCATTCAACCAAAATTTTAGCCAGAAGATCAGGGGTCGCAAAGCAAGAGCATCACTTAAATAGGGAACCCCCAGTTCCTCGTGGACCGCTAAATTAGATGTGCCACGCGGAACGCATAATAGGCGTTTCAAAAAGTCATTTTCCGCTATCTGGAGGGCTTCTGCAGCAGTGTATCCCCAGATGTCAGTGCCATAAGAAGCTATGGCCAGGCTTTTGGCTTGGTACACTTGTAGCATAGCTCCTATTGGTTTCTTCCCTATTTTAGATGCAAAATTAAAAATTGCTGAGTTAACCCTGACCAGATCCCCTTTTTTTTCTGTAATAGGGGGCCCCATTTGAGCTGGTCATCAAAGAGGACCCCTAAGTAGGAAAATACATTCGTACAGGGGATCTTGGAGTCACCTACACTAAAATGAAAACTCTTTTTCCCCGATTGTCCCACTTGCATGACATAAGACTTGGAATTATTAATTGCCAAGTCCCGGTCAGTCATGAATCTGGAGAAGGTGGTTAAAAGCGATTGCAGACCCAGTTCAGTCCTGGATATGAGGACGGCGTTGTCCGCATATAGCAGGACGGGAATCCCTCGCCGACCTACACGTGGCTAATCAACTCCCGATGCCCTTAATGCGCTATCCAGTTCGTTAATATAGAAATTAAATAAAAATGGGGCCAAAATACAGCCTTGCCGGACTCCCTTCTTAATATCAAAATTCCTTGTGACCTGCAGGTCCTGTGAGAACCTAACATTAGCTTTAGTTGACATATGCAGGTCCTCCAGAAAGTTGACAATACTGTTCTCCACTCCCATTGCCCTCATGGACTGCCATAGCTTGTTCCTGTTAACACAGTCAAATGCAGATGACAAGTCCATGAAGGCAAGGTGAATAGTCCCAGTACGAGCAACAGTATATTTGCTCAGTATCATAAATAAATTAAGACACTGAGCAACAGTGGACCGTCCCGGGCAAAAACCATACTGAACTTCCGACAAGATCTTGTTGTCCTCCGCCCAAGTTGATAATCTCTGTAGGAGGACCCGTCCCACCACTTTTACCACTGAGTCAATAAGCGAAATTGGTCTATAGCAGTGGGTACTATTTCTGTCGCCCTTTTTAAAAACAGGAACTATAGTAGAGGTTGCCCAGGACTGGGGACAACCATTCTTTGCCGCAGCATTAAAAACTGCCTCCAATATCGGCACCCAAAAAGAAGGGTCTGACTTGAATAAGTCTGGGGGGATCCCATCAGGACCGGGCGCTTTACCAATAGATAATCCGATGATACCTTCCAGGATCTCACCCTTCTCAAATATTATTTCTGGGTCCTTCCTGTCCTGGGGCTTCCTGTAATTAAACTCAAGCGGGCAGTCAAACATAGATTTAAAATGAAGTACCCACTCCTCCTCAGTGATGTGTGAATCGAGGGACCCCCCCCTTCATGGTCAAACAAGGGTCTATTCACAACGCTCCAGAACCTCGAGCTGTTTCTGAGAGTGCTGGAATCAATCAGCTCCTTCCAAGCTTCTTCCTTTAATACTCCCTTCCGGTTGGCAAGGGCTTCCTTATATTCCCTACGACAAATGGAGACTTCAGATCGAATTCTAGGTTTTGCTACCAATACCTCCCTCAACCTCTTAGCTGCCTTGGAGCATTGAGAATCAAACCATCTAGGACCAGACAAGGTTTGTCCTCTGGCTGGAGCATGTAGCAATTCGGCCACTTTTTGTGAAATAGACTCGAATGCACCAAGGATCTCTTTTGGAGGGGACCACTCCATTGTACACAATGACAGTTCATCAGCACAGGCTATTTTAACCTTGTTATAAAATACTTCTGGAGATACCTGAGACCATTTTAGTCTGCGCTTCCCATCTGTTGCTCTCAAAACGCCCTTACTTGAAGCATCCCCAAATTTTACTGACAATGGACCTGTCATATAAAGTGTTAAGGGATTATGGTCACTGAATTCACTTTCTACAATATTAAAATTATTAATAAAAAATTGTAAAGAGGACGAAATTAAAATAAAATCAATAAAAGACCCCCTCCCGTGCCCTTTAAAAGTAGGCACTGGAAAGTTAGTGCGCGGGTCAGTTAGGGACATTGTAGCCACCATATCTAGTTCATTTATCATGGAATTCAACAGCTCCCCTTGAGCATGATGTTTAAAATGAAAACCCTCCATACGGGGGCAACCCAGCTCAGAAATACACGATGTTGTTGGCTTACCACATGGATGTATATTAAAATCGCCAGAAATCAAAAGGTTATGAAGACTTGAGCCCAGGAATTGTTTTATGGTTACTCCCAGGGCAGTTATATTACTAGCCTCCTGCGGGGAGATAAATGAGTTATAGAAATTAACAATTCCCCAGCTAATATCCCCCCTTCTGGCCAACAGTGCAAGAATTCCTGGGTGTGTAGTTGGTATCACCTGCAACTTACAATCAATAGCCACAGAGATATATGTGACTAGTCCACCCTTTGGTCTTCCACTCACAGATGGCACAGCTGGGACGAAGAAGGCCTTGTAGCCATCCAGGAATAGGTCGCAATCCACCGACCACGTTTCCTGGAGGCTAATTACCATAAATTGCTTTACATAACACACCCACCGTGGATCCTGAAGCTTAGTTGCCAACCCTGCTATATTCCAGGATAGGAAATTGTTCGATCTCAACACTGGGAGCCCTACAACTACCTCCCCTGGAGCCTGAAGAGGTGCGACCGACTCGGACCCTGAGAATACAGGGCCCCACAGTCAATCGCACTCCTCCATATCTGTTAAGGCAGCAAATCTATTATTTGACGCCTCCCTATTGCCGGTACCAAATTGTCTATCTGGTTCTAGCAATGGTTGAACCATGGGAATGGGCTGATGTCTCAGAAGTGGTCTTATTAAGCAGCCCCCTCGGTGGGGTACCCCAGGGCCCTCTGTGGGCATATCACCATAGGGGGATGGTCTGTAGAAATAGCCCAAAGGTAATACCTTGATAACAGATCCCACTAAGGAGGTAAGGCTACAATCCCTAGAAAGAATACGGCCTGCGGTGAAGGGGTTGTCAAAATTTATAATAACACAGTCACCTGTCCCTTGTTTGCATGAGCTCCCAATCCAACTAACCCTGCGTGCCATGAGTATGTTTTTGGATACATAAGCGCCCAGGGTGGTGTTGTATGTAAACCAATGGTTTATTTTATTTAACAACTGCCCATAATCTTCACTCTTCCCGTAGGGGAGGGTGCGAACACTCCCCAAAATCACAACATATGGAGTAGATTCGGGTGGGAGATCAATGGTTTGAAGATTCATCGCCTGGGGGGCCCTGCCATCAGGTCTCCTGTCCCTCTGAGGCACGGGGGGCCCTGTTCTAGAAGATAACTGCTGTGTAGGAATAGGAGTATCTCCACTAGTGGGCCTCGTAATATTAGACCTATTCTTATCTAATGCCTCGCTATTTACTATTGGCCTAGCACTCAGGACTACCCCTGCTCCATTCTGCCCATCTCTTTCCCCTTCCATTACAATTTGAGCTTTGGGCATGTTTATGCTTGCTGTCTGAATAACCGGCAAAGTATAAACCATCACCCTTTCTAATTTAAGTAGCCTATCTTCTACTAAACTTATTTTTTGAAATATAGGGTCTAATAAGGTGGTCAGGATGGTTTCAAACCTACCCCAGAAGTCCCCCTCCAGCATACTGTCAATTGGTGGCCCTGCCCTGATCTGATTCGAGGAGGTCAGATTTCCATCACTACCAACACTTGTGATTGGAACAACTAACTCATTTCTCCCAGAAGTACCCTTTGCGGATTTATTTGATTTCGTTGTTCCCCGGCTCTTCCTTGTTACAGCGGGGGATTCATTAATACGGTTTGATTTTGTTTTTGATTTCTGCCCTTTAGTTGTCGCTTTCCATTTGACAGGGCTAGATTCCTGCTCCAAGGATGTGCAGGAAACAAAATTAGTCAGTGTTACTGGGACATCGAGTGGTGACTGGCTCAGCCATGATGGAGATACATCCTGATTAGGAACCGAGAGGGCATCAGAGAGAGCAGGAGTTAAGGAGAGCCTACCTTGCAGAAGGTGAGGCTCAAGAGATAACCTGCGTTCTGTCGTTTCAATTTCATTAATGAGGACAGATTCGGCCCTCGTTAAAAAAGCGTCTAGACTACCAGCCACACTTTTCCCCAGATTTAATTTCCGCTTATTCATGTTTAGCAGCTATGGGCGTACAGGCTTATTTACTCAGGTCCCTTCTAAGGTACAATTTTGCTTGTAAAGATAAAGTGACTAAAGCAATATGCAGTGTGCAAAATACAAAAGAATGTTCAAACACAAACAGCTCAAATAACAAGTTATAAAAACTCCTCAAGGCTTAAAAAAGTGCTAAATACTTATGCAGTAAATGATTATCATATTAAAAAACAGTTTGGGAGCGCTAAGGTACAATGTACAATACAGGATCCTGGCTCGTAGGATAGAGTCTTAGCCAAATTTAATGTAAGTACTATAAGTAATCCTTGACCGTCAGGGCAAAGTACTTTAAAAGTGTACAAATAACAATACAATCCTTGAACTTACGGCCGTCTGAGGAAAAGGAAACGGTTATATCCCGGGCCCAAAAAAACCTGCACACGAGCTCCAGAGCCTGCACAAGGGGCCTCAATTGCGAATGAAAGGGGGGTGGCCCTGCCCTGCCTCTTCCTGTTGATGACGGGCGCAGACGGGCTCTCCCTTGGCCCGGGCTTCGCCCGCGCGCGTCCCGCGCTGCGGGGGGGCCGGCAAGCTTTTATCGCGCCTCCTGGCGCACCAAACTGACGACCTCAGCAGGCGCCTGCCCACGCCTGCTGGGAGATGTAGTGCCTGGTGCCAGAAGCTGTTCCCCTCACGGCGGGAGATTCAAGCAAGTGAAGCCGTTGCCCTCACGGCTGCAGGGAAGGAGAAGAATGAAGCCGTTCCCCTCACGGCAGAATCCGGTAATAAGAAGCGCGTCCCGCGCTGCGGGGGGGCCGGCAAGCTTTTATCGCGCCTCCTGGCGCACCAAACTGACGACCTCAGCAGGCGCCTGCCCACACCTGCTGGGAGATGTAGTGCCTGGTGCCAGAAGCTGTTCCCCTCACGGCGGGAGATTCAAGCAAGTGAAGCCATTGCCCTCACGGCTGCAGGGAAGGAGAAGAATGAAGCCGTTCCCCTCACGGCAGAATCCGGTAATAAAAAGCGCGTCCTTGATGCAAGTGCTATGATGGTACTGTTAGTCAATCGAACTTCAGTCAATCTCTTTTTGAGTGTTTTTAAAACTTGGAAAAATACCAACAATCCAAAAGTATCAAGCGAGAAGTCCAAGACTCCCATTGATTTCAGTGTGTTTAAAATGTGCCTTCAGTTTTGGAGCCTCAGGAGTATTCTCAACTGGTTGATGCTCATTATTTTTTCCCTTTGATATCTCTAGAGTCTTCTCCCCATTCCGTCTGTTCAAATCAGGACTCTTACAAAATTCAGTAGCTGCTATGCCTCCCACTTTGCACTCAAAATTAAAAATATAATGTATGTGCATTTATCCATACAGTTATATACTGCATTGACAAAACAGTTTAGTCACTTTCAAATCACTGAAAGAGTAGAAGAACTTCAGTAAGTGGATTAGAGTCCAGCCAGATAAACTGACATTATTTAATCTTGCATTCACGTATAAGTAATTCTCGCTCAAAGCACAGAAAAGTTCTGTTTTTATCAGTTTCCTGAAAGAAAACTGCTTGCCTTAATCTCGGAGGCAAGGGCAAAGTTTTGGATGCTGGACTCCTAAGTATCTAAGCTGAGTTTAAGCCTTTTGAAGAAACCACGAGAGCTAATCACAAGTTCCTGGCTGGTATGTATCGGTGAGACAGTTTTTGGAGGTATCGAGGCCCTTTGCCAGGGTATACTTTGTGCATAATGAGTGTTTGCATTTTAATATGGGTCTCACAGGGAATATTTTCAGAGCTGGGTTGACATAGTTGTGTCTAAATATGTGTAGGCACATTTGACTGTCTCGTTTTGCAGTCTACAGTCTAGTGATGATATTTTTGAGGATCTGAAACTGTTTGCCTGGAAAAAACACTTAGATTCCTGATCTACAGGGATTGTCTTACTCACCTGACTTTTTCATGGTTACTTCCCGGTGTTTTCTTTGGTCACTTGTCTCCATTTTCCCTCCCTTTCTCTATCTGGGTCTCAGGACATTATACTTATCCTTTCCCAATGTAGCCTTTCCTCTTCTATCCTTAGAACTTTGCACCAGAAAAAAAATAGGCCCAAGCAACAAAATAAAAGTGAGCGCAGTTAGTGAACCAGATAGCTAAAAAAAAGTGGCCCACGTTTGCAAATATGTCCAATTCTGAACTTGTGAAGACAAGCTGTATGCGTATTTTGCAAGGTATGGTAGACTGCATGTATGTGTGTTTGCTGCAGGCAATGTTTCTGGTAATATCAGGCAAATCAATAGTAAACAAGCATTGGTAATGCATCGGTTTTGCCTATGTAATAAATAAAGAGTTGTTTTCATCAACCTTCGTCCGGGAGAAGGAAAGAGCGCCCTGACAGATAACACAGGAGTGGAGAGGATGTGGCACAGCGGGCAGAGCGGTTGACTCGAGAGCTGGGGATCCCAGTTCAAGTCTCGGCGGCGTCGTACAACATCCTGTGATTCTATGCAAATCACTTAATCTCTCCGGGTGATAAATTGTTATATAAATATGCTGCAAGAGTAAAAGGCATAACTTTATGAAAATATAGTTCCACCAAAGAGGATGTTAACAGTATTTCAACTAATAAGAGAAGCAAACGAGGAACAAGCATTGGTAAATGCAGGAAAATATGCTACAGCCAATAGAAATGGAGGAAAGGTAAGTGACAGGAACCAATGAGAAGCCAAGAAAGAGAGGAGGCGGGATGTACGTCCCTTTTAAGTTTATATTAAAATCAATGGATTTCTCAAGCACAGCGCAAGTATTGTGCAGGCAAAACATAAAAATGTCCCACCTGGCCATAAAACAGGCCCACAAATTGCTAGAAAACCGGTCACACACTGATCTTTGAGACCAGCCCATCGGACACTGCCTGACTGTCCTATAGGCCAGTCCGACCCTGCTGGACGCCTTTTGCCTTTCAAGCCTAGACTACGCTTATATATTTAGGTAAGTTGTCTACCCATGTTTATGGCTGCTGAACATTTTCCTGCCTTTAGTCCCTCTCTTCTAGTTACACATATAATTTTATTTCTGCAAGATTTCTTGGTATACATGTGTTAGTGCCAATTACTGGTAATACAGTAACTGTCTTCTCAACTACATGTTTGTGCCAAATAAAACAGGAAAACCAAAAAATAATAGGCCAGTGTAGACCACATTGTTATAATCTAAGCGTGCCATGACCAATGCTCGAGTATGCTCTGTTCAGAGATTAGTTTGCAGAATCTGTAGGATTTTCCTTGGGGGCGACAATTAAAAGGGTTTTTTTTTTACGTTTACTACTGCGGTGACATGAAGTATGAAGATGAGGTCAGAATCGAAAAGGTTCTCGAAATTATATGGGTATAAGTGAGGGACCCATTCGAAAATTGGCAACTCACTGTCGTCCCACGCACAGTAAAGAAACGCGTCTACAACAGAGATTGATCTGAACAAAAATGATAAGACAGGATAGTTTATATCTGAATCTCACCTACTGCCTTCCATTATATCCATCGTAGAATTTTGAGAATGGAAATATTTAGACTTTCAAAAGAGTGAAGTAACAATCCCCAGCACGGAATTGTATGAATTGCTGTTAATTTCCATAACAGAAGCAGTGATTTCAGAAAGTAAACAATATGCACCGCAGTCTCTTGCACTTTTGGACAATGCTTAGAGGCACGGACATTCCAAATGGCATACACGTGCATTCTAAGAATGCTGACTATTCATTCATGACTACAAAGGCCGCTCAGTCTGCCTACAATTCAGGCAATGGGAAACCTAAAGAAGCCTAAACAAGCACTGGCAAATTAAGTAGTCTTCTCTTCTGCTTAGTGAGTAGGTTTTCTTAAGCTTCACTAACACCAACACAAACATACATAGTTAGGAATGTCCAGCAGCAGCAGTGTGGATTTTCCTAATACACAAATCAGGTATAGCAGGGTCTAAAGAAGTGTAAGAAACCCTCATAAAGGCAAAACACACAGCACAGGCAGCAGCAGCAGATGCTGATGGAGTAGTCCTACCCAAAAGGCTAGCATCTCAGTAGAAGGAGCAATAGTGTGCTATGGGTATCCGTGTACAAGCATGTATTTTGCATTGCAGCAGTCTTTAATGTACTTGACTCTTTCATAGCAACGCCAGCCTTTGTGAGGAAAATGTCTGAAGTAGTCGTCCACAACCCATCCTGCTGTTGAGAAGCAAGCCCTGCAATGTGACAACCTCTGCCATGGGATTAGTGGGCTCCAAGTCAACGCTTATATTCACTAGCCGTTCCAGCCTTAAAAAGACTTGTCCTACTTGTGACTGACTCTTCTGTAGCCCTACTAGCCTCTCTAAAACAAAGTTTGCCTTGTTACTGTCCCTCTTCAACAGTTCCGACTTGTCAGAGAGAAAATGAATGCATGACAGATTCATCCTAGCCTTTGATAGATTTCATACTGGAGAATGGTCACTGGCAGCCAGTGCTTAATTTGTAAAAAATCAAGTGCCAGGGCTCTTGTCAAGAGGCCACTGCAGCCTGCAACACGCCATTGCCTCTGCCGGTGCTGCCAATAACCACACCACCATAACTACTAACCATCATACTCCTGCAAGTGTGACAATTCAGACTATTCCACGCCCCGAAAGCTATAAGAATGGCTTGGGTGGCAGGTATTAGTCATTTTTAATGTTTATTGAGTGAATAAATAGCTGTTGTTGTGCTCTTCTCTGAGCGCCGATGTCGAAAATTAAGTGCTGGTACTGAGCACCGGAAATCACCAGCTCAAATTAAGCACTACTGGCAGCCCTCGCGGGGCAGCACCTGCAGTATGTGTTGCACTTGATCAGGGGCCCACCTAAATCACACCACTCTTTAGGCCGAGGATGGACTACGGGATCCAAAAGAGTAGCACCAACACAATGTTTTTCCTTTCTCAGTGTATCTGCTGCTGGTATTACTCTCAGAAGCAATGCATTTTTAACATGCTGTTTTGTTTCCAAGTAGTGTTAATGTTAGTCCATTGGCACCGAGATGTTCCACAAGCGCATTCTATATATCCTTTCTTTTTTCATAAGATGGGCCAAAAGCAGTGAAAATACTCCTTCTTTATAAAACAGCTGCACTTTGAGCAGAAACAGTGCAAGCCTATCCTCCCTCAGAGGGCAGGAACAAGTAGGGTTGCAGCAGTCCAAGCTTTTCCCGTCACAGGACATGTCCAAATGGGGCATCAGCTGTGCAGGCTTTGCTGTACATCATTGGAATTATATCACGGTAGTAGAAAAGCAAGCTTCCCTATCGCAGAAGGCAACAAGTGCAGGCTTCTATTCCCCGCAGAACAGATTAAACAGGGCAGACTAGTAGAAGCTTTTATTGGTCACAGAAAATGTACAGTTGAGGCATAAGTAACAGGTAGGTGCAACGCTCTGGAGAGGGAACTTATCTCACTGAGCCTGCATGTAGCTGGGTGAGTGAGTGAATATACACGTTCCGGCACCATTCTCTCTTAGGTGACATTCAGTGTCAGCAGCCTGAAAGGCATACGTCTTCCACTTAATGAGAATTAGAAGGTCATTAATTTTTGGAACAGCAGAGCCACACACAGCCTAAGTAACTAAGCATTAGATAGGCCGAGGAGTTAACCTCTTCGGAAGGTTTTTTTATGCGTGTACACCAGGAGCTGAGCAATCCGAGGTCTCGGTGTTGCGCCTGTTCAAAATGCGGAGGGCCGCCATTGAGCTTAATGCACGACGACCCACTCCCACTGTCTACACGTGAAAAGCTGGAATAACGCAGAACCTGACGAACCCCCAATATCCCACCGCCTCTTCCACGTCCAGAAAGGAGGGGAAGAGGGCGACCTGCGCATGGATTGCGTGAGAGATGTCGCCAGCAGAACACCTGCTCACAGAAGTCCCCGACTGCCGGAGGCCTCCAGGACTCCGGCGCGTCGCAGGGCCCCGTGGCAGCCAATAGCAGTCGCCACACGACGTCCTCCCGCCACCCACGCAGGAGCAGGGGATTCTCCCGTCAGCGTCGCCCACGCCAGCTGCGGGGAAATACGGCGTCGCGAGGAGGGGCGCGTGGTGGAAAGTGCCGCAGTGCTGTAGACATCATTGGGCGGAAGGGTAGTACAAAAGGGCAGCAGGCAGCAGCCCGTGCTCTGGCACCGGAGGGCACGTTTAAAGTAGAATTCCCTCGGCATATAACGTGCCTCGTGTCTCACGATGGCAAGCGAGAGGTGGGTATTCAGTAAGGGATGGCGGGCAGGCGTGCACTTAGTGACAGCTGGGTTGAATTGTTCTCCCGTAATGGTATTGAGTAGACCAGGCATTCGGAAAGCTACGACGAACTAACACAGTTGTTCACTGGAGAAAAATAAGGTAGCAATTTATTACAAAATCAGAAGCCATATTGCTAGCATGATCAACATCTGCAGGGCTAAATACGATCATCAAGTTCATTGTAACTCTGACTGTGTTGCTGGGTGGGGGTGGCAGTAAACTCCGCTCCGCCGGTGGAGTTCATGGAGTTTTGCTCACACACCGCTCCTCTTGGAGCACAGAGTTCAGCAAAACCTCAGTTCACCGTCGCGTGGCGAAGTTTTTCTCGCATGTGGCCAGCCAACATTAAATTGGCGAGTGAGATAAAACGAGCTCTAGACTGCCTCCCAGCGAGAGTTCTGAACGCGTACGGTCGCAGCAGGTCGCCACAGCTCATGTTGAGAAAGTTGCCGCTCGAGTAGAAATTCTACTCGAGCGGCAGAAAGAAGCAGCGATTTTACGGCGCGGGGCAAGCTCCCGGCATTAAAAATTAGCTTGAGCAGCGCAATGGACCGGAATCCCGCTCGCAGATCCCCGTGGAATCCCGCAGAGTTATTAGGTAACTCCCCGAAATTCTGCGGAGTAAAACTCTGTGAGTTCCGCCCATCCCTGGTTAGCACAGTGTGCCCATTTCTTAATGAGTGCAGGTCAAGTGATTGCAGCGGGAAGCACCAGTGCTCATTTTTGGGGACCAGGGTTTGTTCTGCATCATCAGTGATTGACTCAGAGCAGCTGAGAAAGAAAGACAAAAAGAGAAAAGGAGGGAGAGAAAGGTAGAGAAACACCATTGAATGGGAGTAGGGTAGAGGCGGCTCCTCTGCAATGGCAGAGGAGTGTCACCCCATGGCTCAGAGCCAGCAGGTGAAAAATAAAACAATGTTCTATCATCGATTTAGTTTTCATTTGCCGGCTCTGAGCTAGCATATGCAGGGTGGGGCGGAGCGGAGCATCTTTTTAGCCCGCTCAGACCAATCCATGCGCTGCTCTGATTGCATGACAGCAGCGCGAGTATTGAATAGGGAGTCTGTCCCAGTGTATGCTGGGAGCAGGAAGAGCACAGGAGGTGCGACGCAACGCGGGAGGCGGCCGGCACCTTAAGGTAAGTTATTTTTGTAAATAATTATTATTGTTATTAACACTCCCTCCCACGCTCCCTCCAGCTGCCTCACCACCCATTGTTTGTGGTGGCCGCCACTGGAGGAGGGATGAAAAAGAACCTTCAAAGGTGAGCTAAAGTAACAGGAAGTGTATGGTTGTGGAAGAAAGAGACAAGAGGTGGAACCAGGTATAGACAGCGGTGGTAGTTAGAAACCTGGCATTCAAATCAAATCAAATATAACTTTATTCGGTTTTTAACTCATCAGGTATAAAAACCATAAAAGCACAGTATTACAAAGTTATATATCATAATATCATACATTTAAAACACATTCCAAAAACAGACACTATTATTACATCAAAAAACGTTAAAAGCCAATTTCCATGATTTCATTTAGGTACTTCTTAATCTCATAAACTTTTCCTGCACTTAATTATGTCCTTTAAAAATTGAGCAATATATTTCGTAAAACATTCATTTTCTAAAAATTGCAGTGCAAGATACGCTGGACGACATTGCCTCAGGCCCCATATTTTCAGTATCGGTTTAAGCCATCTCCTCCTCTGTTCCACATAAAATTTACAAAATAAAACCACGTGCATTGAGGTTTGCATAGAGACTTCATCACAAGGACAGTTTTGTAAGGCTTTTGACCAGTCATTAACAATAGGAAAGCTGACCAGGCGATGGAACATATCCAATCTAAATCGTATGAGGACAAATCTATCATATCCGCTTACTGTACTAATTAGATATGGCTGAATCCCAATACTAACTCGCATCATTTGGTTGTTATGAACAGTGGGCCTTGATGCCTCGTTGGCAAATCTATTTGCCTCCAAATATTCCATACACTGTTTTTTGAAGGCTTTCCTTGAGATAGTACCCATTAATAATGGATTGGTATAGTATTCTGGATGTTCCAAGTCAGTCATACATTCTTTGATGTATTTCAACCACCTGATCTCTTGTGAATGGTCTAATGCCAGGCTATCTTTTATTACCTTCTATTTGAACAATGTTTTTGGTGAAGACCAAATCTGATGCCATAACATAGCTGGCTGTGCTCTTATTATATCAGTAATGTAAAAGAGCCCCAGCTCAGCATGACATATATATGTCGATGTACAATGTGGAACTGCCAACAAAAATCTGAGAAAAGCATTTTCCACCCTCTGGATATCTTTAGCGTCACAGTATCCCCAGATTCCAGCGCCATAAATGGCTGTGCTTACACACTTGGCCTGGTAACTGTGAAGCAACTCTAGTGGAGGTCTCTTTCCCAATTTTTTAGAAAAATTAACCAGAGCTGTCGTTGTTCTCAGAAAGAGGATTTTTCTTGCTTTAATGGCCTGGCGCCAGGATCCTTTTTGATCTATTAAGATACCTAGGCAAGGGTAAGTTATCGTGGGTTCCACCTTTTGACTGTCTATTAGGATATCCCTATGCTTCCGGGTTCCTGTTCCACAGCTCATGATAAAAGTTTTTGAAGCATTAACTCTTAAACCCAGGTTTTTCATAAAAACATTATATTGATCTAGAGCCCTTTGTAAGCCTAATGGGGTTCGGGCCATTATTACAGCGTTGTCCGCATAGAGAAGGGTCGGTTTAGGACGGCTAAATAGCTGAGGTAGGTCCTGGCACTTCTCCACCAGCTGTTTCTCCAAACCATTAGTATATAATGTGAATAGAAAAGGTGCCAGGACACAACCTTGCCTAACCCCCCTCTCTATTTGGAACGGCGCTGTACACTCTCCATTAGAACCAAACCTGACCCTGGCTTTTGCATTCCTGTAGAGTTCCCTTAGAAACTGGATTAATGGTGGATCCACCCCCATGGAAGCCAGCACGCTCCATAGTTTCCCATGGAGAACACAATCGAATGCCGCCGAAAGGTCGACGAAGGCCAAGTACAATCTTCCTTTCTTCGCCTGCGTGTATTTCCCCATCATAAATGTAAGATTGAGACCTTGTACTATTGTGCCCATGCCCTCCCTAAAACCAAATTGAAGATCCGATATAACATTATTGTCTTCCGCCCATTGTTGAAGGCGGTTGAGCACTATGCGACCTGCCACCTTACCTAACAAATCTAACAACGATATTATGCGATAACAGGCAGGATTCTGTCTGTCGCCTTTTTTAAAGATTGGTACCATGATAGATTCCGACCAGGAATCTATGAATCCGGTCGCACAAGAGGATGCTAGTACTCTCGTTAACAGGGGGGCCCATAAATCCACATTATACTTAAAAATATCGATGGGCACCCCATCAGGCCCCGGTGCCTTTCCCCCCTTACTAGCTTCTAAAGGACAGCAATCGGAAAGTAGAGTGGAAGCAGTTGTTTCCCTAATATAGTTGCATCCACACTCTCCGCCTCTCCAGTTTGTCTGAACATATTGGCAAAGTATTCCACCCATGATCCTTCGTCAATTGCAATCTCTACTGTAGGGATACTTTCTGTTGCCAAAAAAGGTGATTTTACCACACGCCAAAAGGCAGCACTGTCTTTACTGGTACTTGCGTTCCGTAAATCAGTCCATGCCTTGCGTTTTAATTCTATTTTACGTGATTTCAAAGCCTGATTGTAGGCCTTCCTACACTGCTTGATTTCAGTTCTATCTCTATTAGTTTTGTGTAGTGCCTGTTTTAATTTCGAATAAGCTTTTGTACAATCATGATCAAACCACCCTTTATTTTTGCTCTGCCCTTTTTTTTAACCTCTACCTTTAGCGCATTTCTAATAGTTTCAGCAATGTGCGCATACGACTCCATTATGCCATCATGAGCTGTTCCTTCATTTAAACATTTCAGGATTGAATGATAGCTAGTCTCAACCACCTTCTTAGTTATTTTTAACGGCTCCACCTTTTCCCACTTTAGAGAATAACCATTTATTTTATCAACCTCTACTTCTTGAACTGCGTAAACCCTTTTTATATTGGACCTGCGGGTAACAGGTGGGAGGGATATGGACACACTCAGGGGAAAATGGTCACTTGTGGCATTTTTATGTGTTTTAAAATCTATTAATCGGGATCCCATCCAATCCGATATAATTATAAAATCTATAATTGTGCTCAGACCTCTTCCATTAAAAGTCTGTGAGAAGGGAATAGATGGTGAACACATTTCATTTGCGAAGCCCAGACCCAGAACAAATAACATCTCATTTAAGGAATCTCCGTATGCAGAGTGCGACAATGTACAATTATCTTCATCTGTTAAACCACACGTTATATCCCGATTAGAAGAACACAATGCCGTGTTAAAATCCCCCACCATACGAAAAATATTTCTCTCACATTGCCATTCTGTAAATCCTGTAAGGTAGACATAAGTTGCTTCAATATATCCAGCACTTGATCTTTCAACGCATTATTATAGAAATTAATCAGGGCAGCACATTTACCTTGCTCCGTCGATAAAAGGACTATTTGGTAATTGGGTTCTGATTTAATGAATGATATTTTATGTACATTTACCAAATTTGATATATATATACTTAGACCCCCTTAGACCTTCCATGTTTCGATGGTAAAGCAGGTGTATGTTATGTCTTATACCCCTCAATGTGGATCTCGTTGACGGACGACGTCTCTTGTAGATAAAATATATTACATTTTTTCACAAATTCATACCAAAGCCGATTTGTTAGTTTTGCCTGCAAACCCGCTATATTCCAGAACAAAATTGAGAGGTTATTCCCTGTATACTCGCATGGTTCGCCCATTGAAGCCGAGGGTGACAGTGAAACATCTAAGGGCTTGGTCTTATTTGTTCCTGCATCTATCTCTTGTCTCCTCATGGCTATATCACATATGGTTGAAATTTGTTCCTCTAAGATTCCACTCCTCCTCTCATTCATTTCCTCAATGGACTGATCCAGTCAATCATTCTCATCTAACGAGGGAAGCAGATCAAATCTATTTCCTACCGGCACATTATAGCTATAGTGGCCACCTACATCAGAATTCCTGTTTATACTAACATTCTCCGTCCCGGGGGCGGCTGATAGAAAAAGCCGAGGGTAATAAATTAATACCCTCCTTGTTTATGTTGTCATTCCCTGCCTTCCACAGGATATTCTCAACTAACTGTGGGGATCTAAATGTTATCACCACACAATCACCCAGTAGGATTTTCCGACCTTTCCCCACCCATCTAACCCTTCGTGCCATCTTGTAGTCCATAAAGAGTTGTTCTGTTTGCCCAACCTTTGTGCTTAGCCAGTGCAGTGATTTATTCCTTAGAGTTTCCCACTGTTCATTATCTTGTTCCCTTAACCTGGGGACGTTCGCAAGGACAATTGTGTACAGGGTAACAGCCGGAGGCAAATCCAGTATTGGTAAATCCGGAAGGATTTTCTCAATGGGTGGAGCCTCATTTTCACAATTAACTAATCTCTGATTTATGCTATTTCGATAATTAACAACCAACTTTGTACCCCTATTTATGCTCCTACTATCATAATCCCCTGTTGGATTAACCCTATGTGGATATGATGGGGCGATTGAATGTACTTGATTGTATTTATTAATATTGGGGCCTATAGATGGTCTTTTCTTTCTAACGGAATCCTGATCTTTCTGGTTTTTGTACAAGAATCTACTTCAGGAGTATCCGCCTGCCTATTATCATGTATTTTACATTCGGCTCTTCCCTCCTTAAGTAACAGGTTAGCCAATTTTACCTCTATTTGATCAACTCTTTTTTCTATGCTAGAAAGGGAGTTTCTTAAAAAAGCATCTAATTTTTCAACCGTCGATACTAAGTTCCCCAATTCATTGCTCTGTGTTTTGGTTTTTATCTTACTTCCCGTTCCCCCAACCTTATTATTATTATTATCAGCATTTATAAAGCGCAACTAACACCCTACGGGTACCCTGGCGCTGTGATACAAGTGCCTGACTGAGTGTAAATATCCGTGGAGGCCCTTTACTAAACGTGAGGATAGCAAGATGTAGATAGGCCAGCTTGAGGGTAGAGCCAGGTTTTTACCCTTTTTCTAAATTGCAGGAGATCGTCTATTTGTCTAATATCAGACGGACGTCTGTTCCAAAGGCGGGAAGCCGCTGTGCTAAAGGCCCTGCCTCCTGATTTAGTTTTCCTGACCCTAGGCACTTTCACCAGATTAGCCGAAGAGGAACGGAGCATCCGAGAGGGAACATACCATGCAAATTTTACCTGCAGTGATTTAGGACCACTGCCATGCAAGGCCTTGAACACAATGCACAAGGCCTTAAAAAGTATCCGCTGCGAGATTGGAAGCCAGTGCAGCTCTGAGAGTGCCTGAGAGGCGGAAGAACGGCGTGATCTCATCAATGCCAACTTGGCCGCCATGGTCTGTATTCGCTGTAATCTCTCAATCAGATACTTCGGTGATTCCAGCAACAGAGCATTACAGTAGTCCAACCTACTAAGGATAGTACCTCTAATTATCAGTGTTCTGGCCTGTATTGAGAACAGTGGGAAAATTTTTCGAGTGCTCTAATCAAAGTAAAGCAACACCCGACTGTTTTATTAACATGCTTTTCGAGTGTCAACTTATCATCAAACATGACTCCCAGATTGCGTACTGATTTGCTAGGAGCCAGTGAAGTAGTAGTGGAGGTAGGCCAGAAATCAGACGGAAGTATAGGGGGAATTCTACCTACGGCACAATGTAAGATTTCTGTCTTATCAGAATTAAATTGAAGAGAATTCTCCCTAAGCCAGAGTGCTGTGTCCTGCAGACAGGCGTGGACGTCTTCTAGGGGTACAGATTGCTCACCCTCAAGGGACAGGATAAGCTGGGTGTCATCCGCATAATTTACTAAATTAATATTATGAGCCCTTATAACAGCAAGTAAAGGGCTCATATAGATATTAAATAGTATAGGACTAATCGCCAACCCTTGTGGAACACCATGCAAGGTATTGGAAAACTTGGAGCGAAAAGGGGGGAGGGCTACTGCCTGTTGTCTATTAGATAGGTAAGATTGGAACCACTTTAAGGCAGTGCCCACAACCCCCACCTCTTGAAGCCTGGATAGAAGAATTCCATGGTTTACCGTATCGAATGCGGCAGACAGGTCAAGAAGAATCAAAATAGCTGACTGTCCCCTGTCTGCACGCAAGCGTAGGTCATCCATGACGGTCACCAAGGCAGTTTCCGTACCATGGCTGGGGCGAAAGCCGAATTGCACCTTGTCCAGAATGTTGTTTGTTTCTAAAAACTGGGAGAGTGCTTTACTAACTACTCGTTCCAAGATTTTAACTGGATAGGGTAGAAGAGAAATCGGTCTATAGCTTTTCGGGCACGCCGGGTCGAGTGATGCTTTTTTCAAAAGGGGCGTTACCATCGCCTGTTTCCAGCACGTTGGCACAGAACCACTAACCAGTGATTGATTGCAAATTTGCCGTAGTGCTGGAAAGAGTTCAGGAGCCAGCTCCTTCCAGATTTTATGTGGTAGTGGATCCAAAGGGGAGCCTGATGATACCCCCATGGCCATTTTATAGAATTCTTCCACAGAAAGTATATTAAAATGATCTAAGGAGTGAGAGTTGTCCAGCCATATCTGTTTTGTAGGCATTAATTCCTTAGACGTATTATCCAATTTGAGTCCATAAATGATATTACTAATCTTATCCTCAAAGAAAGTAGCCAGGCTATCACATAATTCCTGGCTAGACACAATCTCATTCTTTGAGCAGTCTGGATTAAGCAGATTATCTACTATCTTGAAGACACTTCGAGTACTATCTTGTGCCTTCCGAATAGAATCTGCAAAGAACTCAGTTTTTGCTACTAAAATTTCTTTTCTATACTCCGCTATTGCCATTTTCCAGGAGGTTTTTTCCTCATCTGCGTATTCCCTACGCCATTTCCTTTCCGCTTGCTTACAGCCCAACTTCAGGTTTCTTAATTTCTCGTTGAACCATGGGGCTGACAGTCTGCCAAGTTTCCTATGACTTTTGATCGGAGCAACTTGATCCAACCTAGTAGTTATTTGTTCGCAGTATGTTACGTAATTCTCTTCCACCTGCTTATTTGCATCATAGCCCTCGTTCGACAGAAATATTGAAGACACCCTTGCCTTTTCCAGGAGGCCCTTCCAGTCCCTGCTTAAAAAATTCCTGCCTTTCTTAGGAAATGGTTTATTCATCCTGGGATTATACAGCTGAAAAACAATCATATGATGATCCGACCAACATACCGGTAGGACATCAACTGTTCCCATTGTCTGTTCTTCGGAGAACACTAGATCTAGGGTGTGTCCTCCCTTGTGTGTGGGTTCCATAACCCATTGTTGTAGGTTTAAATTTCCACAGGATTGAATAAGATTATGATATCCTGAATCCATAGTCCGGTTGGGCCATAAATTAAAATCCCCTACAACAAGCAATCTGGAGTGAGTCAGTGCCAGATTGTTCAGGACCTCAATAAACCCCTGCTGTAGTTGAGGACTGGCTATTCCAGGGGGTCTGTAGCTGACTATACCAGTTAATACTTGTCCTTTAGTATCCTTTAATAGGAATCCCAGAAGCTCAATGCCCTCCAGCTCATCAATATTGAGAGGAGCAAAGTCCCAAATTTCTTTAAAAATAACTCCCACACCACCACCTCTACCACTTACTCGAGGCTTGTGGAAGGCTTTGAATCCAGAAGGACACGCCAATCCCAATTCTAAATCTGACCCAAGGTGTGTCCAAGTTTCAGTCATGAACAACACATCTAGATCATGCATTTCTATTAACAGCTGGATTTCCAAATGATGCTTGGGGAGGGATCTAACATTAAGTAACCCACAACTAAGGCTACCTCTTTTCACAAAGTCAGATACGGGCCCTGCGGTCTCCTCTAACCTGAGACTGCCTCTCCTACCCTCTGCTGCTCCAATTTCACGTAGCTGTTCCGTGGAGTAATAATAACTCCTGTCTCCAGCCTCGATTTTCTCCAGATGGGCAGCATGGCTGGCGCTATGCGCGGTCAATGCGCGGACGGGTGCAGACGGGCTTGCCTTTGGCGCGCAGGCGGCGCGGCCACGCCAGCGCGCTTCTTTTATGGGTGCAGAGCGTGGAAAGGCTAGAACGTTGACCTCAGAATAGGCGGATCCGCTCTAACAGACGGAAACCGCAAGGTCAGGAATCCGATAAAAAGAATAAAAATATCATGAATTAAGCAAACCTCAGGTATGCGGCAATATTTAGACAGATTCAAACAGATTCAAATTCACTTTCCAGTAAAAACGATTTTTCAGTAAAAAGGTTTCACAGGTTAAAGTGCGATCGTGCAGCAGCATCAACATTAAAGACACAGTAAAAACACGCAGAACAAACACCCTTGTATCACGCTGCGCGGCCACGCCAGCGCGCTTCTTTTATGGGTGCAGAGCGTGGAAAGGCTAGAACGTTGACCTCAGAATAGGCGGATCCGCTCTAACAGACGGAAACCGCGAGGTCAGGAATCCGATAAGAAGAATAAAAATATCATGAATTAAGCAAACCTCAGGTATGCGGCAATATTTAGACAGATTCAAACAGATTCAAATTCACTTTCCAGTAAAAACGATTTCTCAGTAAAAAGGTTTCACAGGTTAAAGTGCGATCGTGCAGCAGCATCAACATTAAAGACACAGTAAAAACACGCAGAACAAACACCCTTGTATCACGCTGCGCGGCCACGCCAGCGCGCTTCTTTTATGGGTGCAGAGCGTGGAAAGGCTAGAATGTTGACCTCAGAATAGGCGGATCCGCTCTAACAGACGGAAACCGCGAGGTCAGGAATCCGATAAAAAGAATAAAAATATCATGAATTAAGCAAACCTCAGGTATGCGGCAATATTTAGACAGATTCAAACAGATTCAAATTCACTTTCCAGTAAAAATGATTTTTCAGTAAAAAGGTTTCACAGGTTAAAGTGCGATCGTGCAGCAGCATCAACATTAAAGACACAGTAAAAACACGCAGAACAAACACCCTTGTATCACGCTGCGCGGCCACGCCAGCGCGCTTCTTTTATGGGTGCAGAGCGTGGAAAGGCTAGAACGATGACCTCAGAATAGGCGGATCCGCTCTAACAGACGGAAACCGCGAGGTCAGGAATCCGATAAGAAGAATAAAAATATCATGAATTAAGCAAACCTCAGGTATGCGGCAATATTTAGACAGATTCAAACAGATTCAAATTCACTTTCCAGTAAAAACCTTATGCGGAGTACTTTTCTTGTTGGCTCTAATCAAGTTCCTACTAGGATTCCGTGAATTAGACTTCATTGTTTTATCATTTGTATCATTAATCACCCCCCCTTCCACCTCTTTATTTATATCACAGACCTGTGCCGGATTTTTTTGTCGCTTCAAAGGTGGCTGGGAAAAAGATTCATGATCACTGAGTATGATATGATCTGATTCATTTAAAATACATCTATTTTGGGCTACGTCTTCTTTTAGGGCCCCTACTACTAAATTAGCCTTTTCCTTTTTCTTGAATACTTCTTTGTTTGCACCATCTATACCTGAGGAGCCTATAGTCAGTGACTCTTCCACTGATGTTATCTGTTGTTCGATTGCGCCCGTGGCCCCTGTAAGGTAACTCAAGAGTGTTTGATGCGATTTCCCGGGTTTTTTTTTAGCCAAAGATGGTTGTTGCTGGGTACTAGTTGCTTTTCTCTTACCCATTTTCTTTATTGTTTAATGGGGCAGTAAACCGATTACACGCCACTATGTTAGGCCGCCGGGTACAGTATAATTTGTAAATAACAATCAGATAGCAAACAACTATATGTCCATAGTAGTTTTATGTCCCTTTATGCCGCCACAGTTCAATCACAGAACTATCAGATGTACGTCACCAGTATTGGGTTCTGCCGGAGTCACGTTTACCTTGACCTCAAATTAGTCTTCGCTGCATCTGTGTTGCAGCTCCACTAAACAGGACCCAGTTCAGAAGAGATGAAGAATAGTCAATATCTCCATGCGCCAATGTAGAAGATCCAACAAATCCACGGGCCCAGTGATGGGGCCCAGCCCAGCCTCTTTCAGTCGCTGATGGGCGCACGAGGATGTTTTTGTAGGCGCCTCCTGGCGCGTCCAAATGACGTGGCGCTAGCGGCAGCAGCCGCGCTGGTTCCTGGTGCCTGCAGTCCCACAAACAGGCAAGTGGGCAGCAAAGAGATGTTTGCGAGTGGCTGGAAGGGCGTCCCACACCGTGGGAGCCCGAGGATGTTTTTGTAGGCGCCTCCTGGCGCGTCCAAATGACGTGGCGCAAGTGGCAGCAGCCGCGCTGGTTCCTGGTGCCTGCAGTCCCACAAACAGGCAAGTGGGCAGCAAAGAGATGTTTGCGAGTGGCTGGAAGGGCGTCCCGTGCCGCGGGAGCCCAAGGATGTTTTTGTAGGCGCCTCCTGGCGCGTCCAAATGACGTGGCGCTAGCGGCAGCAGCCGCGCTGGTTCCTGGTGCCTGCAGTCCCACAAACAGGCAAGTGGGCAGCAAAGAGATGTTTGCGAGTGACTGGAAGGGCGTCCCCTGGCCTTCACAAGTGTAAACTCCTAAGAATAGCTTTATGCCTCTGAACTGCTTTATTTTTACAAATCAAGCACATAATATTTGCTAGACCTTAAGCACATGATTGGTCCATCAGTGTTCGTCATCAGACCTGTCCTCTTGCCCATGCTGCAGCCCCTTGGAGCTGATGCTGAGCCAGACCAGCCAAGACCAACCTGTTGAACATTTTTTACAAATAATCTGCATGTTCCATAACTGCAATAAGTACTGCTGTGTCGTTTCTGATAAAAAATGAAACACCATTTGCAGTGGGGCAAGGACCTTACTGTCATTTTTACTCTCTTCACCCATTGGCGCTGGAAGTAGGGTGCTGGGGCGAGGGGGGAGGGATGCTGCAGCCCTGCTAACATAACCATGCTGGAGTTCAGAAGGTGAGTGAGCAATAAAGATGCCTTTATGTTTTATTTCATCATAGCGTTCAACTATCAGGCTCTGTCTTCTGACAAATTGCAGCTTATTATTTTAAGTGGAGATTGGTGTTTACTTTTCTTTTCCTGACTGCCAAGTGAGATGATTTTGTAATGTGAACTTTGTGACAATCTTGCTGAGTGTAAAAGGAAAGGCTGTAGGATGTAATTTTTTTTATATACACTCAACAAAACCTGAATTGTACAAGCTTTTCAAAATACATCACCAGCTAGCAACGTACAAATAAAGCACTTTCTTTTGTAATTCTGAAGTGTGATGGAAACATAGTTAATAAGATCAAAATAAATCGAGACACTTTACTTGTTGATGTGCAAATGATAAATATTCACTGAAACCCAATTTCCACACATTATTATTTTTGTGCTGTCTAACGTCATCAGTTAAACTATGTGCAAATTTAGTGAACATTTCAATGGAAGATGTGCTGTCCGTAAATGACAGTGTGTTACCACACTATGCTTTAGTAATATATTTGCAGCAGAGTGCTCCAAAATGCACCAATGTTTACGTACCACACCCGTACCACTTTCCTGCTGAATGGGTGTGGCTCATTTGCTACACTTGTTCTTTGTGTGATGTTTGGATCACAATGCATATGACTTCTGTGACATAACATTGATGGCAGGACCCCCACTCTGAAAAATGTTCCATCACCACGGTCCTCATCCCTCAAAAAACTTATCTAAAGTTACCCAAGTATTTATAAATACACACCCTAAGTGGAAATGCCCTCCCCTCTGACAACGTTTTAAAAGCATTTGTTTTGCCATTTTGGGCCATTGTTACATGTGGGCATAAAATCTCTAATTCAGGTGGGAAGAAGTTATGCTTAGTTACCGCACTTCCTCATTGTTTTCCCTATGCACATTTTGTCAGCAAAAAATGGCGAAAATTGAGCGAGGAAAAGAGATCAGAAAGAGCAATGCATGCACAAAATCCAATATTGCATGTTATGTCTCATCCTGAGCACATTAACTCAGAATCCTGTGGGGATTTCGCTGGTGAGGAGATGCCAAATTCTGCATGATCAGCACTTCTGTAAGGATGAAATTCGCTACAGATAATTGAAGGCTCTAGAGTTCATCTTGAGGCATAACATTCTGACATTTTGGAACCTAATTCCTTACTCCAGGCCGTTCTGGGGATTATACTTGGCCTTCCAGTGACAATTTCTATACACCCAAGCCAATGTGATTAAAAGTTGATATATTTAACAAAACATTCTTGAATTAAAAAGATAGTTGGTTCATAAGGGCCTTCCTACCAAGTCAAACATAGTCACCTCAGAGGTGCAAAATATGGAGTTGGGTGTGGTAGAGACTGTGTCCCCCTACCACTGACTACCATGTCCTTTGTGGTACAAGTAACTCAACGCTTGCAGTTTCCCTTGGGGACTAGTTTCTTTTACCAGCCCGCAAAATTTCTTTTTTGGTTGGGAATTCAAGTTAGATTATGAGTGGTGAATTTCTGGGCTTTGGGAGTGTCTTTGGAAAGTTCTCAGCTACCTCAACTTGTCAGAACAACATTTGATGCATTCGCAACATTCTGTCCGCCACTTTTAGTCATTGTGAATCATTGCCCCTGGAATGAATCGGCACCCAAATGTTTACCAAAACTGTAGAAGACCTGAGATTTCTTGTAGAGAGTCTCCTGTATTATTTTGATTTACGCACATTACTCCTTAAGCACTGTAAATGTTTGAAAGACATTTCTTGGTGTCTGAAGGTGCTTCAAGACCTACAGTTTTTTGCGATGTCACAAATTTTGCTTGGATTACTTTACCTACCAAAAAAAATACTTTTTGATTTTTAAAAGCATTACATCTGATTGGACATTGAGTTAATTGAATACGGTTTTCTTGTAGTTAGAGGGAACCATTTTCAGTACAGATGAGCATGGAGCCATTTACCTAGGGCGTAGGACTTTATTACATGTTACATTCACTGTCTCTTGCTCCTGCCATAGCTCCTTTCTTCCTTCAGTAGTGTTTTAGTGCCAGACTTTACCCAGTACACAGACACCAACATTCCATGCATCATCAGATTCTAGCAGCATTCCCCCCACCATTCCACATCTTGCCCACTCAATCTATGCATTTACAGACATGCCAAGACACCAAAGATATCTGTGTCAAACTGTGTTTGAATTCTAACTAAGTACCAACTTCTGGAGTATACTTTGACTGTTCACCCTAGCTACTTTTGATGCAGACACCCGTGAGCAAAGGATATCTGCACTGCACAACCCTGACTTGAGATCACTGGACATCTGATCTCCAGGAAAGTGACCCTTAAACTGGTTCAGGAAGCATACCTCGTCCAATAGAGAATAAACACAAATGTTTCTGCAAGAATGTATTCTTCTAAATCCAACACCTTTAAGAGACATACCACAGTGAATACTAAATAAAGTAAGCATATATGGGAGACAACGCAAAGCAGGATTTATAGCCCCAACACAGGCAGTTCGACCTTGCAGAACTTATTTAGGGTCCAAGAGGGCCAAGGTGTGGTACTGCGAGGGAGCAGTAAGTGATAAGAGGCCAAGCCAAGAGAGCCTCTCCTGAGTTGCAGAATATATTATATCTCCAGGAATCCCACCCAGCTCCTCACTAATCTCTCAGAGGAAAATCCCACATTGTAACAGCATGGTGTCCCAGTGGAATAGGGTGTGAGTAAGAGGTGATATCATGCATCAGGGGTCACTGTGAGAATGACACCCATCTCATCCAAGTACCTCTGAACATGGTCACCACAGAGTTGACTTCTGGATTGAGGGTCACTGTGAGAAAGTCATCCTTTTTGTCCTGATCACCCCTATTTTGTGACTAATACTGGTGGTAACTGACTCTGGCTGTGCCCCGGGCTCTGCTAACCAGGCCCAGAGCCAGTGCTCTGATTAAAAAGGTATATGGTAATTAGGTATAATTACAATTGGCAACTGCAGATCCCTGTAAGTCCCTTGTACATAATAAAGCAAGGGGATTCAAACTACCTATAAGTCCCTAGTATATATAATAGGGCAAGGAGGTTTAGAGGCCCAGTAGATTTCCTGCATTGGAGTGTGCACTGCTGTGTTGCCTGCTGTCATTTTTAAAGGCAGCCCTGCTTTGCAGACTGTCTTTAAAAGTAAATTATATGCAAATTTGACTTTGGAATTAAAGGTACTTCCAAAGTTGTAATCTACCTTATTGTTACATATAAGTCACCCCTAAGGTCTCCCCTAGGTGCCCCAGGGGTGGGGTGCTATGTAAACTATAAGCAGTGGCATTATACAATATTTTTTATATGCCCTGGTGAGGAAAAAACTGCCAGTTTTTCCCCGTTTTAGATACTTGGCTTCATAGGCTAGCATTGGAATATTATATTTAAGTATAAATATTGCTAGGAAGTAGCTGAAAATGTAATTCAAGGAATTAAATGATTGTCAATGATAAATTCAACAACTTGCCACTGTTTATTTAGTACAGCAAATAAGTTATAGAACTTTCTTTCTGTGAACCAGGTCCAGCCTTCTAGTAGCCTCTCCTGATTGGTCAGCCTTAACAGGCTTAGCCAAGCTGCTTTGGTGAGTTGATAAGTGGCCTGCATAGAGCAGAGGTTATCTGATGGGGGAGCTCTGCAGCTGCAGAGAACAGGCCAGGTTAGGGGCTGGGTAAATCAAACTGGGCTTCTTAAGAGAGCAGGACAGTGATGAATGCCAGGCCTACCCCCTCTTCCCGTACCCCCAGTCAGATGGCAGGCCCAGGAATGGAATTTGCAGAAGGTCTGGAGGAGGAGCGTTAATGGAAATGGGAGTGTTAATGAAAATGAACCACACCAGTAGGTTGGTTTAGCCAGGTCTTACTCTCCTGGAGAGGAATTCTCTCTCTTGAATTTTTGAAGTGCAGTACTTTGTAGGACAAGAATATGCCACACTTTGGAGGAAGCTGTCATGCTTTTGGGTGGCACCCTGCACCTCATTGGACATGGGTGATCCCCTGCTTGTCGCCCCAGATCATTGAATACATATGTAAGAGCTGCATAACAACCTCGTATCTGGTGCCTGAAATACAAGGAGAAGAAGGACTGCCCTGCTGGAACCCTGGTCTGCACCCAAAGGATTGCAATCTGAAGGACTACTCCTGTTGCACACCTGGAACTACAGCCCTGAGGACTTTGCCTTGATTCAAAAAGGATTAAGGAGTGGACTCCCTGAAATCAACAGGTTAACAGAGCTTCCTGCACCATCTCCCTCAAGAAGTCCCCTGCCTGGAGTGTGTCCAGTGTACTTTTAAGGATTTGGCCAAGTGCATTTTGGGAATTGTAGTTCTAAACTTCCAAGGGCCATCTTAGAGCTTCTAGACCTTTGGATTTGTGCTGGACACTGTGAACCTTCAAGGGGGACTTCAGCAAGAAGTTCCAGAAGTTTGTAGAAGTTTGGAACAACTTTTGGAAAAAGCTCCATAAGTGGACCGACCCGACGTCGAGAGTCAAGCCGGCTACTTTCAACTGCGACCGGGCCTGGATTTCAGGTTCATCCAGCTGAAAGTTCTTGAGCTCCAGACTTCCAGAATTTGACCAGGGCATTGCGGAGAAGCAATCCAACGACATTGCATCGACTCAGTCAAGAGAAAATCCTCCAGAAATGTTTCTTAGTCTTTGATCGGGGCCTCCCGCTTAGTGTCTCGACCAGGGCTCCATTGTGGTCGACCTCAAACTTTGACTGTGTCCCGGTCAAGCGCGACCGGATGTCACAAGTTGGCGCTATATGTTTCTAAGCCCTAGAAAGTGTTTAATCTTTCAAAATTCATAATTCCGGTTCCCTGTATTGGATTTTTGTTGTGTTGGTGTCATTTTAAAGATACAAATATTTCCTATTGTTATAAATTGGTGTGGGATTTTTATTGTGTGTTGTGTCGTACTTATTTAATGTATTGGTGTTTTTAAGTGCTTTACATACCTGTCTCCTGAGCAAGCCTGCCTGCTCTCAGCCAGCTACCAAGGGCTGAGCCAGGGGTAAATGCATACTTACCCCTGCTAATAATCCACCTTCCAACAGTCACCTGCCTCCAATCAAGGATGGCAGGTACCATTTGCCCATTCCCTCCTGCTTAGCCTCCATTTTATTACCTCAATGGAGTAAGGATTTTGCCGATCCAAAGTGGAGATCCGGTCCAGATAACAAAGCAGCTCTAACTCACCCAGACACCCATTTTTTTCGTAGATAATATACAAAACCGTTTCACCAAGGGGTCTCTCACTGTCTGTACCTAATTTTCAGTCAGGGCTTGCCACTACACACATACATACACTCTCAAAAGACCAACAATCCTTTCTCAGCCCTTTAAGCACTTAACACATACCAAGGGAGAGACAGCTGCATTCCAAAGTGGACTGCCCACAGAGAGTAAAGCACCTTCAGGAGCTAGTCATTCCTGAAGTAATGCAGGTTCTGACATAACCCTATCCTTGGAGTATCTATAACTATACAAAGTAAAATGTGTATCCAACCAAAGCACTAGTACTTGAGGCCTTGAAGCATTAACCCCTTAGCTGCTGACGCCTTTCCACTCCCAGTGCTGAGCCCTTTTTTGATGTTTGAGGGACTTTGCACTTAGACCATGATAACATTTTTACACAAAGGCATCCATCCTAAATTTGCGTCATTTTTCTCTACATCTTGGGAATTCTAAAGGTACCCAGGTTTGTGGATTCTTCTGCAGGAATCCGATAAAATAGTCAAAATACAGCAAACTTCTGATTGTTGTTGGGAAAACAGAAAAAAGTGATGTGCAACAAAGCATATTTTTTGTCCTAAAATGGCATCACAGAAGGTTTGCTGTGCTAAGATCACTATCATCACAGTGTTCAAGAACAAGCAGAGTTGTATAAGAAAACCAATTGTTTACCACAGTATTTGCATTTTTCTAACTGGTAGTCCATGTTTCCTATTTTTGTTGTTTTAAACTACTTGCAGTTTGTGGGGAATACATGCGTGAAACCCTTAGGTGAACCTGGAAAGCTTTCAGAAAACTACAGTAATTCCGAATTCAGGTAATTTGTGGTCTTTTCGAAGAAACTTACATTTGAAATAAAATAAATAATGAAAATAACTAGGGGAAAAAAGCAATTGGAGACATTATTTTCATCTGTAATGTCTTGCCCTGATGGTCGATTTACAAAAGAAACATATCATTATATCCATCAGACCATTCTGGTGACAGGGATATACAGTGTTTGTTGGTTGTCTAAAAACATGCGATACACAGAGCCAGCAACTGAGCTGCAGCTTATAATAATTTTTCATTGTACATGAATCAAATGGCAATTCAATGGTAACATCTAATGAATAAAACATGGATGAAGGAAACCTATGGGTTTTTTTTAAGTGTGCACAACGTAGTGAGTTTAGGAAAAGTGGGTATTTGTACACCTCACTGTAAAGCGATTCAGAGGGCTTTTTGCAAAATGTGTTATTTTTTGCACACAGTCTTACATTTATAAGCCAGTAATGGCAAGAAATTCAACTAGTAATAGTAAATGATTCACAATTCTGTGATTCCACACTTCTGATGAAAACAGTACCCCACTTTTGTGGGTGGGCCTATTGATTACAGCATGAAAGGTCTCAAAACGAGACATTGAGACATTACATTTTTGGCATGAAAAGCAACCATTTGGCAATGTGGGTAGCTGCGGAATTTGGGCCCATGCTCAGCTGCCACTAAAGGAAACCTATCAAATCCAGAAATTTCTGAAAACTGGACACCCAGATGAGTCCAGCGTAGGGTGAAATGTGTAGATCACACTACATTTTCTTACTTGGAAACCTTGCAAACCTCACGTTCATAAAAACACACATTTTCCTCACATTTCTGTGAGGAAAAATTCAGAATCTGCAAGGATCCCACATTTTTCCAGATAAAAACTGTATCCCTCTTGTGTGGCTGGACCTTGCGTCTGCGACAAGAAAAGCCTAGAAAATTTGATTTGAAGACATACATTTTTGGCATGAAAAACAGCCTTTGTTGGCGATGTGGGTTGCTGCGGAATTTGGGCCTGTGCTTGGCTGCCACCCAGAGAAATGGACCAGACCCAGACATTTCTGTAAAATAGGCATGCAGGGGAGTCCAGGTTGGTGTGACTTGCATGGATCTCTCTACGTTTTCATACCTACAATGCCCTGCAAACCATAAACTTTAATTAAAGTCACATGTTTTCTCCATATTTCTGAGGGAAAGTCCCAGAATATGTGGGAATCCATAAAATTCCTACCACCCACCATTCCCATACTTCGCCTGAGAAAAATGGCACCCCTCTTGTGTGACTGGCCTTGCATCACAACAGGAAAGGCCCTAAACACAAAGTGGGGTAATCAAATTTTGGCATGAAAAATTATCATTTTTGGTAATGTGCGTAGCTGCAAAATTTGGGCTAGAGCTCATTCACCACCCAGAGAGCCTGCCAAACCTACTACACACTCAAGGAAGACCAGTGTGGAATGACTTTTATGGATCCCACTACGTTTTCTCGCCCACGATGCCCTGCAAACCTCAAAAGGCAGTTAAATTCATGCATTTTACTCACATTTCTGTGAAGGAAAATGTCAGAATCTGTAGGGATCCACAAAATTCCTACCACCTAGCATTCCCACACTTCAGTCAAGAAAAATGATACCATACTTGTGTGGCTGGGCCTTGCACCCGTAACAGGAATGGCCCATAAACTCAACATGAAAACATCACATTTTTGGCATGAAAAACAATCCTTTTTGCCGATGTGCATAGCTGTGGAATTTCTGCCTGGGCTCACCCGTTACCCAATGAAATCTACCAAACCCAGACATTTCTGAAAATGATTCACCCCAGGAGTTCAGAGTGGTGTGACGTGTGTGGATCCCCCTACGTTTTCTTACCCACAATGCCCTGCAAACTTCAAACTTTGGCTAAAATCATTTATTGTTCTCACATTTCTGTCAGGGAAAGTTCCAGAATCTGGAGGATCCTAAAAATTCCTACCACCCAGCATTCCCGCACTTCTCCCCAAAAATTCGGTATCCCACTTGTGTAGCTGGGCCTAGTGCCTGTGAAAAGAAAAGCACAAAAATGCAACATGGAGACATCAGAATTTTGGGCATGAAAAACTACCATCATTCGTGATGTGAGTAGCTGAGGAATTTGGGTCTGGGCTTAAGCACTCAACAGAAGAACATACAAAATCCAAATGTTTCTGAAAACTAGACAACCCGGGGAGTCCAGGGTGGTGTGCCTGGTATGTATCCCATCAAATGTTCTCACCCACAGGGCCCTGCAAACTAACTAAAACTATACATTTTCTTCTCATTTCTGTGATGAAAAGATCCAGAATCTGAGGGGACTCCCGAAATTCCTACCACCCAGTATAACCACATTTCACCAGAGAAAAATGGTAGCCCACATGTGTGGCTGGGCTCATATTTCTGTGAGGGAATGTTCCCGAGTCAGTAGTGATCCACAACATTTCTATCACACTTCTCTACGACAAGAACAGAGCAAACCAGGAACTCTGCGAAGACAATTAATGGTCAGTTCTGTTGTTATCTATGGCATGTAAGTGTTGTGGTGTCCCATGCCATATAAGTAATATTTTCCCAGCTGCTGTGTGAACCTGTGAATGTGTTAACTCCCTTTCATATATTTTGCAAAATTATTCCCCATAGAGCTTCTGAAAAAGATTGTCCACTTTCTCTTCCCGTCTAAACTGAAATAGCCCATCCTTCCGAGCGCAGTTTGTGTTTTCTAGAGACTAGATGTATCTCGTCCCCTACATTTCAAAGCAGTTTTTAGGTCGAGCCTGGGCAGCACATCCGCTGCTCTGCGAGGCATGCTGTATTCGGGTATGGACTTGAAGCTCCGCCCACTCTCCACCCATATTTTTCATTGGCTTGTGTCATTCCCCTTTGTACATGCTGTCTTCTGATTCGTGAATAGGCTTGTTAGTCCCTCCTTAGTACGGCCTTGTCTTCATTTGTAACCTCCCATGAGGACTGGCCCTTTTACTTCTGTTACACGGTATGTCTTATTTAGTCTGTAAGCACTATTTTCTTTAATGAGTTTCTCCTACTGCAGGCACAACATGTTTTCCTGCAACATTTAGCACACCATGCATGCTTTCACTTTCCAAGCAGCCTGGGACAATGGCGGCTGCTTCGTTGAAATGAAATAGGTCTTGCATTTACAAGAGTTTGAGCTATTGGCATTGTAAATGACAATGCCTTTTATTTATGTGTTAATTATCAAAACAGATAAATAAAAGGCATTGTCATTTACAATGCCAATAGCTTAAACTCTTGCAAATGCGAGACCTATTGCATTGCAAATGCTTGTTCAAACAGTCAGTGGGGTGGGCGGAAATGGGGGGACTGCTTCCCTGTGATGGCTTATACATATCTAAGCTTTCACTTTCCTGAATGCCAGAATACCTTTTAAGTTGATCAAACTGCCTTATTGTCCCCTTTTTGAGTAGATCTCTGATTTTCATATGTCGTGCATCTTGCCAATGACAGAATTCGGCTGAGGGTAAAATCAGGGTTTTCCAATAATATCATAACGTTCAACCCATTGACGGGTCAGCAAATTGCCAGTTCTGTCTGCTGAGTAAACTATGTCACCTAGTAATATAACCACCAATCTGATTACATCTACCTTGGCCTACTGAAATCCATGTTATTTCCTCTCGAAAACTTGTGTCTGGGTCACAAAAAAGGATTTCAGCATCCGATCGTTAACAGCTTGTACTCACTCCCTCTCTACTTAAGGCTGAGCATTGAGGTGTCCTGTCTGGCGTTGAAAGACTTTAATCATGGAACCTCTCAATATCGTTCACAAAAATGTATCATTAGAGGTGACCATGGACACACATGAAGCAGTGCACTTCTTTTAAAAAAAACGAAAATTCTCTGGTCTGGCTACCAGATCTGGAATTCACTCTATATTATCTTCTGCCTTTGGTTTTTAATTTTAGTCTCTGGTTTGTAAATTTAGTTGTTTGATTTTGTTGTATGGCATATGATCGTATTCTCTTATTATGAATTCTTTGTGCAATTCTTGGATACCCCGGGTACTAATCTTGAGGTTCTATAAAACATATTATTAGAAAAGAAAAGGAGCTTCACTGGGGCTTCTGTAACTCCAGGCAGGCCAGCCAGATGGGTGATACATTTGTAAATGATGTGAATTACATATCCATGTTACCAAAAAAGTTGACAAATCTGTAATTTTCCAGACAAATAATGGTACCTAGGAACACTATACTGCACTACCTGTAGTTTCCACAAAGTGTTTCTATTTGCTGCCCATCTCTCCAATGACCCAACATAGGGATTTTTTTGATATATTAAACACTCTGCGGAATGCAGTTTGGACTACCGAATTTCTCCAGACTCGCTGAACTTAGGCGTTGCAGGCACTATTTTTACTTAACATCATAAATATATGATATTGGACAACTTGAGGTCCAAACACTTTATAAGTGCTACTAATAGATGGTTGTTGTTTTTGCTTGAACCTACTACATTTATTCTACTTGGACTATTTCTAGTGGCGGTCGGCATGGCTCGAAGGTGGTGAGGCGGGTGGGCAGCGTGGGGAGGGGCGCGGAGCACAATGTAATTATTTTTTTTTTAAATACACTTACCTTGCAACCGGGTTCCGCATCTCTGCTCCTGCTCTCCTCCTTCTCAGACTCCAGGAAGTACAGCCAGGCTCCCCTGACCAATCACAATGCTGCAATGCAGCATTGTGATTGGTAAGCACCCAGGCTCCCCTGACCAATCACAACGCTGCAATGCAGCGTTGTGGTTGGTCTGAGCGCTGTGGTACGGCGCTCAGCCAGGAATTGGGGGCCTGGGCATGTTCTCTATGCAGGCTGTATTGCAGCCTGCATGGAGAACAGGGAAAGGGCGCATGACTGTTTTGGGCGGCCTTAGAGGGCCGACCAAACAGTCATTGCGCACTTAGGAGGGTTCTACCACTCCTCCCCTGCTCTGCAGCCCCCACCCTGACCCTCATGCAAGCTGCCGCAGCAGGATGACAAAATAAAATGATAATAACATTACGTTATTATCATTTAATTTTTTTCCTTTTTTTACTGCTTCAAGGCAGTGGGGGACACTCCTCCGCCTTAGCGGGGAGCCGCCCCTGATTATTTCATGAAACGGATTATTCGTAGATATCATGCCCTAATGAAGCTCGTAATTGGGCGAAAGACATTGGCATCGTTTTTGTTCATGAATGAAGAAGAATAAAGAATATAAAGGATAAAGAAAACCTACTGACTAACATTGACAACTCGATTGTCTTATTTTTCCTTCAATTTTTATGTGTGTTGTCTTTCTAATATTAAAAAACTGATTTTAACAGATTTGTCCAGCTCCTTATTCACGTGGAGAGAAATTGTGTTGTCTCAAACAATATCCACCGTTCTTGTGCGCAATGCACTTTGGGATTTGCTATTGTACTGTTTGCAGCTTGCAGTGGGAGAATATAATTTTAGAACTGGGAGTCATGACCTGAGAAAATAAGTGCTCCCATTCTGTCTACGAGCATCAACAGAACAGGGATAGTTGCTAGGCAATCTGGTGATGCAGGTACTCTCGTACCGCACCAGCGAAACAAAGTTGGTCCACAAAGAGGCGAGTACTACTCATGGAAGAAAACCTGCAGTCACCTCTACTTATGACTATGACAAAAAGGGAGGATTTTGACATAAAGATGACATCATTGGAAATTGTAACACATAACTTTATGTCTAATGATGACATTACAGGAAATCACATCACATGAATTTGGACTTACTTGAAAAGTGAACTGTTATTCGAGGAACAGTGGCTTAGTTTTTCATGTGTGTGTGTCCGTCTGCTTCTAGATGTATGATATGTGTTTGTGGCTCCAAGCTTCCAGGTACACGAGTGAAGGTGGTGGGTGTGTGTGTTTGTGTGTGAGCCCACCTGTTCCTACGTGCACAATATGTGATGTGTTGGATGTGTCTGACCACCTCATCATGGTTGCATGATGTCTGTGAGTATGTATTTGTCCGTTTGTCCGTCTGTCCCCCATTCCCTAGATTCCTGATTTTTGTGTGTGTCTGTCCACGTGCTCTTATGTTCAAGATGTTAATTTATGTGTGTTGCAATTTCTCTTTCTTTCATTATCTCCCTGTCTCCCCTGTACCTCTTTGTCTCCCCCTCACTCTGGTGGCCCCGGACTCCATTCATGTGGGCATTCTACGAGGTTATATCATTTCCTGGGAGATTGTTGGTGACTCTAGGTACATGTCTCAATGGTCGCAGTAGGTAGTATCTGCTAAGAACAAAGTTCCCAATCTTTTTAGGTCGAGCCTAGAGTCAGCGCGCATGCGTTGCTCTAGGGGAGACTTGTTGTAGTGGAGTATGTAATGGAAGCTCCACCCCCTCCTGCCCATATTTGCCATTGGCTTGTGTCAGTGTCCTTCGTAAATGCTGGCGTCTGATTTGTAAACAGGTTTGTTAGTCCCTCCTTAGTACCGCCTTGTCTCCATTTGTAACCTCCCATGGCGACTGGACCTTTTACTTCAGATGTTACACGGTACGTCTTTTTTGTTTGTTTGTGAGCACTATTTTGTTTATTGAGTTGCTGTAGGCACGGCGTGCTCTGCCTACATTTAGTGCGCCATGCGCGCTTTCTCTTTTAAAGCAGCCGGGACAATAGCTGCATAGGTCTCGCATTTAAATGCGAGACCTATTGCATTGCAAATATTTGTTTTCCCTGCCTGCAGCGCTCTCCCCCATTGCTTTTTTTTATTTCACCTGAGCTTGTTTTTGTGCAGACAGTCCGAGCACAACACCGCCCACTGCACGAGCACGCTGTTGTGCTAGCGGGGCTGCACCGGTGTGTGTGTGTGGTGTGTGTGTGCGTGCTCTGCCTGCCAGCAGGGGCGGACACACAGCTCCCGTCTGCAGCTCTCTCCAGCCACTATTGTGCACCGAGCCACATGGCTCTTTAACAGGATCTGCCTGCCGAGTAGCGCCCCCTGCGCACCCCGGAGTTTGGCGTAATTTGTGTTGTGTCATCAACCTGGTGTTGTTGTTTTGGTCTCTTCCACAACCGCCCAGCTGGGAGGCGAGCACCGTAAGTTTGCAGCCGGAGTGGGTTGTCTCAGTTCACATGAGGACCCAGAGCCGGAGTGGTCCCCGGAAGGAGAGTGAAGTTTAACGGAGGTGGTCATTGTTAAGAGCGAGGCGCAGGGGAGCCGGACCACACCGCACCCCGAAAAATGCACACAGTGTTTACCTAACTTTCCATTTCAGACTTTGTTTTTGCAACACAAGCTTGTTTTTTATTTAAACACTAAAGAAAGACATTTGACGATATTACACTGCTTTGACGGAAAGCGAACACTTCACGTCAAAAACATATATATATTTTCCTCTGGAATTAGGCACTTAGCAAAAATTGCGAAAAACTGTGTTTTGATTGTCGTAATGGGAACGAATACTGCAAAATCCAGCGACTGCCTGATGTCGCATTGGACCAAGAAAACATTTTGACTCAAGGGCTGTGGCTTTTTTCGTGACTTTTTAGGAACCGGTAAACTCTGAGCAGGACCCAGTGACCCTTGAAAAGAGAAGTGACTGCTTCATCAAGAAGTGCTGGCGCTGCTCCGTGAAGAGTGCTACTCATGCAAAAAGCAAGTGTTGCTGTTGTCCTGTTGAAAGTGCCGCAAAGCGACGAAGTGACAATTCTGGGTTGCTGAAAGTGCACCACTCGTGCAGAGAAGTGCTCACGCTGCACTGCAGAAAGTGCTGCAGTCTTGCTAACAAGAGCTGGTACTGCCCTGTTACAAGTGCTCCAAATACCTTGTTGCTTGCTACCCCCCTGCCATATATTAAAAAAAAGAAGAACCAGCGCGTTTTTCTTTTCCCCACTTGCTCTCTGTGTTGCCTCCCATCAGCAATAAAAACAAGCATTTACAATGCAATAGGTCTCGCATTGGTGACAGTTTGAGCTATTGGCATTGTAAATACCAATGCTTTTTATTTATGTATTTTAAAAACCTGCAAGCGGTGCTTGAACACACACTTTGTACTTACACTTGTTGCTTATGGGAAGCAACGCTGGCAGTAACTACGTCTCTTTTACTGCCAGCCTTGCTTCTCGTAAGCAAGGACTATAGGTACAAAGTGTGTGTTTATGCACCACTTGCAGCTTTTCTAAACACATAAATAAAAGGCATTGTCATTTACAATGCCAATAGCTCAAACTCTCGCAAATGCGAGACCTATTGCATTACAAATGCTTGTTTAATATTATAACCACAGTTACCATACCTTTTGTTTTAAACAGCCTTTCCTGAATGTTACTACCATATGAACCTCTGAACCAAGCCCTCAATCTTTTTGTACATTTTGCAGCAGCCTGTCCTATACTGTGTGTAATACAATTTCAAAATGACGCCATGCATATTCCCATTGCGTTCAGTTGCAGGCTTAGCACAACAAATACATATATCATTATTCCCTAGTGCGCCAGCCAGGATTCAGCTCTGTGACTATCTGGTTACACACACAGACATTTACAGTGATCGTAGTAACTTTTATAAGGAAAAAAGGGTGCATTCCCACTATCTCTTTTAACTTACTAATATGTTTAATTTACGGTGTGCATGTCCTATATTTTATGTGCATTTTCCTTAAAGTGAAAAGCAAACAAAATAGTTGCAGAATAGTTTGTTCTTTTTAACCACGCCTCTGACCCATTGGGCTTATTCACAGTTCATATATTTGTTGTATGCACTTGAACCTCTTCCCGCTCTTCTGAGAAGGCATTCCTCCCCTGGGTGTCTTTATACCGATGTCTGCTCCTGTGAAAGGGTATGCTTTTGCATGGGGCGCTCGGCTCCACCCGCAGCCTGTACCCCTTCAGAGATATCCTACCTGTCGCCTCTGCCCTGAGGCGTCTGGAGGGCTTCAGTACCCTGGACAGCTCCCTGGCTCTGGGCCAGACCGGTAATGAGCCTGTCAGAGCCGCTGCCTCGGAAAGGCCTGTGCGTCAAGGACTCTCTCTCCCCAGCGCATACATTATTTACAACCGGAGCTCGACGTCGCACCCTCGCTGTCTGAGCAAGGTGCTCGTGGCTATTATCTGAGCCGCCTGTAGCACTCCTCACGAGACGGGAGGCTTGCGGCCGGCATCTTTCGCCCTTCATTGCTTCTTTCCTTCTCTCGCGTCCCTTCCGTCACATTTTCCTCATTTCATCCCTTCATCTCAACCGTTCTCTGCTTCTCTATTGCATCTTCCTTCTCTGCTCCTTCCAGTGGACCGATTGATTTCTGCCGGACACAGAGTGGGTTTATGGGATGTCAACATGTTTGAGACTCATGGGCAGGGCCGGACTGGGAACAGAAACCGGCTCTGGCAAACTGCTCAGCCGGCCCCCCCTGGGGTGAGGGGGAGTGCGGCTGAGCAGTTTGCGAGGGCCGGTTTCGGCCGATTTTGTTACCGGGGGGCGATATTGCCGACCCCGGGTAACAAAAACGGCCCCCCAGCGGCCCAAAACCGGCCCCCACCCCAGCGGCCTGCCGGGGAAACGCCCGGTGCCCGCTATGGCCAGTCGATGATTGAGTGAGGGCAGTGGGCAGTAGTAAAGTGGGTAGCGGAAGTATTGAAGAGCCCTGAAGGCAGTAGGAAGCACAGAGCCAGGCATGGCCAGCCTTATTTACCAGACAGACAGAGGGCAACAGGGCGGACTGAAGAATAACCGAGTTAGTTCTCTTACTCACTATGCTGGCTGGGAAGAGTAAGGGAGGGCATGGGCCGAAAGCAGAGGAGTGGTCACAAGCAGCCTTGTGCAGCCTTATGTGCCAGTCTAAGATGGAGGCAGGCCAGGGCCGGGGCCACTGGAGAGGACAGAAGCAACTTTAGTCAGTCTTGTTTAATACTGGGGCAGCTATGGACCACCTTTTTCTTGTCTTACCGTTGCCCGTGCGTGGTGGGGGAGTTCCTAGATACTGGTTTCCCCTGGCTGTAGAGTGACGATGGTCCCTCTTTGCAAGCTTTGAGGGCTGAAGGGTGGGGGAGGAGTGTGTGACTTAAGGGGTTAAAAACTGCAGTGGTCGTGTTCTTTTCGAGAGTGGCATTACCGAGCCAATTGCCTGTCCCTCTCTATATAAATATTGCGCTCTGTTGTCTCTGTGTCTGGGTAAACACCAGGGGCTGTATTATACACATAGCGCACTTTCCCTGTTTATACCACGGCGCATCGGGCGCAAACAGGGACAGTGCGCCGTATTACAAGGAGCTCACTGCACCCAGGGCAGCAGCGAACTCGGCCTTCCCTTAGGGCAGCGCATTCAAGTGAAATACGGAGCGACTGCTTCAAAGCCCCCTGTGCTGCACTTTGAAGAGGGGGGGAGAGATCCCCTTGCAAGCAGGGGCAGTGAGCGACTGCACCCACCTGCACTGGGATGTCTCGGGGGGTCCATGGGACCCACTTCTTCCCCCACCCCGAGGGTTGCCTTTAGGAGGTGCACTGAAAGTGTGCCACCTTTTTGTGGTGCCCTTTTAGTGTGCCTTCTAAGGGCCTCTGCGCCCGTGTTCCTAATGCGGTGCAGGCGTAGGGGAAAATTGATCCCCTCATTGGAAAGAGGTCATGCCTCATGCAAATGAGGGAATGCCCTTTCATGATAGCGCTGGTGCTACATGTGCGCCAGTGCTATCAGTATTACAGAAGTGGACGCACAAGCGTCTGCGCCCCCTTCTGTAATACCAAAGTGCCCTGGCGGCCCACAAAGAGGAGGCACATGCCTGTTGCGCCCCCGTGGCACAATGTATAATATGGCACAGGGGTGTACCCGGGCTCTAGAATTTGGGCTCAGGCCTCCCTAAATTGGAAACTGTACTACCTGCACCTTCTGTCAAGCTTTAATGACCTACCAGTTCATATGAGACACATGAACATAGAGAGAGGGGTAGGCAAAGAGAATGGGGCTGCTTGGTGAGGGAGGGCACAGACAGGTGTCCCCCGGGTAAATTTGTGCCAATGGCACAGGGACAGGGGCCAAGAGGATAGGTCAAGGGTGGAGACAGTGGGGATTAAGTGACAAGGATATGTAGGACTGGGGATAATAGAATTCAGCCTTTTGCTGACTCCGGTACCCAAGGACAGACAAGGCAAATTTTATGTGAGTAGGCCTGTCAAGGTATACAGCAGTCAAACAAAAGCAAAGGCAGGTTATTACAAAAGGGGTAGGCATGGAGAGCAGTGAGTCTGTTAGTTGTGCGCAACAGACAGCAGGGTTATCAAAAACATGTATTGTAGGGCAGGATTGCATGAGGATGGGAAAGTCCCAAAGGCAGGCATCTGTGGGGTAGTGACAGCCATATGATTACCCCCACAGGAAAGGAGTGAGGAGAGGATGAGAGGTAAAATACAAGCAGTAAAAGTAGAGGGGACACAAATAAAAATATCCCCCAAGCGCAGCACATCCCTACCCTGAGCCGCAAGCGTGAGAGGGCAGGTGGCAGGGCGAGGCAGGGGGCGAGCTGTTAGCATGGACAATGAGGGGGGTGAGGTTATCAGTGCAGGAGGATTACAAGCGGCAATTGAGGAGCAGGGGTGTAGCATGGGCAGTATACTTAAAACGTGAATTCTTTCAAACTGATCAATATTTTTTAAGGCCTTTATAACAGACGAGAGAGAGTGTTTGTGTTTTTGTCAGTGTGGGCGAGTAAAAATCTCAGGTGAAATCTGACAGACACTTCACATTACCCGAATGAAAGCCATCCTACCCAACTAATTACTACAGAATACATTTTTTAGTGGTGGCGTAACACCCCAAACACCCGCTCTGGAGCTATGCCCCAGAGCAGGAGGCGGGTGTAGCAGTGCAGAAGGAGGCGGGGTCCCAAGTGAAAGCATTAATGCCAGGTAGTAGGAAGGTGAGCAGGGGACACATGCTGGCCACCTGGGGGTGCAAGAGTGGAAGCGCCGGACAGCTAGCAAGGATGCCAAGGGTAATGAAAAGGACATGATGCGAAATGTAGTCCCATCGGCCCCAGGGAACAATGATTATACATACGTACAAAGTGCAATACTCAGCACGGTGTAAGATCCTAAAGGGGACAACAGGAAGCACATTCAATTAACCCAGGACATGACTGAAGAGTTTAAGTAGCAGCAAACCTGGAATAGAATCATCCTGGAAAGCGGAAATACACAGGGAGCAGATCAAGACACTAGAGAATATACACAAAATATGCACATGTGTAAAGATTCTAGGCAGGAAACAGCAGCACAAGATCATCAAGTAGAAACCAAGATGTATGGGGAAAGAGGGTCAGGCAGGTGGGTATGGGCGCAAGAGGAGGATGAGGGGCACGTAGAGTATAGAAGAGCTAGAGCAGCTCGGGGGGCCATGGGGGCAAGGGACTACAGGCTGGAGTGACCAGAAGGCTGGTCATCCATGAATCCTGACAGATGATGTCAAGGAGCTGGAGGAGATACAGGATGAGTATTTAATGGCTCATGAACGCCGGTCTGAAGGGAAAAGAGGTTTACGGCAGCATCTAACATCAAGGGAGAGTGCTTTAAACACAAAAAACTGTCCTTAACTGATGCTGAATGGAAAATGTATGATGGGGTGTAGGTGATAGGGAGGAACCAGGCACGAGTGCAGTGAACAGAATGAGTGACGAGTTGGTTCTGGAAGATGGTGAATTTACCGATGAATGAGAAGTAGATGAATTGTGTGACAGTGGGGGAGTGAGTTGTGTGACACAAATGACAAAAGTGGATTAGAATAGGATGGGGTAAGACCAATCAAGGAGAGGCTAATATTGGTGGTTTGCAGATGTCAAGAGAGGACTCAGCAAAAAACGCCAAGGATCAAAGGTGAGAGAAAAGAAGTCAATTGAATCCAGGAAGGCTTACATAGATGGAAGGCCAAGGGGCTGATTACGAGTACGGCAGCCTTGAGACTGCCGTACCATCGGTGGTGGTCCGACTGCCACCTCCTCGGCGGTCAGACCGCCAGATTATGAGGAGGGCAGTCTGACTGCCACAAGACCGCTGCAACCGCCAGGATCTTAGATCCCGCAGTGGCGGCAGTGGGGAAAGTGGCGCTCTATAGCAGCAGACCCGATTCCAGCACCGCTGTGCTCATCACGACCTGCCTTTCCACCAACCTTTTCACGGCAGGGACTCCGCCATGAAAAGTCCACGGACAGGCAGGGAAGGGGCCCCAAAAAGTGCCCCAGGGCGACTTTGCCCATTGGGGACTATGCATGGGGGCCCCATGTGCCCTCCTTGGTTTGCACTGTTTTGCGTGCACTGTGTGCAATGCACGACATGGTACATGGTACAGAGTTCACCCGACGTGCAAGTCGCACTTCGGCGGCATGTGATTTGGGCTCTTTCTAGGAGATGAAGCATGCTGCCACCATGGCACTGCCGCAACTCCGCCAGCCTGGCGCTAAGTTCGTAATGCAGTGGTCGGGATGCCGCCTGTTTCGCGAAGTTCTCCGGACCACCGAAACGGCTGTACGACGGTAGGGCTGCTAAACTCCTAATCTGGCCCAAAGTCTACTGCAAGGTAGGGATGAGTGGTGGTTGATTTGGGAAGTGGGTTAGAGAAGGCAACAGGCCATTCAGTGTAAATTGATTGGGGTGGGCGAAGGGACCATTGAAGTGCATGGGGAAGTGCTATAAAAAGATTAATTTGAAAAAAGAGGTAAAAACATTAAAAACAGATAAAAAAAGAAGTGAAGAAAACAGTATGCGATAAAGAGGTACACATCGTGGAAGGGGATGTAACACAAAAAGATGAAGACAAAGATAAAAAGAAAGAGAAGAAGGTAAAAGTTGATCATAAAAAGAAGTCGCCATACATGGGTATCACAGTACCTTTGGCTTCACACTTATTGGTTAAGACAAAGAAAAAAATTAGAAGGGTGAATTTATGGACATTTATAAACTATTACATAGAGAAATACAGTCTAAAGAAGGATCAAAGGAGAAAGAATGGGAGCTGGCTGAGTGTCCAAGGGTCCCTGTAAATATTAACACTTGGGCATCAGCCTTTTTAATCAGCGCCAGTGTATACTGTGAAAAGCATACATACAGGGTGGGAGGTTTTTCAAATATATTATTATAAAGAAAGCACAGTTGGATTTCAGAGGTTTTGCTTGGTTCAGGTACGATGAGGAATTTAGTGCAAGGCTGAGTATTAACGTAGAGAACCCGCTGGGGGAGGTAGATTCAGAATTATGGCTACAGTGGGTCTCACCCACTCGCCCAGTGCAGGTCGCACATCGGGCTAGTGGACTACCCACAATGTAGCAGCCTTTTCTAACCCACCCTGGTCCACCAGGTGTGGGGTATTAAGCAAGGGGATCAGTTGGAACTTAGGGAGCATGCTGGGAATATAACAGGGGATATTGAGCACAGTAGATGTGCTCATACAAACATGAATGTTCCACATGTGTAGATAGACATGCCCTTAAAAAATGCTTTGGGATGGTACACAATGGAAAGGTGCCAGAGGGCAGATACTGCAGCTACAGTCTTCACCAAAGAGCTCCTGCACCAGTTAATATGACATATTGAGGGGGAAGCTGCAGTATTATCCAGGCAAAGAAGTAGCAAGAAAATTGGAATGGGGATTTCAGGAAGGATTTCATTTGGATTACTAAGGACCTAGGGGATAAAAGCGGGGGACAATTTGAAGTCAGTGAAAGAGTTGAAACACATAGTCATTACTAAATTGGAAGATGAAGTTAAGGAAGCCAGAATTGTTGGACCATTTTTTGAATGACTATTACAGGATTTAACCATCTCCCAGTTGGGAGTGATTCCCAAAAACCAGAAGGGAAATACAGATTAATTTGTGATTTGTCTTGGCCAAAGGGGGTTTCTGTAAAAAATGTTATATTGCAGGAAAACTCACATGTAATATTTGCATTTGTGGATGATGCCATTAAATCGGTAAGGATAGGTAGACAAGGAGTGGAGTTGGCATATGCTATGCTAAGTCTGTTTTCGTATACTGCCAGCACGCCCAGCCGCTTTTTCATTGGTAGGTATGCAATTTGAAGGGGCTGTATATGTGGACAAGTTGCTACCAATGGGAGGCGCTCTATTGTGTTCTCTGTTTGAGATAATCAAGACATTCAGTGCTTTTTTTTTTTTACAATGGGCTATATCAGAAAACACTGGATGCACATTAGTTACTCATTACTTTGATGACTTTATGTTTGTAGGTAAGGCTAGGCCAGGTGACTGTGTTATAGGTTTGATGAATTTTCAAGAACTATCAAAGGTTTTGAGGTTTCCATTGGCCTCAGAAGAGGCAGAAGGTTCAAGCATGAAGCTGACTTTTTAGGAATCGAATCGGACACAGTGAAATTAATAGCTAGACTGCCAGAACAATAGGTGAGAGGGATAAAGGCATTCTTTAAGAAAGTAACTGTTGAGAGGCGTTTGGAGCTGAGGAAAGTGCAGAAGCTGTTGAGGTGTCCAACCTTTACTTGTAGCGTGGTCACAGCAGGCAGGACATTTTGTAAAAGGTTGGACTTTGCAGTGTCTAGTGCAGTGTACCACACTGTAGGATTAGTATCACAGTGGTGTTGAGAACAGATATGCATATATGAAGAAATCTTTGGATGTTTCCAATGTAGTATTGCTATGTTTTTTGGACAAGGACACAGTGTGGCTGGTACAATTCTTCTCAGATTCTTCTGGACTGAATGCATTTGGTCTGTCTTGGGTGTGTCGAAAATTGAACAAGACATTGTTTGCAGCAAGGAAGTAGAATTGTTTTCCTGGGATTTTCTCCATTGTTAGTGGCACTGGAAATATAGGGAAAGTAGCTGCCAAACACAAAAGTGATGCTTAATGTGGATAACATGATGGTGGTTGAATTGGCGACCAGACAAAAAGCAAACAATTTGAGATTGCTACACTCACTTAGAAGGATCATGTTGAAGTGTTTACAATCAAATATTGTTTTCAGAGCACGCCATGTGCCAGGTGTGGAACAGTAATATTGATGATACTTTATCTTGTTAGCGGTGACAGAAGTTTCCAATGCGGGCCCCAGGAGCAGAAGATTGGAAGACAATGTTATCACAGGATATATGGGCATCAGGAGAATGAGAATTGTGGAGTTAGTTGAAAAACCTATATCCAGTTCCGCTAGAAAGAGCTATACATAGGCATGGAATTTTAAGAGTACTGAACAAGGACAGGGTCAGGAGATTTAGGGATCAGGAACGCAGACAAAGGGAGATGATGAGTTTCTTATTGAGCTTGATTGACAAGGTTGTTTCCCAAACAACCATTGCAGGTAAACGGGCAGATGTATCATTTTTGGAAAATTATGGTGGGGATACGATCCAGCAGAGGGAGAACTCCAAGGCGAGACTTGGCAGGTTGTGGCAGGGAAAAGAGTACAAACATGAAATTGAGGGGGCACTGTCATGTTTGAATAGCTGCAGAATGTGATAAAAGTTACTAAGTTGTAAATTGGCAAGTTGTTGTTATGACAAGTATGAAGTAAGCATTTTCAAGGTATGTATGGTAAGGATGTTTTTTGGGGCACTTAGGGTGTCAGAGTTATTAAGTTCCAAAATGTGCATGGGTCTAAAGAAGGAAGGTGTGCACTTGGGAGAAGTTGGTTTGTGCAAAGAAGTCAAAAACAGATCAGGCAGGTAGAAGAAAATGGGTGTGGTTGAACAGAAGTGGAACTGAGGAAGATTTAAACTGGCCTGGAATAAGATTTGATGAGATTTTCTGCCATGCAGAAGGTAGGAGGATGACAGCTTCTAACTTAAGTATGCTGAGTAAGAACTGGAAAGAACTGGAAAGGTACAGGGCACACTCCTTCAGAATTAGGGCTGTGACAGAGGCAGCCGGAGATAAAAATCAAAATGTTGCAAGAAATAAATTTGAAGAATATTACGGTTGATTATTACTGTAAGAGAATTGAAAAGTTTCTCTTTGGATTTGCTTTAGGTTGTGTTAAGGGACCACTGGTGAGTAGAATGGTTACATGGATTGTGGCACACTCAGTGTGCTGGGAAGCAAAATATGCAAAGGAGCAAATATATTGAGGATCTTTGGGACTGTGTAGCAGCAGATACAAGGTGATATGGTGGGGAAAAAAGTGAATGCGATGGGGCAAACTATTGCCTTTGTTAGCTGAGCTGCTTATAAGAAGTGGTTGCTCGGACATGTTGATTATACACCTAGGTGAAAATTGCTTGGTACAACTTTCAGGGTTGACATTGATTAAACAGATGAAATAGGATTTAAACTTTCTAAAAGAGAAATGGACAAGGACATGTTTGGTGTGGACAGAATTTGTTCTGAGGTGAACTTAAAGAGAGGCACACAAGCATGCAGCTATGGACAAAGCAAGGAGTAAACTAAACAGGGCATTGAGAGTTTTCTGCAAGACAGCCAGTAGCGAAGTGTTGGAACATGTCAGCATTAAAGAGGAGGAAGCGTATTTATATTGTTCAGATGGACTACATTTATCTAACTTTGGCAATGCTCTCTAATGTTGGAGTTAAGGGAATTGTTGACCAGGATGTGTAATGAGAAAGCGTGATGTGGTGGTAATTACAAGTAAGCATGTGTATTTTTAATGAGAGTGGGGCCGGAAAACACCTTCAGGGTTTTCATGGATGGAAGTAGTTGTGGGCTGGTGTGTCAGGTATGGGTGTATCCACCCTCGGGTGGTTGGGGGGAGAACACAGGGGAGGGAAATAGACAAGCTTTGAACATTGGAGCAGGCAAAGGGTAATTAGCTTGGTAGGTGAGGCGTAACCGAGAGATTGGGAAATGCAAGGGAAGAACTGTGAATGGAAGAAGAAAGAATGTTTTCAGGGTAAGGATGAGGTGCTTGGGAGAATGTTTAGGTTTAAGGGGGGGTGGTGTAGCGAGGTTTATGTCTTCATGTACTATGTTTAATGAATTCCAATTACAATCTGGTCCAAATAAAGTAGCTTTTTATGCTAAAAGAATTGGGTCTGTGGATTATGGTATTTCGCATGATGTGAGAGAGCAAAAGTGAACCAGAGAGAGAGAAATAGAGATACAGATTTGCCATTAATAATTGCTCAGCAGACAACAGAGTCTTGGCTTGCCTCCATGCATTTTATGTCCTAAGTGTATGGAACTATTTACAGAATGATGTAGACTACACGTTTGCCTTGTGCACCCTGCTTCTGATCCTGTGCTCATTTTTGTAATATATATATATATATATATATATATATACATATATATATAAGTGCATACCTATGATTAAGGAGTAAGGACTCCGAAACGCGTCAGGTTAAGAGTGAACTCAGAATGAAGAAATGTCGGTTTTCTTATTAATAAAGTTTTTGTTGCACTGATTGCTGGTGGAGTGCGTCCTCAAGTTTGGACAAATTCAGGAGCATATATATATATATATATATATATATATATATATATATATATATAACACCAAACACCACTGAGATATTCACACAATGCATCAATAAAAGCCAAATCTTCTTGTTCTGTTTCTTTTTGTTGTTATTTATTTTTCTTAAGCAGTCAGAAAAAGCCAAAAGCCATCATGTGTTTCGCGCTCCACTGCGCTTCTTCAGGGCTTATAGTCTTTCTTGAGTGTTGTTATTCTTGTGTTCTCCTTCCCTTAAAACCATACGCTTCCTTCAATATTAAGCTTACTCCAAAAAATCATTGTACGACATGTGATATAGCCTTGTCACTATCCATTGTAATTCCTGATACTTCTGTAAGATAGGAAACGAAAGGAGACGGACCAGGAGGCTTCCAGCCGGTTTTGCGACTTTATCAAGGGGAACAATACATAAATATCTTACAGAAGTATCAGGAATTACAATCTCTCTATATATATATATATATATATATATATATATATATATATATATATATATATGACCCTGTTGAAGGCTACGGGTGAAACGCTTTGGTCTCATGCCCACACTGATGGTGATAATTAAGGAATAAAAAACGTACAAAGTAATGTTGCCTGGCTGTGCTGCTGTTTCCTTGCCTCATGTGAAGTTGAAGTGGATTGGGGCTGTCATTGGAAACGGCTGTGGATATATATATATATATATATATATAAATTCAGATTGACAAAGGCTGTAATCGCCGAAACGCGTCTCTGAGGCCACAGTTGTTAAATAAAGTTTCTTCATGCCACACCCCCTCTTGAGTGACAGGACTTCTTTTGAAATTGAAAAGGAGGCAGGTCGATAAATTGGGCGTGTAGCGTCTTTCATGAGCACCACCTGCGATTAGGCGCTGGACGGCAGATCGCTAATGGAGGAGAATGGCGTAGTAGCAACCGTCTAGCCCCCGTACCTGACTCCTGGCAGGCTTGCTTGGATTGGGCGCAGGGTGCTCGCCACGGCTGTGAGAGATGGACTGACTCTCTGGCGTGATCGGCAGGCACTCTGTGATGGAGCCTGTCCTGAGCCTGCATGCAATGTTTAAGGATCACGGAGCAGGGCTCTGCGTGAGGCAGAGAAGTCGGGGGTGAGTGGCAAAGACTTCAGAAATGAAAAAGAAACGGTAGACCTCAGCACTGTTTTGTATTTTAAAAACTGCCAGCGTGTTTGCTTGTGTATACCTTGAACATTAACAGCACTCGGTGATCAGGCTGTGGAACCACGTTTACCAAGACGCCAGCTTGATGGATTAAAGGCAGCGAGTGTTGTTTTCATTTTGACTGAAATGAATACTTACCAGCATGGAACTTTCTCAGCAAACGCATTTAAAATTCAGATTGACAAAGGCTGTAATCGCCGAAACGCTTCTCTGAGGCCACAGTTGTTAAATAAAGTTTCTTCATGCCACACCCCCTCTTGAGTGACAGGACTTCTTTTGAAATTGAAAAGGAGGCAGGTCGATATATATATATATATATATATATATATCCAACAAATAGCCACCCAACTGCGGAACACCAATGAATGGGTGCCTCCGTCGTGATAGTGGCCAAATCACGTATTAATATTACCAACAAATCCCAAAGGAAATGGAGCACTCACGGATAGGTAGCAACTTTATTTCTTTCTTTAGCCAGACTCGTTTTGGCAGGAACTGCCTTTTTCAATGGCGATAGTCAATGCGGGAAATCCGACAACCTTGCTCTTTAAATGGGAGTTGACGAGCTCCCATTGGCTGTTCGTTTGTGAATGGCAGAAACGTCCACCTCCGCCTTCAAAATGCTACATTGCCAGCATGTACGTCATCCCAGTTACTACACAACAATTCTGATGATGGCATCCATGAGAGCACTTTTCACTTTAGTAGCTGTATATATATATATATATATAAAATGAGTCCTTACATTCCAACATTCCAGGCAAGTTCCCCAACAAAAATAGAACCATGAGTTTGCAGAATGACACAGGAGAATCTGAAATCAGATAAACTTAGAATTATGACTGCCGAAGACTGTGGGTAGAAAGCTCCTCAAGAAGCCCTCGTCAAGAGAAAACCTATACTTCTGGCATCCCAGAGCCTTCACAACACAGGGGCCGATTCCAATCTCGTTCGGAAAGCATTGGGACCGAATCGTGTCCAGAATGCTTTCCACACGACTCGGGTCTGGGGAGTCCAACCGAACAAGTAAGATGCATTTTAATGCATCCGGATACGATTCGGTCAGACTCCCATTGACTTCAATGGGAGCCTGTGTACCGAATGCGTACACAGGCTCGCATTGTCAAAAGGGGTGGTTGGGGATAATCGTACACCCTGTGGCGGGCACCCCATAGTGCCTGCCACGCTGTGCATGGTTGGTAAGAGGGGACCCATGGGTACCCCCATGGGCCTGATTTGGAGGGCCCCGGTTAAGTGGGGCCTCAAAGACCGATTCCGGCAGCTTTTTTGATCCAGGCAAACCGCCTCATGAAGGCGGTCCGAATCGTTCATCGTACTTGCTCGCTTGGAAAACCTAGTCCATAGAGCTGTATAATTCGGCTCCGGAAGGCTCTATCTCTCTGAATGCCTTGTGGAACCGATTCGGTCAGCGCTAAGGCTTTCAAGGCATCACACTTGGTCGTTCGGAACTGTGAACGATGCGGTAAGGGAACAAGGGCTCCGGATCGGTTTAGGCAATTCCGCATACGATTCGGAGCCCTTCCAAACGAGATCGGAATTGGCCTCACAGTGGAGAGAGTCCTTGCTGGGTTATATATTGATATCCAGAAACCTTTATGCCATGGACCTGCTCAAGCCTTTAAGCACTGGTAGCCAAAGAGAACAATGCTGGAAAAATGTAGCACTGACAGCTGACTGGTGGGAGCTCCCAATAATAGTGTATTTTTTGTATAACGCTACTGACATTTCTAACGGTTGTAAATAAAAGGTGTTACTATTATAGTATTTGAAGACACTAAATTTAATGACTTCAGAGGGGTGGATGGCTACATGGACTTGACACCGTGACCTGCAGATCACAGCATATTTCAGTGACTAGCGTTCAACCTTTGACCCACCCTGCTTGTCACAAAAAACACTATCACACCTGCAACATTTAGACCTAGTGTTGCATATTGTGACATCGGTAGAGACACAGACACATGTTAAATTGCCCATGTGACATTTCTGTGCATTCATTCTTTTTGGGAAACATCGTTTACAATGAGGGCAGAACAATCAATGCCTTTACAACAAAGGCTTTACAAAGAAACAGTCTTTACCACAACTGTTTTTCCAACAACATTTTTAAACAAGAGTATGCCTTTACCACGGATGCCTTTACAACGAATATCGTTGTAAAGGCATGAATGGTAAAGGCATAGGTAAATGTAAGTATTTTGCAGGTAATTATTAAGTGTTTTAAAAAAATATATATATAAATATATAGATATGTATGTATATAGATAGATAGATAGATAGATAGATAGATAGATAGATAGATAGATAGATAGATAGATAGATAGATAGATAGATATTCACTGAAAAAAACAAAGGTTACAGAGATATTATAGTTAGGCTGACATTTCACTCGGTCAAAACCAGAGAAATTCAGCAGTAATAGTTATCTGAGCTAACTATAACTTACGCCCCTGTAATACACTGCTTATGACCTCACATATTACATCACTCATGACCTGGTCAGTGACATCACTGATGACATCTCAAATGACTACTTGACCAAGGTGAAATTGCGGGAACAGGTCCTTGGAGTATGTGTGACAACAGGATGGTCCCCGCTGCCTGACATTTATGATCCCTGAAATAGGACAAGACAAGGTACCCCTAAAAAACAGAAGGACCCTTGCTCGTCAGGTGAGAGCCTTATTGTTGTATCGTTGGAAGGAGTTCCAGTAGACGTGGTTAGGTTACAGAGTAGACGTGGTTAGGTTACAGAGAGATGTTAAGTAGGTTTTCCAGTAAAGATGTAGAAAAGGCCCCACCATGAGCAGTCTCTCTGCTGCTCAGCCCAGGATCCAACTGACACTCTGCCTCACAGCAATCCACACATTCCAATGACATCACCATCCACACCAACATTCTACTTATACCATTCACACTAGCTGAGCAGCAGAGGCAGAGAAACAGGGAATATGTAAGGTACAAACCTTAGATATAACACACCTTTCCCCTTTATAAAATGCACAAAGCAAAAGTGAATACAAGTAGAAACATCACAGTAATACCAAAGAAACTTGCAAGAAGAAGAAAAGGAATTGCACAGTAATTATGCAAAAACATGCTAAATTAAGCAAGGTGGAAATATGATATTAAAGAGAAGCAATAAAGGAAAAGAGAACATGTAGCAAAAACAAAGATGTAAACAACATTGCAATAAGTAAAACACGAAAATAGAATTGTAGAATGCGTAAACCAGATAAGACACACATCTCCTTCCTTAACAGAGCAAATATGACACAAGAAACTTTCAAAAGGAAGAAAACTGTCCAAAAACGCAAAAGAAGAAAAAGACATACATAAATAAGAAAGAAGTATACCACGAAAACAAACAAGGAGAGAGTGCTCCAAATTACCACCACACCAGCTGGCCAGACTGGCGAAGAAAATGGGAAACACGGAGCACACCAAAAGAAAGAAGAAAAGACAAAGACTTATAACCAAACAAAAGTAAGCAACGGTGGCTAGCACCTAACAGAAAGCAAGCAAGGGGTGAATAACACCCAACAGGATGAGAATACACCCAACCAGAAAGCAAGCAAAGGGTGACATACCCCCAACGAGAAAGTAAGCACGGGGTGACTAACACCCAAACAGAAAGCAATCATAAGTAAGCAACGGGTGGCTTACACCCAACCAGAAATCAAGTAACGGGTGGCTACACCCAACCAGAAATCAAGCAGAGGGTGGCTTACACCCAACCAGAAATCAAGCAGAGGGTGGCTTACACCCAACCAGAATAAAAAAACGGGTGATTTACACCCAACAGAAAGCAAGCAATGGGTGGAAGCACCCAACCAAAAAGCAAAAACGGGTGGCGTACACCCAACACATCATCCCAGGGGAAGGACATGTAGTGAAAAGTATAGAAAGGGAGGAAAACACCAAATTGTGAATCCCCAACCAGTAAGTGCAAGGAAAATGCGATCTGGGTGAACTGCACCACACAGAAAATAAAATACAGTCACACCTCAAGTTAGACCACACAAGAGAAAATAAACGCAAGGGAATTGCAAATGAAACCAACATGCAAAGAAAGAAATGCATTAACAGCACAGTAGCATGTACATGACAATATGGTAAAAATGCATTATATGATTAAATTAAGGCAGAAATATCAGAAATGTAATGGCAGTACTATACGAAGCAAATGAGCATCAACACAATTGTATAAAAGAGAAACATTAAATAACATAAGTGAAATGGCAAAATAATGATAGAAAGAAAATGCAGGTATGAGAAGAAACTTAAAAATGCATAATAGTAAAGCGCCGTAGTAATGGGAGCCAAAAATAAAACAGCAAATCACGTTGCTTAAGTGCCAGGATAACCTGAAGTCACACTTAAGGGGAAGCAGCGAAGAAAACTGCAAAGCGTCTCTAAAGTAAATGCGGTAAAGCTGGAAACAGTAAAATTAATGTCCCCCAAAATACCTCAGACAGATGGCTCCACGGACGTCAAAACTGAAAACCACAAGTTTTGAAGCAGGTGTGCGCGTCACCGCGCTAACAATATTCACAATTAAAACAACATGCCGCTGATGTTAGTCTGGAGAAGGAGATATGTAAAATAGGTTTAAAAGTACCTTTCCTTTCATATTTCGTCTTTGAAGACTGAACATGTGAAGGAACTTATGCATGCTCACACTGACCGTGAGCTCCGAAGAAGATTGCACAACGGGGGTTAGTCACCAATTCCAATATGGCGGCACGCAAGCATTGCGTGCGTGCGTAGAGTGGCTCCAGGCGCAAACGTGCGCCAAACATTGCTGCACAGCTGTGCAGACACGTAGGAAGGCGAAACGTCACAGATGAAGGATCGTGGGTCGAAGGAAAGCTGCGCTGAAGGAAGTCCGCGTGAGACCCAAACTGAAGGTAGGCGGCGCGAGTGTCACTAGACTTGTGCCACAATTTAAAAACTGCGGCAGTTGAACTGCCATGATGGGCTCACAGGTGGATTAATAATTGTAAAACAACCTTTAAAATAGTCCGACATAACCACCCTTGCAGCCAGTGCCAAAGCTTCTGTGAAAGTGTCACTTGTAATTTCCATTGCAAGTAAAGCTTGGCATAAACAAAGTGCTGGGAGCCAAACCCAATCCACCACAGCGAAGTCCACACTCGCAAAACATAAAGTAATGCCATTTTGCAGTAAAGTCCACTCACGTTCACAAACAGCGCAGATCCTTTGTGCAGCATGACAAAACAGCCAAACATACAAAAAAGTTGATGAAGCAAGCGGAGTCCGAGAAATAAAATTTGTAAAAACTCCTGATGCGTCAAATAGGTGTAAGTCAACACAGGTTCAGAGTAAAGACGTCCACAGCAACGTAAGTTCTCCAAACAGGTGTGCAGGCAAAGCGCAAGACATGTTCAATTTTTTTTTTTTTTTTAGAGAAGAACCATGAATGCACGTCTATCAGGCAGATGGAATGAAAATATCCATAGGGAGGTAGCTGAACTTAGTACAGTCCTTGAGATTAGCCACCTGACATGTAGTGGATGTATTCAGTAGCATTCAAATTGAATTTAAGCAGGAACATACGCCTTGTAAATGACAGCAGGAACATGGGCCCTGTCAATGACAGCAGGAACATACGCCCTGTCAATGGGCTGTCCGGTGAATCTGGACACTGGTGGGGCAGGAGGGCGTCAAAATCCTTAGGTAGGTTCTTTTTTAAGTAAAATCTTGAATAAAAGTTCCTTATGAAGCTTGAAGTAAATCCTCACGCGTAGTTTTGATCCAACTCGTCGCCAATTTATGTTGTATCGTAGGAAGGAGTTCCAGTAGACGTGGTTAGGTTACAGAGTAGACGTGGTTAGGTTACAGATGAATACGTTTATTGTTCTTAGATGTTAAGTAGGTTTTCCAGTAAAGATGTAGAAAAGGCCCCACCATGAGCAGTCTCTCTGCTGCTCAGCCCAGGATCCAACTGACACTCTGCCTCACAGCAATCCACACATTCCAATGACATCACCATCCACACCAACATTCTACTTATACCATTCACACTAGCTGAGCAGCAGAGGCAGAGAAACAGGGAAGATGTAAGGTACAAACCTTAGATATAACACTTATGCCTCATTAAAATTGCATGGAAGCCATGCTAAAACGCCCATGGACATATATACTTAACCCTGAGGAAGGCCCCAGACCCAATTGGGCTAATTTTGAGGGCCGAAACATGTCAGCAATAAATCAGGGGTGAGTAAGAGATTAACACTCAATCAGAACCTTGTACTGGTTTTTTAATTAACCCACGGTACCCTACTAATAAAGGTTGTTCTGAAATTAGGTCGGTATGCCTTGAGGTTATTTTAAACTCTTTTTCTCTTCTTTAACTGGATCCCTGTTTTGTCCAGATAGGTATTTTATATAAGAACTCTCATTCATGGTTGAGTTCCCCTTGATGGTATTACCCTATCAGGGTGTGGATAGGCGCCGATGAGGAGGCATGCCACTATTTAGTGGGTGAAGCGTCTTATCCAATATCTTTGGATTTTCCAGTAGGGTCTCTAAGTGTTTCCCTTGTCTCTTTCTTTTGCGTTCCGTCCAAAATACCTAGCTATGTTGTTGTGTGTAGGTATAAATTCGGGAGAATGTAACTAGGTGGGTCGTCTCTCGCTCTCCCCGTGTGAAGTAAGGGCCTTATTTACAACAAAGTAACTCAGCGCGGTGCCGCAAGCCACTTTGCTGCGCTGCACTGAGTCACTTACAAAGCACAGGGATGCGTCATATCTACAATGATATGATGGATCCCTGTGCTCCCCCCTGTGCTGGTGCACAATCGGCTGCCATGCACCGACACCGGCACCCTTGCACCACAGTGCAAGGGTGCCTGCGGTGCAGGGAGATTGTGTTTGTGCAGGAAGGGACACCTTCCTGCACGAAAACAGTCACGAGAGGTATTTTCCTCTTCCTATGTCTGCTGGAGAATGCAGCACACATAGAAAGAGGAAAAACTAGGAGAAATGATAACATTTCTCCTCGTTGCGCCTCCCTAAGCCTTCCGTGGGGAGGTGTAGTATTCTGACGCATTCCCAGGTTTACAATTTCTCGTAAATCTGGGAATGTGTCAGGCTTTCACGCAAAGTGCTGCATGTAAAGGGGCCGTATTTACAAGGACAAGAAAAGCCACGCAGGGTGGCTTTTTGTGTCCTTGTGAATATGGGGCAGCAAAATGCGCCGCCGGTGTATCACAAAAAGTGATGTACCAACGGCGCAAGGGGCTTGTAAATAAGCCACTGAATATTTTGTACTGATGCCATTCTGTACGTCAGTGTACTCTACAACACCTTTTCATGATTAATGCCTTCTCATGCTGTTGAACCCTACGTTCTCCCAGAACTCTAAATAATTTAACTTTGTGTAAATGGAGAAGCCTTTTGCTGATACCTCAAAATAGCAACAAACATCCTATGTCTTTATTCAAAACTCTCTCCCCAGAGCTTCTTTTGTACTACTCGTTTTACTTTGTTCCTCAGGTGAACGGTTTTGGAAAGGATAAACTTACCTTCATGGTGGCTTTTGCTACTCGTCCATAAGCTGTAGCATTATTGCTGCTTTCGAACCGCACCATCTAGCAGCGGGGCTGGAAACAGCTTCCGTCGCCAAAGTAAGGCAAACAGTGCATGCCCATGGTGGAACTCTGTACTCAGCCGTACATCTCAGTTGACAAGGTAAAAAGTAGGCCAGGACAAAAATTTTATTACAACAGCATGATCCTGCATATTACTTTCCGGCATTTCATGTCACGTTAAGTTTGTAACTCAAAATTTACTAAATTACACTATTACGCCACATCGCCAATAATTTAAAGTCCGTTAAACTACAAAAAAGTACCCCTAGAAAACAGGGACAACGCAAATCAATAGATCACAAGTGGTTGTTGTTTGCGGCACTGGTGTTTTCTGTGCTATTTGTTAAGTGTGAAATACACCCACACACCTGGACACTTTTTATGCTAAATAAATCTCTAAATGCCAGATTAGAATTTCGTGGAATTTTTCCAAAATTTCACTTAATTACACAAACGTTGTGCACACCGCTAGTAAAAAGAAGCCAGTCCTTGGGCCTCATCTGCAAGACTATGCCGCAGCGCGGCGCCCAAACCATTTAGCTGCACCGTGCTGCGTCATTTTCAAAGAACAGGCATGCGGTGTATTAACAACAATACGACACATCCCAGCGCTTTTCCCTGCGCTGGCGCACAATTGGCTGCCATGCGCTAGCGCAGGTACCCTTGCGTCATTTTGCAAGGGTGCCTGCGCTGCGGGGATGATTGTTTTTGTGCAGGAAGGGACACTTTCCTGCACTAAACAATAATTAATGGCATTTTCCTCTTTCTATGTGTGCTGCAGAATGCAGCATGCATAGAAAGAGGAAACAAGCATTGGCATAGCCAATAGGTCTCGCCTTTGGGACCTTATAATTTTTCAGCCATGCAACAGTTGATGTTGTTGCACCAAGGATATTGTGCTGCATAACTAAATACTTATATGTTCTCAAAAGCGAGACCTAATGGCAATAGCTTAAACTCACGTAAATGTGAGACCTATTGCATTGCAAATGCTTGTTATATATAGTATTTGTCATGGGGTTTAACAATGCAAAGTCCTGTGTTGCTGTATTTGACACTGGGTCTGCGTTAGCAATATGTCTATCAGTTTCGAGCAATGGGACTACTTCAAGGGTGTAATAACACTTCTCTTGATCAACCAAATGCTTGAAGAGAAGAATTATCAGCATAGTGGGGGAACAAAGGGCCCTCTTTCAATACTCTACAAGCTCTTTTAAGGGTGATTTCTGGAGCTCTAGAACCCAGCTGAAATAGCCAGATTTAAATGCTTCCTAATCGAATCAAAGATCTCTGTATATGTTAGGTAGTTATGGCGTATATCTAATTAATTGTACACAGCCTGGCTCTGTATCAATTCAGATCTACACGGAGAGTGCGTAACAACGACCTCCCTTCACAATTTCTTTTTAAAAACTGGAACAACTATGTAAAAAATTGTTAGATACTTCAAAGATATTAATTTGTGTAAACATTCTTTACTTACAGCACAAAGGGAGGTTAAAACGGCGATAAAGAAATAAACTAACCGAACCACACTGAAGACAGCGAGTGTCTTACATGGGTAAACGGTAAACCAATATATCATAGCGGCGGAAAGCGCTCTTCTCTAGCAACAAAGCTAACAGAAGAACGAGTGCTTGAAAAGTGCAGACGCGCGCGCGGCCACGCTAATTGGAAACAGATGGCCCCTGCGCGACGTTGCTCGCTCCCGCAAGGTGGATGCCGCCACAAGCACGATAAACATAATCTTTACCTCTGTTAGTGACATGGAATTGAACACATGCAGTAGTCTAAGTGGATAGCAGTAACGCCAGATGGCAGGGTGCAGCAAACTCTGGGATATGGAAGAACGCGTATTTGAGTTAAAATGAGGGTTCTAATCGAAGGATTAGATTTTCTGCCTGTGTGCAGCAGCAAACTCGTTATAAACGTAACAGAGAAGAACTGGATGCTAGAGTTAAATTATCATTTTTTTATACCTTAAAATCCTGATCAATGATGGCCCTGCTATATGTTCAGAAGCTCGAACGCTGCTGATTATAATTTAAATAATCCACGCATAATCCTGCACAATTCATTTAGATGGTTAAAATGTAATTCTTCACTGTGGTTGGATTAATTTCTAATCTTTGACCGTTTATAAGGTTGTGATTGCAGCTGTGTTGTTTAAATCAAATGTGCTCTCCTCTGAGGCCTCTGCTTTCACCAGCATTTGCACCGATTGGAAGATTTCACAGGCTCTCAAAAATGAAGTTGCTTTTGATAACTTCCTACAGCTGAACTCCAATAAAACAGAGATCCTGCTATTTGGGAAAGCTGAGGCGTTATGGACCACGGAGTGGTGGCCTGCGGAACTGGGGAAGCCCCCATACCAAAAAAATGGGCAAAGAATCTGGGCATCGTAATTGATGACAGACTTTCTATGGAGGAGCATGTAAAAACGCTCTCAGGCAAGTGCTTCGGTATGATGCGCATGCTGAGAAAGATCTTCCCTTGGATTCCTCTCTCTGCCAGAAAGGTTCTCATGCAGTCGCTCCTAGTCAGTAGACTAGATTATGGAAATTCTTTACTGGGAGGGATCAGGGAAGATTTGCTATCAAGGCTGCAAGTCGTCCAAAATACAGCAGTATTCCTGGCCCTTAACAAGCCTGCACGAACTCCATCATTACCCCTGTTACGAGAACTGCACTGGCTCCCCATCAGGAAAAGATCCGTTTTTAAACTCTTATGCCTGGTGTTTAAATCTCTCCATGGGCTAGGCCCGGCGTACTTAACAAAAAAACTAGAATGGTATACTCCGGTACGCCATTTGAGATCTAGCAGTCAAAAGCTGCTTTGCACCCGGAGAATTAGGAAAGTCAAATTGGGTGGCGATGCCTTTTCTCACCTAGACCCCAAACACTGGAATGGTCTGCCAGAGGATATTCGGGCATGTACCAACCTGGCACAATTTAAGAAACGTCTTAAAACCTGGCTATTTTAATGAGCACTCTCCATCTATGTTGTCTGCTACCCAGGCGCCGAGAGATCCCCCTGGGGATGATTCGTCGCGCCATACAATTACTAATAATAATAATAATAATAATAACAAAACCAGATTTAATTGTATCATAGTGGCTGGGAATAATTGCTTTTCAGGTAAGGCTGTTTTTGGTGTATTGTTACAGCTGTTATTAGGCGAAGTCACTATTTAAAATGTGAAACATTTATGAAGCTAAAGCATGACAATGTTTTTCAATTCTGCTTTCAGGCAAATGGTTTGCTGATAAACTGTTTAGGATCACAGCCTCGTGTGACGTTTTGATAAATATAGACTGGTGGAGAATAAATCGAGTTAGTGTGATATCCGATGCTGCATTCTTGTGGTGGTATATGAACGTGCTTTGAGGGAGATGGATAAGCGGTCTTATCGTGCGTTTTTATTGGAGTTAGATTGAGGATTGCCAGGTAGGAAGCTCCCCCACCACACAGCTCCGCCTGTGTTGTCCGCCCGCTGCTGCTGCTGGTAAGATCGCCCTTCCGCTTGTGGCCTCGGTGCCCGTATTTCTTTGCTTGTCTCCCCATTTTCCTTTCTGTGCCCCTCGCTGCCCCATTTGCGTTGTGCCTGTATTTTTGTCTGTTTTCTCTCCCCATTTTCCTTTCTGTGCCCCTCGCTGCCCCATTTGCGTTGTGCCTGTATTTTTGTCTGTTTTCTCTCCCCATTTTCCTTTCTGTGCCCCTCGCTGCCCCATTTGCGTTGTGCCCGTATTTTTGTCTGTTTTCTCTCCCCATTTTCCTTTCTGTGCCCCTCGCTGCCCCATTTGCGTTGTGCCTGTATTTTTGTCTGTTTTCTCTCCCCATTTTCCTTTCTGTGCCCCTCGCTGCCCCATTTGCGTTGTGCCCGTATTTTTGTCTGTTTTCTCTCCCCATTTTCCTTTCTGTGCCCCTCGCTGCCCCATTTGCGTTGTGCCTGTATTTTTGTCTGTTTTCTCTCCCCATTTTCCTTTCTGTGCCCCTCGCTGCCCCATTTGCGTTGTGCCTGTATTTTTGTCTGTTTTCTCTCCCCATTTTCCTTTTGTGCCCCCGCTGCCTCTCGCCATTCCCGCCGCTGCGTCCCTGCGGCCCCGCCCCCTGACTGCCCATTCGCTGCCCCTGCCTCCCGCCTCCCAGCTGCTCCTCCCTCCCACCTCCCCATAAATGGCGGCCGCTGGGCGGTGAGGAGAGCGACCCTTGACCTTGCCAGGTAGGTCGCTCCCCCACCACACAGCTCCGCCTGTGTTGTCCGCCCGCTGCTGCTGCTGGTAAGATCGCCCTTCCGCTTGTGGCCTCGGTGCCCGTATTTCTTTGCTTGTCTCCCCATTTTCCTTTCTGTGCCCCTCGCTGCCCCATTTGCGGTGTGCCTGTATTTTTGTCTGTTTTCTCTCCCCATTTTCCTTTCTGTGCCCCTCGCTGCCCCATTTGCGTTGTGCCTGTATTTTTGTCTGTTTTCTCTCCCCATTTTCCTTTCTGTGCCCCTCGCTGCCCCATTTGCGTTGTGCCCGTATTTTTGTCTGTTTTCTCTCCCCATTTTCCTTTCTGTGCCCCTCGCTGCCCCATTTGCGTTGTGCCTGTATTTTTGTCTGTTTTCTCTCCCCATTTTCCTTTCTGTGCCCCTCGCTGCCCCATTTGCGTTGTGCCCGTATTTTTGTCTGTTTTCTCTCCCCATTTTCCTTTCTGTGCCCTCGCTGCCCCATTTGCGTTGTGCCTGTATTTTTGTCTGTTTTCTCTCCCCATTTTCCTTTCTGTGCCCCTCGCTGCCCCATTTGCGTTGTGCCTGTATTTTTGTCTGTTTTCTCTCCCCATTTTCCTTTCTGTGCCCCTCGCTGCCCCATTTGCGTTGTGCCTGTATTTTTGTCTGTTTTCTCTCCCCATTTTCCTTTCTGTGCCCCTCGCTGCCCCATTTGCGTTGTGCCTGTATTTTTGTCTGTTTTCTCTCCCCATTTTCCTTTCTGTGCCCCTCGCTGCCCCATTTGCGTTGTGCCTGTATTTTTGTCTGTTTTCTCTCCCCATTTTCCTTTTGTGCCCCCGCTGCCTCTCGCCATTCCCGCCGCTGCGTCCCTGCGGCCCCGCCCCCTGACTGCCCATTCGCTGCCCCTGCCTCCCGCCTCCCAGCTGCTCCTCCCTCCCACCTCCCCATAAATGGCGGCCGCTGCGCGCCGCGCGCTGGCGCGCCGAAGGCGCGCCTAAGGCAAGCCCGTCTGCGCCCGTCCGTGCCTGGACCGCGCCCAGCGCCAAACCCCTGGCCCCCGCAGCAGCCAACCCACCCACCGGACTTACGACACCGCCACCCTCAACGCACTCAACACCGGCCGTATCCCCGGCTGCCACCGTGCCACCCCAGGTCGCACCCACGGACCCTTCGCCTGCCAATCCTGCAAGTTCTCCTGCCTCTGGACCTGCACCGCACCCGCCAAGCCAAGCATCAGCAGCAACCACCTGAAGTGCATCCTGCTCAACACCCGCTCCATCCACAGACACGCCGTGGAACTCTGGAACCTGCTCGACTCCACATCACCAGACGTCGCTTTCCTCACGGAAACATGGATGAACGCCTCCTCAGCGCCCGACATCGCCATCGCCATCCCGGACGGATACAAGATCACCCGAAGGGACCGCGCCAACCAGACCGGAGGAGGCATCGCCATCGTCCACAAGAACACCATCCGCATCACGACCAACTCCGACGACACCTTCACAGCCGGCGAACACCTGCACTTCCAGATACACACCGACCCCAAGACCACCCTCAGAGGCACCCTCATCTACAGACCCCCAGGGCCACGCACACAATTCAGCGAAGACATCGCCGACCTCATCAGCCCGCACGCCCTCCCTCGGCTGACTACATCCTCCTTGGGGACCTCAACTTCCACCTAGAGAACAACAACGATCGCAACACCACCACCCTGCTGGACAACCTCGCCAACCTCGGACTCAAGCAACTGGTGACCACCCCCACACACCACGCCGGCCACACGCTTGACCCCGTCTTCTCCTCCAGTAAGGACATCTCCTTCAGCCACACCACCGGACTCCACTGGACAGACCACAGCTGCGTCCACTTCAGCTTCAGCAGGACCACCACGCACCACCACACGCAACAGTTTCCGCGCAGAAGCTGGAACAAGATCACCACCGACCAACTCACCACATCCCTGAGCCAGAACCCTCCCGCCAGCTCAACGAACCCCAACCAAGCCGCCAGCAACCTCACAAGATGGATCACCAACTGCGCAGACGACCTCGCCCCATTGAAGACCCCCCAGTCAGACACGGCAACAAGAAAGCATCCTGGTTCACCGACGAACTCAAGAAATCCAAGAAGAACTGCCGGGCCCTCGAGAAAGCATGGCGCAGAGACCCGACTGCAGACAACATGACCACCCTCAAGCACGCCACCCGAAAACACCACCAGCTGATCCACACCACCAAGAAAACCGCATTCAAGGAACGACTGGACAACAACGCCCACAACAGCAAGGAACTCTTCATCATCGTCAAAGAGCTCTCGAACCCCAGCGCCGGAAACAACGACATCACTCCCTCGCAAGACCTCTGCAACTCGCTCGCCTCGTTCTTCCACAGCAAGATCGCAGACATACACAACAGTTTCAGCACACAGCCGACGTACCCTACGACCGTTCCAACGTCCCCCACCTCCACCCTCCGAGCCTGGACCCCGATCAACACCGAAGACACTATCCGCACGATGAACTCCATCCACTCCGGATCACCTACCGACCCCTGCCCTCACCACGTCTTCAACAAGGCCGACGCCGTCATCGCACCCCACCTCCGGGACATCATCAACACCTCCTTCGACACCGCCACCTTCCCAGAGAGCTGGAAGCACGCCGAACTCAGCGCCCTACTGAAGAAACCGTCAGCGGACCCCACCGACCTCAAAAACTACCGCCCCATCTCGCTCCTTCCTTTTCCTGCCAAAGTCATCGAGAAGACCGTCAACAGACAACTGGCCGCCTTCCTCGAGACGAATGGATCCTCGACCACTCGCAGTCCGGCTTCCGGGCCAACCACAGCACCGAGACCGCCCTCATCGCAGCCACCGACGACATCCGAGCCCTGCTCGACAACGGGGAAACAGCGGCCCTCATCCTCCTGGACCTCTCCGCAGCGTTCGACACAGTCTGCCACCGCACCCTAGTGCAACGCCTGAACAACGTCGGAATCCAAGAGAAGGCACTGGAGTGGATCATCTCCTTCCTCGCCGGAAGAACCCAGAGAGTCCGCCTCCCCCCGTTCAGTTCCGAGGCCACCGAAGTCATCTGCGGCGTACCACAAGGATCATCACTCAGCCCCACCCTCTTCAACGTCTACCTGAGCCCCCTCGCAGCCATCGCACACCAACACAACCTCAACATCATCTCCTACGCCGACGACACCCAGCTGATCCTCTCCCTCACCAACGACCCCACAACCGCCAGAACCAACCTACATGAAGGGATGAAGGACGTAGCCGAGTGGATGAGGAACAGCCGCCTGAAACTGAACTCAGATAAGACGGAAGTCCTCATCCTAGGATCATCACCCTCCGCCTGGGACGACTCCTGGTGGCCCCCTGCCCTGGGCAACGCACCCAAACCAACGGACCACGCACGCAACCTGGGCTTCATCCTGGACTCCTCCCTCTCAATGACCCGACAAGTCAACGCCGTCTCCTCGTCTTGCTTCAACATCCTACGCATGCTGCGCAAGATCTTCCGGTGGATCCCCACCGAAACCAGGAAGACGGTCACCCAGGCCCTCGTCACCAGCCGACTGGACTACGGCAACTCCCTCTACGCCGGAACCACAGCCAAACTTCAAAAAGACTCCAACGCATCCAGAACGCTGCAGCTCGACTCATCCTGGACATCCCCCGACACAGCCACATCGCCAGACACCTGAGAGACCTGCACTGGCTCCCCGTCAGCAAGAGAATCACGTTCCGACTCCTCACCCACGCACACAAAGCCCTCCACAACCAAGGCCCCAGATACCTCAACGACCGTCTGACCTTCTACACTCCCACCCGCCAGCTACGATCGACCAACCACGCCCTCGCCGCCGTCCCCCGCATCCGAAGAGCCACAACGGGAGGAAGATCCTTCTCCTACCTGGCTGCCAAGACGTGGAACTCCCTACCCATCCACCTCCGCCTTACCCAAGACCACCTCTCCTTCAGGAAGCAACTCAAGACCTGGCTGTTCGAACAGTAGCGGACCCCCCTCCCCCAAGCGCCTTGAGACCCTCCGGGTGAGTAGCGCGCTATACAAATGATTGATTGATTGATTGATTGATTGATTTCGATTGCGGTTGTAAACATTGTGTAAAATTGTAACTAGATCGTGAACTTTTATCTTGTTATCCTTGTAAGTCTGGTATACCTTTTAACGAAAATTCGTGTGGATGGATTTGTTTTTATAACAGCGCCTTCCCTTTTGTCTACTTCCGTTTGAAAGACTAGTAAGGCTATATAAATGTTTATTTCTGGCTAATAATTCAGACGTGTTGAGCAAATACAGTGTTACACGTGTTTCTGTGTACGCACTCGAAGTAGCATCTGAGAACTGCATTCATGCAATTCTTGACTTAATTTAAACGTTTAGTATCGAAAATAAACATTTTACAAAACCCCCCGATCTGTACTATGGATTGACTTTTCAGCTGTTTACAACAGTTGTTAAATATGTGTTTTTTCCGAGGAAAGTCTGTTTTGAAATTCAATCTGGCGTGTGTGTATTTAAATAGATTATAGAATGTTTCACGTCAGTCTGTGTTATTGTCTAAAATAGAATGGGTTCACAACTGCACCCTAAAATAAACGTACATTTCAGGCCGTAACTTTACTTTGGTTGCCGAAAGTGCTTGTTAATCTGCTGCATGCTAGAAAAGCACTCCCTTGTTGAAGGCACGAATGCGTTAATTTGATGTTTTATGCGTCTAGGTCTGTATATACTTTGAAGGGGTGGCGAAGAAAAGTCTCGTCTACCCATTGATTGTCAGGCATGTCTGGACAGTAGGTCGGGGAAAACGAACCTCTTAGGATTTTGAATCGCTAGCAGTTTCGGTGATTCGGATGTATCGGAAGCACCAACGTTTATGGACAGGACCCAAGTCTGGAGAGATTATAAATCAGAAAATATCCCCGTTAACTGCGCCCAAGGGATGAGCATGTTGAGAGGAAGATTTAAGGTCTCGGATGCCGAGTGGTCTTTGGAGAAATGTTAGTTTCTAGATTGGGATTTATATGAGCTTCCAAGTCTGGATTCGCATTTTATAACAGTGAGATAGCGGCGGAAAGCGCTCTTCTCTAGCAACAAAGCTAACAGAAGCACAAGTGCTTGAAAAGTGCAGACGCGCGCGCGGCCACGCTAATTGGAAACAGATGGCCCTGCGCGCCGCTGCTTGCTCCCGCAAGGTGGATGCCGCCACAAGCACGAGTGCTTGAAAAGTGCAGACCGATTCCAAAAGGTCATCTCCTAGAGCAGCGCATGCGCGCTGCTCTAGGCTCGACCTAAAAACGAGGAGAAATAAAAGTATTTCTCCTTGTTGCGCTATTCCTACGCCTTCCCTGGGGAGGCGTCGGCTTCTGACGCATTGCCAGTTTTACGAAAAGTTGTAAATCTGGGAATGCATCAAGTTCCATGGATGTTGCATGGGAACATCTTGGAACGCCCCTTTCACGCAGTGTAATGCGTGAAAAGGGCCGATATTTACAAGGCCATGAAAAGTCACGCAGGGTGACTTTACGTGGTCTTGTAAATATGGACAAGCTCAGTGCACCGCCGGTGTGTCATTAAAAGTGACGCACCAGTGGCGCAATGGGCTTGTAAATAAGTTCCTGTGTTTTTTCTGGCCGATGACCAAGGGTTTGGCAGGAGGATGTCGGAATTGGAAAAGATCCTAGAGGCAAGGGTAACCGAGTCAACACAAAAGTAACGCCTTCGACTGAGTGTCTCCCATTGGCATTATTTGGGAAGATTGCACAACAAAAAAGTAGAAATGGAAGAATAGAGAGAAAGCTAGCACACAGGAAATCAGATTTCTGAGAACCTCTGGATCAAACTGTGCCTCAATTAAGGAGGAAGCCCCAAAAGAATACATACATGAAAGAGGCCACGGGGTACCTGAGCATTATTAGCCCCACATTTTCTTAATAACTGATCTGAGGAATGCTAAGTCCTGGCTCTGTCTGCATACAAATGTAGTGTGCATCGGACATCAAAGTTGTGCAATATCTCCTCAGCTGAGAAAGTGTGTAGACATGGAACAAAGGTTGGAAGAATCAGATGGGATTCTGTCCACACCTGTGAAACAAGGTCGGTATATGAGTGTTTAATAGCACTTTGTCCCGATGGAACACTGTGCATGGTTCTGAGGCATCCAGGGTTGTTAAATAAAAGTTACTCTACCATTTTATTTTATAGCCGGCTGTAGCTATTTTTGTTAGACAGTCAACCAGTAGCTTTCATTTTACAGCTAGACAAAGTTTGTATCTTGATACATGAAGCAAGAATTTTGAAAATAAACGTTTGTAAAAGCTTTGTTTGTGTGAAGATACTATTAAAGACCTTTTACTCTGGGTTTCTCTGTTTCACATAATGTAATGCTTGCAATTGCTTGCTAGAAGAGCAAACCTTAAACCCATGTGACCTTACTCTAATAATTTTGCAAGTTGGGTGTTAATGTGTGTGCTGCTGTCACCTCCGAGTGCTTCTCTCCTTGGCGAATGCCAGAGAGACTCAGGCGGAGCCGGCACAGGTAAGAGCGATGGTGCGGGGCATGGGCGGGGTGGGGGGAAGTTGACAGATGACGGGATAGGTAAAATTAAATAAAAGATTAAATAAAACCACTTACTTTGCGCTTGCCGCATCGCCGACTCGGTGATGCGGCGAGTGCAAGGTAAGTGGTTTTATTATTTTTTATTTAATTTTACCTATCCTGTCGTCTGTCAACGACCCCCACCCACCCCGCCCCACCCTTGACCCGCCCCGCCTCTCCGCTCTTACCTGTACCAGCCGCACCTGGGGAGACTTCTGTCTGATCACAGCTGCTATTTTCCACCTCCAAAGCAAAATACTGACGTTTTCTGTAACACTCTTGGTGCTATGGACATCAGATTTGCAATGACATAACCTGGAGCAGCAGCCAGTGCTGGATTGGACATCTACTAACGGCTGTGATGGAGATTTCTCTTTAGGGATGCTTGAATAGAGCACAGACCAGGCTCACCTCATCAACGAGATAAGATTTTCATGATTCAAACTTCAAATGAGATATTGCGTTTGAACTTAGTGGTATAAATCTAGTATCTCGTTGCCTGTCTCGAAGACCTGGGTATACGACGTCAAAGAAATTAACTAGTGCACTGCTTCCCAAACTTTTTAGAACCACGACCCAATTGTTAGAACAACAAACTTTCGCGACCCACCTAGCTTTAATGGACATGAGGCAGGTGATTTTTTAAATGTAACTAAAGTGTGGTAGCACACTGTCATTTACAGACAGCAAATTTCCCATTGAAATGTCCACTAAATTTGCACAGACATACAGTTTTACTGTTAAAAATATATTGGAAACAAATGATAATGTGTGCAATTCAGGTTTCAGTGAATATTTATAATTTGTGTATCAGCAAGTAAAGTGTCTTGATTTGTTTTGCCCCTATTAAAATCTTTTTCCATCACACTTCAAAATGTAAAAATATGTGCTTCACATTTGCTTTCACAACTGCTGAATGTGTACAGTTCACATTTTACAGGTATTTATATTTTGTTGAATGTTACAAAAAAAATTAGACCCTACAGCCTTTCCTTTCACTCTTCTTGAGCCCCAACAAGATTGTCACATAATTCACTTTACTTTTGTTTTCTCTGACTGCAAAGTGAGAGGAGTTTGTAAACACCAATCCCCATGTTAAACAAAAGCAGCAATTTTTCAGAAGACAGAGCCTGACATTTCACCTCTGTCTTTGACGGGCAGCAAATATGACAAGATAAATACAGAATTTAAAGGCCTCTTTACTTATTTCATGGACTTTTGTGACCTACCAAAAGTCAGTTCGCGACCCACTAGTGGGTCTCGCTCCACAGTTCGGGGAACACTGAACTAGGAAATGATAAGAAATTCGAAGGAAAAGTGGGAAGTATAGGCATTAGGAGGCATGGCAAGGAAACAGTTGACTTGTGAGGGACATTGTATTACAGAGAAGCGGATAGCTTCTCTATTGTTATAGTTAAAGTTTCAATTGAATAGTCATTTTTTGTTTCCTTAATAACTTTGCCAGCGTACAATAGATTACAACAAAACTTTCCAAAAAGAAGGAAATCCACTTTGAGTACTTCATTTCAGATTTTGTGCTAATCAGTCAAGAGGGCTCCAAAAATTAAAGGTGGTTCCAAAAGTGGCATTTGCCATTTTAACACCTATAGGAGTCTTTCCTCCTTGACACAGAAAAATGACTGAACAGAATTACACTAAACCTGCCATGTAAATAGAACTTCACTTTAGGAAGTGCTTTTGCTTGGTTTGGTGTAAATCCATTCAGTAGTTTTCAAGAAATTAGCATTTAAAAAGTGATACAGTCTGGGCATGAAGAGATTACATTTTAGCCATATCTAAACCGTTAAATTGTAGATCCTCCTCTCAAATCCACAGAGGTTATGCAAATCCAACCCAAAAATTAAAGGCACACTATTGGACAAGGGAGATTTTCATACTACCTGTGTATTGCAGATTCATAAACCTTGCTGTCAATTTGTAAATCCGCCAAGCTCTGGCTTGTCCTCATAGAAAGATTTGTCTTGTGGCCACCATTAACCAGCACTGTGCACCTATTACTTTGTTGGTGAAAAGGGGAATAAGGGGGTATGGTGAACCTATCCGGGCCCATACTGATTTGCTCAGAATCATAGGGGTTTTGTGCTGAGACCTAACCAGCATTGACAAAGCCCATAGGTCTCTCCTTTAAAACTATTGGCTTTGCCATTGCCTTTTATTCATGTACACCATGGGCATTGCTTGATTTGGCAGTGATTTGTAGCCAGGCTGTATAGCGGCATGGCTAAAAATAATTATTAAAAAAAAGACCATGATACATCCAGCTCTAATGAACTTTTAAAAAAGTGCACTAGTTGTATCATAGCACTTTTTCAAACTAGTTTTAGCCACACTGTAAAACATCTGCTCTGCTGTACAGCATGACTACAAAACATTGCCAAAGCCAATAGCTCTCATAGGTGAGACCTATTGGCTTTGCCAATGTTTGTTAATACATATATCACCCCTGTGGTAGGCCCTAAATAACCCATAGGGAAGGGTGCATTGTATTTAAAGGATAGGACATGTGGTTTTAAGTTTTACATGTTCTGGTAGTGAAAACTCCCAAATTCGTTTTTCACTACTGTGAGGCCTACCTCTCCCATAGGATAACATTGGGTTACTTTATTACATTTTATAAGTGCTAACGTTTGATTGAGAACAGGTAGAAATATCATGTTTGGACTTAAAAGAATTGTGATTTAAAATCTTTTTTAATGGTAAAGTCAGATTTTCGATTACAATTTTGAAAAAGCCACTTCTAGTTTTACCAAAGTTGATTGTTGAAATAGCCATCTAGTAGTATGGTCGGGTCAGTCTTAAATAATATGATAATATGCCAAGTCATGCAATTCCTCCCCATGTACCTTATGGTGTCTTCAGGCTTCTAGTCAGAATTCCATGTTTCAACACTCTCTCCAGCAAACGATCTGTGTGTCTAACCCTGCTCCTGTACCAATACCGTACATACCTTTTCTAGGCATGGGCTCAATGAAGCAGAGAAGGAGTGTTGGCTCATTCTTGCTTCCTTGATGTATTTCCTCTTTATTGGACCACTTACAGTATGTGCAGCTTCTCTATCCTGCCTATTAAAAAACTCAGAAACGATACGTATCCTTCTGTACGAAATTTGAGAGCTGTGAACCCTTTTGTGTCACCCAGCTTTCCTGGTGTTCCAAATCTTTCATATATTGTAAAACTGGAGGCCCCCTGCTAATAGGGTAAGGTTCCTTAAGGCAGGGCTAATTAATCTAATGTATAAGCTTAAGGCAACAGTGATATAAACAACACAAAACAACACAAATTTTGTTGACTGACTTAATAGAAAACAAAAGGAGAACCAACAGTATCTATTTTGTTATACAAAAATAATAATTTTTATTGATGCACAATAGCAAAAAGATTATAAAAATACTTTTATCATTTCATTTTTTTTAAAGAAAATGTAACAACCCATTTGTACTCATTCATTCCTCTTCATTCATACAACATATGACTAACAATCAATTTAAAAAATACACATGTCATTATTTATGATTGGATGATAAATGACCATTGATTTCTGAGAATCTTGAGGAAACTATGTGGCAGAATTTTAATAATCTCTGTTATCGACGCGCGTTGCTGCACAGCTGTGCCTTCGTCAGAAAGGGGCCACAATGTTAACTTTTGATCTCTGTGAATAAAATATATATGTTACATTTCAGATACAGGGTTCTCACTTACTGATACATATTGTGCCACCATAAAGGTGTGCATTATATAGTATTTACAATATAAAGAGCAAGGCAAAGGACTAATTTGAGGTCCCCAATTAGTGTGTATACAAGAACTCATGAATTGTCCAGAAAAAGAATTGTGTATAACAGAATAGATTAAAAACAGATAAGAAGAATAGCCACCACCTCATTTAAAAAATCCATATCAGTCGATTCACCCAGTGATCTACTAAAGAAATATACGTGGTTTAAAAACTTTATAAAGAATGACCTTATATCTTGAAGTAAACTCGTCAGTATTGACCGCTACTGTATAAGCACTTTGAGGTATTGGTTGATTCTTGATTTAGAGGACCAACTGTAAAAATAAAATTAAAGTACCTCATTTTATTCTTTAGTTTATGATCTTAATCAATATATTTATTAGTTGGGTATATAAATACCTCGGCTATCTGTCTCCAACGCTAATTAGTATTTTTGTCGTCCAAGATAAAATTGTGATGTACTCAATTCCGCACTCGATATGTGCCGTCCTTATGATTTATACTGTGAGCACAAAGAATGATGTTTAGCCTTACATATTGACCATTTAATTAAATTTGCTGTAAGGCTACTAGCATGACTACAAACAAAATGCTGGTTTATAACCCAATTTGGTATTTTAAATTATTGTAGTACTTACATATCCATCGAATATCCGCTAATATATCGATTTATCTAGAAAAAACAACAATTTAGAACGTATCACTAGTAATGAAAGGGGCTATATGTTCAATATAAAAATTATTTACTGCAAACTCATGAATTGGCCCTATATTGACTCACAAGGCAATTATGAAATAAATGTTTGATGTTTAACTCCCACGATATGCCAACATAGGGTTAAACAATGTCTTGTCCCTCCCGTTTATTCCCCCTAAGTCAGCACTCGAATAAATGTCCTCACTATAGGCTATTTAGAGGAGTCAGAGTCAAGTACCTACTTTATAAAGGTCATCAACATAAACTAAAAGGAGGTATCAAAACTGTTGACCTCCCAAACACAACCAACAACCGAGAGCTAGGATAGACATCCCTACCGAAGGCTAATTTAGAGGAGTCAGAGTATAAATCTTGACCAACAAGAATACTGGCGTGAACTGATGAAGAATGTCACAGGCAGAATCTTGCTCCGGGGTTTAACCTCAATCTTATTTAAAATTAAAAAGTACTCTATGTGATATCTCGCCCTTCAATTGCCGTTGTACAAAAACTTAAAGACTGCCGTTACGTGAGAAATTCACCAGTCGATGAACCAAATGCTAAATGCTACCAAGTACCTACTTACTGTCTTTTGATGACATTCGAATCCCGGATGATGGGGCCTCTATACGCCACGAACTCCTCGTGGAGACTGCACTGGGGTCCGTGCACTTCCGCATAAGATGTACACGGAGTCCATCACATGGTGTTCACGAGCCAATCATGATCAAGATCATGTGACGGCAGATGGTAATTTCAAATAAAGAACGAAAAGTAAAAGGGGACTATGTTTGTTACATAAACATTAGTCTCGATGTGTTATTACCCTGATGTTCGTCCGTGCGATGCTTAATAAATAAAATCATCCCCTCGCCACGATAAACGTACGAAGAACAGAATACAATTTAACTCCTATTGAAAAATAAATCATTGGAATCTATCACGTGGTTAATCCTAACCAATCATAGTAGATACCAGAACCTAATAGCTGACCAGTTTCATTAATGGTAAACCCATACTGTTTTCTTATCCATATATTGAGATATTCTAATTTGGATTGATTATAACAACGGAAATAAGGTCAGCTAGCTCAATTGAATAATTTTATAATAAAGGTATGATGTGATATAGATACAATCCTCTTCACTAATATTACAAGTTATTAAATGAATTCTTTTGTATATCGAAATCCATAATTTTTAAGAGGATCCTTTATTATATATTTTTTATTTACACTCAGGGATTATAGATGTCTAATGTTTACATAGGTAATGAAATTAACATTTCCAACCAATATGTGATTTGTTTTAAAAGATTATTATCCCCAATGTTAATTGTATAGACTTGGCATTGTGGAAAGATGTAATATTCCATCAGGATCAGACGGTAGATTCAGCTGTTATATCGTATCGCTTGTTCCCATGGGATTTCCAAATTTAAACCTCGTGCAAATGTATCCAGGGAAAATATCCAGAATACTTCTCTTCTTTTCCTCACTTCATCTGAGTCTATGCCTGTCTTTTCATTTATTTTTTCTAAAATTAGCCAATTAATTTGATCATGATTGTGTCCTGCTTCTAAGTAATGTTTTACTAACGGAGCATGAATCTTTTTAGTGCGTATAGCTGAGCGATGTTCAGTCAAACGGACTGCTAGGGTCCTAGATGTTTCACCCACATAGCCTTTATTACATGGACACAATAGCAAATAAATAATATTCTTGGTTTTACAATTGGTGTATGATTTAAGAGTAATATTATATGAATTGTAAATAAATTTCTTTGTGATTATTGCGGTATCACAAGCTTTACATTGGGTGCATATATTATTACCCACTAGTGGCATTGAGTTATCAAGGGTAGTCCCATCTTATTTTGCATAGCACTTACCAATGCCTATTTACAGTGCTTGAGTTGTGTCCTTCTTTCATTCCAATGCCAGTACATTCCAAGAGCCAATTCTCATTTGCCTTTACATTGGAACAGAAACAACTACCGTGGGCCTGACTCCAAGCCTATTTATAATTAACCTCCTTTTTCTCTCAAGACCTTAAAAAGACCTTACTCCTCTCACTTTCCTTGGTGGTTCAGTTCTTATCCAGTATGTGAATGAGTTATTCTGACCTCCGGTTCCTTGGACCAGTTCAAACATGATTCATTGTATTTGCTCATAGTCAGACTACATGTGTCACAAAGCCTCCACAGAGATGCTGTAGTTTTCTTTTCCCCGTGTCTGATATTTAGGTCATTGTACTTTAGCCAGAGAATGATATCTATCTGCGAATGTCATTTAGGTGAGCCTTAATTTTCTGATCTCCTTCCTCTATTGCAGCTACACCGTTGTAGAAATAAGTATTGACAACTGTAGGGTTTAGGATTTGATGGCATTATAAAGTCACCGCTGGATCTCTCTGAAAGAGGCACCCCAAGCCTTTGCATTGATCGACGGAAAGAGAGAATACTTTTGTCTTTTTAAAGACTGCTTTGTCTTCAGCCCTTACTCTAGAATTATCTCATTATTCTCCACTTTTTATATTGTGTGGTCTTAAAAAGTAAGGATTTGTCCTTGTGTTACTACGGCAAGAACACAAGGACAAGAAGAAGCCCATTGAGGATTATTTCTCCACCCCTGATCCCGGATCCTCCAGAGTTCCCGCCATTTACCTGAAATAGCAGCTGCTTCCCTCTTGTTTGAAGTGTTTGAGAACAGCGCTTTGGGAGCTTCCACTCACAGTCGCTATACCCTATTCAGTGGTGCACCAAAAACACTACTAAAACACAGCGTCTGTCAATGTCAAGACTGTCTAAATATTTCATATTGCATCACATACCGACTCTTTGGTAGCCATTGCCTTTCTCACAAAGGTCCCAACCTGATCACAAGAGTATCCCAACCATGCATTGTAGTACTGTGTTCATGCTGAATGCTCTTCCCTTGGGAACAAGGATTACCCAACTGATGTAGAAGAAAGTAGCTGCCTACCTGGGGTGGGTTTTTTTTTGTTGTTGTTTTATATATCACGAACTAGAACCGAGCCATCGGGTATCAGAGCGCTTTACATGAGCACAAGTTTCGTTACAGATGGAGACAGATGGACACATTCATTTCTTGTTAGGCACAGGGAGATTAAGTGATTTGCCCAGAATCACAGGATGTTCAGCATCATTGCTGAGACTCGAACCCCGTTCCCCAGCTTTCGAGGTCAACCGCTCTAGCCGTAAGGCTACATCCTCCAATGTGAGAAGCTGACCTGGTATATGATGTCCAATAATGTAAGTGGGCACCTTGCACCAGTCCAGACAACCCTTATGGTGATTTAAGAGGTCTCAGACAACCTTAGAAAGCTATCCAAGTGGTTGCTGTGGAGAGCAGCCTTCAGGCCTAGTTTTGAAGGAGTGTAAAGCAGCTTGTTTTACCAGGATGCAATCTTATAGTATAGATTAAATGAAAAAGAACCACACCAAATATTTATAAAACTATGTATTTATTATATAACACTATCTAGTACGTTACAGTATCTCCTACACGGAGATAGACAAAAAGCACACAATACTTAAGCAAAGAAATCACAGTAAGTAGCACTAATACACAGTGGGCCCCAGGGGGGGACCAAACCATATACTAAGAAAGTGGTATAAGAACCACGACTCGAGTCAGGACAATAAGGCTTGCCCTCATCAGTTTGCATCTTCGCAGAGAATAAAAGTCTCACCATTTATATCTGAACCAAAGTATCTCTTCGGGGTGCCGCATGAATCTTGGAAGATGGTGGTTATGCAGAGGTTTTCTGACATCTACCTGTACACCAATTAAAAATGGCTCCCATGTTAAGTATTTGTTTGATGCTTTGCAACTTCCAAAAAAATGAAGCTGTTATAAAATATGCTGCCCACCAATTCCTACAGGATTAAATCTGCGGTGTGACAGCTCTGGTTGATTCAGCTGGTAAAAATGCTTCTTTGTTGCCTGATTCAAATGTTACTATGTACATATCTCTTAAGCTTGAGCCCCTCCTGCCCACTTTACATGAGCTAAAGGAGCACACACTTGCAAGTGAGAATGTGGGGGCATATCTGCAAGCCCCGATCGCCACCGGAGTGTCACTTTTTTCGATGCTCCGGTGGCGTAGCGCCATTTCCCATATTTACAAGGTGGCACTAAGCCACTTAACATGGCTTAACGCCACCTTGTAAATATGCACTTTTCCACTGCAGTCCCCTGTGGCAAAGGGGCATGCAATGGGTGTTGCTGTGGGCATTCCACTGCAACACCCATTGCTTTTTGCCGCTGCCCCTGATTTACAAGGCTGAGGCAGCGCCATTGATTACCAGGCATTAGAATGGCGATATGAGAAGAAATTATTAATGTCTCCTCATTGTTTGCTCTTTCTATGTGTGCTGCATTCTGAAGCACACATAGAAAGAGCAAATCACCATTATTGAATGTTTATATGCAAGAAGGTGTCCCTTCCTGCACATAAACAATCACCCCTGCAGCGCAGGCACCCTTGGTGCATGGTGGCAGGGTGCCTGCGCTGGTGCTAGGCAGCGTTTTTGTGCCAGCGCTAAGGGAAATACAGGGGTGCACCGTATTCTTGTGAATACGGCGCATCCCTGTGTTTTAAAAATGTCTGAGCGCTGGGCTACTGAATTTGGCGCAGCTCTACGCTCCAACTTTTTTTGTAAATATGCCCTGTGGTTTGGAAAAAGCATGTATGCCTCCTACATTAGAAAAGTCTCTGGACTTCCAAGGATGGTAAAATAGTGGCCATCAGAATTTTGTTACCTATTCTTACTTGCCTGCATTATGGTATTGCTGCTAATACTCATTGGTTTGCCCCTCATTTTTCTTCTAGTGCTCAATATTATTCTTATTATGTGCCACCTGTCAGGTATATAATGTTGGAAAATGTGCCAATGCAACTACAGCAGCCCACCCTGCCCCTTGAGGCCATTTGTACATGTTCAGATAGGTTTCGTCCAGATACCCTGCTGGTGCTCTTACCTGCATGTATTAGCTACAGCTTGCATTTTTTCAGGATGGGTGGAAACTTTCTCTTGCTCTATGGCCGATGACACCACGTGGTCAAGAGACTGATCAAAAGCCAAAGGGAATAAGGAGAACATTTTAAATCCACTTGGATTGGCCCTCCTAATACACAGATAACCAAAAAATAGACAAAACCATTGACAAAAATACAAATGGACATGATCGTCCAAATACATAATTTTGTAAGTATCTGGGAATAGAATTATGGCCTGATTACGAGTTTGGCACTGCGGGAGCGGGGCTGCTCCGCTCCCGCACCACCAAACCCGTGGTTAAACCACCCGCCAGATTAGTAGTTTTCTCTTGTCTGGCGGGCGGTTCTTTTGCGTTCCCACGGCGGTGCCTATGAAATAGGCACCACAATGGGAACATCAAAATCAGTACCTGCATGGCATGGACTGCAGCAGTCCATGCCGTGCAGGTACTGTGGTGCATGCACACAGGGGGGCACAACATGTGTCCCACTGCATGCCTCCCACTGCATGCAGTCCCGACTGCGGCAGTCCTGCCAAGCATATTGCGGCCTCAAGGCTGCTGCGCCACCGCCAGGGATCTCTGATCCCTGGCAGTTGCGGCGGTCCCAGGGCGGCCCGACCACCTTACCTGTAATAGGGCGGTAGGAAGACCGCCACGCCCCCACGAGTGTGGCGGTCCATGGACCACCAGACTCGTAATTAGCCCCTAAATCTTCACCTTGGCAATAAACACATTCATAAGGGCACCAACACACACAAATCATTTTAAAAAACTGCAAATAGTTGGATTGTACACCTCAAGGATGCAACACCAAGTGGACCTGGTCTGAGATAATCCAACTGGCCACTGTGCTTATCATCATAGGTGTTCGGGGATATTCCTCCCTGCCATCACCTAAGTGTTGCTATCCTGGCCCTGAGGGCTGCCTCCTGACGCTGACCTTACCTATCCAGTGCCGAGTGCCACTGCCACCTTATGCTGAGGAACCCATTTACACTCATCACTGTGCTTAATGAGGTGTACACTGGATCCCCCCACACTAAAGGAACCTGCCTCCGACCTTAAATATGCCAGACTGAAACACCACAAGCCTTTATTATTTGTGTTTCTGGATTAAGTATTAAGACCATTAAAGAACATCATATACCACTATCGACATGTTTCTCTGCAACTTACGTTAATGGATTCATCAGGACAAACACAACAATTTCATGCGATCCATACAGGTGAGGGAGAGGAGAGCATATAGTCCTCAATGCAAGCAAAGCCGGACATCAGCAGTGGGAGTGCACATTATCAAATCACAACAGCGTGAGACCGAAATGCTCCTGGGCGGACATCCAGAAGAATAGGCAGGCAAGATATTGATTCATGTGCAGGGAAGTGAGATAGACACTTCCAGTCAATACCACGGGGCTGATCCAAACTCTATTCTAAGTATATGTTGTGTTCTGGAAACAATAGGTCTGCCTGTCTGTAGCTGAGACCTAAAAAGGGAGGGAGGGAGAATGGGTGCATTGGAGAGGAGGAGAGAAAGAAAAGAATGAGGGGTAGGAAAGGAAGGAATGAGAGGAAGTAAGAATGAGAAAAAAAGGAATTGTGACTGGGCTAGGGAGAATAGAAGGAGGAAGAAAAGGATAGAAGGGTTTTGAAAGATGAAGTAACAATGGAGAGGAGGAAAGAAGTCATGGGAGATCAGTGGAGAAGAAGAATAGAATGGGGAAGGGAAAATAAGAAAAGGAAGGATAAAGGTAAGAAAGACTGTGGGGGCAGCGAAGAAGGAACTTGGGGGAGAAGAGCAAGAAATACGGAGATGAGAAAGAGAAAATAAAAAATGGAGGAGAGAAGAAAGGAAGGAGTGACGGAGGAATCCGTGATTAAGGGATAAAAGAGGAGATGAAGGAGGGGAACGGGGAGAATGTGGAGATGAAAGCAAGGAATAAAGGAGAGAACGATACAAATGGAGTGAAAGAGGAGTAGTAAAGGAATGAGGGGAGAGCAGGAGGAGAGAGGACAAAAGGAAGAAATGAGGGTGGAGTTTGAGAGGGGGAAACTCGGACAGAAATGGGTATGAGGATGAGGGTGTGAGAGTGGTGCGAAGGATGGGACTAGGAAAGGATGAAACTCAGAATAATGTACAGTGAGGAGAACATGAAAGAGTTAAGAAATAATGTACCAAGAAAGGAAAACATGGAGGACAGAAGGAAGAGAGAATTTAAAGAGGAAAGAGTGGCGGATGGAAGGGAAAAGGCAGCAAGGAGGGAAGGAGAAGATGGTAAGAACTGGAGAAGAGAATGAGAGAGAATCTAAACTGGGACTAGAAAGGGTCGATAGAAAGGAGGTGGGAGGACGAGGAAATTCGAAGAAAGGAGGTGAATGAACTGCAGTTTCCCCAGATGCAACAAACCCAAATTCAGATGGAAGACGGTTTATTTTTGGGGGACGGTGCACACAAGTAGGAAGATGGGTGAGCGTAGGAGGAGCATCGCCCTGACAACCAGCATCAGTGACAACACGTATCCAACGCATTCATCTGTGCACTAAACTCAGACTGGCTTGAAAGGTAGGGACGAGGGGCTTCATCTATAATAATATAATACCCCCATGTACATCTCAACCAGTTTGATAGAGGAAAATAAAAGAAACACTCATAGGGGTGCATTTCAGTTCCCCCCTGTTTACCTTCTATGCCAAGGAACAGGCAACTCTGCCAAAATGACCCCTGGCCATGGCAAGTCCGCTAAAGGGTTCATGGGTCCTAAAGGGATCCAAGGGGCTGGCAACACCTTTAAAGGAATCACCTGCCCTGGCGGTATAGTTCAGAGGATCACAGCACACTACAACCTCGCTAAAGAAATCCCAGATCACAAAAAGCCCATAAAGAGATCCCAGGCCCTGGAATTCCTGCTAAATTATTGTGAATGTAAATGTAAATGTCCAGTATTTGTAAAGCGCACAGCTACCTCCGGAGAGGTGTCCCGGCACTGGGGGCCGTCGGGAAGATTAAGCGAGCTATTGCCCAGAGTCACATGGTGCTGGGCTGATCTGCCGCTGGCGATCGAACTGTGAGCCCCAGGTTCCGGAGTCAGTCGCCCTGGCCGCTGCACCACACCTCTTCCCAAATTATTGTGCTTCACAATATTATGGTCAAAATATCGACCTAAAAAAATACCCTATTCGCTATATTGACTACCACTATATTGTGAAGGAAAGCATATATAGGTAAGTATAGATGTACTATTCTTAATTCCAACATACCATACGACGATGATATTGTAAATGCAGCATCTCTGCAGGTCAACATTTTGACCATGATATAGTGACCACCCCATGTGCTAAAGGGATCCCAGCACCAGCAAACCCCACTAAATGCACCCTAGATGCAGTCAATCATGCTAAAGGGACAAAGCTGGAGCGCTCCTTTGCTAGGGTTGCCACCTGGCCGGTGTTATACCGGCATGACCCGCATTTTAAAGTCCCAGCCTGTACAATAATTAGAAAAATCACCTAAAGCTGGTATTTTGCCCATTATCTGAAATACTTTAAACAGTAAATATAAAAAGAAAATATTTTAAAATATGTTCTACAGCAGCACTAATGCCCCCTGAGTGATACTTAAAGTAAACAAAGACAGAAAGGTTATGTTAAAAATGGATACCGATGAATTCATATAAGGTTCTACTAAAGAATCATGTCTGGGCCTTTGCAAAATGGTAAAACGTGAACAGGTTGCTGGGAATCTTCTCTGGGAACGATGGCAACCCTATCCATTGCTTAGGCAACCCCACAAAATGGATCTGCTACCCAGGCAACCCTGCTAAAGGGATCTCATGCCCGGGCAAATGGGCTGGAGGAATTCTAGACCCAAGAAGCCTGCTAAAGAGATCCCAAACCTAAGCAATTCTAACCAATGGGTCAGGGTCCTGACAAACCAGCTAAAAAGATCCCAGGACTCAGAAACCCTGCTAAAGAGATCCCAGAACCCAATAAATGGAACCCTGATTCAGGGAATCCAGCTAGAAATAATCCAGCCCAGGAAGCTCCTAAAACTATTCTAGTTCCTACCAGCCCCAATAAAGGGATCCCAAGACCCAGCATCCCTGGCAAAGAATTCCTGGTTCACTTAACACTGAAACCCCCCGAGTTTGTTAGCGGGGTTGCCTGAGATCCTATATGAAGGCAACCCCTCCAAAGTGATCCTAGGGATTCCAGAACCAGGCAACCCTGCTAAATAGATTCCAGACATAAGCACCTCTGCTAAAGGGGTCCCAAAAACAGAAGGTCTGTGAAATGGATCCTGCACCTATAACTCCAATAAAAATGATTTCAAGCGTTTATAAACCTCCTAAATGGATCCCAGATGCAGGGAAACCATTAAATAGACACCAGACCCTGGTAACTGCCTTTAGTACTACAGTCCCTGGCAATCCTGCTAAGGGATTCCAGGACCTGGCAACCCCACTGAAGAAATCCTTGGTAAACCCTGCTACAAGAATTCTAGGACAAGGCGATCCCACTAAAGGGATCCCTGGTCTTGACAATCATGTTTAAGTGATCTCAAGACACACCACATTACCCCGTTTTTGGCACAGGATCGAAAAGTAAGAGGGTATGGAGATTAAACCCTTATACTCAGCTGCAAAGTCCTTTTTGCACTAAAGGCCAGAGCCACATCCTTCAAGCTCTGATTTCAAGTTAAAGCGGATCTCTCCTTGTGGGAAGGGTTGACCTTAACAGTTGCTATGCTTTCTCTGGAGGTTAGGGTGTGAGCTATTCTTTGTCCGCTGAGGTCAGTGCAGGGCTCAACGCACCAATAGAAACATGTCTTAATGTGCCCCTTTGCTTTTGCTTCGCTGCAATATGAAACAAGCTTTGGCAAAACCAGTAGATATGGCTCAGAATGCCAGGCCTTTTAGCTTTGTCAGTGCTTGTTTTGTTTTGTCATAGTTTTTGCAAACTTTTGTCATTAGTGAAGCAGTTTACCCTCACCAATAATAAAAATATTGGCTAACAGTAAAAGTATTTTTTTGGTCACAAAAAGCACACATGCCATCTTTGGCAACCCTGGCACTGAATGGAACTTCTTTGTGTGCAGATGTGCTCCGTGTGAAAGAGCACGCTCACAGTGACAGTAGCCAATGGTTGTGGGTTGACCCACTGCACCCTGCTGTATGCTGTAGTAGGCCCAGGAAAAAATGGGGATAACACAGTAAGAGACTAATGGATGAAGAGGGCTGGCTGGGTAATTAGTAGGTATGTTTTATATATAAACTACGTATACACTCAGTAAATCCGAAAGTCTTGGCCAACGCTGCACCTAAAAACAGCAGCTCCCACGATACCCTTATTGGCCTGCATACATAAGGAACCTTTGAAAAGATAAAAGAGACATTGTGTGGTCTTCTTGAGCCAAGACTGGTTCTTCTTTGAGGCTTACACTGGTTTTTAGACACAGGCGGTTGCTACAGTGCCTGGCCACAACATGGCTGTTTTGAGGACAGGACTTCTTTGAGCTCAAGCACCAAGGGACATGAGGAAATACCACAAGCAAAAGGTGTAATAGCTAAAATGCATGCTCCAAGCATGGCTCATGCATTCCTCATCAGGAAGCAGTCGCAAAGAATACACCAGACTACCTTCTAATATGCACATCAAAAGATATGGCATAAACGGCGCCATTGAATCCAAACAAAAAAATGAAAAAAACATGGTGTGTTAGAAAGAAAACATTAAAATTCTCTTTAAGTGCCACAGAAGGCAAACAGGTCACAGTCTGTACTTACGTGTAACTGAGAATACGCACCAGAAAAACACAAACAAATCCAGCTATGCATTCTATACCTCCACGAAGCATCCAGTATATTTTATTTAAAGCTTGACATCATATCCTCCACAATCCTATTTTATTGAATTATTGCTTTTCATTAAATGTGTTTACGAAGCTTGAACCTAGCTACAGATGGAACTGAGCTTGTGCATTTATCCCTGAAGAGTGGAATAAGAAGTAATGCAGCTGGTGTCGTGAGCAGAACGTGTGCAAACTTTGAATGACAAGGAGACTCTTACCTCAGGGAGTGACGTCTGAGACTCTGAGTCCCAGCATTAATCAAAGAGTCCATACATTTTTTGTGGGAGTTTTATATAGCGCGCACTCAACCCCGAGGTATCAGAGCGCTTTACATGAGCACCAGCTGCGTTACAGATGGACACATCAATTTTGTTAAGCACAGGGAGATTAAGGGATTTGCCCAGAAACACAGGATGTGGAGCGTCCCTGCCGAGACTCGAACCCGGTTTCCCATCTTCGAGGTCGACCGCTCTAGCTGTTAGGCCACCTCCTCTTACTTACAAGGCCACCAGAACTGGCAACCCTCCTACTGGGAAGGAAGATGTCTACCTGTGGTGGACTACGCTTCATTCTTAGCCAGGACAGCACCAGAATGGCGTCGAATAGCCGCAAAACAGAAAACAAGCATTGGCAAAGGCAATATGTCTGGCGCTGGCTGCCAGCTTTTTGGCTTTTTTCTAATGTTTCTTTTATCATGTTTTTTGCCAAACTATAATTTTGGGGAATATGCCAGACTCTTGTCAATCTAAAAAAAAAAATTGCCTAAGAGCAAAAATAATGTTGGTCTTAAAAAATTGTCATGGGTCCCTGGCACTAAACTGAATTACTTTGCGTGTGGACGTGTTCCTTATGAAAGGGCAGAATTCCGTCACTCACAGTGAAGTTATCCCTTTAGCTGAAGTGGCCTGACCCATTGGCCCATGTTTAGTAAAACTGAAAGGTCTTGGTAATGCCAGACCTATAAAATGGCCTTCTTCAATTCTGATACAGCAGCCCAGTTAACACCAGAATTACTGAAACCCTCTTCCAGTTGAGGAAAGAATTGAAGACTCACCTCTTCAAAGAATACTTTGTCTAAAACTTTAAACATATGCTATCTGAATACTGTAACTGACCCTCCTTCATTCTCTATAGTGCTGCTCCTAACTGGGTTTGTGCAATATAAGTACATATACATAGAATAGGACAACACTAACAGGAAGTGCACTTGTGATTCTGAAGCAGGTACCTTAAACATGGAACTCCTCCCTCCACCACCCTAAAAGGCAGGGGTGCAACCTGGACAGATTCCCCTTTCCACCCAGTGTCTCCCAGGGCATCTCTACAATCTGGAGTCTGATTAAGCGAATAACTCAATGTCCATTACCCACAGGCAGCAGAGGGCAAACTAGACATACCAACCAATGACTCACTAACATCCAGTGTCATGGCGCAGGCAGTGCATGCAGGAAGAACTAGATGAAGCAGGCTCTAGATAGCCTGCTGAGAGACCAGCTGAGGCAAAATGACAAAAGACAATGCTATAAAGTGCTTGCAGGAGCCTCCAGCTTGCAGAACCCCTGACTGTGTTTTGACACACAATTCAAAGGCATGCGCTCGCTAAATACAGACTACGTGGTTACAGATCAGAAACAGAGACTATTCGGCAGAGAGCAATCCAGAAACTCGGAGATGCCAGGTTCTGCCAACAGCTTGGCCTGTGAGAAGTACAGACTAAGGACCACTTTCTCCTACTCTGCCACAGGCAATGAGACCCCAGAAAGTCTCTCATGCAGAGAGGAAAATGAAGAATTCCTGAGAACAACCAAAGGTGGCCAAATTCGGCCGCCATCTTGGAAAACAATTGGACACAGCAATGGAAAATGCCAAGCTGAGGCAAGACATGGGAATAGGCAGCAGGAGTTTCCCTGTCTCCAGCAAAGGGTGGGCAGATAGGTACAATCCTGGCGAGCACTGTATGAAATCACTATGGGGCCGATTACGATGTCGGGCGGAAAGCCTCCTCCCACCAGTCGGAATCTCCTAGACCGTGTCGGAACCCTTCTGACCGACTTGGTCGGTTAACAATCCGATCAACCGATTACAATGTTTGTGGTCGGTTTGTAAACCGCATGGTCTTTCCGAATCGGTTCCGCCTGGCTCTCGGAGAATTCGTGTCAGTCGGACCCGCATCGTACAGCTCTATGGACTGCGTTTCCGACTGAGCGGTTACGATGTTGGTTTCCAACAGCCTTTCCGAGTCTGTCTGTCTGACACGAAAAGGCTGTCGGAAAGTGACTTTTGGGGCCCCTAGCAGGGTCCCCTTCATCCTGCGGCCTACCTAAGGGACCCCCTGTATAACCCTGCACTGTGTGGCAGGCACCATGAGGTGCCTGCAACAGGATGCAGATTTTTCCGCACCTCCCACCCCCATTTCCACATAGGAGCCTGTGTTGTAGGGCGGAACACAGGCTCCCTTAGGAGTCAATGGGAATCCGACCGAACAGAGTTCGGTCGCATCGTAATCGGTCAAGAGGAACCGCCGACCACGAGTCGGTCAGTCCTCATTCCGAGTTGGTGTAGGGAGGAGGAAACTCAGACCGGCATCGTAATGAGGCCCTTAGTGACAAATCCAGGTCAGCTGTCTGTCAGAGGCAAAACAAGGCTCTCTTCCTCGGCTCTCCTTTGGTGACAGGTGCTCCGAAGAAGCGCAGCAATTGCGGGCCACAAGAATGCAGGGAGCCCAATGAAGGGCTAAAAAGCAATAACTGTTGACAAACATATACTCAAGAAGCTTGATATTAGCATTTTAAGATTAAATCATGTTATCATCGAATAATCACATCATTCATAATCCTGAGCACATATATCCACAATAGACCAAAATCAAAATGCAAAAATGCAAAAATGCACTAATAGCAGCACAGAAATGATCAAAATATTAACTTCTCCAAACTGCAAAGTATGAAGGTCGCATAACACAGTGGTCCCAAAGGATGAATAGGTGCGGATGGTAAATCAAAGCTGTCACAGAATCATCAACACGGACCAGTGACTCGGGGCCATAAAACCTCATGTTCCATTGTCGCACCCACCGCCTGGAAGAGATCCCATACTTCAAACGCAGAAGCATCCTCCTGTCATGCTCAAGCCAGCAGATAGGATGAATAAAGACCATTCTTAAGTCTTTTGATTTTATATTTTCCAGAAAATATTTTGCAGCCTCTTGTTTGGCAAAACTGCACTGTTTGGGCCGGTACACCTTGAGTTTCGCTAGTGGTGAATAGTGATATTCAGTTCAAGGGAATCCAACACCTTTTTTATGGCCCATAAGTCCCTCTTTCTGGGCAGTGTGCGCAGATGCAGGTCTGGAAGGAGCAATATGTGGGTTCCAGCACATTGAAAGCCCTTTCTCCGAATGAGCCACATGGCCCTGAGTTCAGGTGATCTCGGAATCATCTCAAGTCCCTCCTGGAGCCTACTTTGGGGTGGAATCTCGAGTGGTGAGTCTGTAATACTGGGAAAGACGATAATCATCAGGTCTTTCGCCATCTCCAAGAAGGTCAAGAACCACTTCATTTCGCCATGAAGTTCATCCAGAGGGATCTCCAAAGGGTCCATGGCTGCCTAGGCAACAGTTATCCAAGGACTCTACTTTAGTTCATGGTCCACTGTTTCTGTCTTGAACCCTGATGTGAGCACATGTCAAGCAATGCCCCATGCACAGACTGGATCTGCTGAGTCCATGATGAACTGTAGCTTTTGCCTCTTGCCAACACAAATTAGTTATTTAATAGTTCTCCTGGAGGACAACCTGCACATTTCCAGGTCGATGAATAAGTTGTTTATAGAATCATGCTTATTTTTTTAAACAGGGCTATTACACAGGTGTCTTCCTGAGGACTTGCTCATGCCCTACTTAGGAGGCCCTGTACTACCTTGCCATGACATTCTGTACTCCATCCAGTCAGGCCCTACCTGACACTACCCTACCACACCCTGCTCTACTTTACCCTATCCTGAAATACGCCGGCCTCATCTACCTGACTCCATGCTGCCCATTTTATGCCCATTTCGAATCTGCCCTTTTCTGCGCTACTCTGGCATGTTATTACCTCACATGTCCTGTTCCTTCCTTCCCTGCCATGTCCTACAGCTCGTGCTCTGTCATTATCTGCCCTTTTGGTACCCTGGTCATGCCCTAATCCCATCCACACCACTCTACCTTGCTCTAGGGAAACCTCTTCTACCCCACTCTACCCTGCCTAACTCCGGCATACAATAACATTCTGGGGCATATTTATCAATGAGTTGCGTTGCTCGTGTGCCACACAACAGGACACAAGAGCGACACAACTCATAAGTAAGATTCATCGAGCCACGCAAGGCCCCCTTGCGTGGCACTGCATGGCTTGATAAATCCAGAGTAACGCAACGCATCGCAAATCGCTGCTTTGCGTTACTCTGCCACAGGGAGGGGTTCCATGGGTGGTGCGTGGGTGTTCCCATGCATCCACCCATGGATTTTGGAACATTGCCAGATTTTCCATTGCTGGTAGACCTGGGAATGCGTCAAAACTGGTACGCATCCCCAGGGGAGGTGCAACGAGGAGAAATATATTTATTTCTCCTTGATTTTTCCTCCATGTGTGGTGCATCCTGCAGCTGTGGTAAGGAACTTCATGAAGACACAAGAGGCTTAACTCATATATTTTGCTCGTTGTTGTCACCCACGGCATGTCGCATCCACCAAACACGGAGTCTGACTGCAACATACAAATCAAAACATTGAGGAGTGTCTTGAGAGTTACCTCGAGACACACCACATACATCCCAGCAGCACACACAGAAAGAGGAAAATGCCTCAGAGGATTGGTTTTGGGCAGGAAGGTGTCCCTTCCTGCACAAAAACAATCCTGATTACAACGCAGGCACTCTTGCACCATATGTTGCAAGGGTGCCTGCGTTGGCACTAGGCAGCAAATTGTGCACCACCGCGGGGGAAAGACATGAATGCGCCTTATTATGGTAAATACGGCGCATTCCTGCCCTTTCCCTGTCACGCAGCGCAGCAAGGTGGCTTGCTGTGCTGCGCTGCATGACTTTGTGATAAATATGCCCCTCTGTGTCCTGTTCGCTCCTTCTGTGTCCTTCCCCCTCATACTTGTTCTAGCCGTATCCTGACATTCCCTGCTTGGTCTATCCTACTCTGTTCTCCCTGCACAATCTTGCCCTGCTTTAGTCTTTACCCTGCTTACACTCCCTTAACCTACCCGGCCCTTCTTTATCCTTTGTATGGTTAATCCACCGTGAAGGGTCTCGTAGCTCGATTACTATCATTGGTACCTTTGTTGCAGTGAATTTGGAAACACTGAAGCTACGCGCCAGGGAGCTGATGGCACAGATGCGGAAGCTTACCCACCTCATCAGTGAACACCCACGAGAGTCGTGCTTGTTAGAGCTCGAAAGTGCCTGCCTGGCTGCAGATAATTGATAAATCAGAACCGGAAGTGTGTCAATGGGGCACGAACCTCTTAGTGACGAGCTAAGAGCCCCGTGTCCCTCTCTGTACCAATGGCTGCAGTCCACAGTCACGGAATCTCCTCCATAAACATCCCTTCGTCAAGGAGCTGGAGAAACTGACCTTCTCAGACACCCACCATCACCCCCCGAGTTACCTGGGCAACCACCTTCATTTCTCCCTGTGCCTCGCGTTGTCAAGAGCTGGACGTAGAGGATGCTCTTTCCCTTTGTTTTCGAGGCTGTAAGAGGAGGGTGACCACTTCCTCAAGCCACGCTGTCTGTCCCGAGAGCCTCTGTGGTTTACGAAGAGGATATCCTCTGGACAGCAGGAGAAAAGGCTGTAGGATGGCAGTTTTTCGTAACAAACAACAAAATGTAAATACCTGTAAATTAATTATAGACATTCAGCAGTTAGGAAAGCAAAAAAGAAGCATTTTTTTTTTATAATTCTGAAGTGTGATGGAAACAAAGATTTTATTAATATCAGAAAAAACAAGAAACCTTATTTGGTGAGGTACAAATAAATATTCAGTAAAACCCGATTTCCACACATTATCATGTGCGTGCAATATAGTTTTATCAGTAAAACTGCATGTTTGTCCAAATTTAGTAACCATTTTATAGGAAATTGTGCTGTTTCTAAATGACAGCACGCTATCTCGCGATGCTTTAATTACATTAAAAAATCACCTGCCTCATGTCCATTAATGCTAGGAGGGTCGCAAAGGTTTGTCATACTAAAAAGTGGGTTGTGGTTCTAAAAAGTTTGGGAAGTGCTGCTCTAGCATATTTAGAGGCAAGTGATTGTTAGAGGGTTTAGGTGTTTGTTGACATTTTCGAAGCTATACATTTTTTTGTATGATGGCTGTGTTGGCATGACGGTATAGTGAGAATATTTGTATAATGTGTACTAGCCTGGATGGGCAGCTGAAGTCCTTTTTGGACGGGTAAAAAAGCATTGTTCGAGTCTGTGTGTTTGCAGTTTATGGCTCGATTTACTAAGGGTTGAGCAGACGCTCATGACATTGTGCATCTTGCTGCTGCACCACCTCGCCTTTCAAATAGTAAGTAAATTGACGCTATGCCTTGCTTCGCATTGCGCCATGTGAGCACTTTTGCCAAATCTTACTAAATAACCCCTTTGTTTTCAATTGCTACCCGTACACTCCCTTATGCTGTACTACTGCACAATATCCAGTGCTAGGACCATTCTACAAAGGGAACCCTCAAACAATTATTTGATGGAACAGGGGAAAACAGAACAATATATACTCAAAGTACTCTCTAGTCGATCGATTTACAATGAGTCAATCAGTTAAATCATTGCTAACCCACAAATATTCAAAAACAAATTCATTTTATTGAATAGATTATTAAATATTCATATAAAATTAATGACGGGATAATGAACAACCTCCATTGCTACACATTTTCAACTTGAGTTACTTCTTATATATCCAATTTCGCATTGAGAATACAGTTTTCCATAATGACAACTTTATCAGTCTTTAGACAAAAAGAATTAAAACCAGGCCACAAACCCACAGCCATTTATCCTTTCATACCACTCACTCCATAGCACATACTCCACACAACATTCACTAATCTCCAGAAGTTTTCATAAAGACACAAAGAGGAAACCCCGCTTCCTTCTTCCGTCTGAGTGTTTTGACCAAGAGAACAGACACATGATCAACGCACGTTTCGGTGGTCTCAACGATTCATGGCCACCTTCTTCAGGACCTCTTCTTTTGGTGCTAAACACAACTCCTTGTGTTTATGTTAAAAAGAAGATTAAAAGAAGAATACCATGAATCTGCTCTTACGCTACTCTGCAACACCTATGCTTATGTGCCACGAAGCCGCGACGCTGCACCCATGTTTTCCCACCTAGATCTAACGGAACCAAATCCCTTTCAACCATGGACCCAAAGGGCACTCAGGAACTTGACGCCAAGCCAGAGCGCTCCGGTGACTTTCATAGGCCAGGAAGCGCTACATTAATGTCATATGTAGACTAGCTACCTACTCAGTAATCCGAAAACACTTTAGGCATTGCAAGGGTTATGGAAAGCATTACATAAATGACCATACAATATATATAATACAATTGTGCTCTCGCTCCTGATTTTCACTCTGCTGTAAATGATCCTGCTATTGTCTGTCTTTCCGTCCTCTCTCTCACTCTCAGAAGAAACCTTTGCTATCAATGCTGGGTGTGCATAATGGATGCCCCTTGAGTTCCAGTTACAGCCCGTAATCCTGGAGATGCTCCACTTGCTTTCAACTCAACTTACATTTGCTCAGTTTCAAAGCTACACCTTTCCTGGAGAGCACATCTATAACATTTTCCATATTGTAATCCTGGTGACGTCGCCACTGAATCCGACTCCACACCCAGAGTGGCAAGCGGGTTGAGGAAGACACAAGAGCAGTGGCGGCTCCTCCGCTAAGGCAGAGGAGCGTCGCCCCACTGCTTCGCAGCAGTGAACTAAAGGAAACGTTATTATCATTTTATGTTTCCTTCTGCTGCAGCTTTGCGTTTAAAGCGGGGCTGCTCTGACGACAGAAGAGCAGGGGAGGAGTGGTTTGCCCACTCCTAAGTGCCCATGACTGTTTGGCTGGCCCGAGAAACATTCATGCGCACTTCGCATCTTCTCCATGCAGGCTGCATTACAGCCTGCCTGGAGAACATGCCCAGGCCCCCGTTCCCTGGCTGAGCGCCGATCCACATCGCTCAGACCAATCACAATGCTGAATTGCAGCGTTGTGATTGACTATGGGGAGCCTGGGAGCTGGGTGCTTCCTGCTTCTTCCTGTATCCTGTTGCGGAACCGGAGTCAGGAAGAAGTGGACGGACGAGAGGCGGGAGCCGGCCAGCCATCAGTTAAGTGTTTTAAAAAAAAACTTTTTAGTTAGACCTGCGGAGATCAGTTCTTCCACCCCCCCCCCGCCCTCGCCCCTGCCCCCACCTCCACCTCACCACCCAGGTCCATTAGCAGCCGCTACTGCCCAAGAGGATGACGTGAATTAAATGACAAGAGAGACCGCCAGTCGTGGTAGCCGGTTGAACTCTACCCATCGTGCCACCTTCCACACATAACCACAACGAACCACGACTGCTACCATTCATGTACACCTCAGTCTGCGGTGTATGATCCATTGAAAGATGCGCGTGAAGCTACAGAGGTAGGTTGCACTCACCACTTCTTGTGAACAGTTCACCAGTGCCGTCTTAAAGCATGGGCACTCCGATGGCTTCACAAAATGCGGGTAATCCCAGATTCAATGTAAATCCAGTATCAAGGGCAAATTCAAATCCATTTCAAAATCAGAACCCATTTCAACAGTTTCCCATGTTGGAGAATGAGAACTTTGATTCGGAAAAATTTTCAAGGACGGTGCCTGAGGGGAGAGGAAGATTGTATGCTTGGTGCAGTCTTAAAGGTAGACCAAAGTGGGCCGTTTGTAGAAGGAGAGGTAAATGGCCACCAGGTGTAATTTCTCATCAACACAGACGCTGAACAGTGGAAGTCCCAGACCTAACCCTCTCGTTAAAGAAGATCCAAGTTGTGGGAGTGACAAATAACTAACCACGTTTCAAAGAAAGTACATGTAAAAATAGGTTAATTTGAGGAAGATTACCAATTTGTTGTGTGCGATTCAGGTCCTGTGAATCTGATAGGGAGGGATCTTTTGTGCAAGTTAAATTGCACAATTTATTGCACAGCGGATGGTGTTGAATTTCAAACACATGAGGAAGATGTCGAATTTAAAATGGCCTGGCAAGAAACACCTGTAGGATTAAATCCTGTATGAACAGTAGAGGATTTACCTGCTGATTTACGAGATACTGTAAAGTCAGAAGTATGGGATTTTTCAGGGAAAGACATCGGACTAATCAAAGGTGTAGAATGGGTCCAAATCACAATAAAGCAAAATGCAGTCTTTCCAAGATCACCACCCTCTAATCTAACATCTGAAACTATGGCTGGAATTACTCCAGTGATTGAAAACATGTTAAAACAAGGGATTTAAGAAAACTGTTGGAAGTTCTTGCTATTTGCTGATTATGGGTTTACAGAAGCCCACCGGCAAGTATCGAATTGTACAGGATCTTTGAAAAATTAACGCCACTAGCTTAACCCTGAAGACTGGGTTTTGACCAAGAAGCACGTTAAAAAAATCGTGGTTTGAGTCGAGGTGGAAAGGTCCCTATCAGGTGATCCTAGTTACCAACACTGCTGTGAAACGTGCTGGGATACCTAATTGGGTGCATGCTTTGCACACCCAGAGAGTGAGGTGTCTATTGGAAGAAGTGGTGTTCTTTGAGCCAAGTCCGATACCTCCTGTGTCCATAAATCCTGAAGGACCAGAGGGGGATGAAGCACCTGTACAAGATCCTGAAATCTTGCAAAGTGGTGTGGAAGTATCAACTGAAAATGGAGAACTGAGAGCTGAAAATAGAGGAGCTGTTGAATTGGTACCAAAGCAAACAAATGATCCTGGTGAAAGAACAAATTTGAGGGAAGAATGACCTTTGTGGAGATAGGAACAGCCAAGTAGACAGAGACAATTGAAATCTAGTGTGCCAGTTGAACGCATACCCCAAACCATTGTTTAAGAAACTGAATCCAGTGCCATCAGCAAGTCAGAAGAAGATCAACAGATGCCATGAAGATCTAAGAGAGCAAGAATACCTTGTCGTAGGTATTCTGCACCTGAGTGGGCTTACTACACAGAGAACGTGTCAAACACAATAGATCAAAATTTCAATTAACTAAGATCCACATCATTTGAACCTCCATGATATGCCACACTTAAAACAGCATTTGATTTAAATTTCTGAAACAATATTTGCAAGAAAAGACTTGACAAGCAATGTTTAGCTAATGAAAAGCAGAGAAATCTAAGTTTACAAACAAGGAACTGAGTTTAAACAAAAAAGTAAAAACTGTGATGAAGGAACATGGCAACTATTCTTTAACAAAGACAAGTAAAAATAATTCAGAAGAATTTCCCAGGGCCAAGGCTGCAGTGGAAAAGTAGAGACAACACATTTAGAAGAAGGTGGAATAGGGCTAGGGATGCCTCACAGAGACTGCTGTATGTAAGCTGAATGAAATAATTGCAAGTTAATCACCAAACGTCTTACTAATTTGCACAAGTAGAAGTTAACTCAGAAATATTGAATCTGCCCGCTGCTATATTTTTTTTTTAGAGTTTTATATAGCGCGAACTAGAACCGAAGATATCAGAGCGCTTTACATGAGCACCAGTTTCGTTACAGATGGAGACATTCATTTTTGTTAGGCACGGGGAGATTAAGTGATTTGCCTAGAATCACAGGATGTTGAGCGTCGTTGCCAAGACTCGAACCCGGTTCCCCAGCTTCAAGGTCAACCGCTCTAGCCATAAGGCTACATCCTCTCCCCTATTCTACTAAATGTCTGACTGTAGACACACATGTGTATCCTTTCAAAGGCTAAGTGTTGAATAGTGATTATTGTCACATTAGTAGTTGTTGTGCTAGCAATTATAGCTTTTCTAGTTGAAATGAGTTTTAACCCGTAACTCACACAAATTCTCTTTATTGACTGTACTAAAGTCTTTAATGATTTCATTGTTTCAATTGTTTGAAGTAAATGATTGCTCCTTTTAATTTCTCCTTGTTGATGAACAAAGGTCCATACAACCAATAACAGGGATTATTTCATGATTACACCCGAAGATTAAGATATAAAAAACCTCGCTCTGTCAAAATGAGTGGAAGTGGAATGTGTAGGATGGAATTTTTGACAATTAATCTGGATGGTTGGAGAGGAGAATGGTAAACAAATGTGGCTTATGCCCTTTTTGTTCCTTTAAAGAACCTGCTACATTAAAAAATAAACTACCTCAACTTGCTAGAGTTTGTGTTTTCAGTCATACCTACAATTGGCAGTCAGTGGACTGGAGCAACGAGGGAAGGACTCTATTTTCTTCAAACAATCGTGGCAAGGAGGCTAGAGTGGTTGGCAACATTGTTCCAGTTAAATTACTTGGATGAAACGGAATTGCTACAAGTATTGCACTGTCGCACTGTGTAGCTGGTGTGGTGTCGGTTTTCTGATCAGCCGTTACGAGGTGAAGAAGAAGGATGCCGAAAATTCCTGAAGAGTCCCTAGCTTGCTGAACCTTTGCGATTGGAGTATGCTCACTGTGCACTTGGCTCCGACTGCAGCTCGCATTCGGTTGGTGCAACAGCTGCAATGTATTGTATTGTCCAGCACCTCCCGGCAGCAATCTAAATGCAAGGTCGCCATTTGAGCTGTGTGAGATCATATTAAATCACCTCACCGAATACTTTGCAGTGGAATTACTTGCAATGGCAACCATTTTCCTATGTCTGGAAAAATGAAGTTTGTTCATTGATAAGCCTCTGGTTATTCACAACAGTTCACTTTGTTCCAGGTGTATGCTTAATCTTCTTTTGAGTAAACAGCAGTACTGAAATCGGTCCACAGCACTTCAAAAGTGTTCATGTTTAGGTTGCCTCACCAACTGCAATTAAGTAAATGCTTTCTAAAACATATTTTTACCATAGGCATTGGCTCTGCTTAGTCTACCAACTCAGGCAATATCATGTCAAAGTGACAATCCTTGGTAAGGCAAGTGAATAATTGCCTCACAGCATTAAGAATCAGAATTTAGTGTTGTTAAAATTACAGCAAGTAACCTCCTCGTGTGAACTAAAATTAGACACCACAGACTACATAGTTATTTAAGTTTTTTCCCAGAAAGAGGGGAGACTATTTTGGTTATTACAATATATTTTGGTGTGTGTGTGTGTACCAGAAGACATTGCAGTAAAATATGTAGTGCGTGGTGCCTTTAGGAGCTTGCTATGAGCAAGCAAGCTCCTGCTTTGCGGCGCAAGCTCACTTGTCAAGAGTAAATGCATTCCGGTTGCTATGTTTTCTTTTAAGTTACTGCGTTATGGCCCGCACTGCTGTCCCGCATCGGTTGCTCGGTGTTCGTTGGGCATCTGATGCATGAGTACAGGCTGCGTGTGGGCTCCTTATTTATTACTTTGTATTTCACAAAATATGCGCTGTGCTTATCTCTGCTTGGCTCCCAAAGTCTCTATGTAATACTTGGTGACAATTTATCAAGAATTTTAAGACTTTTGAGAATTTGGAGTCTGCAGCGTACTTCTGATAACCCACGCATTCATTTCACTCATCGAAGCCGTTACCTGGTGAATTCTTCTCCTGTACTTCTTGGAGCCCACGCAGCCCAAGACTACCTTTGGGCTATTTTGAGCGCAGTTCCTCCCACTTCCTCGTTTTGGCTCTGTGTGCTCCGCTTCTTCTTCAACACGGGTGAGCCACCCAGCCAGCACGCTTGTGTATGCACTTGATGTAATTTCTTTAGTTTACGTGCTTGCCCTACAAGTAAATAATTAGCTGTCCTACACACATATGTCCTCCTGGCACTAACTTTACATTTCTGATCTGTTTCTGCTTTAATTATCAAGACTGTGCCAACAAGCTCATATTTCAATGCCAGTGCTAGATTGCTTTGGATATTTCAAGTTTACAGCAACGTTTCTGCTTTAATTATTGGTGTTGTGCCAATACATTCATATTTTAATGCCAGTGCTAGATTGCTTTGGATATTTCAAGTTTACAGCAACGTTTCTGCTTTAATTATTGGTGTTGTGCCAATACATTCATATTTTAATGCCAGTGCTAGATTGCTTTGGATATTTCAAGTTTACAGCAACGTTTCTGCTTTAATTATTGGTGTTGTGCCAATACATTCATATTTTAATGCCAGTGCTAGATTGCTTTGGATATTTCAAGTTTACAGCAACGTTTCTGCTTTAATTATTGGTGTTGTGCCAATACATTCATATTTTAATGCCAGTGCTAGATTGCTTGGATATTTCGAGTTTACAGTAACATTTCTTTAAAACTTCAGGGCTTTTGTTTGAATTAGCTCAGGTGAACTTGGAAACACTTATTGACTTCTCAGAACTGTGTCATTTCCTGTATCAACTCTTCATTGAATGGTAGTATCTTAAACAATTTATTATTTCAATGGCTTCTAACAATTTAGCTCAGATCTCACCATTTCTTCAACTTCCTGGCAAGCCTTTGATTAAGTTGAATGCTTGGTTAAGATCTTTTGAAAACTATTTAATTGCAGTTGGAGCAGATGGCTTTGAACCTAAAAGAAAGGCTGCTATTTTGTTGTCATTTGCGAAATGAAGGGCAGCAAGTTTTTGCTAATTTGCCTCCAGCTGCTGCCACATCTGGACAATTTGGAGATTCTAATGAGTACTCAGAAGTGATTTCAAGACTTAGAGTAAAGTTCTCAGAACAACCTAGTGTTCTATTGAGAGATTTAATTTTTTCAACTAGACACAAACAACTGATGAAACTGTTGAAGAATTTATATCGCATTAAGGGCATTAGCTGCTACATGCAATTTTGGAGCGTCCATTGACATATACATTTGAAATCATTTTGTGTATAGCTGCTTTTCAAAAAAGAAACAAGAAAGGCAACTCAGTTGCAGAGACCCGCCATTGTCAGAGGTTGTTGATCTGGCCAAAAGCATTGAACATTCAATAATGTCGAGTCGCATGATGGCTCAGGAATCCACTCAGACATCTCCTCTAATTGTTAATGCTGTGGGGTATTTTGAACATGTTGATGCTGTACAAATTAAGGGCAAAGTCATTAAGAACGGTCAACATAATACTAACACTTTTTGTTTCAGGTGTGGATCTAAATCCCATTTAAGCAATTATATATAATGTCCAGCAGTAGGTAAACAATGCAATAAGTGCAAGAAATTATGTCACTTTTACAGTGTTTGCAGATCTGGTAAACACCAAGTTAAAGTACACAGTGTTGACCTAAATAAAGGGGGCAGGCCTGTGGATCTATCAAATATGATCCTAAATCTTGAGATTGACTCCTTGTCTACTAACAAAATTAAGGAACCTTTATGTCAGGTAACTCTATGTTACAAAATAACTCTCAATATGATGTGTGACTCAGATGCACCTATCACTATCATATATGATACTTTATTTCACCAACAGTGGGTTTCTAATGTTATCCTGAGCACACGGACTACACGTCCTAAACCTTAGGGTGATCAGGATATCGATATGGTTAGGTTCGTCATAGACACTGAGTCTTGTCTTGGCAGGTCAAAGTCAACTAAAATCTACGTTGCAATCAAGGATAGAAATATAGTTGGCTGGCAGGACCTTGCAAAACCTGTTCTGATGCTTGTGCCTGGTGCTGATCCACCAGTCAGGGTAGCAAATGTATCTTACTCACTACTGATCATTTTAATCCCACTGAAGATATTGTTAAAAGATATACTCACATTTTTTCTGGTAAGATGGGCTCATTCAGAAATAAGTGCACACAATTAAGTTGAAGAGGCTGTTACACACAAAGCCAGACCTGTCCCCTTAGGTCTTAGAGCTGAACTGAAAAATCTATTAGAGAAGTTAGTTGGAGATGGCATTATCAAACCCACTGACTCCTCTGAATGGGTAAATCCCATTGTAATTGGTGCAAAAAGGATGGTTTCACTTGTGCACTGATCTGCGCAGTCTCAACAGGAGCATTGTGGCTAATCACCAACCTCTGCCCAAGGTTCAAGACTTACTTGCTTACATTGGAGACTCTAAATTTTTAACCCTTTTGGATCTCAAATCAGCTTACCACCAGATCCCATGAGATGAAAGGTCCGAAGGGTTAACCACCTTTCTAACTCCTTTCGGAGCATGTAAGTTTTGCAGACTCCCTTTTGGATTGGCTTCAGCAGTTCGTGTTTTTCAGTGCCTCATGGATAACATATTGAAGGGTGTGAGTGGGGTACAAGCATTTCAAGATGATGTACTGATTTTTGCAAAGTCTTCCCCAGAACACAATCACACTCTTGAAACAGTTTTCACTAAATGTAAAGAGTTTAGTATCACTCTTCGCAAAGATAAATGCAAAATTTAGCAGAAAACATTGACTACTTAGGACACTCTATCACTCCCAATGGTATTTCTCCAAGATTTTCATTGACTAAAGCTACTGAAGATGCACATTCACCCAGTGACAAAGATACACTTCGTCCATCTCGGGCTAAGTGAGTACTATTCGAGGTTTGTGCAATGTTATGCTTTTATTGTGCAGTCCTTGAGGAATTTACTCAAAGAAAGGAGTGAAGTATATCTGGTCTGATGATGTGCAAGAAGCTTTTCAGATAGTGAAGAATCTTATTATTTCAGCCCCAGCATTAACTCCATTTGTAACAGGCAGAAAGTGTATCATAACTGTTGATGCCAGTCAAGTTGGATTGGGGGCTGTGTTTTCACAGTTATGTCAGGGCAAAGAAGACACCATTGCCTTTGCTTCTCGCTCTCTCAGTAGTGTGGAAGCCAATTACAGCACCATTGAGCGAGAGGCATTAGCATGCTGTTGGGCGGTGGAAAGGTTCAAGACTTTCATGTGGGATTCCCATTTTGATTTGTTCACAGACCACAAACCATTGCTCCACCTGTTGAGTGGCAATGGTTCAGGGAAAGTATCATAACGATTGATCAGATTGTTATCAAAGCTGCAAGAATTTAATTTTACAGTAAAATACATACCTGGTGGGAAAAACATAAGAGTGGACTGTCTCTCCAGGTTACCCTTCAGAGATGAAGAATCCAACACACTTCAAACTAATGTGAAGGATATACTACGAAACGAAGTGGTGATCACACATAAAGAGTAGTTAGAATCTTCTGATCAAGATGCCACATTACAGTCTGTTTTCAAATTCAGGAAAGAAGGTTGGCCCAAGGAAAGAAATGTTGAGGCCTCTTTGAGACCTTTTGTACATTTTTCAGAGGACCTATCAATTGTTGAAGGGGGTGGAATTACGTAATGATGTGTGTGTGTGCCTCCTGTGACTATCATAGATGATATTATTAAGGAGGCACACAAAAAACATTTAGGGGTCAGTAGCACATGCAAATATATTTTAAAAAATTCTGGTGACCTGCATTGGAAGCTCAATTTTTCAAGTTTATTGATAATTGCACCACCTGCTTGGAATCTGATAAGCACTGGAATTTCATGAGTCACCTATTCATATGGTCCCTCTACAGGAGGAAGCTTGGCAAAAACTGGCACTTGATTTTTGTTGGTCTATTTGAATTATTGCCTCTTAACAAAAGATACATGATGATTTTGATTGATTGTTTTTCAAAATCGGTGTTTTTTGGTTTTACCTCTGTTCCCAACACTGACGGTATAATCAAATTTTTAAAAATACTTTTTGATGTCGAAGGAGCACCCAAAGAAATTGTTACGAACAACGGCACCCAATTCACATCAGCTGCATTAAAGGAATTCATTGAGGGTTTTCACATTAGTCATCTCAGAGTTGCGCTTTACTCACCTTCTGCCAATGGTTTGGTTGAATGCATGAATAAAAAAGAGGGTGTGAAAACAGCCTTGACCATGGGTCTTGGGGTTGAAACTTTTCTCAGGAATTAAGTTTGGTCATATCTAGTAACTCCGCACAGTACAACTGGTATGTCCCCATTTATGATGTTATGCAAAAGATTTCCAAAGGCTTCAGTTTGTCCTGACTGGGTGAGAGTGGTAAGCAAAAAGAGCACACCTGACTTGCAGACCATTGCATCCAGAGTTAAAGCAATGCTGAGTCAGGTTAAAGAACATTTTGACAAAACACACCATGTCAAAGAATTAACATTGAAAGCAGGAGATTGGGTTTTAATCAGACATCGCACTAAGGTCAAGAAGGGTTCGTCGAAAGTTTCAAAACCAGTTTGTGTTGAAAGAGTGTCTAAAGACTCAGGGGCATATTAGCAAGACCGGCGATAAAATTATCGCCGCTTTAGCGGCAGGAAACTGCCGCTAAAACGGCGATAATGGGCTTGCTAATATGCGTTATAGAATTCCAATAGAAGCCCAGGTTAGATGTCCTGCACATCTAACCTGGGCTTCTATTGAATTCTATAGCGCATATTAGCAAGACCATTATCGCCGTTTTAGCGGCAGTTTCCTGCCGCTAAAACGGCGATAATTTTATCGCCGGTCTTGCTAATATGCCCCTCAGTACTTATAAAGGACAAACGCTGGTAGAGTAAGAGAGATCTGGTCAAGATTACCCAGGTACAGGCAGCCAAAATTCAAGCTGTGCGAGGCTATGATGGTAACAATTTCTCTCTTGAAAGCACTTGGTGGGAAACAACTCAAGAGCATTCAACTGACAGTCAAGGATCATCTCAGAATGATAATGCAAATTAGAACATTGGAATGTTGGGAGCTCCATTGAATACAATGGAGTGCTCCCTGCTTCTACGGGCTGGTAAAGGCCCGCAGAGCAACATTCCAATGTTTTACAAAGGCCTCTCGGAGCTCGAGGGGATTTAAATCCCCTCGAGCTTCAAGAAGCCTTTATTTTATTTGTTAGAACATTCTGCCCTCTAGTGGCAGAATGTTCTAATAGCCTTATAGCCCTTCGTAGCAGGGCTATACTGGCTATTAAAGTCCCGATCCCTTGTTAAAGTCCCTCGCCTTCGGCTCGGGCCTTTAACGCGGGAGCGGGCCTTCTAATAGCCGATATAGCCCGCTACGGCGGGCTATAAGGCTATATTATTTGTTACTTACACAAAGGCAACCTGGTACGGACATTGTTCCTGAACAATCTAATGATTACATTGCGTCCCATAACACCAGAGCTGTACACAATACTACTATGCCTTCTAAATTTACTGTATGTCTTACAAAATAAATAATAAATGAGATGTAAATATTGTGCTGTTATGCTTATTTTAAATATTTTTTCCTTATATATACATTTTTCATACAAATTATGTAGCTTTGTTTCTTTAGACAGGGGAAGGTGTTGTATCATAAGTCATTGGAGTAATGTATGTAGAGCGCGATACCTTTAAGAAATTGTTATGAGCGAGTGAACTCCTGCTTTGCGGAGCGAGCTCACTTGTCAAAAGTAAATGCATTCTGGTTGCTATGTTTCCTTTTAAGTTATTGCTTTATGGCCCACGCTGCTGTCCCACATCGGTTGTTCAGTCTTCGTTGGGTGTCTGATGCATGAGGACAGGCTGCGTGTGGGCTCCTTATATTTTACCCTGTACGTCACAAAATAAATGCTATACTTATCTCCCATTGGCTCCCAAAGTCTCTATGTAACAGTGTGTTATCACACCATATTTACAATGTTAAGCATCTTTACTCTGGCTCCATTTTTGCTTACACTTGGTGAAACTCTAATGCCTGGCAGATGTGGTTCCTGGCCTATGTTGAAGTGCTTGAGGGTGTAGTATGTACACTCCAGAGAAAATTATGACTAAAGAAACATTGTTTGGGCAGTTTCTGATCGAAATAGTTCATAACCTCCTCTTGGGTATTCAGGCAATTTAAACATATTTGAATACACCACCAAACAAATAGGCTTACATTTTGTAAAAAGTCAACACTGTAATAAGGAGCTATAACTTTTACTTGAGAAGGTGAGTCAATCGAGTATTATGTTGTGACCTCATGATCATTAGCTCTTACCTGTGGCTTTGAACATATAAAGTACTAACAGGTATTGCAATACCAAATACTAATGAAAACCAACTGTAAGAAAATGCAGGAGTGGTTGTTTGTTGGTTTGGACTTACTCTGAATGCAGCAAATCAACATTGCCAAAGGGATAGAATAACCAGAAGGAATTGTAGAAGCACAAAGAGAAAATTTGTATTCTGAAATTAACACCATGAACAAACAAATGAAGAAGATAAAATTAGGAAAGGTTCCAAAAACAAAGTAGAAAGAATAAAAGGCACCAAGTTATGGTTGTGGCAGCGATAATCACTTGGGGAATTTTAAAGGCTGTCCCTCTGTGGATAAGAAATGCAACAGGTGTAGGAGGAAAGGTCACTTTGGCATAGTGTGTAGAGATTTTGGATTCAAGAAAGTAAATTTAGTGACAGAATGACTACATGAAAAGAACCAAATTTTGAATCTGAATGTTGTACGGAGAAGAGAGCAAGTGCAAAGGATTTTTATTGATGCCAAATCAAAATGGACTGTAAAGAAATCCAAGTAGTGATGATAGATTCTTGTACTCACCCTACAATTTTAAGAAAAACTTGGTAGTCAACCTTTGGAGGAATTGGAAGCTTGAAAATAAACAATTTGTTTGGGTTCGTTTTGGGAAGAAATGGATATTAAAGAACAGTGTACCGAAGCAAAAGTATACATTGCAGACAAGGGCAAGTTACAAAACTGGGTTATCTCAATCAGGACAAAATGGGGTTCAACATAGATCCTAAAGCAGACCCATCTGTTTATATTGTTGGAGATTGGAAGGCGCATATCACCATCCTTGATAAACGTACAGCGAAATAGTCAAATGACTATGTTCAAAACCACCACACCAAATTTCACACAGTTTTTAGTGAAAGCTTTGAAGTGTTCAAAGGGTTCAAATACTGCATAATTTTAAATGAGAATGTTGTACAAATCGGATACCATGCATGAAATGTGCCTCTTGCATATCAAGAGAAGTTAAATGTTGAGAGACTTATGTAAAAAGAAAATAATAGAGCTTATGAATCATCTCCGTATGTGCACCTGTAGCTATAATCTTTTAGACAATGCAGGAAACCTCAGGATGTGTATATTTTTTCGCAGTATAAATGAGGAAATTTGTATACATTCCTGTCCCCTATCAAATGTGCATGAAATGGGTTGACCCTTAACTGGAGATATTTTTTTCCACTTTCCACTTAGCTACTGGATATCACAAGGATGTTTTAGATGAGGGATGAAAGTACCTTAATACGTTTGTCACCCCAGAAGGGGATTACTTAAATCTCTCAACATTTAACTTCTCTTGATATGCAAGAGGCACAGAATGCCTTTTGGATTAGTGAGGGCAGCTTCTGCATTCCAGTGCCTAATTAAGTAAACATCAGAACAGTACTTCCCAAACTTTTTAGAACCTCAACCCAATTTTTAGAATGACAAACTTTGAAGATCCACCTAGCTTTAATGGACATACAGCAATTTTTTAATGTAACTAAAGCATCGTGGGGTAGCGACTATCACTTACAGGAAGCACATTTCCATCAAAGTGGCCCCTAACTATTCACAGACATATCGTTTTATAGATAAACCTATGTTGCACGCAAATGTTATTGTGTGGAAATCGGGTTTCAATAAATATGTATCATTTCTGCTACACCCATAGGATTTGTTTTGATCCTATTAAATGTTAGTTTCTTTCACACTTCGGAATTACAAAAAGATTTGCTTCATTTTTGCTTTCCTAACTGTTCAATGTGTTCAGTTCATTTACAGGTATTTACATTTTGCTGTGTGTTATAAAAATGACATCCTACAGCTTTTCCTTTCACACTCCCTGTACTCCAGCAAGATTGTCACATAATTCACTTTAATTGTCTTTCTCTGACTGCGAAGTTAGAGAAATTTGTATAGGCCAATTACCAAGTTTATAAAATAAGTAGCAATTTGTCAGAAGACATAGCCTGACATTTGACCTCTGTCTTTGAAGTGCAGAAAATGGAACAAGATAAATACAGAATTTAAAGGCATCTTTAGTTATTGCTTGGATTTTTGTAACCCACCAAAAATCTACTCTGTCACAACCCGCAATTTGGGAAACATTGCATTAGAAGGAATTCCTGGGACAGTGGCATTCAAGGATGAAATATTAAAGTATTGGAAAACTAAGAATAGTACAATAACAACCTGGAAAACGTTCTAGATATGCGCTCCAGGAAAGGGGTAACTCTGAAATTGAAAGTTCAGTTTAGAGCAAGTGGAGTATCTTGGACATTACATTTGTAGCAAAGATATAAAATCAATAACCACATGACAGCTTTTGTTGAACCTCAGGCCCTAAAACAAAAGAACAGCTGGTTTCATTTATTGGGCTGATGGAGTTCTATGCAAAGTTAATGAATAACTATATAATGAAGATACATTTCATATGCTTGCTGAAGAAAAATTCTAAATTCAGCTGGGCTCTAGAAAAAATAGGACCCTCCACTGAACTCACAAAAAGGAATTGCTGAAGCTCAGTGTTTGAAATATTTTCTCATGAGGAAGGAGTGCATTATTGGGGTAGGTGCAAGCAGTTGTGGTATAGTTGCCATATTAACTTGATGGTAAAGCTAATTGGGTAGCATCCTACTATAGTTCAAGAACATTATTGGCAACAAAAAGGGAATATTCTGTGATAGAAAGATAATTGCTTGGATTGAATGTTCTTGGCTATGGAACATTTTATGATATTTCTTTGAGGTACAAGATTGGTTTTGAGGACTGACCATAAATCCTTAGTGAATATCTTAGCACCTGCTGGTGGGAGAGTGATGACAGCAAGATTGGCCAACCCGCAAGCTTTTCAACACAAAATTGAGTATGTGCCGTGAAATAAAAATGTACATGTGGACTGCCTGTCCAGATTGCCAATGGACATTGGACAAATTATTCAGGCTTATCAATGTGAAGCAGTGTTCACCATGGTGGATATGCAGTGGAAGCCCACTCCATAGGGTTACCAGTGGCTTTGTGAAAAAAGTGAGGTATGGATGTAATCGGTCCATTTGCTGTATTACCAAGACAAGAAGCTGCCAGAGATCAGGTAAGTCACACAGAACGGGTCATGTTGAGGATTTTAGAACAGACGTTCCTACTTCTAGACACAGTGGGCGTTAGAGATGTACTCAGAGCAATATGCATGATTTCATATTATGGTAATTTCTTTTAATTTTTCTTAATCTTTTTTTCTCTTTCTTTTTCTTCATCTTTTATTTTCTCTCTGTCTTGGTGTGTAAAAAGGGAAGGTGTCTGGCAACGTAGGTGCATTATATGGAGAGTTGTGAGTGAGTCAGTGACATAATACGTGGATGTGAGGATGCTGGCGTTGGAATGTCTAGGATGGAATGTTTTGGTTTGCATCAAGATGGTTGGAGAAGAGAGCGGTGGGTGTTGGGGGGGTCTCTGCCCTTGTTGCTCCTGGAGTTGGGGGTCTTCATTCATTACCACAAGTACCACCTGCAAGACTGAGAAGCAAAGTGAGCCTGGGGCGCAGAATGGTGCATGAAACAGACACCCCTCCATTTTGTGGGGCTTGCGGAGTGGATGGTGTTGCCAAAAGGCTCCCCAGGATTAAGCCCAGTGAGTTTGAAGGCTCTGATGATGGCAGGCTCAGAGGAGGGAGTCAACATTCTCAGCAGTAGTTAAGGTAGTCAGAGCACCCATAGTCAGGCAGGAGATGGAAGCAAATCTCCTTCAGCACGGAGAAGCATGAAACACATAGCGGCCCCTGGGGGTCAATGGTCCAGGCCTATGCTAAAATGTGTGTCTTCTCTGAGTAGGACGCTTACCCATGACCCTGAGATTGGTAGTGAGAATGGTAAGCAGTGATATCACTCTGACACGAACACTGTCTGACTGTTGATGGGCCTCGCAGCATTTCCAACTGCCCACAGCCATCTGTGTGCTGCAATGCTGCAGCAAAGCCTCAATCACGGGTAACAAGAGCCCTGGGGGCTGACTCATAGATTTGTTTGCAAGAACTCATTGAGTGAGCTGTGGCGGAAGCAGCCTGAGCAATGCCACCAGAAATTGGATGGGCAGTAAGTACTGAGATGTCTTAATGGCAGAGCTCAAGCAGGATCTGAACCTTCAGGTGGACCACTTAGCTACGACCCAACTACAAAAGGCATTCCTTATGAAACATCAGTGACTAAGTGTACATAGAACTAGGGTCCTAGTTTAATCTCCGCACATGCAGAAGGCACAGATTTGATATATTTCTAACATTGTGACTTCCAGTTGGACAATGTATACCCTTCTCAGATTGGCCAGCCTCCCTGCTCTTGGTGTTCCAAAAGGGAGTTGAAGAACTTCATTAAAAAGCTGATAGATATTGTCTACACCTAGGCCACTTGTCATTCCCAGGAGCGCCAGTTCTCGTAGAACAGGAGGAGGGTACCTGCTGTGGCAACCCATGAGGAAGCTTTGGATTCTTTTACATTCTGCCGCCGCCTATTGTATTGGAATCGACGAAAATGAAGAAAAAATATTTAGTGGTGATGACAATGTTCATGGGTTTTGTTGTTTCTCACAACACACCAGGGAACCCAGCGGAAACATTTCTATTGCTTGAAGAGGAGGATGGATGTCTGATGCCTGGAAGAGTTTAGTCGACTCATACTGCTGGAACACTCTCTTAAAATGTGTCAATATAGCACACACAGTTTATTTATTTCACCAAGAGTCTCAGTATACCATAAGGGAGGAGCTACAAAGACAGCCGATAGATGCAAGTTAGCTTCTCCCAGGTAGAGGCCGCTGGAGCTTTAATAAATAAGGTGCAGGAGGCGATTTGTTGATCCAAATAGTCCCCCAGGCTTTCAGGGTCAAACCAGGCAAAAAGGCCTTTAGAACACCTCCCTACCCCAAATGTGATCTATAGCAATAGGTACAGAACAGGAAGTACATTGGCCAGGTATCGCATGCCCCAGGTGCCTCAAAAGGTTGCTCTACAGGACTGAAATACCAGAATCATTGCGTAACGCGCTTGGAGACTTTGGTAACTAGATGAATTTGGACCTATTGATGAATTTGTAAATGTGGTCATTGGCTACAGGTTTTACTTTCAGAAAAGGTTGGTTGGAGAAATGTTTTTCAGTGGTTTACTTTAGGGGGCATAACTTTAGGTTTATATCTTTTACATTGTCAATTACTTTGGAAGTTTTTTATGCTCTTTATTTAGTTTTTCATATACCAGGACACAGGACACAACACTTCATACCTTTCAAGACTGGAAACACAGCAATTTGGATTACAGGAAGCACAGTCTACAAAATAACGTAAAAGGAGCGTGGCCCAACACTGTTAAAGAGATAGAAAAACGAGCCGTTGCTACTTTGAATGCTTTTAATTTGCTGACCCCTTACCACCCCTAAACACCACCCATCTTTGATCCCCTCACAATCTCTAAACACCATCCCTGAAAACATTCTTAACTCCACCCATCCCTGACCCCTAACCTCTGCCCATGCCTAACTCTAAATGTCCTTTCTACTCCTAAACTCCACCCATCCCTGAATCCTAAACCCCCCTCATCATGCATAACTACACCCATCCCTGACCCATAAACTCCACCGAAACCAGAACCCTTAAACCTATTTCTACCCATAAACGTCATCTATCATTGAACCCTAAAAACCCTCACTACTTCTAAACCCCACCCATTCCTGAAATCTAAAAACGTCATTCTATGCATAGACCCCACCCATCCATGAAGCCTTAAAACCCCTCACCACCCTTAACCTCCACCCAACCCTAACCCCTAAAAAAACATCCCCCTATACAACACCCATCCCAGATCCCTAAAAGCCCCTCATCACCTTTAAACACCATCCATTTCAGACCCCTAAAAACCCTCATCACTCCTATAATCCTCCCTTTCCTGATCCCTAAAGCCCTTTCTACCCCTAAACTCCACTCATCCCTGAACCCTTAAAACCCCTCAACCACCCTAAATTCCAACCGTTCCTGAACCCTAAACCTATTTCTGGCCATAAACTTCACTCATCCCTGGCCCCTAAAACGCCTCACCATCCCTTAGCTCAACCCATTCGTGAAGCCCAAAAGCCCTTCACTGGCCCAAAACTCTACCCATCACTGAACCTTAAAAACCCTTCACCACCTCTAAACTCCACTCATAAGTGATCCTTAAAAGCCCCTAATGACGCTAAACTACAGCCATTCCTGAGCCTTAAAAACCCTCTCCACCCCTAAATCCACCCATCCCTGAATGCTAACAACCCTTTTCTATGCCAGACCGCGCCCATCCATGACCTCTAAAACCCTGCATCAGTCGTAAACATCACCCATCCCTGAACCCAAAAACCACTCAGTACCCCTAAACTCCACCTAAATTGTATTGTAATTTTGGATTTTTCCTTAAGATGCGCTTTCCTTTAAAATGTTTCTTTTCATTTTTTATGGGTTTTTTCTGTTTCCTTAAAATAGTTTTTCCATGATTTGGTTTCCATCAATGTGGTTTCTCAGTTTTTCTTTTAATGCGCATACATCAGGGTTACGCTGACAGTTATCAGGGAATCACAGAAATTGTGCAGATTATGGGGCTAGTAGGAAAGCGGTCGATACAATTCACCTGGCTTCATGGAAATGGATACTAACCCAAAAGGCAAGCGTGATGTTTGCAGATGGCTGCAGATGGACAGAAGACTCTGGTGCCCGTTGCAAGGGTCAACATGTAGTAGAAGCGTTAAGTTAGTAGAGAGGCAGTTGAGAAGTAGGCAGTCATGAATTTATTTACAAAGCGTGAACAGCGATTTGCAAAAAGTGGATAGATGTATGGCCAAACCTTTGTAAATAGCTCTGGGAAATGTCAGATGTAGACCTGCTGCTAGGTGCCAAACTCTCAGGGCACCAAAGCGCTATCAAACAAGAGTGGGTAAAGCCAATAGGTCTAGCGTTTTCAGGCATTTGTTAATATTGGTGTCATTTACATGTTTACGTGCCCGTTTTGTAGTCATTGGTTGCACTATGACCAATTAGCCTCTCAAGCATGGAAGAGCAGTGCTTTGCCCGGCCTAACCAATGAATGTGGAAAAACTGCAGTGTAAGGGACATACTGCACACCAAGTGGTAGGATAAACAATTGTAATTCTATTAAAGAGCTTACTACCTCCGACGAGGTGTCAAAGCGCTTTTCAGTGAGTAGCATGCTACTCCGGAACCCATAAGGATTAGTGATGAATTAGTAAAGGGAATACAAATTAATTTGAGCGGTGAACATGTGAGCCTGTTAGTTGGATTGAAAAGGATAATGGAGGGATAGAAGAGGGAAGTGTCTAGAAAGTGTTTATTGGGAGATCAAAGTAGTAGGAGGAGGTTTGAGATGAGTAAAGGAGAGATGGAGGAGGGAAGAGTCCCTAGAAATGGATTAGGGAGATCAGAGGAGTAAATGATGTCTCGGATGAGTCTTAGGAGGGATACATGAGGGAAGAATTTAGAAAGGGTTGTTTGGGAGATTTTAGTAGTAAAATGAGGTTTAAGGTGATGCAAGGAGGGACAGAGGATGGAAGAGTCTATAAATGGTTAATTTGGAGATCATAGTAGTAGAATGAGGTTTCGGGATTCAGAGAGTGGAGGTAGAGGATATATTGAGAGAGTTATAGAGTGAAACATAGGGTAGTCAATTGGAGAGACTCAAAGATTCTTTTTTATTGTACATTAGGAGTAAAGTAATAAATATATAGATACATAAGTACATGGAAGGTATACACGTATAAGGAAGGTAATGTATCGATATGTAAGTTGTGTTTAAACTCAGACTTTCAAGTGTTGCTGTACTTTAAGCTAATTTATTTGTGTTTTTTTATATATTTATTTTTTCAGTAATTTAATAGTGAAGTAATTGTAGATAAGTAGTTAGGATAATATTTACATATTGTGATAGATAAATAGATGGAGAACCATAAGCATCTAATCAAATAACTTATATGAAAACTATACAGTGACCTATGTACATGTTAAGCATAGAAGAATATATATATATATATATATGTATATATGTATATGTATATATATATTTTTATATTGACAAAGGCTAACGCCGAAACGTGTTTGTTTGAATTTAACTGTTCGCAATAAAATCCGTAACGGGATTTAACCTAGCGAGAGTGCTGGTCATTATTTACCGTGTGTAAGGAGCTGAATATATATATATATATATATATATATATATATATATATATATATATATATATATATATATATATATATATATATATATATATATATATATATATATATATATATATATAAACTATACAGTGACCGATATACATGTTAAGCATAGAAGAATATATATATATCAAAACAAAACCCTTTCAGGCATAGAGTGACGCATAAATTATGCATAAAAAGAAGCAGAGAACTCTGGGTAGTTCTCAAGTTTAGGTGGAAAGCAGCTCCAAAATAGAGCACTCTCAACACCAGCAACACTCTAAATTTGCTCACCTCAAATGTCTGCTTTTCTATCAAAGTCTTTAAGTGTAGGATTAGCACAGTGTCATCCACGCCGAGATAGAAAGGGACAAAGTCTTTTGCCATTTCCACAGCAAAGTCTTTAAGGATAGGATTAGCACAGTGCTATCCATGCCGAGCTGTAAAATGGCCAAAGCCTTTTACCACTCCAGGCACTATTACAGCTTTGGATTGGAAAATACCATCCAAGCAAAACTGAAATGAATAAAAGCAAACCCTGACACCTGTTTCGCTCTCATTAGAGCTCTTCAGAGACGTATAGCTTTGTCCAGACACAAGGGAGCACCCAGTATAAGTCAAAACAAAACCCTTTCAGGCATAGAGTGACACATAAATTATCCAAAAAAAAGAAGCAGAGAACGACAGGCGTGTGTTAAACGTGGGGGTTAATATCTATGAGCCAGATATTCATGAAAGGCTGTGCGAATACGGACTGGGTGTGTCATTCATGCCGGATCTATTGAAGGAGGAAATATCTATTTGACTGTGTGAATTTTGAACGCCATGAAATCAGTGTATTTAGATCTACTGAGATTGTCAACCATTGAAATTCGCACCTAGTTAAAAAAGCTTTTATCATCTTGTATTTTGCAGAGATTGTGTCAGTCCTTTTCTATGGCCGCATAATCCCTCCAATAAGAAGCAGGTATTCATCATTTAAACTGCGTAAATGACCCCACCCCGAGTCTTACCTGCACTGATGAAGGCGTAATTGCTAAAACGCGTTTGCGTGGTAATTCATTAAATCGTGGAACATATGGCAATCTGAAATCCTGTGTGGTGGTGATTACTTCATGGAAGGTGAACCCGAGCGGAGTCGGAGCCTGCACCAGATTCGGGAGTGGGTGTTTGGGAATATATATATCTGTGACAAAGGCTGGGACCATCCGAAACGCGTCAGGACGGACATGGTGATGGAGATTTAAGAAAATAAAAGAATTTGTTGACTTCCCTGGAGTGCCCACCTTTGCTCTTGTGTACGAGAGTTTTCAAAGCATATATATATATTTCACTCCACCGTTCTCTGCCACTTCCCTTCACCTTGGGAACAAACGGAGGGGAACCCATTCTTTGTGCATTGATTTTAGTTTATTTGCTCGTTCACCACAATCGCCATGACGCGTTTCGGCCTGACTCGGCCGGGATTCCCTAGTTGGCTGAGGTAGGTACCTGAGGCCAAATAGGGGCCCTTGCTTCTAAGTCAGGGAAAGGAAGGACACCTTCTCAGATAGCCCCTGCTCACCCCCTCGGTAGCTTGGCACGAGCAGCCAGGCTTATCTTCAGGGCAAATGTGTAAAGTATTTGCAACCATGCTCTCAGTGACCCAATGATGACACTACAAATGGACTCCACACGAGATTCATAAAAAAAACAAGTATATGTTTATATAAAAAGATATACGATGAGACCACACGATAAAAATCCAACATATGCGTACTTGTAATAATTCACCTTGCTGGTCATTAGGCCAGCAAGCCCTTGTAGGTTCTGACGGTATTAATGAGCAATTCTAGATGATCCAATGCAGTCCTAATGCAATGCTATGCAGTTCGTAATGCAAGAATCAGGCACTTTACAATGTAAAAGTAATGCAGTTCGTTATGCAACAATCAAGCAGTTTGTAATGCCAAAATAATGCAATGCGTAATGCAACAATCAGGCAGTTCGTAATGCAAAAATAATGCAATGCGTAATGCAACAATCAGGCAGTTCGTAATGCAAAAATAATGCAATGCGTAATGCAACAATCAGGTAGTTCGTGATGCAAACACAATGCAATGCGCAAGGCAACAATCCGGCAGTTCGTAATGCAGAAACAATGTAATGCGCAAGGCACTCCGGCACCGATCACAGTGCTTTAGACGGTCTCTCTGCCACTCGTACTGACTCGCGGTCAGCTTCCACCAACATATGCCCCCAACACGGGTATGGTGTAAACCAAAGTACAGCTCCACACTCCGGTCCCGGTACTGCCACTCCTTTGGCAAGTACGGGCCGCGATACGAGCTTGAGCAGAGGCTCGTGCTGCAAGAATGGGAGAGGCCGGGAGCGTCTCTCTCCGAGCCCGCACCCCGCCCCAGGCGGCGACACACGTTACCTGGGGGGTGCGACCTCGCTCTCCTCTCCTCCTCTGGCGACTTGGGCCTCCGATGCGACTTGGTTGATTCCGGTCAGTGGAACTCGGGCCCTCCCCCGACGGGGTTGGTTCGAGGTCCTGCTTCTGGCAACGGCGGGCTCGGGCTGGCGGCACAGCTCCTCTGGGGATGCCGGTCCGGGCCGATGGCGATAACGAAGATCTCAGGCTGCAACGGGGCACACGCACACAGCGTTGCTGAGACTCACTTGAGCTCCGGGTGTGCACGGTCACAGGGCACTCCTCACAAAGGTCTCAGGCTGCACGAAGCACACGCACACAGCGTCGCTGAGACTCACTTGAGCTCCGGGTGTGCACGGTCACAGGGCACTCCTCACAAAGGTCTCAGGCTGCACAAAGCACACGCACACAGCGTCGCTGAGACTCACTTGGACTCCGGGTGTGCACGATCACCGGGCAATCCTCACGAAGGTCTCAGGCTGCACGAAGCACACGCACACAGCGTTGCTGAGACTCACTTGGACTCCAGGTGCACACGATCACAGGACAATCCTCACGAAGGGCTCAGGCTGCACGAAGCACACGCACACAGCGTCGCTGAGACTCACTTGGACTCCAGGTGCACACGATCACAGGACAATCCTCACGAAGGGCTCAGGCTGCAAGAAGCACACGCACACAGCGTCGCTGAGACTCGCTTGGACTCCAGGTGCCCACGATCACAGGGCAATTCTTATGAGGGTCTCAGGCTGCAAAAAGCACACGCACACAGCGTCGCTGAGACACACCTGGAAACTTTTGTGTTCCTGAGTTTCCACAACAGGGAGCCAGCTCTCCTCGGGCCCTTGGGGATAAGTTACTTCAGGACACAGTACACAGCAAAGTCCTTTCAAGTAAGGGGACACAGCACACAGCAAAGTCCCTTTAGCCTCTCCTTGGTTAAATCAGCAAACTGCAGGCCAGCCCCAGAACACACAGCAAGGGTCAGTCCTTTCCTTCAGTCTCTTCAGCTGTTTCTTCCTTGGCAGAGGTTCCTCTTGACCACGAAGTAGTTTCAATCCTTTACAGTCTTGAACAGTTCCATTCCAAAGTCCAGGGGTTTCAGCTCTCATAGTTATACCCCTAAATGTCTTTGACGTCTTTGTGTTCAGGGGGGCACTGACCCCTGTCCAAACCAGTTCTGGGTGTCTTCCTGCCAGTGACACCTTCTGCCTTTGATAGTGGGGGTCTGGATCCTTAATCACTCAGCAGGAGATGGAGCCATTGTTTTATGGCAGCAACCCAGGCCTCTTCACCTCCAGGGGCTACTCCTCCCCCCTACACTCCAGATGCAGGTCAGCCTGTTGCTGTTTCACCTCCTCCCCTGGGTCAAGACATTCCCCAGAGCCTATCACATTCAAATCCAGACAGTCAATCCACAACCAGGCAGAGAGACACAGAAATGTTAGAGCACAAAAACCCAGCCACTTCTAAAAGAGTGGTTTCTAAACACGCAATTCAAAAACCACCTTCACAAAAAGATGTGTTATTAAATTGGGAGTTCAGGCACACTAAACTTCACCTCTCCATCTTAAGCCTTTGGGAAGATAGGCTGGAAACATATTACTCAGCCTTCCCCATTCTGTCCTATGGGCAAGATGGCCTTTCAACAGTGAAAAACGAAATGGAGAGTATTTCACTGTTAGGACATGGTACACACCTCAGTACATGTCCTACCTTTCACATACACTGCACCCTGCCCAGGGGGTACCTTGGGCCTACCATAGGGGTGTCTGATGTGCATAGAAAGGGAAGGGTAAGGCCTGGCAAGTGGGTGCACTTGTCAGGACAACAAGGCAGCTTAACAAACTGCGCGCAGGCACTGCAGTGGCAGGCCTGAGTTCTCTCTTTAGGGCTACTTGTGTGGGTGGCACAATTAGTGCTGCAGGCCCACTAGTAGCATTTACATTACTAGCCCTGGCACACATAGTGCACTTTACTAGGGACTTTACTAGTAAGGCAAACATACCAATCATGGATAACCAATTACCATTACTCTTTATACAGGGAGCACTTGCACTTTGGCACTGATCAGCAGTGGCAAAGTGCCCAAAGCATCTAAGTTGCCAACACCATGTCAGAAAAAAGGTGTAGGGGGAAAGCAAAAAGTTTAGGGAACTTCAGCCAAAAAGGGCCAAGTCCAACATATATATACATATATATATATATATATATATTAGCCATAAGTAATATGTACATTTGTTAAGCGGACCAAAAGAATATCTATATATTTAAAAATATAATTAATATACATATTTATACACAGAAATACACATATCTAGATGCATGCATAATAAATGCTTATATACACAGGGATATGCTGTACATTTGTGTTTGAGTATGGTGGCTATGTAGGGAAGAGCCAACTCTTGAGTAGTCTTCTGAAGATAATATAGGGCCTGATTCGCAAAAGTAATCTAAGACAAAATCCTAACTTTACGACTTTCAGTATTCACAAAAAGCATTTAGGAGTAGTAAAATTAGGATTCCTAACTTTACTACTCCTAAACTGAGACAAAATCCTAACTTTACGACTTTCGGTATTCACAAAAGGCATTTAGGAGTAGTAAAGTTAGTATTCCTAACTTTACTACTCCTTAACCGAGACAAAATCCTAACTTTACAACATTCGGTATTCACAAAGGGCATTTAGGAGTAGTAAAGTTAGGATTTTGTCACAGATTACTTTTGTGAATCTGGCCCATTGTTATCTGTGGATCTTATGTTTGGGGGTAATGAGTTCCATAGTTTGGCTGCTTGAACAGAGAAGGAAGTGCCACTTATGTTTTTTTTCTTCGATGGTGGAATTTTGAGACGAGGTGCCAATCTGGAGTGGAGGTTCTTTTTATGAATGTATTTGGTGATTTTATTCCTGATGAAGAGCGGTCCTGTTCCATGTATCTCTTTGTGAGTGATACAAATCAGCTTGAATGTGGATATTCTGGCACCCGGTAACCAACGTAGGGCCTTCAAAGCAGTGGAGATGTGAGCTTGTGGCTTTACATGTAGGAGTAATCTGGCAGAAAAGTTCTAAATCCTTTGTAGTCTTTTCATGGTTGATAAACATTATCCATGGTAGAGGCCATTGGCGTAATCAACTTTAGACAGTACAAGAGAGATAGTAGCCTGGACCTTATGTGAAAATCCCATGGTGGGGGAAGATGGGTCACAGAATTTTCATAGTAATGAAGCTTGATCTTGCTAATTTGTCCACTTGGGCATTCCTTCATAGCTTGGAGTCCATGGTAATTCCAAGGTTTCTTTCTGCCTTAGATACTTTAGGAGCTGGTCCCAGATGGTCATGCCAGGCTGTGAGTGGGTCATATTTTTTCCAATCACCACATGTGAGTGTTTCCATTTTGGAAGCATTCAATTTGATGTGGCTCCATGTCATCCACTGATGGCTCAGAGGCAACTGAAAATGTGTGAGTTTCCAATGTCTTAGGGACTTTCCACTTTAAGGGGTATTTGTGTGTCATCTGCATAGTTATAGCATGTGAACTCAAATTCATTGATCATTGCCCGTAGTGACTTCATGTAGATGTTAAAAAGCACAGGTGAGATGATAGAGTCTTGAGGCACCCCTGCTTTTGTAAGGTACAGTTTGGATGGACCTTCCCAGAGAGCTGGAAACACGCCGAGATCAACGCCCTACTCAAAAAACCCAAGGCGGACCCGAGCGACTCAAGAACTTCCGGTCCATCTCCCTGCTTCCATTCCCAGCTAAGGTCATCGAGAAGATCGTCAACAGACAGCTCACCGGCTACCTCGAAGATAACAGCATCCTGGACCCCTCCCACTCACGATTCCGCAGCAACCACAGCACCGAGACCGCCCTCATCGCCGCCACAGACGACATCAGGATCCTGCTGGACAACGGCGAGACGGCGGCCCTCATCCTCCTGGACCTCTCCGCCGCCTTCGACACTGTTTGCCACCGCACACTACGCACACGCCTCCACGACGCAGGGATCCGAGACAAGGCCCTGGATTGGACCACCTCCTTCCTTTACGGCAGAACCCAGAGCGTCCGCCTCCCCCATTCCGATCCGAAGCCTCCGAGATCATCTGCGGCGTACCCCAGGGATCTTCCCTCAGCCCGACACTGTTCAACATCTACATGGCTCCACTCGCACGCATCGCCCGACAGCACGACCTCAACATAATCTCCTACGCCGACGACACTCAACTGATCCTCTCCCTCACCAAGGACCCCCTCACCGCCAAATCCAACCTCCACAAAGGAATGAAAGCCGTCGCCGACTGGATGAAGTGCAGTCGACTTAAGCTGAACACAGACAAGACGGAGATCCTCATCCTCGGCTCCAACCCATCAGCCTGGGACGACTCCTGGTGGCCCTCGTCACTAGGGGCACCCGCGACACCAACCGACCACGCACGCAACCTGGGAGTCATCCTCGACTCAACGCTCACCATGACCAAGCAAGTCAACGCAGTCTCCTCCTCCTGCTTCAACACCCTCTGCATGCTCCGCAAGATCTACAGATGGATCCCGACAGACACGAGAAGAAGAGTCACCCAGGCCCTTGTCAGCAGCAGACTCGACTACGGAAACGCCCTCTACGCAGGAGCCCCGACCAAGCTCATCAAACGACTGCAAAGAATCCAAAACGCCTCGCACGCCTGATCCTCGACATTCCACGCCACAGCCACATCACCCCCCACCTAAAAAACCTGCACTGGCTCCCCGTCGACAAGAGAATCTCCTTCAAACTCCTGATCCACGCACACAAGGCACTCCACAAAACCGGCCCAGCCTACCTCAACAGTCGACTCTCCTTCTACGTTCCCAACCGTCAACTCCGCTCCGCCGACCTCTCTCTGGCCACCGTCCCGCGCATCCGGAGAACCACCACCGGAGGAAGATCCTTCTCTCACCGCGCCGCCAAGATCTGGAACACCCTTCCCCTCAACCTACGACCGACCCAAGACCTGCTGACCTTCAGGAGACGACTCAAGACCTGGCTATTCGACCAGTAGCGGCAACACCCCCCCTCCTCTCCCTCAGCGCCTTGAGACCCTCGCGGGTAAGTAGTGCGCTTTACAAATCTTGTGATTGATTGATTGATTGAAAGAGGGTAAATGGATGACATTTGTTCTATTTTGAAGGTAGGATGTATTCCAGTCGAGGGCAGTCCCTCTATGCCGGCTTCATAAAGTCTTTGTATTAGAGTGTCATGGTCAACTGTGTCAAAGGCAGCTCAGAGGTCCAAGAGAAGTAGTGCAGCAACCCTGTTACGGTGTGCTGTGTTTTTCAGGTCATCCCAGATGGTGATGAGGGCAGATTCTGTGCCTTTTCCTGGACGGAATCCTATTTGGAAGTCAGAAAGTATGGCGTTATCTTCAATAAATTGAGACATCTGGGCTATTGCTGCTGTTTCTTTCAGTTTGCCCAGGAAAGGTCCATATGAAATTGGTTCTCTAGTTTTCGGGGTCAAGCGGGTCCAGGTTAGTTTTCTTTAATAATGGGCGTATGTATGCATTTTTTTAGGTCTTCTGGAAAGATTCCCGTAGTTAAGGAATTATTAATTGTGTAACAGATTGAAGGTGGTAGGCAATTAAAGCTTTCCAGTTTCAGCTTAGTTCAATATATTATTTATTTTTTTGCCTCCTTCCGCCAGGATAAGGCAAGAAGTTGCAAAAGCGCCTAGATGTCATCTAGCACCCCGGGGTATATTACCTGCTCTAAAATAAAACGCTTTCTGTCCGCCCCACTCAATATAATTTAGGTAACACTAGCAATGGGCTCCTTCTGTATGGTAGGCTCACTCCTTTTCGCTTTCACTCCAGGAGACTTCTGTAGTGTCGTGAGACTATGTACGCTAGGACCATTTGTGGTTCTGGGCGGACTCAACAGAGGAATTGCGTAACATGCTGGGAAGTGTTAAGGTGTGGTTACTAATAGTTATTACATAATGAGAGTGCAGTGTGTGATCGTATGCTGTGGAATAAAAATGACTGTTACAGAGCTCTGTGTGTGGCATATTTATTTGCATACTCCCGGGATGAACAAAGGATACCCTCAACTCAAGCTGGAAGAGAAAAATAGATACATTACTACTTTTTCAAATCACGTTGGTTTGTTCAGATACAAAAGGTTGAGTTTTGGAGTGTTGTCGGCTGCAGAAATATTTCAGGATCTTATACGTCGAATAATTCAACCTGTTACACATGCTTTTAACTACAATGATGACATACTGGTATTTGGGACAAGGCAAAAGGACCATGACAAGGCTCTTACATAAGTGTGCCAGCTACTTGCAGTTGCAGGTATCACTCTGAATGCAGCAAATTGTAAGTTTCACAATATCAAATTAAAGTTCTTTGGGCACAAATTCTCTCATGGAGGAATGTCTCCTGACCCAGATAAAGTGCAAGCACTGTCACCTACTTACCCTCCCACAGGATGTCACTATGCTGCGATCTTCTTAGGCATGGCCAGTTATTGCTCAAGGTACATTCATGACTTTGGTACTGGAGTGCCCTATTGAGAGACTTGACAAAATGAAATATCCCTTTCCAGTGGTCTCCTGAATGTGATCAAAGTTTCAAAAGAATAAAACATGCAATTAAGAATGCAACCTAGATGGCCAACTTTGACCCCAAGTCAAATACTGAGATCACAGTAGATGCGATCCTGCTGGGGACGCGGACAATCCTTGCACAACATAATGGTCATCCAAATGCTCAGAGACACATTGTGGCCTATGCTAGTCGAACCCTGTCTGGCACAGAACGTGCCTATTCTCATCCGGAGAAGGAGAGTCTGAATGTAGTGTGGGCCTGGGAACATTTTCATGTGTTTCTATACGGAAAACGTTCACTATAATTACAGACCACCTAGCATTGCTCACTATTTTTGGGAACCAGAAAGCCAAGATGAGCCCTCACATTGAGAGGTGGGGGTTGCGAAGTGAAGAGTACGACTATGCAATTGTACCCAACCCAGACTTTTCACAAGTACCGCTAAATCATCACAGTTCGACATCCAAAATGGCTGAGGAGTACATCCACTTCATTGTGAGGTCCAGCATGCCAGCAGCCATATCCATTGAACAGATTATTGCTGTTACTAATGCTGACAACGACATGCTTACAGCCGTGGTCCGTGCAGGTAACAGTGGTGGGGCGGTGGGGCTTTGTAAGGGGGGATTCTGAGGGATGATGCCGAGGGAAAATTAAATAAATAATTAATTTTCCCTCAGCATCATCCCTCGGAAACCCCCCCACCGCTGTTACCTGCACGGACCGCGGTTGCATGATTATCCTCAGTCAACTCAGTCATGGAAGAAGAGTACTCAACCTTTTGCTGACGATGTTGAATTTCAAAATTCACAAATGTACAGAATGAACTGTCCAGTACCAGGGAAGGTATTGTATTGAGATGTCATACCTGAGGGACTAAGACAGCAGTCATTGAACTAGCCCATGAAGGACATTGTGGCATTGTAGCCGCCAAAAGAACCCTAAGAGACTGAGTGTGGTTCCCACGCCTAGATGAGCGAGTTGAGAGGGAACTAAAAGAGTATCATCTTTGCAACTGCCTTTCCCTTAAAGTGACGCAGCATGTCTGACCTTCCTGCACATGCCTGAGAAAGAGTTGCTATTGATTTTTGGCCTTTAGGAAACGGACATAATCTCATGGTCTATTGTCAACACGCCTTGCTCTTTTGCATGAAAGGGTATACCGCCAACGCTCCACTTGCTTTGGGGAACCCGTTTGATTCACCCACTCACCTGGGGCCCAGGACTCTGTTTCCCGTGAGCCACTGCTGCTGCTGGGACGCGATCAAAAGGCGCCGGCAGTCCCGCGGTTTTCGTATACCGCCAACGCTCCACTTGCTTTGGGGAACCCGTTTGATTCACCCACTCACCTGGGGCCCAGGACTCTGTTTCCCATGAGCCACTGCTGCTGCTGGGACGCGCTCAAAAGGCGCCGGCAGTCCCGCAGTGCGGCCGGGCCCATCCACGCCCGGATGAGGCTGGGCTGGGCCGATTCTTTAAGCCCCGGATTACTGTGACACGGCCCAGCATATTAAGGTACTGTTGTTCCCCCATTATTTGCCGCATTTACCGCAATTATATTCAATCTGCCGGGGATACTCTGAAACCTTCTACATAACAAACTAAAATGAGTAAACGAAGGGTCACACAGAAAAGCCGGGGGTGGAGTTGTTGGGACCCTTGATGCCTTTTTGACAAGGGCTGAGACCGTGATAGTCCATGAGACAGAGCTCACGGAGAGAAGGCTCTCTCTTGACTCACTTATTGCACAAAAACACTCCTCCCTTGGAGGCCGAATTACGGACTCTGACCCCTCGATCTCTGCTCAATCTACACTTCTCCCCTTGCAGGGTATTGCGTCAAGCCCATCCTCCCCTACTAATGCTCCATCTGCTTGCGGTATGGCGATGCGGGGGAAGACAGTGTCATCCCAGCTAGGAAACAGCACTGCCGAGCCCCCGGGTAAGAAAAGAAGGGGAGCGGGAGCTGGAACATCAAAACAGAAAATATCGAAAGGGAGACGCCCAGGGAAAACTACTGGGAAAGGTGATCTGGATTCGGGGCTTTCAGTACAAACAAGGACTACGGACGTTATCATACCGGTGACTGATTCTGATTCCGATCTCTTAAAGAGGATGGAAACTATGGTGACTGTACTCCTAAATCCCATTTTGTATAGATTAACTCAAATTGAAGAAAGGTTATCTTCCATGGAGGCTTTTTTTTCGCTGAACCAAACTTCTCTAAATCGAATCCAGCAAAATGAGGTGGCAGGGACAGTTGTACAGACGGATGGGGCAGCCCCTCGGATTTCTGACAACATGGGAGGTCATCATCTCTCCCAGCAGTCAATAGGGTCACTTACTCATTTGGCAGGTTCAGCCGAAATGTTATCTAATAGGGCGAGAGATCATGTTCTTAATCAGCATCAGCAACAAAATCAGCCCCAAATTAACTCAGGAGTTCCTTCCCATATGTATAACTTCACTGTCCAACAGGGCGAAATTCAAAGGAACCCAAGAGGTCAAAGCGATTTACCAAATCCATTGGCTAATACTATTAGAACTGGGCCTTTTACTAGTTCTCGGTTAGCACATGGGGGGAAGGAGAAAATGCTGAAGGTCAGATATGTTGTAACAACAACGTAAGTCAGAAATCAAATGACTATTCTTCTCTCCATTTACCACCGGCAGCATCGCCCTTGGTGATGGTTCTGACCAATGTTCTGACTTTAAGGGAGGGCCAACTCGAAACAACCTCCCAACTAATGGCTAAGTCTCTACACTGGATGAACCATCATACAGTCGGTTTAGGCAGGGGGAGGGAACAACTAGCCAACCAAATTATTATGGCCAGAAGGGTAGGGTGGCTGGGTCTGTCCCCAAAGAAGTTGGAGGGTGACTGTGTTGTAATACATTTTAATAATCTATACACACCAAGATCCCTTTTAAATCATTTGTCCAGAGCTCCTCCAATAGGAACACAAATTACAGCATTTCCTTTGGAGTATTTTTATAGGCCCTGTCCACTGTTGAATCTGGAATTGCCACTCCGCATAAGGGAAAATTTAGATAGACCAAATTTGCGGGAAAATCAGGGAATCCAACTAGAAAATAGATTCACCCCTTTATCTGGCTTAGAGTTATGCGATTGACTATCCACCCCTGTGTCCATCGACGCCTGTACGGCAAACACTGAACCTCTAACTAAACAAAATGTAAATAAAAGGGCAGGATTAAATGTATTTAGAATAGTAACATGGAATGTAGCAGGCATTTTAAATAAATTGGGTGATATCGAATGGCTTAAATTATGGCAGAATCAAGATGTCTCCTGTTTCCAAGAGACTTGGGCAACGGAGGACATCTTTTTAAATGGTTATCGTTCGTACCAGACAAGAGCAATCGCGTCACCCTCAGGAAGAGCTAAAGGGGGTGTAATAGCACTGATCCCCAACACATTGGCCTTAAAAGTTAAGGTGTTGGATGGTAATAGCCCATACTTTCACCTTCTTATTCTGGAATCTCCCAATCAAGATTTTTGGATTCTAATAAATTATTATAATAATAATTATGGTCCAAATATGCATTTACCTCTGGAGGATGTGAATCGGGCTATTGATAAGGCTGTCAACCTTATCAAACAAAAGGATGTCATAAATATCATTTGGCTGGGAGACTTCAACATTCACCCCTGTAAATATAATCTAGAACGGGTTTGTGGTATGGAGGACGCGCTGGGCAACCCTTTTTCGCATAATAATTATGGAAATACCCTCAACAAGATGGTTTCATTGAGGAATATGCAAATGGTAAATAGCTTGCCTACCACCTCAGATGCCTTATTAACCACGTTCCGGCGAGAAAATCAAGAATCTACTATAGATTTCATTTTGATTACACACCCACTAAGTGACAGGAGCTGTATTACCAATACTCAATTAACAGATTTTAGCGATCATGCCATATTGTTCTGTGAGATCCTTCAGGTGCCCAGGGTCATGATGACTCACCAGAAAGTGGGCCAGCCAATATTAGGCAGGAGAAATGGATACCAACTTAGGTGGGCTCAAGTGGATAAACAAAAGTTGGTTCCTGAAATAATTAGAAACACCCTTGATACTATTGCAAGTTGCCTGGACTCTGCTATCCCCCCACAATCTCTGGTTTTGTCCTTTGTAGCACTCCTAGAATCTATAAGGAATGCACTTACTAGGAATAACACTATGGAAGCAGGAAAGGATAAGGGTTGGTTTGACTCCTCTTGCTCTAAAAAAAGGAAAGCTCGTATTATAGCCCTGGGAAATAAACCAAGAAATATACCAGCAATTGCTACTCTTCGCAGGGAATATAAACAGGCTAGGAAAAACAGGGGAAGGCGCTAAATGAAGAGATATGGGCTAAACTAGAAGAGGCCTCAGCTCTGGGAAACTCGAAGGAATTTTGGGGAATAATAAATGGACCCTACTTTAAAACAAAGAAGGACCCTACATTAGATGTTAATGTAGGAGAGGAGGAGTGGGTAGCTCATTTTTCAACTATTTTTTCCCCAAACGATCTTCCACCTTCACATAGAAATATCCCAGGCGATGCAAATGGGAAATGCCTTTTTTTCTCGATAAGTGAATTTAGGGCTGGGTTAGAAGCCTGTAGCGCTGGGAAAGCGCCAGGGCCCGACGGTGTCCCCATAGACATTTTCCAAGAAAATGAGGACGTATGGGTCCCTTTATTAACTAACGTGTTTAATAAAATCACCATTGCTGGCCCTACGCTCTCTTGGAACACAAGTATCATTGTTCCGATTCATAAAAAGGGCGATAAAGGTAACCCAAAAAATTACCGGCCAATCTCCTTAATTGATACGACAGCCAAACTTATGGGCCGTCTTCTATTGTCGAGACTGGAGGTATGGCCAAAGGAAAAAAACATCTTAATGGAGTCCCAATATGGCTTTCAGGAGGGTAGGGGAACAATGGGCCAGTGCCTAAATCTCTCCCTGATTATGGACAAATATGTCAGGGCCAAGGGTGGGAAAATCTATCTTGCATTTATGGACTTATCCGCAGCCTTCGACTGCGTGTCCCACCCTAGACTCTGGCATATAATGGAGGAGATGGGAATTGACAAGGCGATACTTGATTTTATCCGTCAATTATACTCCAATGCCTCCTCATCGGTCCATTATGGGAGAGGCGGGGAGTGCACCCAGTCATTTAAGATCCTTAAAGGGGTAAGGCAGGGCTGCGTCCTCGCACCGTTTCTTTTTTCAATCTACACAAACGGTATAGGTAAACATCTCGAGGACGCAGCCCTGGATGTTCCCGTATCTATAAACCATCACCGATTACCAAATTTTAGCTTATGCGGATGACGCTGTTTTGATGGTCCGAACGGGGATGGGGCTCCAGCGTCTGATATCGGCCTACTCGTCTTTTATGTACTCACTGGACCTACAGGTCAACCAGTCTAAATCATTCATAATTGTGGCTGGGGCAGGGAAACGGGAAAAAATTCCATCCTTCTTTACGGAATCTGGGAAAATTGAAGTAGTGGAGTCTTTTCCCTACCTGGGTATACTTTTTGATAAAAAACAATCATGGTCTAGTTTGGTGGAGGGAAGAGCAAGGGGCATGGAGAGAAGTCTAATGGCGTTAAAATCATTTTCAAAAAGATTGGGAACAAAACCCCTAATTCCCATGAAAAATATTTACCACACCAAAACTAAGGCTGCAGCCCTATATGGGGCGGGTGTATGGGGGTTGGCACCTAGTGACTCTCTCCAGGCCATAGAAAATAAATTCTTTAAAGCTTTTACCTCTCTACCTCAGTCCTATTCCAACTACGTCCTACACATAGAACTGGCCTTACCCTACATTTTGGATGCTATTAAACTAGCGCCACTCCTGCTCTGGTTCTCTATCTGGCGGAGGGACACTGTCCCACTCACTCAGAACATCATAAATAACATCTTAAATTCAGGAAACTATAGCAGGATTAGATGGCTGCAATATGTAGAGAGGGAATTTACGGATATTGGCTTGAACCAACTTTTTAAGGACCCACCTACCTGTATGACCATATCGAGACGTAGATTGATCGACACCTATATGTCACGGGCTCGCTATCTGAGGAGGGAAAAGAATTACCAAACAAGGTCAGCCCTCGTGTACGAATTAATTCCATCTGTGCACGAGGGAGGTTATCTCTACCTGGCAGAGGTCACTATCCCACACCATAAATGTATTTTACTAAGATTTCATCTTAATTTGATGTTAGGATACCCTGGCAAGAAATGTAAACACTCCGAACTTTCTGTGTGTCCGTGTGATAGCCACTCACCCCAAAATTATCTTCATATTTTATTTTTCTGTGGGTTCTATCGTCAGGAAAGGCAGAATTTTATTGTACCGATCTTTAAAGCTCATCATTTTAGGTCTTGTTGTGTAGCATTGTACTTCTTTAAATCACTCCCAAATTCTTAGGTATGTTTTTCTTTGGCATCTTTTTTATGGGCATGCACGAACAAAAGGAGACAAGTGGACCTATAATTAGCTGATGGGATTGTCTACTCAATTTTATTTTTTATCAACTGTTTTAACTTGGTGCCAAAGATGATGTATATATGAACGTAATAGCTTGCACGATATGATTGGGATTACTTTTTTTTAGTGAACCATTTTTAACCAATGAAATTTGATGTACTATTATGATCTTATGTTTTTCTAAGATCGAATAAAGATTTGAATTGAAATTGAATTGCATGAAAGGGAGACTCCTCAAATAATAGCAGCTTTTATAAAAAAATTCTTAAAGCGGATCAGTTATTGACAGCAAAGGGATCGATGAATATTATGTAATCTATCAACTATTCAAACGTGACGTCTGAACTTTTAGATGTACCCTGGTTGTAATGCTATTACAAATGCACTTTAAAAGACCGTACATGATCATATCAGTAGAAAAATTTGAAACAGGTGAAATAGGAGGGGCACTGTGTTATTTAATTACTTTTAGTCTCAAGGTGATTTTGCACTTGTACTTTATATAAAGGCAGGAAAACAAATGGTGTTTAAACAAACCCATTGAAGCTGATTGTAATGAATATTCCAACACACAAGTATCTGCTTTTTATAATTTTTAGCCATGGTATTTTTACCTGAAAATTGTTCAAAATGTAATCTAATGCAAGATAGAAGTTGCTTAGATTTAATGCATTTGATTTTTTTTATTGGTCTAGCTGTATAAAATATTATGGTTTTAATTAACTGAAATAAATTATTTTGATTTTGATAATCACATGGTAGTCTTTGATGAGTATTCACACTTTGCTTTACTAGAGGAGTTATCATACACAACCCATGACAAGGTCATCGAGCAGCTGGATGACATCTTTGCAGCATTGGGTATCCTCGCCATTCTCAAAGTGGACAATGGTCCACCGTTCAATAGCAAAGAATTCAAGGAGTTTCTAGTCAGACCCAATGTCAAGCATCAAAAGAGTATACCTCTGTGACCCCAGGCCAATGTTGTGGAACGATTCATGGGTACCCTCAAAAGGGAGGGTACCCATGGAGGGAATCAAGTTAAACCAGGCCCTGTGTCAAGCACTGCGTACTCATCGCTCAACTCCTCACTCCACAACTGGTGAGAGTCCTGCCACCTTGCTATTTGGGAGAGCTATCGTAACCAAACTGCCACAGTGGACAGCCGACAGATCCATGATTGCTGATACGGTCCGTGTCATAGACACTTATCGAAAGTTCAAAATGAAACACATGCCAATCTGCATCGACAAGCTCAGGAAACAGTCTTCGATAAAGGTGACTGGGTCCTGGTCAAACAGAAACAAAAGCGGAAGACAGACACTCCGTTTGCTGTGGATCCTCTGAGGGTTGTGACGTGCAAAGGACAAATGGTGATGGCTCATCGTTCCAGAAATTCCATCTCATTGGACTTGTCACACTTTAAGCACCAAAGTCAACGTGTCAGCTGCAACCATGAATGAGGCGACCCTGCCTAATAGTCCAGATCAAGCTTCAGAACCTTTGCCACCGGTACACAGAGTGCATCTCAACTACCTCATACCACTCGATCTTGTAAACTAGTGCAAGCACATCATTGACTTATTCAAGAACTATGATGTGACTGTTGCTTATACTTTTTATTTAACAAATGGGGAGATGCAGTGTCATGAGAATATGTGTGCTAGGACACCTGTGGTTCTGGGCAGACTCAACAGAGGAATTACATAACTTGCTGGGAGGTGTTAAGGTGTGGTCATTAAAGGTTATGCAGTGCAGTGTGCCATCACATACTGAGGAATAAAGACGTCTGTTACAGAACTCTGTGTGCAGTGTATTTATTTGCATGCTTCCAGGCTGGGGAGGACGCTACAACTTCCAGGACAGAGAGACAGCTCTTCCTTCCACTACTGGTGATGTGCCCTCACCTCTGGGAGGCTGGCTGTCAGGCAGACACCAGATCTGGTTCCACAGCAGTTCTTTGGGTACACTGCAGAGCACTCCCTTCTTTGGTCAAAGAGAAACTTGGAACTGGAATATGTGGGTCAGCAGCTCTCACTTTTATATAGAGAAGTCAGACATGGGAGGCGTATTCTCTGTCTGCACTCCCAGAAAAGATTTGGTTTGGCTCTATTTTCATGTGTCCTTTCCAGTCTAACTTCCCGGCTCAGTATTTGTGAAAAGTCCTGCTTCTCACAGAAGGAATGTCATCAGGTTGGAGCATCCACAACTAGGCACAAATAGGTGTGAGCCTTCTATACGTGGTTATCAAGAGCCACACTGAAAGCGATCAGGAAGAGAAAACAAAGGCTGGTGTCATCTAAAATCTAAAGGATCCTTGACGCTCAGTACCACAGACACTGTAGTCCTAGCCTTCGCCCCCACAATCTACCAGATAGCAGTGCTCAGAGAGACTAATTAGCAGCTCCTTGCAGTAAACAACCTAATCTAAAGGGAAGCCTATCTCCTCTTTTCTCACTTCAGTGTCTAGTTCCCCTTCTTCCTGTCTCAGGAGTGTCCATAATCCAGTTTCACTGTGTGGGGAACGTAACGTCACCTCCATCTTGTGCACATGGACAGGCCAGGGGCTTCCAAAATGGAACAGACAGTCCTCTTTCACTCTGGCTCACTCATACATGTGTTATGTATGTGTCACGCAGACCACAGACATACATACAGTCACACATGCTGGGATGCTCATGCTAGTTTCCAGGTTAGCTTGCAGCAGCAGAACTGTACACGAGTGGGCGAGAGGGCCACCAATCCTGTGACAAAGATAACAAGCATTGGTAATGCCAATCAATCTCGCTTGTAATTAAAGGTAAGGAAGGCTGACTGGCATTGTTAATGCTTGCTATTATTGAGGGGGAGTCGGCGGAAGTGGAGCTTGATCTTACTGTTTGTGTACAAGAGATGGACAGATGGTGGTCAAAGACTGAAAGAGAGGGACAGGGAAGGAGAAAGAGAATTTGTGGGTTAATAAGAATATTGGATGGATGGACATCTTTAGACAAACAGGCGGAAGAATGTGTTTTTTTTATGGATGGGCGTTTGGCAGGGGTGTGGTGGCTGGATGGATTCATACGTTGGTTGGATGGTACCGGGCGGATGGATAAATCGACAGATGTCCGTATGTGTGTAGCGGTGGATGGAGAGGGGGGAGATAAGGGGAGAGCATATGGATAAGAATAGTGAATAACAGCGATTGAGGGAGAGACAGGGTATGTAAAGGGAAATTATAGCATGAGGAGATGTTAATGAGAAAGGGCGCAACAGAGACTTTGGGTATGAGATGAAGTGATTGAAAGCAGTACAGAGAGGGAGTAGTGGACAGGAGGAGACATGTTCTAGCAGGACCTATGGTTGTCTCTACTAACATGTGCTGGTCACTCACTTTTGACCTCTGGTCCTAATCAATTATGTGTGAAGCCTCATAGCAGTGTAGGACCCCATGCTGCTAACCTCTCCTCGAAGGACCCTGAGATGTAAAGCGCTGTGTAATGTACCAGACCTGCCGCTTGCCTGCTCCTTCACCAACCCGATGCTCACAGACTGCAGTGGTTGCATGGGGACCCTGAATTAAGGTGCTTAATAAATACTGCCTTACAAGCAATCTGATGCTTTGGCTGGGTTCACAGTCCATGCTGAACCTCACAAAAAGCTGCTAATGCTAGGAGAGATCACAAGTTGTGGATGATACCTTATTGGGTTAGGTGCCTGCAGTAGAGCCCTGCTGCTGCTGGAGGATTGCACCCTAATCGGCATGACTCCGCTTATCATCCTCCCTAAGTACAATGAGTTAATGAAAAGCATACACTTAAAGCAACAGTCACTACAAACTGTAATGCCTCTTATGTTATGAGTTTGTTTTAAAGAGTAGTAGTATTGTTACAGTTGCACACCTCATACTGCGCTGGTAAATGTTCAACTATTTAATTTCCTGTTTTTTTAAGCACAGGTGGTTGCATAACCCCGCGCACAAACACATATAGGGGCCCAAGTGCTGTACATCTGTAACAAAACATGCTGCAGATCAACTGTGCCTCAATTCAGAAGATGTCACAGTTTTAATGCTTGGTGGGGACAGTATGTGTTATTGTATTGTACCACACTCCTTAGGAAGATGTGGCCTTATGTTGTAATTCTTAAATGGAGCAGACAGTGAACTTAGTTAAAGGGAAATCAAGACCACCATTGAGTCCCTGAGTGAAATGCTCCGGCACACCAATGTATTTATTCCCACCATTGGAGGTCATAACAAATGGACTTGCTGTACCAGCAGTGGTGAATATATGTATGTGTGTGATGTTTGTGTGTGTGTGTTTTTGGTGGAGTATCAGAAAAAGCACAAGGGAGAGAGGAATACGGAGTGCAGTGGAGTGAGGAGTACACGAGGAGAACAGCTGGAAAACACTTGCACTATTGTGGTGTGCTTAAACAAAAAGAAAAAAGTAGTGCTTGGAAAGCAAGCAGTGTAAGATCACAAGTAATGCATCCGTGCTCCAGGAGAAGGGGCAATCACAAGAACAGGAAGGGAAACCCTCACAAACCTGACGAATAAGAAGCAAGCAATTAAAAGTGGCAATCAAGCCCACCAATGGTAAGCAATGAGCAGACTCTAAGCCCACTCTAAGCTAACAATGTCTGGCACAGATAGCGTTTGTGCTATCTAGTAGACGACACCTAAAAAGGTCTGGTTCCAACTACAGGATAACAAAAACATGGAGTGCGGCCACCACAGCTCTACACGCTAAACCTGCTCCACTGCTAAAGCAGTTCTGTGTGTAAGAACCTTCACCTGTTGCTGCCCCTACTGAGTGTGAAGCTGTGGGTGGAACATGGCCTGCAACTGTTCATGTTGTATCGGTTCTGTGTATAAGGGAAGCTTGTGCTGCTGCTCTCTAATGTGGATGCTGGTGTTTGGACAAAAAATTAATTTAAAAATATCGGAAGACAGAAATATTGGAAATTAAATATTACAACACCCAAATATTGTGATGCACAAATATCGTGGACAAGAATATCGTTTTTTGTGGTAAGTCCTACGTTGTAAATAATATTGATGTATTTAATATTGTTTTTACTAATATATTGGTTAAAAATATTGTTTTTAATTATTTTAATGTTTTTGTTGATATATAAGTTTTATGTTTCTATTGTATATATTAATGTTAATTGTTTTTAGAATATATAAATTATAATTTTAAGTGATCTAGAATTTTTTATTAATTTTTAATAGTAATTTATAGTGTTGTAGCTGTTTGTTGGATTTGCAGGTGGATAGGGTAAGAAGTTAATTGGGTAATAACCAATTAAGAATTATTTAATACATTTTATTTAATAATATGATTAATATTTATTATTTAATCTATGTAATACTTATTTATTTTCCTTATTGTTATTTGTGGGCTGTTAGGTTTGTAGGGGTAAAGGGGGAGGGTTAATTAAGTAATAATTAATTATTAATTGTTAATTCATTTTTAATTGATTTTAGTTATGTAACTTAAAAATGTTGGTGAGCAATGTAAACAAAAGGCGCAATATTGGGTAAAAGTGTTGGTTAATCGTTGTCTGTAGTCACTATATCCACCTTTTGCAACTCCATACATAGGCAAACATAACGTAAAATAAAGATACAAATTTCAGAGCAAAAGAATAATATCAGGAACCCCAATAATAAATCCAGGATAGCCACACATTTAAAACAAAAATCAATATATTGTGACACAACAACAATTTCAGATAATGGAGGTCGTGGAGAATGCAGAAAGCATTGATCTCACAAAGAAACTACTTCAAAGAGAGATTAATTGGATCAAGCTTTTGGATACACTTCAACCCAAAGGAATAAATGATTGAATAGAAATTAGTTGATTTCTGTAGGATGAACACAAAGAAAAGTGGAAATTATTGTGGATTTCCAAAGGGTGAAGATAGTGAATAACCCTAATGGTATATCAATTGATGTGATAAAAGTAGACCCTCTGTTATGTCGTGATTTACTTTAAGATTTATTCAAAAAGGTTTTGGAATCGGGTATCTTACCATCTTCATGGAAAGGTGCTGTTTTGCATCCCCTGCACAAAAAAAGGTTCAAAGCAGGACTCAAATAATTACTGTATCATTGCCTTTTAATATGCTGAAGGAAATCTTTTTGCGAAATTCATATGCAATAACTTCGTACGTTGGACCTTCGATATCAGTCTAATTCTCATGTAGCAATCTAGGTTTAGACAAGGATGTTCAACGGTTGATAACGTTATTGCATTAAAAATTTTCATCAATAAAACCTTAAAAGGGAATCTTAGCTTATATGTATGTCACATTGACCATTCATCAGAATTTGACACGGTCAATCGGAAAAAACTTTGGAAGAAATTCTCCAAACATGGAATCAATCATACTATTGTACATTTGTTTATATCTTTTCTTGGCGATACCTGGCTCCAGTTTAAGCTGACAAAAAATGCCCTGTCAGCAAAAATACCAAAGTGAAACGGGCTTAAACAGGGCTGCATTTTAGCGCCACTTTTTTTTCATTATACATTGTGGATCTGTCAAAATATTTAAATCACCCGGAGGCAATGCCTCCAAAGCTTGGTTGTAAACCAATAAGCTATCAGGCATATGCGGATGACCTTATCCTTTTCTTATTGACCCTGTCTGGCCTTCAAATACAGCTATCTAATTTACAAAAAAATAAACGTGGAAAATTATCTTAAAGTAAATTCCTGTAAAACAAAAGTTATGGTTTTTGATAAATCCCAGAATCACGTTTATCTAAAATTAATGAGCACATTTTGGAAGACATTACGAGGTACAATTATTTAGGTATAACGATAAATAATAAGCTTAAATGGTCAACTCATCTCTTGAATTTGAAAACTAAGGCTTACACAGTGTCACAATCAGAAGATTTATGAAAGTTCATGGAGGTCATGCGATTAGTCAATCTCTAAAGGCAATCAAATCTAAATTAGTCCCTGCGCTGTTACATGGAGCAATAGCACTTCCTGGAAAATTTACTAGTGACTTGGATGAAATTTACATAAAAGAACTTACATTTTTACAAAATATTCACTTCTTGATCCCACATTGTCAATTTAGATTTGAATTATCTCTGATATCATTAACTGCAAGATATCTTTCAGTCAAGTTTAATTATTATTGTGATTGCGCAGTTGCAAACAAGGATTCCTTCAGATTGCTACATTTATACTGAGATGACAAGTAAGTGCGAATTGTCCCCTGAACTGAATTCAGCAGCTATTAATAGAATAACTATGGAAAATAATCTACTGCTATTTTCAGGCCTGATTAAATTGTTGGGTCATGAGCGCAAGAGGCTAACAAGGCAAAATCTGTGGAGAAAGGCAAGATCTGCAGACTTGTTAGCACTACAGAAATATAAACATTTTCAATATTTTACAGAATCAAATTTTAGCGTAAAACAAGAATATGTACATCGTAATTTGGATCCAAAATCCAAATGAAAATATCTAAGATTTTGTCTTATGTTGAGTCCGATATCCCAATTTGAGGGGTTATGGAATACTAATTGTTTACCTTCAAAGGAATGTCGCCTATGTATGTACAAGAAGGAGTCAATTGAGCATTTAATTTATTTGCGTCCCAGTTTATTAGATTTGAGAATGAAATATTTGAAAAATACATTTGTTTGTAATAACTGCAGATCTATTAAGGATGCTGTTGCATATTGTTTTTCCATAAAAGACTGTCAATTCACTGGGAAATTGACCACATTTCTAAATCTTACTTACCGGTGCCTCAAGAAAATGTAAATGAGATGTGGATTTTATTGAAGTTTTATATTGCTTGTGGTCTTGGTTTATATTCTTACTGTATATTCATATTGTAAAGAATATGGTAATATTTGTATGCAATAAAGCCGTATTCGTTCATTCATTCACCCATTCAATTCCCTTTGCAAGGATTGACTGGTCAACTTTCTCTTCTCATTTCTGTACTAGGGTGTAAAAGTGGTGCTAATGAGGTACCACTATTGCCCAGATAGGCCAAGCATGTGTAAAAAAAACACACACAAAAAACCAAATTTGATAATACTAAAATTAAATGTACTGCTTTATGCTGCATAATTTGCCTTTTCTTCCCACATAATTTATTTCACCCTGCCGCATAGTTCAGTCATTCCGTGATGCAAAAGTTACAGTGGTCCGGAGCATAATAATTTGATAATATTACTTAGTATGACTCTTGGTTAAACAATATTCTTAAGCAACAATACCTTACAAAAGAGAAAAGAGGTAGGAAGAGAGAGCCTGCCTGTACCTTACAAAAACTCGAGCGTGTGCCCTTTCTAGTAGTGTCACGTTTATTAGTTGGTTGATAATAAGAATGCCAGGCAGCCGCGGTCCGTGCAGGTAACAGCGGTGGGGCAGTGGGGCCAGGTAAGGGGGGGATTTCGAGGGACGATGCTGAGGGAAAATTAATAGTGGTGGGGCCGGGTAAGGGAGGATTTCGAGGGACGATGCTGAGGGAAAATTAATAGTGGTGGGGCTGGGTAAGGGGGGATTTCGAGGGACGATGCTGAGGGAAAATTAATTATTTATTTAATTTTCCCTGAGCATCGTCCCTCGAAATCCCCCCTTACCTGGCCCCACCGCTGTTACCTGCACGGACCGCGGCTGATGCCAGGTACATAGCAGAGGAGACAGGTATGGATAGTTAAATATATCAGGAGTGTTCCTTGAGAGCATATGACCTTTCAGCAAATTTGTGTGGAAATTGTGTTTTAAAATGCACAGTTTGCCACATTTTTCAATTTTATTCACAGCAAACTCCCATACAACTCTGACTCACTCGCTTGCTGGAAATTTAGGACAACCTTTACACCGCAACACTTTCTAAAATCACAAGAAGCCACTGGTGAGCTGATGGAGCAAGAGCAAAGAGGGCAGTGTGTGAGCAGAGGGGGCAAGGTGTGCGGAGGGAACAGAGCAGAGACTTTACAATGAAAGGCATTTGACTCTGGCAGGGTCACGCCCTCTGCGTACCCTACAGAATAGTTGTTGACCCACATAGACACTCATTCTTCTTTAGGAACTGCATACCCCACATACACGTATTAATGTGGCTAAGCTGCAGCACTCCTGTCCTACCTGCGGTTCTTCTCGATTTATATTCGAAATTGGGTCTTGTGAACTGGACCCCACCAATAATTTTGGGAATCTGGCTCTCATGTCACCACCTTGGGTTTACTGAAGAGGGTCCATGGGAGGAGGCTTGGTGAAGTGAAGTGAATTGAAAATTGAAGTGTTTGGTGCTGTGGGAGGGGGTGAATGCTTGGTCCAGTGGATCAGCGCTCAGTGTATTGTGGTATACATAGTGTTCAGTACAGGCGAGCCGTGCTTGGTGCAGTGAGATCATCTGGCGGTGCCAGACCATGCAGGAGAGGCGGGAGAGGAGGAGGGGGAGATGGCTGCATCTGACAGCTCTGTCATTCGGAGTATTTTTTATGAATGGAATCCGCCAGCTCTAGCCCTATTACTATGCGCTGCGTTCCTTCCAGGATCTGCCGCTGATTGGCCGCTGTCTGTAACTGACGTCACATAGAAAGGGCGAGTGACGCTGTCAGCTAGAGGAGGGGGTGACTCACTCCGAAAGAGCTTATTCAGAAGTCTCAAATCAGCACTAGTGCAGAAGCAGCATCCCAGGCACCCGGCGTCCTGCACGAGCCCTGCATCCCGCACCGAGCCCTGCATCCCGCACCGAGCCCTACGTCATACCCGCCTGGCAGCGCCTGAGCTTCCCAGCCGGCCCCCGCCTGCACTGCTCGCCGCAGGTGCATGCGTGGCCTCTTTACGGCGGCATCGCATCAGGTGAGTGCATCCTGTCGATTAATTACGTTAATTTTGTTATTGATAATAATCACGATCTCCATCCTCGTTACAATACATACAAATAATACTAATAGTACTTAAAGGATGGACGGTAACTATCACTTAAACGGTACTAATTTTATCGACCTCGGAATGGTGAAAGGCAGAGTAGACCCTGTCCGGCACCGATAGATAGGCAGGCCTCTTAGGAAATATGCTGATCTAGCTATAGATTTTTTTCTGTGTCAGATTGGGACAGAGTCACATTTTGATAACTAATTGCATGTAAGCAATTTTCTAGCACCTGTGTTAGAAATGCGGCACGTGTTGTCCGACGGTAACTGGCATGTGACTGACTCAGTCACAACTGTCGGGTTTTTAGAGGAAGTGGCCTGTCTGAAAAACTCCAGATTTCCACATTGGCCAGTGTTCCTCTGCTAGCGGGATTGGCTGTGTCCGCGCCCGTTTCTACGCAGGAGGCGCATGCATCCGCTGAGCTATCGCACCGGCCACACATGCTGGCACTGCGGAAGAACTCTCCTCCAGGCCCTTGGAATTACCGACGGGTAGCTTGATTGCTCGTTGGTTTCCATAATGATCGGACCAGGAAGGTAGCAGCCCCAACCCTAACGTCTCCTGGAACATAGCAGTATCCCTAAACCCGGCTCTGCCTCCGAGCGGAGACCCTCGATAGCAGCACAACGGCTTCAGATCTCACCGAACGTAATGACCACCAAACTCCATGAAATAACCGAAAATGATTCTAGAGTAAAACGAAAACACTCTCGGTTAAATGTATCATATGCGTGTGAGAGAGAATGCCCTTACCTCGCATTGTCTTTCCAAACTGTTTTTGTAATCTAAGGCATAAAATGAGGCATGTGCCCAAGACCAGGAGTGCGACAATAGAATGGCTTTTCAGAGGGCATTATCGAGAGATAATCGCCCTTCTCCCATATTATGCACACTAAGCAGAAGAGGGTGCGTGACGATAGTGTAAGTCAATTTCTGTGGTAATGTATTCTAGAACATTCATTCATGCTTTTAGGAGCCGATTGCTAGGAGCAGCAAGGGATTACAAACCTTCTCAGACCGGGGTTATAAAACTAAAGTATGAGTGGAGTTGCCCAAATTACCAGCGAAACTGTGGACTAATAGTCAGGGTTGTGTTTAAGGGTATATTTATGTGCTGCAGATATTTCGATGTTTTTTAATCCACGTTTTCGCATGGGCGTTGTATTATGTTTGGTGTAAGTAGGCCCTGCTGCCAGTTAAGGCCTTCCTTCTGGGCGGGCTGATTGGCTAGCACAGTCTGAACATTGGATTGCATGTTTTACCATTGTGTAGTGGATCGCCTCTTAGTGCATACTTGCGGTTTCTTGGTATTTGGAGGGAAAAAAAACGTTTTTTGGTAGTTGCTAGAATGTTCTCCATGAAAAGCTTACCTAATAGTGCCGCCCGTTCCCTTCACGCGCGGCATTCCATGCAAACTGCTCACGTGTAAATGTACTGGCAGAAAAAAACAGGAGCGCGCTTTGGAAGGTGCAAATATTTTCAGAGGCCAGCAAATCAATAATACCGTGGGAGGCTGAGAGGGTGGGAAGGAGGGAGTGGGAGAGGGTCACAGCCTCAGAGGTCAGGCGACGAAGCTGCTAGAGCAGCGAATACGGATGAAGAGTAGAGAGAGGAGAAGGACTATTAGACATGAAAAATAGGAAGATAAAGGACAAGTGGTGACGAAAGGAATTAGGAAAAGGAAAGGGACATAGAAAAGGAAAATCAGTTGGTAAGGGAATGCAGAGAGGAGAGAAATGGAGAAGATGGTGGACAGAATGGAAAAAGAGGAAATGAATTGGGGATACAGGAGTAGAAAGATTTTGAGATAGACCCTCCCTTGCACTGATATGTCTAGGGTGCAGGCACAATGCACCAGTATAATGTTGGGCCACCTCAGAGTGTGTTTAGGGTGCACAATGACAATGGGGTTATGCTTCTTTTTTCAGAATGGTGGCAACCAGTGCGTGATTTATAAAAGGATAAGTGCAGGACCCCAAAGTTTTGCTCTGAAGCATGTGGCCGGCGCTACTAAATGCTGGCTTGCCAAATATCAGGGCTGTGTAGTCTTGATTCCACCTCATGTCTCTTTAATCCGTCATCAGACACTTCCTGCTCCTTTATCTCACACTTGCAGGTTCTTGCTTCCTCTATCTGTCAAGTTTCGCTGTCTTTGAGTGTTTTTTCCTGTATTGCTCTGGGTCAAAGTCTGATGAAGAAAAATAAGTGCTGGTCCCCAAAAAAGAGTGCCAGTGGGCCCCATTGTCAACCACCAGCTCAAATTAAGCACTCGTGACAACCAGAAATAGCTTTGTTTAACTGTCCTGATGATGACCCAATCACAAATGAGACCTTATGGGTTGAAACATTGATGCTCCTTCATGTCCGACAGATTACATGACCTAACTGGATAATTGAACTTAGATAACTGTCGCTCTGGAACAATAACTTGGAGTACCGGATTTTATTTTTACTTCATCTTCCCTCCTGACACTAGTTGCTGCACCCATTGTTCACTATTTATGGTTTTATATATAACTTTCACCAATCTTGATTTAATATCTTATGGATCAGCAAACAGCTTAGAATACATTTAATTAGCTTTCTAGATAGACCTCGGTCAGGCCTTTTTTATTTCATTAATTGATCTGTCTTCTGTTTCTTCACAGTCCCTATCAGATCAAATATTTAACCGTATCCTCTGAGAATATTGCCATATTTATATTAATCACTCCTTTCCCACATGGACTACTGTCCTTTTCCTATGTACTTTAACTCTTGGAGAGAGAGAGAGAAGGCAAGGGATGGAAGAGCGATAAAGCACAGCAGGATGGGGGAATATGAAATGAGAGAATATGAAAGAAGAGTAGATAGAGAGATGCTAGGTGGTGGAGGGGAGGGTGCAGAAGCAAGGGGAAAACTCAGGGGGAACAGAGAGAGGTGATGGGGGGATGAAAGTAGTGGCTCAAGGACCTGTAGTGTCACCAATATTGGAAGCAAAGGGGGAAGGGGAAACGGAAGGATAAGAAGGGAATAAAGAACATGAGAGGAAGGGGGAAGAAGTAGTAAGAGTGAGAAAATAGGGCAATGGGGGAAGGAAATCCAGTGGAGAAGGGCTCAGACAAAGAAGAGGTTAGAGAAGAGGATGAATTACAGCGAGAGTAAGAATGAATAAGAAAGCAGAGAGTAGGAGCAAATATTAAGGGAGGAGAAGGCTAGGGTAAAGAGAGTCAGAGGGGTGAGAAAAAACAAAGAGTAAGGCCAAGGAGTGAGGGCACAGAGCAAGTGAAGGATCACAGTAGAAAATAAAAGGAGAAGGTGTGACTAATCACAGAGCGTGAATATGAAGCAAGGCCAGAAAAGAGTAATGAGCAAGAGCAGAGGGTGAGGAGAGAGCAAGAACATGCAATAAGAGCAGAGTAAAGTCAAGACAAGACCTAGTAAGCGAGGGCAAAATGGGTGAAGAAGAGCAGAAAGTACACAAGAGTTAAGAGGAGCAAGTAAGAGCAGAGTATGAAGGGTGAGTAAAAGTGAAGCATACTAAGGCGCATGGGATAGTACAGAACATCAGTGAGAATGAGAGGAAGGGTTGAAAGCCTGATATGGAGGCCAAGAGCAGAGAGTGAGGCAGGAAACTAAAAGCAGGGAGTAAGAGGGAAGAGTAAGAGAAGACAGACCAATGCAGGAGCAGGTGGATGGACGCAAAGCCTACCGAACCATCTCCCGCCAGTGGCAGTCAGGCTGAGGTCCTCAGGCCTTAAACCTAGTGCATGAGGTCTGAAGTGGGTTTGGAATACTGGGCATGTTTTTATACTGCAGGGGGTGGTTAGCTGCTGCTGGGTTTTCTTCAACTACCTGGTGGTTTTCCGTTAGCAGCGGGTAGTTTTCTGTTGGGGTGCCTGTCTGTTGGTGGGTTGCTGATGAGGTGCAGGATGATTTTCTGCTGCCAGAGATGCACGTATATGAATGGCGTTGTTCCTCTGTTGGGGTTTGTCTCTGCTGATGGGAGCGTTTTCTGTTTCTGCAGGTTTTATTTTGCTACTGGGAGTATTTTATTCTATTACATTGATTGAGGATCTTCGGATGATTTCTTGCTTCTGGGGTGCTTCTCTGCTAATGGGGTGGTTTATATTGCTAGCAGTGTGTTCTCTTTACACCTTGTTTAATGTGCAAACAGGAGCGTATTCTAGTGCGGTCTGTAGTTGCTTTCGGATCATGGGGTGATTTTCTAATGCTGTTGGTGTTTCGCTTGTTGGCAGTATTGTTTTTCTGAGGCAGGATTTTTTTTTTTTTTGAAGCAACTGGGGATTTTTCTTAGTGCTGAGATTTTGAGGCCCAGTGACGTTTTTTATTTTGTATTTTGCTGCCTGTGGTGTTTTCTCTTTCTGAGTGTTTTGTAGCTGCTCCACATCAAGTGATGTTTTTGTGTATTTAGAGATTGTGTCCAGCCCCTTCTAAGATAAGCAAATATTGGCCACATGTTCGCAACATGTGCAGCACCCTTTCACCCACCTGGCTAAGGCTTTCTGCTACTGAAAACAGCAGGAAAACACCACGTACATAACGCGCTTCCCGGAATACACCGAATTCTCAGTCAGCTAAATAAAAAACAAAAAAAGAGAGAGACAAGTAATACAATGTCCTGTTAGTCCGAAAAACAATATTTCCAAGTCAGTAGGGGAGCAAACATGGCAACAACCAGTAGAATTCTCTAAAATGTAAAGAGTCACAATGGTAACGGGGTTTCCTCCAAAGCCACGGTTTTTGGTTGTGTTTTTTGTTTATCCCTTGAAGTACAGGTCGGGCAAAGGCACATTTCCCAGTAGTAACCTATTTTTGGCAAACCTTGCTGAGACCTAAGTACACCCTACAGGTCTCAAATCCAGCTGGACCAACTCAGCCTTCCATCTTTCCAAGACTATAAAACGAGTGGCCCAGATGGCTTAGATTAAATTAAGACAAAGTGGCGCGTTATATAAATGGTCCTTACCAAATATTGGCAAGCATAGTCATTCGTTCACACGTTCTAATTTAAAAAGTGTCCCTATATGGTATTTTGACATGCTAGTCGTTCATTGGGTCATGCATGGTGCCCTAAAGTACTCTGACGTACTTAACCTTTTGCTAGCTGGTCTGAATGTAGAAGGTGCATGATTGGTGTGTTAATAGGCTTGACCATTCATTGGTATTTCGCGATGTAGATGGTGCTCGTATTGTGTATCTTGACGTGTTGATGTGCTTGGCTGTTTATTGACTTGTTCAGATGTAGGTGTGGCCGTACATAATGTAATGACCATTCCTTGAGAATTCCTGGTGTGAGAGGTGGCAGCCATCATTCTGAACATGAGCTTGTGTGTTTGGTCATTGCCTTGGTGTCTTGACATTTGATGGTTTTTCCCAATGTAGGAATTGGCCATAAATGACGTCCGGGCTTATGCTGATGGGCTTGGCCATTTGTTGACGTTTCCCAAGGCGCTGATGCATGGCACCTTGACGTGCCTGACCATTCGTTGACTTGTCCTTTAATAGAAGGAACCGGTAAATGGTGTTTAGTCATCATTGCCCATTTGTTGATGGTTCCCATTAACAAAGCTGCCCATACAGAGAGCCTTGAAATGATTGGCGATTTTATGATGTGCAATGATACATCGTGGTATGTGTGGATGTACTTGGTCATACAGTTCTGTGCTTTGCAATTTAATGATGTTTCCTAAACTAGGATATGTCTGTTCATGGCGTCTGGATGTGGCTGTCTCTTTGCTGATGTTTGTTGGTGTTGAATGCGCCCATATATGGTACCTTGATATCCTTAGCTGTTAGGTGACTTGTTCTGGCACAAGAGATACCCACACACCTACTTTGACATCTGTTAGCTTGTTCTGATATTGGAGGTGCCAGCACATGGTGCCCTGATGTTATTGACCCTTTTTTGACGTGCTCGTACACCGATGATCGTTCGTAGTGTCTTGATGTGCTTTGATGCGTTTGACCATTCATTGATGTGTCTTTGCTTCTTTGCAGGTCTCCTTTGGATACCATGAATGAAAATTCAACCCAACCTCCCTCAGAGATCCTCCAGCACTGGTTTGCACCGGACAATGCAAGCAAGTCACTGGAGCTAGCCTCTGTGGCCCAGCCTCTGGCACTGAACCCGTGGGACGTGGTGCTCTGCATCTCCGGCACCCTCATAGCCTGTGAAAATGCCATTGTGGTGGCTATTGTCACATTCATGCCGGCCTTCCGAACACCCATGTTCCTGTTGATTGGCAGCTTAGCCACAGCAGACCTGCTGGCAGGCCTGGGCCTTATTTTCCACTTTGCCTTTGTCTACTGCATCCAGTCAGAGGTGGTGAGCCTGGTCACGGTGGGCCTCCTGGTGGCCTCCTTCACAGCGAGCATCTGCAGCCTACTGGCTATCACTATCGATCGCTACCTATCGCTCTACAATGCCTTGACTTACTACTCGGAGAGGACAGTGACCCGGACATACATCATGCTCATCTTGACCTGGGGGGCCTCTGTCTCCTTCGGAATGCTGCCCATCATGGGCTGGAACTGCTTGAAGGCCCCGTCCACCTGCAGCATTGTCCACCCCTTGACCAAGAACAACCTCGTCATCCTTTCTATCTCCTTCTTCATGATCTTTGCTCTCATGCTTCAGCTCTATGTTCAGATCTGTAAGATCGTGTGCCGGCATGCCCAGCAGATCGCCGTGCAACGCCACTTCCTGCCCTCCTCGCACTACGTCACAACGCGCAAGGGCATCTCCACCCTGGCTGTCATCCTGGGCACCTTCGCCTCCTGCTGGCTGCCTTTCGCCATCTACTGCCTGCTGGGTGATTACAGCTACCCCTCGCTCTACACCTACGCAACCGTCCTTCCTGCCACCTACAACTCTATGATCAACCCTGTCATCTATGCCTATCGCAACCAAGAGATCCAGAAGGTGCTTTGGACGCTTTGCTGTGGGTGCTGCTCCACCAGGATGCCTTTTAGGTCGCGCTCACCCAGCGACGTCTGACGCACAACGCACCAAGACTTGGGCGTATCCGCGCCATATTAATGTTTAAACTCAACAATGCCTTGGGACTCTCGCTCTCTTTTGCTCATTTGCACAACCATTTGGATATTTATGGAAGTTTTTTCCGAGATGCATTGACACTTTTGGGGTGTCTTGGTTCAGGCCCACTTGGGATGGGTCCTGCAACCTGCCACCCTACCATGTCCCATTATTGCAGCTGTGCGTGCGGGGACCCAATCATTCATGTGCCTAAATATGATGCTACGTTTCAGGGACTCCCAACGTCTTGCAGCAGCAAGAACCTGCACCCTGAAATATGACAAGGCAGACTCGTACTTCTCAGCTCCGCCCTTCACTCCCTTCATCCTCGCATCCTCACCCGCGCTCCCTGGTCCATCTTTCTTCTGTACGCCTGTATTGCGAAGAAAGAAGAAGCGCAACTCCAAAACCCAAACTGTTCCATCATGTCGGAAAAGGTTCTGAGCCCAGCAGTAGACTGTTGTCAAACATGGCGTCTCCAGTCCTCACACTGCTCTGATGTCACAGGGGGTGACAACAGAAAGTATTAATATGGAGGCTTCGGTGATCTTAGAAAGGAACTCTGACTTTTTCCTCTGTTGGGTCGCAGGCTCCATGGTGACTTGCAATATTCCTATAACATGCAGTAGGGGGGAACTTTATCCCATATATTTCACAGTCCGCAATAATGGCTATTGGGGTAGAGCTGCATAAACCATAGGAAATTGTTGTTTTTTTATTTGCGAAGAACTTTAGTGCCATTTGCCGAATCACTGGGAAATTTGGCAACAGCTTCACTCATGCACCCAAACTTCAACCTTTAAAATCTCCCATGGATTGGTCAACAGGGTCTAACGCTATTTGAGGGTTCATCTAAAAGACGAATTTCCCAATTTTAAGTCTTGTAGGAATTTTTGCTCTATCCCACAGTCTACTGCTTTGCACACAGTTTATGCCAGACTTTTCCCAAATGCTACACAAAATAAGTTATATTTATTGCAGTGCTTTCTAAAACATAACAGCATTTAGTGGGGTACCAACATTTTGTCCTCATGGTACCTATACTGAATAGATGTGACAGGAAAATACAGCTTTAATTTGCTTCTGACAAATTTAAGGGGGCATATTTACAAAAAGAATTTGGAGCGCCGAGCTACGCCAAATTTGGCACTGCAGCGCTCAGACATTTTAAAACGAAGGGATGTGCCGTATTTACAAGAATACGGTGCACCCCTTTGTTTCCCTTAGCGCTGACACAAAAAAAGCTGCCTATCACCAGAGCAGGCACCCTGCCGCCATGTTGCAAGGGTGCCCGCTGCAGGGACGATTGTTTGCGTGCTGGAAGGGACACCTTCTTGCACATAAACAATCAATAATGGTAATTTGCTCTTTCGATGTGTGCTGCAGCAGCACACATGAAAAGAGCAAAAAACGAAGAGAAATTAATAATTTTTCCTCATATCACCATTCTAACGCCTGGTATTCCATGGCGTTCGTTTTTTGGCGCTGCCTCAGCCTTGTAAATCTGGGGAAGCTTCAAAAAGCAATGGGTGTTGCAGTGGAACGACCACAGCAACACCCATTGCACGCCCCTTTGTCGCAGAGGACTGCGGCGGAAAGGGGCATATTTACAAGGTGGCGTTAAGCCACGCTAAGTGGCTCAGCTCCACCATGTAAATATGGAAAATGGCGCTATGCCACCGAAGCATCAATAAAAGACGCTCCTGTGGCGATAGGGGCTTGTAAATATACCCCTAAATGCAGGAGCTGTGCCAGACGAGCCAGAAGATAAAGCTTCCCTCATCAATGAGGCCAAATGTGCTATTACACTGTCCACGAATGCATGTATTATTCAAGCAAAGACTTCGCAGAAAGCAACCCAAGGCCTTGGTCACACTACTTATTTATTGATCACGTGTATTTATTTATTTATTTATTTGTATATTACACCAAAATGCCACTTTGTGGAAATTTCAGAACGCTTAAGGCAATTTGTGTACGTATAAAAAACATGCATCCTGAGTCGAACGATATTTGACTCAGAAACTGTCCAGAATTGGGGTCGGGCGCTGTCCATTTTTTCCCTGGAATGTTTCTAAACAACTGCAGTTTTATTTATTTATTGCAATAAACACGAGGAGGGCTCTGTCCTGTGTTTAAAGATACTGCGGGCGAGGCATTCCAGGTAACCCCTCACCTCCCAGGCCAGAGACGATTCTGTGGTGTGGGTGTCAGTGAACCCCGGCTTAGGCCTGGGAGCACACCTGATACAGGCACCTAGGGATCATCTTTCTAAGCTCCCAAACAAGGGACTTTTGGCTCTTTAAAGACACAAAATGGTTTTCTGAAAAGCTTTGTACCTGTTATATTAATTACCTCATCTCTTCAAAATAAAGTTTATTTTTACATAAATATAATTAGCTTTGAAATGAAAAGAAAAAAAGAAAGAAAAAAAATATTACGTCTCTTGGGGTAACCGAGGAGAGGCTCCTGTTTCAGAGCCAAATTGTTTATTTATCATGTGAAAGAGTGGAGTTACCAAGCTTACCTCTTCCCTCCTCCCCAAGCACGCACTTAGACAATGAGCTCCCACGCGTAGCCACATTTACACTTAATGTGTAGACTCAGATATTACACCATCACACGCCCGAACCATATACAAACACATTCTGTGGAAGAATTCATCACATGCATAACCGATGTAAAAAAATAGTGTTTACTAATCCATGACACTTAACCAATGTGCAGTTACATACTGAGTACCTACCGATCACACGCTTAACCAGTGTGGAAACACATACTCTGTACTAACCCGCCACACGAATGACCCATGTGTACACGCATACTGTTAACTAACCCGTCACATACCAAACTGATATGTAAACACATACGCAATACTTAGCGATCACATGCATAAGCATTGTGGAAATAATGTGTAGGAACTTGCCACATGAGTAACCAATGTGTAAACGCATACTGTTTACTAACTTATCACACGCGTGACTGATGTTTATACACATACTTTGTACTAAACCATCATATGCATAAGCAGTGTGGAAATACTGTGTAGGAACTTGCCACACACTTAACCAGTGTGTAAACACATAGTGCATTCTAACCCATCTCACACTTACCTAATTTGTACACAAAAGGGGCCAATTCACAAAGGCATTCATTAGTACCTGCATTCGTTCTCCTGTGGTATCTCTACTTAATTATCTTTGTGAATTGGCCACTAACTATCTAAAATGGCAGCATGCAAGGAAAATCCCTATACAATTTGTACAAATAGAAAAGATTGTGCCCTCTTTGCACTTTTACTAACTAGAAGCTGGACATTTCGAGGCCAATTCATAAAGGCATTAATGGGTATGTGACATAGGACTCATGCCGTAACACGTCACTTACTTAAAAAAACTTCTGGGAACTGGTACGATAGTGCTTACTAGCTCATGACACCATTAACCGATCTGTAAACACATACTCTGCACTAACCTATTACATGCTTAACTTGTGTGGTCACACGTGTTTACTCACCCGGAAAATGATTAACCTATATGTAAACACATAATGCATGTCATCCCATCACATGTGTAACCGATGTGCAAACTATATGCCTTAAACAATGTGTAAACAAGCAGTGTACACTAAATAGTCACACATTTAAGCAGTGTGCAGAGTACTGACCCAACCACACTTGTTTAGGTTCTCTATGCATTTACTACGTGCTTATGCAGTTAAACAATGTGCAAGGGCAGTGCTAACTCAATAGACAACTAATGTGTGAACAGCAAACCTAACCAATCACACACTAAACTAACGTGCAAGCGCCAAAACTAAGTTATCACACCCATAGAATATGTGGTCGCACAATAATTAACACAACGCACGTTAAAATTGTGTGAATGTGGCAAAATTAACAGAAGTGTAAATGCAAGTATTTGCCAACCACGTATTCTAAATCGAAGTTAAAAAAAAATCGAATAACCTATCACATGAGTAATATACGTGCAAATAAATATCCGAACCAGACCTCTCTTAAACAATCTGCCACACACAGAAACACAAACACACCATGCACGTAACCAATGTGCAAACACAAGTACTAACCTAGCACACTTTACCCTATGTAAAAATACAAGTACTGATCCATAACTCACTTAACCGTTGAGTTAACGCCTATTAACCTCTCACATACATAACCAGTGCAACAACAAAAAACACACTAACCATGAAAGCTACTTAACAAATGCATATACTTGGATATCTCAAAATGAGTCAGTGTGAAAACATGCCCATCAGTTGAATACAAAGTTAAGCACGGGCACACTGAAACAAGGTACACAAAAATCTATCAACAGCAGGAAACACACACAAGCAAACACACCAACACAACCACCAAAACACATACTGTTTGTAGGCTTTCACTATCCTTGCTTAGTTACCAAGTTAGCCCCATGTACCTTCAACCAGTCCTGAATTTTTATCGAACAGCCAGTTGCATTCTGGGATTTTTAGTTTTGCTAGAACATAATGAGTACGAACTCAAAACCCCGACGTGCAAAGCGACTCTGGATAAAAAGCCAGGGCATGCTGGAAGTATTACTCATGACATGGGGCCACTCCGCAGCTATGCCCTTGGAATCTTCCCCACCCTTCAAAAACAGTCTCCACTGGCTTCAATGGGATCACCCTTGGAGCAGGCCTGTGCCACCCTTCCAAAAATGCCCCCCTTGACTTCAGTGGGACCATCTTCCAAAATCTCCTGCCTACACCCTCTCTGGAGAGTCAACAGGTTGGTAGGCATGACAATATAACCCTGTATCCCCTCGCAGCTTGGTGTTATACTGCCCTCTGGTGCTCACACTGTGGAATGCATTGAACTGAAACTGCATGCTGCTCTTGGTTGGCCAGTATTTTAGGGGTGGGAGGGAGTGTGTGTGTTTTTTTTTATGCTGTGGCAGTGGGCTGCGTGACACGCAGGGGACCTTGCAATGAGAATCTGTGCCTATTTATTTGGAAACGCCAACGTGTCCTGCCCCTGCTGCGCAAGCTTTAAAAGTAAAAACATTGCACTAAGATTTTCGCTGGTGGCCTGTGGCCCTGAGGCGCCTAAGCGGGTTGGGTGCGACAGACCCACAGAGAGCCAATGCTCCAGGCGCAGAGAGACTACTGTCATTTTTGATTTGCACATTTCAAGCATGGGAAATGAGTGCACGGACGTCCAAGGCACTTTGGAGACAGCCTTTCCTGGTCTGCTTTACAGAGGGGTTCTTGCAATGGGGAAATCAACGGCTTTGTTAGTGACTCCCCTCCCCACTTCCTAGGGAGGGTCGAATTTGATTTATTTGTGCTTAAAACAATGTTTTCTGATCTTCTCAATAAAAACCAGCAAGCTGCCCCTCCTCCCATCTCACCAAAGGGAAACTACGATGACCAGATCCGTGCCACATTTTCATGATAGCCACTGTGTAAATAATTTCAATTTAGCCTCATTGTATGTATATTTTGTTCCGACTGATATGCTAAAAACAAAGGCCTGGACCGCGACAGCCCTGACTAAGCATGTTAGAGATGATGTGTCATCTGAAAAAAGGGTACTAAAATGACCAAATATGAACATTAAAGCTTGATTGGGAAACTGACCCCTCCTCCCTGCTCTTCTGTCAGACCTGGAAAGTACCTGTGTTCTTGTTTACAAAGAAATAAAGTTTATTTGTGATAGGACGTTGTCGGATTTTTTTGTACTCTAAGTGGTCTGATGTGTTCCATATCAATGCCTTTGTGATCAAGTGTGCCCAGATGTGCTGTGAGAGGTGCGTTATTTTGTGCCTGTAGCTATGCAAAGTGCTTTGATATTACAAGAGTGGTGGCTTCCTTGGATCTGAATATGTATTTATGTTATTTCATCATTCTTCACAGAGCTTGAGCCTTGCCAGCCTGGCTCCTGCAGTGCAACACAGCACGCGAAACACTGCAGCACAAGAAATGTAAATGCAATAGGTAGATGAACAAAACCAAAACTCCATAACAAAGTATAACCATAGGTTGATTGAGAAGAGCTGGGGCAGAGTCACACAAGCAGATGAAAGTAAATGCATGAATTAATCTGAACCTTCTTAGCTTCCCCTCCTGCTGCGTCCAGTCAGGTAAAGGGTGGAGAGGTTAAGGGCATTTTCCTGTGCCCATAGTCCTGACCTCGTGTTCTGCACTTCATATTTATTCCCTGAATGACATCAGCTTGTCACTGCCTTCGTGTTCCTAATGTCACTACTTCATCTACCCACAGTACTGCTCACCAACTTAACTTCATCTCAACTTTAATATCACCCACTCGCGTGTTGCATCAAGTAGCTGCTGGGTGGACCAGTAAACCCATCCCCTATCTTAACACATCTCCACCCTAACAACTTTCTCTCCCACCCAAACCAAATTCCTTCCACAGTTCTATTCTAATCAGCACCTATCCGAATACTCATAATGGGCTATAGCTGCCATCTAACAGCTAGAGCGTGGACCTCTAAGCTGGGGAACCGGGTTCGAGTCTCGGCAGGGACGCTCAACATCTTGTGATTCTGGGCAAATCACTTAATCTCCCCGTGCCTAACAGAATGAATGTGTCAGTCTGTAACGCAACTGGTGCTCGTGTAAAGCGCTCTGATACCTTCGAGTCGATTTCGTGCTATATAAAACTAAAAGAAAAAAGTCGTGCGAGGACGCCTCGCGGATTGCACTCAGCAAATCCTGCAAACACAAGCTCCCCTGTTGCACCAGGGAGACAGTTTAGACCGTACACAACAGCTGGCTGTATAGGGGCTGCTCCTTGGCACTCCTGCATGGACTCCTCAGATATATGCTACTGCTGGATGTATAGAATCTCTTCCTGGGCAGACTCGTTCATCATGCACCGTGGCTTGGTCTATAATGGTTGCTGCTCGTCTCCTTGTCCTGGGTGGACCCCTCAGAGCATACAGAGGATATACCATCTTACAATGCCTATTGCAACTGGTAGCTTGCCTACCGCTCCAGGGTTGACCCCCCGAATTATATACGATGGTGGATTGTATACTGCCTTTCCTATACGTTGCTCCCCAGCTGTTCCTGGTTGGGCTAATGATTTATATACTATGGTTTCTTACTTAATGGTTACTCCTCTACCGTACCTGGGTGGACACTTTACCGCATAATGAATGGCTGGCTGGATAGTGTCGACTCATCTGTAACTCCTGGGTGGAACTCACACTATGGCCTTTGATATAATGCCTGTTGCTGCAGGTTCCATTCTTATGCCCCTGCGTGGCCTCACAGCATATACCTATATACAATGGCTGATGGCATAGTGCCCATTCCCATGGGAGGCCTCTCTGCTGCTCATCTCTGGGCAGCTCCTCTGGAAAATGATCATTGTTCTGTAAACTGAATAACATTGGCCACTCCAAAAAATGTCAAGCAACTGCGTGCGCGGCAATGTCTGTTCTCATATTTTTCTCCTACACCCATGCGAATGGGCAGCGTTGACAAAGTACGACTACACAGCACGCCTACACATACAGGCTCTGTGACAGACATACTCGTCCTTCCAGATCTCTCCCAAGGAGTACCACGCACCGGCACCCAGTCACAAATGTGCTTTTGCGTGCTATATACATATAACTATATGGAAGTTGTTGATTACTATGGGCAGCATTCCATTCTGTCATTTAGCGCTCGTCTGGGTCATAACAGAGGGGGACACTTTGTATGTGGAAGTAACTGGCCTGGCACGGCTCCCTACAAATGGGAGGTTCCACGAGTGTGATAGGTACTCCTGCCATGGTTTCAGAGCACCCTGGTCCATAGCGTCCCAAGATGCACCACTTGAAGGAAGTCCAACATTGTTGAGGCGCTTGGGGTTGCCGGGGTACCAGTTCAGAGGTCACGACGTGGCCTTTCCTTTCCTGTTGCTAGGTTAAGGCTGATTTGCATGTGGTGTTCTCCTACCATAATGGGGCAGACAAGATAAAAATGGCGGCATGTGTCCACAGTAATGTCTGCTTAAAACACAAGCCCTTACAGAAAAGGACATTTTGAAATCAAGAATAAAACACTGGCCGCAATGTTGAGCGAGTGCCCGGATGCATTGTGGTGACAAATATTAAATGGTCCTTTAAAGTCAAGGCGTGAGGGCTGGAAGGCTTAGACGAAAATGCAACAGTAATCAATGCACACGTTGGGATGACAACACTCGTGACAAACCAGGCAGGCTCTGAAGACAACCAGGAGTGAATGTGTCTGATACAAGCACATGAGCAGAAGAGCACCCCGGGCTCTCACACCAGGTACCACGGATGCATAGCCACCCTGTGCAGTGATTGAAAGGGAACTTCGAGCACGCTGCACTGCAGGTTTAAAGTGAGTAGGTTCGCAGATAAAGAATCCTTATCATGACTAAGCCTATGATTCAGTGCGAGGAGTTTACATTTTCCCCCCCAAGAGTACATTGGGAGAAAAAACAACCACAGGCGCGAAGAAGGGTGTAAAAAGGCCGCTTTATTAGGGAGCAGGATGGGCAAGGAAACAAACAACCTTCGGCTTCTTGTTGCACAAACTAAAATCCCGTGATCAAAAACTAAACAGTTAAACAACTGATTTATCTCACCTTCCCTAAACAGTTCCTGCCCACATTACATTTTCCTGATTCACCTCCTCTGTACAACATCTGTCCATATCCCTCCAGGAGGCTCCTCTGGCGCTTCTCCTGGTCCCCTCTGCCTTCTCCGGCCTTGGAAGGCTTACCCATCCATGCACCAAGCCTGCTCTTCCTCCATTCACTCCATGCCTCTTAACCTTCACTCGGACTATTCCCTCACACCCCGAACCCCATCTAACTGCTTGCCCCAACCAACAAAACCAAATGCTGAAATGGACCAACCAACCCTGTTTTTTTTATTTTGTAACTTTCATGTTGTAATAAAACTCCGGCTTGCAACTGAAACAAAAATGGAAGGGGGAAAGTGCAGGAAAACTGTAGGAGGGGGCCACCAAAATCTCTGTAAGGGAGGGTCACGTGATACATCCTTCCCCGCCATGATCCCCGAGGAAAGTGAGTTCTCAGAGGAGCACAATGACGTAATTAGCAACCTTTTGCCCGTCTGGTCATTGTGCTCGCTCCTGCCCTCCTCCAATGATTCCTGGGCAGAGTGTGCATGAACCAGCCCTTCCGCCCGTAACCTGTGTTTCCCTACAGTCGCTGCAGTGCTCCACTATGGTGCACCGTAGCACCTACATTTTAATTTGACGTTCTTCTCTATCGGATGTAGCGTCTTCCCCAGCCTTGGAGTATGCAAATGAAATACACCACACGGGAGCTGCAGTCAAATACGTCTTTATTCCTCAACATACATATCACACACTGCACATTATCTCATACTCAATATTAACCAAACCCAAACATCTGCCCACATATCACGTTTCCTCTCCAGAGTCCACCCAGAATCATGAGGGTCCTAGAGCGCATAACATCAATATGCTTCATCTCCCCATTGGTTAAATAAAAAGTGGCGGACATCACTAAAATCACATTTCCTCAATTAGTCGACGAGGCGCTCGCACTTGTCTGCCGGCTCAGGTGATCTGAGATGATCGAGGTCCACCCTGATTAGGCTCAGGTGCTTGAGCAGGACCTGGTGGCGGGGTCACCTCACGAATGGTTTCAGAAATCTACAAGTGTTGCAATAGATGTTTAAAATGTGATGTGTCCCGAGTGATGGATTGTCCAGGACGATGTGCTGGCACCATATGTCTCTTGCACAGGACAACCTGTAATGGACCAATGGCAAAAGGAGTGTCTGTTTCCATTTTCGTCTCTGCTTAACCAGTACTCAGTCTCCTTTGTCAAAGGCCGTCTCTCAAGTATGGCGACACCGATCTTCATACGTTTTCATTTTTCTTTTCCGAGTCGCGTTGGTATATCGAACCATGATATCGTTCACTGATCTGAGGTCCATTGGGGTGGTTTTGTTCTGATGGCTCTCCCAAATAGCTAGGTGGCTGGACTCTCACCAGTTGTGGAGTGAGGGGTTGATCGATTGGCCCAGAGGGCCTGGCACAGAGCTAGGCTTAGGTCAATTCCCTCCATGGACGCTCGTTGAATGACCCTCTTGAGGGTGCCCATGAATCGTTCAACTACACCATTGGCTTGGGGCCAGAGGAGTGTACTCTTTTGGTGTTTGACATTGAGTCAGACAAAAAATTCTTTAAACTCTTTGATGTTAAAAGGCATGCCGTTATCAGATTTGAGTATTTCTGGGATGCCCCACGTTGCAAAGATGTCATCAAGCTGTTCTGACTCTGTCATGGTTTGTCAAAGATAGGTCTTCCACCAAAGGAAAACGTGAATACTCATCTATGACTACCATGAGATGATGTCCATTTCCTAAAGGCACAATAAAGTCAACTGTAACCAGGGGCGGCTGGTGCCATTTGAAAATGGTGAGGCATAAAATGCAAAATTCATTGAAAATTACTATTACCTGCCGTACAAGCCATTATTGTAGCTTTAGGGTGCTGGAAAAGTCCTTATAGTCACACTTGTAGGAGTGTGATGGTTAGTAGTTGTGTTACTATCATTGGCAGCGCTGGCAGGGGCAATGTGGGGTGCAAGCTGCAGTGGCCTCCTGACGAGAACCCTAACACTTATTTTTTTTTTTTTTAAATTAAGCCCTTGAAGGAGTAAAAGCAACAAATAGGAGCAGTAAAACTGCTTACTGGAAGGTTGTTGTCTAGGTAAATTATTCACTTAACTTTATACCGCACAGTCACGTTTTAAAAAGGATGTTTTTCACAAACAATTTCACATTTGTCCTACTATTACAAATGGGAAGAAAATGGCACCTTTACGTTTTCACACATTTACAACCCCAGTTAGAAGATTGGAATGGTAAACAGCCAAGGATATAAACAAAACTAAAAGGAGAACTATGTCAACACTGCGAAATGTTGTACATATAAATACGGTAAGTAACTGGGTATTTTCCTGCACTCTCATAACGATGCACTAATTTCACAACAGCACATTCACAGCATTTATTACTCGAATACGTTATCTAAAATACAACTGGTCACTACCTTATAGCACGAAATTAGCAGCAGGAGCCTAATATGGCGCCATTTGCCTCAGAGCACCACACATGCAGAGGCGCAGCCAGTGCGTCACGGGTGCAAGGAAGGAAATGGGTCCACGGCCGATGTTTGCAAACACTTTATGGTGTTTAGTTTCACTTCTGAAATATTTCAATTGGCTTTAATTTGTCAACAGAAAATGTCAAATGCTTGTAATTCCCTACCCGTGCATAGTTTCCTTCTATTATCTCCTCATCCATTAGGCGCGATGCAATGCATCCCTATTCAAATTTTACAGCAAGAGCCGTAAGGTAAGTGCTGTAACTTAGGTGGCAGTAAAGTTATGTAGGCCGATTTTGCATGCACCCAAGCACCTGGCCTCCACCACTTCCCTTGGTGGCTCCCTCGTAGCTTTATCACCCACAATAAAAAATTTTTTTTTAACTTCTTTGTACAGTTCTTCTCGCAGGAAGCTCTGTGCACGCTGTGTCAATGGTGCTCCCTGGGCAGAAAACGACTCATCAAAGGGAACGTTTACTTAAGGGAGCATATTAAAAGAAATGGCTCCCAGGCATGGGACGGGGTGCAGGCTATATAGCCATAAACGGTCAGTGCCCCACTGAAACACTGACCTGAAAACACTGGACGCTCACACGCCCGGTTCACTGTTCACGGACGAAGATCCTCCAGTCCCGCCCCCACCTCCTAAGCCAATCATCACGCTGCCACGTTGCTGATGACAGCAGTACATGGATTGGCTGGGTCAGTGGCTTGCAACGCTCCTTTGGACAATTGCGGGCTGTGGATGCAATCCACTCTGTGCTCCTATCATTGAAGATAGGAGAGGGTTCAAGTGCGCATGTCAGGGCTGGGCGGAGGAAGGCACCCGTACAACCCGACATGCGCCCTTCCCCCCCCACCCAAGGAGCCCCAGCTGTGGGTGTCACTCAACCATTTAAGCCACACCCCACCCACGTCGGACTCAGCTGCCCTCACCTCTCTGACTAGTGAAGAACGGCAAACTTTGCTCACACGATACCGCGCACCGCTGCAGCAAATAAAAACATTTAAAGTGCTGCCTGGGGGCAGGGGGGGGCAACGCCCCCACGCCCACATGAAGAACCCGCCCCTGACTGTAACCCTCTATCAAGCATGTGCAGGAATGTTAGACATTGTCATGGGGTGCTGCATCACCTTGGGAGACAAACAATTGCAAATGTGGCACGCCTTCAGTTCCTTCTGAACATGCTCATCTAGGCAAGGGAACTACACTCGATTCCTTAAGGCTCTCTTCGTGGCTCTGATATCACTGTGTCCTTCATGGGTCAGCTCAATGACCCGCTGTCTTAGGCTTCCAGGTATAATGATTCTTGAGCCACAGTATTACACCTTCTTGTATGACTGCTAACTCATCCTTTACATTTTTGAACTTTTGGAATTCAACATCATTGGCAAGGGGCCGGGTACTTCTCCTCCATGATTGGGTGGTAATAAGTTCTTTGATTATGGTCAGGTCTTTATCTGCATTGGTGGTAGCAATGATTTGCTCCACAGACAGAATCCCTGTGAGCTGGATGTCACAATAAAGTTGAGATAGGCTTCAGTTATCTTGGATGTCGAACTGTGACGATGTAAAAAGTAATCTGCTGGGTTTTGATCTTTCCCTGGTTTATGCACGATCTCACAGCCTTACTCTTGCAGTCTCAACCCCCACCTCTCAATGCAAAGGGGGCATCTTCGCCGGGGCCAAAATCATTAAAAAAAGGGGATGGGCTGTGTAGCCCCCTCCCTGACCCTCGAGAGGCCCCAGCAATCCGACCCCCGGGGCCAAAATTAGCTTGTATTGGGAGGGGGACTGCGCAGCCCCCCTCCATGTGCCTTAAGAGGCCCCGGGGAACCCCAGCCCTAGGTCCCACATTACTTTTTATGGGAAAGGGGGAGTGCGGCCCCCTACCAGAGAGGCCCCAGGGAGCCCACCCCCAGGGCCTATTCGCAAGCTATGGCCCAGGGAGGCCATCCGTGGGACATAGCAGTTTCCCTGCCTGCAGTGGAGTGGCCAGGGAAACCTATGTTTGCTCTCGCTTGGTTGCAACATTTTCAAAACTCACGCCAAGCGGGAGCAAACACCAAGTCTGTGTCCAGCGGACAGGAGATTCAAAAATGCTCCTACCCACTGGGAGCAGACTTTTCATCTGTTTCTCTGCCTGCACTGAAGGGGGCAGGGAAACAGATGAAAATATTGCTCCCGCCCACAGGGAGCAGCATTATTAGCTGCTCCCTGTGGGCGAGAGCAATCCAGGATGGCTCTGTATGCGGGGAGCTGGCTGGGGAAGCGGGGGCCTTGGTGCTCCCCCCGCGGCCCCCAACAACAGTATATAGTGGGTACCCTGGGTGGGCATCAGGACACACACCTTTTGTTGCGCTGGGCCCCAGGGGATGGGGTCCCGGGGACGAAACAGGCCCAGGGACGGGGGCCACGTGTGCCACCCCCTCATCCTTGAAAATGTTGCCAGGCCACAGGGGATGCGACCCCGTGGGCCGCAAACACACCCCTTCCCCCTTGAAATGCTGCCGGGATCTCGGGGATGGGGTCCCTGGGGTTAAAATTGGACCAGGGAGAGCTGCACGCCCCTTGAAAATGCTGTCAGGCCCCAGGGGATGGGGTCCATGGGGTCAAAGTCAGCCCAGGGAGGGGGGCCACATGTGCCCCTCCCCCTCAAAATGTTGCCAGGCCCCAGGGGATGGGATCCCCAGGGCCAAAATCCTAGGAACAGAGTGTGTTAAGAGCTAGCGAGGACTTTGTGCCAGGAGACCGAAATGAAACAGGCCGTTCAGAATCACTTCCACTGAAGGCTAACAGGAGGTGCATTAAGCCTTCACTTGCTGGTGGCTTGTCAGCCTTCCTCCAAGCGCAGATGAGATTAGCAGACTATGCTATTGTATTGAACAATAACGTCATTATTTAAAGCAGGTATGAGTGTGTGAACCATCTTCGCAACTCAAACTGGTTCTTTCTTTTGGTGCTGACTTTTTCTTATTAAGCCAAAATTATGAGGGTTGAATTGATATCAAGCTAAAACAGTTAATATGTTGGAATATTTTCTTCTATTCACGTTACTCAAACGTTGCAGCTAATATTTTGCTAGCTCTTATTAAAGTTACAATTCATATTGTATGCACTAGGATATGATTTTAAATTAAAAATTAATCTTTAAAATGTATCCATTGTTTCCTAGTGTTCTGGGGTGTGGCTATCATGAAAGAGGGGTTAGGTTCCACTAATCATTCCTGTGATATTTCATAACATTGATCGTTACCGGAAACTCATCCCACTTAAGTATTGCTCAGTGGGTTGTGGTGTGGTTGCAGTCCAACTGCCTTTCTGTCTTGGGTTGGCACATTGACAAAGTCCATGGTACCTATCTCCCAGACCATGTTCTAGGGACTCTAGAAACGGTACCAGGGGGTGAGTGCAAGAGTGACGTCAAAGGCACAAAAGTGTACAGCAGAGCCATCAAGTTTCCCGATTCCACATGCGAGTAACTCATCCAGTGCACACTTTTCATTTGCATTTTTGTGCTTTATTGTCTGATTATCCCATTATAAATTCAGGCCAACAAATCTCAGAATGTACTGCTTTAAGCTGGATGAAGAAGGTGAGAGGCTCTTGAATGGGTGTGGACTAAGAAGCTTATATAAGAACTAAGATAGGCTTTACAATATACATCTGTCTTCAGTGAAGGTAAGTGGTAAAAAAAAAAGCGTTGACAGGACCCCCAACATGATGGAAAATTACCTGGGGTGGGCAGACTGTTTTGGCATGCAGGCTTTGGCAGCTGTGCTTGCCCTCTGATCCCCAACCCTGATGTGGGTAGCAATTTCAGATGCTTGATGCCCTGGGTCCTTCTCCGACTTTCAAAGATTTGACTGGCGCATGCTGATTAGGCCTGGGCGGTAAATTCCGTTCCGCTTGCGGAATTTGGGTAATTTCGCGTTCCGCGGAGAACACGGAATTGCCAAAAATTCCGCGATCCGCGGAATTTTTTGCTTGTTCGCGCTTTCAAAATGCGTGTTCGCGAGATATTTCCCCCCCCCCCCGAGCACGCAAACAGCGTACGCGAACAGGAAAAAAGCATTGCGAACGGGCGGAACAAGCAATTCCGCGTGTTCGCTGAACTTTTGCATGCTCGCGGAGATTTTTTACCGTTTCGCGGAGCTTTGCGTAGCGCGACTACGCAAATTCCGCCCACCCTTAAGCTGATGCCACCTTTTGGTCACCCCAATTTAACCTTAGTGGTCTTTCACTTGGCCCCACAAAAGGACAAGGCTCGCTGTTCCCTTTCTTGCAAATGATTTTGTGAAAGGCAGAGAACCCAGGAGCATCTTTGGTGCAACCCATTTTAAACTGTGCCCAAGCTGATGCCCTTGCTTCACTTTCTGCCTTAGTTTATGACATCATCGTACTGAGATTGTTCCATTTACCAGCTATCCTGCCTCGCCCCCGGACAGCCAACTACCTTGAACAATGGAGTCCATGATTCATAGTCATTGGATCTTAACATTGACGGCCCACCTACAGAAGCAAAAATAAAAAGGTCAGTTGTATGTGCATCTCCACGGACTCAGGAGACTATGGTGCTGATTTAGAGTTTGGCAGGTGGAGGTAAGTCTGTCGGTATGATGGAGAACTTTACCCCCGCCATAGAGAGGCCTGCGCCATACTCCAGCCATGCGAACAACTCTAAACATTGTCAGGAACCATCATCACAGCAGTTGACGGCAGTTCCTGTCAAAGTATTAAAGGTTTGATGGATGGTACTGTCAAAATGACGGTACCATCTTCCAAACATAAATTATTTTTTTGCTTTTTCAAAAACAAATTCCTAAAGTGGGACTTTGTTTTTGCGAAAACAAAAACAAATGACCCCTTCTCAATGGGATTCCCCTTCCACAGTGTGGGGGTCATTTAAAAGTATTTACTGTCCCCTTACCACAACGTTTTTCATGGCGGTAAGGGAGAATAAAAACGTGTCAATTGACTGCCCACTCTAATTCAGGTGGGCATTCAAATTGCCAAGCCTCCCACAGCCCTTACTCTATCATAGGAGTATGTCAGAGATGGAGTAGTCTCCATCATTGACACATTTAAGGTCTGCACATCTGTAAATCTATGGAGAGGACCTTCAGTTTGTCAAAGAGGGTACTCCTTCACCACTGTGACGGGGTACCCTCGCCGCCAATCTAAATCATTTGCCCAAGTCTCCATTGACAAAGTACTGTTGTATTCAAACTCAATAGTAGTCCTGACTAGCATTCGGACACAGAATGTAACTTCACTCCATTTTGGTAAAGACTGATTTTGATCTTGATGGTATAACCTAAGCCTTGCATTGGCAAAAGACTGATTGGAGCGGTGAAGGAACTAGAGAAATCAACAGAGCTTCTAAGCAAAAGCTGTGCAAAAACATTCTGAAAGACTCCTGCAACCTATAGCTGTGTGGTAACAGCTTATCTGTGAAGCACATCATTGTGTTTTCAGCATTCAGGTGGTTATCGGGTGAAGATGTCAGAGTAATTATTTTCCTTGCTCTGTGTGTGGATGCATACGGCAACTGACGTGTGCACAAGAGTAATCCGTGTTTTTCATATTTGGGTGCACTTCGGTCCTCAACACCCGACAGGTACCAGGCCTGGGCGTATTATAGAAGGAACCCAAGCTTTGTGTAGAATGAGGCGTGATAAGGAAGATACTCTTGTACCAAACATCTCATTCCTCTCCCCTAGAACCTGTGTTGCGGGTACGAACTGAGCACAGCACATTCTAGGTAATGTACACAACATTGGTGTGTCGGTGGGTTCACGTCACTTCTGCAGAGAATGCAGCATTCATCGGTAGGTAGTTTTAACACACACGGCACCACCCTCACCAATAACATGGTCCGTAAGACTTGACATCTAATTTCAGCTTTACCTATGTTGCTCATAAAAGTGGCATTTTACAGGGTTTGTAGCAAGCAGCCCTCCCTGCTTTGCAATCCCAGTTCTCCTCCTTGCCTAAATTGTTTGACGTTGGAGAAATCATGCTGGCCCTCTGTTCCTTTACCTACCTTTATGAGGGAATGTAGAAGCAGGTTTAACACAGACAATTAGCTCCAAGGACATAGTCCCAAGGAAAGGACCCATCACACATGATTTTTAGCATACATCGAATATCATACATAGAATGGCTAAATGGGTGTAGCTGACAATATGCCTACCTGCCGTGCCAAACCCCTCATTTGATTAAACACCAGGATGCACTAATCTCAAGTGCCATCTTTTCTCTCACAATATGATTACAATAAAGATGTGCTAAAATAGAATACTGCCAAGAGTGTAAAGTGGATTTTAAATATACTTGAAGTCGCAAAGCTGTACTATTTCAGTGTGCAAGGCCAAGGGAGGCATACACCCTGCACTTACAGGGCTCAGACAGCCCATAGAAAAGTTGCACTGCCACAGATCAGGAAGACACCTTGCGCTCACACAGCCCAAGCACACACCACAAACAGCACTATACAGCCAAGTCAGCTCTCTGATGGACAAAGAGGAATAATACGTAAGCCCTAAAGCTCATTCCCCACAAGGGGTGGGAGGAACTCGCAGAGTTACACTCCGCAGAATTCCACAGAGTTCCACAAAAACTCTGTGAGATTCCGCAGAGTTCGGCGAGCTGCCGGAATTCGGCACATCGTGCTGTACGCGCTGATTTTTAGTGCTGGATCATGTTCCGCGCTATAAAAGTGCATATGGCACCACGCGGGGTTCACAAGAGGGTGCTGCTTCTTTCTGCCGCTTGGGTGGATTTTCTACTCAAGCGGCACCTTTCGCAACACAAACATTCACGCCCTGCCACGACCGCCCATGTTGAGAAATCTCGCCAGGTGGTCTAGCGCCCAAAAATCACGCTAGGGTACCCATGTTCTTGTCTGCCAACTTAACGTTGGAGAGACATGCACCAGAAAAAACTCTGCCATCATGTGGCAGTTGACAGAGTTTTGCCAGAACTCCGCGCTCGAAGCGGAATGGGATAAAACTCAGCAAACTAGGCCAGGGTAGCGGAGTTTATCCCCCACCCCTAATTCCCCCCCTCCAGCCACCCAACCATGATGTGCTTCTTACTCCCTTGTTCCAGGTAATGCTAAACCCTAATTAGGCAAGTGGAGGTAAAGCAAAAAGCACAAACCAATGTACCTCTGAGTCATTTCACCAAAGGGAACCCAGGTGACATTGTGATATAGCTCTGGCGCGTGACAGGCAGACAGGAATAGGCTTTTTCCCCTCAGCAAGCGAAAGACAAAAAAGAGACCCCAGAAGGGCAGACGTTCAATGTCCTTTACTTGGCTTTGCCAGGAATCAACCCTGGCAGGCCATAGTCCCCCTTAAAGCGTGGCCAGAATGGAAAGAGAAAAGTCTAAACTGGATGAGATACACATGTGTAGAATTGGAAAACGTAGGAGCTCTGTTTAGAATATACAGGAAAAAGTGACCAAACAAAATGTGTCCAAAGGAAGGAACCTCAAATGCACCCCCACACCGTCTCATTTCGAATCAGGTTGATGCACAGTTCCAGAAAAAAAAACGTCATAAACCTGGGTTAGGAGGAGGCGAGGGTTAAATAATGAACAGGATGATAAAAAAGCTGAAAATGTATAATGTGTGCAAATAATGATCCTAGTGTACAAATAAAAAGATTTATAGACTTTCTAGACCAATTACAAGTATCTGAGGCCAGAGACAAACTCTAGCTAAAGTCTAATATCAAATCAAAAGCTAACCCGCCCCATCATAAAAAGACTTCAGTTCTAGAAAGCCACCATTAATTGTGGGACGTTTGCTCGTTAATGCCAGACCCGGGGGTTGATCCCCAAGTTTGCTCTTCCTCTAACCAAGTGCCCTTGGCCTGGGCCCTTTGCTGATGCCACACAACTGTGGCAATGACAGTGGAGATAGAAGAGAAAACAAGCAACACACACTCACCTGCCAAGTGTACCCATGAGTTGAAGGACCCTTTACATCCGGTCCTTGCCTTTTATCCAGCATCTCTTTGCCTGCCTGGAACTTAAAGTTTCACTTTCTCCATTAAATGTTTGGCCTACAAATGCCAGCATGCAAAGTACTATTGAGTAACTTATGAATTTGTATCACAAGCCTAACAAAATACGTTTCCTCGAGGTGCTAAAGAATAAGAGTGAAGAAGAGAAGGTATGGTGAAAAGCATGATAAAAGTCCTGTAAATAAAAACATTTTACATACTTTTAGGTCTCTTTTACAAGACAGAGCTTGCTGTGGTTGTGAACGAGCTAATGTGGGCTCACCATGAACTTACAGTGGGCTACCCGCCATCGCTTACCATTGCGTGCCTTTGTCGCTCACTTGCTTTCTATTCATTCCTTGCTTTGGCTTCCTCTTCTTGTGTTTATCCCTCTCCTGGAGCTTAGCCTTTTCATCATCTGTTTGGTTGTCTTGCTTGTATATTTCCACTGCTCGATTTTAGGGAACTACTTTTTTTTTTTGGTTAAGCACTTAATGAGAGTGTATGTGATTACCAGCTCCAGAACAGACTGTATAGGCACAGAAGACGTCATAGCAGCTTAGACTGTTGGATCATGCCAAATGCTGCAGGCAAACAGCACAACCTGCAGGATGAAGCATAGTACAGACTGCAGGAGTAAAGCACAATCTGCCGGAGCACAACACAAATTGCACAACTGCAGAAATACAGGAAAGATTTTAGGAGCACAACAGAGACTTCAGGAATGCGGCATAAACTGTAGGGGCACAAGATACTGTATGAGCAGGGCACAAACTGTAGGGATGAAACAGCTGAAAAAAATTCTGAAAGAGCATAGCACAGTCTGCAATGCATTGGAGATACAGTTTAGCACAGGAGCACAGAAGAAACTACAGGATCAAACTCAAAGCATAAATGTGGGAGATCCGCACAGACTGCAGGATCACAGAAAATACTGTAGAAACATGACAGACTGCAGTAGCACGGGAGAGAGCATAGGAGCACTCCTACCCTATTCTTTCTCTTGTGTGATATTTTAGTGCCTTGGCTTCTCTCATGTAGGCAGGGGCATGGCATCAGGGGGGTGTTTGGGGCGTTACACCCCCCTAATAAATGTGTTTTCTAGAAAATAGCTGGGTAAAGGGGATTTCAGTCGGATTTGGTGAGCCGTCTGTCAGATTTTACATTCACACAGACAAAAACACACACACTCTCTCTCCCGCTCTGTTTTGAAAGTCTTCAAAATGTTTGTTACTTGACAAAATATTGTGTTTTCTTTCACTTGGTGCCCCTACCAAATATCATTCTTCTCCCTTTCCACTGCTCTTTAAGCCCCTCTCATGTGCCCTGCTTGTTGTATAATGTATTTTAACATGATATGGCAGCGTTATTGTTGGAAAATCTGAATATCACCCCTCCACCCACCCCCCAAGCTACATCGATGAAGTCACTCTGCCCAGCGAGTGGTTCTTGTCGAGACCACAATGAATAGCGAACTTTGCCACATCTCTCCTGTCTAATATTGCTTGGGAGAGAATGGCCCGGACCTGTGGCAGCACTTGCACAACTGTTTCCCACAGGGAGTGGGCGTAATGGCCCAATAGGCATGCAGTGTTCACGGACTGCAAAGCAAGGCTGGCAGAAGAAATGTTTGTTTTACTACAACTGTCCATCCTCTTGGATTACCTGTCCGGGGGTGTGGAAGGGAATGCGCCTGGGAAGTAGAGGTTTGGACCACCAGGCTCTCGGGGGTAGGGTGGTTGGTGAGGACATTTGGGTCGCCCGGTGCAGGGCGATGGTGGCGTGCAATTGTCCTATTCACAGGAGACCTTGTGCTGGGATTGAACCAGGTTCCCAGTAGGACATCAGTTAAGGCCTCGTTGAAGGACAGCTGGGGTGCCGAGGAGGAGACAGTGGGCTGCAGGACCTCTATAAAGATATTTGTCTGGACTGCTACGGAAGGGAGCTGAAGGTCCTAGACCTTAACTGTCCTTCGGTCCACCATAGCATATGATGCTCCCTCCTATCCAGCCCGCTGGCCTCACCCAATTCTTCATACCAGTCCATTTCTTGATGAGGCTAGTCTTGTAAAGGGTCCAGCGACCCCTCCTAATCTTCCTCCATTCCTAGCCCTTCAGAATAGGGCTGAGGGAGCGACCTAGAACCCAAGGGTTCTATCAGCGCCAATCTGGGTCATCAGGGATGAGAATGGTGCTGGCGCAGCCGGGGAGGGGGGCGGGCAGCGTCGGGGTTCCCAGCGTCAGGACCGGCACCGAGGAAGGTCACAGTGGTACTACCCGCATCAGTCCGGATCCATCTCCGGATCCATGGGGGGGGGGGTCATTGTCGCGGAACCCGATAGAGCCCCCTCTGAGCCTCTGGGGCCCGGAGGCGGGCCGGTAAGGTCAGGCCACCCAAATATGAGGCACATGGCATCTTAAAATTCTTTGAGCTGGGCGGAGGATGCTCTGGCTTCTGGGAAGGCGGGGAAGTGCAGAGCCAACCAAGGCACAGGTCCTGAGGAACGAGGCCTAGAGCGCTGAGACTCCTCCGTCATGTCGGCCGACGGACAGCGAGAAGTCGAAGCACGCTCCAACTTCTTATGTTTTTTGTGCTTCTTACTTGACTGACTCGACGACTTCGAGTGGGACAACAAAGACTTAGGACTCCCGGAGCGGTGCCCAGACCTTCCTCTCGACCGGGACAGTGAACAAGACCTCTGAGAAAACAACGCAGTGCCGAGCACCGGACCGCAAGCAGCATTAGGGACCACTCCCTCAAAGTTTTGGGAGCCATTGCCTGGCAGTAAGAGCATGACTTAGCATTGTGGTCGCGCTCCAGGCACCAGAGACAAACCAGGTGTAGGTCCGTCACCGACAGGCGCCGCACAGCTTGAACACAGAAGTTTTCTTGGACATGTTAGGAAAAAATCTACACACCTAAAAAGGGGTCGACAAAATGTTGAAAAAGCCTGTCAAAAAGTGGCAGAGGGTAGCTCTCTTCACGGATCTGCGCTGGCTGGCGCGGAAAGAAAAGAACGGACATCAGGGCACCGAGGTGGTGCCTATATAGGTGACGCGGACGTCACAACGGTGCAAATGACGCCAACGACGTCAGGCAGAGCTGACCAACACCACGTACCGGCACGCAGGGGTATTGCTAGAAGAAAAATCTTCTGAATCCAGACTGACGCCTGGGAAATTCAGTGGTAAGGAACCTGCGGCTAGATGTCTCGGTCAGATCATCGTCTTATTGTTTTTGTACCAAACCTGCTCCTGAAGACAGTTCAGAGGCATCTGTTTCAACAACGTACTTCTTAGAAGTATCAGAATGGCACAAAATGTGTGCTTCAGTAAACCTCCTTCTAAGAGCATTAAATGCTTTTCAAGCTTGATCATCCCAGAAAAAAAAAAAAATAGAATATTGTTGGAGAACCAAATATATTGTCAAATGCGCTTAAATCTTCTGAGCTTGCATTTTTTTCATTTAAAACCGTCTGCTTCATAAGAGCTTCTCACATGACACATTTTGAAGTTCCACATCACCTTAAGTAAAGGAGAGAATTTCAGTTGCACTTGCCCACCCTATTTCCTGAGCTGCTCCATTTGTTCCAAGCTCCACCTTTTACCCTCACTGGTTTTCAACATATCAGATAGTGAATTTTGTAAACTCAAGCTGAAGAGTTTTAGCTGCCAGGGATGCAGAAAGAGTTTTCTCTTGAAGAGTGTAAGATAGGATATTGACGAAGATCTTCCTAGATTTAGTCCTAGCTGGATTTGGTTTGAACAGCTATCTATAGACTCTCTGAATATCTTTGCTGATTCCCTGAGTTGGAATGTCCTTTAGAACAGAGGGTTTTTGTATGAATGAGCTCTTTCTTTCATATCAATATAGTGTAGATTATTACTCCTAACATAGTTAGGTGTAATATCTTACAAAAGATCTACCAGCAGGAATTCAGTTGTTCTCAATTTAATAAATTGCCATAGAGATCAGATGTACTTGTTTAGTAAGTACCACAGCTTCAAGATTTTCAGTCCCATTACACAACCCTTCCAATTTTTTGTAAAAATTACAGCATTCTGCCAAACTTGTACATCATCTCTGCTCATTGGTCAGCATATCTTTCAGCTCACTGTGTCCTTTCTCAACTTCATTTTGAGGCTGGTTATCCTGGACAGCTACCTCAGGCAATTCTCGTAACATAGTGCCTTCAATTGTTTGTAGGACCTCTTTCTGTACTATATTCTCAACAGATTCCTAAGGGGCACAGAGGTTTGAAAGAGGAACAAGAGGCGAGACGTGAAAATTTCTATACGAGTCCACTGCCGTTATCGTTTGCTCTGCACTCATATCTAAGGCTACCCTGTTTTCACTGGTAGTGCTAAACTTCTGTCTTCTTACTGGATATTGGTACCATAAACATTCGAGTTGACTTAGTAGTTGGATACACAGATGTTTCGCTGGGACGTTAAGTCTCCCTTTTATAGCTCTAACTTGAGTAGTGCCTCGTGAAATCTGGTGGGTGCTGTACGTCGATTAAATGTCAAGGTACTTTTCAAGCTTAACACCATGGAATTTTTCATTATAGTTTTACAGGTGGCCTTGCCTGTCAACCATGCTCAGTTTAGAACCTTAAACAAGCATTTGCAATGCAATAGGTCTCGCATTTACGCAAGTTTAAGCTATTGGCATTGTAAATGACAATGCCTTTTATTTATGTTTTAAAAACGAAAACAAAAATAAAAGGCATTGTTATTTGCAATGTCAATAGCTCAAACTCGCGTAAATGCGAGACCTATTGCATTGCAAATGCTTGTTAGATTAGCGAGTAGAAACGCTCCCTTTCGGCCCGTGCAGCAAATTAATTAAATAAACAAGGGCGGACGCTAAAGTGAAAGCGGACCGCGCTGCAAATAAAAAAAAAAATAGTGCTTACCGACTTATGAAGGAGACCGTGTAACGCCACAAGTAAAAGATCCAGTCCTCATGGGAGGTAACAAATAGCGACAGGGCAGTAACAAGGAGGGACTAACAAGCCTCATTATCAATCGGAAGCCAGCATTTACCAAGGACAATGACACCAGCCAATCAAAAATATGGGCAGAGAGAAGGCAAGGCTTCCACAGCATACTCGACTCCTACATGCCTCGCAGAGCGAGCAGCGCATGCACGCTGCCGCTAGGCTCGACCTAAAAACTAGCTGTTTGGTTTTAGTTACTACCCCCTTCCCTTGAGACTACTCACGGTATCACCAGCTCCAGTTTTGGACTTCTCTCAGTTTGCTTGGGCATTTTCTATGAAAGGAAGCTCGTATCTGAAGAATCTTGGACAAGTCCATGGGCCGAGGTCTTAGAGTGACCCTTTAGTGAGGTAGGCGCTCTGTACAGTCATTCTTCTTCTGGAAGCAAGGATTTCAGACTGGCTTCATTTAGAACAATTGCCACCCCTGCCCCGCGCTAATGTTGCTACTAAAACTGCTCCTTCTCTTTGAAATGCCCCTGAATTGTCTGCTTCCTGTCCCTCTGCTATGCCCTTGGCCTCATGTTTTTCTCACCTGAAAGTTTCCTTTTATTCCTCATTTCGCGTGACAGTCTTAGCTCTCGGCATTTACGTGGGACAAAACGGCAGAATAATGCTTGTAGGAACGCCAGCGCCCACAAGTTCAAACTGATCCGCCACTTCGGCATCATACCAGCTGCGACAGCAGTACAGCCTCGAGCATCCTCTGCAGGACCAACCTGCTCTGGCACCAGCTGATTGCACCAGCTGCCAAACCCCTCCCCTTCCTCCCAGCAGGGCCGTAGCCACGGAGGGCAAGAATCTGAGGTTCGGGCCATCCCATATATATCTTTGCCCCACCCCCAAAATGACCAAGGCAGATGGCACAGTATGTAAAGGTGGGTGAGTTCCAAAGGCGAATGAGCAATAAAAACGCCTTGAAAATTTTGATTTTATCTTGTTAGATTGGCTGTGTTCTCCAATACACGTTCACTGTCTTCTGACAAATTGCGTGGCGATATTGTTTACTTTTCTTTTGTTGACTGCAAAAAGAGAGGACCTTGTAAAGTGAACTATGTGACAATCTCGCTGGGGTACAGACAGGGCCACTGGAACTATGGGAAAAGGGAGGCCTAAATTTTGCGGCAATGCTGACTAAATTATATCACAAGAAAACACAAATTATGCAGCTTAATGTGGCACTTTTTGTGATTGTATCACTTCATTTTTTTTACACGTTAGCACTGTAACGGCACAAAAGTTTCACTTCTTTAGTACCAGTTCCACATGCAAATACAGCTATAAATAACTGAAAGGTGACCAGTCAACCTTTGCGAAGGACCTTCCACTGTGTGGCAGCGTTTTTAATAACTTTTGATCTGTTTGAGGTAGAAACAAAATTTGTTTTTTGTTAAAATCTGTCGATTATGCAGCAAATGATGGATTATGTGGCAAATTAATAATTATGCAAAACAAAAAAAGTGTAGCCGCAATCACAATTCCAGTGGCCTTGCGTTCAGGGAGGGCGAAAGGAAATGCAGTAGAATGTCAATTTGCTTCTCCTTCACAAAAAAATTAAATTCCTGTAAATGAACTGTCCAAATATTTCAACATATACCAGCATTTATAAAAGAACAAATAAAGCACATTTTGTTTTATAATTCTCAAGTCTAATGGAAAAAAAATATTTTAATAAGATCAAAACAAATCTTGGTGATGCACAAATGAGAAGTATTGTATTTCACATTTGTATAGCACTTACACCCCTATGTTTGGCACTGAACCACTTATCTGCATGGACAGCAAGCTATGCCATATAGGGTGGTGTGTGGTTGGAAGGGTGTTGTCTTTGTTTTGTGATCCTATGTGGGAGGTGTTTCCATGCTGTGCTCGATGACCACCGATTTGCGGTTATCGTGTTAAGAGATGCATCGTGTAGCAGTGTGGTGGATGATAAGCTGTGGGAGACACAGATGCTCAGTTTATGGTTTTTCAGTATGCTGGCAGCTTTGAACAGCTCAGCAAGTGCCTTTATGGTGTTTATTATGATATAGTCTGCTTTGCTGGTTACTGCACTGGGTTGTCCAGTCAGAAATTTGGGGTAAAGGGCTGGGGCAGAGGCTGCATTGCCAAAGGGAGAGAGAGAGAAGTGGAGAGATCTGCTGGGGTGTGCATTGTTACTATCTTCTCGTATCTGAAAGCCGTTTTGAGATGTAGAGACCATAGTGTTTAGATATTTGGGACCTGCAGTCATGGACTAGATTAAAACTCTCCAATTGACCAGCAGTGTGGACAGAGCTCTTCAGTTATTTTATGTCTGTCCATTTGGTATTGGCTGCACAGAACTGGAGATGAAAAACCCTTGTAGCCGACAGGTCTAATGTGAATGTAAAAGGTGAAAGTTACAGTTGGCTGCTGACAGTGGAGTACTATTGTATTAGTATTTGTGGGGGCCATAAATGTTATTTATGAACTTACATAATTGCATAATACCCACTGCAAAGCATAAGTCAGCCCTCCTTAACTTACCAGCCGTTCAAAAGTATTTTACTGGTTGGGTTGTTTTCAATCTGTGAATTGTAAGCGAAAGATTGAGTTTGAGGGTGTGACCGTCTTACCAGCTTCTGTTGTCGGAGTGTGTGGTGCTTTAGTTGTCTTGGAAATAGACATGTTTTCAACCATCTTCTGAAATTTGTATGCTTCTGGATGCTTTGAATGCTGGCTGGTAGGGAATTCCAGAGCTTGGCAGCTTGTAATGAGAAAGCAGTGCCTCCTACGGATTTCTTATGGTAAGGTGGTATGATAAGGGGTACAAGCCTGGAGCGCAGTGTCCTGATTTGTTTGTATTGCTTGAATTTAGCTTGTAAGTATAGCAGTCCTTTTCTATAGGTTCTGTGAACAATGCAAAGTGCTTTGAACATTTCTCTCCTGGCTACATGTAGCCTGTGGAGTGACTGCAAGACTGAAGTCGTGTGTTCTCTTGGGTGAAGGCAGAGGAATCTTACAGCAGCATTTTGGATGAGTTATATTTTGCGTATCATGAATGTGGTTGCATCAAGGTATAGGCAGATGGCATAGTCAAGCTTGGAGATTATCTAAGGAATGGGAGGATGCAACATTGTGTTTTCATTGTGTAGATGGCACTCTGTTTTACTTTAACATGGGGTATCAAATAGTCAGAATCCATGGTTACCCCATGGTTTCTGACTTACCTTGATATTGTTGGAGGGGGCCTCATGTTAGCCGTAGGCTGGTATTTTTGCCATCTTCTGAAGGTCATAAGATCGGTCTTTGCGATATTTAGCTTTACATGGTTATTCATCATCCATGTGTTTATTGCCGGAGACAGTCAAGTTTTAAATTGTAGAGGTCATCCAGACCATCTATTTAAAAAAATTATTTGGGTGTCACCTGCCCAGTTGTAATGGGTGGGGTTGAATGATGAAATCAGGTTTGGTAAGGGGGCTAGGTAGATGTTGAGTAATAGAGGGGATATGATGGACCCATGTGGGACGCCACAGGGTTGTGTGTGAGAAGCAGATATGAAAAGAGGTACCAACACTAGTTCACTGCCACAGCTAAAAGGGCAATAATTCAGTGAACATTAGCTGAACTCCCTTCAAACCTTTTGTAGGGAATTGGGTTACTGGTTGAGGGGGGTGATACCCTACTCAAACAGAAAACCCCAAATTAACCTGTGCTTAATCCTCTGGTAGCTTGGCACAAAGCAGTCAGGCTTAACCGAGAGGCAATGTGTAAGGTCTTTATGCCGTACTTCAAAAAGTAATAAAGTGAAAACACAACACACAGACAATCCCACTCCAATTTAGAAAAATAGAGAAAAATGTATGACACAAAGAAACAAAAATCCAATCAGTAGTACCGGGGATATGCAATTGTAAAGATTTAGGTAAAAAAAACAGTGCCTATAAACATAAAGCGCAACTGTGGTTATCTGGTAGCGCTGGACAGGGACAAAGTCATAAGTTCAGGCTGACCATGATGGAGTGGGGGCCAGATACAGGGACCCAGTTAGGCTGAACAAAGTACCTTAAATCCTTTTTTGTGGATCAATGTGAGATCCAGCATCGAGCATGCGTCACGCAGCGACAGTTCTGAGGTAGCTGCTGCAATACGGAGTTCTGCATTTTGTTGAGGATGCTGTCGACGAGGTGCTTGCAATTCGAAGGCCTGCATTAAGGGTGCATCGCGCGACTGTTCTGAGGAGACTGAAAGTGCGATGTGGAGTCTGGCATCAGGGCTGTGTCGGGCTGCGGTGATGCCGATGTGGCTGCGAGGAGATGTGTCGCGCTGCATTGGGTCTGCTTACAGGACCACAGCTGAGTTCGCAGAGCACCTTAAGGCTCAATTCCAAGAGTCCACGGCCGAGGTGGCATCTCCTGGGGGGCCAGAATCACAACTAGAGTCTAGGTGCTGACTTTAAGATGGTTGGAGCCTTTTCTATCCCTGAGGCTCTGATCAGGAGGCCAGACAACTAGCCCTTGGGATCCCTCTGGTGGTCCTGAGATCAAGCTGCAGGTCCAGTCCTTACAGCAGGCAGCAGTGTGGCAGCCTTTCTTGCAGAGCAGCACAGAAGTCCTTCTGAGTCTACCACAGGTCCAGGGATTTAACAGAAGCCCCAATTTGGGTAGTGGTGGAGGCAGAAACCATTTTGGTTGAACTCATTTTGCAACTATCACACATTTTTGTGTTGCTCTAACGAGTAGGGAGAATGTGCACTGGCTTACCTCCACCTCTCTAATTGCGTGTTACGAGATTCCTCACCTTTAGCCAGACCGCATCTGGAAGGTTTGAACAGCATTGATCCCGGCACCATGAGTTTCCACACTGGCTTCGTTCCGCCCCAGAAATGATGATGGAAAAGCATAAAAGCGATACCCCTGCTCATACATGTCACTTTCTTTAATCACTCAGTCCATACCCTCGGACGTGGAGCTAAAAAATAATTAGAGGTACCAGTTTGTAGATCTCCAACTTGTGACCTTTTTAGATGGAAAAAGAGACCATTCCACAGAACAGGAAGGATGGCAGATAATGAGGAACTTGCAAGTTTGACAGAATATCCACCAGAAAGAGTGCTACCAAAAGAAAGCAACTGGATCTTCTAATGGATACTTCTAACCGCAGACCCCTCAACTTTAGAATAGATACCAAAGCAGTAGGTCCAAGGTGGCGAGTCAGCAGAATGGCTCATATCAAAAAGTCCTGCAGAAGCAAATGGGCAAAATGCCTTTCCAGTCAGACCTGGCTGCCAAGACAATATTGATTCATGAACATGTGTACGGATACCCATGTCACGTTCTGGCACGTCAAGGACAAGCACTGCATGCCAGCACAGTGGTAGCAGCCTTGACCCTGGTGGAATGGGTCCTCAACCTCTCTGAAGGCTGCTTTTTGGCTAGTGCATAGCAGATTTTACTGCAGGACTATCCACTTTGACAAAGTCTTTTTCTGCATTGCCTTGCCTTTCTTCGCCCGAGAGAACCACTCAAAGAGCTGATTGTCTACCCAATGGTCTTTAGTACAATCGATGTAAAAGCTTAAAGCTCTTCTGTGGTCCAAGCTGATGGAGTCTCACCTCATCTTTCGAGAAGGGGAGGCAGAGCAAAGAAAGTTATGGATTGCCCAATCTGAAAAGCAATCACGACTTTTGGCAAAAGGATTGTGCTGGTCCTCAACACTACTTTATCTCGAAAAAATGTGGCGTAAGGCAGCTGCACTGATAGAGCCTGAAGCTCACTCATGCAAGAAGCCAAAGTCACTCCAACCAGAAACACAGACTACAGAATCAGCGTACATGATGAAAAGCAAGGCATTGGTTTGAATGGCATGCACATCAAGAAAGTGAGAATCAAATTAAGATCCCACTGCGGCATCACAAAAGGTTCGGAAGAAAAACAAATGAGTCAAACATTTTAGAAATCTCAGCACAATAAGTGATTTGAACAAGGACAGACGGGACAGTAGGGATAAAAAGGCTGAAATGGCTGGCAAATAACTTTAAGGGTGCCTGCTGCAAGTTCCTACTGGGCCAGAGATAAAATAAACAACTAGACATGAAACAGTTGGGTGAGTTTTGTGACAGTCAGGCAACAAACCTGTCCCAGCATCCAGGGTAGAAAAACACTGCAGAGGGACACCTGGCAGCCAGGATGACATTCATACCTACAAGAGGAAGATAAATTCTCGTTAACTGCCACAGCTCAATCTCTATACATGAAGGTGCAGATTTGGGTTTTTGGCTCTTTGGCCACCTTTAGCACCACTTCCAAGGGTCAAGTACTAGGCGGACACTACTTACGCCCTTCTTATCCGAGCAGGATATCCCATTCTACCAACACCTAGTCCCCCTTCATCTCACTGTCCGAGAGCAATAGAGGAAGACCAGCTACATCTAGTCATGTGACCCAAGACACAGGCACCAAATCGATAGGACAAGAAAATGCCACCTTTCAAAAAGTGGAACTTTCCAAGTTGGAACTTAAAATCTGAATTTACCATTAAAGAACATTTTAAATCCCAATCCCTTAGAGAGCAAACATGACATTTATACCTGTTCCCAAACAAACATTATCACTTATTAAATGTAATAAGGTAACTCAATGTTATCCTTTCGGAGACGTAGGCCTAACAGTAGCGAAAAACCAATTTGGGAGTTTTTCACTATCAGGACATGTAAAACTTAAAAGTGTATGTCCAACTTTTTAAATACACTGAACCCTGTCCTTTGGCTTCTTAGAGCCTACCTTAAGGGTGACTTAGTCCTGGCACAAGTTTTATTTTGCCAAACCGAATTGGCAGTTTAAAACTGCACCCAGGCTGCAATGGCAGGTCGGACACATATTGTAAAAGGCTACTTAAGTGGGTGGAACAACAACAGTTAGCATTTAATTTACAGGCCCTGAATACATGTAGTACCACTTTACTAGGGGCTTGCAAGTAAATTAATTGTGTCAATTCAGTATAAACCAATGGTACCATGCTGAAAGGAGAGAATACAAGCATGTTAGCACTGGTTAGCAGTGGTAAGTTGCACAGAGTCCTAATGCCAACAAAAATGAAATTCAGAAACCAGAAGGGGTGAAAGCAAAACGTTTAGGGATGACCCTGCAGAGAGGGTGAGGTCCAACAAGGAGCCAACCCTGCTGCTGCAACAGAAGATCCTGGACAGATACTTATACCCAGATGTTCCAGGTGCCACACTCCTTTCCCAACTTGAAGCCACTAGGATGACTTGGGCCCGGTTGTTCCTCATCATCTTCAGATCCTGGGGCATGAGGGTCAGCCGTTGAAAGGCATAGAGGACTCTTGGCTCAACTCTATCTGGAATGAGTGTCTGAAAGAGACCACTCTTGAAAATTCCAACATACAAAATGTTTGACACTGTGTGTTCTCAGCAGTGGAAAACAATCTAGCTAGGTGTTCCCAACACTGCTGAAAGATGCCCGGTGACACCTCAAGGTGTATCCACCATTTGTGATCCGCCAGGCATCGCTAGCTATGTTAGCCCACCCAGGTGTTCAAAGATCCCACCAGGTGGATTATGACCGGGTAAAATGCCCTGACACTCCAGCCAAGTCCAGAGAGGAAGTGTCTCCTGGCACAGGACCCCCTTTCCCTGCTGCTTGTTGCAGTACCACATGGCAGTGGAATTGTCTGTGGACAGTAGGAAGGTTTTCAGTACCTAGCAAATGGATCACAACTCGAACAGACTGATGTGGGGACAGGTCTCAGTCAGAGTCCACCTCTCCCACATGACCTCCACATCCCAATCACCACTGCTAGCTCGGAGCAGGGAGAGGAGTGTGCCTCTGGTCCAATTGTGGTCGAGCAGCCTCCAAGAGGATCTTTTATAGTCTCCTACAAAACCAGAAAGGAATCAACAATTTTGGCCTCATGCTGGGCCCACTGAGACTTCACATTCCATTGCAGAGCCCGCATAGGTCACCTGACATAGGTGACAAGCAGGATGCAGGAAGCCAAAAGGCCCAGAAGCCTCAGAACCAATTTCAGCGAGACAGAGTCTGAAACATTGGGATTACTTTGGGGAAGCACTTAGGCGTCATGATAGACAATTGCTTATCTATGAAAGCCCAAGTCCAATCAGTGGTGGGAACGTGCTTTGGCCTCCTTAGGATGCTGAGGAAGTTCCTTCCACTCCTGTCTTTGGATTGCAGGAAATCCGTGGTCCAGGCACTGATTACATCAAGATTGGACTACATGAATATACTTTACCTTGGCCTCCCGGAATACCTTCTCAAGCGCCTGCAGGTGGAACAAAATGCTGTGGCCATAGCCATTCTCATGCTGAAAACTAGGACTCATATGTCCCCCCCACCTCAGAGCTCTCCATTGGCTCCCAGTAAAAAACAGAATCAGATTCAAGGCCCTGGTGTTATTCTTTGAGGCCTTTCACGGAAGGGGTGCTAGGTACCTTTGCAGAAGGATTACCCACTATGTTCCGTCTAGAACTCTGAGATCCTCCTCTATGAATCTGGCAGCGGTCCCTAGAATATTTCATGCATGCTCAGGCGGCACCACTTTTAGGTTCCTCGGTGCGCAGGCCTGGAATGCGCTTCCCGCATCGTTGAGAGCGGTGACGGATTTAGCAACTTTTAGGAAGCTCCATAAAACTTTGCTCTTTAATCAATAATCCAGCTTCCCTTAGCTGCTTCACTTTTTTTTCCCCTTCTCATCTGTTTTGAGGTTGTGTAGGTGGTTGCACTCTAGGCCTTTTGATGGGCCGGGACACTTCTGAGTAGCTGAGCGCTATATAAATGCCTTTTATTCATTATTCATTATTTCCTGAACGTCCTGGACTCATGATGGACAAGTCCTGAAACTGCACTGTATTCAGGATGGTTCCAATGAAAAGCAGCCTCAGCATAGTAAAGTGTGAACTCCAATGATGTGAAGAAGTTTGCCGTCATCTGGAGGTGGTTTACAACTGACTATGGTGAGCCAACCATTTGAAGTAGGGGGAAAAACTGAGATGTGACCTTGGTTGAGGCCGAGACGTACTCAGCGTCAGAAAGGACAATTGGAGCAGGGTCATCCTCTGACACTGGTGGCAGTTGGACCAGCTTGGATTTTGAGATCAGACAGGAATTTAGATGATGTCAGACCAGAACCCGACATGGGTTTAGGAGGTACAGATGGCGGCCCCACAAACAGTAAGCCAGAAGGAGGCATCGGAAGTGCCTGGAGTCCAAATGCGTACTAGAGGGAGCCGAAAGAGTGCTAAAAATTTGCAATATGACCTCTCTAAATGCCTCAATCTACTGCAACATCAGCGATGGACCTGGAATCCTGGGATGCATTGGAATCAGATGATGCTCCTCAACAGGGGACTGAGACATCCAGACTTCCTCGTGACTTTTCAGGCTGAGAGTGGTGGGACTGGGACGAATCCCACTTAGCCTTCTTGTGCTTCAGCTTCAACTTACCGTAAGACGTGGACCACAACGAGGATTTCTTTCTGTATTCTGTGACATACAGCTTTGCGTTCCCAGATTGACCTTGGATTCATAAGGACATACTCCTCTCAGGACTTGGAGTCATGCGCCAAACCCAGACACCAGAGGAACACCTCATAGGGATCTCTAGGAGGGGACATTGGAAAAATTGAGAATTTTGTAGGGAAAAACTTGTCAACTGACTAGGAAAAAATTGGGAGTAAGCACCAGATCCATGTCCGAAGGCGTGGAAAGAAAAGTAGTCACTTTGCGCAGGGGTGGCACTTATATGCAGCTCCATCGTCACTTACAGGGCAGAATGATGTCAACGCGGAGCCACACTGCGACACCTACAGTCACACATGAGCAATGCGGTTCGAATATTCTGTAATCAGTCAGGCGCCTGGGGATTTTCTAAATGTGAAGAATCTGTGGTTAGGAGCATCCATCAGAAAAGTTGTTGCGAGCGAACGAACCAACTTGTCTTTAAACTCTTCTTCGAATCCTTGTCAATGCAAATAAAAGGCACCATAAGTCTTCAAATAGGCATTCACAGTCATTTCTAGAGGAGTTGACAGGCCTAAGCAGGTTCAGTAATGCAGCCAACCAAGTAATCCAACTTTATTTTATCTAGATTCAACTGTGCTGGTCAAAAGATAAAGGGCATTATAAGAGAGTCTAAAAATGTCCTCAACTTCAGAGAATTCCCAGAAAACAAGGCACTTGAAGAGACTACTGGAACATGGGAAGACTTTAATCCAAAAAAAAAATGAAGGACCCCCTGCTTGACTAGGGTTGCTTAGGCAGTATTTTAAAGCATGCTATTATAACGAAATGGAAAAATCAATCACCTCCTACTAGTGATGCCTGGTGACTAACGCCGAGATTATGGACTAGGGTTGAGTACGTGGCTTTACACAAAGAAGTTAAAGGCCTGCACCATCATCCAGTAGCTCATAGATGGAACCAGCTCCTGTCAAATTTGACTGAAACGGAACAGATAGTGCCTCTTCCTCATGAGTCCCTCTCCTGGACTCCATCCCTCATATTGAGCTGGCTGGTTGGCACCTATGTCCTGCTACTCTAGCCTGTGCTGTTGTTTATTACGCTGAGAGGGCCAGCTGTCCATCTCTCTCCCTTTTTTGTGACCCTCCTCCCCCTCCCCCCCCCTCTGCCTATGTGTTTCATTCACTTAGGCGGACCCCCAATTTCACAGTTTTCTCACCTTGACATATAGATCATCAGTTCATCCCTCCTATCCTGAACCCCGGATCATTAGTTTCATCCCAGATCACCAGGGTATCCATCGGCCTCCCCTTTCCTACCTAGTCTGCTTCAAGTTTACTTTCTTTAATGAAGGTTTGCACCCTCACATACACAGGAGGGTGTCTCATTTCTTTTTTTTACTAGTTGGTTTTGTTTCTTATATTATGTTTTAATGTACATTGTGATTCTGCAAAAAAACTGTTTTCCATACAATACTACCCTTTCGCTCTAATTTGATGTTATCCTACTAACTACATTTATAATAATTGTCATTGTGAGTTACTGCTGTTAAAACCAAAATCAATAAAGAACATGTTACTTACCTTCGGTAATGCCTTATTTGGTAGAGACTATCTAGCTGCAGATTCTGTGCCATACAATATTTCCCAAGTGGCAGCTTGGACCTGGAAAATCTTGAGCAGTAACTCTGTGCACCAGTATGAGGCACCGAATTGGAAGGGCATGGACCTGAGTTTCTATGGGACTGTTTCCGTGCCCAAAGCATGGAGTCACACCAAGGTGTTGTGACTAGTGTGCCAAAACTAAGGGCCGACAAGGACCTTTGTAGGTGAAGAAATTCAGTTTGCAGATCAGGGAGGATTGCTAAGGAATCTGCGCCTAGATAGAGTCCCTACCAGATGAGACCGAAGTTAAGTCACTTGCTCATCTGATAGAGACTTCTAGCTGCAAATTCCTTACCTTAAAATAGATACTAAAACACTCCCTCCTCGGAGCTGGTCCTGTGAACTGACTCAAACCAAGAGTCCTGGAGGACCAAACTGGCAAAGTGCCTATCACGACGAACCTGACTGTCAAGTCAATAGTGTTTAGTAAACTAGTGCACAGAAACCCACGTAACAGCCTGACAAAGGCCCAGGGCAGCGACTCCATGAACTAACGAAGTGGTCGCAGCTTTGGCTCTGGTAGAATGAGCCTGCAAGCACTCAGGACTTTGCTTCTTGGCCAGTGCGTAGCAGATCTTAATGCAGAATACAATCCATCTGAAGATGGTCTGCTACTGCACTGCTTTCCCTTTCTTTGTACTGGTGAAGCCCACACACAGCTGATAGTCTACTGATGTTCTTTGGTGCGCTCCAGCTAGAAGGACAGGTACAGAAGGTGGAGTCACTGTCTCTTTGGAGGGGTGTAGTGGAGCAAAAAGTGTTGGCAGTGCGATACTTTGGCCGACATGGAAAGGTGTCACCAGCTTCGGTAAGAAAGAGGCACAAGGGCAGAGACCAGTTTACCCAAAAAGAAGCTGATGTATTGACATTGAAAAGACAGAGCCTGTAATTCGCTGACCCACCTTGTTGATGTGATGGCCACCAAGAAAGCAGCAGTCTAGAGTGTCAGCAGTCAGAGGGGACAATTATGCATGGGTTGGAAGGGAGAACACATTAGGCAGGTCAAAACCAAGTTAAGGTACCACTGGGGCATAATGGAAGGCTTTGGAGGGAACACGTGTTAATGACCTTTCAGGAAACGTGTCACAACAGGTGACTTGAACAGGGAGTGTTGATACGGCAACCACAAGAAAGCCTTGTGGCCGAAAAGATACCCCTTACCTCTGTCCAGAACAAGGTCCTGCTGGGTGAAGGACAAAACAAACACCACCACTTCGGACAATGGTTCAGATAGTGATTCTGTTTGTCAGCACAAAGTCACAAACTTGCCCCAACAGCAGGCTATAGGTCTTTGTTGAGGTACCCCTGGCTGCCAAGATCACGTCACAGACCAGTGGACAGAAAGGAGGGAGGTCAAATACCCTCCACTGCTGCCCCTTAATCTCCAAGTATGAAGGTGGAGTGTGTCCAGGTTTGGATACAGAACCCTCCCTATGGCTGTAAGAGATCCTCGCGAAGCGGCAGCTTGATCGGAGGACAGATGCTCAAGCTCAGGAGTTCTGGATACCATACACTCCTCACCCAATCTGGAGCCACCAAAATAACATGGGCCCGATCGCGTTTGACCTTCTTGAGAACTCCGGGGAGGAGAGGTATCGGCGGAAAGGTGTATAGGAGTCCCATATTCCAGTCAAAATGTGGCTCTGAGCGAGAGTTGCTTTAAAAACTCCAGCACACCCGCATATGGCCCACCTAGTCCAGAGGATCAGTGCGGTTTTATCCCGGGCCGTAGTACGACTATGAACGTGCGACGGCTGGCTCATGTACTGCATGAGACACAGGGGGCCTCTGAGGAGATGGCACTGGTGTCCATTGACCTCAAAAAAGCGTTTGATACGGTGGACTGGGGGTATTTATTGGAAATCCTTGGCCAGCTGGGGTTGGGACCACGATTTTGCAGATGGGTCAAAATACTATACACTGATCCCATGGTGTGTGTGTGTGAAGAACGAGTTACTTACCTTCGGTAACGATGTATCTGGTAGAAACACAGTCTAGTCGCAGATTCCTTAACTTAGAATACCCCCAGGCGTCAGACTGGATCCGGAAAACTTTCCGAAGCACCTCTGCTCGCCGGGGGCAGCGCCGCACGTCTCCGCCCTGACGTCGTCCACGGACGTGACGTCAGCGGAGCCATATATGCCCCTCCCGGCGCGCTGACGTCAGTTTCCGTCAGAGAAACTTTTCCACGTCACAACGCGGAGCCACCAGCAAAAACAGTGAGAGTATGGGAACAGTGTGTGAAAAAGAAAAGAAAGCGAATGGTGAAAAAACAGCACCATAAAGTACAGTGCCAGGCACTGTATACTGAAAAATAGTGAAGGGAAAGAGCAGAGCACCGCTCTGAGAGCAACGCCGAAAAGCGGAGGCTAAACCCTCCCCGGAGGCAGAAAAAGATGTGAAAAAACATCATAACAGACAGAAAGTCTGCAACCATAATATATAACTGTGAAGGGCAACAAGGCCGGAACACAGAAGCAATGACAATTGACCAGAAGTCAGTACCAGAAAGGGACGACGTATCCCCTGGAAGAGGCTTATAGACTGAGGCAGAGCCAATCTACTTCAAACCAATGGAATGCAGGGGGAAGTCCCCAAGGCCGATTGAGAAGGGGGGGGGGGGGAGAGACATGAGCAGACCTCACACCGGACCATCCAGGGCATAGGGATGTAAAGGGAAACATGACACATGAGCGTACCATCCCAATCACGAGAATGGGTGGAGCAGAGCAAGCAAACAGAATGAAGCATCCCGTTTAGGTGGGAAGTGAAAAATGTCACCCCGCAGGAAGATAAAGCCACCCGGAGGGAGGCGAATGCGGGAAACCCAACCTGAAAAGCTCCTCGCAGAACGGGGAGGACGGGCGGGCGTTAAGGAATCTGCGGCTAGACTGTGTCTCTACCAGATACATTGTTACCGAAGGTAAGTAACTCGTCCATCTGATAGAGACATCTAGCCGCAGATTCCTTAACTTAGAATAGATACCAAAGCCATACCCATAGAGGAGGCGGGTCTGCGACTGAACCCCACCAAGTTCCAGAGAGAACTTAGCCGTCAACAAGGTGACGAAACACAGTGGGGACAGCAATGCCAGGACAGACAACACCAGAGCGGAAAACAATGGGAGGCAAAGGCACCACAAGTCATCAAGAACAGCACGAAAACCGTAGAGTGCATACCGGGTTGAGAGAAAGAAAGCACAGAGCCAGAAATGCCGGTGCGGAAGTAAGAGTTCATAGCTTCGTAAAAAAGCTGAACTGACCCGAGGGTCCGATGGATCCGCAGGATCCGATGTGTCGACAGGAAGCAAGACACAGAGATAGGACAAAACAGCATGACAGAGTCAACGCACACCGGACGAGTATGCACAATAGTGGAAAAAACACTGTTGAAACTGCACCAGGTAAGATACGTGAAGCCGCATCGGTAGGATGCCGAGCCATGGCCAGAAAGTGCCGACATTACCAGAAACACAAGACACTGCAGTACGCAGTTGCTCCGTCACAAGACATGTGAGAGTGCAGATGATAACAAACAGAAGCACTCAGAACAGGACCACAGTAAGACTGGCATACATGTGGAAAACAGGGATACTCATAAGCAGACAGTGTGGACGGCAGAACCACACCCAGAATAGGGAAATCTCCCTGTAGGGTAGGGTGAGCAGCCCAGATGTGGAAGACCCGTCACCAAGTAGGCAACCGGCAAAATACGCCCTTCGGCAAGCCGGACACACACAGAAGAGCCCGTCCCAAGAGCAGACCGGGGAGAAAACCACAGACACAGCATCAAGGAGCGATGCCTGCGTGACCCCGTTGCGGGAAGAGCAGAGAACAGACATACATTAAAAAAGATAAACATTGAAAAGGGGTTGTGTGCATAAAACAAGCGCCATAAATACAAACAGTAATGTCTAAGTATAGTTGGACAAGACAATGGCCAGAGCCGCATGCGACAGTAGCCACCCGTCCGGGAGGAACCAATGTTCCCCGCGAGATAAAGAGACGGAGCAGGTCACGAAAGTGGAAAGAGGCAAGACCAACGCATTGGCCTAAGCACGCACCCCAAAAGCGAGCCTCCATGTAGAGTACACTACACCTTGAGAGCGTGACAGGAACCCAAAAGCAGAAGCATGGAAAAACCTGCGTGGAAAACAGCATAGAAATAGACAAAAAACTCCTGAACGGGAAGTGCCTAGAAAGGAGGGCACAAAGTAAGAGACAGCATAGGCGTACCTGGCGAAGACGCCATCGTCTATAGACAAAGCCAGACAGAAACGTCACCCATCCCAACGAATGGAGGAAAGACCAGTCACTGCAGAAGCAAAAGAAGAACGGAGGCGCCCCATGACAGCGAACATACCAGGGTGCGCCCACAGTATGCGCAAACACCAAAGAAGTGTGTCGCGCAGCTGCTCTGCCTTGCCGCCAGAAGATAGCAGGACGGCAGCCATCGAAGAACTGCCGGAGCGGAACAGAACAAGGAAGAGCACAGCGAGGCTAAATCACGCCCCTGGGGAAGTCAGGCGAGGTAGACCCCATGGAAGGGAACCGCTACCGACGCTTGGAAGTAATACGTACAACCGTAGACCCCAACCCTACCAGAAAGAGCAATATAGCGACGCAAACCTGTAAGTTGCATACACTGAGCCACAGAAGAATGTTCTGTGAGAAAGACTCCACAGGAGCGTACTAAGCCTTTTCTGCAGAAAGGCAGCTACAGAATAGCCAGCAAATACCCCACATAGGGTAAGTCTTAACCCCTGCGAGGGGGGTCCTCTTGGGATAAGGTCACAGTCAGAGGACGGAAAGGAAGGCAGAACCAGCCGACCGGCTGTACTGAACAAAGTCAAAGAGGGCAGAAAAACCGCGTACACCATCCGGGTACTACGTTATGAACCCAGGACTTAAAATAAACAAGGCAACATCGCCTATGCACAAGAAAAAGATACCACAAGGCCGAAAACTAGGCCGCAAGGTCCAGAAAGTCACGGTAGACCAGACATGAGGCGGGAGACCGCGGAATCAGCGTGGCAGTCAAAAAGGTCCACACCATTGAATGGCACATCCCGAAGAGCATCCCGAACATTGTCTGGGAAACGACTGTCGCGCAGCCACGCATGGCGGCGCAAAGCAACCGACCGGGCAAGTGCCCTACCCACAGAGTCAGTTGCATCAAGGGATGATCGAAGGGAAAATTGCGCCATTCCCCTGCCATCGAGAAGAAGGCGACGTAAGTCAGCCCGGGGCCCTTCTGGGAGAGAAGGAAGTAGGAGGTCAACTAAGTCCCAAAGGGCAAAGGAAGCACGTGCGAACACGCAAGACGTGTTTAATGCACGGATGCCTGCACTGGCAGAGTAAAAAATGTGGCGACCACATGTCTCCAGCCACAGAGATTCCCTAGTGGGAGGTAACAACAGTAAAGTGGAGGAAGGCTGCAAGTCAAAAGCCGCCTGGACAACCAGACCCTGAGCTCTAGGGTGAAGGGACAGGCAGAGAGGATCGTCCGGGGCCGGACGATGCTGGCGAGCAATGGCCCGATCAACAGGGTCACCAGAGGAGGGCCGTGCCCAGGTACCAAGCAGGATGTCAAACAAAGACCCACCAAGGGGCAGCAAAGGCTTCACCTCAACAGGCTCCATGTGGAGGAGATCCAGTAAAGGATCAGAGGGCAGGGAAACCACAGGGGGCTGTAAGCGAAGAATATCTGCAGCCCTGCGAATAGCCCGTGCAAAAGCCGCACTAGCCTCAGACGCCATTCTGGGGGGCGACAACAAACCGTCGGTAGGAGACGGTTGGAGACTAACTCGTCCACTAGAGAGTAAAAGTGGAGAGGCCTGAGGTTGATCCGAAGGCCACGGAACGCTAGGTACCTGCACCACGGGGCACCGAAACGACCTCGGGCACGGCGAGTCCGGAGAGACGTGAACCTCCTGTAACAGAGGAGCCATAGGCGCCGGCACCGGCGTCGACCGACGCCGAGACGGCGTCGTATCGACGTCGAGAACCTCCAGAGGGGACTTGGCCTGGGCGCGGTCCGACGGCGACCCAACCTCTATCCGCGGGGAGGAAAGAGGTCGACAGGGCGTCGAACTCGGTGCCGCATCCGACGTCAGCGCAGGAAGCCGCGCAGGGCTATGCGGTGACTGGACGGGTGGGCTGGACGGACTGGGAGGGCCCTCCGGGCCATGTCCCGTCGACGCCGTATCGACTCCAGAGCCGGAGTCGATGCACGCAGCCGGCGCCGAGGACGAATCCGCCAGCGAAGACCCGACATGAGTGCCTTCCTCCTCTGTGGGACCCGAAGGCGCACCAGGGAGAGGGGGTGACCCAAAGAAAGAGTGGAGAGCCTTTGAATAAGCCTCCATTTGGGTCCGTGTCGCTCCAACCCCCGGGAAGGGTGGGTATGGGGAGACGACTGCTGGGCGTCGGTGCCTGGCAAAGACCGTGAGCAACAGGCCCCAGCATCACGTTTACGGGAGGACGACCTCCGCGACTTAAGTTTGTGCTTACCTGTCTCCGAACGACGTCAGCGGGAACGATCCCGAGTGGGAGATCGGCATCGCGAAGGTGTAGGACCGGACAGCCGTGCGGCCAGCAACTTCATACGACGCTCCCTTAAGGACTTAGGTTTCATCTGTTGACAAGCGTCGCACTCTTCGGTGCTTTAAAGCCCGAAGGCATCGCACAGTGTTCTGTGACGCTGAAAGGCGTCGAGAAGGCCCGAAAAACAGGCCAAGGAACCGCTGGTTTTCCAGGATCCGCGTTGGGACGCGGAAAACAAGAAAACTGACGTCAGCGCGCTGGGAGGGGCATATATGGCCCTGCTGACGTCACGTCCGTGGACGACGTCAGGGCGGAGCCGTGCGGGGCCGCTCCTGGCGCGCAGAGGTGCTGCTGCGGAAAGTTTTCCGGATCCAGTCTGACGCCTGGGGGTATTCTAAGTTAAGGAATCTGCGGCTAGATGTCTCTATCAGATTGGGTCATACTAGGTCGGCGCAGTGGTCGCTGGGGCGGGGCACGCGGCAGGGGTGCCCGCTGTCACCGCTATTGTTTGCTCTGGCTATAGAGCCTATGGCAGTATGGGCAAGGCAGGAACTGGGCCGCTGGGGCATACAAATTGGGCTCAGTTCGCATCTCATTTCGCTTTATGCTGATGACGCGTTGTTTTATGTAACGTCTCCGTGCGAAGCCATACCGCAATTGCTGGGGTTAATGGATTACTTTGCAACTTATTCGGGGCTGCGCATTAACAGGTGCAAATCCCTGGCGTTTCCCTTAGCGGGGATGAGAGAGAGAGAGGCTGGAGAACTGCCTAGATTGGAACGGAGATGGGAGACGGACGATTTCAGATACCTAGGGGTACAGGTGGCTCACGGGGATACTAGGCTGAATCAGCTGAATATGAATAGGGTGGTTGAGTCACTGAGGCGCTCAGTGGAATTCTGGAATATGCTGCCGTTGTCGCTAATGGGTAGAATAGCAGTGGCAAAGATGGTGATGTTGCCAAGATGCCTAAACGCTTTGCAGAATGCATTGTTCCCGATTCCTGTGAAGGTATTTCGGCAATTGAATTCTCTCCTGGTAACTCTGCTTTGGGCAGGAAAGCGTTGTAGGGTTGCGCTGCGAGTGCTCCAAAAGCGGTATGAGGAGGGTGGACTTAGGGTCCCCAGATTTGATCTGTATTACTATGCGGCACATTTGCAGCATGCTGTGCAGTGGTTAGATGAAGGGGATTGTTGGGAAAAGTGCCTGCTTGCTGGACGAGTGTTGGCGGAGGACCTACCCGTGATCCTGATGGAAGGTGCTGGGGCGAGTGCGGAGCTGCTGTATGTGGTTAGGTAAACAGCCTGGATGTGGCAGAAAGTTGTTGAACGAGTACTGGGGCGGGCTCCTTTTCATCCAGAACTGTCCATCTGGCAGTTAGTTACGGTGCGCAGGATGGTGGACAACATGTCCTTTCAGGCATGGCGAGAGGGTGGCTGCATGTTGTTGGCAGATTTGTATATTAATGACACCTATATCACGTTTGAGAAGGCATTAAGGGATTTGACTTGGGTCCGGGGCAATATCTTCAATATGCCGGCTTGATGGAAGTGGCCAAGGTGACGTGGCCAGACCACGGAAACCCTAGATATATTGCTAACTTGTGGAGGTGGGCGCAGGATGGTGTCCTGGTTGTGTAAGGCTATGAGGGCTGATTCTGGCTCTTTATCCCTTAAGGCGAGGGATGCGTGGAATACAGATTTGCAAGAACCGATACAGGAAAAGGAGTGGGAAAGAACATGTACGCTAACGCGCAAGGTGTCCTGCAATGCCCGGTTGAAGTTGCTGCATTATAATTTTTTGTACCGGGTATACATGACGCCGGCGAGGCTCCATCGCATAGAAGCCTCCCGATCGCTTGAGTGTCCCAGATGTCATGGAGTGCATGCGGGTTTCCTGCATTTGGCGTGGGTTTGCCGAGAAGTTCATCAGTACTGGATTGATGTAGTAGCGCGAATCCGCGGAAAGGTGGGAATTGCGCTAGAGGTAACGCCTAGGCACTGTCTCCTGGGGTTGGTACCACGACGCAAGAAAAGAAAAATGGCAAATAAGCTAGAACACCTGGCACTGGTGCTGGCTAAACGGAGGGTAGCCATCTGTTGGATGGGTGAGAGAGCTCCCTCTTTTGTGAATTGGCTAAGGGATGTAGCTGAGTGGACTTTGGCTGAGGAATTGCACATTAAGGCCTGTCGAAGAGATGAAAAGCTGGATGAGGACATAGCAAGTTGGAGAGAATTGTGTAGGGAACTGTTGTCTTCAGTGGGATCAGGCGGTGAACAGTCTGGTGGGTCTGACGGGGATAAGAGTATGTGAGGTGCTTGTGTCAGCCCTAACGTTCTTTGTAATATGTCACTGAATGCGCTGCTATGCCATGGAAAGTGTAAAAGTATATTTACCTGTAATGGGCGCCTGGGACTCTCATGCGTGAACTAAAGATATGTCGTTGAGTACTGTCTCGAAGGATTCTGTAAACGACAGCTCAAGTTTGTTTTTTCAATGTTGAAAATGTATAAATAAAGTTCTTAAAAAAAAAAAAAACTCCAGCACACAGAAGTGATGATGTTACGCATTCTAGGTGGTGGCAAATTGATCTAGCCAAGGTTCTTCCCAGTCCTGAAAGAGATCTTGAGCCACCATTCAGGGTCCACGAGGCATCAACGTCTGATTTCATCCGTCCTGGTATTTAGAAATGCCACCAGGTACTGTACAACCAGGAAAACGTCCTGACATTACAGCCATGTCCAGAGGATCATGACCGCCTGACAAAGGGTCCCCAACTCTACCCTTTGATGAAAGCTTTCAATGGCAAGCGAACCGCACCTAGCTCCAAAAGACTGATGTGGGGTTGAGTCTCTACCAGAGACCAGAGGCCTCTGATCTCCATCCCTCCTAGATGGCCATCGCATCTCCGAAGTGATGTGTTGGTCAGCACTGTCTGCTCTAGGTGTGGAAGAGGATGGGGTCTGCCACTGACCCAATCTCAGTTCAGTAGCCACTACAGATCTTGTGCAGTCTCCTCTGACATCCGGACATAATAGGAAAGATTTCCTTGATATTGCATCCACTGGGACTTCATATCCCACATGTGCCACTTAGCATTTTTTGCTAGCAGAATGCCATCAGACCCAGCAGCCTCAGAGTCCATCTCACTGAGATCCAGGACCGAGGCTGAAACATCAGGATCATAGCCAGAATGTCCTGGAGTCTCTCTCCAGTGGAAAAGTACAGAACTGCACCATGTCTAGCATGGCGCCGATGAAAGGGAGTGGCTGAGTCAGGTGTGACTTTGGTACGTTGCTAGTGAACCCCAGAAAATGCAGAAGGTCTGCCGTAGTCTGGAGGTGGATGACGACGGCCTGTGGCGAGACCACCTTCAGCAGCCAGTCGTTGAGCTAGGGAAAGACTGGAAAGGCCAAAGGGGAGCACAGCAAATTAAAAATGCTTCTCGCCCACCATGAACTGCAGGTAGCACCTGGAGGATGGATCTATAAAAATAGGTGAGCACTACCAACCAGTCTCCAGTGTCGAACACAAACAGGACCTGAGCCAGGGTGAGTAATTTGAATTTCTCCTTCCTAGGAAGGCACTGAAAAGGAGCAGACCTAGGATTGGGCAGAGGCCTCAATCCTTCTTGGGCATTAGAAAGTAGCTGGAATAACATCCACAACCCATTTCTGATGCTGGCACCCTTTCGATAGCTTCTATGGCCTAAACAGCCTGCACTTCTTGGCGTAATAAGGAGAGGTGGTCCTCCGTCAGCAGGATCAGAGGACGGTGAGATTTTTATAGATGCAAGAGCCTAACCAAACCGGACAATTTGAAGCACCCACTTGCCAGAAGTTATGGAATGCCTTTGGGGAAGGTGGTGCTTGATCTTGCTACCAACTGGGGGCCTGTGTTGGTACGAGGGCGTACTAAAGAGACTTGGAGGAAGTGGCTACCGGGGGAAGGAAGGGGGGGGGTGGCAGACTGGGCAAATCTTCGAGATCTTCGAGTCCCACAGGACTTGTGGGAGTTGCATCCACAGCCACGAAAAGGCTGAGAAGCCTGTTGACCGTGGTGGCTAGGTTATAAAGAATGCGGCTTGTACCCCCTTCCAGCACAAATAAAAAAAAAAAAGGAGTGCGGCTGGAGTGGGGCCATGGTGAGCCTCAATGACCGGGCGGTGACCAAACTGTCCTTAAAGTGCTAAAGCGCCAATTTGACCTTGTCGCCAAACAGGTGAGTGTCGGCAAAGGGCATGTCCATAAGAGATGCCTGCACACCCCCTGAGAAGCCAATTGATCTCAGCCAGGCATGGTGATGAAGCGCCATTGATGGCACAATGGCCCTCCCCAGCAAGTCTGTTGTGTTCCTCCTGCATCCGATAGTGAACTTGGATGCATTCCTGCAGTCGGCAATAGCCTGTGCCTGGATAGCTCAGACCTCCTCCGAGACCAAGGGCAGCACTTACCAATCAAGTCCCACACTGTGTGACAATATAAGCCCAAGAAGTACGCGGGGTACACTGACCGGAGTGCAAGGCTGGTGGAAGAGAACATCCTCTTCCCAAAGGTATCCAGCCTCTTTGAATCCCTATTAGGCGGAGTGGTAGGGAAGGCCCCGAGATTAACTTTCGAGGCCACCACCACCTGGCTCTCAGGGAAGGAGTGCTGGGTGAGGAAAGCTGGATTTTCTGGAGCAGGGCGATTGCGGCAAGCGGTTGTCCTGTGCACAGGAGTACTGTGAATTTCTTGGCCTAGTCCCCGAGCAGGACATCAGAGAGGGCTTAGTTGAAGGGCAGGAGGTGTTCTGTGTGGGCACCCTAGGCTGAAGTACCTTCATCAAGACATTGGTCTGGACTTCCACCGAGGATAGAGTGAGGTCGAGGACCTCAGCAATCCTCTGCACCACCATAGCAAAGGAGGCCCCTTCCTCCATAGCCACACTGGGAGGAGAGACAAGGCCAGTGCCTGGTGAAGTGTCCAGACAACTGGCATCCGCCAGATCCTCATACAAGTTGTCTTCAGTAAAACGATTTTCAATTCAAGGGGGTCAGGGTAGCTGTAAGGACCTTCAGATTCACCACAGTCATACTCCTCACAGGTCAGGAAAAGGAGACACTGTCTCCGACCCGGAAGGTCTTGGTCTGATCAGCCCTGGAGTCAGCTCCGTATCAGAGTTGGGAATGACTATGGGTTCGGCGTCACAGGGAACAACACCACTGTACCGAACCCTGGCGAAGGTCGTGGATTTGGGACTGAGTCAGTCCAGATCCAAGAACAGATCCAGACGGCCAGACTGGCACACAGGGCGAACCTGCCGGTAGTAACCCAATCGGGCATCTCACAAATCAGTGGAGCCCTAGGGAGCTGCAGACGGGTCCAGTCACCCAAAGATGACCCACATGGCCTCATAGAACTCATTGAGTTGGAAGGGTCACTCTGGCTCTAGGTCATTCAGGAAGGTGCAGAGTGGAACCAGGCTCAAGCTCCACAGGGGACATATGGGAGCAGGGCCTAGACTTGTGATGCTCTTCCTGTGCCTCGTCCAAGGACTTGGACCGGCGGAGTGAATTCGAAGAGCGCTTCGACTTCTTGAACAACTTCTTGTGGGGCTTACCAAACAAGGACTTTGACCTCGGCGACAACCAGTGGGAATAATTCTGAGAGCAGGCCTGGGACCTTCCGCGCAACCAGGACCTGGAGCGGTGTGAAATCGTCCGGTGTCGAGGGACCAGGAGTACAGCAGTCGGGCAGGCCCTGGAGTCAAGGTCTGGCTCCAGGCACCACAAGCAAACCAGGAGGGGCTCCGTCTCAGATATTTGCCAGTGACGGGCTCCACAGGGTTTAAAACCCATAGGTTTCTTGGCTGACATCCCTAAGCCACACATGGAGCAAACGGGCTCAAAAAGGTCAACAAAATGTCAATAATGTGATTAAAAAAACCAACCACTGTAGCTCTTCCAGATCCGTGCTGACAGCACAGAAAGAAAGTAACTGAGGTCAACGCACCTCACTTCCAGCACGGACGCCCCGATGCAGAGCCATTCAACTCCACCTACCAACATGCAGAGGTGCTCAAGATTTTCTGGATCCAGTCTGACACTTGGGGAATATTCTAAGGTAAGAAATCTGCAGCTACAAGTCTCTTCCAGATAAGATTAAAAAAAAGACAACACTTGAATACACTTTTGGCAATACAGATGTGCCATGACCACTGCAAGACATTTGGTAAACACACTAGGTGCAGATTATCTTTACAGAAATGTTCAATGCACACATGAACAGTCTTTTTCGGTATCAGAAAATAAACTGAATTCAATCCTGTTCCTTGCTGGGCCTCAACAGTCCTTTTGATAGTAAAGCTACTGTCTCCTCTAGCAGCAGTGGCAGGTGTTGCTCATTATGGTTGTGCTTGCAAGGTAGAATGTGTGGGGGCTGTTCAGTGCAATTCAATCAATGCCTAACCTCCAATATAGAAATCAGCCATTTGTCGTTGGATAACGTCTTTCCCCGATTAAGGAAACTCAAACCCTTCAGTGTATGGTAATCGGAGAGGGGGTTGGAAGTGGGTGGGTGGGAGGGGGAGAAGTTGTTAATAAAAAAAAATCAGTACTTGCTGGCAGAGAAACACATGTCTTCGGGCCCTCTTAAACAGGATCTAGAACTGCCTTGAAAACTCACTCTTTAAAAAGGCTATTACGGTGAAGCCTGGTATTTTGTGGAAAATGACTGCTGGAAGGTCGGTGTGGTAGTAAGGTGGTATCTACTTAAGCCCACAGGACGACTACCTTATTTATTTCCACAGAACGGTAATGCAAAGCTCCCACAGACATGGCAGTCCCTGTGCCTAAAATCTTTCCCAATACTTGACCACCTGTAGAACAAATAAATGCTCTGCATTCAAAAGAAGATTTAGTAAATGTGGCTACTCTTCATGGCCTGAAGCCGGACACTCAGCCAAGCATGTCTACATAGCAAAATTCTTGTATTACCTTGGCTATAGGCATGGGCAAGTGGCATCTAAAGCACAACATGTAGAACATATAGAAATCATTTGCCTGCAGCAACTATTTTCTTTCTTGTCTTCCTATATGTTTCCATTAAGACGTATAAAATATTTTCCATCGCTTCCTGGAGATATGTCATCTAGAAAGAAGTTTGAGATATTGAAACGGTTCAGTTCATTGGCCCTCCCATTGCTACTTTTTAAAAGTGTCAATCATTTTGGTTTCTTTATCAGGTAGAGACACATCACCTTGATTATATGCCTTTTACGTGCTGTGAGAATTTCCATTTTATTACTATTTTAAATGTTTTTCTTTTCAGTGCGGCATTATACTATGAGGACATCATTCCTCTTCTTACACTGCCATTTCGAACCCATGACAAGAAGTAGCTCCTTGAATAACTGAGTGGCATGCTGAAGTTTCATTTGGGGATGAAGCTTTGATTGGTCATTGTTCTTACTTGCCTTGTCAGAGTCTGCCACATGTGGGTCCCGAGATCATTTTCTGGTTGATTGGCCACCTGGTCTATAAGCAGCCTCACTTGAATTTTGATACTAAGGCAAAGATGGAGAACATAATGTACCAAGGTAAGAATGGAGAATCATGTGCACTGTATTGGAGTATGTTGGGCTCTTATCCTTGGATTTAGCATTGATTAGTTCTGAGATTTGTTCAGGATTTTATCTCTTTGAAGGTGGTTTGCACAAAGGTATTTTTTTCTTAGGTTTCTGTGTGAGGTCGTTTGTCTGCCTCTTGGGTAACTGGTCACACGTCCATCATCCCTTATTTTGGATTAGTAACCGAAATATGATCTGTGTCAAGTTGTAAAAATATATTTTTTGTCTGTAATGAAGTCACTCCTGCGGATGGATCCATGTCTTAATTTACCTCATTTTCAAGGCTCTTCTGGTGCCAGCGCCTTTGATGTGATGTGGACGCGAGTCAGGCTTGAATTTTGCCCTTGGAGCCAACTTTGCTTCAAATTTGTTCTTCGAATGCAGTTCTGTCAAATGTAATTTTCTAGACTTTTCTCACACTAATTTGACCTTCTATACGAAAACACCCCGTGTGTTGACGCCGATGCCCCTTCCGACCCAATCCTAAAGTTCAGACCAGCCATTCCATTTGTTTTGATTGTATATTACAAGATGGAGTCTCTGTCATTCGAAACACGGCTCTAGATGAAGTTGTAATGGATATTTCCTTTGGATCGGAGACTTCATACTCTGCCATGGAATGGCACCAATCCTCTCCCTCCAGGTCAATTATGCAGGAACCGTTCTACTGATGCCCTAATTTTGGCTTCTTTCAAATTGTTCATAAAGCCCTGAACCATCTTTATGCCTCCCCCATTCTAAATAGTGATGTAGTAGCCCTGCTACGATCTTGCTACTGACTGACTTTTTATATTTAAACTGCCTACACGCAGAACAGTTCGATTCAGTGTGGTTGAGAGGAAGGCACAAATTACAAACCTCATGCCGAGCATACTGTGTCAACTTTGCATATCAAATGTCACAGACTCAAAAAGGCACATTTTCTCACATGCCTCGAACAGGCATATTTTTCATTATCCATCTCCTTTAAGTCATTCCCATATGATCAAAAGTATTGGGAAGTGGATCGTCGGTACGAACTAAAATTTCAATATTGGGATTCAAAGGGTGCACTAACATTGTTTCAATGGCAAAGCACAGATAACATTTTCTGATTCATTTGCGGTATTCAAACGGAGCACACAATTTCAAATCCAATGGTGGAAGAAAATAAACAAAGGTACGTTTTCTGCCCTTGTGAATTATAAGTTTGAGGAGCCGAGCCTCAGTGCGAACCAGTTCTGCACATGATTGCACTGGACCTAAAGACTATTTTAAAAAATCTGCAGTGTTCCCAACCAACCACTGTTGGCAGCAGAGTGCAAGGAATGTAATTTACAATACATGTTGTAAATACTATTTGACCCAACCAAGCATACCACCAACAACCAACAGACATCATTCGCTCAAATATCATTCACTTTGCTATGAACACAAGACTACATTGTGGCTATAAAGGCTTTATCAAAAAGACTTTTCTGAATGCTTACATAGAATACAAATATTTATACCTTGCATACAACCATCGGTTTAGCATATTTGGGAATAACAGACATACAGAAAGGGGCAATAACTCCTTTAGCGGACAGGGCAGCAGAGTTCAGGAATGTACTATCTAGGCATAGGCTCGGTAAAGAGTTTACGGGCTCAAATACACCAGGAGGCTCAGTACTGAGACAACTCTAGCAGTTGCGGTTTACAATTCTACAAATAAACAAGTGTAGACAGAAGACAAAGACACTGCAATTCCCATTACTTTAAAGGGACATTTGGGGCAACATGTGGCAGTGATCCGTCAGATGCACATGGTGCTCCTAATTATTGCGTTACACAAAATCCTTACTTATGACTCAAAGATATTTGCAAAAGACAATTAAATATACTATGTTCTTTAGGAATTCTAATAAGGGGTTAAAACAGCTTGTTTTTTCATCTTAGACTTTGTGTCACTCAGTCCCTGGGTTACACCTGTGAATGAATATTAGGGGAAATCTGACAAACATGTGGCGCACCATTAACATGTAGACAACCTTTACAATTTTTGCTCTCATGATTGATTTGTTACCATTCCATTATTTACTTTTCCAATAACAACGTTTTTGTCTATTTTCAGATGTCATAGAAGAAGAGAAGCAGCAACCTGACATCCGAGGTCAGTTCCCAAGAGAAATGAAAGTTCTCTAGCATCATCAATCTATGGCGCATACAGAAGTATTAAACAGCTTTAAAAACTCAATGCCATTTTGTAGATTTATAAATTACATGATTCAAAGAAACTAAAAAATAGAGAAGCAAAAGACAGAAACGCCAGCAACGCAGAGAAAAGAAGTACAAAGAAAACGGGTTTCGTTTTTTAAATGAAAATGAAGTTAGTCTGTCCCTTTGAGTCCGATTGAAATTCAGCACCGAGTCCCACGGGTTTCAAGCTGGGGGCTCCCAACAGATCAAGAAAGCAGGAAGACCTAAATCAAAGTGCTTGAGAGATGGTTGTAAACCTGCCCAAGGCCTGAAACTCTTAAGACGTATCATTCCAGTTCTCATTTCCCTCTGCTGCGCACCCCACACCTGATCCCAGCAACCAGAGTATATACACATAAATATAGAAGTAGGCGAAATTTTTCGAAGGCACTTCCGGAACATCATGGCTCTTCTATGGCACAAGTCTAAGTACACAAAATAAAATTTAACATGGTCCTATAGTGTAACAATTCTGTTGCACAGCTGGTGACACACATAACCCCAGTGGGTGTAGATGAACAGAAGGATACCTATGTGTTTAGAGTTCACACTCACTTCTCACGCACAAAATTTTACCATTAACCACTTCTAAAACCATTATGGTGCAACTTCGGGTGCGCAATCTGCAATAAGCCTATTTAAACCTACCTCAGGCCACACCATGCCCCAGCACACAGCTGACTGGCAGGTACAGCAGCCATGCACAAGGGAAAATTGAAATCTGTATTAGGTCCCAAGCAGGGGACCAACTGCGAATACAAATACCTAGTGTCGGAGCAGCAGCCTGGCATGTGTAACCCACAAGTGTAGCATCCTGACATTCTGGCCCATGAGGGAGAATAGAAAACATGCATGCTTGCTTGGCAGTGGGCCCACCAACCTAGCATGCATGCCAAGCACTGGTAGAAGTCTGGCTTGCACACCCAGAAATGGACAGCAGTTTATCATGATAATCAAGAAGGGTTATTTCAGTCTGGCATGCACAAACACGGTGGGCATAGCAACCTGTCATACGTTTTTAGGCGAAAGTACTGATGCCCAACATCAACACATAGCAAGCGTAGAACTACCAATGCACCCCTTCATGAAGCATGGTAATGTGCTTCTCAAGTTCAGAAGAGGTCAGTAGTTTGCCTTGCAAATCCAGCTGGAGTAGAACAGCCAGACATGCACACCTATCCGTGACAAAAATCCCAGGCGTGCAAGCTAATCTGCAGCAACCTTCCATATGCACCCAGTAAGGGTCACAACAGTATGACATGCTCACCCAGCAGTTGCAGATTGGCAGGAACTCCTTGGCGTGCCACAAAATTAGTGACTAAGAAGCATCTAGCGCGCACAGGTTCCCAAGGAGGTGTCCCGCCTCTGCAGTAAGAGAAGCTAGGCATGGGGACATAATAACCTAGAAAATGCAGCCAGCTGGGACATGCGGGCGAGCATCAAGGGAAATGGCAGCCTGATAGGCGCATCCAGTTAAGACACAGAAGGGTTACAGGAGCACACATCAAGGGCACAGTGCAGCCTGCGTTGTGCATCCAGTTGGGTCAGTCACGGAAGCTGTCAACGCACAGGCATCAATATCACACTGCAGCATGGCAGACTCACCATAGCCTGGCATGGAGGCCCAGCAAGAGTCCAGAAGCTAAATGGACAATACAAAACATTTTAAGGACCAGTTTGATTCTATCATAGCGATCAAACACATTATTTAAGGTTATTGGGTAGAAACATCACACACATATATATATTTTTTCAGCATACCAAAATTGTGCTATTACTTTGGAATGTACAAATATTCAAAACATCATTTGGTTAATGGTACAAATTCCTACAAAACCATATACAAAAAATATAAGTGGCCAGAAAGCGTAGAAAGATGGTCAAACTGTCCTATCTGGAAAAGCAGAAATAGTTGTCACCCAAGCCCATACTACAAAAAGCACAAGAGCCGGGTATGCCTTCCTTTAGGCTGGGCCTGGTCTGTGTTTCACAGAACACTACGAACTTTGCCCGGCCTGTTCTTGAAGCTGTACCAGAAACAGAATTCTCTTGGCCCACATTTCTGAGAGATGAAACTTGCTGGTGCTTCAGGAGGAAAAACATATAGGCCAGGCCCACCTTTTGCTTCTGGGCGCAGTTGTGCCATGTGCTTTAGGAAGCACCAAATGAAGGCCAGGCCTGGTCAGGTCTGTGCTTCAGACAAAGACTTGACAGTTCGACCCAGCCTGTGCTTCAGGAAGGGACTAACTTGGCATCCTCTAAGACCTACAGTTCAGCAAAATCTGAGATACTGAAACAGTCCGCACACAGCTGTGCACCAAGAAACCCTGATGCCCTAAGTATCATTGTTTGGTCAGCAAATCTGCTTCATTTGTAGACGCTGTTCAATTCCTCATGGTTTTGATGAACTCTTGGTTGCCACGGACCACACTGATAACGTTACAGTGATTAGTTACATCCACCCTAAAACTCTATAAAGCTAGAAATTGGATTTAGATTACATGTGAACAATTTGAGATTGCTAAATTGCAGAAAAAGATTGCATAAAATCATCGGTCGAGGATTGAGTGTACGTGTGGGCAGGTCACCTGCCTGATTTAGCTATATCATCAAGTCTAGTCTTCTCCAGACAGAAAACATTTCTTAGTGGAAGCTGGCAGAATTTGAAGGGATAAGGGGAAAAGGAATTTGCATATAGGTTTAAAAGAGTACATCGAAAAGAACCAGCTTCCTTTCCATGGTATAATGGGCAAAACTAGCAGCTCAGCCACATGGAGTAGAAGATTTATAATGCACCCAGTGTCTGCACCGAAGGGAGTGTTGGAGCAGAGGAGAATGGGCAGGCAGTTATGGGAAAGTAAAATATTTATAAATGGTTTTAAAAGGCACAACAGGGAAAAGGGCAATTGGGGAGCAATCCTGAGTATGCCTGCACCAATGTCAATCCAGCAAGCTCCTTTCCCTCGAATTCCCAAATATTCAGCTAGCTTGCAGAACCTACTGGCACCTACGCTTACTAAAGTGCTGGTTCAGAGGTACGCTCTGGAGTCAGTCTATTTGCCCAAGGGGGAGAAGAGGGCTGGATAAGAGGAGTTGGGCGACTTGGGCTGTCAATCCATGGAGAGACTTCTCATGGAGACGGTGTGGACCTGGAGCTTTTGAATGACCACTGCTCTCACATGAACGGTGCGCCTCCTGCCTATTGAAGCCATTGCATCAATGTTCTAGTTGGTGGATCACACTGTTCTTGGCAGAGGTGACAAAGACTTGGAACTGTGCTGAGGGCAGAGGGAAATGCTACCAGCCTCACATTCCAACTGAAGAGAGTAGGTGGCAGTGCCTGCAGCGAGTGCAATTGACTTTCACGTTTGTGGTGGCTCCGACATTAGAAAAAGCAAGCGGATTGTCCAAAGGATGCTTCGTGTGACTGGTTGCCTCTCCTGCACGGAGAGCACGTGCGACTTGGTGCATAAGAGTGCAGCTCCCCAAACACACTTACTATAGCTTAAGTGGCAACAGGTGGGTGAGAGTGAATGCCTATTGTGATCTTCGACACACTTGGTACTTCAGACAAAAGAGTTGAGAAAGGTGGAAGACACCACAAGATCCAACTGCGTGCACTCAGCAATGCTGATAGTTGAATGATGTGAAAACACATTGTGTGCCCATGATATTGCTCAGATGGAAGAAGTGCTAGAGCAGTGTGTGCTGCTCTCACAGCTCCCAATGTTGCTTTTAAATCAAGAGTGTGTCTGCATAACACTCCAGTATTGCTCAGATAGGACGCACAACTTCATGTGTGTGCATGCACGCACATACAAGTATGCTCACATGCCAGAACAGTAATCCAAGTTGAGGACTAGAGCTCTAACATCTGCAGCCATTCGGCTTCTTATAGCATCTGATCTGCTGTATAAAACCATGTATGTAGTTCAGTCCACCCAGATTACACGATTCCAGAAGAAGTCCAAGTAATCAAGCGACTACGGTCACATCATACATACATACGAGGGAACGGTTCATTGTTAAGAATCAGTCCATGTCTGTGCTTTGAGGACCGTCTCTTCAAGGATTGCTGCTGTAACTGCCAAAAATGAACACATGGCAGTTTTTGCGGGAAGAAAACGCTAAACCACTCAAAAGTAAACATTAGGCAGATAGTTCCCTTTCCCCCATATGTAACCATAGGATCACTCTGGGAACATACCCTTGTATCAGAGTGGCTTTGCACCGCCTTCGACTGGGCATCAATCTGCAGCTCACCATCAAAAAAACAATTTTGTTTGGTTTAAGACATCTGTGGCTTCTTAAAACGTCTTAAAATATTACCCAGAAATCTCTATCACAGACAATCTATCAGGGCCCACGCTCTCGTACATAAAGCTAATATAACCAACAGACAAGCATAGGGTACATCTCCTCCCGTTATATAGTCCCAAACTTCAGACTTTCCTTACAGACAACATCGCACAGAGAACCCACCAAATTGCTACTGAGCACCTTTCTGCGGACTCATTATCCCCCCGATGCCTAGAAGGCAGGTCCCTCAGATTTGTTAGTCCCAAAACCCGAAGATGGCTGTGGATAATGCTGAAGTGGCTGGAGAATTCTAGGCTGCAGGGACATGTTTGACGAACAAGGCTCCGGGTGGTCTTATTGTTTTTCCTCAGAATCAAGTTGGTGTGACAGGGCTGGGTTCTCAGTTGATGGTGTTGCTGGAGTAGGGAATCTATTCGGACCACTCCTCCTCATCGAACTCTGAGGAATCATCTTCAGAGTCACTGTACTCCACAGCGATGCGGCGGGACAGGATGGTAGCCACATCACTGCCACCCACGTCCTTTTTACCGTGCTCCAGTGCCTCCTCCACCTTACGTAGCTCAAACCCTGCGGATAGGAAAGAAACAGGAGGGGCACCTTGGTAACTTGGTTTGGTGAAAATCTCAAACACTCTGAGCTGAAGAGAAGGGGGAAAGTGTCATGAGAGATCAAATGAGAGACGCTGACACCACAATCCGTAAGCACTCATTTTATCCCAAACCTAAAATTCAAACCGTAACAGTCACGCTGCTTCAAAGTAGTTACAATCTCTGCTTATACGTGAAGCATCCAGAAAACTCTGAATTGTCCAGAGATCTACAGGAGTTTCATGTTCATATTTTTACTTTGAATGTTACAGGCAACCTTAATCATATGGCAATGGCCAGTAGAAAAATGTTTTCTCCACAACTACTTGCACACATTCACACCCATGCTCACAAACTATAATACTTGCAGTAGAGTTTTCATCCCAGGATCACTGAACACTGAGGTAAGAGCATTTTAGCAACGTGAGTTCAAGCAGAGGACCTAAAAAATGTGAGATTACTTGTATGAAATGATTAAGGACCAGATGTACTATCACATTGGTCGCAAATTTCAGATTGACTTTTTGAGACCAGTAGTTGATTTTTGCCAAGTAACCTACATACTGCTGGGTCACTTTTCAAATTCAAAAGTCTTTGGAGGGGTTGCGAATGATCTGCCTGATGATTATTATTTAGGCAGGTCACAATTTACGGCCCCCTGTTTGTTCCCCTCAAAACTGCCATCTCAATTCCCAAAGGGAGAAGAGATCGCAAAGCGAACACTTACCCTTTACACTTCAGTTAACACCTCCTTTGAAATGTCGGCAACTGTTCAATGGTTTGCGACCGGAATTGCGTTCACAAAGCATTTATAAATTGCACACCAAATTGCAGTTTTATAAGAACTACTTTTTTATGCCCCTTTGAAATGGTTAGTGGATATGGGTCGCAAAGACCATTTTATGAGTCAGAAACACTTTCGGGGAATGGTCCTTGTTGAGACCTCTGATGCTCAATTTGTGGATCTCTTGTGGGGGCAGAATGGTCTCTCCAGACCCTTCTGGTTGGCGGTCTCCTGTACAAAGTCTTAGGTCAGCAACTGCATCTATGAATGCTACGGATTGCTCTAAATATTGCAAGGTTCAGGCTGCCATGCCCCTTCTATTTAGACACTCCCTTATTCATGCCCCTGGTGCCTTTTTCTTACACATATTAGGACGCGACATGAACAGAGAGCCAAACCCACAGCAAAAACATCAAACTGTTCACACCAACATCAGATGTGGCTAACAATGTTTTCATATAGCCTTGATTACAACCCTTCATAGGAGTCCCTCACACATGCCACTTAAGGGGAATTGATCAGAAGCTAATCATGGAAAATGCCCAAGAAAGTGTGGCATGTTACAAATTATCTAAGTATGTACTTGCGTCTGTCGCCCTATTATGTCCAGAAGCTTTTCCTATCCCCCAAGCACTGTGCAGGCTCAACTCTGAAACAGGGAGACATAACTTTCATGTTGCATGGCAACAAGAGCTCTTCTGTCAAACTCAGCAGTTACTTGCTTGAAACAAAGGTTTACAAGTAAGTCTTACGTACAGACTCTTGTGTGATTAAGGTGGTCATAATGATCTGAAAAGCAAAGCTTGGGAATCCGACTTCACCACTGTGAATCCCATCTGTAGAACTACCAGCAAGAAGTTGAGACATCCAGGCCACAACACAGGGCACCCAGTGTGATTTCGAGGTAAAGGACATTCCAAAGCTCTTCCATTTCGAGGATACACACCTTTTATGCTTGAAACTTCTCCTGCAAGGTTAATCCTCTCCTCATATGAACCAAGCTTACTACGCCTAAAAGTTGCATGCTTTCTACAGCCACAATGTTACTGGTCTGTATCTGTGGTTTTCTGGCATTAGAATCTTCCATAGATTTACATGTTCTGCAAAATTATCCTCAGAGTCAAAAAACACAGACTGAAGTAATTGGCCATAGCACAAGAACCTATGGGAGATCCAATGTTTGGAGAGGACAATCTAATGGAAAGAGAATATCATTAAGGTAAGAAGGAAAACTACTTACTTGTAATCGTAGTTCCACATCATGAAATCTCTTTAATATCTCACCCAAGTGTGAGATCTTAGAAAACATTCCAAGAGAGAATACCACTTCACAATTAAATAAACGAACTAGTATGCCCATCGAGACACTTTTTATGCATAACAGCACTGAAATTAAAAGTAGTTTTAGAAGGAATTCGTCTGCTCAAGCCATTGGTAATTCTTCACTTAAAAAAAAATAATACACAATCAGAACTAGACAGGCAGAAGCCTGGTTATAGAATTGGAATTAAACACTTTTTAGCAATCAAGATGTTCTAGAGGCTTCAGTAGCTCTCCTGTGACATCAATACCTCAGTTAATTTTCTCAGATGACTAAGCATAATCACTACCCTCATACAACTTCTCCTAATGTTTATCGGGAGGCGTGCCACTCCTAAACTCTGTAATACAGTAGTACAATCATACCCCAGGGGTACTGGGAAATCCAGACCTATGAGTGAAGTGACAAAGATAATATGTTCTTTAAACACATTCTGGGCTGGTGACTTTTATGTCGGACATACAAGCCTGCATGTAAAATTGTTCCGATTCGTTCACAAAACCTGTTCATTTCGAGGTTTCAAGGCCATTCCGTTTGTGTTAGAGTAAGATTTCTCCTGCTTTAGCAAACCTCACACCTCTACCTTTCCTGTGCGGTCACAAACTGCCCTGAGAACGGGACAGAGTGAGTCTCCAGACTCGCAGTTGAGAGAGTCAGAAATGGTCTCAATGTAGATAGAGGGAGGAGATCCCACAAAAATAGTCAGAAACAGAATGCTCCTCCAGGACTTGCGGGGCCATTAACATTTTTACATAAAGCAGACCATTTGTTGCTTCAGGCACCGCATAATGACCATCAGAGTAGTATAAATAATACCCCTCTGTAGTTGACTCGTGTTTGTCGAATGGACGCAAAGGAGGGGTAGGAGATGAATCTCTACTGGACTGCCCTTTTCACTCAAGTCCTGGCCTTGCCTAAGTCGGATAAAACCTGTGTAGTCGGCTACCTACCCTGGGGCCAAGCTTCGCTGGCAGGAGGAGGAGTTCTGAATAGGAAAATATTGGAATTAATGTTCGAGCGATGATGGTTGCAGAGAAATGAGCCGAGGAAGCGGCATTCCTCTGCTTGCCTGAACGGACTAGAAGCTCCTAACATGACCCTGGACTGCTATGTGCGCCCAGGGGCCATTTAGGTAACACAGCACTGGGGAAAACTCTTCTGCAACCAGATGTTAAGATAGAAGCGCCTAAAGCTTTTATCACTTGGGGAAGTGTGTGAACCAGCCTACTATTTTGTCCTCCATATTGATGGCAACACACTCCCTCAGAAGTAGGGCAGCACAAGCTTTGTTATAGAATGGTAAATATCCTTCACAACGAATTTTTTATAACGAATACTATTACCCCGCATTCAATTACAACGCATGTTGTATTACAACGCTGTCCATTACCCCGCATACCATCACCACGAATAGACTATTACCATGCATCTTTGACTAGGCATAAGGTAAGTTTTTCATTACTTTAAGATGTTAATTTATTAAAATATATATATTTAATTTAAAGATTAATGTATTAATATTAATTTAAATGCCATTACATCGCATGTGCTTTTACAACGCATGCGATGTAATGGCGATCCACCTCGTTGTGACGGAACTGAGGTTCTTCCGTTTCCTCACAACGACGTGCACCAGCCCTCAGACAAAGAAGGAACCAGGAGAGAGGAACCACGAGGAGATCGAGGTAAGGGGGATTGGACCTGGGGTGCGGGTAGTGTCGGGGGCGGGGGGGGGGGACGTGCAGGGTAGTGTTTCAGTGTAGGGACTGGACTGGAGGTAGGGGGAGGGTCATTCAGGGGGTAGTGTATTAGGGTTTAGGGTAGTGTTGTGGTGTTTGTGTAGTGTAGGGTAGTGTTTTAGGGTAGTGTCGGGGGGGTCGTGCAGGATAGTGTTTGAGTGTAGGGACAGGACTGGGGGTAAGGGGAGGGTCGTGCAGGGGGTAGTGTTTTAGGGTTGTGTTGTGGTGTTTGTGTAGTGTAGAATAGTGTTTTAGGTTTTAGGGTAGTATCGGGGGGTCGTGCAGGGTAGTGTTTCAGTGTAGGGACCGGACTGGGGGTAGGGGGAGGGTCGTGCAGGGGGTAGTGTATTAGGGTTTAGGGTAGTGTTGTGGTGTTAGTGTAGGGTAGTGTTTTAGGGTTTAGGGTAGTGTTGGGGGGTCGTGCAGGATAGTGTTTGAGTGTTGGGACAGGACTGGGGGTAAGGGGAGGGTCGTGCAGGGGATAGTGTTTTAGGGTTGTGTTGTGGTGTTTGTGTAGTGTAGAATAGTGTTTTAGGGTTTAGGGTAGTGTCGGGGGGGTCGTGCAGGGTAGTGTTTGAGTGTAGTGGAATAGTAACATTATTAAAATTAAGAAATGTACTGTTTTAAAATATTACTCGAGTATTCATTTTAATTACATTATTTTTCAATTACTTACCCACCCAAAACCCCTGTTTTACTGCTATCCCGTCCCAGTGGAGAAGTAACATTTTGTAAAAAATATTAAGAAATGTACAGTTTTAAATTAATACTCTAGTATTAATTTAAATTACATTATTTTAAAATTATTTACCCACCCAAAACCCCTGTTTTCATGGCATCCCGTGCCAGTAGTTAAGTGTCTAATTTTTAAATTTTAACATATTTACACATTTATTTTTCGTTGTAATAGCATGCGTTGTTTTAATTTGCGGGGTAAATGTACTTTTAATACTTTACATACAAATTTCGTTGTATTTGATTCGTCGTAATAACTTGCGGGGTTCATTGAATTTGCGTGGTGAACAATTCGTTGTAATGGTATGCGGAGTGTTTGTTTGCGGGGTAACATCATATATTCGTTATAGAATTGGATTCAAACTATTTTTAGCACCCTGAACACTTGTGCTTTACTAGGCACATCTATTTACCTTTGTTCGAAGACATTATTTGAGTCACAAGGTACCCTGTGATGACTAAGTTACCGATCAGCATGGGCACAGACTCCATTGTTAGATTGTTTTTCGTGTAGAGGGTGAATGTAGGTATTGAGTGGTGAACAGGTAGACATAATAGCGACCATGCAAATGGTGTTTAAGAGTAGTGGATTTTAATATTACAGACATGTGCAACAAGAGACTGACTCCGGGGAGGAGCGTGGGCACATGTGAGTCTATAGAACTACAAGCTACGATCAGATGCTTACACAGTACATAACATTTTCGATGCATAGCATGTGTGGCTGTAGATACACATGCTATGCCTAGACTATAAAGCAGTAATTTCCAAATCAGTGGCTAGTTGGTGGATGATACAGATGTCTTAAATAAAGTTCCTAATACTGTCTGGCCAACTTTAGCTTGTTGACAGGCAATAGTATCCGCGCAGTAGTGCTTAGTAAAGGTGTGAGAGGTTAAGCATGGCTGCTTTACAGATGTGAGCTATGGGAATGTCCCACAAAAAAGGCATGGTTTCTCCTGCTTCCTAGTAGAGGGTGGCATTGTTCGAGTAAGGGACACTTTTAGCTTTGAGGTAGCATGTTTGGATACAGTTATAATCCATCTAGCTATATCACTTTTTGATACAGGTGTCCTTTATGAGGCTTACAGAAAGTGACAAAAAGCTGTTGAATTTTAGAAAAAGGTTTAGTCCGGTTAATGTAGTACATTAGGGCTCATTTAAAGTCTAAAGTGTGAAGGGCCCTTTCTGCAAAAGAATTTGGGTGTGGAAAGAAGACTGACAGTTCAATTGTTAGGTTGAGGTGGAAAGGAGACCACGTTAGGAAGGAATTTAGGGTCAGTTCTAGGCACAACCTTAACTGCATGAACCTGGATGAAGGGTTCTTGTAAAATAAAGTCTGTAACTCACGAATAAGCCAAAAGCTAAGAAGAAGGCTACTAATTTTCCAGGATAGGATCTGCAAAGGACATTAGTGCAATGGCTCAAATGGGGGAGCCATGACCATTGTGGAATGAGATTCCGGGGTGGGGAGCAGGTGAAACATTGGGTGATCTCACCCTTTTAAGGCCTTCCATGAAGGCTTTAATGACTAGGAGCCTAAAAAGGGAAGAGTGCCCCCTGTTTTGCATGTATGCCGCAATAGCCACAAGGAATAGGCATATGGAGCTATACACTAACCCTGATTTTTGTAGGTGGAGCAAAAAGACTATCTTGAATCACTGGTTTAAAGGGGTCTAGTCGTTTGGAGATACAGTAGTGGGCAAGCCTTTTCCACTTCGCTGCACGGTATACCCTAGGAGTGGGCCTGCGACTCGCATATCCGTGTACTCCAGAGGAAGGCTTAAATAGCCAAATTCTAAGACATCAAGTGCCAAATGGCTACATTGAGATGCCTGTGGTCGGGGAGTCGGATGCTGCGTTGTTGCTGCATGAAATGGTGCGGCCTGTTGGGGAAGCTTCACATGGAGAGAGAAAGACATCTCAAGGATGATTAAGAACCATGGTTGCCTGGCCCATGTAGAAATCACTAGGATGAGGGTGAGAGATGTTTGTCGCAGCTTCCTTACCATGTAGGGAATGAGTTGGTGAGGGGAAAAAAAGTACAAGCACATGTCCGTTAACAATTCATCCATACAGCATTGCCAAAGACTGTGGGTGTGGAAACAAAGTTTTGGCACTTCTGAGAGTGGCAAATCGCTCCATATGTGGGAACCCCCAGGGTTGGAAGTAAGAGAGTAGGACTATTGGGTAGAGTTCCACTCAAAGACTAGATGCGTCCTGCTGAAGAGGTCTGTAAAGTTGTGCTGAGAGCTGCTGTGAGCTAGTACCACCCTGTTTCTGCAGGTAGTACATGGCAGCTATGTCTGTTTTTATCAAGAGTACCTTGTCTTGAATGACCTGAAAGAAGGCCTTGAGGACTAGGTGGATGGCTAGTAGTTCTAGGTAGTTGTTGTGGAAACCCTGCTGCTGTAGTGTCCAGAAACTCTTCACTGTTGTGGAGATATGCTCCCCATCTAACGAGAGATGCGTCTGTGGTGTTGGGTACTTGTGGAAAGGGGTCACTAAAGGTCCTGCCCTGTAACAGTCTGTTGCTGCTCCTCCACTGCAGAGCGATGAGTACTGACCCTTACAACACTAAATCTTCTAGATGACCCTCCGCTTGCGATCATTGTGCTGAGACATTCGCGCAATACGTGCATATAGATTCTGGCATGGGGAACTATGGCAATATACAAGGCAATCATCCCCAGCAAGGACATCACTGATCTGACTGGAAGACGACGATTTGGCTGAAAAAGAGGCAGAAGCAGCTGTTAAGTTAGCACTCTCTGAGGGCTGGGATATGCCTTGCAGTGATGGCTTTCAGAATTGACCCAAGAAATGGCTACATTTATAGAGTGTGAAGATGGCATTTGGTGGCGGTTATTGTAAATGCCTAACTGTGGAGCAGGGAGATGGTGGCTTGAGAATGTGCTCGACACTTACTCCTGACAGCGCTCTTGGTCAGCCAATCTTCTAGATATGGGAACACGAGTGCCCCCACTTCCAAGGTGATCAATCATCACTGCTAGGAGTTTTATAAACACCCTTGGAAAACTAGTAAGCCTGAAGGGTAGCACCTTGAACTGGTAGTGTTTTCCACTTACAGCAAAGGCAGCGCTGATGATCAGGATGGATGGGTATGTGGAAGCAGGCATCCTTCAGATCTAGAGCAGTCATGAAGTCACCTTGGTGCAACAAGAGAATAGCATTCTGTAGGGTTCTCATATGAACATGTTCTAATAGGATATATTAGCTGACGGGCAAGAAGTTGAGGTCAGAACGTCTATAGAGTTTGGAAGCAGATTCTGCCCTTTGGTTCACCAGGACACAGCAGTCAAATTCTGCGATGGAAGCCTTAAATGAGGATGCTACCCTCAATAATGGATAGAAGGATCTAGACTGCAAGGCAATCTCTTCTGGGGATCCTCGATAGAAGAATGTCTTAAAACTATCACTGCTGTGGAAACGCATTAGCATTTTGAATCTTATTTGTCGTGGATTCTTTTGTTTTGATAATGGCTTTGGCAGAAGCATAATTAGAGTATAAACAGACAAGTGCTGCACCAGTGAATAAAAATAGCTTTTGGAGGTGGGTTCCGGATAAAAGGACGAAGAGTTTTGACATTCTGCATTTCTTACTTCTGTGAATAGATCATTTGCGGATGCACCAACTGACTAAAACCTTTAGTTAGTATTTCATAATTGATGATTCATTTGTGATTAAGGGAATCTGTACAATAACCTGAATGTGCTTTCACAGTTGTACATATGGAAAAGGAAATTCCTTATTAAATAGCCGCGCGCCAGAAGCCAATGGCCACATTTTTGGGATCCCTTGATGGAGTCTAGAACCTCGTTTTAGCTTGTTGAAGGCAGTCCATGGTGGTTGTGTGGTTTGATTGCACCACAACTGTCTTTGGTATCACTGAAGGTAGAGAAGAATTGAGGGCTTGAAGGACACCCCTGAACCTCAGGATGATGATTCAGAAGGCATCTGAGTTTGTGAAATAATCATGAGCCCCATGTAAGCTTGTGCACTGAATCATCTACAAGATGATAAACTCCATTTCCCGCCACTCCACCAAACATTAAAATTTCAGATGAATCCTGTACATTAAGAGCAGCTTCAACAGGCCGGAAACCAGGAAATCCTGGATTAGAACATTGGTCTTAATGAATAAGTTATTTACCTTTGGAAAATGCCTCATCTGATAGAGACTATCTAGCCACAGATTCCTTACCTTAGAATAATCATTAGGTGTCAAATTTGATATGGAAATTTTTGGTGAGCAGTACTCCTGTGTGCAGGTAGGTGTGGTGTCGTTCGGCACCACGTGGCATCCTCAGCGCTGGAATGATGTGTGAAGTGCCTATGTAGGAGTAACCCCAGCACACTTATGTCAGTTTCTTTTTGTGGTTTTCCACGCCAGAAGTGTGGAGCCATGAAGGGCACGGACCACTGATGTGCTAAACTAGGAGTTTGAAAGGGGAACAGCCCGTACTCTAAAATCTGTTGGCAGAGCATGGAGGAGGGCTAGGTCGGTAAGGAGTCTGCGGCTAGACAGTCTCTTTCAGATAAGGTGTTAACGAAGGTTAGTAACTTGCTTATCTGACAGAGACTTCTAGCCGGGGATTCCTTAGAATAGAGGGGCTACGATATGGATTAGCCTAGAAAGTCCCGCAGGACGGAGCGGGCAAAATGCATATCACGCCAGACCAGACTGTCCAGGCAGTAATGCTTTGCGAACGTGTGCAGGTAAGCCCACATTGCTGCCCGACAGATATCCAGGACAGGAACTCCGCAAGCTAACGCAGTGGTCACAGCCTTAGCTCTGATGGAATGAGCTTGAAAGCCTGGAGGAGGTTGCTTTTTTGCCAATGATTAGCAGATTTTGATGCAGTGCACTATCCATCATGCAATGGTGCGTTTCTGCACCGCCTTTCCTTTCATTGCTCCGAATTATCCCATGAAGTGTTGATCGTCCACCCGAAACTATTTTGTGCAGTCAAGGTAGAATGAGAACGCTCTTTTTGGGTCCAACCGATGGTATCTCTCATCTTCATTAGAGGGATAAGACAGAGCATAGATAGTAGGCAGAGTGATGGACCAGCCTATGTGAAAGGGTGTTAACACCTTCGGTATAAAGGATGCTCTACGAAGGACCAGTTTGTCTGGGTAAATGTTGAAGTACGGAGGATGTGCTGACAGTGCCTGCCACTCACTGACACTCCATGCAGGTGTTATCACCACTAAGAAGTCCGTTTTTATTGTAGTAAGCCCAAGAGGGCAGTTATGTAGAGGTTCAAAGGGAGCAAACATCTGATAACTAGGTTGAGGTCCCACTGTAACATAATGAAAGGTGCTGGTGGAAACATATGTTGAAATCTTTTCAGAAACCCATTTACAATAGGGGACTTGAAAAGCAAGAACTGATCTGGCAACTGCAGAAATGCAGAGATGGCAGACAAATAACCTTTCAATGTGCCCCAAGCAGAGCCCTGCTGGGCTAGGGTAAGAATAAACAAAATAACCTGGGAATAGGGTGCAGAAAGGGGGTCAACTATTTTCACCTGTGCACCAAGCCACAAACTTGCTTAAATGGCAGTCCTTGGTGGAGGGACGCCTGGCTGCCAAGCTAACACTGCAAACTTCAGGCGAAGGTCAAAAGCTGTCAACGGTCACAGCTCAATCTCCACACATGAAGGCGAAGCATTTTCAGGGTCGGGTGCAGAACCCTGCACTGCTGCTGTGACAGAAGATCCTCCTGAAGAGGCAGCCTGATCGGAGGACCCATGCTCAACTGCTCGGGATCCCAGACTCTCCGAGTCAAATCCGTAGCCACAAGAATGATTTGGGCCCGGTCGTTCCTGATCTTCTTGAGAACTCTGGGCAAGAGTGGTATGGGAGGAAAGGCGTACATACAGGAGGCGGAGCTCCATTCGAGACGAAAAGTGTCTCAGAGCGAGAGCAGCCTTGAAAACTCCAGCGAGCAAAACTGCTGACATTGCGCATTCTCGGCAGAGGCGAACAGAAATAACCAAGGCTCTCCCCACTCTTGGACGAGACCTTGCGCCACCTTCGGATGGAGATGCCATTCGTGATCCGCTAGGCATGGATGCCCGAGGTTGTCCGCTCTGACGTTCAGAGGGCCTGCCAGGTGTTGAACCACAAGGAATATGCACTGGTATACCAGCCAAGTACAGAGGTGCAAGGCCTCCCTCTTGACAAAGGCTCCATGACCCCACACCGCCCTGATTGTTCCAATACCATATGGCGGTGTTGTTGTCCGTTAACACCTGCATCATTCTTCGCCTGACTGAAGGAAGGAAGGCTTTCAATGCCAATCCGATCACCTGAAGATCCAGTAGATTGGTCGTCTGCCGAATCCAGACTCCACATCAGAGTCGTTTGTCCTCCACCTCTTCCAGAGGGCCATTACAGCCCAGGAGGGATGCATCTGTCAGTACAGTCAGCTGCAGTTAGGGAATGGAGAGGGGTCTGCCACTGACCCAATCGTGGTTTGTTAGCAACCACTGCAGGTCTTTTGCAGTTCCCCCTGAGATATGGACTATGTCGGAGAGATTCCCTGGATGCTGCGCCCACTGGAACTTCAGGTCCCACTACAGAGCCCTCGTATGCCAGAGGGCATGTGCTAGTGGCAGGTTGCAGGAGGCCATGAGTCCCACCAGCCTCAGTCAGTCTCACCGAAATCAGGGATACATGCTGAAACATCAGTATTATAGCCTGAACATCCTGGACACGCCGCTCAGGAGAATAAGCCACAAACTGCACTGTGTCCAGAACAGCTCAGATTAAAGGGAGCGTCTGATAGGGAGTGAGGTGTGACTTCAGCATGTTGCTAATGAATCCCAGCAAATGCAGGAGGTTCGCCGTTCCCCTGACCTCTGTAGATGAGCTGTAACCAACACCATCACTTTTGTGAATACCCAAGGGGCGCTGGTAAGGCCCCAAAGGGGAGCATGGCAAACTGAAAGTGCTCTTGGCCAACGTGAACCACAGGTAACGCCTGTGGGCAGGTAGGATGGGGGATGTGAAAATATGCGCCCTGCAAGTCCAAAAATACCATACAGTCTCCTGGGTTCAGAGCAGACAGGGCTCAGGCCTTTTCCAAGACCATGGGCAGCACTTGCTCAACTGAGTCCCAGATGGAATGGAAGTACTGAGTCCCAGATGGAATGGAAGTACTGCCCCAAGAGGCATGTAGTGTTTACTGACCACATTGCCAGGCTAGAGGAAGAGAACATTATCTTCCCGAAGGTATCTAGCCTTTTTGAATGCCCTCTCCAAAGGAGTGGTAGGGAATGCATCGGGGTTGACTTTGGAGATGGAGGATTGAGCCCCCCAACCTCTCTGGGGTGGGGTGCTGGATGAGGAAATTGTGGTCTCCTGGGGCGGGCGATGGCAAGCACTTTTCCAATGCACATGAACTCCTTAGACCAAGCCCCGAGTAGTACGGCAGTAAAGGCTTTATTGAACGGGAGTAATGGTTTGATGGGAGCAACTCCTGGCTGAAGCACCTCTGTCAAGAAGTTTGTCTTGACGGCCACTGAGGGCAGCGTAAAGTCCAGGAACTTAGCCACCCTCTGCACCACCATTGCGAAAGAGGCACCCTCCTCCTTAGCCACGGTATGGGGAGAGGCCAGGCCAGTGCTTGGGGAGGCGTCCAGTCCATTAGCATCTGGTAGATCCTCCAACCAGTTGTCCTCAGGATCTTCTGAAGTCTGGTATTCATATGGGTCTGCAGACTCCTCCCAATCATCACCCAATTGAGGCCTGTCATAGGAATAAGGGGTAACCAGAAACAGAAGTAAACCCTTTGACCCAGCTGAGACCGGTTAAGTATTATAAAAATAGAACAACGTCTCAACTGGTATATCATGTAGGGGGGACTGTTCATAGAAGTGCGTCAATCACATAGCACAAGGAAAAAGGGACGAGGGAGACCAAATAAAGGTGAAAAGGTTGTTATTTGCATATAGAAGCACTACAATACAACTAAATTGCAGTAACCATAGCAACCAATTGTGCACTGGAAGTGTTGCAGTGAGTAAACGGTGCAGTGACACAAGTGATTAAGGAACAACGTGAGGCGGCGGAGAAAACAAAGTGAAACAATAACGTAGGTCAAACAAAAGTATTTACAATTATAGGTACAATTTCATTGTTTGTAAATGACCCTTTTGGGTGCCGCGAATGACCTTGGGAAGTCGACGGCATTTCGACCTAGTTAGATTAAGGTCATCATCAGGACGATGGTTACTTAATTCTTGAAAAGTGCTCTATAGATTCAGAAAGAAAGCGAGGGGCACACGATCCTTAGCACTCATGTACCAGCTCCCTCCTTCCAGCGTGCTCACGTGACCCATTCCCAAGCGTTCTCACGTGACCCATCTGCCGGCCTCCACTTATACCGAATCAGCCGAGCAGCACGCATGAGACGCTTTACTCGTCCCTCCGCCGGACTAAACCCGGATACGCGGTACACGGAACATTGCAGAAGTATTCACTCCTTCCTCCGGACATCGGCTCCCGTACTACCGTTTGGATTCACCCTTAAGGTAAGCTCACGGTGCCTTTTCCAGCCCTTGCTTAGTTGCTACCGTCCACCTTCCCGAAAATAACTCCCGGCGTTTCCATCCCCCTTGTCAGCCCGCAGCCCAGCCTTGCACATGCTGCCTCCAATAGATGTGGATTTGTAGCCCTAGACCGCAGCCCAGCCATTCTTGAGGCTGCCTCCATTCAGTGACGCCTTTACAGGTAACCTCCAAGCAGACTTCTACTTACATTGACACGCTGTGCTCGGGCTCCTTATCCTGATCCCTTGCTTTCCAATTTACAGCAGTTCCTGAGTTACAGACTCCTGCCCTTCCCCTTCTGGATTCTCTGCTCCTCAGTTACAGTGCCAGCAGGTATCCTTATAAACACTTTCCCTGGTTTCTCTTTGTTTCTTTCTGGGCTCTACTCCTATTGATTATCCCTCGATTTCTTTCTGAATCTATAGAGCACATTTCAAGAATTAAGTAACCATCGTCCTGATGATGACCTTAATCTAACTAGGTCGAAATGCCGTCGACCTCCCAACGTCATTCGCGGCACCCAAAAGGGTCATTTACACCCAATGAAATTGTACCTATAATTGTAAATACTTTTGTTTGACCTACGTTATTGTTTCACTATGTTTTCTCTGGCGCCTCACGTAGTTCCTTAATCACTTGTGTCACTGCGCCGTTTACTCACTGCAACACTTCCAGTGCACAATTGGTTGCTATGGTTACTGCAATTTAGTTGTATTGTAGTGCTTCTATATGCAAATAACAACCTTTTCACCTTTATTTGGTCTCCCTCGTCCCTTTTTCCTTGTGCTATGTGATTGACGCACTTCTATGAACAGTCCCCCCTACATGATATACCAGTTGAGACGTTGTTCTATTTTTATATTGTCATAGGAATAAGGCACTGGCTCCGATATGGCCATACAGCTCCATATCGGAGTAGGGAATGATGATTGGGTGGAGCCACCGCTGGGCATCGGTGGCGCTGGCACTAGAGCGGGTACAGGGGAAGGTCAAGGCCACTCGACAGGCGCTGCTCCGGATCAGTTAATGTATCCCTGGGGCCCAACCTGCGCAAAGGATGAACCTGCCGGTTGAAGGCCAATAGGGGTTGCTCCCAGACCCACGGGGGCCCAAGGGCACTCCAGAGAGGTCGGGCAGTTCAAAAATGAGTTGCATGGCCTCATAAAACTAGTTTAGTTTGGCAGGGGCTGCTGTGGCTCCTGGAAATTCAGGGAGGTGCGGAGATGGCCCAGGCACAGACTCCACCACAGAGGTAGGCCTCGAGTGCCAACGGCCCAGCAACCTCCTCGAAGTCTTGCGTTGTGAAGTAAAAGACCTCGTTGACTTTTTTTTAATCTTTTTGTGGGACTTATGTGACTTCCTCAACCATTAGGAGTAGGACGATGATTGCTGGGTACGACTCCACAAACTATCTCGGGACCTTCCTCACGACCAAGATTTGGAGTGTCGCAGAAACAATCGACATCAGGCAGCGAGGAGCTTGAGGGATTGCTCCCTCAGTGCCTTAGGATGCATTGTGTGGCAGTCCTCGCATGTCTTGGCGTTGTGGTTACGCGCAAGACTCCAGAGACAAAACAAATGCAGGTCCGTCATCGACATCTGTGAATGACAGGCTCCGCATGCATTAAAACCGGAGTTTCTGATGGGCATCCTTCACACCAAGAGACAAAGTCTCGAAAAAATCTTTGACAAAAAGTCAAAGAAAGCTCTCCTCCGAATCGGTGCTGACCGGTGTGGAAAGAAAATAACTGACGTCAGTGCACTAGGGTAGCGACTATATAGGTACCGCACAGGTCCCTTCCGGCACAGACGACGGCACTCGTGTCCGAATGATGCCACCTATCAGCCCGCATTAGTACTGCTCACCAAAATATTTCCAGATCCAGACCGACATCTGGGAAATATTCGAAGGTACGGAATTTGAGGCTAGAATACTCTATCAGATCTTTTTATGTAGCTAGTTTGCAGTTGTCTGCTCATTGCCAGGAGGTATTCTTGGGCTATGCTCTACTTGAAACCACGATTAGCTAAGACAGATTCTTAGAATTGCAGGTGAATAGCTGCATCTACTTAAACGGGATGTTCCTCTAGTCCATAATAAAGGATTGAATTTATTGGACCTTAAACATGTAGTGATCTAAGAGGCAGCCTCTAGTGATTGAACTGGAGTTGTAGGATTTTGTCTTTTTCAGTATCGTCACTGTTGAATCCTTTAGCAACAAGACCCTGTATGTAGACAGCAAGGTCCTCAACACTGAGGCCCTTTCAGAGGGATTTTTTAAAACTGATCAACGGAGAACTACTCCACACGGAATGTGAACCATCATGGTCATACAGCTACTCCTCTGGGTGACCCCCTAAGTATGTCCGGGTAGGTGGCACACAAACATATAGAAAAGAACTGCATCGCCTTACCATATATGTTTACCCATACCACTTCCCTTTTGTTTAAGGAGATTGTGAGCACTTTTTCATGATGCCCAGATTGGCCTGTGAGCACCTTATTGCTCTATTCTGCAACCTCAATAATAAGACATTGTGGAAATTTTGGGGAGCTCATTTACAGTCCAACTCTCGGGAGGATAAACCATGAAAAGAATCAGTTAATTGTTCCTGGACTTAATCCCACCACAAGGGTATTTTTCAAAATGAGCAGCACAATTGACTGAAACTTCAACTCACAGAAAAAGGCTAAGAAAAAATAAACAAACATTTTCTGTAAAGATATAAGAAAAAATCAAATAGGCAGAATAGGGTTTTGAATAAAGTATCAAATCTGCTTTAAAACAATGGTTTAAAAACAAGAATTATAAAAGGCAAAAGATCGTGTATTTCGAGGCCTCTTTGCTGCACTTAGGAAAAAAGTTCTCTGAATAACTGACTCTAGTGCCACTTGATTATGATGCCCACCTTCCAATAGATAAAAGAAATAACAAAAATTTGAACAGCCGAGCTGCCGTTTTAGCTAGTTTTGAAAAAAACTGAGTTACATAGTGTATTCTGTAATCCGACTCACGGCTGCGATACAAGGGCTTATATGAATTTAGAAAAAATCTTATGAGAAAGAATGAGGATGATGGGGAAGTCACAGAGGACAGAGCCTTTTGCGCCACAATGTCCAAAAAGGCATAAATAAGATCTGCAGACAATGTACTTTGCCGTAGGCTTGAGGGGTAAAAAGGTCCCGATCCCTTACTGGCCGTATATTGAGCGGGAATTCTTATTCTAATATTTGCCCTTGACAGGGGGAAAAACCCCTAACCCCCTAATTTGAGCAAGGTTCAACAAGGTTGTCAGGGCAAAATGAATTCGTCTTATTTCTTAGGAAAAATTCCAGAAGGCAATGGTTCGTTTTTTGGGTGTTTATAATGATTTAGTCACTCTATTCATAAGAGTGAGTGGAAGAGTGAACTGACAGCCAACACGCGTTTCACCCCTTACATGGCCATCTGGCCTGGGGCTTCTTCAGGGCGTAATCAAGGATCAAGGGTCTCTCGAGAGACTTGCCAGACTACAGACTGAGGAACCATTGCAGGGGCATTATGCCCATTATTTTTAGCTACATTAGAACGTACTAGACTGAGACGTCTAACTATTTCCTGACCCTTGATCCTTGATTACGCCCTGAAGAAGCCCCAGGCCAGATGGCCATGTAAGGGGTGAAACACGTGTTGGCTGCCAGTTCACTCTTCCACTCACTCTTATGAATAGAGTGACTAAATCATTATAAACACCCAAAAAACGAACCATTGCCTTCTGGAATTTTTCCTAAGAAATAAGACAAATTCATTTTGCCCTGACAACCTTGTTAGACAATGTACTTTGGACTGAAAATGTTTGTGACTGCTTCAGCAAAACTTGCGTTCAAATGCTGGTTAGAAATATGGTTTAATAAAGAAAACTGAGGTAGGGTTTGGCCAAATTCAGGTCTGGGGTCACACATACAGTGAGACCACTGCTGGAGAGAAGATGATTACGTAAGTGACTTTCCGTCACAGACCTCTGATTAATTACATGCATCATAGGAGATCTGGTTGAAAGAGTGGCCAACAAAATATCTCAAATCCATCCCAACTACCATCAAAATGTAGAAAATCAGCCATGAAAGAGAGAGATTCAGAAGTGATGGCATGCAAATGAAGACATGGTTACCTTGACGGATGGCAGACAGCAGGTCACTTCGTGCATCACTGACAGGAGGCAGGGAAGTCTTTGGCTTGGGAGCAGAGGGTGTTATAGAAGGGGCTGATGGAGGGAGAGGTGGTGGTGGGGGTCCAGGTGGAGGTGGTGGAGGTGGGGCTGGTGGAGCCCCGCTCTGGGGTTGAGGTGATGGAGGTGGGAACACGGAAGTGTAGTCCAACATTGAGGCGGGAGGCGGAGGAGGAGGAGGGGCATTGAATGAAGGATGAGGGGGGAAACCAGGGGGAGATGGAGGAGGTGGGGTAGAGGGTGAAGTAAACTCATACAAGGGCGGTGGCAAAGGACTCTCCCCATAGGGGGGTGGTGGCGGAGGGGCAGGGGGTGGGGAGAATCCTGGCCTAGCACCTGTTGGGGATCCCACGGGGGGTGCAGGAGGCGGGTGGCCAGGGCTGACTAGACTGGAACGCTTCACCAGTCCTGGCCCTCCTGGTTCATCCACTGGAAAGCTGTAACTGGAAACCAAATAGAAAGAAATCAGACTCTGGCATTCATTTTCAGGCCGCTGGGCATAGCTGGAAAGGTGCTCTATTACATGATATACCAAAGCTGCAGAGATGGGAAATTACAAGCCTCTCGCAGAACCCCAACACTCTTCAAAAGGAGCTGAACCTCTTGTAGCACTCTGAGCCCTGCACCCTGACAGAAGGATTCTATTAGCTCTCAGGTAAGATCTCATATTAAAGAGTCAAGCCACCCACACTTTCACAGAAGCCTTCTACATATGGCACCAGTGCCTCCCAAGAAGCACTCGATATACAAAGCTCTCAAGCAATGGTGTAATAAGCTTGTCTGTTTTCATTCTGAATGTGTGCGATGTCTCATCTTTTACAATCTTTTAGAGAATAAATTAATTACTTTAACTTTTATTAATATATCTAGGTGATTTTATAAAACTATAGCTAAAAACAATGTCAACATACATTAAACATTGTGTAGATTGTATAAAGCAAATACAGTATACACCGGATTTCACGGAGGAATGTAGACTATTTACCCTAGATTTATAATAAATACTGCAAAAACAAGGTTCTGAAAATGGAGAGTACATTTTACTTCAATAATTGGAAATAAGAGCAAAACGTTATCTGTATTAGTCCAAATTTAAAGAAACATTTGATTTATGTACTGCAAGGAACTGATATAAGGTCCCAAATGGCTCTGTCACATGTGAATATTTTTATGTACACATTTTTAAGAGATCATATTATCAATAACATTCAATGGATGGAACAAAATGAACAACAGCAGCTTACATTGACAATATCATTTGGATATGTAACAGCACTACAGAAAACTTTAAATTGTTTCACTCAATGCTTAATCTGCATAGCCATATTCAGGTTAGCATTACAATTTGTAATGCAGATATACATTTTTATGTCAGAACTGGAGACAAGGATTATGCTTTTCTTTCTTGCCTTTACTCATTTAACAGCCAAGTAATAACACTACATCTCCCATCAGTCCAAGGATTTTAACTACAAACATGTTACTAAAAAAGTCATATATACACCACAGGCAACAATCTAAAAACAACTGAACATTTTCTCTCAGCTTCTTTCTTTCTTCCCTGCTCAGTAGCTAGAGATAAGGGTTTTTTTGCTTTCTTAGTCATGCAATGTCTTGCCTGCAGTTTGAGGTAGTGCTACTGCAAATAACTACAGGCTACAACATGGGTCAGTACAAAATAAAGCAGGCCTGTATCTAAAAAATGCCCAGGTGGCATTAAAAACAGCTTCACAATCAGTCTTTTTTAAAGGTCCCACTGTGGTAGAGGGGTGGGCACAGAGGTGGGTGGAGGCATTTTCTATGCAATGTTGAAGATGGTTGGATACATCGGTGCGTCAGAAGAATTGTGGTGTCCCTGGTGAGGGACTCTGCCCCTCGACTACTGTAACTAATAACGGCCTTGAACAGTGTCAGTAGCATCCATGCAGGAACAAGCATTTGCAATGCAGTAGGTCTCGCAGTTACGCAAGTTTAAGCTATTTGCATTGTAAATGACAATGCCTTTTATTTATGTTTTTAAAACAAAAACAAAAATAAAAGGCATTGTTATTTGCAATGTCAATAGCTCAAACTCGCGTAAATGCAAGACCTATTGCATTGCAAATACTTGTTTGTTTAACACACCCCTGCCCCTCTCCCCATCCCCTGCCTTCCTTACCTTATTGTTTCATCAGATGAGCCCACCCCGCTTTTCGCCGCCGCAGCCCGAGCTGTTGTGGAAGCCTTCTCCGGGCCGCTCTCAGCGCGACCCGGAAGTCAGGCAACCTTGCCTGGGACATGGGCGGGGCATTGAGCGCGCGTCCGGAAGTGTCCGGGGCTCCCGTGAGCTCAGGGAGCCCCGCGTGTCGGAGAAGCGAGGCAGGAGCCCACCCCGCACTGGCAAGCAGTAGAGGAAGTCCGGCGGGAGCCCACCCCGCCTTCGTGAATGCCGCATGATGCGGCCGGAGCAGGATTCAAGAGCCGGTAAGTGGTGCATGCAAGCGCGCCGCGCCTGGACAGGAGATGTGCATGCGTATGGTGCAAGCAGGAGTTGTGATAACGCCGCGAGCCGTACACGTGCACATCTCCTGTCTGTTAAGCTTCGGCACAGACAGCTGAAGTGCACGCGTACGGTTTGCGGCGTTATTACAACTCCTGCTCGCACCATACGCGTGCACATCTCCTGTCCAGGACTTGCCATACACGTGCACATGTCCTGTCCCCCTTCGCAGGCAAGTCGGCAACAATAGATCTCGCTTACGCGAGCAGCGCATGGCGCTGCATCGCTAGGCGAGACCTAAAAAGGAAAGGGTGGATAAGGCAGCAGTCCCAGTCAGTATAAAAAAAGCCACAGCAAAGGAGGAAACATCTTCACAATTTTCTCCATGTTGATTAAAAACCCGGCAGGCCTCATTGAATGCCACATTGTGGAACATTCGGCATTTAGCTTGGACTCTGTATGTATTTTTCTACTGATTTTGACACGGTTGATAGCTGTTCCATTTTTTTGAGACATCCGGATGATTCCCTTTAAGCTACACTCAGTTTGTGGAATAGAGTAGCTCCTGATACCAAGGAATCTAGTTTTCCGCTCTCCTTAAGTTTACACCATCCCCCTTAAAGGGTAAGCCCTTTAAGTTGCCCCTGTAGAAACAGTTTTCAGTGACTGTGACTCAACTCCCAGGTATTCATTTTCCTATAGGACTCTCATTTACTTAATAGTTTGACGGTATACCTTCTTTTTTCAGAGCTCTCTTGGTGCCGCAGGTTTTGCTCTTACGAGGAGTCCTACTGCATACAATTGATGATCCATGCCTAATGATGGTATAAAAAGAAAGTTGCTGCTGCAATGGGGAGAGGTGTAGGAACCCTAAGGGATCAATGAACAAGTTACTTACCTTCGGTAACGCATTATCTGGTAGAGACATAGTCTAACCGCAGATTCCTTAACTTTTTAATTCTCTCCAGGCGTCAGACTGGATCTGGAAATTTTTCAACAGTACCTCTGCGCGTCGTAGGACTCCGTGATGACGTCGACTCTGGTTCTGACGTCAGTGGAGTCCTATAAGTCACCTAAGGCGTGCGGACGTCAGTTTCTTCTGTGAAACCGTCCGTGCCATAACGCAGAGTCACTATAGAAACTGGTTGTGGAATCAGTGTGCCAAAAAAAAATCTATGTATCTTTGAAACAATAATTAGAAAACAGAAATAAATGGTATGGCAATACCAAGTCAAGATCTACAAGGTAAGACCAAATAGTTTATGAATTCACACAGCTACATGAAAGAACGCTCAGTGGTGTATAAAACCAGTGCTGAAATAGGGTAACACCCTTACACCCAGATAAGGTCCATATGGAAAGATCAAATGGTACAGTGAAGCATATAGCTACTTGAAACACTGACCACCAGTATAAAAACCAGGGTTGTAAAAGGAAATACCTCTTACACTACAAATCGTCCGCAGATTGGGGAGAATGGGCAGGGAGTTAAGGAATCTGAAGCTAGACTATGTCTCTACCAGATAATGCGTTACCAAAGGTAAGTAACTTGTTCATATGATAGAGACATCAAGCCACAGATTCCTTAACTTTTGCATTAAATACCATAGCTCGAAATTAACAATAGACCAGACGTACGTAGGAATTAGAAGAAAAAGAGCATGAGCTCCTTATAAGAACTGTGGCAAGAACCACAGGAAATGTAAATATAACAACCCTACAGGCAGGGAAAAAACCATGCCCCAAGGGCAGCTGAATAACACTGTGTCAGAAGACAACAGTCAACAGTAGGATAGTAGTACATGACCCCTAAAGGGATAAATGAGCCTCTGGACTAGAAGGCAATAATGAATACCCTAAAACTACCATTACCTATACCAGTAGGAAAGTAGTCAAAAGAACTTGTCCTAAGAAATCCAGAAAAAACAAGTTCCGTAACTCATCCACATTAGAGCTTAGATGAATAAACGCGTTCATCGTAAAGTCGGAAAGACCAATCCAAGAACAAAAACTGATGCAAATCATAGTCTATACTTGGAGAAAACATCATGAGATAAAATGACCACTACAAGGGTCCCACAACGCATAGAACCTGTAGAGACGGAAAGACTGCAATTATCCAAATAAGAATATGCCATAAATAATTAACAAACAATGCCCAAATCTATATAGCTCATACTCTGTGTGCATATATAGATCAATCAATCAAGTGGCTTGTAGAGCGCGACTCGTCACCCGTAAGGGTCTCAAGGCGCTGCGGGTGGGGGATGGCTGCAGATCTGTTGCAAGGCACTGTGGTTCAGTCGAAGAGCCAGGTCTTGAGGTCCTTCCTGAATTGGGGCAGTGATGGTGATTGCCTTAGGGGGAGAGGCAGGGTACTCCAGGTCTTTGCTGCGCGGTAGGAGAAGGATCTTACCCCGGCCGTGCTCTGGCGGATACGTGGGATCAATCCTCTTAATACAGATATATATATATCTCCAACAGAAAAGGTTGCCCCAAGTGAGGACGCCCTCCCGGAAAGTAACCTCTTGCAGTGAGGACAGCAGTAACATCCGCATTCCGCTTTCATCAGATTTTCATCGTTGCTCACAAGCCACACAACAAGAAAAGAACAGCAAACGCAGTAGAGAACACCTGTAATTTATTGAATGAGTCCAGCCCCCGTGGGCGTGTGCTCCCGCCCCAGTGGGCGTATGCTCCATTGCCTTATGGTATTTGCAGTCTCTACTTAATGATAAAATCCCCAGGGGGGGTTGCCGACTTTCTTAGTATAATGAAATAAAATCCCAGTGGGTTGATAAAAGCTGGGAATGTCGAGTGTGCTGCTAATACTTCGTCACTCACATTTGAGCATTTCCGTTCCTTGATAAGCGTCGAATCTTCCAGGCGCCAAGGATCCGCCTTTACGCGGCGGTTCGTCCTCGCGGACACAGCCGCTCATATCCAACAGAAAAGGTTGCCCTAAGTGAGGACGCCCTCCCGGAAAGTAACCTCTTGCAGTGAGGATATCTGTTGGATATGAGCGGCTGTGCCTAGCCGCGAGGACGAACCACCACGGAAAGGCGGATCCTTGGCGCCTGGAAGATTCGACGCTTATCATACACATACATATATACATACCTATATCTACAGGACCTGACACAGTCACAGATAAAACTACAGTGAAGAGAAAAGCAAGCTGCAACTCATAGTAAGATCTGCAAAAATATAATACATATCCTGTCTTATTGCCTATGGCAAAGCTATATCTAAATATGCACAACACAGATACATTACAGCTGTGTGTACGCCATATACCCTGGGTGACTTAGCATTAAGATAATTCCAACTGCTCAAAAGTATCCTGGGAGGCTGTTACTATCATCAGCCTAAAAGAAAACACAGGAGAATGAAACCTTGCTAACAGAAAACACTTACTACCACACTTGATCCAATAGGTCAAAATGAAGTACAACTCAACCCATGAAAATCTCAAAAAGAGATATCCAGTTGGCATATTGGACCTCGAGAAATACTGGACATAACCGAAATTTGACCGCAAAACTGACATGGGCTCATAAATATATAAGGGTAATTACACCAGCATATCAAAGTATATGGAAAGGAAAACTCAGGGTGTTCTTAAGGAATAGAAGAGCCATAAAGGTGAACATTCTCTTAAGAAATTTTCCCAGAAAATGCTGGACATGGCCGTAAAACCGAAACACCCTAGGGTCAAAATATTCTGACACTGCATTCCAGATAACATTACAAGCAGTGATCGCGGAACAACCATGTTCTAAGAAAGGAAGTAAGCCAAACAACCTTCATAAATGACGGTAAGCGTTAGTAATATAATCATTCAAAAGAATACAAAATAAAGCACAGGAAACCTGCTATCTGTAACGCCTCCAAGAAAGAGAAATACATATCAAGAGACAAAACCCCAAGCACAGGCCATGAACACACAATGTGGTAAAGCTGGCATAACCCCCTTATAGGGCAGCATAACCTTTGCAAAAAATCACCTAATGCAAAAGCAATCCATGCACCCCCCCTGAATTCAAAGCCAAGTGCACCCCGCCAAAACTAGAAAAAAGGACTGCAATCAAATGAAAAACCGATCAAACAAGAATGTCCTAGTGGCAATCTTGGTCAAATCTGACCCAAAAATTGCACTGAAGTGGAAATTCAGAGTAGGTGTAAAGAAAGGTCTCCCATAGGCATAAGCAAGATGTCCCTATAAGAAATACTGAAAATCAAAAGTAATGCATACGAGCATACCGATCGCTTCCAAAGAAGCATGAGGCTTAGGTAATCTTACTAACTGGAAGAATCGCAAGTAAATAATCTCTTGAGCATGAAGCCCATCATAAGAGGAAAAAAGGGAATGAAAAACCTAAGCAATAGGTATACCTGTACCACATAACCTGTCAAAGACAGTATTGATACAATAATATTTGCTAACTAGACAATACTACATCAGGTGTCACCACCAGGCGGAACTTATACCACCATGGCACTGCCATGACAATGCCCAGACGTGGGTCCCGTGCTCACTGCGCCACTGGATTCAAGCTAGCCTGGCTGAAGAGGGGTGATGCCCCGAAACCGGTCTTAGGTTGCTTGTTTCTGGTCCAGGGAGGACCAGGCTTGGCAGTTCGGGCTGGACTGTTCTCATAAGGAACAGGGTCAAGACTGATTTGCATATGGCTGGGTCCAAACTGGGGTGGCGTTGTGAACAAAAGAATGATGGATTAAACCCAGATCCTTGTGACTGGGGGTGAATGTTTGCATTGTTCAGCATTCCGTCCATCAATTGTTTCTTTTGCATTTGACGCCCTAAGTGGGAAGGGTATGCCCAGACATGGGTCCCGTGCTCGCTGCACCACTGGATTCAAGCTAGCCTGGCTGAAGAGGGGTGATGCCCCGAAACCGGTCTCAGGATGCTTGTTTCTGGTCCAGGGAGGACCTGGCTTGGCAGTTCGGGCTGGACTGTTCTCATAAGGAACAGGGTCAAGACTGATTTGCATATGGCTGGGTCCAAACTGGGGTGGCGTTGTGAGCAAAAGAATGATGAATTAAACCCAGATCCTTGTGACTGGGGGTGAATGTCTGCATTGTTCAGCATTCCGTCCATCAATTGTTTCTTTTGCATTTACTGCCATGGCGTGGCCAGCCGTACAAAAACCAAAAGATTAATATCCCCTATATGACCCTAGTATAGGGAAAAATCAATTTGATATATAATTAGAAAAAGAGAAACTACGACTCTGTTTCACCTCGTCTATCACGGAAACGCTGTAAAGCAGAGTCTGTCTGGGCACCAAATAGATGGGTGCCATCAAAGAGCATATCGACCAAAGCAGCCTGGACAGATTCTGAAAATCCTGAAGTTTGCAACCAGGCACGACGCTGAAGTGTCGCCGCGGATTGTATGGCCCGTCCTACTGAATCAGTAGTATCCATGCCGCATCTAATAATCAGCTTAGCTGCCTGCTGTCCATCCCAAAACAACTGTTCAAAATTAGATTGGAGGTCATCAGGAAGTGTTGGCAACAGTCTGCAAGGAATCCCACAAAGCGTGAGAAAAATGGCCAAGAACACGAGACGTGTTCGTGGACCTTAAAGCAGAACTAGTAGAGGAAAAAATATGTTTGCCACACAAATCTTGTCTCCTAGAATCTCTATCCAATGGAACCATAGGTGAAGAATCCATATTTTATGAACTACCAGACTTCGAGGGGTAGGATGTTTTAGGAGACAAGCTGGATCTCCCGGAGCAGGCAGGTGCCTGCGAGATATAGTCCCATCCACTGAGACCCCCGTATCAAGCTTAGCCCAAGTGCCCAACAGTATGTCGTACAGGGCCTAACTGTATGGGAGAATAGGCTCCTTGATAAAATACATCAATCAGGGGATCGTTGGACTTCTCCACCATAGGCAGAGATAATTCAATACTGTAGCCAATCTCAACATATCTGCAAAAAAGGAACTCACCTCAGTAGCAAGATTAGGAGGGTAAAGTAACCCAGAGGCTGGGTAAGCCTCCAGCCACTAGCCTCACCGAGTGAATATAGCCAATTCTCCTCTATAAGAGGTGGAATAGTCTCCAAAATATGCTGTAACAGACCTGACTCTTCTGTTTCACCCACTACAAGGAGACATCCAGAAGCCCGACCATTAGAGAAAAGTGGAAAAACAACATTTTCCTCAGTTGGCTCTACAGACTCCACACCCGACGCTCAGAAAGCAACGCCTTGACGTCGAGAGGAAAAGGAGAAATGACTTCAATCGGCACCGCAGACGTTACTGCCGGAGTCAGCTGATCAAGGATCAATAACAAAGGTGGAGACCCCCAAAGGCCTGTGCACCGGTGCCGAAGGGAAGCTGCCCGGCGCCGACCCAACGACCCCAACAGCCCAACTTGCACAGAGGTCGAACTCACCAGTGTGGCTCCTGTCACCTCCATGGGGCTCCGACGGCACTCCAGAGAACGGTGGGGGCCCAAAGATAAGATGCAGAGAATTGTAGTACTCTCTCATTTGGCCCATCGACGCCCCTGCTCCCGTAAAGACAGGGAGGCGCAGTACGGAGTCTTGTATGGCCTCCTTAACCGGCAAGCGGGAGGAGCCATGGGGGACAGTCTCCATGCGACGAAGTTGGAGGGTGCCGCGACTTCAAACACCTGTGCTTACCTCGTTGATAGAGAGCAATGTCACCGTGACCAGCTCAGACTCCTGGAACGGCCCAAAGAACAACCCTCCGAAGGAGAAAACGGAGACAGAGGCCAACGTGAAGTCTCTGTAGACCACGACATCCGCACCGCTAGAAGTTTCATACGGCGTTCCTTGAGCGGCTTCGGCTTCAGCTTCAGCCAAGTAATAGTCTTTGGAGTCGTGGTTTTCCCCTAAACACCACATACAAACAGAGTGTGTGTCTGTAACCGACATTTGTCGAGTATAAGACCCCCAAGGCTTAAAGCCTGAAGACATAAGAAAAGCACACTGTTTCCAATCAACAAAGTAGGCCTGAAAACGACCTGAGGAACCTCTTCTCCAGATCTGCGTTACAGTGTGGAAAAGAAGAAACGGACGTCCGTGTACCGGAGGGGACTTAGATGACTCCACTGATGTCACAACCGGAGTCGACGTCATCATGGAGTCATACGACGCCATCCCCCAGCGCATAGAAGTGCTGCTGAAAAATTTCTGGATCCAGTTGGATGCCTGGGGAGAATTCAAAAGTTAAAGAATCTGCGGCTAGATTTCTCTATCAGATACGGGACGTTGCTAGGAATTCTTGGCTTCAGTTGATGCTAGTGACAGACTTCGATTTTCCTCGGAGTTTACTTTTGGATTGCGAGTTTGAGGTGGGGAAAGAGGAGGCAGTAAACTGAGCCTTGAAGAATTAAAGACCAACAGAAGCTCTGCATCTGTTGTCCATAATCCTAAAAGAAAAAGACTGAGTGTTAGCGGTCTTCATATCATCTGAGCCATTTCTAGAACTGTGGCTTGATGTAGAGCGATTCAGGGGGAGTGCAGATGTTTAAGACTTACACTCCATTTGGATAGTCAGGTTACTACTTATAGACACCTTGCTCTCTAGTGGTATCAAACATGTGAAGACAAGGCTTGACCCAGGAAGTTGAGTATGCTCGAGCCTCAGATACAGCATGTTAGAAGTACCGAAAATATTTTCATACTTTTAAGATGGCTGGAGCGTTGTGTGATGTTACGTGCGTTGTGTCATCAAGTCACGTCACAATACACAGCGCATTTTGAAAGACAGAAAGGATTATGTTACTTGCCCTGTAAGCATCTGTTCTTGGCATGTAGAGCTGTAGATTCAGATGCTTTGCATACTCCTGCCATCTAGTGTTGGGTCCGGATGTTTGCAAGTTGTTTTTCTTCAAAGAAGTCTTTTCCAGTCAGGAGGTAAGGTGACTTCTCCTTTCGGTGATAGTGCGCATGGACATCAACTCCATTGTTATATTGTTTTCCGGCAAGAGGGTGAGAATGGAGTAAGTAAGTGTAGTACAGAGATGTCCATGCGTATATAATGTGAATGACTGCAACGACCGTAGGTGTCCGGGAAGGAGGGAGTCCGGGAAGGAGGGAGGGCACATGTACCATTCTACCTTCCGAAAACAGCTAAAAACCTGGCTCTTCCCCTAGGAGGTCTGTCCACTTTAGCTACGGTCGCAGCGCTGGGATGCGCCCGGGTAGCCATGCGCTATATAAAAGTCATTTCATTCATTCATTCATTCATGTGAATTTATAGCTCTACATGCCAAGAACAGATCCTTACAGGATAAGTAATCCGTTCGGGCCATGTGTGCTGTAAATACACAGGCTTTGAATAGACTGTATTAGCAGTGCGCTGGCTAACCAGTCGGCCTTGCAGTTGTCTGAAAAAGTGTTTGTAGGACTCCATGTCATATATTAGCTTGTTGACGTGCTAATACATCCACACAATAGTGTTTGGTAAATGTGTGTGGTGTAGACCATGTAGCTGCTTTACAAAAGTCAGCTATGGGAATATTACCTAAAAAGGCCATAGATGCCCCTATTTTACGAACAGAATGTGCTCTAGGAGGTATGGACAAAGTTATTTTGGCTTTAATATAGCATGTTTGGATACATTTAACGATCCATCTAGAAATACCAGATTTAGAGATAGCTTTTCCTTTATGAGGGGGGAAGCAAATGCAATAAAAAGTTGTTTTGTGAAAATCTTTTGTTCTATCAATATAATACAATAATGCTCTTTTGACATCTAATGTATGTAGAGCTCTTTCAGCTACAGAATCGGGTTGAAGGAAGAAAACAGGTAACTCAACTGATTGGTTAATATGAAAAGCAAAGACTACCTTTGGAAGGAACTTTGGGCTAGTGCGAAAAACCACTCTGTCTTTATGGAGTTGGAAGAATGGCTCTTCCGAGGTTAGTGCCTGAAGCTCACTGACACGTCTTAGTGAAGTGATAGCAATCAAGAAAGCAACTTTCAAGAAAGGAATTGCAGTGGGTTCAAAAGGTAGACCCATAAGTCTTGTTAGAACAATATTAAGGTTCTATGCTGGTGCAGGTGGAACTTGAGGTGGTATCACTCTTTTAAGGCCTTCCATAAAGGCTAGAAAATCACTGTGTGACCATATGGAAGTGCTCTTATAGTATGTATATGTTTAAAGGCCTGAGATGTAAGACTGGCCATAGAGAACGGTCCTTTTTGGGGATCAGGAAGCAAAGTGAGTAAACCCCTGACCCTTGGTGTGGTATGGGAACAGGTTCTATAGCTCCTTTTGTTAAAAGAACTTGTACTTCTTGTTTGAGCAGTTGTTGGTGCTCTACAGAGAGTTTGTGAATGTGAGGTGGAATATTCTGAGGCTTGCTAGTGAGCTCCAGGCAATAAACATGTTGGATAATGTCCAAAACCCATCTGTCTGATGTTATTGATTGCCAAATGGTAAGAAACTGGTGCAGTCTTCCCCCGACAGGTGTATGATGGTCGAAGGGAATTGTTATTAAGTCACTGCTTGTTGGGAGATGGAGAGGTACATGTTGGTGTACCTCTACCTCTTCCTTTAAAAATGTTTCCTCTATAACCACCCTTGTAGAATCCTCTAGAGGTGGAGGATTGAGTTTGAGGTTTGTACGAAGATGCAGTGGCATCTGTGGAGGCACTTTTTGAGCCTCCCCTATAAAATGAACAGCGCCTTTCGCTGTTCATTTTATAGGGGAGGCGCAAAAAGTGACAGAAGTGCTCTCATGGACTTTGCCACTTCAGTGTCTTTTTTCATCTTTTCAAGTGCTTCATCCACTTGAGGGCCAAAAAGAAGTTCCTTGTCAAAGGGAGCATTGAGTACTGTTTGTTGTACCGCTGGTTTAAACCCAGAGATTCGCAGCCATGCGCGTCTACTGAGGAGAAAACTGGGCTTAACTTCTCTGGCTGCAGTATCAGCAGCGTCTACTGCACACCTGATTGATGAGTTGGAAATTAATTTTTCCTCCTGCACTAGTGCCCGCCCTTTTTTCCTATGCTCCTCTGGGAGGCATTGGAGTAACTCTTCCATTTCATCCCAGTGGGCCCTGTCATACCTAGCCAAAAGACCTTGTGTATTGGTTATGCGGCAAAGACTGGCATATTGTACAACCACTCTTTTACCTGAGACATCTATTCATTTAGACTCTTTGTCTGGAGGCGGTGACTTGCCTGAGGTCTGGGAATTTGATCTTTTACGAGCATTGGACACAAACAGAGTCTAATGGAAGCTGGCCCCTAATAAAAATTGGGTCAGAGGGTGGGGGTTTGCATTTTTTTTTTTTTATCAACCCTGGGTGTTATGATACATGTGCGTACAGGGTCTTTAAAAATGTCTTCTGCATGGTGCATCATGCCTTTTAACAATGGTAAAGACTGTGCCGTCTTATGTGTGGTCCCCAATGTTTCAAATAAAAAATCTTCTTTATGTAGAGTTACTCCATGGTATGTGGCTGCCCAGGCAATTAACTCCTGATATGAGGTGTTCTCATCAGGAGGTGAAGGTTTTGCAGGGTATGGATCTGGATCTGTGCGAGGATATATATCATAATCATCCCATGGATCTGGTGGTGGTTGGCCAGAAGTGTTATACCCAGCCCCGGCGTCAGGATCTGTATGAGGAGAACACGGTGGTGTAATATCTAGAGGTTCTGAACTTGGTACTAAAAGTACTGGTGAAAATGGTGGAGGGGAATAAGGAATGGGGTGGAGAGGGCTAGTAGCCATGTCCTTTTTTCTTTTTAAAGGAATTTTTATATCCTATGTCTTGTGAGCTAGGAATCTTCCTATTGGAGGATGATGGCATCACAGTTTTTTTTTAAAATATGTCCAGTGTCTGGATTAATATAAATGTTCTTTTGTTTTGGGACCAACTTTTCCTGAAAAGTTTCCAGAATTGGCTCCGGAGGCTTTTGAGGAGCATCTTTGTTTCAGTGCTGAAATTTTCAGTACCGAGCCGGGTTTTCCTTTTTGTCCTTTGGAACTAAAGTTTTAGGGGCCGAAGGTGTGGTGTCTCAACTTGGGCCGAAAAGCTTGACTTGCACAATCAGTGCCGAGCCGGAGGGTGGGCGTTCGAAACAGAGTCTCGGTGACTACCATGGCCGAATGGCAGTGGTGGCCCGGAAAACTTGTTTGGTGGAAGTGTGTTTTGTGGGCAAAGGGGTTTTAGTACTCACAGCACCTTGACCGGCTGGGACATCCTGAGACTCCAGTTCGATCTCCAATTCGGAATAGGAGTCCAGGACAGAGAATCCCTCTTCCGCTCCGGACGCTTCCATTTCTTCCAGCTCGATATCTTCTCTAAAGATATCGTGGGGTGTCTTCGATATTCTGTCGCTGAATGTCTCTTTGTCGAGCCAGACGGTCCCGCAGATTTTTTTAGATCGAAATTCGCAAAAGGCATCACAGTCTTCTTTCCTTGTGCTCCGGAGACAGGCACAGGTTACAGACCTTGTGAAGGTCAGTGCGCGGATATTTAGAGAGGCACCGAGGGCAAAATTGGAACGGAGTCCATTCCGTCTGCAGATTACTCAATGATGTTTTCCTCGAGTGAAAGTTAATGGAAACAGGCTAGGCCCGAAGGCCGAGGTTGGAGTTTTCCTGATCCAACTAGGAAGTTTTCCGACACACGGAGGATGGGAAACGCGTTTGAAACAATACTGACGAGGATACAGTGGTTTGTGCACCGAAGGGATCCCGAAGATCTGTCTCAAACCGGAGCACAGCAAACCACATCCGAACCCGATGGCGGAAAGAAAACAATCGAACAATGGAGTCGATGCCCATGTGCACTATCACGGAAAGGAGGAGTCACCATACCTCGTGACTGGAAAAGACTTCTTTGAAGAAAAACAACTTGCAAACATCCGGACCCAACACTAGATGGTAGGAGTATGCAAAGCATGTGTATCTACAGCACACATGCATTGAACACAATGTTTTATACTCTCTTGATGTACATCATGTTGCCTGATACGATGTGATGATGCAGCGCATATCACATTATGCAATGCGATAACCGTCTAGGTAATACAGAAAACAATATTTTCTAAACTTTTAAAATGGCTTGTTGTCGCTACTGGCTTTGCCGATACTGGAGGAACAAAGTCAAAAGCAGTTACCATTAAGGTGCAAGAGAAGGGTGGCTAGAGAGAAAACTATTACCAAGACAACAGACCAAGAGGGGATCTTGAGCGACAGGAACAAAGACAAGGGAGGGGCAGCGGTGGAAAAAAATATTCAGAAGACCAGAGAAAACCTCAAGCAATAGGGAGAAAAAAAAAGCGGACAAGAGGTAATCTGAAGCAATCAGAAGAAAAGAAAAAAAAAAAAAGAGAGAAAAAGGTTCTAAACAGAAGGACAACAGCCATGCGTTCCCATGGAGTGCTAAAAGACAAATGATATGTAAAAGCACACAGAAAAAGTCCCCCGACGTCAACTATGTAAGGTAGTAACACATCTAGTCAAAAAGCATGGAGAGAGTGCAATGCTTCACGGGCAGGACAAACCCATAATATGAAGGAAAACAGAGAATCGAAAGCAGAACCTAAAGTACATGTGAAAGTATGGGTTACAATAGTACCTGCCAGAGAGAACAAAAACTAGTTTGCAAAACCACAAAAAGGATGGGTTGGGTGAAAGAAATTATGATAAGGATACAAATTGAAAAAAAAGCAGGTCCTTAATTTCGCATATTTTTTCCACCAGTAAAAAGTAAAGCATTACTTACCAGTATCCACAAGTTTGTGGCCTGCTCAGGTGTAGATTGTCATGTATGCATACTTAGGGTGACCAGATTGTCAGGATGAAAAACGAGGTTGGTCACAGACAAGAACGAAGACTAAATGTTGGCACCTGCCATTGTTGCTGAAGGACTACACTGAAAACACTCAAGTTTTGTTTCATATATATATAGCCCCCTAAAATGGGAGAGAAGGTTGTGCAGTGAATATTTAACTTACCCAAACTCCATGGGTGGCGGTGGCAAAGCATCATCTGGAAGAGCCGGAGACCCCGGTGAAGCCATGTCGTATTGCGGAGGTGGAGGATAGTGGTTTATATCCATACTGTCCCCGGAGCTCACTGAGCCGTTTTGGTAAACCAGGCCAGAAGAACTGCAAATACAAAAAACATGTGCCATCAAACATACACTGGTCAGACACAGGACCAAAGGGTTCTGCAGACACATCTGTAAGTCAGTCTAAACCTCACAATGCAATGGGACACAGACTCCACTTTAAATTAGTAGAATTTGAACTTTTTGAATAGCAAACACCTCCAGCCTTCCAACACGCCAATGTCTTCCAGTAGTTTATTTCATACAAAGTTTTAGAAATGCAGGCACAGAGCAGGAGCAGCAGGAGGGCTGTTGAAAATATGAGTTATGTGCAAGACGGAGCCTGTGCCTTCCCCACCATCAGTATGGGCATAAATCTAATGAAACTGTGAAACTGGTTGAACATCTTGGAAGGCTAGGATATACATCTATGCAGGACAGCCTTAGGGGAGAACATAAATAGAGGAGCATGAGATCACAGAGAACGCATAAAGATCTAATGCCCAGGAAAGGGGAAGAAGGATGGTGAAAGCATTACTATCCATATTGAGAAGTGTGAAGGAGGACAGGTAGTCAGACAAAGACATACGTGGCTTCTTTTCTAAATAAACACTTCCACAAAGACTCTTGTCAATTCACTTAGGAGGGCTAAAAGATGGTAGAGCAAACAAAAGATTATGACAGTGTGGCTGATGTAAAAAGCAGTTGAATCAAGATTTGGCATGCCAATACAGGCTCTAGAATTCCAACCAGAGACAGGAAAGGAGAGCGATTTAGTACATCCTACACTTCCAGAGTTAAAATAGCCATCCTCTCCAAACCACCTTTCCTTGAATGCCCACCCACATGACACTCATCAAAAACAGGATGGAAACAGCTATAACAAAAGAATTGTAAAGCCAATTATCATTACCTTTTCAAATATAGGGATATAAAAACTAAATCAGTCACAACCGATAAAACTGTGCCTGTTAAACTAAAGAGGTGCTGACAGCCTAGGGGGAAGAGAGAGTGCCAGCACTCTGTGGACCTAACAGATTCCTGAGTGCAGTGCCCCAGTGTGAGAGGAAGAGACCACCAGAGTGCAGTGTCGGTGGATACACGGGACTGAAGTCAAACATGAGCCCTGTTACAGGTGGAGTTTGAGGGAGTCAACAGCCACAAGGAGGAGAGAGCAAAGAACGAGAAGACATTAAAATCACACGGAGGGACATCCAAGTATTTGAGTTGTTGTGGGGATCTACTACAGAGGATTAGTGCTGAACGGAACTCAAACAGATTTGACAATTCTATCAATATTTAGTTCTCTATCGTCCATTTCCGTATTCCTTGTGCTAGTTTTTATAAGGGGTGTGGCGTTGTCCCCCCCCCCCCCCTTTTGTTGCGGTTTGGATTAGCCCTGTTCCACCCATCAGGTGTTTCTGGAAGGCCTTTAGTGCTAGAAGTAAGGTCTTGAATTGCAACACATTTATGTGTTGTACCACTTCTATGGGGCTCCCTATACCCGTGGTGTTTTGGTTTAGCTTGGGAGCTACCCATCCAGTGTGGAATGCGCCTGGTGCAATGGCCCCTGAGGGAGTTGGGGGTTTGAAGGCTTTCCACTACTGTATTTCCTCCTTAACTTTGTAACAGCCACTTAATCGTCCAACCTCCTGGCTGCCTGTGACCATTGTTGTTGCAGCCATTCTTGTAGTGGTTTCATGTCCAGTCTTGCATGTGGTATTAGGGGAGCCATCATGACCATCCTTTTCACCACTGTCCTCACTGTCAGACTTTGCTCCTTCTGGTAGAGGTCACCTTGGCCTACCATTGCCTTGACCCTCTTCTCCCCTGAAAAGGCATTTGTCTGAATTTAGATTTTGGCCCAGAATAATAGTTTCCCTCTCTAGTAGAGCTGATGATTTTTCATAGTTGATATAAAACTCCAAGTAATGTCTTTATGACCCTGTTGATATTATTCCCGCATTGGTTGAACATGCTTGCCCTTATAAGCCAGTTGTCCAGACATGGGTACTCGTTTATGCCCCTTTGACTGAGGTGTGCTGCCACTAAAGGTAGACATTTTGTAAATACTTGTGGTGCCGATTTAATTCCAAATGGTAATACCGTGAATTGATAGGCTGTCTTGTCTACCACCAATCTGAAGAACTTTTTGTTTAATCTATTTGTTGGTATGTGAATGTATGTGTCCTTAATATCCATACTTGCCATGTACCTTCTCTTTCCTATAAGTGGAATGACCTCCTGTGGGGGTTGTCATGTTGAATTTCTGTCTTGAATGACCTGTTGAGCGGCCTTACATCTACTATTAGTCTTAATGTGTTCTCCAGGTTTGGCACCAGAAAGTAAGAAGAGCTGGCACACATTTTGTAGCCCCTTTTCTTAACAGCTCTTCTACCTCCTGTCATAAGTGACTATTCTTCCTTTTTGATTCTCTTTTGTTTTTATGGAATTGTGGAAGATGTTTTGTCAGTTCTATGCAATAGCCATGTCTTATGATATTTGGTATCCCTTTGTTGGAGGTGAGCTTTCTCGATTCCTTTTGAAATCCTTCCACCGTTCCTCCCACTTGTGATTTGTTTAGGAGAGTCCTCCTTACGGAGTCACTTTGATATGAGAGTTCCCTCCCTCCAACCCATCTAGCCTACTGCCATGGTGTTGTGACAGAGCTTTGTTGTTTGAAGGCTGTATGTCTGGTATTTAGCTGCATGCCATCCCCTTGTGGGTGCTCTTTCCTTGTGCCATATCCCCTCGAGATGGTCCTTTGTATAAATCAACACTCCCATGGCCCTGGAAGTCGTTATCTTTAATCATGCGCTGTAGCACTTTGTCAACTGTCTCCCCAAAGAAGCGGTCTCCTGTGAAGGGCATGTTTATTGTTGCGGATTGTACCCCTTTTTAATCCGAAAACTGAAAGCCAAGAATATCTGCATAGGGTAGTAGCAGTACATGATGCCTACTGGCTGTGTCGTCTGCGTCTAATGCAGATTAGAGGCAGGTGTTTGCAATTGTTTTGCCCTCCAGTAACACACTATTCACCCTCTTTTTGTACACTTCTGGCAGGTGTTGCATGTGTTCCTGCATTTAGTCTCACTGCTGATGGACGTACAGATCGATCAAGGCATTTGAGTTGGCAATACGCCATTGCACCACAGCCAACCTCTTTATCATTTTCCCAACATGTCCACCCTCTTGCTTTCCTTGTCTGGTAGAGGAACTGTGGAGGTTGGGTTGTAGGCTCTTTTGCGAGCCAGTACCACAATTACAGAATCTGCGGACACGTTTTCCCTGACTTAAGCGGGGTCCTTGGTGGAAAACAGTACTTGCTCCCCACGCTCGGGGTGATGGCCTTATCTGATGCTGGCTCTCTGAAGGCCTGTCTCTACCATGGTCCACGATACTTGGTAAAATCAGGAGGAAATGATTCCTCTTTTGGTCTTGCAGTAATATCTCTAGGAGGAAGCATGCTTCTTTTTGCTACTCTTCCCGATGTACCTCAAATGTATCTGCAGCTTTCCCAATGACCGCGTTGGTTGCATGCAGTAATGTTGGCTGGTGGGTGGGTGTTAGATGGGTAAGACCACTCATTTGGAGAGTCGACATAGGTGTCCTGCCAATCCTCCTTAGACTCTGCTGTCTGTGGTGATTCTTACTCTTGGATTTGTTGTTTCTCCTCTTCATATCTCAAGCAGATACTCTTATACCTTCTGCTGCAGCTCCAAGGTCAGTGGAGGTTCTGGTTCCGCTAATTCCTTCTCACTCGGAGTAGAATTCTATAGATCTTTAGAGAGTCATCAAACTCTCTTCTTATGAATGAGGGCTTCCAGTTTGGTCTCATCATACCTCAACCCGAGGAGTTTTTGCTTCTCTTCTTTGAGGTCTATGTCAGTCGGCTCTTCGGCGCCAGTGGTGAACCATTCTTCGTCATCTGTGTTAAGCCAATCTTGGAGGTGGGTGTCAAGCCTCTCTTCTGTACCGGTGTCAAGCAGGTTTTCGAGGTCAGTGTCAAGACATTTTTCCCTGATGCTGGTTTTGCATGCTTCGAGTCAAAGAGTCTGCCACTGAATGCCCTTGGTGTTGTCTTGCATTTTGTGTTGCTGTCCCTCTGCATCTTTTTGTGCCTTTTTTCTGACAGGATCTTGATTACTTCTTAGAGTTCCGGTTCTTCTTCTTAGGACTCTTCAATTTTCTCAAGTGGGTCTTTTTCCTCATTCGATAAACCAAATTCTCTTAAAAACTCCTGCTTTCCCTGAGGATGGCGTAATGTGCCCACCTCTACCTCTGTCTTGCCCTGATTGTTTCTTGCAAACATTCTGTGTACTTTGCAGCAGACTTCCGAACAACGGTCCTTTGTAAGACAGACTGTCCTTCTGTGCGTATTTGTGAGGGCAATTCACACAAAATCTAAAGGGGGTGTGCTCCATACTCCTTTCTTATTCTCCAACCCATGGGGTTTTGAAGGCTTCTCACCTCTTCCCTGTTCTCCGGTGTTTTCTCCTAACCCAACGACATTCGTCGTGATCCCTGTGATTTGAGAGTATTCTCTGTTTTTCTTGATGAAAATGATCTTCTGTGATGCAGCTTCTTCCCCAACTCTGGAGCTCTGCCCTTTGCTTGCAGACCCAATGGCAGAAAAAAGAATCAGAAGATGATGACTGAGATGGTGTCTACTTTGAAGGGTTTCCAGAGCATGCATCTAACGTCACAGAAGGAGGGACATAGCACCAAATGGTCGAAGACTTGACGAGGCATGTGGGAGTGGCGGGGTGGTGGAGAGGCGAGATGAGAGCAAGGAGACTACAAAAGACTATTCCGAAACCAACCACTAGACGGTGGAATAATGCATTACATGTGAATCCAGAAAAGATTTGCGCTGAAAAAACGGAGATCGCAATGAGTGAGCAAAAATGGAATTTGTACTCTTCGAGTATTCAAGTTATCTCATGGTATTTTCATTTCAAGCAAAGGCAGGCCATCAAAATTGTATTGTTTCTTACCCGTCGATATAGTTTTGCAGCTTGAAGAATTTTCTGGCTTCACATGCTGTGCATTATTCCGCCATCTAGTGGTTCGGTCCGGAATTGTTGTATTTCCTTGTTTTTTTTTCTTCTTGTTGGTGGGTGTCGACATACCACCATTTGGTGTCCCCTTGTGAATTAGTCTTGCTTCCTCTTGAAGCTCCCACCTTTGATCGCCATCTTCGGATTCTTTTTTTTTTTTCCCTCCCCGCTCATCTTCTTTGGTGGAGGAGAGTGGGTTCGCTAGTGAATCCAGAAAATTCTTCAACCTGCAAAACTACACTGACAGGTAAGAAACTATACGTTTTGCAGTGTGAATCTTTTCTGGATTCACATGCTGTGCATAGATTTTGTAGCGGTTTGTTAGTACTGTGGTGGCTGGGTCGAAGATGAGCGTTGGTTTGTGAATAGATGTTGCAAGACCTTTTGTCTTACTTGTGCTTCCTTATTCATTTGGATGTCCATGCAATAGTGCTTTGTGAACATGTGCACTGAAGACCATGTTGCAGCCAAGCCAGTCTTGAAGTGGTGTGTTGGCTAGAAAGGCGATAGTTGCTCCTTTCTTTCTTGCTGAATGAGCCCATGGGGCCCTTTGTAATATTTCTCCTGCCTGTTTGTGCTAGAATTGTATGGTTTGTGCTATCCCTTTTGCGATTGTGTACTTGGTCACTGGTTTCCCAAGGAAACTGTTTGCAAATGATACAAAGTTGTTTTGCCTTTCTGTATTCTTTCGTTCTTTCAATGTAATACATCACTGCTCTTCTAGCGTCTTGAGTGTGTAATGCTCTTTCTGCCTGCATCTTTGGATTTTGGAAGAAACTTGGTAATTGTATGGTTTGATTTATGTGGAATTGTGATACCACCTTTGGCATGAAATGTGGATCTGTTCTCATAACGATTCTGTCATTATGTATTTGGAAGTAGGGTTCCTGTAACGTTAGTGCCTGCAACTTACTCTACGTAATGATGCTATTGCAACTAAAAATGCAGTTTTTAATGTGAGCATTTGTGGCGTGGCCTTGTGAAGCGGCTCAAATGCCGCTTTCATTAGCTGAGCTAGTACCATATTTAAGATTCCATGTGGGTGCCGGCACCCTCTTTGGGGGGCTGATTCCTTTGGCTCTGTCTAGGAACCTTTTGACCACTTGTGAAGTGAAGAAGCACTTTCCTGTGTGGCCCCTTGTATATGCTACAATTGCTGCTAGGTGAACCTTTAACGATGGATAGGTTAGCTTACTGTGCAGTAGATGTGTTAAGTACTTTAGCTCTGTCCTTTCCTTTGTGTTCTTTTTGAGAAATCCTTCTTTGAGGCACCATAGAGAGTATCTTTTCCATTTTGCCATATAACATTTCCTAGTGGTCGGCTTTCTTGCCTCCCTTAGGATTGTCATTGAGCTTTCTGGTAGCTTTATGTGCCCAAACTAAGTCCTCAGGAGCCATGCTGCAAGGCTTAAGTTTTCCGGTTCTGGGTGGAGCACCCTTCCCTTTTGCATTGTTAACAAGTCTTGTCTGTTTGGCAATTTGTGAATTGAACCTTGATATATCTCCATGATTTCTGAGAACCAGTCTATCCATAGCGCATTCCCTAGGGACTGTTAGCATGGTTGAAGCGTTGGCATTTGGCATTGCGTGGTGTTGCGAAGAGGTCGACTTCTGGAGTCCCCCATTTGTGAAAGATCTTCTTGAGTTCCGATTGATTCAGTTCCCATTCGTGGGACCAAGAAGCTTGCCTGCTTAGTCTGTCCGCTTCTACAAAGTCCTTCCCTGGTAGGTGTATTGCTACCTTGTTTATCTCCCGTGGGATTGCACATCTCCACAGTTGCTGCGCTAGAGTTGAAAGTGCTATTGACTCTGTTCACCCTTGTTTGTTTATGTAGAACATGGTGGTTGTGTTGTCTGTTTGTATCAGAATTGTCTTCCCAGAGAGCTCTTTCTGAAAGGCTTTTAAGGCTAGGAACACTGATTTTAATTCCAGGATGTTGATGTGTTGTATTGCATCCTGCTCTGTCAACAATCCCCTTACTTTGAGGTTGTTCATGTGAGCTCCCCATCCTATCTGGGAGGCATCTGTAGTTATGGTCACCGTTGGTGTTGGTTGTGTAAAAAGTCTCCCTTGTGATATGTTTGTCTTGTTCCACCATGCTTTCTCCTTCTGTATCCTTTGCGTGACAACCACTAGATCTTCCCAACTCCCTGTTGCTTGTGACTATTGTGCTTGAAGCCATTCTCGGAATGTTGGGGATTAAGTGAATTAATGAGGCCATCATCCCCAGCAGCTTCCCCACTGTCCTCACTGTCAGAGCTTGCCCCTTCCGGTATAGCTGTGTTTCCTTCTGTAGGGCTGTTGTCGTTTTTCGCTTGGGAACACCATCCCCAAGACCACACTTATTTTCGCTCCCAAGAACACCTTTTCCTGTTCTGGCTCAGGAAAGACTTCTCCTAGTGTATGGAGAAACCAAGCTGGTCTAGTGAACGCATTACTTGATGCATATGTTGTTTGTAGGCTCTGTACGAGTTTGCCCTTATTAGTTAGTACGGGTATACATGGATTACCAGCCTTCTCAAGTAAGCAGCCACTGCTGCCAGGCACTTTGTGAATATCCTTGGTGCAGACTTTAAACCGAATGCTAGCACTTTAAATTGCTAGTGTGTGTTGTTGACCACAAATCTTAAGAGTGTTTTGTGCTTGTTGTTCATGGAGATGTGCAAATAGGAGTCCTTTAAGCCTATTGTGGCCATGTAGTCCCCTGTTTGTAGCTGTGGTATCACTTACTGCAGGTTGTCATCTTGAACCTTTGAGCCTTTATATATTTGTTTAGGAACCTCAGATCTAAGATAGGACGCAGCGTTCTGTCTAACTTTGGAATTAGGAAGTATGTGGAGTAATTGCCGCAGTTTCTTTCTTTGTGTGGCACTAGCTCTATAGCTTACTTCACCCGAAGTACTTGTACTTCTTGGAGTAGCTGAGTATTTTCCCCTTTTGAATGTACCTTCCTCCTTGGGCCTCTGGATGTGGTTTGATTAGTTCTATGCAGTAACCGTACTGCATTATGTTCAAGATCGATCCATTTGTCTGAAGTGATCTTTCTCCATTTGTGGAGGAAGATTTTTAGCCTGCCTCCTACTGGTGTAGAATGTTGGAGGAACTGGTTGTTTCTCTTTTGTCATCTTGCTTCCTTTGTGGGCACACTCCCTGATTTTTCTGGGGTGTGTATATTGTGTTTTGAGTGCAGTCATTTGGTTGTTGTGAGCCCTCCCCACCTTTGCGGAAGGCCTCTTGCACGGGGGAGTCCTCGAAAGGACTGTCTTTCTTGCTGGTATTGCCAAACTTGTTGCTGTCCCTGTTGTTGCGTTTAGTTTCCGCCTTGGTAAGCCTGTTGATATGTTTCATGTGAGGTTGTGGGGTGATGGTTCCTCCTACCCGCTGACCTTCTTGAGGAGGTGGTTCCTCTAGGCTTGCCACCTCTGAATTGTAGAGCATCCATATATCTTGCTGTCTCGGTGTCCTTTTTTAATTGGTTTAGCGTGTCGTCCACCACGCTTCCAAAGAGCTGTTCTCCATCGAAAGGAGCATTCAGTATGTTGTTTTGCACCATTGGCTCGAATCCTGAGTTTCGTAGCCATGAATGTCTTCTTTCTGTGATACCGATCATCATTTGCCTGCTTGATGTTTCTGCGGCAGCTAGGGCTGATTTTAAGCAGGTATTTGCTATATTCTTCCCCTCCTCTACTAAGTGGCTTGCTCTCTTTTGGTATTGTTCTGGTTCACCTATTTCCTCCCAGTGCTGGTATGCGGGTCGGTTGAGCAACGCATTAGAATTGGCGATGCGCCATTGGTTCGCCGCACTTCTCTCGACCTTTCTCCCCATAAGGTCCATTCTCTTGCTTTCCTTTTCTGGTGGTGGCCCAATAGTTCTCGGTACATTAGCCCTCTTCCTGGCCGTGGCTGTTATGATGGAGTCAACAATCACCGACCCCTTGATGTAATTAGGATCTTTGGAGGAGTGTTTGTATTTTTTTCTCCCCTCTAGGCGTGACTGCCTTAGATGTGGTAGGCTCCTTAAATGCCTCCTTTCCCTGGTCTAGCACACTTGGCAGCATAGGAAGGAATAGGTTCCTTGATTGTGTAGTCATTAGAGTTTCCAGCAAAAAACATGACTGAGGTTTTTCTTCCTCGAGTTGTACTCCATGGGTATCTGCTGCCTTTTTAATGACTTGGTTGTACATACCAGTATCATCTGGTGGAGAAGGCCTCGAAGGATAGGTGTCGACAGCCTCCTCTGGGGAATCTGTGTAGAGCTCTTACAATTGTAATCTTGGACCTCCGAGGTTTCTGATCCTATGCAAGTTTGTTCTTCTTCGAAAAAACTACTCTTCCTGCTCCTCTAGAGGTTCGGGGGTCAAGGGAGGCTATAAATTCTAGACGCTTTTCTCGATTCCAGTCGAGGTCTTTGGCGGTATCTTGAATTGTTTCAAGCCTTGGTCGAAATCTTTCTTTCGCTGTAAAATACTCGCCATTTTGGCTTCAAGTCTTTTCCTCTTCTCGACCTCCGACGCGCGTGTTTCGGCGTCGAGACTTTCAGCCTTTTTATTTTCACGGTAGAAGGCGCCTTGATGGTTGATGCTGGCGGCGGGCCATGTTTATCGGATTTCGACGTTGATGCATCCTTCCTTTCCTTGACCGTCTCTTGACGTCTTGGATCTTTCAAGGGTCTTTGCTATTACGAATTCCTTGTTTAAGGATCCTACAGTATGTTTTTCTCGAACGCAGCGGCGGACGTCGAGTGCTTTGACTCCGAGGCTACCTTCGAGACCCTTGAGTCTGTCTTTTGAGACTCATCTAGTTTCTTCGAGGACGATGGCTCTTACCTCTCTCAAAGCTTTCTTTTCGATCTCGACGACTTCAATGTCCATCTCCGTGTCGCCTTTTGGCCCTTCTGCGACATTGTCCTCCTCATCGCTGGAGAGGCCCAGGTCCCTTAGCGATGGTACGGTGCTCTGCCCCTGCATGTTACAGTTGGCTCTTCTCTGCCTCTCCCTTACTCTCAGGGTCTTCAGGGTGACCGCCTAACACAGGTTGCAATCTTCACTTCGGAGATCTACCAGTAAGCAGAGGTTGCAGACTGGATGTTGGTCCTTCTGGGCGAACTTGTGATGGCAATTCTGGCAAAACGTGAACGGTGTTTTGTCTATCACCACGCACAGGGAGCCCCCTGCACGCGCATTGTTTTCCGGTCGTCGATGAGGTTGTTCCTTCCCTCTCAGCACCATCCGGCACCTTGATTCGATGTCCGGTACCTTGAATCACCGTACTGTAGATTTTCGTAGATTTTTCCCTGATTTTCATCGATTCTTCTCTCCAAAGTTTGGAGCCCCTTGCGTATCGATCCAGACCCAACTGCGGGAAAAAAGGATCTGAAGATGGCGACCAAAGGTAGGAGCTTCTAGGAGGAAGCACGACGACGTCACAAGGGAATACCAAACGGTGGCAAGTCAACGCCAACCAACAAGAAGAAAAAGAGAAAATAGGAAATACAACACTTCTGGACCCAACCACTAGATGGCAGAATAATGCACAGCATGTGAATCCAGAAAAGATTCACGCTGCAAAAGTTGGTACTACACACATGATATAATTTTATTGGAATTATTCTATAATCAAAGTTAGAAATTCAATTCACAGCAGTGATCATATATTCGCATTCAATAATTAACTAAACAGGAGAAAGAGGGCACCGAAGGTGTGAGTGTGAATAGTCACATGTAAGGTACTGCCAGGGAAGGCAGCACTGGTAATAGCACAGAAGGAACTATTGGAGAAGGGCTTCAATAACTCAACGGAGGAAGAGTCAACGGAGGAAGAGCCATTACCTAAGGAGATCTGGAAATATGAAGTGTTCCATACAAGAGAAAACTGGGAATATGAAGGTAGAGCTGTCCACAGCGACAGAAGTGCTGGGAAGGTGAAACCACTAATGTGAGGCTATTAAATATTAACGTGGGGTGAACTGGGACTCTGAAGAGCTTAATATGTAAGACATACAGGAACAGGAGGGTTTTACTGTCCATGAGGCGAGACGTTCTGGACAATAGAGGATTGAACGCAGGGATGAAAAAGTGACCACCTGCTTCAGAACAACAACACGCAAGCTTATGCAACACCTTTTCTGCAACAGTGACATATTTCCCCCCGCCCACTAACTGCACTGCAAGGGTGACGTACACACTTCAGGCCACACACATCTCATCCTGCCCCCCTCCCCTTTCAGTGCACTGGCGACATCACTCTGCCCCAACGTGACGTACCCCGGAGGGGCGTTCTTCTCCTTCGGTTCCACAAACTCTTTGCCCATCTTCAGTTTCTCCCATTCCTCCTTTCGAGTACGAATCTTGCGTGGATTAATGTTGCCACGGTTGGGGTTATCTTTCTTCTCTCTCTAAAACATTAAATGGGACAATAAACACTTTACAAATCAGAAGGAAAAAAAATATTGGACTTACCCTGTAAGCATCTATTATTAGTGTGTAGTGCATTAGATTTACATGCTTTGCATACTCCAGTCATCTGGTATTGGGCTCTGACATTACAAGTTATTTCCCTTCGATGAAGTTTCAAGTCACAGATGTAGAGGGTCTCCTTCCTTAACCCACAGTGCACATGGCTTCCGCTCAAACCTCAGACTGTTCTCCATTCATAAGGGTGGATGAGCGAACTTAATGTAGTGATTAAAGATTTATGTATATGTAAATATATGCCCTGTGGATTTTATCTGATTCAAGCGGAGAGGAGAAATCACTTTGGGTAGAAACACCGAGTTAGTCCACAGGACCATTCTGTCTCTATGTTCTTGGTAGCTATTATGTCTTTAAGATGAGTTGGCGAGTTACATGCACTCATTATTCAAGTAGACTACTTTCCATGAAAGAAACAAAGTCCACTGAATGCAGTGGTTTAACAGGTGGTCCTGTGAGGGAGGTGAAGCCTACATTTAAATTCCACGCAGGTGCTGGAGTTGTTTTAGGGGGTATAGCCCTTTTAAGACACTCAATAAAGGCTTTGATTACTGGAATTGTAAAAAGGGAATAGAGTGCTCTGTTTTGCATGTATGCAGCTACTGCTATGTGAAGTCATATAGAGATGTACGCCAATCCTGCTTTTTGAAAATGTATAAGGTAGAAAACAATGTCCTGAACGAACAAATTACTTACCTTCGGTAACGCTTTCTCTGGTGGATACAATATCTGCCTGTGGATGCCTCACCTTATGAATACCCCTTGCGCCATCAATCTCGCGGAAATTCTTTTCCTAGCTCGCCCACGTCGACGAGGACGTCACAATAGCACGGCTCCGCTCGCGACTCCGTATGACGTCATCGGAGCCATAAGAAGACCTCGTCGGCGTGCTGAGGTCAGTTCCACCCATTTTTTCCCGTGCCACCGAGGCAAACGGGCGGACCGACACATTTTCAAATGCAAACATCGCATACCAAATATATACATATATATAAATTCACATTTGCATCCTCAAGAATGACATTGCGAAATAGCCATAGAAAAGGCATTTCTAAGTAACAAAATTGCAAACATGATCAAGAAATATCAATCAAAGCATCTTTTGGTAGAAACAGGTGGACAACGGGGAGGCGGGTGGGTCAGTGAGGAATCCACAGGCAGATATTGTATCCACCAGAAAAAGCGTTACCGAAGGTAAGTAACTTGTTCTTCTGATGGATACTTCTGCCTGTGGATTCCTCACCTTATGAATAGACTCCCAAAGCCGTACCTCTCCTGGAGGAGGGTGTCCACCTGACTAAACCAAAAATCCTGCAAAACAGAACGAGCAAAATGGCCATCCCTCCTAACCTCGGAATCTAAGCAGTAATGCTTTGCAAAGGTATGGAGGGAGGCCCAAGTTGCTGCCTTACAAATATCAAGTACAGGTACACCTCTAGCAGATGTAGTAGACTTTGCTCTAGTAGAATGAGCTCTGATACCTTCAGGAGCCTCCTTGTTGGCCAGGGCGTAGCAGATCTTTATACAGAGAATAATCCATCTCGACAGAGTCCGCTTGAGAACAGCTTTACCCTTCATCCGACCACTATAACCCACGAAGAGTTGGTCATCAAGTCTCAATTCTCTGGTCCCGTCCAGATAAAAGCTGACCGCTCTCTTTGGGTCCAAGCGGTGAAGTCTCTCCTCCTCCTTGGAAGGGTGAGGGGGAGGATAAAAGGTAGGAAGGGTAATGGACTGCCCCAAATGAAAAGGGGTAACCACCTTGGGAAGGAAAGCAGCCCTGGTCCTTAGAACCAACTTATCTGCATGAATGGTCAGGAAAGGAGGCTTAGAGCTAAGAGCCTGCAACTCGCTTACCCTCCTAGTCGAGGTAATGGCAATCAAGAAAACTGTTTTAAAAGTAAGAAGCCTCAAAGGGCAACTATGCAGAGGCTCAAATGGAGAACCCATGAGAAAAGTAAGTACAAGATTTAAATCCCACTGAGGCATAATAAAAGGAGTGGGAGGAAACATGTTTGTAAGACCTTTAATGAATCTCATCACCACCGGAGATTTAAATAAGGACGGCTGATCCGGCAAACAGATAAAAGCCGACAAAGCCGATAAGTAACCTTTTACAGTAGTTACAGCAAAACCCTGCTGCGCTAAGGAAAGTGAAAAACTTAAAACATGAGATAAATGAGCCTTCAAAGGGTCAATAGATCTCTCTCCACACCATTTAACAAATTTAGACTAACGGGAAGAGTAAATGGACTTGGTGGAGTGTCGCCTGGACGATAAAATAACATCCACCACATCTGGTGGGAGAGAGAACGAACTCAGGTTGCCCCGTTCAATCTCCAGGCATGAAGGTGCAAGCTCTGGAGGTGGGGGTGAAGAACCTGCCCCTGCGACTGCGAGAGGAGGTCTGCCCTGAGAGGGAGACGGAGCGGAGGGTGCGAAAAGGTGAAGAAGATCTGTGTTCCACACCCTTCTCGGCCAATCCGGAGCGATCAAGATGACTTGGGACCGGTCTTGGCGAATCTTCCTCAGAACCCGAGGAATCAAGGGTATGGGAGGAAACGCATAAAGGAGTTGAGAGCTCCAACTCAACTGAAAAGCGTCCCCCAACGCTCCCTGCATCGGAAACTGGAGACTGCAGAACAACGGGCAGTGCGCGTTCTCGTGAGTAGCAAATAGGTCCAACCGAGGAGACCCCCACATCTGGAAGACGTGATGGACCACCTCTGGCTGAAGCCGCCACTCGTGATCGGCCGAGTAATGCCGACTGAGACTGTCCGCACGAACATTCAGCACCCCGGCTAGATGATTTGCAAACACACAAATCTGCTGGCCCTGAGCCCAGGACCAGAGTCGCAGAGCCTCTCGACAGAGACGAAACGACCCTACACCTCCCTGTTTGTTGATATACCACATCGCGGTCGTGTTGTCCGTCAGGACCTGAACTGACCGACCGCGAAGGGAAGGAAGGAAAGCCTTTAGTGCCAAACGTATCGCCCGCAATTCCAGAAGGTTGATGTGAAGCAACCTTTCCTCTGGAGACCAAAGACCTTTGATCTCCAGATCCCCCAGATGAGCACCCCACCCTAGAGTGGAGGCGTCCGTGATTACTGTGGCCATCGGTGGAGGAAGTTGAAAGGGCTTCCTTGAGACAGGTTGCCCTGCACACCCCACCAAGTCAGCTCCGCTGCAGCGTCTCTGGAGATTCTGACCTTCTCCCCGAGATCCCCGTTGTGCTGATACCACTGCTTGCGGAGGCACCACTGGAGTGCCCTCATGTGCCAGCGTGCATGACTGACCAACAGTATGCAGGAAGCGAACAGACCGAGCAGGCGAAGGACCTTCAGGACCGGAACAAGCGCTCCGTTGTGAAACAAAGGAATCATCTCCTGAATGTCGAGAATCCTCTGTGGAGGCGGGAATGCCCGACAAACAGTAGTGTCCAGTATTGCCCCTATGAACAGGCTGCACTGAGAAGGCACCAGGTGAGATTTGGGTACATTTATTGAAAAACCCAAGTTGAACAACAACTGCGTTGTCATCTGCAAGTGACGCAACACCATCTCCGAAGACTTGGCTTTCAACAGCCAATCGTCCAGATAGGGGAAGACAGGAACCCCTGACCTTCTGAGATGTGCTGCTGCCATCACCTTTGTAAAGACTCGTGGCGCGGAAGTCAGACCAAACGGTAGAACCGCAAACTGGTAATGTTGCGACCCTACCGTGAAACGTAGATATTTCCGATGCGACTTCAGGATGGGAAGATGAAAGTACGCATCCTGCAGGTCGATGGACACCATCCAGTCTTCCTGTTGCAGCGCAAGAAGAACCTGAGCTAGAGTCAACATTTTGAATTTCTCCTGCCTGAGGTAAAAATTCAAAACCCTGAGGTCCAGGATCGGCCTCAAACGTCCGTCCTTTTTGGGAATCAGGAAATACCGGGAGTAGCACCCCTGACCCCTATCCTGCTCTGGAACCACCTCTATCGCACCTTTTTGTAACAAGACAAGAACCTCTTGCTGCAAAAGCAACAAATGGTCTTCTGAACAACCACCTTGGCGAGGAGGATAAGGAGGTGGATACTCTAGAAAAGGGAGGGCGTACCCATTCTCAACAGATTTAAAACCCAACGATCTGTTGTAATCAGTTTCCAATCTTGTAGAAAATGGGACACCCGACCCCCAACAGGACCAACATGCTCTAAGATGGGGGATCTAGAGCTGCTTCCCTGAAGCACCAACGGTGAGGAGAGGAGGAGGAGGAGGAGGAAGAGGACTGCTGTCGTGAGGCTCCCTTAAAACGGCCTCTGTTCTTGCCCCTGTAGGACTTGTATAAAGGGTTCTGCTGTTGTTGCTGCTGACCCTGTTGAAATTGTTGACGGCCACGAAAGGAAGAACCTCTTCCAAACCCACGAATGTAACCATAACCCCTGGGCTGAGATTGAAGACCTAAAGATCTAGCCGTGGCTCTGCTGTCTTTAAAACGTTGTAAGGCAGAGTCCGCCTTGGATCCAAACAGCCTTGTGCCATCAAAAGGTAAGTCCAAGAGAGTCGCCTGGACATCAGGGGAAAACCCAAAAGACCTTAACCAGGCCTGCCTTCTGGTTGCCACGGAAGAGCCCATTACCCGTGCAACAGAATCAGCCGAGTCCATGCCAGACTGAATCACCTGACGAGCAGCTGCTTGTGAATCAGCAAGTACCTCCATGAAGTTAGCCCTATCATCTTCTGGGAGCTTAGGAGCTAGCTGTTTCACAGTATCCACCAAAGCATGGATGTACCTTCCCAGAAGACAAGTAGCATTTGTTGACTTTAACGCCATGCTTGCCGACGAAAACACTTTTTTTGCCGCTTGCTCCATCTTTTGGAGTCCCTATCTCCAGGAGTAGTCGGGAAAGCACCTGAAGACTGCTTTGAACATGAAGCTTGTACTACCAAGCTCTCCGGTGTTGGATGGGAAGACAGAAAGGCAGGATCTCCAGGGGCCGGCCTATATCTTCTTGCAATCGACCTAGAGACAGCAGGCGCAGACAAGGGCTTCTGCCACACTTCCAAAATTGGCTCAGTTAATGCGTCTATGAATGGTAAAAGTGGCTCTGAGACCACTGAAGACGTATTAAGGACCTCTGTTAAGATGTTAGCCTTTATTTCAGATGTTGGAAGCTGCAGACCCAGTAGATCAGCTGCCTTCCTCACAACCACACGGTAGGGCAAATTTTCCAACGGTATACCAGCCTTTGGTGACGAAAGGTCATATTCTGGCGAAGTGTCCAGACCCTCAAAGTCATCAAGTGACTCCACTATTTCACCTTCCTCCTGATCTTGCTCGTGCCTATACTCCTCCTCTTCTAGCAGCCTTTGAATCTCCCTCCGGGAATGCTACTTAGGCACAGACGTCGGAACCGGCGTCGGCGGAGCCAAAAACGGAGTCGACGGCGCCGAACGCGGCACCGGAGAAGGAGGTAACGGAGCAAGAGGAAGGCCCTCTGGAACAACGTTCGACCCCGCTCGAATCCGAGACGACGCCGACTCCCCATCCGACGGAGCTCGAGGTGCCGGAGTGGACGACCTCGGCGTCGGGAAGTGCCAAGCCGGAGCGGATGGCATAAAGGGGGCCTGGGCATACTGGTTTGGAACACCCAAATTGTAGGCCAAGGGACCTGAAGGCACACCCAATGGGAAACTAGCCCTTGAGAACATCCCGTACATCGCATTGAGGAACTGCGATGGGTCCGCACCAGGCAAGGGAAAAGGAGGATAAGAACCCGTACCTCCTTGCCCGGGGACCTCCTGCGGTGGATTCGGATCCTGCGGAGCCGGTGGAGACGGCGCCCGCACTGGTGAAGCCAAAGGAATAGGAGACATCTCCTCCGGCGTCGGAGTTTTACAGGGCGCCGGTGATCCTCTCGACGCCGAAGAGCCCTTCGATGCCGGTGACATCCGAGCTGGAGAATGCTGCGACCCCGCACCCGGAGAAGGTGAAGGAGAGACAAAGTCCTTTCTCCGGAGTCGCTCAGGTGGAAGAGTCGACCTCGAAGCCCTCGACTTCGATGAATGACGCCGGGAGTTCTTAGATTTCTTATGCTTCTTCGACGAAGAAGACCGCTTTCTCCCTCTTTTTTCTTTCTTGGCTTTGGCCATAAAGAGCTTTGCTTCACGCTCTTTAAGCGCCTTCGGGTTCATTTTCCTGCATGAACGGCACTCCTCGACGTCGTGGTCGGATGAAAGGCACCACAGACAGTCTTCGTGAGGATCCGTGATCGACATATGGCCTCCGCACTCTCTGCAAGGCTTAAACCCGGATTTCCTAGAAGTAGCCATATCTTCGCAGCAAGGAAACAAAGTTGAAGATGGAGAGTCCTTGGAAAACCGTTGCGCGTCTACGGCGCGGAAAAAAGGGAACTGACGTCAGCACGCCGACGAGGTCTTCTTATGGCTCCGATGACGTCATACGGAGTCGCGAGCGGAGCCGTGCTATTGTGACGACGTGGGAGAGCTAGGAAAATAATTTCCGCGAGATTGCTGGCACAAGGAGTATTCATAAGGTGAGGAATCCACAGGCAGAAGTATCCATCAGAAAGTTACTTTTACAAGGTCTAATTGATTTGCAAGACAGTAATAACTAAAGCACTTCCATTTGGCTGCGTAGCACACACTTTTGGTAGGGCTGCGTGCTTCGTACAGAATAGCCATACACTCTTCTGGAAGATACAAGTGTTCGAATTTTAAGATCCCGGGTGCCAAATTGTAAGATTTAGCTTCCTGGGGTAGGGATATATTATCAGCCTCTGGTTTTGAGTGAGATGGTCCGATCTGATGGCAAGTTTCTCATGTGGGGACATGGATATGTCTAATGGGGCTGAGTTCCATGTTTGACTGCCCCATTTTGGGGGCACTAGAATGAGCGTTATAGGGACTGACTTGCCTGCATCTTTCTGACCACATATGGGATGAGTAGGAAAACTGGAAAAGCATACGTAAATATCCCTGACTAGCTGATCCATTGTGAATTGCTGATGGACTCTGGGTGTGGGTAACTGGAAGCAACACTCTGGCATTTTGTGTTTTCATGTTTGGTGAAAAGGACAACTGTTGGAGATCCCCCCACTCGTGAAAGTACTGGTGAAGGACTTGGTTAGAGTCCCACTCGTATACTTGTTGATGTGTCCTGCTTAGCATGTCCGCTAACTCTTTGGAGATGTTCTGCTGGGAGGTCTGTGTTGTGACGGACAGCTCCGCTCCAAATATGTTGAGCTAAAGAGGACAGCACAAGTGATTGCGTGCCTCCCTGTTTTTATATGTAGTGAATTGCAGTCATACTGTTGGCCCTTATATAAACTACCTTGTTCCGTACAAGTGGATAGAAGTCTTTGGGAGCCAGCGAAAATGCTTAGAGTTTGAGGTAGTTGATGTGCTTGGTCTGCTGAAGAGAATTGCACATGCCTTGTACAGTTATATTACGAAAAAGGGTGCCTCATCCTATGAGCGAAACGTCAGTGGTAACCGTCACCTGCAGAAACAGATTGCTAGGGTTCCACCAGTGCAGAGACCGCGGAGTACTGGCCTTTATCAACACTATATCTTTGAGCTGACCTTCCGCTTGTGACCGTTGACACACTGCTGGAGACTACGCATGTGTAACCTGGTCTGCGGTACAATTGCAATGCATGATGCCATCATCCTGAGCAGGTTTACTACAGTTATTGACATTGGAAAAGTAAACTTAAGAAGAGGCAGCAGCTATGGAAATGCCACCCCCTCTGTTTATTGGGGTAAGCTTTCCCCCATGAAACCATTTAGGACTAATCCTAGGAAGTGTTGGAATTTCTGAGATTGTAGATGGGGTTTCTTTATACGGACTGTAAACTCTAGGTGTTGTAAGAGATGGAGTATGTTTGAGTGTGTGCAAGGCAGTTTTGCCAGCTGCTCTTGATCGGCCATTCGTCTAGATAAGGAAATATGTGGACACCCTCCCATCAGAGGTGAGTGGCCACAACAGTGAGAAATTTGGTAACACTGTGGGCTGCTGTGATCCCGAAGGCAAGTACTGTGAACTGGCAGTGTTGACCACTTACCATAAACCGGAGATATCGCGATTTGCTGATGAATAGAGATGTGAAACTAGGCATTCTTGAGGTTTAATGTTGCAAAGAAGTCTCTTTGGTGGAGCGTCAGGATGACATCCTTTAAGGTTGTCATATGAAAATGCTCTGACAATATGAACAGGTTGAGCTGCCCAAGGTCTAGTATGAGCTGCAGGCTCCCGTCCTAATTGGGGATGAGGATGTACATGGAGTATATACCGTATTCCCACTAACGTGTGTGTACTGGTTCTATGGCCCCATTTTGAAGAAAGGACTGAACTTCCTCTTTGAGAAGGGTGAAATGACGTTGAGTGACTACCCTTTGCTTTTGTGGTATTTTGTGAGAGGTGGTGCAGAATTCGAGGCAATAGCCCTTTTTTTAACTATTGCAATCCCCTATTGATCTGAGGTGATTTCAATCCAGCGAGGAAGGAACATCTTTTATCTGACCAGTCCAACTGGTGTTGTGTTAGGTGGCCTTGGCTAGTTCGTGTTTAGTGCTGTGGACCCTGCATTATCCCTGCCTGGTAATCCCCTAGTCTTCTGAAAATCATGGACGGTCTGTTGTCTTTGATATGCTTGCGTCTGGGAATGAGAACCACTGCCTTGTTTTGGTAAGCCCACTGGAGTGCCCCTTGAGGTGGCTGTTTGTAATGCTCTCACTGATTTGGTAATCTCCTTATCTGTCAAATTTTCTCTAATATTTAATCCACCTAGGGAGCAACAGATGTTCTACATCGAAGGGCATGTTAAGAAGGTGTTATTGCACCTCTGGTTTGAAACCCGATACACTGAACCAAAAATGCCTTCAGAGCTGCATGCTGGTAATTACACCCAATGAGGCAGTGTTTGCGGTGTCAGTGCTCAGCCCATTCTGGTGTTGGAAAATACTTTCCCTTCAGCCATACGCTCCTTTAACGTTTTCTATATGCCTCAGGAAGATGTATTAATGTCTCCCTATCTTCCCAATGCAATCTGTCATATATTGACAGCAACGCTACAGAGTTGGTAATGCTCCAGTGGGTTGGGGTACCTACCGCAGCATCTATGCGCTTCCTTTCTTTATATGGATGTGGTCCATCCCCAGTGGTTTGTGCAGACTCTTTCTAGCTGTATATAGTACCAGAGAGTCTGGTGGAACCTGTGACCTGATGTAAATAGGGTCTTCTGGAGACACCTAGTATTTTTTTTTCTATTCGGGCGTAACCATCCTGGCCCTGAGCAGGTCTTTAAAGTTGTCAGGGGCTGGCTGATTTCATCAGATACTTAAACATAGATAAGAACTGAATGCTGCACTCTGCTTTTGGGAGGGTCTTTACTAGGAAATGGTCTTCCTCTACCACAACATGGATTGAGGTATTGTGGTGTCAATCCACTCTTAAAATTACAACATGGGACACTGTTGTATCGCCTGTGGCAGAAGGTTTTTTTTTCTTGCTGAGGCTCTATGTCATGATCCTCAGAGGGATCAACATTTTAGTCTTCCCATAGAGTATCTCCTGTCCCTGTGGGTTGGTCATATAGTTACCCCTCTCTATATGGGCTGCCTGGGTCTGTGGTGGAGTGAATAGACTGGTATGAAGACTGTGGCAGTGGCAGAGGAGCAGTGGTGAGATTGGCCTAGGTGGGGGTGTATTAGTAAAGCTTCCTTTTCTTTGGAATTGGAGGAAACATGGAGAGAGGAGTTAGCAGTGGAGGATGCGCCAAATGTTCTGCTTGTGTCCAGGTGATTAAAGAGGTGTTTTTGTAGGGTGTCAAGCTCCTCTCCTAGTCTTTCTAGAATGGGGGACCCCAGAAGTCTCGGAGCTGGGCACTGAAAGAACTCTGTTTCACTCTCCACTCCGACCTGGCTTGCAGTCGTTTGGATATGTTGGTGCTGGAGTCATACGTGGCGGCTGTTTCAGTTCTGAACCTATTTCTCAGCTCTGGGAAGGGCCCAAGAGCAGCGGTTGGCCTACAGGTTCCTTTTTGGCTATTATGGGCTGGAAGCCCAAATCCTTCAGGGGCGGTGGTCTTTTGCGGCGGCTCATTCTTTTCCCATGCCAGAGGTCAGTGCTCACATACCTTGCTGTCTTCTTTGTGGGCAGGCCTGCTTGCTGAGACTCCAAAGGGTCGCATTTTTCATTAGAAGCTTCTGATAAGATTTCAGGGCACGGAGTTCTCTTCAAGACCTGTGGCTCTGACGGCCCCAGCAATTTTTCAACATCCAGGGAATGGTGCTCCCTGTAGAGGTCTGGGGTGCCCTCCAGTGATGGATGTTGCATGCTTGTGTGTGCCCAGGATCTCTTTCTCTAATCCCGGAGCCTCCACAGAAGATGCAGTCCAACTCTTGGCGTTCTGGAGAAAAACAGATGTTAGTCTTTGCACTGGTCAGACCACGTATATATGGGCAGAATCTTAACAGTTTGCTCCATCTGCCAACATTCTCTGAGGCAGAGTCCAGCGTAGTTACAAAGAGTACTTGATCATGTGCAGTCTACTGATCTAACAGGATGAATCCGATGTAAGCAAGTGTAATTTTACTGTGGTACTGATGAACCGAAGTTGGGCCCAAAGTTGCCGTGCACAACGGCAATGTTATCAGAGCCACTGCTTTTCACGTCCGAACCAGATGGTGGAAAAACAATGTAAGGGTTGAAGCTGAGGCCCAAGTGCATTCTGAACTAAGATGAAACACTTACATCTTGTGACTCGAAACTTCTTTGAAGAAAAACCAACTTGTGTAATGTCCAGATACAACACTAGCTAGGAGTATGCAAATTACGTTTATCTACAGCCACACATGCTACGAACCCAACATTTTAGACAGTTACTGAAACAGGATTTTCTACAAAAAGGTTCCCCAAATGGGAGCACGTCACACCAGAGAAAGAGAGCACAGGAGAATGGGTTAACCTGCTCTCGAATTGAGAGCAGGACCATGCCAAAAGGACAAGAAGGTCTGGTGCCTGCTGCTGTAGTAGAAATGTGCATTAAATGAAATACACTCTATTTTCAAGCACCACACAGTGTGAGGGTATTCTCGTTCTGGAAAGTGCTTCCTCCATCACTTAAAATTAACATGTTGGCAGAGCAGACTCCGTGTTCACACTCTCACCGGTCAAATTGTGGTGACCCTATTGTTTATTTCACTTTACGCAAAGCTTCTGAAGATTATGGAAAAGAACCATCCAGTGACAAACACCAACCAGAACACAAAGAGTGGGTTCAGATTGTGGAAAATTGACTTGCAGCGCTGGCAGATTTCGAATTTTGCGAGCAGCTTCATCTATGTGTCTGTGGTCTGGCTGACACACAGTTACTACATTCTGACTGGCAGTCTTATATCATGTCCCATCTTATCCCAGGCCAAAGTTAGGAATGTGATTGGACTAGACACAAGAGCACCCCATACACAGCTTCGATGCCAGAGCTCATAGAAAGACTGAAGAAACAACTGTATGAACATTGTAGCATTCCATTTCTAACCAAGAGACTCAACCAAAAGCTGCCTGCACCAACCTGAAATGTTTGGCATCCCATCTGTCAGCCTTTGCATACTTCACAGACTGGAACATACAACTAACAATGAAATAATCTAGTCCAACAAGGTTGGCCTGGGTCGCCACCAACATTCCAGAGAGGATCTGGCAGCAGCCCGACTCTGAAAACTCCTAAAATATCCACTCTCCCCATACGCAAGTGGGAATTACCATTTGCAGGAGGGGGAACCTCACAGTTAACGGCGACACGCAGCTCTAGCACTACACTGTTCGTCAGCCACTCTAATCGAACATTATTGCGTGGCACTCTTGAGTGGAACGAGCAGAGGATCAGAGATCGCTTGCAGCGGAGCAGCTTTAACTTTACAGTGGCCCAGTACTGCAGACTTTGATGGTTCTAGTTTTATAGCAAATCCACCCCTGTAATCCTACCCTCAGTTACTGATGTTACTATATGCTATCCAAGTCCCAGTGACTCTCACTGCCAGTTGTATTATATTGTTCAAGCAAGCACTGGTTTGGGAATAACAGGAGCTTGGACAGAACTGTACTGGAATTAGTAGCAAACAAGTACCCCCAAGGGTAATGAAAGAGTGCTTGGGTGGGGTGGGGTCTATCTCACTTTCTTGAGCAACCAGCACTTACCAATATTTCTTCTGAGGCTGGTGTTAATTTTGATTTGGGAACAGTAGCCAATTTGCTGCTCCTAGCTTTATGCAGGGGTAATTTTGAGCCCGGTCAGACCGAGCAGGCAGAGATAAAAGAGTCAGTTTAGTTACATTGCAGGGTGATTCTTTGAACGTTGGCAAACAGCAGCACCAGGCATTGTGGGAGAATTACTCAGAAGAAGATTGTTGGGGGGGGAAGCAGTGAAGATTTTCCCTGTAGTGTCCAGTTTCTCCCAAACCTGCAGGAAAGAAATTGCCTGTGGACAATGCTCTATGGACCAGTCGGAACTGAATAGGGTGTGCTTAGTTATCTTCAATATATAAAGTTAATTGTGAGGTGCCACCTCCCCCCTTACTGCAGCTCCTTAATGATGCATCTACAAAATAAGACTGCATAAAGCACTTGATGAGACCTCTGCCCTGCCCACGATGGCACCAACAGAAGAACTAATGCAACAGTGACTACCGAGGAGCAGGCAGCTTTTTGGTCCAGACGATTGCAGTAGAAGGAAGGCCATGCCTTGCTGTGCAGTGCCAGTGTTCATCTCCTTACATTCATGGAACTTGAGTTGTCACTTCCTTATTTGCTCTACTATCCAGGGATAACATCAGAAACTCTCAATCTCACAAAATGTCACTGATACGTGCACCTCCATTCCTATTTACTCAAGGTCCCAAACACTTGTTCTTCTTAAACCCACTATTCTACTTCTTCTTACATAACATTCCATGCACCGATTCACATTTCACCCAGAGATTCACAGGCACAACCCTTCTGCCCTACCTGATTAAGCGTTTCCCAGACACCCGCTCGTCTCCTCCAACTCATCTTTTCCACAGTCTGCCCAACCTTCCTTACATGGCCCAGTCTATTTGCCTTTATCAGACCCAGTGTTTCCATAGATATCTGCCTTTCACCTGGCATTTACGGAACACTACTCCATCGGTCACCATGGAACACCGTGTCTCTCAAACCTTGTTCTGCTGCCACCATCTCACCAGCAAACACTTGCCCCCTTTCTCCAATCTCATCTGCAGTTTCTCCAACAGGTTTCCTTCTGACCACCATCTTAATAACAAACAATTCCTCCTCTGCAACATCTCACAAAATGTTTCCCAAACCTTTGCCCCTCTGCCCCCACATCCCAGTGAGATTCTCAGACACATGCCCCTCTGCTCCCATCTCAGGCGGTGCTCATCAGTTACCCTTCTGCCCCATTTCACTCCGGTTTTCTCAAACACTTGTCACTCTTTTCATCTCTCATCAGATGTTTCTAAAATAATTACACCTTTCCTTCATCCCACCCGGTGTTTCTCAAACTCTTGACCCTCTGCTTTCATCTCAACCGATGTTAAAACAATTTCTTCAGTGACCTCGCCCAGTGTTTCTCACACACTTGCTCCTCTGAACCCCATCTCAGCCTGTGTTTCTCATAAGGTTTCTCCTCTGCCCCAAAATTATCCTACGTTTCTCAAACACTGACCTCTCTGCCCCAGTATCACCCAGTGTTTCTCAAACACTTTCCCCTCTTACTCCATTTCACTAACAAACACTTGCCCTCTGCCCCCATCTCGCCTGGTGTTTCTCAAACACTTTCTCCTCTGTTCCATCTCACGAACAAACAATTGCCCCTCTATGTCCATATCACTCAGTGTTTCTCTAACACCTGCTTCTCTGTGCCCTTTTCACTGTTTCTCGACCAATTGCGCCTCTGAACCAATCTCACTATGGTATTTTTTTAAACAACTGCTCTTCTGTGCTCATCACACCCAGCATTTCATAAACTCGTGCCCTTCCACCCATCATTTCTCAATCATGTGCCCAGTTTCTCATACACGTCCTCAGCCGCATCTTACAAACACTTGCCCCTCTCTCCTCATCACACCCGGTGTTTCTCGAACAATGCACCTCAGCCCCATCTCACTGACAAACACGCGCCCCTCTGACCCCATCTCACCCGGTGCTTCCGCTTCTCCTTCATGATGTCCTTGGTGTCCTGCAGCATCTGCTCCTTCCATAGATTAAAGAAGTAGGAGGAGTCTGTGTAAAACTTGAGAGCTTCCTTCCCATCATCCCTGAAAAAGACAGGGGGAGAAACAGTTAAATAAATGGTTCAGGGACCCAGTGAATGACATGTAGCTCTAGCTGCAAACACAACATGTACTTGGGTCATTGAACAAAGGGCAACACAGACAGCATAAGTCCCTGATTAACCCCGCCCAAAGAGTTGCCTGCGAACACAGGGTAACAACCATCACATACTGTGACTCCCAGAGTCCTGAAACAAGGCCATATACAGGCACTTTTCACATCCAGCTATTCACAAGACCATGGAACAATAGTTTCAGGAAAATTATGAAAATATTGTTGAAGTTCAATGATGAAGTGGAAGCCTGAGTGGACCTATGAGGCAATTTTGAATTCCAAAAAACAACAAAACAATTTGCATGACCCTATTAATAAGAATCTATTACCACAATTTTTCTTTTTTTACTATGTAGGTCACTTTTTAACCCACACCTTTCTCAATGAACTAGTTATACCTTTGGATATTACATAAATTTTAGCATGTGAAATCTTTGCATGAATTAAAACACCTAACACATCTGAAATTATATTTGCCAGAACAGAGTGCATGGTACAGTGGCGAGTTATAGTTAACAGTGTGGTGAGTGAGGTGACAAGGTGGTGTACGGATGTGCACAATTTATTAATTTAAAGGTGGTGCATAAGTATAAATGTGAGTTATAAGTTATGACTTATAGTAATGTGAAAGTGGTGCGTAAATCATAAATTCACAAGATATGTATGATTTTTGCATTTGTTTTGGTTGTGTAGTTTAACGTGCGTTTGGCACAAATAAGATATAAAGAAGTGCAAAAGTGATGCAGAAATCATCAATTTAAGAGAGAAGTCGAACTTTTGAATTTTTAATGTTTGTATAGTTTAAGTTGGGTTTGTATACGAAACATAAATAAAGTTTTCCTAACTATAACTTATCTTTAACCTTTGGTTGGTTGTGAATTTTAATGGTTTTTATAATGCTATTAACAGTTTTGTAATATTCGTCCACTTTAGTCTTGTGGAGTGTGGTACAACATAGTGGTGGATAGTGTTCCAAGGTGTACTGTGGTACAGTATATTGTGGTATACTGGATTGGAGTAAGGTGGAATGAGGTATAGTGGAGTGGCGTATACTGCAATAGCATACAGTGGAGTGGCGCAGAGTGGAGTCACATACAGGAGTGGTGTACAGTGAACTCGGATACTGCAGAGCAACGTATATTGGAGTGGCACAGAGTGTAGTGGTGTGCAGTGGTGTACAGTGGGCTAGCATACAGGTGAGTGTGGTAAAGTGGATTTACGACCTGTAAATATTGTAGTGTGTATTCGCGTACACTATACTAGTGTACAGTGGGGTGCTAAACACTGGAGTGTTATACAGTGTAGGTGCATATATTTGAATATTGTGTAATGGAATAGTGTACACTGGAGTAGGGCACAGTGGAGTGGGGTACAGTTCAGTGGTGTCCAGTGGGTTTACGTAAAGTGGAGTGTGTTACAGTGTAGTGTTGTAAAGTTAAATTGTGTAAAATGGCTTGAAGCATATTGGAGTGCCATACAGTGCAGTGGTGCTGAGCAGAGTAGCGTATACTACAGTGAGGTACAGTGTAAAACGGTTCAGTGCAAAAGCATATGGTGGAGTAGCATAAACAATAGTGCAATACTTTTTAACTATGGTAAAGGTAGTCATTAGACATTAAGCTAATGACTTGTCATCCTTATATACCTCTGCAGTACTGCGGCTAGAGATAGAACTAAGTTTAAAACACGTAAAACTAAAAAAAGGAAAACAAATTACCCTAATTACCTGCTTTACCCCACAGAATCATCTGCATAGTTTAATATATAAACCTGACAATTTTAGTGAAAATCCAAACGAAAGTCTATGTAAAATGCATTGGATTTTCCACCTGTTCTGGAACCCCCTTTTTTTCTTTGCACCCCCATTACCAAACATTGCAAAACTTCCCATACTTGGACAATGAAACGGGGGCAACAGATCTGGAAAACTTCGCAGACAATCGTCAAAAGAATGCAAAGTTGTTAAGGGACACAAATCAAAAAAATCCTCTGGTCACCCTAACCTTAGAACTACAGAATAAAACACAAGGTGATGATGGACGGAGTGCTGAAACTTTTCAGACACTCACCCCCTGTCACAGATCTGGGTTGAACCTACCATCGTTCTTTAGCTCACTTTACCACCCCAGTTCAGACCCAGCCATATGCAAATCAGTCTTGACCCTGTTCCTCATGGGAACAGTCCAGCCTGAACTGCCAAGCCAGGTCTTCCCTGGACCGAAAACCAGCATCCTGGGACCGGTTTCAGGGTAACACCCCTCATTAGCCAGGCTAGCTTAAACCCAGAGGCAAAGTGAGCAAGGGACCCACGTCTGGGCATACCCTGCCAACTTAGGGCAAACAAAGAAAACGCAAAGGAGATGAGGGACGGAGTGCTGAAACCTTTCAGACACTCGCCCCCAGTCACAGATCTGGGTTGAACCCATCATCGTACTTTAGCTCACTTCTCTTCAACCCAGATCTGTGACAGGGGGTGAGTGTCTGAAACATTTCAGCGCTCCGTCCATCATCTCCTTGTGTTTGCTTTGTTCGCCCTAAGTTGGCAGGGTCTGCCAAGACGAGAAATCTACTTATGGACAAGAGAATTAGCCAATTGACGTACGGCTAAAGCCTTTTTAATCAATTCTCCTTCGATATATGCCCAGTATTGTTGCTTAACAAGCTGAATAGAGTCTTATCGGTAGAAGATGGATGCTCCCAGTAGTGGTGCAAGCGTAACATTTTCAAAATGTTCCTAAAATATTGAAGCCAGTTGTTACGGACTCTACCAAAGTAGGGTATATATCTTGGATAGATTTTATACAAACGGATGTGCCAATATTTCAATGAAAGTGCATCCAACACAAAGGTTTTAACCCTGCTTGAGCTGTAGTGGGTGCGATACCCACCTCCAAAAACAGGGGAACCAGTGAGGTTCAAGGACCCATGGCCATTAGTGACCTGAAGAAATTGTTCTCTTCAATTTGAAGCTTTTTCAAATTCGCAAAACCCCATAATTTAGTCCTCTACAGGGCCGAAGCCACAGCCTTCTGCTGATAAATGTGCAAATGTTTACTCAACGATCTTCCCCCCAGTTTTGAGTTTTACATCCAGAATCGCCCTGAAATTTTGCAATAGGCGTATAGACGCCTGGGATATCTGTGCTTTCTACCTCAACTTCTCATAGCAGATCCCCAGACAGATTCTGGTTTCTCTTCTTGAGCTCTGTGAGGACGGTTCGTAAATAGCTGGATGCAGCTTGCTCTCACCTCTTTGTACTTCTATGGTGGGCACTCCACCTAAAGACTTTCCTGCTTGGCAGAGCATCCATGTAGATAATGGTCAGGCCTGGAAGGCCAAACCGGTTCCAAGGAAGCACACCTTGAATACATATCCTCAGTCTGAAAATCGGTATCAAGATGGGAGCTCAAGACCCAAAGTTATTTAGGTCTCTTCTAAAGAGAAGGGGGTATCCAGCACAGTACTGAGGGACTACTATGCAACCAAGGATTGATATCACACAGGCAGTCAACTCCCCACAGCCGAGGGAACAGTGCCTTGAGTCCTATCTGAAGGAGGAATTACTGGACTGTCCTAGGAGCACAAACATCCTGCCTATGAGTGATGAAAGAAAGCATTAACCCGAGGAGAAGAGCAGATCATGGAAGGGACAGCTGTGATTGATCCTGGTGTAGAGCCCATCCAACAGACTCAGGGTACTGTCAGATTGGGCAGTGCGACCTTCGTCAAGTTATCCTGGTCGTAGCTGCCAGGCACCTGGAGCGGTGTGCCCTTGTAGCAGGCCTTACTGAAGCTGGGATAAGCGCCTGCTGAAGGTTTGTGTGACCCACAGGAAGACTGTGTAAACAGAACATTGCTAAGTGACTCATTGGGTCTGTGGCATGAGGTGCATGTGGAGGACTATTCGGTAAAAGCCCCTAGAACACAAAGACTCACACCTGTGAACCAGGCATTCATGAATTCTTGATTTGCGATGGAATTCAATGTTTTCTGTCAAATAAAGTACCTGTCTTTTCTACAAAGAGAATCATGGGGCTGGACATTGATCTTACTGCACTGCTGGAGGTGGTAGGGATCCTTGAGCCCGAGTAACACTCACACTAACCTTCGTGAGAAGCTGTGATTGCTCACATTGCTACCCCACAATTAAGTGAAGAAAGGGTTGTACTTAGCATAGCTTGCAGAGCCAAAGTAAGGCAAATCTCAATGCCCACGGTTGTGGCCCAGTAGCCATGCTTGCCTCCTGAAAGGGGGTTGATACATGCAAAACAAGCAGTTTTTGTAGGAGACTAGAAAAATTTGTAAAATTTATAAACATAGCTGACAAGTAGTTGCTCCATGTCCTGTATAACACATTCATCACACTCGGCTTTTCAGTCAACAGAGCTGTGCATGTTGGGGTTTGAGTTTCTAACGAGTCTTAAAAGCAAAACTACAACCCCAAAAGTGCAACATTATGTTGACTGAAAAGCCAGGAATGGCTGATGGTATCATGTCACTTGTAGAATCCAAAATAAAATTTAGTTCCCGACTTTCTGCCTTCTTTATTGTAGCTAAATTAAGGGGTGAACAGCCCCAAGGATGACAGAGTAGAAATTGCATTTAAAAAGCAGATGGAAGCATCTCTCACTGCTAGTGGGCTCACAAGAACAATACTTGGAAAAACAAACCAGTGTTCTAACAAGACATTTACCAGAACAAAGCGAGCAACGTGTCTGAATTGACACGGAGAAAGGGAAAATAATGTGCTGGTACTCCCCATTCCGGTGTGTATCCTCTGCCTAGAGGTTGGTGTGGAGTGCCTGCAACACCACTGTGATGTGGCCTGCCTTGAAGAGATGCAGCCCATCCTACCCCACAGTGGCCGACATTTGGCAGGTTGCACATACGCAGATGCCTCCTCACCTTTCTTATAGTCGCACAGAAAAGATTCCCTCTTTCAATTCAAACTTCTCAATGGGTGTTTGAAGGAAGGAGATGACTGTAGGAGCTTTCTTGAAAATCCTCTTTGCTCCTTGAAAGCAAATTGTGAGTATTAAGATGATGCCATGTAGATATGGACAACAAATTCCCAAGCAGTGATTGAGTGGATGGACAGCACAAAATTAAGTTGGTGGGAGAGAAGAATGGTCATCACTGGTGGTGAGCTACATGAAATCATGCATCAACATCCAGCAGGGAAAAAAACGGATTGCTAGACACCAGTGAGTAACCAAGGGAAAGAGGGGAGTCTGAATGGAGCGCTTCTCATTCTGTTCGCTTTCCCTTGGATTTATTTCATCAGTGACGAAAACCTTTGGTTGGGGAGTCTTTGCATTGAAAAAGGTGAATCTTAAGTAAGGAGCTAAAAATGTAAGAACAGCAGCAGATATGCATGCTTGGTCATTGAATTCTATCGGAGAATCTACAATACATGTGGCCCACTGTTCAATGTCTCCTACTACCTCGGAGCCAGCATTTAAGCAGGAATGGAATGGCTTCAACACCTAAACTCCTTGATACAAACTGGGAATATTCAAATTAAAAGATGATGAAGCATAAGCAGGAGTCTGGAACTGAAGGATCTTGTCGGAGCTGCAGTTTACTAAAAGCTAACCTAGTTTTTATGAAGAAGCAGTGCTACGCCAAAGGTAATGAGGTGGAAAGGAAGGGGGAGGAGGGCTGTCCACGAGGGGTGTCCATAGAGACGACCTGGCTCAGATGAGGATACGTAGTCTGGTGTGGTGTTGGTGTGCTACTTTCTGTGTGTCTGGGATCCACAGCGCATCTTGTGACCTGCCGTCTAAACACATGGAGTTAGAACTTGCTTGAGTTGTCTCTATGGTGTGCATCACAGTGCAAAAGATTCTGACCATCAGCCTAATCTGTGTCATCTGATGAGGAGCAAGTCATCAATTTGAGTTTGGTTGGCTCCTGTATTGCGCAGCAACGAAGGAGTATGCAGTTCCAATAGGGCGGGGAGAAAGAGGAAGGAGGCTGGGTTGGTCAACACCCCTACTGTAGAGTGGAGTGTGGGTGTCTCCCAATTTGGGAAGTGGGGCCCTCACACACCCAATTGGGTGTTATGCTTCATCATAGGGCTTGCTCCTCTTCAGGCTCGTCTCACCCGAATTGGGTTGGTCCTATTATATGATTAATTAAGGTACCTCATTGTCAGGTCGACTGAGTGATTGGTTCATTTCTATAACCAACCACCCCTGTAGATAGTGCATCACTATAGGTCCTGAAGAATTGCCAAGTGATTTTTACACATAAGGCGAGAAACATGTTGACCACGACTACGCACACCTAGACACCTCCGACCATTACAATCGGCGGTGACTTCCCCGTTGGTTTTAATTGAGACGAGTGGGCTCACAGATTAAACTCATTCTGGAGCACCACCTCACCTCATTTTATTTTCCCCCACATTACTTCACATTTACATCACTAGGCCCCTCACACGCACCTCACGCATACGGCTTGGGAAAAAGATAACTGACAAAGAGCCCCTCATAGGGTGCCCGTCAGGCATTGCAGCGCCGGCCTGACGAGGAGCAAGCACTATGATGAAGCATGACACCCAATTGGGTGTGTGAGGGCCCCACTTCCCAAATTGGGAGACACCAACACTCCACTCTACAGTAGGGGTGTTGACCAACCCAGCCTCCTTCCTCTTTCTCCCCGCCCTATTGGAACTGCATACTACTTCGTTGCTACGTTGTATTATTTGGGGCCTGAATGCTGGACCTACAAGCGCCCCTTTTCCCTCATTTGTATTTATAGGCTCCTGTATTGCGCCATGTGGTTTTTGAGGACACCATGCTCATTAGAGAAGCAGATTCTACTTACCTACTGACATTTTCAGGGCACAGAACAGACCTTTTTGCAAAATGGGCTCACATCCGACAGTCTAGAGAACTGTGTTGCAGAACCAAAGAACAGAGACGCAATGTTTTGTCGTGTGAAGCAGGAAGAAAATGTATGAATGGATCCAGATATTTTACAACAGGTCTCCCGCGCATGTTGGTGGTGCCTGCTCGGTCTCATCACTGGAGCCATATAGCACAATCCCTGTGTCAAGCAGTCGGTTCCTTGACCATTTTGTACCAGCCTCGAATCAAAAGTTGAATACGCAGTGCAACAATTTTAATTTGGAAAATTACAACCATCCTTGAGATCAGGGAAGTGAGTGGGATCAGTGAGGAATCTGAAGGTAGTGTCGAACAGAAATTTTGTTACCAAATGTAAATTGCTTTTACTTCCGATACATATTTCTACCGCTAAATTCCTCGCTATTTGAATAGATAGCACAGCAATACCCGACTTCAAAGTAGCGGGTCTGAAGGAATGGTCAAAGTAGGACGTTTTTAAGCATTGTATGAGCCATGTAATGGCCATGCTTTCTTACTTCCAAATCTAAGTAATAATGCTTCGTAAACATATGAATTCATTCATATCACTTCACGTCATATCTGCTAAGGGTACTCTCCTAGCCAGTGCAGGGGACACCTGGCAGACTTGGCTCAGATTCATACTGGTGGTTTCTTTTTGGCAGGGGCATAACATATTTCACTTTGCTATGCATTCCATCCTATCCCCTTGCACAGGATTTCTCAAATGTTGAGGAAGCTGCAACAAGACAGGAAACAAATTATTCTGGTGGCACAGTATTCGCCAAGAAAAGTGTGGTACACAGACCAGAGACTCTCCGTGTGTCCCTCATATCAGCTCGGATTGGCAGGTCCATCATCCCAATCTCCAGAGTCTCCCCCTTCATGGATGGAGATTGAGAGGAGGCAGCTGAGCTCTTTCGATCTGCTGGAGATGGTCGATGTCAGACTATCTGCACGTCACCCCTCCATTACATTAGTTTATGCCAGACAGTAGAATCATTTCATTGCCCAGTGAGCAACTGGGACACTGATACAAAGGTTTCTTCTGGACAGTCTTACCTCTCTTGTTCTCCACATCATATAAAACAAACCATTAGTTGTAGGATTTTAAATCCTTGGTCCTGTTAATGTAGTAGGTGACTACCCTATGTGGGTCCAGCCTGTATAGTCTCTCCTCCTCTTTGGTGGGATGGGTTGAAGGGAAAAATGTGGGAAGCATAATGTGAAATCTTTTGAAGAAATGTCACTTCGAATCAACGTAGAAAGAAGTAAAGAGAGACCTGACTAAAAGCACTTGCAGTTTACCAATGCCCAGAGCTGATCTGATTGCACCAGAAATACTGTTCTGAACATCAAACAGCCACACCAGGCCTATGCATGTGCTCAAACGAGGCCCCCATCAATAATGTTAGAACCAAATTAGGGTCCTGAAAGAGGATCACTTATCGACCACTTCAAAAATGTCATAATTATCAGGGACTTGAACAGCGAGGGCTGATCAGATAGACAAATTAATAATAACAATGCTGCCACACATAGCCTTATATGGTGCCCACAGCACAACCTTACTGGGCCAGGATCAGTATGAAGCACAACACATCAGAGAGATGGACCTTTGAAGGGATCCACAGACTCATTTGCACACCAGGCAATGAAACTATTCCACCGCCCGTATCCAACTAATTACTTACCTTCGGTAACGGTCTTTCTAGTAGAGACTATCTAGTTACAGATTCCTCACCTTTTCAATATTCCCCAGGCATCACATTGGATGCGGCAAGTCTTCAGCAGTATCTCTGCACACTGGTAAGTAGCACCATGCGGCTCTGCACCAATGCAGTTCCGCTCTGGAAAGGACATGCTGAGCCTATATAAGCGCCACTCCCGCAGGAGGACTTCAGTTGCTTTTGAGGCTGTTCATGTCCCCAGGTGCAGAGGCCCAATAGCAAATTAGTTGTGACCAGTGTGCAGATCCCTAGACTTGGGATCTTATTAAAGGATAGAGTCCAATCATAGAAAGGAGAGGAAGCAAAGGTTGGTGAGGAAGCTCTGGCTAGCTAGAGTCTCTACCGCAAAGGGCATTACCAAAGGTAAGTAACTTGTTCTTCTGATAGAGACTTCTAGTTGTAGATTCCTCATCTTTTGAATAGATACCAAATCAGTACCTATTCGGAGGTGTGTCTATGAAGGAACTCAATCCAGAAAGTCCTGCAAGGTCGAGCAGGCAAAATGTCCCTTTCAGCAAATCTGACTGTCCAGAAAATTGTGCTTCAAGAACATACATAGGGACGTCCATGTAGCCGCCTTAGCAAATGTCCAGGACAGGGACTCCGCGTGGCAACACAGTGGTAGAGGCTTTGGCAATGGTAGAATGAACACGCAGTTCTTCCAGAGGCTGCTTGTTTGCCAATGCATAGCAGATTTTAGTGCAAAGCACAACCCAGCGAGAGATGGCTCTCTTCTGCAAAGACTTGCCTTTTTTTGCCCCAGAGAACCCCACAAAGACCTCGTCGTCCACCTGTTGTTCTTTGATATGATCAATATAAAAGCTTAGTGCTCTCTTGTGGTCCTAATAGAAGAGTCACTCCTCTTCCTTAGAGGGGTGCAGCAGAGCACAGAATGCCGGCAAGGTGAAGTGTTGACTTATGTGGAAAGGCATCACAACTTTAGGCAAGAAGGATGCCCGTGTCCTTAGAACCATCTTGTCTGGGAAGAATGTGGTGTATGGCAGGTTGACACACACACAGTCTAAAGCTCAATCACATGACGTCCCGGTGTTACGGTGACGAGGAACACAGTCTTGAGGGTGAGAAGCTACAAGGGATAGCTGTGATGCGGCTCAAAGGGAGTGCACATCAGATATGTGAGAATTAGGTTATGGTTCCACTGTGACATGACAAAAGGAGAGGGAGAAAACACATGTTGTAAACCTTTCAAAAAGAGCATAACAACTGGAGATTGAAATAATGAGGGCTGATCAGGCAAATGTAAAAAGGGCAAAAGAGCCAAAATGAACCCTTTAACTGTGTCCAGAGCAAAACCTGGTCAGGTAGGGACAAAACAAACAAAAGGACAGATAACTTTGCCTGCAAGGGGTCCGTCTGCTGTGTACCGCACCACGCCACAAATTTCTCCCAACGACAAGAGTATACAGTCTTTGTCAAGGGAAACCTGGCTGCCAAGATGACGAGCAAAATAGGAGTGTTTCTCACCACATTGGATTTTTGAAATTTCCATAAACATATATGGATCTAATATCTGATGATGTGTGATATAAATAAATGAATATATTGTTGGTATTTAATATTTTAAATTGATATGGAGTTTCCGTGTCCTGTTTATGTTGTGTATTTGGATTTGTGCATAAAATTTTTCATCATATGGGTTTATAGTTAATAAATATATTTTTGTATATTTGTCCTGTAGAAAGTTTTTGTACAGTTTGCACTTTAAGGGACTCATATTTTGCTCAGGGGAATTCTCATTGTTTGCTTGCCAAGATGACATCAAACACCTCCGGAGGATAGTCGAAAGTGTTCAACTGTTACCGCTCAATCTCCATGCATTAAAGTGGAGACTATGAAGGCCTGGGTGCAGATAACTGCCCTGTTGCTGGGACAGCAGATCCTCCTGTAGGGGCAGACTGCTTGGAGGGCAGATGTTCATGTTCAGGAGTTCTTGATAAAGTACTCTCCATGACGAATCCATGGCCACTAGAATTACAGAGGCCTAGTCGGTTCTAATCTTCTAGCGAACTCTGGGCAGGAGTGGTATAAGTTGAAAGGCATACAGGAATACTGAGTTCCACTCGAGGCGGAATGAGTCTTTGAGCGAGCAACAACTTGAAAACTCCAATGGCCAGATGCGTTGACATTATGTGTTCTCAGAGGTGGCAAATAGATCAAGCCACGGTTCTCCCCAGTCGTGGAAGAGCCACCTCCAGGTGTAACTGCACCGCGTGATCCACTAGGCACAGACGGCTGACTGTCCACCCTGGCATTGAAAGAGCCTGCCAAGTGGTTCACCACAAGAAAAATTCCTTGGTGGCCCAACCATTTCTAGAGGCTCAAGGCGTCATGGCAGAAGATACATGACCCCGGCCTAGTTTGTTGCTGTATCCCATGGCGGTGGGTGTTGTCTGTGAGCACCTGTACCAGCCTCTCCTTGATGGACACAAGGAACACCAAGTGCCCCTCTGCTGCAGAAGTTTGATGTTGAGCCAGGTCTCTGCTGGAGACCAGAGGCCATAATCTCTACCTCTCCCAGATGGCCACCCCAACCCATAAGCCATGCATCGGTCACCATTGTCCTCTCTGGTGTGCTTGACCTGCACAATGTACAACTTTTGGATGAGGTAAGGGTCTCAAGGGGCATGAGATAGCTCCAGATCAGCGTCTGGTGGCATGGAAATAAATAAAATGAAATTTATATTTATAAAGCGCTCGATTGCCCAGATGCGTCTTGGCTCTGCCAAAGGAAAAGACGCCTGTGCGCAGGAGTGGTGCCTATATAGGCTCCACACGTAATTTCTGGAGCAGAACAGTATCAGTGCGAATATGCTGCTGAAAAGTTCCTGGATCCAGTCAGATGCCTGGCGAACATTCAAGAGGTGAGGAATCGGGGGCTAGAAGTCTCTATCAGAAACCCAGATTTCATGCAGTGGCAATGTGCAGGCAGGCTAACATCAACCCGCTCTGGCAGACTAAAAGCACAGCTGCTCCCGCTCAGTCTCCAGGCATGAAAGCGAAGACTCTGGAGGTTGGACCGAAGGGCCTGCCCCTCTGACTGCAAGAAGAGATCTGCCTGAGCAGGAGGTGAAGCATAGGACACAAGGAGAATCTCAGAAGGTCTGTATACCATATCCTTCTTGGCTAATCCAGGGCAAGTTCCTGAACACTCAGAATCAAATGTATTTTTGAGGGGGGGAGGGACATTAGGCAAAGATGTTCTGACCCACCTCTGGGTGGAGACGCCATTTGTGGTTAAAATGATGCTGACTCAGGGTGTCTGCTCTTGTATTCGTAGTGCTTGCCAGATGGTTGCAACCATTCAAATTCAGTGCACCTGAGCCTGTGCCTAGAGTATTAGGGCTTCTTGGCAGAGAAGAGGACTCCACGCTTCACTGCTTGTTCACATATCACATGGTGATTGTACTCTCATTCAGGATCTGAACCGATTCACTGCAAAGGAATAGCAGGAATCACTCACAGCTCGAGCAAAATGATGTGCAGCCTTTGCTTGTGCAAAGTCCAGAGTCCTCTGATCTCCAGGTCCTCCAGATGTGCCCCCACCCTAAGGTGGAGGTACCTGTAACCACTATGGTCACTGCTGGTGGTGAGTATAATGACTTCTGGATGACAGGTTCTCCTCTACTGACCACTACACAAGATCTGTCTCTTTACCCAACGGGACCCTGATAACACCAGTGGGATCACCCTAATGCTGGCACGTTTGCAGAGGGAGGCACCACTGGAGCGCTCATGTGCCAGCATGCTTGAGTACCAACAGAATGCAAGAAGCCAGCAGAACCAGCATGTGGACGACGCGCAGGCTTGGAGCTTCAGCTACCTCCCAAATCATCAGAATCCTATCTAGAATGTCCTAAATCCGCTGGATTGAAGAGAAGGTTCTGAAGGGTGTCTTGTCCAGTACTGCCCCTGAAAACAGAAAAGACTGGAAGGACTCCAGGTGAAACTTGGAAAGACTGATGGAAAGTGCAAATTCAAAAAGAGGGATCCTGTGGCGTTCAAGTGGTCTGAAACGAGATGGGGCAAACTTGCCTTAAGTAGCTAGTCGTCCATGTACAGGAATAGTGAGATCCCCAATCCGCAGAAAGTGTACCGCCACCAAGTTGGTGAAGACCCCAGTGCCGATGTTAAGCCAAACAGGAGAACTACAAACTGGTAATGGATGGAGACTACCATGAAACATCGGTACAGCCTCTGCACGATCGGTATGTGGAAATAAGTGTTCTGCAAGTCGAATGACACCATCAGTCTTAGAATGCCAACGACAGAAGCACCTGCGCCAGAGACAGTCTTTACTGTCTCCTTGCAGAGAAAAGAATTCAAGGCTCTGGGGTCTAGGATAAGAGACAAAATGCTATCCTTGGGAACAAAGGAGTACCAGGTGTAACATTCCTGCCTAATTTCCTGCTCTGGGACTAACTCCACAGCCCTTTTGTGCAGACGAGCTGCAACCTCCTGCTGGAGAATGAGAAGGTCAGTACTCTCACTGGGAGGAGGGAATTGAGAGAGGGAAGGTCTTCTGTGAGCAAGCAAGGGCATAGTACTACGATTATTAAGACCCACTGGTCTATCGTCATGGCATGCCATGCCTACAGAAAGGACAACATCCTTACCCACCACAGGCCATACATGCTCTTTTATGGCAAACATAAAGTGGCTTTTCCAGGAGGTGTCGAGGAGGAGTAGGAAGGTTGAGTCGGCTTGTCCTTGGACATGCCACATGTGCAATACTACTTGAGAAACAATCTGCTGCTGGAGGGGCAAAGAGGGTTGGGGATGACAGAATCACAGCCCTTTGGAACAGCCACAAAACGTCATGTATTCTCTGTGGACACCTTATGCTGGAGACACCAGACCCAAAGAACAAGCTGTCACCAGCCCCATTTTAAATCATTTGAGGGCAGTCAGCCTTGTTATCAAAGAGGTGAGACTTCTCAAAGCCTGTTGAGCATGTCTCCTCAGTGCCAAAGAAGAGTGCACGGCTCTAGCCACTGAATCCTGCCTGAGAATCTGCCCAGCAGTGTTTGCCAGGAGGATTCAGATTTTATCTCTGCACAGTTATCCTTCAAGTGCTACAGCAGACTAGTCACAGCCATGTTCGCCATCTCCCACAGCACAAGGTATATCTGACCAGTAAGCAGGTTGCATTCTCAGGCAAATGCGCCAAACTCCCTGCCTAGAAGACTTTCTTCCCAACAGCTTTCAGCTTCTTGGATTCAATATCGGAAGGAGCAGTAGGGAATGATCTTGGATTTTGTCTGGAACAAGAGGAGGCCTGGTCCACCAAGCTTTCCAGATGGGTGAACAGGAACTCCACATCGCTTGGTACCAGCCTATAGAGACCGGGATTAGCCTGTTCACTGCTGGTGTGGCCGTGGGAATATCACAAACGGCCTCAATAGGCTCATATGTGTCATTAAAAGAATAGTGGCTCTGAAGACACGGGGTCCTGATGAAGGATCATTGTCAATAGGTCTGACTTGGCGCAAACTGCTGGAAGGGGCAATTAAAAAAAACAAAAAACACTGCAGCTTTCTTGATGACCCAATTTATTTATTTTATTTAGGGTGTTTTATAAATCGCGACCATGACCCGAGGGTATCAGATTGCTGTACAAGAGACTGAAGAAGCATACATATACACAAAACTGAAAACAAGGAAGAAATGGACACCTTAATAAAAACATCGATCAAAAGCTAAAGACTCTAGTATAGTATATGGCATGTTGTAACAGAAATATTGATAAACATCCATCATTTATTTATAAAGCACTGTGCTCGATTCTCCAAGATGGTTTCCTGAGTCTGCTCTGAGCTTTTCCTGTTACCCGGGGGAACAATGTTTATGTGGCGTTCTGCTGGAAAGGATGTGCTTCTGTCTTGTATTGGAATTAGTGACATTGTGGCGTCCACTGCGCTCAAGGGGACAAGCTTACTGACACTTTATGAGAGGAATCTGTTCATTAGGATCTTTTTTACCTCTTTTTTTTTTTAAACGTGGACCGAATCTTGGTTCCAAATCCTAGGAGCTGTTACGGAAAAGGAGCGTGTACGTTTTTTGTTTTCTGAATCTGGGGGGGTTCTAGGCTGAGAGAGTTTGCGCTTCTGAGGGAGCGGCTGCCTCCTGAGATTAGAATCTTTATTGTCAGGTACCTGGGTTTGTTAGAATGTAAGGCTTTATGCACGATGCAAGCAATTTTCAGTCGAGTTCTGGCTTCGAGAGGGAGCCAGTTGAGAGACCTAAGAGATGGGGTAAAATTTGGTCAAAGCATCTAGCGCCTGTTACCAGTCTAGCTGCTGCGTTTAGGATAACTTTGAGAAGAACTGTTCTCGATTTGGTAAGACCAGAAAGGGTTGCGCATCCATATTCTAGTCTGGAGACCACTAATGATTGTAAAGCTAGTTTGAAGTCCTGATGTGGTAGGAATGGTTTCACTTTCTTCAGTAGTTTGAGTTTGAATGTGGTTGCACTGATATGTGCTTGCATGTTCATATTCTTGTCTAGAGTTCTTCCAAGGGATTTAGTGGTATCAATAATGGTAGATTTGCAGTTGAGGTCACCAAGGGGATTGAGCCAATCATGGACATGTATGGAGCTGTTATGAGGGTCAAAAAGTAGGAATTCTGTTTTCAAGAGTTCAGCTTGAGGTTGTCTTGGGCTAGCCAGGACGGAGTTTTAACTAGAGTGTTTTTTAATAGGATGACATCTTCAAGGGAGGATATCTTTAAGTAGAATTAGTAAAAAAAAAAAGCCACTTCCGGCAGTGGTGGCTGCAAAGAGCACTCCATTTCTACCTCGTGAGAGGTGTCCAGGCAACTGCTATTTTTGTGGGACAAATATTCTACTGCATCTGAGGGAGCACATGGGCTGCCTTACTGCTGTTGTCATCGTCATTTGGGATGACTTGTGACATCTGAATGTGATCAGAGTCTGATCCAAAGAGGTCATCAAGTCTCTGAAAGCAGTCCTCCCTGGACAGGAACCTAGCCTAGATGTCATTCCAGTATCTGGCCTCCTCTACAATCCTTTGAGCTCGACGCCTTGAGTGCATCAGGATGGCCTCAGTATCAGGTGTAGATCCTGTGGGTTTCTTCAGGAGTGAGTGTCAGTGAGGCTCAAGATGGAGATGGGTGTGTGCTATATTGTAGTTGTCCAGGGGTTGACTGGCATCGTGGAAATACCAGTCTGCAGTGTCCCAGACAGAGGCCATGGCCCCACAGTAGCACCAGAGGGAACCACTACGTTCTGACACAACGCCATTGTAGCCTAATTGAAGGCTAGTAACTATGCTGTGACCTGATAAACTGGAGGAATCTCAAGAGTCTGGGAAGGGGCCACAGCTTTGGCCTGCACCGGTTCTTCAGCCAGTGTGACGTCTACTAACTCCAGCTCAGGAAGTCCCAACTGGTGGAGGAGAGTGTTGAGCAGACATCTCCCTGGAGTACAAAGGGGCCGGAGTGGTTCTGCTTGCACCTCTTCTTGTCCTTGGAAGATTTTAACAAGGGCAATGAGTGCAATTTAGACCTTCACCTACAGCATAATCAGTGCAAAGCCCCACGCTTATCTCGTGCTATAAACAGCTTAGCCTCCCCCTTCTTGTTAGCTTTTGAGTGCATGAGCCACACTGTTCGCACAACTTGAGAGTTCCATGAGCCACAAGCAGACCTCTTGGGGGTCCGAGAGGGACATACATCCATGGCATAAGTTGCACGATTTAAACCCTGACTTTTTTGGAGGCAACAATTCCCTAGTCTATGAAAAATAAAGAACTTTGAGTGAAAATTCACAGAGAGAAGCTCTAGATCCGCACCAAAGGGCATAGACAAAAGTGAACTGATGTCAGGGTATCACTATATGGCTCCAGTGACAAGTCCGGGCAGCAACCAATGTAGACAAGGAGCCGCCTAACAGTGCAGGAGAGCTATTGCAAAATCTCCCAATACAGTCTGTCTGGTGTGTGGGAATTTTCAAAAGGAGAGAACATTAGGGGGAAAGTATCCATCAGAACTACTTTCGGATGCTACTCTACTGGTAGGTGCTATACACTCAGGGCTTTAAGTGGGATGGAATAACAGTGAGGGGGGTTAATCTCTCTAAAAGAGGCATGGCGTATGCAATTAAGGACGTAGATTACACATGTAAACTAAAAATCTGTGCTTCCCATTGTGTGCCACCCAACTTGTATTTTGATGCTGTTCTATGCTTTTTGTTCTTGCATCCAGATATGTAACACAACAACTGGCTTAAAACCTAAAACAAGGTATATGGAAGGGGCAGTGGTCTTCAGAGCGTCTCAATCACAAAGAAATCATAAAGCTGTGAATAATCTCAATGATAAATCTAAACGGAATAAGCAATCACTAAAAAGCTGCATATTATAATAACTTTGTTTTGATACACTCAAACTGTCTTTACGAAACATACTGGTGTATGCTAAGACCATGAGCAGAGATTTCATAAAGGAGACTCAATCTTAAGGTCAATCAAGCGAGAGCAGTGAAGCCCTAGGCTGAGGTGGAAAGGAGCTTGTTATAGTGGGGCCACTGGCAGGAGAGCTACTCACTGAAAAAACAAAAGTTACAAGGACGTTATAGTTAGGATCAGGTTTCACTCGTACAAAACCAGTGAGATTCAGCAGTTATAGTTAGATGAGCTAATTATAACTCGTGCCCCCACAATGCACTGCTTATGACCTCATATATTACAACACTCATAAAATGATCAGTCACATCACTGTTGACCTCATCCACAAAATCACTAATGCACCCACTCACACACCCATAGAACCTTTCATACACCCACTCCCACACAACCATTCACAAACCTATTCACAGACCCATACCAGTACTTACACACCCACTCACTGATTCATAGACCAACTGACCCCCTTAATTATTATGTTTGTGCCCCGGGGAGGTGGCAGTCCCCGGGGCAGTGAAGGCGGTTGGGGGGGAGGGGGGTGCGGGAGAGCGGGCCCCCGCTTTTGTAGTGTTCATTGCCCCGGGAAGGTGGCGGTCCCCAGAGCTACGGGGGGGCCAAGCGGGAAACCCAGTATTTCCATTGTTTACTGCCCGGGTAGGTGGCAGTCCCTGTGGCTTTGCATAAGCCTAAGAGGGAGGGGGCTGGGCAATGAGCCTCCCTCCTTCATGCCCCCGAGATTTGGCCCATCCGGGGGCTCAAAAAAAAAAAAGAAGACGTGCGGGCTCGCCGTGGATCCGCCCACGAATTTGCGGCAAAATTCAATAAAAGATAAATACTTTTTACCCCGGTGGGGTCCCTGTCACCATATCTGGGGGGTCAGGGTATTCCTCCCCTGCCCCCTTTTCATAATTTTTTACTTTTTTTGTGGGATTCTGCTTCAAGCCGATTCCCAAGACGGCTGCCAACACTTCCTGGTTGAAGTATATAGGTATTCCACCACGGTGGTTAGGTGCAAGCATATAGAAGGGTAGGCAAGACCTGCCTTGTACAAGTGTAGAAGGTAAGACACAATCTCTTGCACAGACTCTTTAAATGTTTTTAACAGTTTGGAGATGCAGTAATGCATGAACCTTTTCCACTTAGTGGCATTACTGTTGCGAGTAGTGGGCCTTTGTGCCTCCATTAGAGCAGCCATGCATTCCTCTAGCAAACTGGGGTAGCCAAACTCTAAAAACTCACGTGCCAGAATTGTAGGTACAGTTGTTTGGGATCTAGGTGTTTGAGCTGACTGTGATGCTGAGTGACGAGGTCTGGTGTGTGGGAGCTTCTCTTGAGGTTAGAGTGACCTCTCTAGAAGCATAAAATACCAGGGCTGACTCGCTCATGTTGGGTCCACTAGGATGAAGGTCATAGACCCCTGCCTCATATGCCTCACAACATACGGTATGGAAGGGAGAGGCAGAAATGCATAGGTAAGTAATTCATGACCGGTTTATCCTTAATACACTGCCCATGGCCTGTGGGTGCAAATATCTGGAAGTGAAGTTTTGGCATTTTGCGCTTTCGGGTGTGGCAAACAAGTCTACTGTTGCAGTTCTCCACCGTTGAAAGTACCTGTGAAGGACTTGTGGGTGGGGTCTCCATTCAGGGACTTGTTGATACATCCTGCTGAGCAGGTCCGCAAAGAATGTCTACTCCTGCTAATGTTCAGCCAACAGGTGAATGTTATTGCGGGATGCCCAGTGGCAAATGCCATGTGCTAGCTCAGTAAGCTGGGGAGAGTGGGTACTGCCCTGGTTCTGGATGCAGACTATAGCTATCAAGTTGCGTGTCTATTAGTGCTGTTTTCCCCCACAGAAATGGGAGGAACGCTTTCAAAGCTAGCTTGATGGCTTGCAGCACCAAGTAGTTTATGTAGCACGCCTGGTGGTGAAGAGTCCAAGTGCCTTGGATAGTCCTGTCGTGTAGGTGAGCTCTCCAACCTACAAGAGAGGGATTTGTGGGTATGGTCACCTGCAGAGGGGAACTAGGAAGGGACTGTCTACCAACAGGTTGTTGCTGTTCCACCAAAACAGAGTGCTGGGCCCTGGTTCTTACAAACACTAGACCCTACTAATGCCCTTCTGATTGTGCCCACTGCTTAGAGACTCATTCTTGTAGCAACTGCACATGCAACCTGGCATATTATACAGCTGCTATGCATGCAGCCATCACCCCCAACTGTTTCATGATAGGTCAAACAGTAATGTGATGCGCCTGAAAAAGAGGTAGCAACTATTAGAATGCCATCACTCTTTGTTTGTTTGGGTATGCTTTGTCTGTCACCCCTTTTAAGACAGAGCCAAGGATGGGATGATACTGCTGCGGCTGAAGATGCTTTTTTGCACTGACAGGGAAATCTAGGCTATGAAGTAGGGACACTGCAGTTTGAATGTGTGCTAGGCATTACCGTTCGCTGCTGCTCTTTTTCAGCCAGTCATCTAAGTATGTAAAGAAGTGCATGCTATTTCTGCACAGGCGCACTGCTGCTACCGCTAGGCACCCTTAAAGCTTTGGTGGCTCTGAAGGGAAATACCTTGTACTAGCTGTGTTGTCCACTTACCTTGAACTAAAAGTATGGGCGATGCACTGGGTGTATCAAATGTGAAAGTATGCATCTTTCAAATCCATCGCTGACATGAAGTTGCCTTGGCATAGCAGCATCATGAGGGCTTGTACAGTGACCACGTGAAAGTGTAGGGAAGAGGTTACACTTGTTCAATTGCCAGAGAGAGCATTTCTTTTTGGGGATTAAAGAATACAGGAAATACACCTCTGCGCCATTACAGTGTGCAGGCATTGATTCTATTGTGCCCTTTGCTAAAAGTACCTGAACCTCTTTCTCAAGAAGGTGAAAGTGGTCTGAAGGTGAAGTGGTCTGGGGTGGGATGGGTTGTGTGAAATTCTAGGCAGTACCCTTCCCACAGAAGGCAGACGGCCCTTGGTCTGAGGTGATGTTTTCCCACTGAGCTAGGAAGTGCCTCAGTCTTTCCAGACAGGTCTGAAGCAGTTGGGGGAAAGAAGAGTGAGTCACAGTTTTGCAGCAGAGGAGCCCATTACAGAGTCTCCTCTTCCTTTCCCACACCCATTTCCCCAATAGGCCCCTCTCTGAAAGATATCAGGTTGCTGGGGAGCTTGAAAGGACAGTCGATACAGGAGTCTGACATGAGCCCACTGAGTTTGCATCTCCCATTCTATGCAGAGAACGAAAAGCAGATTTGGTACTGAGGTACTGTAGGATATCTACGGATTTGGCTGTGTATGACCTTTTTTGATTATCTCGAGCATCGTGCCAACACATCCCCATCGAAAGGGGTGTTAAAGAGGTACTGTTTCACCTCAAGCCTAAACCCAGACACCCTAAGCCAGGCATGCCTGCGGAAAAGGATGCAGGTATCAGTACTCCTTGTGGCTGTACCCGCTGTGAAGTGAGTAAATCTAATATTGGCACTGCTGATGGTTTTGTCCTTCCACAACCAATTCTTTTTCTCATTCACGATGGGTTTCTGGTAGGTATTTTACCAGCTACTCCATCACCTCCCAGTGGTACCTGGAAAGGAAACCTACTGAACTGGCAATGTGCGAATGAATAGCAGCACCAAGTGCTACCTACTTTCCTGTGGCATCAATTCACTTAGGCTCCTTATCAGGTGGATGGTCAGTGTGCACAACTAAGGAGTCAAGTACAATTTTTCCATGAGTGTAAGCCGCATCATCTGGAGCAAATTTATATTTTTTCTCCACATCAAGGAGTAACCACTCTGGCTTTTTCCGGCTCCATAAAGTTGTTGGTTGCACACCTGAGCATTTCATTGAGCATGGGGAGGAAATGGACTGTACGCTGTTAGACCATGTTTCAAATAGAAAGTCTTCCTCGACCTCTATTCTGTTGAGTTGTTAAGTAATGATGTGCAGCGCTTTGTATTACTGCATTGTATGAAGCGGTTTCATCTGGTGGGCATGGCCTGGCAGGGTAGAGCTCTAGATATGGGTTGTCTTGGGAGACTACTGCATAGTCTTCACAGAAATCATCTCTCCCCCGTGGCCTAAAAGGTTCATCAGAGGAATTCTGTAGGACGTAGGGGGGGCCTGGTTATGATGTCAGTGTAGTGTGTCTCCAGTAGAAGAGTGCGTAAAGGTAGTAGTGGTGGTAAAGGAGGTGTAGCGTCAGTGGTGGGAATAGGTATGACGGGTGGCTAAATCCCTGACCCTTTTAGGATTTGGTGGTGTGGAAGGGTCGAGTTCTGTTTCTGCATCAAAGGCCAGCTGGAGTTTTTTGGGGATGCAGATGAGTCTTGGAGCCAGAAGTTTGCCAAGTATTTTGTGCGTTGCAGGGTGGATGAAGAGGTTCTTCTGCTTTGCATCCAGAACTTCAGAGAGTTTTTCAAAGATAGACCTCTCTGTGTAGTTGGACTTTGATATCAGCCTGGATGCGGGTTAGGGGAGCTTTCAGTGTCACAGTGTAGCTTGTAGGAGCTTCAGGGCCACTGTGGTGGTGATTTTGATGCAAACTGCAGCTTTCTGCTGCCTTGGTGTTGAAAAGACATGGGAGAGCAATGAGGTTTAGTGCCCTTGGATGGTGTCTTTGCAGCATTTACACAGCCTCTCTAGTCCAGGGAGTATTGCCTGGAGGAGCTAAACCCAAAGGTTTGTGCCATTTCTGGCTCAACTTGGGGTCAATGCCAGAATCCCACGGGTGCTGTGCTCGGTCTCCATCAATGTGCGTTTTGGGGCTCGAGACGGACCTTAGTAGATGCATGTGATGTCGACTCGGTCTTCTGCCCCAAGGCTGGCGTGTGTGGCACTGCTGGTTCGAGGAATTCTGCCTCCTCAGAGTGCTCAGAGAAAACTACTCTGGGCTCATCTCTGCTTGACCCACTGGAATTCATGAGGGCTCAGCTTCCTCTTGCTCTGTACCTTGCATGTCTTTGACTCGGACAATGTCAGTCATTTCCAATGAGGCCTGTCTCTGCATCCTGTGATGTTCTCATATGCTTTCTTTCAGGAACCCTAAGGTTTTTTCTGCAGAAGACGGTGAGGCAGGAGTCGCAGGAAGTCTCTGCATGTCCTGGGAACAGGCAGAGGTTATACACCTCATGATGCTTGCTCCAGGAGTATTCTGTGTTACACCTAGGGCAGAAATGGACGGGTGTACATTCCATAATCTTACCCTCAGTGTATTCTTCAAAAAGCGTCACAGAGGACTCAAGACTAGTCGAGAGTGGTGGGTCGAGGCTGCAGTGAGTCAAAGAATAGGGTGATTGCGGGATTTGAAGTCCTGGTGTTGTGGACGACTAGGTTCTTGCTGTAGCATTTTTGCTGTGATTTAACGCTGAACTGTTGGACCCGAGAAGAAAGAACCGGTGTGTTACTACATCGATCTACAGCCTCCCATGCTACAAACAAAATGCTTCTTGCCCATGCCAGACCCTGAATATTAGAATATTTCAATAGATTCTTACCAGAAACATTACAACTTTTAGGTAACAGATTTAGAAAACAGTGCCATAAAAGAAAGATTCTTGGGCGTGGAGGGATGGAATAACCCCAGCCCTTCCAATCGAAAGTCGGGCTGAAGTACTGGTTGGTTCAATTCTGGACTGCTATTAAAATGTACCCCGAAGGAAGTTCTGGGCGCCCTGTACAGCAGAATAGGGCTTAAAGAGAGAAAGCATGTGTCATTAAAATGGCAAGACATGCTACCGGAATTACATTTGGGGTACTCTGTGGTGGTGCATTAAAACTGGTTCTATTTGGCATGCAAGCTGGTTTTAAGAAGTCACTTACATGTCACACTAGTTTTGAATCTTGGAATAGGTTATAAATAATTTTTCAAACTTTACATAATGCTGGCATGGAGAGGCTGATTGTGAATACTTATATAGATTTTGGTAAACAACCAGTGAGAAAGTAAATGGAGGACGCATCTGCAATCAGAGTTGCTGAAGTCACAGATGTCTAGAATTCACACAAGTCAGATGCACCCATCTGATAGTTCTGTTGAGCTGTCCAGATGCAAGAACGTCTTATTGTTTCTAGCACAACTTTTAACCAGAATCTTGCAATTTCCTCAATGCAACATTACCCATCATAACTATTGCAAGAAATTGGATTCTTTTCTGAGGTGGGTGACAGTCCACTTCAAGGAACAATCACTAACCTTGTCGGGGTGAACCCATGTCAATGCAGGGACATGGTACTATTAATTCTCTACATGTCCCACTTTTAAATACCGTGCACACAACCTTGTGGGCTACAATGCTCATAGAGGGGCGACTTACAAATATTTAAAAGAGATGTTTTTACCTGTCAAAAAGGGTTGCAATTCTGTAGCAGTCAAAGTACACAGGATAGGCCTGAAGTGATGTTTTCTTCTGTCGCACTTGTGGAAGGCACATTAAGTGCTACAGTCCACAGGTGACAGTTACCTTTCTCGTGTCATGAGTGAATTTCTGCACTATATACTATAAGCTTATAGAATAGTTAAATACACCAATCCAGCTAATGTCGCCATGTTTTAAGGGGTGGAACACATACAATGGACAGCAGTACCCTAGTGTGCAGAGTCTAATAACCAGCAATAAAAAAGGGTCCAGCACAGTGTGAAAAATCAGGGATAACTATGCAGAAAAGGCTGATTTCCTACACCCCAAAATATTCACCAGTATTGTTTGGTTAAGTAGGGAGAACCATGCTTTTGCAGCGTGAAACAATTCTAGACTCACATGTAATACATGACTGTGCCATCTACTGGCTGAACCCAAAGAGTATATTTAAAGTAAAAGCTTTTTCTTTGGCGTCTCCGAAAGGCAAAGCAAGTATGACGCACTTCGGAGGTCATACTTCTGTGAGTGAAGGAGGGCTGCACCAACTGCACAGCATTTAACTGCTTCACAGGCGGCAACCACTGAAGCCAGGTTTATAAACACTGGCGTTCAGCTCTGGAGCCAGTGACCAAGACAAGAAGAGTGCAGAAAGGCCTGGTCTTGACATTACCCCGTGCCCACTGTGCATTCCTATTTCTCTACTTGCCTTTCGCCTACAACAGGAGGCCAGCAACGGCTTAACGGTTTGAGGAGGAAAGGCTGACGAGTCTTGCAGCTACCTGAGACAAGATGAAAAGACACACAAAAGCTGGTGTACATTATAGCCTTATAACCTGCTTTCGAAGACTTTATCAGCTGTTAAATGTCTTGAACCAGAGTTATAGGCACTCTCCTGCGGCTCGAGCCTATAACAAGAGAGAGGGTCTTTAACTACCGGTATAGCCTGAGGCGGAAGGCTATATAATGCTATTAGAACATTCCACTCTCTGCAGGTAGAGTGTTTTAAATCAAAAAGAGAGAAACAAAGATAAATTAGCCCTGATCCACCTCATCATCTTCAATGGAGCTGCCAACATTCCCATGTTCTAATATTGATATACATCTTCTTGCGACAAGTTGCGCAATGAATGGGCAACTTTACCATAATTCCCGATTGCACCACTAGATGGCAGTAATACGTAAAGCTTGAATATAAAACTGGTTTCTGGAAGAAAAAAAAAAAAGAGGCGTGCTTATGGCCAACAGCAGGGCCATGTATAGAGGATTACGAGGGGCGTACAGCAGGCCCGGTTCTAGAGTGGGTCAGGCCCTCTCAAGATAGCCCCATGGCTCACCCAAGGCCCACACATCAGCAAAAAATCATCTTTTGTTCTTTTTCCTAATGGGAAAAAAAAATCGAACGGGCCTGCATGTTTGCAATCAAAGTCTAGTTGTGCAACTTTCATCTATAACGCCAACGCCTTGGGCTATTTTAAGTGCCTGGGAACATGGGTGAGGTCACTGAGGATGGCATCGATTACTGTGCACTGTAAGTAGAAGGATCTCCACTATATCGAGACCCAAGCTCCAGCTACCAGTAAGTAAGAGATTAAAACATTTATATGGCAGAAACAGTGTGAAGGATTTTTCCAATGCAAGAACAGTAAGTGAAAATGGGCATACATTCAGGATATATATTTTAGTAGTGGTTTGTTATATTTTCTTTCTGCTTTGACGTTTTTCTTAACTCATGGCCAGGGACGCTGGAATTATGTGGGTGGGGGAAACCAAATATGCATCAGGGTTGACTCAATTATGTGACAAGAAGGCAAATTGCTGTATGTGGGACATTTTATGATAGTATTACTTCTTATTTTTACATATTTATACATCAACACTGTCTTGGCAAAGGTTACAGCTCGTTAGTATCAGTGTAAAACCGAAATACATTACTGGGCAACTGAAAGGGGACCAGTCAACCTTTGTGAAGGGCCTTCCACTGTGCAGCAACACGTTGTTGTGTTTTGTAGTAACTTTTGAACTGTTTGAGCTGGAAACAATTTTTTGTTAACATTTTTGCACATTTTGCAGCAGATAGATTATGTGACAAATGTGGCAAATCCATAATTTTGCTGAATACCCTGCAGCCATAGAATCACAAATTCCAGAGGTCCTACTTATAGCACTATATTAAGCAAAAAAAACACTGACATTGGCAAAGTTTTGACTGTTAGTGAAAAGACTTGTCAAGTTTCACTAATGCAACATAGATACAGAATGGGAAGGAGCAGTGCATGTGTCCATTATACAAAGAAAAGCACTGGCAATAATTCCATGGCAGCACTGGCAAAATGCGCTGGTGCTGTCCTGCCTACTCTCAATCTCCTGAGGTGCTCGCAGAAGGCAGAGCCTTCTAATATAATTAGAAGGCACATAAAGAACAGACACCCAACTTTGGGGCATCGGTGGCTGTGCATTTATTCTCTCCCAACAAATTCTCTCATTTTGTCACATGAATAGTCAGAAATGGAATATAGCCAGGGCCACTGGAATTATGCGATTCTGCAGGTGCAGCGTCTTATTCATAATTATGGATTTGTTACATTTATTGTATAATCCATCATCTGGTACATAATTTACAGATTATAACAAAAAGCCATTTTAATCAGATCAAACGATACTAAATAAAACTCTGACGTTTTGTTCCACAGTGGACGGCCCTTTGCAAAGGTTTGCAGGCCACCTTTCAGCTGCTTATTGCTGCAGTTGTATTCTAAACTGGCACTAATGAGGTGAAACTTTGTTCCAGTGTTCATGTGTAAAAAAAATGATGAAATAATAAAGCAATACTAACCTGCATTACGCTGCATAATTTAGTCAACCCTGCCTCATAATTTGGTCCTCCCCTTTGCATAAATATAGGTGGAGAGGTGTGGTGCAGCAGCCAGGGCAGCTGACTTCGGAGCAGGGTTCGATCCCCGGCTCCGGCGGCAGCTCAGCACCATGTGACTCTGGGCAATAGCTCACTTAATTTCCACTCCGGCCCCCAGTGCCTTGAGACCCGTAAGGGTGAGTAGCTGCGCTATATAAAAACGGACTTACCTTACATATATATAAATCTAGTGCCCTGAATATAGTGGTGCTGTTACTCCTTTGGTCCTAAACTGATAAGATAATATACTGGGATAATTCACTTGCTACGGAGATGTTCATACAATCCGTGGCTTCACAAGTTCAAATCTTAATCGGCCTTCCATTTCTCAGGGGGGGGGGAGATTGACAGTGTAGGAAAACTGCCTTTTCTGCATGGTCATCCCAGGATATTTTCACCTTTTTCTGTGCCCTAATTTTGCTGTTTTTTTAAACTTTGTACACTTTACCTCTGCTAAGCAGGAGTAAAGAGCTTGTGCTTCCCGTTTATACATGGGCAAATTGGCTTATTTCTAACTGACACATTTAACTTGCCTATATGTCCCTAGAATATGGTTTAGGAAATGCACCTAGGGCCTGGAAGGTAAATGGCACGTGAACTACAGCACCAATTGTGCACTCCACAGATTGGGCCTGCAAAACTTGGCTTCAGTCTCATCATTGTAACATGACTGCTGCAGTGTAAAACCTGCAGTGCAACCGGTTATAATAACCCTTTTGATGGTCAAAGACCGCTCTTTTAAATACGAAAAAGTCACCCATATGTAAGCCTTGTAGAACACAAGGAAGGGTGCATGTTATTTAAAAGTGGGACATACACAAAATTAATGTCACCATGTCCCTAGAGTGGAAGGCCCCAAAAGCTACTTTCACTACGGCAGGTCTGGCTGTACAGAAAATCAGAGTAGAGATTAAAATATTAACACTGCTGTCTTGGGTTTGAGACCAGCAAGGAAAATAAATAAACCACTATTTTTAATAGCTATAAAAATCCAATTTAAATTGTGAAGTTGGATTTTTAAAAGTATTAAGAAAACTAGCTCTTAGAAAGTTACATTTACCCTGCCTGAACCTTCTGGAGGCCAATTTGCACTACTCCCTAGCAGCTTCTCAGCCTGTACTTAACCTTTAATGAGGTGTGAAATTTCTTCCAGTAGCCACACAATAGACCACTTTGATAGTCCGGTGGACATGAATGGGCACTTATGACTCTTCCGAGCATAGCTGGACATTCAGGGTGAGGGCTGCTGCCCCTTCTGTTGGCACTACAGTGTCAAATTCTGACTGAAAGGCCAGTCTGAGGGACATGAAAACATGTTGCGCCCTTAAAAGGGATTAAACAGGATCAGATCACAATTCTTGTTTATCCTCTGTCTGTTTGCTGGAGCACCCTGCTATGTCTTTCAAGACTTCTGGCTCAATTTCTGTTGTGGGTCCAGAGCCTGCTTCAAACTAGATTTTTATAGCAAGCGCTACGAAAAAAAATGTGATGTCATACCATCAATATACACATTCTGAACTGCTAGATGCCCCTGATCTGGGTAAACAACAGACTTATCTTAGCTTCAAATAAATGATGGGGGTAGCAAACAGTTCTAGAAGGAGAGGTAACAGAAAGACAGCAGGGGTGGGCCAGTGTAAGTGTAGGAGCTGATTCAGGGGGGGTAGTGGGTCACGGTTCTAAGGGACAGAGGGATAGCAGCTTAAGGGGGAGAGTAGAAAGTAGTTGTTACAGCAGGGTTGAATGAGACTGGAACTTGGGACAGCTAGCAGTGGTTCTGAGGAGCCATATGGCTTATTAAATGGACATCAGAAGGATAGTACAGAGACAGCAATAGGTTGTTATGGGCAGAGACGTTTAAGCCATGGGCAAAGGAGGCAATTTTGGGGCATTTCGAAAGACAGAGTCCAAGACTCGCTTATAACACTAATGATATTAGCTAAAGATTAACTCATAGCTGTGGAAGAGGTTGTGTCCTTTCATTAGAAGTCCTGAAAAACCCACGACCACAATCAGATCTGTGCCTCCAATGGGTAATAAATGCGATCAAAGATTCTAGACTCTTGACATGAGGAAAAGGTGATGGGGGACAGATGGAGGTTGACTAGAGGAGAGGGTGAGGATAGAAAAGACGAGGGAAAAAGAAAAAGAAGGATAAGACAAAACCATGGTAAGGAAACAGGTGGATGAAACAAAAGAAAAGTGATGAAAACGGTAGAGAAGAAATACGACAGAGGGTTGATTAATGAGCAGTAGGGGGTGATGAGCATCCTAAATTAGAGAAGGTGAAGAAGTTAGCGTAAGAAGTGAATGGAGGAGGATGAAAATGGAGTATAAGGAAGTAGGATGGATAGAGCAGGGTATTGAGGAGCAAAATGAGTGATTCGAGTAGGGGATGGGTAAGCATGTATTGAGTCGGGCGATAAGAGGTGCGCAGAGAGAGGAATACAGAAGGGTGAAGGCGAAGGATGGTACTTGTGAAGGATAGGGCTGATGAGAAAGGAACGTGGCCGCATTTCGGGGTCATAAGCAAATGATAAATTGTGGGGTAGGGGCAAAGAAGGAGTGTGAAGAGACTGGTGGATAGTGGTAGAACAAGAGGGAGGAGAGTGCGATGGGTAAAGAGGGGGTGATGGGAATTGGAGAGACGGTGGGAGACAGGCGAATGGGAAGGAAGAGGAAGCATGCTAGTCACTAGTTAGGAGAACCAGTTCAATTTTGAGGCACTCACATGAGCTGTACGTTTCCACTTTGTTCTCCTTGAGCTACATTCTGCTCAAGACTGACCACAAAACAGCGGTCCAGAAACTAGCCATCAAATTACAAGTCCAGTCATCAACTTCGGAAGGTAGACTCTTGGCACTGTGGGCAGATGGGTAGAAACAGGCCCATATTTCATGTCTGGATTGGTTTTGATGCTCGGGTTACCACCTTTGATCGCTCTTCCAATTGTTTCCTGGCTTATTTGGGTACAATATGCATAACCTCAGATCTGTACATCTTGTGTGTGTGCATGAATATGCGTTCTATAATCCAGGCCTTGGTACTGCTACTGTTTAGAATGTGTAGAGCTACCTGTGAAGAACACATATAGGGATGCAAAAGTGCCACGCCCGATTACACACACCCATACAAGCACATGCAGATCCACATCTCTCCTTCCGTTACATGCACAAAACCAATACCCCATAAGCAGCAGCAGCGAAGGTGAGGCGGACGCAAGATGAGGTAGAGTGCGCAGGGTGTAGTGGTGAGAGAGAAGGGCAAGGTGGAGAGACAGGAGGGAAATAGGTAGGAGGCTGAGGCAGGAGGGAGAATAGGGGGAAAAAAGATGCTGAGGGGGAGAGAAGGAGGGCTAGTCGGCAACAGAGGCGAGTGAGCAAGAGTGAAACGGGCGAGGAAGAGCGCAAAGGACAAGGAAAAGAGAGAAGGGCCTGGATACTCTCATGGATGACAAGCACCACTCTATAAATCTATCTTACATTACTAGAGTGAGGTGGTGAGAGAAGGGTAAGATGGGTGAAGTGGAGTGAGAGCAAGTTGACGCACAGTGAGAGAATGGTGAGTTCAGGAAAGAGTGAAAGTAGAATAAAGGCGGAAAGAGAGGAGAGCGAGGTGAGAGAAATTGGAGGGTGAAGTGGAAAAAGAAGGGCATGGTAGAGAACCAGGTAGATAAGGCAGAAAGTAGGAGGAGGTGAAGAGATCGAGGTGGGGGGGACGTAGAGGGTGAGGTGAGCGGGACAGCAGGGTGAAATGGAAAGAAAGGATGGCGAAGTCGGGAGAGAGGAGTGTGAGACAGAGAGAAATAAGGGTGAGGTGGAGAGAGCTGAAGCGATAAAGCCCATAGGTTTAAACCTCTAAAAATACAGAGGTAAAACTAGTAGACATAACCTGGCAGTAGGTATGGTATGCAGCTCACATCCTTTCAAGACCATCCAGCATGCCCAGACCCAGCTCTCAGACACCTGGGAAACTCTGGACAACCCTACTTATCTTTATGCCTCCCCATTTATATTTATGGCCCTCCCAAAATGTAATTCCTGGAGCCGGGCCTGGCTTACAGTATCGGAGAAGAAAGGGAATTTACTGGGGGAAATTGAGACTAGTTGTAGGGCAGCAAAGGGAGCCTAACAGTACAATAAACGTAGGAAATGGAGCGTGGCCACAGAGGGGTGGGCACCGGACACAACAAGGGGAATGGGAAGGCGGCAGCAGGGCTGTCACAGGGTGTCAGCACATGGGGGCTGCTGACTGGGTTCAGCAGGGGGAAGAATTAAGTGGTTACGATGGAACACCAAAGGGGGGTTAAGGGGAGCAACACTGGACAGTTACGGGGGTGGCAGCAGGGGAAGCAAGGGTTTCTTAGTGGGGTCCTGTAAGGGCTAGCTAAGAGACAATGGGGGTAGCAAACAGTTCTAGAGGGAGAGTTTACAGAAAGACAGCAGGGGTGGGGCAGAGGGAGTGTAGGTGGTGATTCAGGGGGGTAGTGGGTCACAGTTCTAAGGGATGGAGGGATAGCAGTTTAAGGGGGGAGAATAGAAAGTAGTTGTTACAGCAGGGTAGAATGAGATGGGTACTTGGGACAACAAGCAGTGGTTCTGAGGAGCCATAGGGCTTATTAAATGGACATTAGATGACAGCAAGAGGTTGTTATGGGCAGAGACGTTTTAAGGCATGGGCAAAGTAGGCAATTGCCCAGGTCCCCTGCAGAAAATGAACCTTCTTCTAGTTCACTTCTGCCTATTTTGTATCTTAACCTTTGACTTATATTTCAATGTGGTTAGGCAACAAGTGAGGGCCCCCGAGTGTCCTCACGGAAGGACCGAACAGTGTGGTTATAAGAGGACCACACACTGTAGTTATGGAGGGACGGCAACAGGTGGCTAAACAAGATCAGGAAGTGGTTACGAGGACTGCAGGGGATGGCTCCAGGGTGGGGACAGCGGTGGTGGGTACAGAGGACACCCCAACGTTGTTCCTAGAGACAGCAAAAAGTGGTTGTAGAGATAGCAGGATGTAGCCGCTGGGGATAGCAGGGTGCCTTTCCACGAGACAGTAGTCTGTGGTTAGGAGAACAGTAGAGCTTCTTACAAGGGGACAGAAGAAGGTTGCAGGGGGTGGTTCGGAGGGACTGTAGGCGGTGGTTCCAGGGGACAGCAGAAGTGGGTACAGGGGACAAAAGAAGTGGTTGTTGGGACAGCCGGTGATAGTTACACTGGGACAAAAGGAGGTGTCTTTAGGAGGAAAGTAGGAAAAATCGCACGAGGCGTAGAGAGTCATTCCATGAGGCAGCAGGGGCCATAGTGATGAGGCAGTGGCGCTTACAGAGGGCTATGGGGCTGCTGACCGTGCACCAGCATCGTTACAAGCGTCTTGGCATCTACGTTTTTAAAGTGGTAGGATATGTTACGGAGAGGCAACAAGTGCAGCAAGCACGCCACTGTTCAGGACAGAAGGTGTTTACTCGGAGCTCTGCCTCCTTTCCTAGCAGCGTGCTCATCTCCTGACATGGCCACCACACTGGGTGGGGTGGCAGAAAGGGCGGTGTACCCCAGGCCCGCACTGCTTCAGCAAGATTTAGTTATGCATTTATAAATGTAAGCCGGCCTGCCATCTTCATTAATAGAGGTACATGACATGGTAATAGCACTTGATTGCACCAGATGCCATGTTTTCTCTTACCCTGAGTTACATGTGTTTAAATACCTTGCAAGAGATAGCTCTGGCACCTGCCAAAACCAGAAAAAGTATGCAGAAGCCCCCAGCCCGCCCATTATATTTTTGCCTGGGGCCTTCCTCGCAAAGACTCCTGCAAAGCCTGCTACCTGAACCAGCTAATTGAAATTCAGAAGCCTCATGGTTCTTCCTGGTGCAACGTCCAAAGTTGCTTTTACCTTACAGCACGATAGTTCTGTAAAACATTAACCACCCATATTTAAGTTGTTATACACTTTGGTAACAACCCTGCTCCATAGCCTCCCAGATTCCACACTTGCTCCCTCACACCACCTCTAAGGGCGTCCTACACGCGGCAGCACCTTTCATCCATGGCCTGAGGAAATATAATCACTTCACCCGCATCTTAATAAAACTCCATTGCCCTGATAGCCCCTGGCTAATGCTACAGACAAGTTCACCATTTTCTGTCTGTGTACTTAAATGGGGTCAATCCTGGTGATGTTGTTCCAGATTTTAAGAAGGATGTGAAGAGGCAGCTGTTTAAAGAACACTACATCACAATGCATTAACCATACACAACCCAGCTTCCTCTCCTGTGACTCGATGACTATGCTTTTCTTTGACCCTGCGCAGCATACCACTGACTTTGGGCTAGGTTTGCTCTATAGAATAAAAGGAATAAGCATGAGGCACATCCTGCTTGGGGGAAATGAGCACAGCAAGGTGCAGAACAGGCCTACAACACACGAATAACCATGTAGGCACATGCAAATCCATTCAAGACACAGGCATAGCCACACATGGCGCAAGCATTGCCAAGTGCACTGCCAAAACGGCACACCCAGAGCCAAGTATAGCCGCAGGTTTATCCAGGTAGGGGGCCTGCACAGCAGCACACTACGCTTGCAGAATCATCTAACACGAGAGCTGTCGTTTAACAGCTTTGAGTGCACAAGGACCCGAGCATCTGAGAAAAACAGAGAACAGGGGAACTCGCCCATAGCTTCCATGAAAAAACAGAACAATAACCGCAGAGATCTGAGCATGGAGAGCCATTTTAATTCCGACCCGGTCACACATCCCAGCCGCCGGAGAAGTGCCTTGGCAGCCTGCTGGCATCTCTGCGCCCCCGTTAATTCCCTGCCCCCTCCCCCCTCTGGCGCTAACCTTCTCCAGATAACCTTGACAGCAGAAAGGCCTGCTGACACAGGCACAAGTGTGAGCTTCAGTGAATCCAAACAAGCCTGAGCGGCAGGCCCGGCCCCTACTGCACTCCCGCCAGGCCCAAGCCTCGCAGGCTGCCAGCAGCGGTGCATCATGGGTAGGCATGAGGCAGGGCCGCACAGCACACTGGACGATTGTTCCAGCGCATTCCCTGAGCGCGCGGGCATGGAGGCGCACGGGAACAAAGGCCATTCCAGGCACAGGTGGTGCGAAGAAGGGCTCCCAGTCCCTTCAGAGGTCACAGTAACATAAGTCTTAGGCAGAAAGTGAGCGCCCTACAAGCCTTACAGGCACGGGGTTAGGGGGCTAGGAGGCTCACTGCAGAGGTTACAGTCACCTAAATCTTACAGGCAACCGAGGAGGAGGGAGGTGAGCGGGCACACAGGCAGAGAGTGGGCGCCCTACAAGCCTTACAGGCACGGGGTTAGGGGGATAGGAGGCTCACTGCAGAGGTTACTGTCACACAAGCTACACAGGCACTGGGGGCAAGTGCGCGATCCCTGCACAGGTTACAGTACCACAAGCCTTACAGACAGCTAGGGAGGAGGGCAGGTGAAAGGGTGCAAAGGCTGAGCTCGAGCTCTCTACAAGCCTTACAGGCAGCTGGGGATGAGGGAAGGTGAAAGGGTGCAAAGGCTGAGCTCGAGCTCTCTACAAGCCTTACAGGCACAGGGCTAGCAGGATGAGAGGTTCACTGTAGAGGTTACAGGCAGACAGGGGAGGTGAAAGGGCAGAGAGTGTGATCTTCCTACTAGCCTTACAAGCACGGGGTTAGGAGGCTCACTGCAGAGGTTACAGTAACACAAGCCTGAAAGGAAGGCAGGCAGGCAGGGGAGGTGAAAGGGCGCAGAGTGTGAGCGCCCTACTATCCTTACAGCTACGGGGGGGGGGGGGGGAGGGGGCGGTTAGGAGGCTCACTACAGAGCTTACAGTAACATAAGATATGCAGGCTGCAGGGGTAGAAGCGAGTTCCCTGCAGAGCGTACAAGAACAGGCCATGAAGAAACCGAGGGCGACAGTGAGCTCCGTAGAGAGCGGACAGGGATGTGCGCAAGTGGTGGAAAGAAGTTCACTGCCGTTCTTATAGTAACATGCCATACCGACCTTTCGAGCAGAGCTTACAGAAACATGGCCTGTCGTGCAAACACAAGAGGTGTGAGAGGGAGTTCCCAGCTCAGGATACAGTAACTTGTCATAGAGGCAAAGGGAGGAAGTGGGTGCTCACTGCAGAGCTTACGGTGAGACATCATACGGCAAAAAAGTGGTTTAACTCCCTTGAGAGCTTACACAACCACCAGGGGTGATGAGGGAGCGTGGAGGGCTGGCCCAGTTCTCCCAGCTTACACACCTCTAGCACCACAGATAGTGAGAGCAAGGGCTGAAGATAAAGAAAAAAAAATATGCAAGAACGTCACACGTTGTGACCTCATAGGAAAGGACCAAAAAACACTAGCATACCTAGCATTAATAGTAATAATTTTACATTTATGACTGCCTATTCCGTATGTTCGCCTAGGGAGCATTAGGGGGTCCTCGTGCCAGCCCCCCCTGTGACTGTTCTCCTGTCCAGCTTGCCCACAGTCTGCTATCCCCTGCTGCCCTGTTTGTGCCTCCTCTGCTCGTTTCTTGCGTTGTTTTGCCTTTCTGCTCTTTTGTCTGATCTCTGCTTTGCACTCTTCTGCTGTTTTTGCCTCTTCTGCTCATTTTTTGGGCCTCGGTTTTATTTTTTTTGATCGTTTTTCTGGCTTCCGTTTCGTCTTTTCTGCTCTCTTTTCTGCACATTTATCTGCCCTCTGTTTTGCCTTCTTGTGCTCGTTTCTTCCCCCTGTCTCCCTCCTCCCGCCGTGTCCCTCCTCCCGCCACCCTGCCCTCCCCCAGGACCTACTTAATGGAGGCCACAACACGACCCCATTGAGCAGGTCCTTGTGCTGGCATCTGCTGCCCTGTTTGTGCCTTTCTCTGCTCGTTTCTTGCTCTGTTTTGCCTTTTCTGCTCGCTTTTCTGCCGTTTTGGCTGTCTGCTCGTTTTCCTGACCTCCATTTTCTATTTTTCTGCCCCGTTTTGCCTTTTATGATAGTTTTTCTGCCCTCTGATTGACCTTTTCTGCTAGTTTTCTGCCCCCTGCTTTGCCTTTTTATGCTCATCTCTTCCAGTCATTTCCTCAAGACCTGGCTTTTCGACGGAGACCTAGCACCCCAGCGCCCAGATACCCCCAGGGGTGACCGTGCAGCGCTCTTCAAATGATGATTGATTGATATGTTGAATTACCTAAATAGCACGGGGTGACTGGCTCGCTCTCAGTCATGGGACTCAAATCTTCCAGTGATGCACCTTAATTTCAGAAAGCACTGTTTGCAGGTGTATCAGTCTAATTGGTTCTACTGAAGATGACAGACTACAACCCCTGGAATGCACCCATTTGTTAAGTCAATGCCCTGGAGTGCTAACATTTTGTATCCCCTTAAGCAACATGAGGATCCCATGTTCACCGGGCCATTGAACTCAAGTTGCACCTCACTGATGAGGCACAAGATCGCCAAAGGCATTCTGGGTTTGCTTTTACTCGGTCTAAAAGAGATGTGGTTTGTCATTTTGAGCTGGACTGTCCCTTTAGGAGTGTGACGAAGATTAATTTGCATACAGCTCCTGTCCGAAGTGGTTTAAAAAAATGGACTGGGATGTGGCCAGAGTAACTACCAGTAACTAAGATTAATTCAGGCATATCACCCACCACTTTTAGTAGTTTCCGAACTGAAGTCAAAGAGAGGCAACGTATGCCCAGGCGTGGGCTCCCTGCTCATTGCCATTGGATTCATGCGGCACCTCCCAAGGCGTCCTAAAAGGTTGAACCAGTCTGGGGCAGCCTGTGCTCCTGTTTGAAGGGGGCAGGGTCTAGCACTAGCAGTCCAGGCTGGACGGTTCCTACTGCAGCAGGACCAAGGCTGGTTTGCTTTTGACTGATCACTTTCTGACGTGCGAAGGAATGGTATCAGTCCAGAGTAAATACCAGTGACTGAGATTAAGTTAAGCATTCCACCCATCGCATTTCTGTCATTGTTTTTTGGCCCTTCTCAAAGGTAAATGGAGTGCTATCCTTTGGAGATAAAAGGCACGCAGTGAGGCGGTATTTGCCACGCCATTAATGGTTTTAACATTTTAGCCGCCCGAGTGCCATTGCTCGTCCCATACTAAGGGTGGCAAGGCATTTCCTCCTCTACCTCGATCTAAAGGGATAGGAGTCCAACTCTTAAAATAGTAGAGGGGAGCCGCCGCCGTTAAAACGTGCCCAATAGTGCACAAATTGAAAGTTAGATTTGGAAAAATCAGAACACACGTCTGTTTGTGCCTGAATACTGCAGAGTGCTGAATGTGTCCGCTGGGTGGAGCTGTCGTTCCAGAATGCGAGAGAACGCTGCAGGGAGTCACCGGAGGGAGCGGGAATTATTGCAAAGCTCCAGGAACCCTGCGGTCTGTGGGAAGAGGCTGGAGAGGAGGTGGTGGGGGAGGGAGTGTGACATGGAGGGAGAGGAAAACGTAAACAGGCTCCAAAACAGGGCAGCATTTCAAGGCGCCTGACGATCACGAGACGATCTTCAGAGGTCTGTGTTAGGGGTGTTAATGCAGGTGGGTGGTCGGTAGAGGAGGATGAGGGGCCTCTGCACTTAGGGAATGGCGTGGGAGATGGGGGGGTGGGGGGGAGGGTTCACTACAGAATACCAGGTCTGGGGCCACCACCAGGGGCACAAAAGTAAAGCAGCCTTGTCGCCCCACTGACCAGTCAGTGCCAAACACATCACACATCGGCAGTGCTCACTTGTATGTACTTCGAGAGGTTGGGATGCTGCAAAACAAACCAAAAACACACGGTAGAATACCCAACTCACCCTCATTTGGAGGGTCTTAACCTTTTTTCAAGAATATGCACCCTCCAAAAACAGCACGCCTCCATAGATACTACTTAGGGTCACCCTATTTCAAAACACAATCTTGAGGGGCGAGACATGAAACCCTTTATTTCATGTGGTTACTGTAATGAGTTGGCAGTCCAGCCTACCACCACGGTGGATGCCGGACATGTCGCACACACGCGCTCACGCCGGCTACCTCCTTTCAGCGAGGCAGCTGACCCCACCACTGCGTCCCCACGGTGGAAAACGTGGCTGGGACGTCTGGAAAATTACTTCATTGCCACTAGGGAAACAGATGGGGCGGTCAAACGGTCACTCCTACTACACTATGCAGGGGAGGAAGTTTACCTGTTATTCAAACACCTCCCGAACACAGGTGCCCCAACTGACTACGACGCAGCAGTGGCAGCGCTCGACGCGCATTTGACCCTCAACTGAACCCAGACTTTGAGAGGTTCAAGTTGTGACAAGCCAGGCAAAGGGAAGGTTCAATCTATCGAAGCCTTCCACACAATATTGAGAGAGCTAGCAAGCACGCATCTCGCCGAAGACAGGGCTGCGGAAGAAATCCGAGCCCAGCTCATCCAGGGAGTACGCAGCAAGGTGCTTCGCGGGCTCATATTAAGGCAGCCGAATATACCCCTGAATGACATACTAGTCATGGCCAGGTCGCACGACTTGTCATCGGCTCGGGCAGACGAGATGGACCTGGCGCTGACACGCACGACCGAAAAGAACGCGACCGTCAAAACAGAGCGGGCCGATGCTGTCACAACGCGAGACAAGGGAAGCAGGCCGCGGGACCGCCCGCCCCAGACCCAGAGAGGCCAGTGCGGGTACTGTGGGCGTGAAGAACACCCACCACATGCGTGCCCCACCCAAGGGAAGACGTGCACCAACTGCGGCATCCCAAACCACTTCGCATCCGTGTGCAGAAGGAAGTGCCCGCGCAAAGACGGCAGAGGAGCCAGGCCCATGCGAAAGCTCGTACGACAGCTGTCGAGCGCCTCCCTTGCATCATCACAAGGAGGAAGGAAGAACGAGCGAGCCGCCTACCGGGCAGATGACTCCTCCACCGAAGACGACGAAGGGGAAACGTACCTGGTATCATTCACGCAGGCATAATGGATAATGAGGCAAAGTACTTTGCGAGTATCTTACTCGAAGAACTGAGCTCCTGGGCTGACCAGAAAGGTCTGATCCCAAAAAACCAAACCGGCTTCACCGCAAACTCGGGCACTATGTCTAACTTAATGGCATTATCAATACTTATCGATAAAGCACTTATTTCATCCAAGGTGGTTTTTTGTTGCTTTGTTGATTTTAAAGCTGCTTTTGACCGGGTCCCTAGGGCAGCACTCTGGGCGAAGCTAATGAAATGGGGAATCCCGGTCAAACTTTTGGAGGCCATTGTTCAATTACATACTAACACCTGGATACAAGTTAAGCTTGGCACCGGCTCACATCTGTCTCGAAAAATCACGACGACAAGAAAAGTCAAACAGGGATGTGTGCTAGCTCCATTGCTCTTTAACTTGTTCATTGCCGACCTTTCAGCAGAACTAGATGCGATAAACAGCCATCCCCCTAAGATTGGTGGTGTCCAGTTAAGCAACCTTCTGTTCGCCGACGACCTTGTCCTCTTCAGTCTCACTTGAGTAGGGCTGCAACGATTGTTAAATAAACTACATAGTTATACCGTTATGAACAACCTAGAGGTTAACTTAAAGAAAACCCAAGTAGTCATATTCAGCAGAAAACACTATGGAGGTGGTGGCTGGACGTATAACAACTCTGGACTTGTAGTAGGAAAATCCTACAAATACCTGGGGGTTAATTTCGACTCCAGGGGCACCCTTGCCAGACATCGCAGCGACATCTCAAACAAAGCCATGGCTCTCCAAGTGAATTTTTCAAAACTTTCAAAAAAGTTGACGGGCCCGAGCCTAACTCCAATGTTGGAAGTCATGAAGGCCAAAATTGGCCCCACGTTGTCATATGGCATTGAAATTTCTCGGGGCAAACTGAGTGCAACATTAAACCAACACGTGACTAAGATCTATATAAGAGTCTTTTATATGCCAAAATCCGCTTCTGCTGCACAGATACGATTAGAATTGGGCCTTTTAAATTACGAAATCTCAGGCGCAGGTGCTTATTTAAATCTGTGCCATAAGTTAAGGCAGGCCGGAGCTGGGTCGCTTGAGTCACTGTTGTGGTCAGATATTAGCCTTAATAACCCAGGTGGGTCCTACAGTCAGTTTTTCCATGAATGCGTACAGCAACTATCAGCAAGCGATCTCTGGAATCTTAACCCTAGTAACATAGTCTTCAAAACTAGTATCAAGAAGCGCATCCGTATGTGGTCTAATAATACCGACAAAGCTCTTTTCGCCAAACGCAAGCATGCATGGGCAGTAATTAACTCTTACCAGCTGGCTTCTCTTCCATCATACCTGCCCTGCACATACCCCCTGTACTTAAAACTGCTGTTTATGGCACTTAGATTGGGGGAATGGCACTTTCTGAAACATTTACCTCTTTGGCGTCGTACATCAGATGACCTACAGTGCAGGGGCTGCGGGGACTTGGTGGAGTCTCTGGAGCATGTTGTATGCCTCTGCCCTGCATTGCTGGCCCAGCGCAGACTAAAACTGAGGCCAGAGTGGAACAGATTGGGAGTCTGGTCCTGTATGCAGGCAATTATCGCGGCATTGAACCCAGAGAACACAGCTTTAAACATAAGCCTCACAATCTTTATTCACCGTGCATATCGCAAACTCAATCAGCAAACTGCAGGCCCGGCAACAATCTCGAGGAAGTGCACAGCTGACTAAAACAATAGCAAACCCATGAAGCTCTATTTCAGTATAACCTGTGTTCTCTGCCCGTGCAATACTACGGAACGCGATCCCGACGACTCGATACTGATTATCGACAACTGACAGTTGCTTCACTGAACTGTTTTTATCTTTTGGGTCTCTCTGCAACTCAGTGTCTTATTTGTAGTTTTTAGCAGCAACATCAATTCTTTTTTTACACTATTAATTGTTTTTAATGATATTCTGCTGCTATCTGGTTTTAAAACACGTAGTCCTATTACATTTTGGTCATTTTAATCTCTCAGTTTTGTATAGTATGGTATGTATGTCTTGCTTTTATGATTATATTTTTAATCAAATAAAGTACCATTCACTGTTGCCTCCCTTGCATCATCACAAGGAGGAAGGACGAACGAGCGAGCCGCCTACCGGGCAGATGACTCATCCACCGAAGACGACGAAGGGGAAACGTACCCGGTATCGTTCACGCAGGCACTTAAGAAACGGAGGAGGCCACAAACCACGTGCACAGTAAAGATCGCTGGGTCAGAAGTAAGCGCAGTGATTGACACCGGCACGTCAGTAAATGTCATGGGGATCCAACAATATAATCGTCTAAGGCCCAAACCAGAGCTCAAGCCTTCCAAAACAAAAATAATTACATACGGAAGCGACTCACCCCTGCCACTCCGCGGCAAAATGACAGTGCCAATACGATCAGAAGACAACGAGATCACCACCGACATTCACGTCATTAACCAAGAGGCCAACACCCTACTGAGCAGCCACGCTGCAGAAGATCCAGGGCTGGTAATGTTCGCAAGGAGTGTGCAGGGGAACCAAACCGAGGAGTTGCTAAGTCAATTCGCAAGCCTGTTCCAAGACCTAGGACGAATCAAAAAAGCCCCAGTCAAGCTGCACATTGACCCATCTGTCACCCCTACTGCCCTACGCCACCGGAGAATCCCCTTCCACCTCAGACCACTAGTGGAACAAGAGCTACAAAAGCTAGAAGACCAAGGAGTCATCGAACGGGTCTCTGGACCCACACCATGGGTGTCTCCCATGGTGATAGCCGAAAAGCCCCGACAGCCAGGGAAAATCAGGCTGTGCATAGACATGCGCCTCCCTAACAAGGCATTCCGGCGCGAACGCCACATCACACCAACGATGGACAACATCGTGGCCGACGTCAACGGGTCCCGTTGGTTTTCAAAATTAGATCTGAACGCAGGTTATCATCAGTTGGTCCTAGCCAAAGAGAGCCGCTACATCACCACGTTCAGCACCCACCTCAGGCTGAGAAGGTATAAACGCCTCAACTTTGGAATATCATCGGCAGCCAAGGTGTTCCAGGACACAGTTAGGGAGATTCTGACCGGTCTGCCAGGGGTGTTGAACGTGAGTGATATCCTCATCCACTCCGAAACCGGGGACGAACACTACCGCCATCTGAGAGCTACACTGAAGCGGCTTCAAGAGCATGGCGTCACCCTGCACAAGGAGAAGTGCCTCTTCTTCCAAAAGCAGATCGAATTTTTCGGCTTCCTGTTCAATCAGGAGGGACTCCAAGTGGATCTGCGGAAGTCCCAAGCGATCAAAGACGCACCAGCCCCTTTAACCGTGTCAGAAGTACGAAGCTTCCTCGGGATGGCCACGTATTGTGGTCGATTCATCCCCGACCTGGCCATTATCATGGAGCCGCTCCAAAACCTCACCCGAGCAGACGCCAAGTGGAAATGGGGGACCCTGGAAGAAACAGCATTCCAAAGAATCAAGACCACCCTCCTTGACCACAACACGTTGGTATACTTTGACCCTGCCAAACAGACGTAGATACTAGTGGACGCCAGCCCCGTGGGCCTCGGGGCAGTACTAACTCAGGAACAAGAGCCAGGAAGATGGGCTGCCCTGGCGTACGCCAGCAAGGCGCTCTCACCCACCGAGAAGCGCTATGCGCAAATTGAGAGGGAAGCCCTGGCCATCCGCTGGGCGTGCTATACGTATGCGGCCAGCCATTTAGAGTCATCACGGACCACCAACCGTTGGTGCCATTGTTCAAGGGGTCAGCACCACACCCACCCCCGAGGATTGAGCGATGGGCCATTGGACTCCAGCAATACGAAATGGAAGTAGCCTACCGACCAGGCGCCAAAAACCCAGCCGACTTCCTCTCGAGACATCTGGCCCCACAGGGCGAGCAAGGAGAAGAATCAGACGTCGAGGCGCTAGAAGCCCAACTGAACATGATCTCAACCATTACGTGCCCGAAAGCTCTGACACTAGAGGACATTGCCGCTGCAGCGGAAGGAGATCCTGTGATCACCAAAGTACGCGCCGCCGTCCAAGGAGGACACTGGCACCAGTTTTTGCAATCTGCCAAAGGGTGGGCCGGCCCGGAAAAGGAACGCCTCATGAAGATGTGGAGGATCAGGAACGAACTAAGTGTGACCCAAGGGGGGATTCTGCTAAGAGGATCCCGCATCGTCGTACCTGCAGCCCTACAACATCAAGCAACACAACTGGCTCACGGAGGGCACCAAGGAATTGAGAAGATGAAAGCCCGGATGCGAGAAAAGGTGTGGTTTCCAGGGCTCGAGGCCCGGGTGGAGGAAGTTGTGAAAAGATGCCAAACCTGCCAGTTGACCAGCGCATCAGAAAGACCGGCACCCGTTCAGACGGAAGAACATGGGAAGGCCCCGTGGGAGAAAGTGAGCATCGATTTTGGGAGTTTTCCCCGATGGTCGGAAGACCGTAGCCAAAATCGACAGCTACTCCAAATATCCTCTGGTAGAAGTCGTGAGCTCCACCGCATTCTCCCGGGTTTGCGCCGGTGCTAGCGAAGATCTTTACAATGTTCGGGTGCCCAGAGGAGATCGAGAGTTACAATGGGCCTCCGTTCCAAGGAAACGAGTTCCATGAATTCATGCAGCAGCATGGCATACGACATCGCCGCATCACCCCACAATGGCCACAGGCCAACGGTGAGATGGAGAGGTTCATGAGGACTCTCAACAAGGCCTTATAAATTGCTGTGGCAGAAAATGCAGACCCCGAACGACACCTGCAGCTGTTCCTCCGAGAGTATAGAAGCACCCCCCACAGCACCACCCGCCAAACACTGTGGTCGCTGATGTTCAATGGGGTTCGCCGTGACACCCTCCCTGTCTGCCCGGGGTGGACCCTGCCACCCTACTGTGAAGAAGACGCCCTCGAGCGAAAGGAAAGGCAAAACCGTGCCGCCAGCCGGACATGGAGGGTGACGCCCCGGAAGATGCAAAAGGGGGACACCGTAATAATGAAGGATAGGAGGCCAGGAGGAAAGTTTCGAACCAGGTACGAACCAGGTCACTGGACTGTGGTCGGTGTCAAGGGGACCATGATAACCGTAGAGAAGGAAGGGGAGAAAGTGACCCGAAACATCTCATGGTTCAAAAGAGTGCCCGAGCCTCCATCCACTGTGGAAACTGACGGTGTCCGAGGGGCAGGGGAGAACAGCGGTGCGGAGCCGGAGGAATCCCATGTGAGCACAGTGCCGCAAACGCCTCCTGCGACACCTTGCGAGACATGCCGGGAAGCGGAAGCAATGACGCCAGGGGCCCGGGAAACAACAACAACATCCGAAACACCAGGATCCCCCTCCACTGCCCGGGGTCGTCACCCCCGATACAAACAGAGAACCCGAGGCCAAGCTCCCGCCTGAAGGACTTTGCATACCAAATAGGGAGACGGCAGGCCCCCATCAAAAGAAAAAAAGACTGAGTTGGGATGGGATGTAATGAGTTGGCGGTCCAGCCTACCACCACGGCGGACGCCGGACATGTCGCACCCACGTGCTCACGCCGGCCGGCGTGAGCGCGATATAATAAAGAGAAGGAGCGTGACCGCACGAGGTCAGTCGGCACCCAACTGCTATACTGAGTGGTGTCAGTTTTGTTCAGCACGCGATTCCGCTAACGCGCGAAGGGCCCTCGCACCAGCTTGTCACAGTTACCAGCGTTATTGATTCTCCCCCTGTGCATCAGCAGCGCCGACGACGGGACAAGGAGACAGTGCAACAGGATGGCCCTGCCACAAGGAGATACTGGGATGGGGAGACACGAACACTCGGACAGGGAGTCAGGGACAAGGAGAGGCTGACACTTGGGCAAAAGAGAATGGCCAAGGCTTTGGGTGGGCCAGGTCATAGAACCGACAGTATACAAAAAGGGTCATTGAAATGTGTCCAATATTCATGCCCAAACACTCCAGATAAAAACACTGATCAATTTCTCAACAGTGACTAAACACTCCTGAGGTAATCCCGGTCAGTAATGCAGTGCCTGCTTACATTTCACATTTTCGTCTTGTATTTATTAAGATTTGCCGCTTCCAGATGTTATTTTTCTGTTTTTTTGTTTTTATTTACAGGAAACATATGACTCTTGTGTAGTGCATACTGTGAACCAAGACACCTAAGGTGTCCAAGTGAATTCAGGATGTTGATATATATTTAGGACAGCGAATGACTGAGATCCCCGAAGGCGAGGCAGAAGACAGTACTGATCCTCACCGTACCTACCTGTGGGCCAATCCTTGGCCCGTATTCAGAGCGTACAAAGCAATGGTCACATGTGTGCCTGTTGTAATAGTAGAAAAGTGAGAATGAAGCAGGTCCACAGCGGTCAGAAGGACTGAGTGAGAAGAGTACTGAAGAGGAAAGAGAAACAGTGTGAAATATGCAGACGGAGGATTCCACAAAAAGGCCAAAAGATTCTGAGTGAGAGACTGCAGAGGAAAGTAGTGCTAAGGAGGGAGTACGGAAGTGAATGAGACACTCCGAAGACGCCTACCCTAGCCCCAAACCTTAGCAATGTTTCATTCACGGACTCATACTATCAGGACTGAAACATTTTCAATTCCAATCAATTAAAACAAAACGATCGACATTGCTGATATATTTGATACTGCCACTGGGAGATAGTGGGATAGAGAAACGCGGATATTCGGACTGGGAGAAACCAACATTCGGATGGGGAGTTGACGACAGTGCGAGAGTGGCCCTAGAATGAAAACACTGGGAGGGTGGCAAAGACAAGAAACACTGACACTAGGAGATACTGTGGGATGCAGGCGCTGGCAGAGAGAGACAATGAGACAGTAACATGAGATTGGGGCACTAGGAGATATGCTCGTACATGTATACAATGACTAGAGAGCGCGACAACGGAAAAATATGTGCAAAAGTGCACCGGCTATATTCAAACCCACAACAAATGAGTTCATAACATCACACAAATATTTACAAATTGTCCTGAGAAGGTCAAACTGTAAGGCCTTAGTAGGTTGCGCCACCCTTGGGAACATCGATAACCAGCAGACATCACTCTGCTAGTACGAGTCATGAACAGCGCCAAGATACAGTATAAAAACCCACAATGAATTGCCTAAAAAGAGCACCACATACTTCTAGAGATTGTTAGGGAAAGCAAGCTCGTGAAACAACACTGGAAATATATTTTCTACTCACCTGTATTTCGAGAGGTTGTTCAGGGGTGGCGGGGCGCTGCACGTGCTGTAGGTTTCACACACAGGGACAGGCAGCGAGTCCCGCACAAAGAGCTGCTGGTCGTGGGAGGTAGAGCTCTTGAATGCCTTGCGGGTGTTAATTCCTTGTAAAGAAACTGCAGAAAACACACAAAAAGGCATGTGGTTATAAATTCAGCATATTACCACAGTTTGCCACGCCTCAGACAAAACGTGCTCCGCACACCTCTGTATTCATGGCCTTCTTTACCTCAGAAGCACGGTAAAGACTAAATCTACCATTGGCAAGGTAGTCTTAGATGTACATTTATCTCCTATGTACATAACCGGACTTTTACCTTAGATACACTGTGTCAGAACCCGTTCGGGGTGGTCCCGGGGCTCACTGGGCCCCTACCATTGGGGCGTGGGGGTGCCGTCTCGATGTTCCACAGACAGGCCCTACTACGGCTCTGCAAACGGAGCACAAAGATAACCCAGTAAGCATTCGACTCTCATAGTAGACGTGGATTAGCAGTCCAAGGCTTACTCAGGGTAGTTGGTGGTGGTGTGGGGTCAGAGATTCGAACTCAACCTGCACACAAATAACCTTCCAATAGGTAGAATGTCTAGCCGGTGCTTGATCTCGTAAAAAGAGAAGTATTTAATTTCAGTGCCTAACTTGTAAAAAACAAATGTCTGGACCATTCACAAGAGGCCACTGCAGCTTGCACCACCCATTGCCCCAGCCAGCGCCAGTATAAACACAGCTACTAACCATCACACTTGTGTGTGATAGTTCGGACTATTCCAAGTCACCCAAAGCTTAAAAATGGCCTGGATGTCTGGTACTATTTATTTTTAATGTATATTGAATTATTAAACACTCAATGCGCTCACCTGAAAAATGGATAAGCAGCACCACTAATTGGTGGACGGTCGTAAGTGCCGGAGTTGAAAATTAAGTGCTGGTGCTGAGCATTGGCAAACACTGGCTCAAATTAAGCATGGCTTTACTTCCACAAAAACACAATTTTGCAAAATCACTACCTAGTTGCATCTACAATAAGGAACTAATATTTCTATACAGTATCACTAACCACAAGGCACATTTCCTCCCTCAAAGTGTACTAGCGCAAATGTGGAATAACCTCGCTGGTGCTAATCACTCTTGCGGTACAAGTCTATCAGCTGCGCCCTCTATCTGTGAATCACTGACCTCTCTAGTCGGTCTTTTAAAGGGTCAGCCCCTCTTGAGTTACAACCTTTCCTCTCCTTGCCCTTCTGCTGGATCCTTTGGGCGCAGCAGATCTGTGTTACCTGGTTCACTGGAATGAGACCTACAGGACCGGTGCTTCTGCCAGTAAACACTAGTGTTTTCCGCAGTTTCTCCAATCCCAACCATATCCCCCCCCCCCTTTTTCAGGTGCCCTCACCGGGGGGTGGGGGCAAGGGGTGCCATGGAGTGCTGCAGTTGTGGCAATCAGGCCCCAACTAATCCACCTCCCAAAAGGGAATGATCAGCAACTGACTACTGCTGCGTTTCAAAAGGGATTCTTGACTCAACCCTCAGACTGGTGCTTTCCAGAATGTTCAGGGATGCCAGCATTGCACTATGCTAGTCTGGCTGGCTCTGCCACCTCCATTTTGCATATTGGCCGACAGAGAAATCAAGATGGATTTCACTGTGCCCACAGAGCAACAAAGCGCAAAAGGAAAAAAATATATATATCACCCTGGAGGGAGAGAGAACAATTATTTCACAAAGAACAAAAGAAAACTTTCACTTGTTTCAATATGATATTTTATACACAGTAAATCAACGTTCCATTTTACAATGTTTCATTAATTCCGATATAGTGACATGCACAGTACGAGAAGGGCAAGATTCTAAAACAACATCTTGTACATTACTTGTAACATGCAGAAACACACAGTCACCCGTGAAGCGAGAGTTATGCAAGTAAAAACACCAGTCCACAAGCAATTAGAAAGTTGGGCATTGGGGAAAATGTATTTTGGGAGGACTGTAGCTCCCAACTATTCAAACTGTGCAAAGGGAGAGTGACCTTGTTGATCCACGTGGCTAGAACAGCCTCCTGATCAGGTTCTTATGGAGGGCCCATTGGTGTCATCTTGGCCGGTCTTATCCCCTTGGCAAATGGTATTGATGTGTTTCGGTCCATGTTAAAAGGGGCATCCTCAGGACAAGGACTTGGTAGTCAGGGTTCCTTCTGGCCTAATTGGCAATCTCTAAGTGAGGTAATCTTTATAATTCGATTTTATGAGTAGACGCCGAAAGCCCATCATTATTTGATCCACTGGCGGAAAGACCCCTTAATGAAATCTATTTGGGTGGCCCAAGTAGAGTGCACGCTTTGCGGCTGAATCATATGGCGCCTAACAGCCGGTTGCTTGAGGCCACCTAGAATGCAGTGCCACCGTCCTAGGGAGGCTTAAGGATTCTGACCGTGTGTTGCCGCAGCCATAGCGTGGTAAACTCCAGCTTAATGGCACTCACTGGCATACTAATTGTGATTTATCCAGCTGGGCTAGTATATTTTTGTCGTTTCCAGCCTATATTTGAGTGAAACCTTTTCCAGCCCAAAGGACACACCCCTTAACTTGATTTAATAGGGTAACATGGCACAATTACTCCTGGCAATCTTATGCCACACTGGAAATAGACATGTCCACAGGCACCCAAGGAGGTAGCACGGGACACGGTTATAACATGGCGAGTCAAGTAGGCCACTTGCCCTCGCAGGGAGGAAGTAAAAAGGTCAACACTGCCACCCGTCAGCTTCTTACAGCCTGGTGAGCCGACAGTAGTCGCGCTCACCTCACACAGGAAGGCGTGCTTGGAGTGCCTCCAGACCACAGAGCCCCACTCTGGCCTGCAGTACCTTACTTGGGTGTTCTTAGCGTACACTCATGATGGTCGTGTGTGCTGAGGCCAAAACAAAAATGCAAACCTTTTCAGAAACTCACATGCCTGTTCATTTAGGGCAGAGGCTCAAACCTGCAAATCGTGCAGGAGTGAGCCCTTGTGTCAGAAATGAACAGTTCACCTCAGAGGCATGATTCACGCCTACAAACACACATCCTGAATACCCTTTAAAGGCACAGTGAGCACAAGACTTGATAAAAGAATGGTGGTGGGAATTACAGACATCATAGAACAGCCATCTGTTCACAGTACGGATAGAAGAAAATATTTACCTGTAGCAATAGTTCCTTGTGTTGGGATTTTACAAAGATCCAAATTCTATGGAGGACTTCTCTCTGACATTAAGAAAACACATAGGTCTATGAAAGTCTGAATGGTGGAGAAGCAAAAGTTACTTATCTGTAATAACGCTCTTCAGTGCTGGGATCTTTCATGGAGTCACACTTGGTACGACTTGACTCCAGGGACAAACATGTGAACGCACCAACATCTGGACTTGGTTTCTTTCGCCAAAGAAAATAAACACCCACCCATGTGACCAACTATTTCCTTTGTTTTACTTTAGTATACTGTCAGTACAACAGAAAAGAAACAAACCTATCAACGCCAAGTAAGCCACGGGTTTCATGAAGCATATGTGAGAGCTAATTAAACGAAGTATAAAGCGCTGTGCCCTGTACCAACGTCTTCTGCCTCTACTCAAAGAACATTTCATAGGGTTTTAGTAGGTTTAAGGCCCCAGAAAGAGTTATTGTTTGCAGCCAGCTGTCAGCGAGTTTTTTTTTCTCGAGACATAACCCAATAATCTGCTCAGATCCCCGTATGGCATTTTCCTGACATCAAAAGCAATCCATCTCGTACCTGTGGGAGGACTCGTGACTTGCAAAGTCGGTCACGTTATATCCCTCGCTGGCGTCTTTTATTCATTACTTCATGTAGAAAGCAAGTTTCCTTTAACCGGATGTTAGGCCGGAGCCTGCGTTTCCGTTAGCGGTTGTACAAACTGCCATTTCAGTCTGCCAAGCCGCCCTCAGGAGTTGACCACACACCTGTGACCACACAATCCCAGAATATATCTCATGTCTTACTCTCCAGAAAAAGAAAAAAAAACAAGTTTGCCCAATATTCTGAGGTTTCAGTATTCATGTAGGAAATTGGTAGCCTCCAAATCTTCATGGACGTCCCTACTGTCTTTCTGTAGCCTGGGCACTAGAGAAGGTAAGGTGCTCCTCTCTACTGAAACAGACTTTTCCAGGCAACTTTATATAAAAATCACCGCACGCTGGAGCCAGGTGACTGTTTTTAATGGCAAGACATGCTTCGACTCCCTAACAGAGTGTACACAAGGAATATTTCATAAAGAATACATGACTCAGCGGGACTCGGGCCTCTGGGACACTGCAGAGTTTGATGCAGATAACTTCTAGAAGTCCACCAGATTTCATGTGCTCTTAAAGGCGGGAAGATGAGAAATCTACCGGGAAAATCTGAATGAACACCTGGGCAAACAGTGGCTAAATAATATGGTGATAAAAAAAAATGGACCATGGAATAAAAGGCACCGCGAACCACCCCAAGAGTTTTTAATTACGCTCACTTTGCCAGGGGAAGCCGTCATGGTGGTTAGAGTGGGAAAGATACAATCGGTTCTATTCAAAGTCAAGAGAAGGCTGGCGTTTTCATTATAAACCAGCTGGAATCTATACAGCAAAGGTCTTGGAAAGCTCAAGTACAGACTGTTCCCACAGCCTAAAGGGTAGACTGGAGAGCAAAAACCACATCAACCTGGTGTGGGAAACAAATAATTCAAAGACTACAACGCACAAATGTGACTCTTTTCCAAGAGGGTATCAAAGACAGGAACCCCCAGGAAAGGAGTAGAAGAGGGCGAGCTCAAGGGCAGAAACCAGAGCGTCCGCTTCCGCTGAGAAGCTCGCCCTAAACCTGCAGGGAAGCGATTCTGTCTTTTCTATGGGAGGGCTAGCGTTGGATATCCGAGTGTCGAGCATTGGGGGAGAGAGGCCACATCCTAGATGCGAAGACAAGGCCCAAACAATATGACATTCAAGAGGTTAAAAGGTTTCTGTAAGGAATCACTGGAACAACCCTTGCTGCTAGGAACAAGCAAAAATGCTTTCCTCCGAGAAATACATGTAGTACCTGATCTAGAACTAATCAAACCACCACCAAAATTAGGAAAATAAGCAATGAAATGTCCCAAAGTTAGTTAGAAAGAGAGGAATGAAATAAATAACATGCCACAACAAGCTTTGGCTATGCCTTCAGTTCTAGCTTATAACTGAAAGTGCATCTTCAGTCACTGGCGAGTTTAGGCGCTCATCACAAGTGCACTGTCTAACACTTGCATCTGTTCACCGACCCCTTCCTGCATTCACCCACTCATCTATCCACAATACAACATGCACTTAAAGAACATATGCAAGATAAATTTAAACATTGAACAAATAAAAGGTTAAAAAAAGAAACAGTTGCTTAATGTGACAGGTACATGCTTGCAATAAAAAGAGGAAAAAAGTAAACATCGCAGAGGACAACCATTTTGGAATGGTATTGTGCATGCTACATACACAGTCTAACAATCCTCCCTTAAAGGCCTATTAGTTTTAACATTTGCTTTTCACAAAAGCATATTGACTCTACTGACTGTCGTAACTTTTCATAATAAACATATCACACCTATGGTATTTGGCATAAATGTTTTGCAATGAACCCATCAGGCAAAGCCTTTATCATTTGCATGTCAACATGACCAACTCGAGCCCACGGTACAGAACATCAGCTTTCCCACAGTCAACCAAATATACCATTATCAATTACATACATGTACAAAATTGCAGTTGGCAAAACGATAAATAGTCTCTCCTAGCAGGAACTTACAAGAATTCTCACAGGGCAAATCTTCTACCTTGGGGTTTGCCAGAGGGGGTAAGCAACACCAAAGCCCTTGCCTATTATAGTAAATAGTGGGCTTTCATTTAACAGAGTACCTGTCTGCATGATTTAACACACCAACAGTAACAATACCAATCTACCCATATAAGCCTACGGGCTATGAGATGTGTCTAACAATAAATAAGCCAGGCCTGCTACCTTTGCCGTAACTTTTCATAATTAAATGTTTCTGCCCGCACCTGTAAGTAATAATGGCCATTAATTGCCCTTCAGCAATTAGCGAGGGGAAGTAATTAAAAGTAGTAATTGCCTTGTAGAGAAGGGCAATAAGGCTTTAAGCACCTTCCGTAGTGATGAATTCAGCTCTCAGTTTTATAGTTCATAAATAGCTCCTGTTCTGCGCCGCTGCAGCATAGCTCCAGCTCTCCATCATAAGCCACTCTCTACCCCACTCTGCGAGGCCCTCCAATTATTTCAATGAAGGGAAATGTAAGCCCAAGTGCCCAGTACAATAAATCAAGCATGTCTGATTGTTTGTTTTCTACTTTTCCACTTCTGTTAAGGCTAACTACCCACCCTATTTTCTTTAATATAAGCTCTTTGTCGTAACTAGGGGAGGGCGGAACTCGGAGTTACATAAAAACCCAGCGAGATTCCACAGAGTTATGCAAGCGGGGGAAATTCGGCCAGGAGCCTGTTCCGCACTATAAAATCAGCGCAAACTGCACTACACGGCGCGCCAGAGGAGCTGCTTTTTCTGCCGCTCAAGTAGATTTTCAGCTCAAGCGGCAGCTGTCTAAACGTGAACGGCTGCGACCTGCCACGACCGCCCGCATTGAAAAATCTTGCCGGGAGGCGTTCTAGCACCCAAAAATCACGGTAGAGGATGCAAGTACTCGCTCATGCTCGCCAACTTCATGTTTTAGAGCAGCGTGTGAGAAAAAACTCAGTCATACGGCGGTTGGCGGAGTTTTACCAGAACTCTGCACTCCAAGCAGAACGCCGAGTGGGCAAAATTCAGGTGGAGCAGAATTTTTCGCCCACCCCTAGTCGTAACATTTCTAAATAAACAAATCAGACCTGTGGCATCTTTCCTAACAAACAAATCAGGTCATTATACACAACTCAGGTTATCTGTACTGAGGGTAAACTTTCTGTATACTGCAAAAAATTTCTAAGGAGGTTGCCGCCCACTTCCACTACTAGCATGGCCAAAATCCACCATTAGATAAGAAGTTTTTTAAAAATGATGTAAGAAATTAGTGCTGCAGCATCCCAGAGATTTTTCTAGGAGTCAAAGCAGCAGTGGCGTCCCCAAATGCCCCACCCAGAGTCAATGAATTCCAGGGCCAGTACCATTCTATAACCTTACAGCCCACTGCTGCGGGCTAAACTGGTTGTTAAAAGCCCGGAACCCAAGTTCAAGGCCGGAGCCACAGGCGAGGAACGATAATGATGGAGGGGGCTTTAGCTACCGGTGTAGCCCGAGGCAGAAAGTCTACTAGAACATTCCACCCACTGACGGTATAATGTACTAAATTAAAATGGAAGAAACAAAGACAAACATTTGAATGCTGGAGCAGAAGGCTTTTACCAGCTATTAAAAGCCTGGAGCCACTTCAGCTTCTTCAATGGAGCTCCAACATTACAATGTTGCAATGACCGCTCTGCCTACAGAGGATCCGGCAGTTCACTGGCTTGGACAATATACACTGCTCTGTAAATGTACCTATTGGCCCCAGAGCATGTTTGTGGCTATCAATAGTGCAACAGATGCAGTATCAGCAGGGCCTTCGGAAACTAACTGGCCTAAAGCACGCCTATTATAGTTGTTTTTAATGCTCAAATAGGGCAATGGGGAGACGTTTCCTTCCTTGCATTAGCTCCGGTGGCACCCTTGCCACGCCCCCGCTCCAGAGACCCAAAGAACGAGTCCTCTCCCTTTGGTGCTTTATCATAACCTGTCTGCAGCATCAACTTTGAGGTGTGCGCCCTCTAATTAAAAAGTTAAATAATTCTGTGCATTCAGTTGAAACCTCTGCTAGCCAGCACAGGGTGCAAGCGAAAAGGGGTGCAGAGTCAGCTGGGTAGAGACAGGGTATCTGCTAATTTTAGTGCAAAGAAGTTGCCAGTATTACAAATGCTCAACTGCTGGTTAACTTTCCTGTCCTAAAAACTGGTAATGGTCTCAGAACCATTTGTGAAAAATGTGCACCAGTTGCATGAGCTGTAGAACTTGAGCCCCATGTCCTGATAGGACGGTCTACTTCTCCTCGGTTCCGTTGTTACTAGTGCTGGGGAGGGACCACCTCTAGGCAGTATAGAAACTGCCCCCAAATTAACTTTTAAAGGACCATGCATGCTCAAAGCAGTACAAGGAAATTGAACATCAAGTATAGCTATGCTCTACCTGTGTTGCGGTCTCACTCTCACTAACACAGGAAACATAACCACTGCAGTAAGACAGAACTGCAGCACAGGACTGAATGGTGAAGTAGTGCACAACTAACCACTACACAGCAACACAAAGGAACAAGCTAATCGTAGAAAAGAACTGCAAACCCAAAGCTAGAGTACCAACCACTGCATACAAAAGCACTGCATAGGAAAAAACTGCCAAGGAAAGCTCTGCAAACCAGTGTGAAACCACCTTAACTTGGGAAAACACTGCACAGCCAAGCTCAGCAAAGCACTGCAACGGAATCAAACAAAGCCAGCAGTGCAAAGCAAGGCGCAACAGAGATAAATGTAGGAAATTAAAGCACTACACTGCAAAACACATGGACCAACCCACAGACTAAAGAGCTCTGAAGTCTAGGTCCTCACATCAAAGGACTGCATCGTGGAAAAACACGTGCAAGCCACTTTCACACACACAAAGCCATAGCGCAGGCCAGGCAGCAACAGCACCAGATCTAATCAGAAACAGAGCAAGCACTCCGTGCAAACCTCCCTCACAAGCACAAGGTAAGTATACAGAGAGACAGCAATTCAAGTGCTCATGAATGACGGTCGCACTGAGTCGGGCCCAGTGTGGGGCTTCGTGTCATGAGCTCTGGTTTAGGAAACTCCTAGAAAGGTCACTAGATCGCTCTCTGGCTGCCTTCACGGAAGAGCTTGGACTGGTGCCCATCGCACAGCAGCTTTAAGGAGAGGTGGGTGACACGCTGACAGCTTAAGCCTGGCTCCGGCTCAGCTCGAGGTCCTGGTGAAACCTCCAGCCCATTGCGAGCAGAGCTTCCATGCGGCTTCTGCCTCCCTCCTGCACAGAGAGGTGAAAACGAAGCATTACTACTGGAGTTAAAAAGGAGAGACAAATAGATGCCCATTTAGTGGTGGATTTGTACAAAGTGAAACCAGAAAACCTGCATTAGTTGCGGCTTCCCCACTGAACCAAATTTTGATATCTTAGGCAAATGTTTTATTTTACCGATCTCTTTCCTTCACTGTCGCAAATAGAAAGCACCTTTAAATAAGTGAGTTCGGAATACCAGCTGTACAAAATCCTACTGTGCTTGATGTAACAGACTATAATGTTGCTCTAGCTAGATCTGGGCCGCATGCAGGGTTCGTGTGACAACTGCCTTGCCTCGTAGGTCACTACTAGCACTGTTGCCAGTGTAGGGACAGGGACAGGAATGGCTCTAAGTTCATGTTTAAAAACTATCACTTTTAATAAGTACTTCTCAGTGCAGTTGTATAATGTTACATTTTTAATAGTCCGAGGTTATACGTTAAATACGCTTTTTTTTAAATTTGAAGAGCCTTAATTATATGTTACGTGATGTTTGTTGTATAATTTAAATGCCAAACATTTTCAGGGCTCTGCTCGTGCATGGGCTGTAAGAGCCAACCCAGAGCCTTGGCTCGGCTCTCCCTGTTCATTTGTTGGCTCGCCCGCCTCTAGCTTTAAGTTCTGCTGCTTGGAGATCCCCATCACCTCAGCTCCGCTGCACCAGAGTTCGTACTGCACCCGCAACCTGCGAGGTGAGGGACTGCCTGCACAACCTGCGAGGGACTGCCTGCACAACCTGCGAGGGACTGCCTGCACAACCTGCGAGGCGAGGGACTGCCTGCACAACCTGCGAGGCGAGGGACTGCCTGCACAACCTGCGAGGCGAGGGACTGCCTGCACAACCTGCGAGGCGAGGGACTGCCTGCACAACCTGCGAGGCGAGGGACTGCCTGCACAACCTGCGAGGCGAGGGACTGCCTGCACAACCTGCGAGGCGAGGGACTGCCTGCACAACCTGCGAGGCGAGGGACTGCCTGCACAACCTGCGAGGCGGGAGACTGCCTGCACAACCTGCGAGGCGGGAGACTGCCTGCACAACCTGCGAGGCGGGAGACTGCCTGCACAACCTGCGAGGCGGGAGACTGCCTGCACAACCTGCGAGGGCGGGAGACTGCCTGCACAACCTGCGAGGCGGGAGACTGCCTGCACAACCTGCAAGGCGGGAGACTGCCTGCACAACCTGCAAGGCGGGAGACTGCCTGCACAACCTGCAAGGCGGGAGACTGCCTGCACAACCTGCAAGGCGGGAGACTGCCTGCACAACCTGCGAGGTGAGGGACTACCTGCGGCTGTGGAGAGTGACTCCAATGACAGCCACAGAAAGCACAGGCTGTGGGCCACAACACTGGGGAGCACTGTTCCCAATAACGTGCGCGCATGCGCGCGCGCTCACCTCTATTACCTGTAGCGCGCAGTGCTGTGTGTGGAGCGCGCACACACACAGCACATCCAGCTAGAGAGTTCGCGCCGCTGCTTTTAAAAGCGAGCGGCGCGAAAAGCGGGTGTTTCCCGGCAGAGCGGCAGAATAGACTGATGTCAATAAAAGGCGAGGGAGCAGCAGGTAAGTTTTGGGCACTTGGTTTCTTCTTTTATATGTAGAGCCCGGCTGCGGTGCCTACTGTGTGCTTTTGTTAAAGTATTCATGTTAATTGCAGCGCCGTCACGAGCTGCGATTAACATGAATACTTTAACAAAAGCACACAATCTGCCCACAGCTGCGCTTATGTAACAACAAAATTCAGCAAGTCTACAAACACGGCGTGTAAAGCTTAGCCGTTTATGTAGACTTGCTGAATTTCTCTTCTTAACAGAGCGGGGTGATTGTGTGACTTTGTTAAAGTTTTCTGGTTAAGTGCAGCTCCAGACGGGTTCTGCGATTAACCTGAAATCTTTAACAAAGGCCCACAATCACCCCTCAGCCTAGCTCTGTTAAGAAAGAAATGCAGCAACTCTACAAACACGGCGTGAAAAGCACACGTGTCCTGTTTGTAGACTTGCTGAATTTCTCTTCTTAACAGAGCTGGGCTACGGGGTGATGGTCTGATTTTGTTAAAGTTTTCAGGTTAATTGCAGCTCCAGACGGGCGCTGCGATTAACCTGAAATCTTTAACAAAGGCCCACAATCACCCCTCAGCTGCGCTTTATTAAGAAAAGAAATGCAGCAACTCTACAAACACGGCGTGTAAAGCCCACGTCGTGTTTGTAGACTTGCTGAATTTCTCTTCTTAATAGAGCGCAGCTGTGGTGTGATTTACACTTTTCTGTGCTTGGCATAGTGTGCCACCCGACTTGTATTTTCCTGTTTCTCTCATTGTATCCAGATATATGATACAACAAGTAACATCATACCCAGGGCTTTAAGTGGGATGAAAAAACTGGGGGGTCTCGCAAAGGGGGTGGCCAGTGTAATCAAGGGCGTGGCTTAAGACACATAAGCTAAAAATCTGTACTTAGCATAGTGTACAGCCCGACTTGTATTTTGCTGTTTCTGTCATTGCATCCAGATATTTGATACAAGTAGATATATGATACAAGTAGTAACATCATACCTACAAGTCAGGACTATAGGCTTTGTCAATGGTTGTTAGTTGCATAAGATAAACAAGCAGCAACTATGGCTTGTATGTAATATTGAAAAAGCTTGAACTTAAAGCCCTGGTGACACCACGACAATGTCCAGGGAAATCCAGAGAGAAAATGACTCTCTTTAAAGGATTTCCCTTCCCCTACAAGGCTCACCTGGCATGACGTCATGCCCTAACTTCTCTACTAGTGAAGTGAGGAGTGTGAGCACGCGCACATCGATGTGCCTACTGTCGATGCAGTCTGGAAAAAAAATGGACCGCCTGTGCCAGGGCACAAAACAGAGCCCGATAGAGACCCGTTTCGAGGCCCCCTTTAAAAAACTGCCGGTGCTCAGCACTGGTGAGACCCGGCCCACTTAAAGCCCTGATCATACCTACTATTGACTTTGTAAGTGGTTGCTAGTTGCATAAGATAAATATGCAGCAACAATGGCTTGTATAAATTAAATCCATCTGAATTTGAAAACAGCTAAACTCTCCAGCCATCTTTCTAGCTGTGATGAGGCTGCCAATGACAGACTTGCTTGAGTGTCTGTTATGGTCACGCTGGTAGTACAGTTTTAACAACCCCTTTAGACAAAATGTGACATTTTAACAAGAAGCAGTTTGACTATTAATGAGATCCCCTTTTTTGTACTTGCATATATTAGGGCGAAAGGGGTGATCTACTGTACAAAACTCAGCTCTGAAGTTCATCAGGTTAAGCAGACTGTCTTGTGATAGGAGCTTGCCATACATCTAGTAGCGCAGATTCCGTACTGTGGTTGGGACAGAAAAATGACCGATGGAAATTCAACAGCTGGCTTGCTTCTAAATATTGTTCAAATTGCGGGGTGATTATTCTTTCCAGGTTTAATGGGGTCAGAGGAAGGAAGAAAGGGGAAATGTATGATTTCTCTATTTTTTCTAATGTAGATGCTCATTATGGCAAGTCTGAAGAATAGACTAGATGAACCTTGACCCAGTGAGACACTGATGATGGTAACAGTAGTCTCGAGCAGTGGAGGAGCAGAGTCTTTTTAGGGTCTTAATAATTGTTCTATTATTGTCTTGAGAAACTGACATCTAGAAAGAGTGTGTTTTTTATGCATGATGAGCTGTGACCTGAGCATTCCACTGGACTAGGTGATGTACCAGTGCACTGATGGTGCAGGTTTTCACAGATCTCGTCAGCGTTGTAATGTTGGTCTAAGTTTGTATTTTTTTCAAGGATTTGAAAGTTGCATAGCAGTTCAGTGATCACTTTTCTCACCTATAAAAGCCTCTAAGCGCACTGCCCACTCCAAGTCATCCCGTTTCACTTCATCTGAAAGTTTTCTTGTTAATTGCAGCTCCAGACGGGCGCTGCGATTAACCTGAAAACTTTAACAAAGGCACACAATCACCTTGAAGCTGCGCTCTATTAAGAAAAGAACTGCAGCAACTCTACAAATATGGTGTGTAAAGCACACGCCGTGTTTGTAGACTTGCTGTATTTCTCTTCTTAATAGAGCTGAGCTGTGGGGTGATTGTGAGACTTTTTAAACTTTTCTGTGCTTGGCATAGTGTGCCCCCGACTTGTATTTTCCGGTTTCTGTCATTGCATCCAGATATATGATACATCAAGTAACATCGTACCTACCACAAGTCAGACTATTGGCTTTGTCAGTGGTTGTTAGTTGCATAAGATAAATAAGCAGTAACTATGGCTTCTATATAATATTGAAAAAGCTTCCACTTAAAGCCCTGGTGACACCACGACAATGTTGCTGCCCCCGAGTTTCAAAAAGGAAAGCAAGTGTTAGTGAAGAGAATACTCCCGACAGATGGATCAGTCATTTACACACTTGCAGCTGCCATTTGCTCAGACCTGCATCTTGGCAAGATTAAAAATCTTGGCAAGGCCTAACCAGCCTTCCACCCTTCTTAGTTCGTTCAGGTGAGCACGGTTACATAGAGCAAGCGTTTAGAAATGACAAGATGGCGAAAAAGGCTCCTTATAGAACCCCCCCAACGTTGATATGCTGAGACGCTACTTCTGAAGCATTGCCATACCACACTCGCTGTCTTCTCTGACATATCTTTTGTCCTTTTTCTTCCACTCCCCAGCTGCTCTCTCCGTCTCCTTCTCTTTTTCTTTTTCTTCTTCCTCATATCAGTCCCGCTCCACGTTTACCCACTTTCCCCTTCTCCCCATCCCATTCTTGTCTCCATTTCCCTCTCACTGCCTGTTCTTTGCTTTCTCTCTTACCGGTTTTCCATTCTCTGTTCTCCCTCCCAGTTCTCCAAAGCCTCTGGCTGCCTTTCTTGTAGTTAATGAAATGGGGGTGCGCCAGGTCATGAAGTCCAGTAGTCAAATAGTAGTGTAAACATAGTTCTTTATTTTAAATTCATAAGTCAGCAATACGACAGGCTCAGCCAACGCGTTTCATTCCCTCACTGGGAACTTCATCAGGGCAAGAAAATAAAGGATGGATAAAAATAATCCAGATGGCCAAAGCGTAGAATTCAAAAATGGCAAGTGCTGCGAGAATTCCCTGATATATTTCCAGATTCTCAAAGCCAGTGTAAGGAACCTGTTGGATAAACAGTGTCAGTAATCATGCGTCCGGATAGTCAATTGTGTATTCTAGTCCAGTGTATTTCACTCGAACAAACCGGAATACTTGCAGGTATGATAAATCCTGCATAGGACGACCATAACAGAAGTTCGTCTGGTCGTGACCTTCGTTTTCTGGCTGCCTTTCTCTTTCCGTCCCTCTCTTACCAATTTCACCATTACTCCATTATTGTCATGGTGTGTGTATCCAAATTGCAAATCTGCCTTAAGCCCCTTAACGTGGGTTGTATGTGTGGAAATGCACCGTGTTTTCAGTTTTTAAGCAAATGTTTGGAGTGATATTTGGCGCTGCGCACAAGCGCGGTCTGGTTCCTGGCGCACATAGCCATGGCTGCAGCGCACAGAGACCCTACACTGCCGCACACAAAGTAAAAAAATTAGAGGGAACATTGCTGGGGAGTAATGAAAAGAGGGGACAGGGGTCCCAGAGGCCTAGCTGGGAGGCCCCTGCCTAGAGCTAAAGGGGCCACTGGAATGTCTGTCGCTTACAGTGCGTTGAAATGATCAGTTCACCACACATGCTTACTGCACATGACCTGCCCTGCCCCAGCAGAGAGGCATGCTTACACTCACCATTGAGCAGGGACAGACTGGGCCTGTGCAGGCTTCAGGGACAGGCAGGCACAGGTTACTTTTCTGCGTGGGTGGATCAATTTGGCCTGCTGCCAGCATGACTGGTAAAAAGAGTCCTGGTCCCCAAAAATAAGTGCCAGTGTCCAGGGCAGGGCTGGGAACCCAAACCACCCCTGGCAATTATGTAGGACCAGCCCCTCCCCTCCCTGGGCGAGGGGGGCGGGTGGGGGTACAAGTGTGAAGATCTGCTGCTTTTGTTGCTGGCTTCCGATATTGCAGCAACGCTGCAAAACCGGCTCCCAGTAACAAAAAACTAGCCCCCACTCTTGCAAAACCGGCAGCAACCCTTCCAGCCTCCCGGGAAAATGCCCGATGCCCGTTACGGCCAGTCCGGCCCTGCCACTGTCGCCCACGCAATGAGTGCAAATCCTATTTCCCTAAGGTGGATAACCAACCCAAACTCCTTGCCGAATAAGGTAATCCCAGATTCCATGCAATGAAATACTAGTCTGCAGGGTTTAGTGCAGTAACAATCCACCTTTAAAGGCCTAGTGCCTTTAATATATGCTTTTCACAAGAAATAAGTCTGGCGTACTGCCTTTGACATAGCATTTCATAATAAACAGATCAGATCATTGGCTTGTTACCATAACTAACTCAGGTCTATTCGTAGTGCAGTACATGTTCTCTTTTTCAATGGAAGGACACACCAGCTTCCGGATCAAAAGCTTGTAGAGAAGAGGATCAGCATGTGGGAGGAGACTGAATGCTCGGGAATGCTTCATAAAGCTCTTTTTTTGGTGATCAATAAAAGGAAGCACCCCCCCCCAGAAGAGACTGGCTAAAGGATATGTTTTCCAGAAAGATGTATTTAACAAGCATTGGCAAAGTCAAAAGATCTGGTATGGGCTTATTTATTTTGTCATTTCATATATATATTTTTTAAACCTGGTTGTTTGGGGGAGATGCTGGAACCTCGCCAGTATATAAAAAACAATTGCCATAGTAGCCTCCAGCATAAAGGTAACTACCGTGTGTTTGAAGTTCTTCTACTGAAAGTGCAGAATACGGTCACTCACAGTGAATTTAACCAATGGCTGCACGGGCTGACTTGTTGCCCCGTATTGTAGTGGGCGGAAGAAAAATGTGAATGGCACAACAGAGAAATTGTAATGGGGGGGGGAGAGAGTGTGTGTGTGAGATTGAGTGTGAGAAGGAAAGAGACAGAATGCGCGTGAAAATGAGTGAAAAGCAGGTGTGCACGTAAAGCACAGTTTTTTTAAAGAGTGAGTGTGTGTAATCTTTGTTTTCCTCTGTAACACAACAGCATCCCGTGAGAAGCATTTGTGCACCTCCTGACCAAGTGTCTGAAAATCCATCGGCAAACAGCGCTGCATATGCTTGAGAGCTTCGAGGAGCTGGATCTTCATCTGCCAAAGGGCCCACCCTGAACTCAGGTACTACGCTGAGATGGAGCACACTGATGTAACCATGGCTGGTGAGAGCGCAATGGCACCTAGCGAGCTTTATTTAAAAAATGATGAGCATGAACAGCCTGGAGACACCCTTGGCTGACGCACCTATTGCTACCATTCACACCAGACAGGGCTTGCTGTCACTAAGCACATTATGTTGCTAACTGACGGCATTAACGAGACAGATGACGTGGTGGAAAAACGATCACATTCAGACCAGCAAAGGCATTTTAAGTGGCTCTACAGACAACGCAACGAAGAGAAAGGGCGAAACCCCATTCTCTGCCTGCGACTCGCGCAGGTGCACAAGTAGGCCGAGTTGGAGCTCATTCGGAAACAGCAGTTGGCAAAGTAGAGGCAGAAGGCCGTGAAAAGGGAAGGGCGAGTCATGCACGCCCTATGCACAGGACATAACATTTAAATGTGCACGGACGTGAGTGGAGGGTAAAATGTAAATCACCCCTGAAGGGGTATCTCGGCGCTGGGGGCCGTAGGGAAGATTAAGCGAGCTATTGCCCAGAGTCGCATGGTGCTGGGCAGACCCCTGCCGCCGGAGCCAGGGATCGAACCGTGATCCCCAGCGTCAGTCGCCCTGGCCGCGGCGCCACACCTCTCCCCTGGGTGCTGAGATGACTGGAAATGCAGCCAAGGCCTTTAACATCAGTGTGCTTTGGAAGCTGCAAATGATGCACCCAGTGAGCAGGAGGGCCACAAATAGCGGGCATTGCCACAATCACAGCTGAATGACAACGACCTTTATGAGCCAGAAAAGGAGACAAAAAAAATAATCGAGGCGACGACAAAGAATCTGCTGAGCCAGATGGGCCACGGTTAGGGTTTTGTAAGGGCACGAAGGGCTGAGCCGAGAGAAAAAGTCCCCTGAAAGGCTTTTTGAAGCTGTAGTGCCTTGCTCTTGTCCGACTCTTAACAGTCATACCCCCACCCCTACATCACTGAACGCTACGGTCATACAAGCCCACTAAAGGTACCCCTCATTACATATCTGAGGCTGGCGTTGATGTCCAAGGGGAAACCAGAGAGGCACCAATCTCTGAGAGTGGCAACGACGAATGTGTGAAAATGACCGTGATGGCGGTGTAACTCCCAGCCGCCGGCATACCGATTATTTGCTGCACCAATCAGCTCTCTCGTTTATCACGTCTGAAAATGCATGAAGGGTGCTTGTTAAAAGTATGCTTTGTTTACCTAGTGGCTGCTGTCACAATAGCGTTAAACGAAACATTACCCATGATCGGAAGTATCGTACTTTTTTTTGCAAGTTGAGTGAGCCTTGGTTTAAATAACACTGTATTGTTTGTTAAAGAACTGTATATCTTAATAGTTTGCGCAATCTTGCACTTTTGTTACTGGATTTTGTTTTACATACATCCTTTGCTTCTTATAAGTAACATGACCTTACATCTAATTTATGTAAAGCTCTTTCTGTTGGATTTCAGGATTTTTAATGGAGGCTGGTAATATAATTACTTGATTTTAACATGAAATTGTGAACCTACTTCAAGTATGAAATGTGGATTGGTTCTAATAACTACCTTATATTTGTGTATAATTGAGATTCTCCTTCTGTTAATGCTAGTAACACACAGACTTTTATTAGTGAAATAATCGCAATCAAGAAAGATTTTAAGAGTCAAACATTTTAAGAGACCTACTACAATCAGATAAAAATGTATTTTATGTGGGTGGCAGTACCTCATGTGGTGGATATAATCTTAAATCCTAAAAACTGTTTTGATTACCAGTATTGTGAGCAGTGTTTTTGATTTAATGCTTTACTATAGGAAGCTACTCTTAATAAAGCATAAGAAAATGTGCAATCCAGTAGATATACTAAGTATTGTTCTATAACCCTTTCTTGGCTCAGATTGGTTGTAAAGATTAATTTTTAAAAACCAGTTAAGAAACAGTGTCCATTTCATTGCACAGCAATTCCTAGTTGAGGGTTTCCTTGCCTCTCTTATTACATCCATACAATTCGGAAATTATAGAAGTTTACATTCTAGTAACTCAGGAGCCATGCTGATAAATTCAGATGTTTGGACGTGGGTGGTAAATCTCTCCCACTCCCAAATCTAGCACGACTTTGCTTACTGGAAATATTGTTATACAACACAATCATTAGGTGTGAAAACCTTGGCTATTTTGTCTTGAAGTGCAACTAAAATTCTATTCATGTTGGAGCTTTAATATCAATAGTTACTAACATCTTTCAGTGGTGTCGGGGGGGGGGGGAAACACATGCAAAAATGCCATACCAGCTTATCGAATGTGCATTCCTCTAGTTATTGTGGTTCGTGGGTCCGAATGCAGAGTTTTGACATTTTTTGCTTTTTTATTGCAAAAAATATCAGTGTTTGGTTGTACCTCACCTTTGAAATATGTAGGTTGCTATGGTCTGCTTTAGATCCCATTTGTGTGTTTTGCCTAGTTCTCTATTGTAGTAATCTGCTTGTATGTTTGGATTTCCTGGAACAGGGTGGGCTGCAAGATTGGCCAAAGCCACATTTTTGTGCTAGATTCGATAATGGGTAGTACAAAGGTCTGACTTGTTTGCTTATATAAAAAAAATTGTGGTAGTGTTGTTTCTCATAATTTGTACCACTTAATTATGAATTTGTCTCCAAATACCTTTCAGAGACAAATATACAGTCACTAGTTCTAGGTAATTTACACCATTCACTTCTTTTTGGGACCATCACGCGCTGTCACTCTAGTTTTTGAGATACGCTCCCAAACCTGTGACCCGTCTGTTTGGACTGTGATTAGTGAATCATTGAAACTACTTTTCTTAGACACTGTTTAGATTGCACAACTTTTGCTCCTTTCTTAGCTTGTTTCTAACAACCACTAGATCTTCACAATCCCCTCTTACTGGACACCACTGACTGTTCAAGTATTCCTGTTGTGGTTGTATGTGTAAATCAGCATTTGGAATGAGATGGATTCAGGATGCAATCATTCATAACAATTTCATCATTGTTCTCACTGTCATACAATGGCATCTGGGACAGGATAATATGACTTTGGAGGGGCATCGTCCTTTTGTGCTAATGTTCTTTTCATATTCAGATCTGTTCCCAAGAATGTTTTCATCTAGTCTGGGGTAGGCGATGACTTCTTTAAATTGACAGTAAATCCTAATTGCTGCATTAAGTCTAAAAACATTTGAATACAGGCTTGACATTGTTTGAGGATTGTCGCCTTTATCAATGAATAGTCAGATAAGGGTGTACGTGAATGGCTTTGCGTCTTAGATAAGCTGCTACTACAGCCACACATTTTGCCAACACTCTTGGTGCTGATTTTATTCCGAACAGCAGTATGTTGCATTGGTAATCGCCTCTGAGCATTGGAAACTTTAGACACTTCATGCGTGTTGGATGCATAGGTATGTGGAAGTGCACATCTTTTAGGTTGAAAGTTGCAAGGAAGTCGTCTTTTCGAAAGACTTCTTGCAAAGTTGTCATTTGAAAAATTGTGAGCCTTTACAATCTTGTTTAGGCTTATTTAGTGGAGTATTGGTCTTAAAGCCCCATCAGGGGATCATAAAATACACTTCTATTGCCTCTTATGCCAGTAGTTCCTTCCCTTCTTGTAGCTGAAGAGGGATATCATCTTTTTTGGAGGTTTGTTTCTTTGGTCTTACATTTGGAAGAGACATTATGAATGCCATAGAATGCTAATGCTTTATGAAATCCAAAACCCATTTGCCTGTTGTTATGGTCTGCCATTTGTTTAAGGTGGTGCTTTATTCTGCCCCTACATATGTTTTGTTATGAGGGTGGAGTAACCAAGTCATTTTGTTGGGGTTGATGGTGTTCTTGTGTTACTTCCCTTTCCTCTGCCATGAATACACTGGCTTTGTAGGATACATTGATGCTACTGTCCTGTTGATTGGAAAGTTAGCTGCTGCGATGTTTGTGTTGCAAACAGTGTTTTATTTGTCCTCTTCTATTAGCAGGCAAACCTCATCCGACGCCACCTCTTGCCTGATGTGCCCACGCTGCTCTAGCCATCTCACTGGGTTTCTTCATTATTCCTATAGTGTCATTAACTAAAGAACCAAATAGATTTTCTCCTGACAAAGGTATATAAATTACATTTGATGGAACCTTTGGATTGAAACCTGAAATATTGACTTGTACTGTTCTGAGCAGACAACTGTCTACTCAGAGTCTTTGCTGAGTCCAAGGAAGATTTTAGACAGGGGTTGCCTATTTTTTTTATTTTATTCTACCATTACCTTAACTCTAATTTTATATTCTTCAGGTAGATGCTGGGAGTAGTTCATCTATTTCCTTCCATTGTTGAAGGCATATCTGGTAAGGAGAGCCTTAGAATTGGCCACACTCCATTGTGTTGTTGCTGCGCTCACTAACATTCTCTTAACGGTCTCTAGCCTTTTGCAATCTTTATGAAGAGGCAGCCCTGATGAGAAGTTATTTTATCTTCTTTTTGCTGTGTTTACTAGTAGTCAGATTGTATGTGACCTTTAATTTATGTGGGGAATCGTGAAGGCAGTTTATACTTTATCTCTATTTGAGGTGTTACTGCTTTGGCGGTTATTGGTTTCATAAACCCCTCCTTACTCTGTTGTAAAATGCTTGGAAGCATAGGTAGAAATCGTTTTTTAATTAGGGCTGTGGGTTTCGAATGGGGAACATGAATCCTCTTGTCCCTCCTCCAATTGTAATCCATATGTTTCTGCCCCCCTTCTTATTACAGCATGATAAACTGGAAAATCATTAGGTGGAGATGCTCTGTAGGGATATAATCGTACCTCCTCCAAGGGTGAATCTGTCGTCACATCCTGCCAAGTTATGTCATCATCCTCTTGGAACTGAGGCTCCTCGTCTACATTACCTTGCACTTCTGTTTCATATTCTCCTGAGCACAATCTTGTGGTTGGGCACTTCCTTGTGACCCCTGACTAAGAGGCCAAGGAAACATGCAGGGACAGAAGGTAAAGAGGGCTGTTAAGCGATGTTCACTATCTAATCTTGCAACCGCTTTGTCGCTCTCAACTTCGAAGGATCAAATCAGGCTGCTTGGAGGCTAAGTGTCAGGTAAAAATTGGATACTCCCACATTTGGTTCTCTTTCGACTCTCAACAACCTTTGATTTGCTGCCGAGAGGCAAACGAAGGCGCAGTGGGTGGGAACATTACCTCCCTCCATGAGAGGAAAAGCAAAAGACAAGGCCATACTTGCCACCAGGAGGACTTTGCAGTGCAACTGCCATGTGCTTTCCCCAAGAGGCAGGATACCTGAAGCATATGAGGTCTGCTTCTAGGACAAGCCTCCATAGCCTATGGCTGAAAGATCAGATCCTCAAGTACGCGGGCCCAAGGACGGGGTCAATGGGTGGCAACAGCATGCGGGGCAGTGGGTATGTTTCTGTGCCAGTGGAAGGCTCCTCTGGAAACTAACCAGGATCACTGTGCTGCTGGGCACATGATTTAAGTGCAAACACATAGGTGGCGGTTGAGTGTCTGCCCTAAGAGTTCTGTGAGCATCAGACTTCCCCAAGACAAAAACATTAGAGTGAAGTGCTCGACTACCATGTTTTCAATTTACATTTTGAGCACATTACATAAAGTAATATCATTGAAAGGGTCTTAACTGATCTGTAACATCTAAAATATTTGTCAAGGAAGATGCGAGTCTTTATCTAGTTTCCAACATATCATAGAAAACTTCCGTGTGCTGTAAAAATTGGGTTTGAGATTATAATTTATTGAAGTTGTGTTTGTTCTGCGCGTATCTATGATGGCCTGCCATGCTGTGCCTCTCATGCTGTGGTGATCTACTGTGCACTGCCCCCTCCAGAGCAAAAGCTTCAGATTGATCTTTAAAGGGCCAACTGGGTGCACATGGAACCACGGCGAAGAGAATAAAATGATCTGCACTACACCTGCTATGGCAATAGTCCTCCAAGCCAGAGTGCATGTAGTTCCAGATCCTGTCCGCTTTTAAAGTATTAAAAAAAACACAACATATATAGCTTGGTATTACAGCAGCAGCTTTTTTCTGTAACAGTCCTATATGGCAGGCTATGGGCCTTATTTAGAGTTTGGCGGACAGGACAAGCTGTCAACACATTTCAGATATCCCACCTGCCGTATTACAAATGCCACTGTATATAATGCACTTATGTGATGGAGTATCCAGTCCGCCAAATTCCAAATAACGCCTTGTGTTTTTTATATGGAGACATGTCCCCTTCTGAAATATTAAAACATTCTCCTCTCTGACATTTGTTCACCATGATCAGATGTGAGGTGGGCATTTGAAATATAGATGTAAAATACAAATAAGCTGTGCAGCGTAAGTGGGCAGGTTTTTGGTGGGGTGCGTGACATAAGGAGGTTATTGAGTTTTGCTGCCTCTATTCAACTTCTTGCAGGGTGGCACAGGCAGAAGGGGGCAGAGTGGAGCTGACAAAAGGGATGCCGAGTAAGGCACAGATTGCTCATTACTGTGAGTTTCTTAGAACTTTGAACGAAGGCAGGTCCTGAGCGGTAGACTGCCCAGCAGGTGATGCATGGAGAGCCTTTGAAGGAGGAACGCTCAGCATGGGTAATCAATGGAGCAGCTGGAGGGCATGAGTGATGTGGTCAAATGGTCTTGGCTGTAGTAATTATCTGGCTCCTACACTCTGGAGTCTAAGGAATATGAAGACAGGTGCTTTGAGGTGGAGTTTGTTAGCATAGTCCAGCCATGACAGAATTATGAGCATGAGAGTCTGTTTTGTGGAAAACCTAGGTGAGGGAAGATGTACCAGAGAGTTTGCAGCGTTCAGAAAACATTTCTTTTCACTTAGTTAACTTGAGGAGTGAGTAATAGGCTGCAGTCAATAACTCCCACTGCAGTAGTTGTCACTAGGAATGGATAGAGTTCCAGAGGCTAGATGGTTGTGGACTGGTATTTTTATGTTGTTCTACATGTCTGAATCTCACCGTCCCATTGATGGATGGCTCAGAAGAAGTTTTCTCGTCCTATAACATCTGGGTCAGTGGTCCTGGGGCAGAGTCCACAAATTGGTGCCTATACCTGGGTATTTGATGCACTGCTTAAATGTGTAAGGCTACACTGAGGCATACGATTACTGCCTGACATAAGACAGGTGTACCTGTACAGCTAATGATGCAACCCTGGCACAGGACTGAAGCACTCTAATATGGTGGTAACTAAATTAAAATGTTACCTGCTTCACTAATTGTTTTGGTCATTGAGATGTTATTGCCGTATAAAGTCATGTGAATTAACTTCCTGTGGTGTCATCAGGGTTGTAGGTCATGCGAGGTCACTTCCTATGATGCTGCAGGGGCGTGCCAAAGAGTACATTACGTCATTTCCCCTACCACAGGCATCTTGGTGAACCAACATCAATGTCTCTGACTTTTTAATCCTAAGGAACTTGTATCTTTGTGATGTTGCAGGCCCCATCCAATGCTTGTTTCTTCTTGATTAAAGAAGCTATGGCTGCTTCAAGTGACTTTTTTTCTTTTTAAGTCAATAGATTTTGATGGATCTACATTTTCAATATCATTCACCACTTTTGTCGGTTCAATGACTTTGGTTGTCTTCACTGACTCAATCACCTTCAAAACGTTTTGTTTCAAAGTCTTGGGCTCCATAGTTGCCTTTCAAATGCGAATGTGCTCGGCAGATTCTAGTCAGGGGCACAGGTCATGTGTGAGTGTGTGCTATAAAGGATGCTTGTCATAATTTGGCAGGCTGGTAAAGTCCTGTTGGGCACACCCACCTGCAGGCACATCCTCTGGTCCCCTCACTGAAATCAAAAAAGTCCGGAGGATGGGTGGGGTAGCCCATGATCAGTCCGAGATCTCACTGACAAGAGCAAATTCCCACTCCTCACCTTTTTCCTGTTCCTAATTTTCACCTCCCTGAAAAATCGTATGCATGTTTGGAGTCATTCCCCATTTTATTGAGTCAGCCTTAACTGGTCTCTGGAGAGGGCTGAAGGTCTACATACCTTCCCCATGCGGAGATCAGGCTAGGAATATGCCATCCTGGTTTGGAGTGCGACCTTTAAATTCAAACGGTGAACCCTCTCTGTTTGGCCAGGCCTGGATACCACTGATGGATGTGTACTGGCACCATCAGCCAGTATAACTCTTCCTCAAGGGGACACAGAACAAGCGAACAGGACCCTGAAGAACAAGGTGAGGAAATGCTGCAAAGTCATTGCTCTCTCTCCACTTTGAGTAGCCTATGGAATCTCCTTGTTGCTGGAACTGTGGAGAGGAGAAAGCATTTACTTACCTGGAAAATGAGCTGGAGAGTGCTTGCCAAGAGGAGGTAACCTGATCCACCAACAACAGCCAAGGCCCAACTCAATGGAACAACCTGCATGGAGAACATCTGACACCACACCTGCAGGGGAGCCACAAGGTCGGCCTGGTCAGCTAACTAGTAACGACCAATTTAGTCCAGACAGAGAAGCTGCTCTTTCGCTTACAAGCACTAGGACTTTTGGAAGTGTGAGCATGCTTCGTTCATGACCCTCTCCATACCCTCGGGTACCTTTACGTATCTCTCAGGGTATCCATAAAGCTTGTAAGAAAACTCTGCTGTATCCTCTGGCCTTGCTTCCCTTTTCATTGGCTGGAGGAGGTTGCCCTGATTCCATAACTTTGGAGCCATCTTCTTATCTGTGGTAGTTAGACATATCACCAGTGGAAACCCTGGTTAGGGCCCCAACTTGCAATAGACTCCTATAAGCACATTGTGGGTGCCCCCGATCCATGGATGCCCTACCACTGGAAAATCATGACTGCAACTGTTTGTTTCCAAGGAATATTCAAGGATGACTGCCGCCCTTGCCACCCACTGTCCCCAACACAGAGCGCAGGGGGCTACTGAACTTTGGACTCTACGTCCTTCACTGTGCCTCAACCAGACACCGTTGACCGAGTCATCACTGAGACACCACATAAAGAGCCCCAGGAAGCACCTAAAAAACATATTTGCAAGGTGAACACTTTTTTCTGTTGGTGCTGGCGTTCTTTTAAGTTGTATTCTAAGTGTTACTTTGTTTGAGTTGCTAATTCTACAAGAAATTTTGATTGCCTGACTCCGCTAGCCTGAGGTAGTCAATGCTAAAATTGAGTAGCTGGTCATTCACTTTTGAGTGCAATACTATTGTGGCCCCCTCGACACCAGTGATAAACAACAGACCTTATAGCTGTTGTACAGGAACGCTGTACTGCAATGGGACCACTAGGGAAATCCTCCTGGTACCTATACAGGCAGGCCAGAAGTTTCAAACAAGGATGGAGAGGAGAACTTCAAGAATCGTGAATTCTGTCTCGTTAGACATACACTTGAGAAAGCACTCATCCAGGTAATAGTGGCAACCATGCAAAGCTGAAAGCAAGAAGCCTCCATCAAAAACACAGAATAATCTAGGCATTGCCAGCATAAATGTAGGAATCACAGGGTCAAACAAGCGTAGCAAGGAGAAGAACATTTGTGTTAAATAAAATTGGACTAAGGGAGAAGCCCTGAGAACAACCCAAGTCAGGAAGGGGAAACAAGAAGTGAAAGGCGTCAGTGTTCTGTGCCCTGTAAAAGAGTATAGGAGAAGTTTATGGTCAGGATGGAACGGTTGAGGGCAATGATTTCGGACACCATCGACATATAAACCTCTCCTAATGTCATCTAAGGCAGCCATTAACACAGATGCAATGCCTCCAGCAGAACAGAAACCTGCCAGCATCAGATTAAGATATTCAAAGATCTCATAAAAAGAGCATACCTATTTTGTGACCACGGTCTTGATTAACTTTGGGGGTCGAGCGGGTGAAGAGGCAAAAAGAGTAATGGGCCAAAGGTTCGAGGAACCATGGGTTCTAATCTTCCTTTCTTTAATGAAGGTGTAACAAAGCCTCTTTTGAAGCTTAAGGAACCCATCCACTGAAAATTAAATTTAAACAAAGAAAAGGCATCACCATGCTGGCTTGAGTCTTTAGGTGTTCAATCAGGAATGGATTTAGAGGGGCTTTATATTTGAGAAAAAAGTGATGCCAGGAGCTCAGATGCAAATCCTAGCATGAAGGAGTCCAATAAAGAAGTACTGCCAGAAATGCAGAAGCGGAGTATCACAGATATTTCCACAGTTCACTTACATGATATCCAAGCAGAGGAAGCAGCAGCATGGTTCCCTTTAGCTTTAGAGATTAAAATAAAAAAAAAATCGGATAGAAGCTTGTTTAAGTCTTAAAGATACTGAACTTCCTCCAGTTGTATTAACTGGAATCAAAAATCGAAGCCCTCAGAAGACCACTATGAGCCATCTTGAAGGCATAATGTAAAAGCTTGGGGAAAATGACTGAAAACAAAAGATTACAAGCTTAGTCATGACAATGACATCACAGGCCTAAAAATACTGGAATCAATATGTGCCATTGCCCTCAGACTAATATCGACCTCTAGTCAATATTATCTATTACCCCCATCAAACCTTCCAGTGAAGTCGAATGTTGGCTAATTCATACTGAAAACGAACTGCATAAAACACCATAGTTTGATATGCTGGAATCCAATGGGGATGAGTGGGTTGACCTTAAGTTCATGGGGGGAAAGTGTAGCACATTTCTCCAGTATAGTAAGCTGCTGACTGGTCCTCAAACAGGCCCTTCTGATCCGATCACATAATGTTGAATGTAGTGGACACAAGTTGATGCCTCCATCAATTTCATGTGCCACTTTTACGTAAGGAGCTAAAGCTTGTTTGAGATGTTAACAGTCAGTCAGTGGTGAAGCAAGGGGGGTTTCCCCGGGCGGCAGCCTCCCCCGCTCTTACTTGCCGTCTCGGGCGACCCCCCGCAGGGCAGCAATGGCAATCAGAGGGATCAGCAGCTACCCCCCCCCCCCCCGTATCTTCAATGCGGCCACGGGGCTGCAACCACAATGGGCAGCCAATGGTCTAGCTTCGCCACTGTCGACAGTTGCCTGTACACAAAATGAGCAATTAGAGGGTAGAACAGAAACCTCACAGTATCGGAGCCCTCCATTAATAAACCTGCCCTCTTTTCACCCTCCTGAATGCACCCCATGACACAACACCACACAATCTCTGTGCTATGACAGTGTTCTGGACCAATGTCCAGTGTGGAGTTTAGGACCATCTACCAGTGACCCCCCTGTATCTGATTTATTGTGAACCCTGATAACCAATTGTAAAATTCACATCCGTTACCAGAGTGTTCACATGAATAGGGAATAGGAAAGACAGTCAGGTTAAAAATAATCTTTCAATAACATGTAGATCCAGAGATAATAGCCTGTAGCTTTCCATGGTTCCCATAACTCTGCAGTGCCGGTGCTAGAAATGTAAGGTACCAGGAAATCTTAACCATGACGGATTGATCCCACTGTAAGTCTGGTAAGTTGTCTAGTGTTAACAATACTGACCAGGAGAAACCCAGGATTTAAGGGACCTGGGGAGGAATCAGAACTTCGAAAGGCAACCAGTACATTCAGTAATACCAGCTAAGTTTGTCTTCTTAATTGATATACCTGATAAACACATTACTTCCCTTCCGTAACGCTCATGCTGGTGGATACTCTATCTAATCACAGATTTCTCACCTTTAGAATACCCCAAGGCGCCAGACTGGATCCGAAAGATTTAACACCGCATTGATTCTGCACGCAGGTGGCATTGTGCTTCTCTGTGCTAACTTTGTTCCACTTTAGAAATGATGAACAGAGCATCATAAGTGCCACCTCTGCAGGCTAACCACAGTTTCTTTCTTGACTCTGTCCTCGCCTTCGGAGCCCAACAACAGAGTTACCAGCGTGCGGACTTCCAAATTGGGACTTTTCTAGATGGGGAAAAAAGACCATTCCACACAGCAAGGAGCGGAAGGGCAATGAGGAATCTGCACTTAGATAAAGTATCCACCAGAAACAGTGTTACCAAAGGAAAGTAACTTGTTCAGATGGATACTTCTAACCACTGATTCTGTACCTTTAAAATAGACAGCAAATCAGTACCTCCCAAGGTGGTGGGCCAGTGGAATGATTCATTATCAAAAAGTGCTGCAGGACCAAATGGGCGCAATGCCCTTGCCATCGAACCTGGCTGTCAGGGAAGAAGTGCTTCATGAACATGTGCACAGATGCCCACATTGCGGCCTGAAAGATATCAAGGATAGGCACTCCGAGTGCAACACAGTGATAAAAGCCTTGACCCCCAGTGTAGTGGGCTCTCAGTCCTTCTGGAGAATGCTTATTAGCCAATGCGTAGCAGATCTCCATACAGAGACTAATCACCTTGGCAAAGTCCTTTTCTGCACTGCCTTGCCCTGCTTTGTCCCAGAGAACCACACAAAAAGCTGATCGTCCACCTGGTTGTCCTTGGTGCAATCAGTGTAAAAGCTCAAGGCTCTCGTGGTGTCCAGCCGATAGTCTCTCTCCTCCTCTTTCATGGGGAGAGGCGGTGCGATAAGCGCCAGAAGGGTAACGAATGCCCAACATGAAAATGAGTCACAACTTTAGGTAGAAAGGCCACGTGTTCCTCAATACCAGTTTGTCTGGAAAACGTTGGTGTAGGGGGGGTGGCACAGAGCCTGAAGCTTACTCACACCACAAGCTGATATTATTGCAGTAGTTAATGCAGTCGTCAGAGTCAGGAGATGTAGAGGACAGCTGTGCATTGGCTCGAAGGGAGTGCACATGAGGAAAGTGAGGACCAAATTAAGATCCCACTGTGGCATCACAAAGGGTTTGGGGCAGACACATGCATCAAAGCTATTAGAAACCACATCACAACAGGTGATTTGAAAGGACAGCTGCTCAAGCAAACTTAAAGCAAAAGGGGCAGACAAATAACCTTTAATAGTGCCCATTGAAAGTCCTTGCTGGGCCAGAGGTAAAAAAAAACAACAACATATCCGACAGTTTGGCCTGTAAAGGGTCCCTGTGTGGATGCCAAGCCACAAATTTGTCCAAGCACCTGGCTTAGACAGGAAGGATGACATCCACAACTTCAGAAGGGATATTTAATGCAGTCAACTGTTTTTGTTCAGTCTCCACGATTGGAGGTGTAGATTGGGCAGGCCAGGGTGCAGAACCCTGCCCTGCTGCTTCAAGAGAGAGCCTCCTGAAGAGGTAGCCTTATCGAAGGACAGATGTACATGCCTAGAAGTACCAAACTCTCCTGGCACAATCTGGAGTCACTAAGATGGCGTGAGCACAGTCACTCCTGATCTTCAGAACTTGAGGCAGGAGAGAGAGAGGCTGTTAGGCGTACATGAGTCTTGTGCGACACTATAGTCACATCCCCCAAGAGAAAGCCTTCTTTGGAACTCCAGCGGGCAAAATGTTTGACACTGTGCGTCTGACTGTGGCAAACAAACCTAGCCAGGGTTCATCTCTTTGATGGAAGACGCCCTATGCCAACTCAGGATGTCACATTTTGTGGTCTGCCAGGTGTCACAGATGGAGTTCATCTACCATGATGCTCAAAGATGTCACTAGGTGGTTCACAACCAGGGAAATGCCCTGACACTTCAGCCAGCTCCAGGAACAAAGAGCCTCTTGGCACAGAATCAAGGACCCCACCCCAACCTGCTTATTGAAGTTCCACATGGCAATGGTGCAGGGGCGGCTCCTCCGCAAAGGTAGAGGAGCGTTGCCCCACTGCTTCTTTGCAGTGAAAGACAGAGAAAATAAAATGTTAATAACTAGCATTATTATCATTTTATTTTCTCCTTCCGTCTACAGCTTCGCGTAAGGGGGCAGGGGAGGAGTGGTTGCACCCTCCTAAAGTGCGCAATGACTGCTTGGACGGCCCTCTCATGCCGCCCAAAACAGTCATGCGCACCTCGCATGTTCTCCATGCATGCTGCATCGCAGCCTACGTGGAGAACATGCCCAGGCCTCCAGTCAGCGACTGAGCCCCAAAAAACGGCGCTCAGACCAATCACAACGCTGCTAAGGCAGCGTTGTGATTGGCTGACTGTGAGCCTAGGTGGGCTTCCTGTGACGACTCAGAGCGAGGGAGGACAACGGAAGAGAGACAAGCGGGGAAGCGGCGAAAAGGCAAGTTTTTATTTTAATTTTTTCCTTAGCCGCTTCCCCCCTCCCCCACGCATCCTCCTCCCGCCCCACGCCCCCTACCTCCGATCGTTGCCGGCCGCACCTGCGATGGTGTTGTCCGAGAGAATCTGAATGAGCTACTCCTTGATGGATGGTCGGAAGCTTTTAGCACCAGGCAAATTGCCTGCAACTAACATGGTGATGTGGATCTCTGATTTCCACCTCTCCCAGATGCCCTCCCCAGCCCAGGAGCAATGCATTTGTCAGCACCAACAACAATGGGTGGAGCAGGGCGATGGGTCTACCGCTGGTCCAATTGAGGTCTATCAGCCACAAATGCAGATCTTCTTCAGACTCCTCCAAAACCTGGATGGAATCTGACAGGTTCCCTCGGTTCTGGGCCCACTAAGACTGCACTGCAGAGCCTGCACATGCCACCTGGTAGAGTCAACAAGCAGGATGCAGGAGGCCAAGAAGTCGCAGACCCACTCACTGAGACCCAGGACTGAGGCTGAAACATGAAGATCTTTCCAGAATGTTGTGAACTCTGATTAGGGGAGGCCCGAAACCGCATCATATCCAGAATGGCTCCAAGGAAAAGGAGCCTTTGCACAGAAGTGTGACGTCAGCAAGTTGATGGTAAACCCCACATATGTCAGAAAGTTTGCCATTGTCTGGAGTTGGTCTACAACTGAATGTGGCCAGTCAACCATCAATAGCTAATAGTCGAGGTAGGGGACAACTGGAGTCCCAACTTTCAAAAGTGTGCTCCGACCACTGCCATCTCTTTCAGGACAAAGGAGATCATGGCAAATTGAAAATGCTCCTGGTCTACTTTGAAGCACAAGAAGAATCTTTGGGATGGACACATGAAAGTAGTCGTCCTGCAGGTCCAAAGTCACCATCCAGTCACCTGGATCCAGGGCAGACAGAACATGGGTCAACGTAAGCATCTTTAATTTGTCCATCCACAAGAAGGCGTTCCAAGGGTGGAGGTCTCAAATAGGACAAGGCCTCAGAGTCCTTCTTCAGCACAATGAAATAGAGGGAGTAACAGCCAGCCCCTCCGTGCAGGTCAGGAAACCTCTCTTTGGCACCTTTAGCCAAAAGACGCTGTACCTCTTGAAGCAGGATTGACAGTTGTTTCTCTGAAAGCTGCTCTGAAAAGTGCATCAGTTTGAATTCTGGCAAAAACATCTCTGGCTTTTTCCAATGGGTGCTACTAACGTGTTATAACCGTGACAGGACCTCATGGAATTGGGGTTATGTAAGAAAAGTAAGTTATTGTGGGCAATAAATCAGGCAAGACCGCATGCAACAATGGTTTCTAGTAACAGAGGTGAGCGATTGACCGACAGTTGCCCTCTGCTCCTAAACAGAGGGATTGCTACTCAAAGCACATGTATGCTCTGTGGCTTCGATATGCAAATTGCATATTTGACAAGAGTGCCACAAAAGTTCTGAACAAACCACATGGGGATAGTGGAAATACTGTACATTTGTGTAAAAGGTACTGCAGATCCTCAGATTTTACCTTCCTCCTCCTTCGGGTCCAGTTGTGTCACTTTAACTTGCAGCCGGTCCACCCTCTCGCCCAATGTAGTGACCCGCAGAGCGAACCTGCTCGCCTCTGTGAACAGCTCACCAAAAATATCCTCAGCATATTTACCTGGGGAACAGAAAACAAGAGTTACAGACTGCACCGGGACTCGAAGAATGAGATTCAGACAAAGAACATCAGACACAACAGGAAAAGGTGTAATGGATACTGTATGTGGGAGAAACATGGGAGAGAGCTAGTGTGCACAAAGAATCAGTCACCCCTCAATCATAAAGAGCTCCAATTACTCCAGGAAAATTAGTTATGGATGGACTGAGCCTAGACACATTATAAGCTCAGCTTGGACTCAGACAAAACAACTTGACATCTCTCAGGACGTGCACAGAAGCAACAGTGGTTGTAGATTTATGTGAGACTGACAAACTGCCTACGTCACTGCAAGTTAGAGCTATAGGACCACCATTAGGAGACAGGGGCATAAATAAAATTACAGAATGATACAAGGTAGAAACACAGGAAGCACCACTTGATGCGCAATATGTACTGAGTGGGTTTACTAGGGACATGGCCTAGAGTGGACTAGTGCACCACAACAAGGTAGGAACCATCCTAACGTGTTGAGAAATTTAGAACACCAATTAGTGCTGGTAGCACAACAAATATCAGATTCACTGAATTTCTCTGAAAATACTTATAGTTTATTAAAAGATTAAATCAAATATATTTAGTTCAGGCACTTGTTATAGAAGATAAATTGCTGTTTGAAAATATAAACTATTATACACCACGAACATCATCAAGTATAGCATACAACAAATGAATGGTTGATCATATGAATGAGATTTTTGTTAATCAAATAAATAAACCGGACACGTGTTTTGCAGGCTCTCGAGTTCTTCAAGGCTCAAATCAAATCTGTTCATCTTAATTGCCACAAAAGGTAAAATCGAAGTCTTTTCTGGCTACAGCAGAGCACAACTTATTGCAAAAAACAATCTGCCTCAATAAGGGTAAGGGTCATTTCTGGGCTGTCTCTCCTTTCTTGACACTAGTGTAACAAAGAATGAGTGGATGTCCACTCAGTGCGGAGAGAAGCCGGACAGCATGATGAACTGGCCCACATGAAAAGGCGACAGCACACTTGGAAGAAAGGATGCCCAAATCCAAAGCACTCACTTGTTGGGGTAAAAAGGTAGTGTATGCAGCTGAACAGGTAAAGCCTTCAATTCACTGCTATGGCGTACGTTAGTGATGGCTAAGAGAAAAACAGTTTTGAGGTTCAAAAGTCTCCGTGTGCACAAGAAACACATCACAAACAGTGACTTGAATGAAGAGGGGTGATCAGATGAATGGAAAAAGACCAAAAGGGTTGATAAGGAACCCTTAACTGTGCTCAAAGAAAAGCCTTTCAGGCCTTCAGGCAAACAAAAGAGCATCAGTTTGGCTTCAAGAGAATCAGCCCGTCTGTCCTCACACCAGGTGTCCCAATGAGACCAGCAGCTAAAGTAGGACTTTGTAGACAGGCTACGATGTGCCAAAATCACATCCACCGCTTAGTTGGTTCCACTTAATCTCCATAGCTTAGATGTTCAGGTGAACAAATCTGCCCTATTGCTGGGAGCAGATTTTGCTGAAGGGGGAACTGAAGTGGAGGGCAGATGCTCAGATCCATCAGGTCCGAGTACAAAACCTGCTGAGCCTAGCCCGGACTATCAAGATGGCGCTGAGCTCCCCCGTGGGAATGAGCAGTAAAGGCAGGAACACATAAGTAAGGCTGGAGGACCCACTGAAGAAGGAACGCTATTCCAAGAGTACCTAGAGGAGGGAACTCCAGAGCACAAAAGGCCGGACACTGAGCATTCTCGGTGTAGCTAACAGATCTACTACGGGCAAGCCATACTTCACAAAGATGCCCTAGGTCAGTTCTATGAGTAGCCAGTAGTGATTGATAATAAGACACCTGCTGTGTTCATCTGCACAGATGCTCAGGGAACCTGCGAGGTGACTGGCCGTTAGGGATATCCCAAGTGGGCCCAGCTACCACCACAGCGTTTCCAGACATAAGGCACGAGACCCTACTCTGTCCTCTGTTATATTATCATATGGCAGTCATGCGTTCCTTCGGGTCTTAGAGTGACGTGCCCTAGATGGAAGGCAGATGACCTTCAGGGCCAACTATCTGGCTCATACGGTGGCCAGCTCTGCCAATGTCTGAGCAAAAACCGGAGGCTTATGAGCCACAAAACGGCTGGACAGGCTGTGAGGGCTGCCTCAAGACTGATTTGCATACAGCTGTGTCTGAACTGGGGTGGCAAAGTGAGCTTAAGAATGATGATGGATTCAACCCAGATCTGTGACTGGGGGTGAGTGTTTGAAAAGTTTCAGCACTCCGTCCATCAACTCCTTGTGTTTGCTTTGTTCGCCCTAAGTTGGTAGGGTATGCCCAGACGTGGGTCCCTTGCTCACTTTGCCACTGGATTCAAGCTAGCCTGGCTGATGAGGGCTGTTAGCCCGAAACCGGTCCCAGGATGCTGGTTTCCGGTCCAGGGAAGACATGGCTTGGCAGTTCGGGCTGGACTGTTCCAATGAGGCACAGGGTCAAGACTGATTTGCATATAGCTGTGTCTGAACTGGGGTGGCAAAGTGAGCTAAAAAATGATGGATTCAACCCAGATCTGTGACTGGGGGTGAGTGTTTGAAAAGTTTCAGCACTCCGTCCATCATCTCCTTGTGTTTGCCTCTGTCGGCAGGCAAGGCCCCTCAAGTATCCCAGGAAGCAGCTTATAGCCCACATCTATTTCAAGCACCTCCAAACCAAATCCTTCTTTGCTCCAAACAGTCTGGTTCCATCAAAGGGCATCAATTACACCAGGGAATCTAAAAAAAAACTGGTAGAGTGCATCCAGGCAGGTCATCCAACAATGACACTAGTGCCAGTGGCATAGCCAACTGAGTTCTTAGTGTCTAGGCTGGCCCCAAGGCTGCATTTTGCCACATCCTGGGTGTCATGTACTGTTTGCACAGATGAAGTCCTGAAAGTTGTCAAAGAGTGGGCAAGATCTCTTGCGCCTTGTACCAAAGTGAAAGTGCATGTGAGAGTATCGGCCAAAGAGGCAAGTAGTATTAAATAAGAACTAAACTAGATAAAGGAGTGACTTCTTCTGCCGGAGTAGCAATTTTCTCAGGTTCTCTATTAAAAGGCGCCAAGGGGGAAAGCATTAGTCTACCTTGCCTGCTGAAGCCTGAACAACACAACTCTCCATAGTCAAATGGTGCATTAGAAAAGATGGGTCCCCAGGAGCAGGCCTGTGGTGCCGAGCAATGCCCTATTGCAAGTGGTGCTAAGCAGGATTTGCAATCAGGGCCTTGTAAATGATAGTAATGGCTCAGAAGTTGATGGCACAGGCTGCAAAATGTCTGTCAATAACTTCACCTTGGTTTCAAGCATGGGCAACTGTAAATCGAAGCTCTCTGCGGCCCTGCTAACAACCACTAGCAAAGGATGCACTCTCCACAGAACGAAGACCCAATGGTGAATCCAGTTCAGTTTCAAGCAAGGAGTCCAGACCACTAGCATTTTGGAGGCCAAGGTAGAGGTCAGCATCCGTGTAGTGAGGGTGGTAAATTGTCTACCTCATCTCGTTGTCATGGGCAACCTGTTAGAGCCCATGAAATTCATCAGAGCGAAACTATAAATGTCTTCCAAAACTCTGACAGTACTGGTGTCAAGACAAGGGAATTCTTGTGAAATCATCCAAAGTTACAAATTTTACTTTTGTTATCTCACAGCGCGACTTAGGTTGAGATCTGGCTCAAGTTGGTTCTGGATTAGACATCGGAATACAGACAGAGCCCAGAACTGATTCCTCTGGAGCAGAGTGTGGCACCACTGGCAAGGCCCAAGGCAAAGGTGTCGACACACAGCCTGGCATCAGCCAAAGGTCAAGCCAAAGCCAAACAGCCTCAGTTACTTAGCGCCGGGGAAGGGCCCGCCGGCGGAAGTCCAACTGGAGGTCCCAACAGGTCTGTGGGACCTAAAGGTGCACCAGAAGGAATGGACCTGGAACCATCTGGACTCACTACAGCATTGCCCCCATAAAGGACTGTGTCTGCTGTGGAGTCCATGATGGCCTGGGAAATGAAGGGTACATGGGCTTCAATCTTAGAATCAAGTCTCAGTCGGATGGCGCTGCCTGAGGAAAAGCTTTTGAGTCCTGACTGCATCTCTGAGGCCGTATCTGCTCAATCTCTCTGGAGTATAGTAGACCCTATTTAGGTATTTAAAGTGAATCAGTCGGTGTCTACCATTTAGGGAGATGCGCTTCGTGCTGTTGCAGCATACGTCCACATAGTGTCGTCTATGTCTCTGTCTAAATCTCTCTGCCAAGCCAAACAGGCTTTAGTGAAGTAATTCTCCCTATAGGACATGGTCAATTTATATATTTTAGACACTATCCGCGCCGGCGAATCAGTTTTTATGACGTAGGACAAGGCAGACAGCTCCGGCGGTTCCAGCAGGTTGCCCCCCAAGATATGCAACAACGCTTGTCGTGTTCTGTGGAATTGGAATCTAGTAAGAAGGGAGGTTGCGGCATCCCCGGCCCCCAGGTCTTCCCAGCTTCTTGCTATGCCTCCTTCAAACAAGTTCCCTATGGCCCGCACTCCTATTGAGTCGAGCGCTCGTGTAACCCCCCCTTCTCTGCACGGGGGCAGCCAGTGACACCAGTCCAGCGGAGTGAGCGGGGAATACAGAATGGCTCCCGCCTGTAACTTTAGGAGGTGGTGCCAAGCATGTGTTGTCGCATTCACGGAGTCTAATATCCCCGTTCTACGATCCGCAGGCATAAACATCAGAGCAGGTAAGGGGTGAGGTGAGGCCACGACTTTTTCTATACGCAAGTGGGGGGTGTCCGGCGAGCCATGCATCCAGTGGTAAGCATGCGCACTTTGTGCTGCCCTGTAATATAAGTCCAAATCAGGTGCGCCCAGCCCCCCCATATGGTACGGTAGTGTAAGTATTTGCCATCGGACCCTCGCCTGCTTGCCCGCCCAGGCCAATTTGACCATCAATGCTGTGAGCCGTCTAAAAAAGGAGCATGGAAGTACCAATGGGATGTTAGAAAATAGGAACAAAAAACGGGGAAGTATCACCATTTTCATAATGGAAACTCTGCCCATCAGGGACAGTGGTAGTCGGATCCAGCCTTCCACCTCATCGTCTAGCTTGCTAATCGCCACTTCGTAATTTTCCCTGAATACTACTTCAGAGTCCGTGTGAACCTGGATACCTAGGTATCTCACCATTTCAGTTGTCCACTGCAACGGGTAGTCGGGTTCGAACGGAGTCGTGGCCGGAGTGAGGGGAAATATGATAGATTTCGGCCAGTTTACACGGAGTCCAGACACCGCTCCGAAGCGCACCACTTCTCGCAGGGGAGAGGTTACGCTCAGGATCTCGGATGTATAGGAGCGTATCGTCCGCGTAGGTAGAGACGATCAGTTCGTAACCCGGGAACCGTATACCCTTATATCTATGGAATTCTCGGAGCGCACAGGCTAAAGGTTCAGCCACCAAAGCATACAATATCGGAGACAGCGGACAGCCCTGCCGCGTGCCTCTGGTAATATGTATAGGATCTGTCACTAGATTACCAATTTTGATCCTGGCTGTGGGTGCTCTGTACAATACTCCTATGAGCTGCAGAAAGACTTCCCCCCCCCCCCCCCCCAAGCCCATCCGTGCCAATACCGGTCGCATAAAGGGCCATTCAACAGAGTCGAAGGCTTTCTCCATGTCGAGAAAGACCGCTACTGCTTGGATCTCCGGCTTAGTGTGCTGCACCGCACCGAACACTGTTCGCAAATTATGAGCTAGGTTACGGCCTGGAACAAAACCCACTTGTTCCGGAGCGATCAGATGCGGAATCAATGGGACTAACCGGTTTGCTAGGATCTTTGCGAAAATTTTCGTGTCAACATTAAGCAAGGAAAGCGGACGATAGGATGCGCACTCATCCGGGGGCTTGCCCGACTTCAAGATAGCAACAATAATCGCCTCTCTCATCGAGGGCGGCATAGTACCGGTCACACACATCTCGTCAAAAAGAGTGGCTAATTGCGGCACCAGAAGGTCCAAGAACGCCTTGTAAAAAGTTACTGTTAGGCCATCCACTCCTGGTGCGCTACTCTATTTTATGCTTGATAATGCCGTAATAATTTCATCTCTCTCCAGGGGTCGCATAAGGAATTCGCGATGTGCGTTTGTTAGCCATGGTAGCTTTATATGGGTTAAGTAGTCCAAGATTTCCGCCTCAGTGTCCCCGCAACGAGTAGAGTAGAGTTGTGAATAATATTGTCGAAATCTTCCTGCAATGGCAGCTTCCTCTGTTAGCATGTCCCCCTCAGCTGTCTTGACCTCAGCAACTACTGTTTTTTCCCGCCATTTTTTGAGTAATTGGGCCAGTACAGCACCCGGCCGTTCGCCCTCGCCATAGGAGCGAGCGGTGGCGTATTTACCGAGGTGCTTTATTTCAGCGTCAGCGGCGTCGAGATATTCTTCTAACTGTGTTTTGAACTCCTGAACGACATCGTCAGCTCTATTCTGGAGTCGTTCTTCTAGGCTGGCTAGTGTCTTTTCAAGGTCAGTGAGTCGTTTTCGTATCGCCCTAAGGACTCCAGAGTGCTTAGTCATAGTGACTCCGCGGATATATACTTTGAACGCCTCCCAAACCACCTGAAAGCTGTCCACCGATCCCATGTTTGTGGCGAAGAACGTTTCGATCGCTTCTGCCAGTTCTTCTTTAAAAACCTCGTCTAACAAAGAGTAAGGTGGGAACCTCCAAGTAACGGGGGGAATAGTCTTCTGGGGGGTGTCTTGTACTAATAGTATCGGGGAATGGTCCGAGAGCGTACGGGGAAGCACCTCACAAGCCCGGGTTCTGTCATGTAACTGCCTGGCTGCCAGCCAATAATCTATTCGGGTGTGCAAATCATGATACGCTGAGTAATGTGTGTATCCCCCTTTTTCCGGGTACCTCTGACGCCACACATCCACAAGTCGAACTGCACCATTGCGTCAGCCACAGTTCGGGCAGCCGCCGTGATGTGTCTCTCCGGCCCCCCTGATCTATCCTTCCGTGAGTTCATAACTAAATTGTGGTCTCCACCCCAAAGCTGTTGCCCCTCCCCGCGTATAAAGACCTTTTCTGACAATGCAGTGTAAAAGTTGGGATTATCAAAATTCGGGCCGTATATGTTAACTATAAGTAGGTCCATCCCCTTTCCCCTACACCTGGAGATCACATATCGTCCGTCCTTGTCTGTGTCTAATGGTTCGAGTTGTAGAGTAGCCCTAGGGTTCACCCATGTAAGCACTTCCCGCGCATGTGTGGTAAAACCTGCTGCGTGTATATTTCCTTGCAATCCCCTACTGCGGAGCATGGGGCTATTAAGGGGGAGGTGTGTCTCTTGCAGTAGTGCAATATCAATGTCATGTCTCGTCAAGTAGGCTAGGACCTTCCGAAGCTTCCTGTGGTCGTTAAGACCTCTCACATTCCAAGTGAGTGCTCAAAGCCTACAATTAGGTGCGTTTCTATTGGACCTACTGAGTACTGTCATGGGGGTGTGAATTGCCTGCCTCGCTGTGTCTGCCTTTGGAACATATAAATTGTGCACTCACAATGCATGAAAATGCATTGAACAGGAAAATTGCCATGCTTTCTAAGTCTCAATCCCCTCCCTCCCCCACCCACGCCAGGCTTGCCCCAACTGTGCCTTGGCGAAATACCACCAAACATTCCCCTTTTTCCATCTGCAAGTTCAACAATTCGAAACAACATAACATTGAACCAAGATGCCCCCCCTCCCCTCAGTGTACTTCCCCAGGTGTGTGATTCACTCGTGGGCAGATGTTGCTCGCCTAGCAAGGTTTGTGTCCAAACCTGACTAGGTGTCCTCCCCGCTCACCATCAAACAAATTTAATGCATCTGCAATAAAAACATCCCCGCCCCCCACATCCTTATACCTATTAATTCAAAAAACATCTTCACTGAACTCCCACCAGCAGTCGACCCCCCCTGCGGCCAACAATGTGGCACAATCGATCCCGTGATTCTCTTCAATTGTCTGTATCACATTTAGTCAAGCTCATTCCCCGCGACCACATGAATGCTCATGCATGGCCCCCCCAGACCTCCCCAGAAGTAGCATTCTTATCTGTAACTCGTGCAGACCAGAGTTCAGTCCTGTTCATCAAGTCGTCCGCCTTCCGCTCCCTCCAAGGAACCCCGCTCCGGGCTGCGACGCTTTTCTTTAGACCATTCCTTCAGGGCTTTCTGTAGAGCTTTTGGATCAGTGAAGATTCGTGATTGGCCCTGCCGATTTACGTGGAGTCTAGCCGGGTACAGCATGGCGTAGTCTATGTTGTGGGCTCTCAGCTGCCGCTTCAGTGGAGCAAACTGTCTGCGCGCTTCTTGTACTCGTATCGTAAAGTCTGGGTATAGAGATATATTGGAACCCTCATACTGTAATGTCTGTTTCTCCCTAGCTACCTTCAGCGCCGAGTCTCTGTCACGATAATTCAGCAGCTTCACAATTATCGGCCTTGGGGGAGCACCAGGGGCAGTGCGAGGGCCCAGGAATCGGTGTGCTCTCTCTACCAAGAATATGGGAGAGAACGTTTCACTTCCAAGTAGTGTCACCAATAATTTCTCAACAAATTGTTCCATATTGCCGGTCTGGTTCGATTCCAGAAGGCCCGTAATCCTTAAGTTGCTGCGACGGGAACGCGCTTCAAGGTCCTCGGTCTTGTCCTGTAAAACTTGCAGCACCCTTCCCATTTGCTTGTGTTCAGTGTCTATCGTTGTCTGTGCTTCCTCTACCTCTGCGACCCGGCGCTCCGTCTTATCCAGCCTTTCAGCATGTTTGTCCATTCTCTCGGACATTCGGTCCATCCGTTAGGAGAGGGAGTCCATCTTAGTGCCCAGAACAGAGAGACTGCTTTGCAAGCCTTTTTCCATTGCAACCAGCATAGTGCGGATGTCACCATCTGCTTCCTCTTGGGGCTGTTCCTGCGTGTTGTCCCCTTCCTCTGTAGCATTGTCCCGCACCTTAGTTTTCCTTTGGTCAAATGTAAGCTTAGGCTGTGTCTTATCCACTCTACCCATCGTGGCCGTTCCGCAGCGACAACCAGGGACTATGTACACCAATCACACAGGCAGGTAGCGACAGTCACGCAAATCTCTCCAAGGTAGGGCCTTTGTTTCCACCTACGGTCTCAGTACTGTGCCCTGACCAGAGAGAGCCAGTAGCGTAGTGTGCCTGCAGATGTGACCCCTCTCAGAGCGGCTGCCTTAAGCCACCAAGCCAAATACGTCGTACAAGCCCCTTGCCCTCTTCGGCCACGCAGGCTACTAGACCAGCCTCGATATGTCAGGGGTTATACTTCTGCTTCAAAGGACACCTTCAGCAAGCCTCCGCAGCAAGCGGCACCACCCTGTGGCTTGATCAGGGGGTATTGCTTCCCCAGGTATCTTCCTGCACGACAGCACACAGCAAAGGAAACTTTGCAGCACGTTGAGAATGGCCCCTTCCAGGACGAGCTACTAGAGGCCCGCTCTTTATTGATATCACCAGGCGCAGTGACAGTCAGCGCTGGCCCACAGCGCTCTGGACAAGATGGCGCCGCTGCCTTCCGGGCTCCCCCCCAAATTCAGTTCAGGTAGCAGGCCCCCTCCAGATGCCCACTCTCCGTCACCTGCCACTGGCGACTGCAGGAGCAGGGGTCCACACGGTGCGCCACAGTCCTCCAAGGTCAACACCGCCCCCAGACAGTAGTTTTCCCCCAGATTGCCGTGGGAACTAGGCCATACGTCAGGGAGTCCCTCGTACCTTCAGTCCTCAAAATGGCCGGCAACACCAGTCGCACCTACGCAGTGTTCAGAGGCCCTTCGTCTTGCTCTCTGCGCCGAGGGAACTCGTGCTGTCCTCACTCCTCTGCAGAGCGCCTCCGGGGATCGCAGCAAACTAGTTGTGTCACCGCGTCTTCATCCCTTGATAGAGCCTCCGTCCACACCGGCTCCCGGTTTTATTTCATCGCCGGCCCCCGCCGCGCAGGACACCAGGGCTTTCCATGCGCTCCCAGTAGCGTGGGCCACAGGCTCCTCCAGGCACTCAGCTTGCCGGGAAGCGGGGTACACCGCAGCCGCCGCCAGTACCGGCTTCGCGCCCTATATTCGCTCCGACTCCAGGGGCGCCAGAAACTGTACAGCCGCGGGGTCACAGGCCGCCTCTCCCCCGTCACGCCAGCCCGGGGATCGCGGCCTTGTGTAGAGCCGCCGCAGGCAGAGGCAGCCCGCTCGTCCTTACGCTCCCAAGCCCTTCCGGAACAAGGAGCAGCCCTAGTCGAGCCGTGTTAATTACGCAGATGCCGGATTCATGAAGGATTATGTGATGGCGACGTGGAGCTTTCTGCTCAAGCGGCCATCTTCGTTGCGAGCAAGCTCCGCTCCCCCCCTAAAATGAAGATTTATGAAAGGGGTTAAATGAGGATGAGACGGATATACTTTATAAATTTGTTCAGAAAGTTGATAGTATCAAATGGAAAACTATTGGTTAGAATCTTAGGAATATGAAAAGAGACGCTCTTAGGAAACGTAAAGATAAGACCTTAATCATAACACAAACGGTAAGGTGGGTATAATCCGTAGATACATTTTTCATGTGAACTGTACTTTTACTTCAAATTAAAAAACAATTAAAATAATTCTTTCAATAAAACTTTATTAGTTGTGCTTTATAGTACCACCAATTGTTTATGCATGCTCTCTCTCTCTCTAGTGATTCAGTGCATGAGTACTATTAGTACCCAAAGTAATTCAGCACTGCACAAGTCCAGTAACCACAAGAGTACCCAAGTTGTGCTATATTGCTGCAGATTGTGGTTTGGAGCAAGTGTTCTGCTTTGGTTTGAGGCACATTATTTCTATTTAGACAGCTGTACAGTCATAAAAGCTCTGAAAACCCAGGAAAGATGGCATTCACCATGCTTTTGAGGAGCTAAAGAAATTGTGCTCAATGATTTCCCAGTTGAGACTACATTCCGGCATTCCAAAAGAAGGTCTGGAAAGGGTTAGTCCATGACCTTACATTGCAAATCACTGTTTAAATAAAATATGCATAACCAAGCATGCCTATTCATACATATCAAGCAGCTAAGTCAGTCAACTTTTGTGAGGCAGCCGCTTCCCCACACAACTTCAGTAGGAAGACGTGGTGTAAAATTATTGAGACTAGACCTATTCTGTAGAAGGAACATGCCATTACAGAAGCAGAGTCTTTGTGAAAGAGAGAGTGCACTTCTTGCACGCAAACGGTATCCAACCCAAAATAGATGAAGGATCTTTTTTTTCCTCAGCTGCAATTAAAAGCAGCAGATTGTACCTGCCTTGTATATGTAAATTGGTGTTAATGATCAAAGGATCACATTTGGGTGCTTTTTACTTAAAGGATCAGGGATTAGATATGAGCGGTTCTAAACAAGGTTTGCTTTATGCACAGAAAAGCTGCTTGATCAAAGACAAATGGTACTTCTGAAAGGATTTGCACGGTCTGGGGGAAATCCTGTGGAGACCGAGATGAAGAAAAGGCTCATGGTTCTATACTCTGTCAAAAGAGTCTGTATTGCCTGGTAGGAGTCTCTCCTTTGTGGTCAATGTCTGCAATCTGTAGCACAACTAGACTCTAGGTTTCATGCTCATTTGTTTGAGGTTCAGCTTGAAAATATATATTTTTTTTTATGTAGGAAATCCACCATGGATGCAAGTGCTGGTTCTGTATTTGGCTTATTTTTAAATCAGCAGGAGGCACTGAAGAAAAAGAAAGAAGAGAAGAACTTGCCTTCAAAAAGTGTTAACGCATACTTTGTGGCATCTGCATATTTGTATGAAAAACATAGTGGATCCTAATTGAAGAAGTATTAGGAGAATGTGGTTTCAAGATAATGATAAAACCAAGGTATCCTGTAAAAAACTAGGGCTTTGAATTTCACCCTGCAACATAGGAGCAGTAACCAACTAGTCAGGTGAGATTAAGCCCTCTCATGAATACGAAATATGAACAGGCCCAAGAAAGACGCGTCACCGAACATTGAAGAAAAATCTAGTACCCGAGAAGACAGCAATACGTAATGTATTGATCTCCAAACAAGAATTTTCTCAAAGTAAATTTGGCACCAATTTGTGTTTCTCGTTCTCTTTAACCTCCTCCTTGTGCTTTTCACATTAACCCAAAATTAACTAGGGTCTACTTCGGCTTTAATTTTGAAAACGTTATACAGACTGGAGGTAGGACGGAGGAGGGTAGGGATTTGGGAAACAATTGTTCCAAGCAATACCAGTACAGAGGCATGGGATAGAGACTGATTCGGCCTTCAAAAGAAGGGATTTGTCACAAGTCCTATCAATATACTTTACGGGTTCAGCTTCATATGCCTAATCCACTCCAGGATGGCTTGATGCTGCTTGGTGAGTTGGCCACACCAGGCACGAAAGAAAATTCTCCTGTCAAGATGCAAAACCATCTCAACTTAGAACAGAGCTTTCCTCAGCACCAGACCTTTCCTTGATAGACTGGAGATGATCTCCACACGACTTACAATGGATGTCAGTACAAAATGAAAAGACATGGCTGTACTGAAGATTTGAAGGCATTCTATAGTGAGAGGCAAGTGGTAGAAGTAGCAAGGTGTTCTTTGGGTTGTTCCACAATTGAGAAAAGAGTGCTCACAATTTCACAAAAACATCAATCCACTGCTACCACTAAGGGAAGAGCAGCAGAAGAGGGAAGTAGTATTAAAAGGAAAAAACAATGAGGCAAGCCAGAAGAGTGTCCAAAGAGAGAGAGGTGAAGGATTGGAAATTTGTGGAGTCTGCAGTACAGAGGAGAAAATAGAGTAGGTGGGCAGGTGTATCTGGAAATATGCCACCATTTAACAGCTAGTGGTAGAAGCAGAACGGGTAGTTTTGAGCATGAACATTCTCCCACTACTGAGAAATGGTAGATGTGGAAATTTGTGTGTGGAGAAGGAGGGATTCCGAGGATAAAGGTATGGGTAAAGAAATGTGTCTGGTGAGAGTGTAAATGTAGTGAGTGAGATGAGTAAAGGTGTGTGCTTGGAGTGTGACATGACAGAGTGGATAGGTGCACATGGGTAGTGCCCCACTGCCCAAACCACTGCCAGAGACTATGCTAAGGACTGCATTGAAAGGGAGTTCAGTGTAGCAAAGCTGAACAATGAATTTTATTTTCTTACTCCAGAAACATGAGAAAGATTTTAGGTGGATATTTTTCATGACTTAGCTTCAAGACTATTGCAGCAGAGGAAAGAATAAAAATAGCAGCCAAGGTGAGACAGCAAAAAAGTGAAATTCAGTCAAGCAGCTCCCCTTCTTCCATCAGAGTTTCGCAACCCAGCAGAGCCCTTAATGTTACTCACTCGGACAGAATCCCCCCTCATTATGTTTCTCCTGCAGAATAGTCCAATACCCCTTCACCTATAATCACTCAGGCAGAGTCCTTCACACCTCCGTACTCGCTCAAGCAACCTCCCATGTGCCCAAAGCAGAACTCACTCAGACTGCCCAGCTGTCGGATGACATTAGACAGTGTGATGTTGGTCATGCACTCCAGCTCGCTCTGCACGCTGGGCAGGGCCTGGCGGCACAGGTGCCTTGGCTCGATGTTCCTAGTCACGAGCGGCATATTGCTTCAGCTGCGGACAAGCTCCCCGTCCAAAATAATCAAGAAACCTGATGGCAAAAAAATAAATAAAATATGAGAATTGGAATGGGCTAACTGTAAAGAACATAATTCTGGAAACAATACACTGAACAAAAATAAATGAATGATGGGGCGCATCGCAAGAGCAGAAAGTAAAAAGCATTCTCTAAGCTCTCCATCAGCACACTTGCTTAGTTTACCAATAATTCAATCACCTAACAAACCCACAGCATACTCCTCCGATCAACACTTTAATCTGGTTCATCCACAGTACTCAATTAGCTCAACCACATCATACTTTCTTAGTTCACCCTGAGCATTGTTCTAGATCACCCACAACACGCACACTATTAGCACACTCCTCGAGCTTGCCGAAAGCACACTTGCTTGGATCATACTCATATCGCCTGTCACCAAGACACTCCACCAGCACACTTTTGCAGGTCCTTACTAGCAGTCTCCTGGAGATCGTCCTGTCCACCTTCCAAGCATGCCACCAGCACCACAACTCTTCGCCACCAAAATTGCCAGAGCTGGCCAGCTGCACAACCCTTAAGCTAGTCAATACCATGCAACAAAATAATGGACAAGTTACTTACCTTCGGTATCGCCTTATCCGGTACAGACTATCTAGCAGCAGATTCCTTAGCTTAGAATTATTCCCAGGCACGAGACTGGATCCGAAATAATTTTATGACCAGTACCCCTGCGTGCCAGTAGGTGGCATCTGCACTGGGACGTGCACGGTGCCTATATAGGCCCCCCAGCGTACAGCTGGCAGTTGCTTTTTGCGACTTTCCACACCAGGAGAACGGAGCCAAGAAGAACACTGACCACTGGTGTGGAAAACTAGAGCCCGGAAAGGTGAAAGCCCTGTCCCTAGAAATCCGTTTGCAGAGCGGGAAGGATGAGTGGGCTAGTAAGGCATTTGCGTCTAGACAAGAGTCTCTACCAGATAAGGCATTACCAAAGGTAAGCAGCTTGTCCATTTGATAGAGACTTCTGGCCGCAGATGCCTTACTTTAGAATAGAAACCCAAGCAATACCTCTCCGGAGGTGGGTCTTCGAAACAATTTCATACCAAAAAGTTCTGCAGGATCGAACGAGCAAAGTGCCAATCTTGAGAGACCCGACTGTCCAGGCAGTAGTGTTTTGTGAAAGTGTGCAAGGAAGCCCACGTTGCTGCCTGGCAGATGTTCAGGACTGGGACTCCGCGTATAAACAGAAGTCGCAGCCTTGGCTCTGGTGGAATGAGCAGGCAACCCTCAGGGGGTTGCTTCCTGGCCAGTGCAAGGCAGATTTTAATGTAGAACACAATCCATTTGGAAATAGGCCACTTCTGCACAGCCTTTCACTTCTTCACACCGACATACCCCACGAAGAGTTGGTCGTCCACCCAGAACTCTTTCGTGCAGTCAAGAGTAGAACAACAATGCTCTTTTTGGATCCAGACCGTGAAGTCACTCCTCTTCCTTAGAAGGATGTGGAGGAGCGTAAAAAGTAGGCAGAGTGATGAACTGGCCTACATGAAAGGGAGTGACGACTTTCGGTAGAAAGGAAGCTCTAGTCCGTAGAACCAGCTTGTCTGGGTAGATGTTCAGGTATGGAGGCTTGGGTGATAAAGCCTAAAGCTCACCACCCCTCCGGGTAGATGTTATCGCCACCAGGAAGGCTGTCCTGATGGCAAGTAGCCTGAAAGGACAGTTGTGCCAGGGCTCAAAGGGAGCGCACATCAGTAATGTCAGGATGATATTATGGCCCAACTTAGGCATGTTTAAGGGAGAAGATGGAAACGTATGTCGCAAACCTTTCAAGAACCTATGTACAATATGGGATTTGAAGATGGATGGCTGGTCAGGCAACCACAGAAAGGCTGCAATAGCAGAAAGATAACCCTTTAAGGTGCCCAGAGCAGAGCCCTGCTGGGCAAGGGAAAGAATAAAGAGAAGAACCTGATAAAGTGGAGCAGAAAGGGGGTCAACCTGCTTTACTGCATACCATGCCACAAACTTGCCTCAACAACAGGCGTATACCGTTTTGGTGGAGGGATGCCAGACTGCCAGAATAACATTGCAGACTTCAGGCGGAGGGTCAAAGGCTGTCAACTGTCACCACTCAAACTCCACGAAAGAAGGCGGAGTGTTGACGGGTTCGGGTGGAGAACACTCCCCTGCTGCTGCGACAAAAGATCCTCCTGAAGGCGAAGCCTGATTGGAGGACTGATGGCCATGCTCAACTGCTCGGGATACCAAACTCTCTGAGCCCAGACCAGAGCCACAAGGATGACTTGGGCTCGGTCGTTCCTGACCATCTTGAGAACTCTGGACAGGAGTGATATGGGCGGAGAGGCATACTTGAGGCCTGAGCTCCACTCTAGACGAAAAGCCTCTCCAAGCGAGAGTCACCTTGGAAACTCCTACGCGCAGAACTGCTGACATTGCACGTTCTCAGGAGTGGTGAACAAATCTAACCAAGGCTCTCCCCACTGCTGAAAGAGACCATGCACCACCTACGGATGGAGATGCCATTCATGATCTGCTAGGTATCTTCGACTAAGTTAGTCTGCCCTGGCATTCAGAGAACCTGCCTGGTGTTGTACCACCAGAGAAATGCCCTGCTATTCCCGCCATTTCCAGAGACGCAGGGCCTCTTGGCAAAGGGTCCACGACCCACCCAGCCATGTTTGTTGCCATACCACATGGCAGCGGTATTGTCCATGAACACCTGCACTAGCTTTCCCTTGATGGAGGCTAGAAAGGCTTTTAATGGCAGCTAGATCGCCCGGAGATCCTGAAAGTTGTTGTGGAGTCCGGAGAGACCAGAGGCCTCCGATCTCCACCTCTTCCAGGAGTGACCCATCTGTCACTACACTCAGATCTGATTGGGGAAGGGAGAGGGGTGTACCGCTGACCCAATCACGGTTCATTAACCACTACTGCAGATCTTGTGCAGTTCCCTCTGAGATCTGGACCATGTCGGAGAAATTTCCCCGAGGCTGCACCCACTGGAACTTCAGGACCCACTGTAAAGCCCACATATGCCAGTGGGCATGAGTCACAAGCAGGAGGCCATGAGCCCCAGCAGCGTCAGTCGGTCTCACTGAAAGCCAGGATGGAGGCTGAAACATCAGTATCATAGCCTAAATATCCTGGACTCGCCGTTTGGGAGGATAGGCTCGAAACTGCACAGTGTCCAGAACAGCTCCGATGAAAGGGACAGTCAGAGGGAGTCAGGTGTGACTTCGGCACGTTGTTAGGGAAGCCCAGTGAATGCAAGAGGTCCGCCATAGTCTGGAGGTGGGAGACGACAGCCTGGGGGGAGTCTTACTTCAAAAGCCAGTCGTCGATAGGGGAAAATGGCACTCCTAATCTCCAAAGCTGAGCTGCAACCACCGCCATCACCTTGGTGAACACCTGAGGGGTGCTGGTGAGGCTAAAAGGGAGCACAGCTAACTGAAATTGCTAGCAGCCCACCGTGAACCACAGGTAACGCCTGTGGGCAGGCAGGACAGGAATGTTGAACTGTGCGTCCTGAAAGTCCAATGCTACCATCCAGTCTCCCAGGTCCAGGGCAGACCAGACTTGAGCGAACATGAGCATTGTGAACTTCATCTTGCGGAAGAAATGGAGAGGGTGCAGGTCTAGGATAGGACGAAGGCCTCCAGTCCCAGAAATGAGAGGGAATAGCAACCATGAATTAGCACCCTCTATATGGCCCCCTTTGACCAAGAGAGCAGGCACTTCCTGACAGAGTAGAGAAAGATGGTCCTCCGGCACTCTGTCGCAAGCAGGTGGCATGGATGGAGGGGTAGTCTCAAAGGGGAGGAGTAGCCCCTCTGGACAATCTGCAAAACCCATTGGTCCGATGCGAAAGACCGCTAGTGGTGGAGGTGATGGCAGATCCTGCCACCCAATGGGTGCCCAAGGTGATTGGGGGGCGGGGGGGTGGGGACTAGAAGGGCTTGGAGGCTGCAGCTGCCAGGGGGATGGTCAACTGGCCCGACTGCTGGCTGCCCGACACACAAGGTCTGTGGGTACTGCGGTTTCGGCCACACAGAGGCTGGGAAGCGTGCGCGCCGCAGAGGCTGGGCAGATACAGAGGCAGCTTGGAGCCTCTATCGTGGCCACGAAAGGAGCGGATTGGGGTGACGAGGGGCCATGGAAAGGCCCAAGGACCTGGCTGTAGCCCTGCTGCCCTTAAAACACTCCAGTGCAGAATCCGCCTGGTCTCCGAAGAGATGGGAGCCATCAAAGGGCATGTCCATAGGCGATGCTTGGACATCGCCAGAAAAGCCATTCGTCCTCAACCAGGTGAAACCGCTCTACCCAGTGAGTCAGTGGTGTCCAGTCCACAAAATATGGTGAACTTGGCTGCATCTCTCTCATCAGCAACAGCTTGGGAAAGGACAGCACGGGCACCCGGGGACCATTGGGAGCACCTGCGCAATCGCGTACCACAGAAGGTGAGAGTAGCAGCCCAAAAGGCATGCAGTGTTCACTGACTACAGTTCCAGGCTGGTAGAAGAAAACATCATCCTCCCCAAGGTGTCCAGCCTCTTGGATTCCCTATCAGAGTGTGAAGCAGGGAGTAGGGTGTTGTGTGAGGAAGTTTGGGTCCCCTGGAGCGGGGTGGTGGCAGCAGGCACCTGTTTACTGAAGGCCCTGACCTGGGCTTGTACCAGGTCCCAATCAGGTCGTCAGTAAGGGCTTCATTAAAGATGAGAGCCGGTTCTGAGGGGGACAGTCCCGGCAGAAGCACCTCCGTCAAGATGTTAGTCTTGACCGCCACAGAGGGCAGCTTGAGATCCAGGTCCTTGGCCGCCCTCCTCACCACCATTGCGAAGGATGCTTCCTCCTCCGTAGCCATAGTAGGGGGAAGAAAGCATGCCAGTATCTTGAGTAGTGTCCAGTCTGCTGGCTTCTGCCAATTCCTCACACCAGTCCAAATTGGGGTAAAAGGGCTGGTATTCTTCAGGGTTCAGCGACCCCCTCCCAATCCCACCCGAAGCCTAGCCCATAAGAATATGGCTCAGGCTCTGGCCTGGAAGGCATGGCTCCAGCCTGAGCCAGAAGTCTGCGACAGCTATCAATCTCTGTGTTGGAGTCCGGGATTGGAAAAACTCTTGAAGCTGAGTGGGGGTCGCACCGGATCCCAGAAACTCAGAGAAGCGCTGACCCGACCCAGGCGCTGGCTCAACTGCAGAACCATGCCTCGAATGCAGAAGCTCCCTCATCTCGCTGGTTGACGGACGAGGAGAAGTCGAAGACCTCTTTGACTTCTTGCTCTCCTTCTTACCAAAGTAGCCCGACGACTGAGAATGCGATGAAGATTTTGGCCTCCGCTTCCGGGACCTTCCTCTCCGGTTTGAGATTGTACTGGTGTCGAACATCGAGCCACAAGAAGCTTGAGGGAGTGCTCCCTCAAGGCCTTTAGGTTTACGGCGCAGCAATCCGAGCAGGCCTTCGGATCGTGGTTGCGCTCGAGGCAGCAGAGGCATACACAATGCGGGTACGCCACCGACATCAATCAGTGACTGGCGCCGCAGGGCTTGAAGCTGACCATCTGGATCACATCCCTGCCACACCAGGAAAGAAGATTCTCAAAAACACTTTGACAAAAGTAACAAAAAAAAAGCTTTGTCAAAAAATGTCTAAGGGGTAGCTCTCTCCAGATCTGCGCTGACTTGTGCAGAAAGAAAGGAATTGACGTCAGCGTGCTCGGGTGGCACCTATATAGGCACCACGCTCGTCACTTCCAGTGCGGACGCCGATGCCAAGAGGAGCCGATCGAAGCCACCTACTGAAGCACAAGGGGTACTGCTCACAAAAATTTGCCGGATCCAGTCTGACAAATGGGGCTAATTCTATGGTAAGAAATCTGCAGCTAATAGTCTCTATCAGATACCACCATCACAATATCCTACTTCCAACACAATTGAACAATCTGCCAGCTCCCCTTCACCACTGTCAAGGATTACTCCATATCACTACCTTAGCTCACCCCATTTGCGCCCCCTCAAATTACCACTCTTTAAATCTTGACCACACCACAATCTAGGTAGCTCGCCACCATCACTGCCTTAGCTCATCCCTAGCACATTAGCCTGAGCTTTTCATCATAACCTACAGCTAATCAACATACTACTCCCCTAGTTTAATGATAAAGATCACATTCCCTTAGGATGCCTTAACATACCAAGAGACCTCACTCATCCACAATACCCTAACACACCCCGCCGCATTCCCCCAACATGCCCCGCTGCATTCCCCCAACATGCCCCCGCCGCATTCCCCCAACATGCCCCCGCCGCATTCCCCCAACATGCCCCCGCCGCATTCCCCCAACATGCCCCCGCCGCATTCCCCCAACATGCCTCACCCCAACACATTCCCCTAACGTGTCCGACCACAAACGTTTACTGCACTAAACTACCCTGGCTTCCTTCAAAACAATCCCCTAGCTCGCCATCACCAGGCTCCTCGCCTTCTCCTTCTAGCACTTTCCCCTACCGCTCTCCATGACATTCCAATAGCTTGCCTGCTAGTCCCTCTAAGCTTTCAACACCACCTACCTCGCCCCACTATACTTCCCTCATGTCCCATCAACAAACCCCAAATTTGACCTACTACACTCTCCTGGGTCGCCCAGCACACTCCCCTAGTTCAAGCCACAACTCAATATCCCCAAATGTGCCTTCACTACACTCTCCTAGCTCACTCCACCACTCTTCTAGTTTTCTCAAAACAATGTTCACCACATTTGTCCAGCCTGCCTCTACCACATTCTTTTATCTTACCGCATGACACCACTGTAGCTTGCCTACTGCACTCTTACCTCGCCACCACCACATTTCGTCAGCTCACAACCACCTCAATTCCCTAGCTTGCGCCATCTAAACGCTTCTAGCGACAACCTCGACAACCCCAGCGACCCCAACTCCACCACCCTCCTGGACAACCTCGCCAACATCGGACTGAAACAGGCCGTCACCACGCCCACCCACAAGGCAGGACACACCCTCGACCCCATCTTTGCAGGAGGTAACAACATCCACTTCAGCCACACCACGCAACCCCCATGGACAGACCACCACTGCGTACACTTCCACGTCGTCAAACCCACGCCGCCCAAACCTGCACCGCGCCCCCCACGAAGGAACTGGAGCAAAGTCACTGAGGAACAACTCAACTCCACCCTCAACCACGACGCCCCCACCTCCTCGACCGACGCCAACCTCGAAGCCAAAGGACTCCACAGATGGATCTCCAACTGCGCAGACAAGCTTGCACCCCTACGCAACCCCGACAGACAGCGCCACCTGGAAAGCCACCTGGTTCACCGCCGACCTCCAAGAATCCAGACGCACCTGCAAACGTCTCGAGAAGAACTGGAGAAACAGCAAAACATCAGAAGATCGCACCACCTACAAAAACGCCATGACGGAATACCACCAACGCATCAGATCCACCAAAAGGACCTTCATTCAAAACAAGATCCTTGCCAACGCCTGCAACTCCAAGCAACTCTTCAGGGTCATCCAGGAATTCACCAAGCCTCCCAGCGAAACCACGGACATCACCCCCTCCCAGGACCTGTGCAACAAGCTCGGATCCTACTTCCATCTAAAAATTAAGGGACTCTACGACAACTTCAACGACCAGACACCCAACTCCGAAACCACTTCCTTCTCCAGCAACGCCATCCAGCCCACCATCTCCTCCTGGACCCCAGTCACCACCGAAGACACCACTTCGACCATGAAAGGCATCCATACAGGAGCCCCCACGGACCCCTGCCCCCTGCACATTTTCCACAGAGCGCAACCGCCATCGCTCCCGAACTAAGACGCACCATCAACACCACCTTCAAGACCGGCATCTTTCCCGCTGACTGAAAACACGCAGAAGTCAGACCCCTGCTTAAGAAGCCCTCAGCAGACCCCACAGACCTCAAGAACTACCGACCCATCTCCCTCCTCCCCTTCGCGGCCAAAGTCACCGAGAAGACCGTCAATGCACAACTAACCAAATTCATCGAAGAAAACTCCATCCTCGACCCCTCCCAATCCGGATTCCGCAGCAACCACCGCACCGAAACCGCTCTACTCACCGCCACAGACGACATCCGCACCCTCCTCGACCAAGGACACACCACGGCCATGATCCTACTCGACCTCTCTGCAGCGTTTGACACCGTCTCCCACCGCACACTCACCACCAGACTCCACGACGCCGGCATACAAGGAACCGCCCTCGACTGGATCTGCGCTCTTTCCTCACCGGCAGAACCCAAAGAATCAGACTGCCACCTTTCCTCTCCGAGCCCACGGAAATCAACTGCGGAGTGCCCCAAGGATCATCGCTCAGCCCCACGCTCTTCAACATCTACATGGCCCCCCTTGCCGCCATCGTCAGACAGCATGGACTCAGCACAGTATCCTATGCCGACGACACCCAGCTCATCCTTTCCCTCATCAAGGACCCAATCACCACCAGACTCAACTTCCAGGAAGGAATGAAGGACGTTGCATTCTGGATGAACAGAAACTGCCTGAAGTTCAACTCGGAGAAGACAGAAGTCCTCGTCCTCGGACCCTCCCCCTCGGCATGGGACAACACCTGGTGGCCCACCGCCCTCGGCAGCCCCCCCACCCCCACGAACCACGCCCGAAACCTCGGCATCGTACTCGACTCCTCCCTCTCCATGACCCAACAGGTCAACGCCGTTGCCTCCAGCTGTTTCAACACCCTCCGAATCCTCCGAAAAACCTTCAAGTGTATCCCCTCCGAATCAAGGAAGGCCGTCACCCACGCACTCATAACCAGCAGACTGGACTACGGATACGCCCTCTACGCCGGGATCAACAAGTCTCTGCTCCGCAAGTTCCAGGCCACACAGAACACCGCAGCCAGACTCGTCCTTGGCATTCCTCGACACGCACACACCACCCAACACCTACGGAACCTCCACTGACTCCCTGTTGAGAAGAGTCACTTTCAAGATACTCACCCACACCTACAAATGCCTCCACAACACCAGACCCCAATACCTCAACGAGATAATCTCCTTCCACGTACCCAAGAGAAACCTCCGATACGCCAACCTCGCCCTCGCCGAAACCCCGCGCATCCACAGAGCCAGAACAGGTGGAAGAACCCTCTCCTACATCGCAGCCAAGACCTCGAACGAGCTCCCGATCGACATCAGACGCGCCCCCTCCCTGAACATCTTCAGGAAGACGCTCAAGACCTGGCTTTTCGACTGAACGGAGCTGCTTACCCTCCACCCCCAGCGCCTTGAGACCCTCACGGGTGAGTAGCGCGCTTACAATTCCCCTGATTGATTGATTGATAGCCACCAAACTCATCTACCTTGGTAGCACTAGAACCCTCCAGTTTATCCCCACCACATGCCCTAGCAAAGTCCAGCCACATTTCCACATCACACTCTATCACATTCCTCATGCATGCCACCACTAGCATCCATTTCACATGCTCAGTTCATCATCTTAGAACTAGTGCCTCTCCTTTCTCCAGGAACTCCTCTGGCTCAATTGCCTTAGTATACTCCCTCAGCAAAACTATTCTCTCCTCAGCACATTCTCCAAGTTTGTCTTTTGTATTAACATCTGGCATCTCACTTTTTTTACAAAGTTCCCTTAGTGCAAGCCTAACTTAATTGTAACTCAATTCACACTCATCACTTTGGAGTTCATCAAAGAATACCAGAGCACGACTGTCTACGCGGTCTCATATCACAACCCACAACATGCATCACCAGCTCCCCCCAACCAACTCCCCTTGAACCAGTGTTCTTGTTTAGTGCTTGGAATGTGTGAATAAATGGTAGAGGCACAGTTTCTAGGTACAGTAAACAATAAACCATGCATACAGATCATAATTAATGAGACCGAAACATTAACAGAAGTAAAAAAAAGCAAACACAAAATGAATAGAACAAAACAAAGTGACATTAAAATGACAGCAAACAAATAACTTTATGTACAACACAAAGATAAAATAGTCCTGAAATGGAGAAGTTGTGGATGAACGCTAGTGTTGATTTTCAGGTTGTCACATACTTATCCACCTTCCCTTCCCCAATGCCTATATCTTAAGCAGATACTGCCTCAATTTATGCTTAAAGCAGCGTCTTTCGGAAGATTGTTCAAGGGCTTTACCCTTGCCACCTAATGATCTGAAATCGAAGTAGGGATGAACAATTTGTGGTCAGAGCAGAAGTCAGACAGCTCAGTGAAAATGGAAGCGATTTTCCACTGATCGCTTTCCAAACAAGCCACAGAAATCTGTTGGTTCTGGTGATCTTGGCCAGACAAACAGATTAAATAAAAATTAATTGATCAATAATTATTTTTCCTCAGACCATATATGATGTAAATAGGTCTTTTTTTCCTTCAATTACTGTTTGACAGATTTTTGGGGAGACTTAAATATGTGGCTGTGCAGTACTGCATTAAGTACATTGCTACTGCAAGCACTAGTAATTTGTGGAATTCCACTATTAACTTAAGCTAAATTTGAGATATAAAGCATAGCAACAAATTGGCGGAATTCACTGCAGGTCAAAGGATAGCTGAGAATCATAAAAAACACCCAGATTCCGTGCTGCTTCCAGTGAAGCAGGTAGCTGGCTTAACAAGGAGATACCCAGGGTTTTTTATCTATGAGCAAGTTACTGGTTTTATCACGATTTAGGAATCTGAAGTTCACCCTTGTCCGGTGTGAAGTCTTGAATAAATGATGATGACAGAAATGTAGATTTATCCAGATGGTAGTTTTATTCCAAAGTTAAGTCAGGACAGGAACATATGAAGTATCAGATAAAATAGATGAATCAGGATAGTTATCCCCACCGGGAGCAGCATCCCTGCTGCTCAGCCTCCATACAGCCAGTGTGGAATTCAATAAAAATAAGATGACTGTTGTAGCTGTATCCAAGTTCCAGGTTTATTCTTGAGAAGTAGTTACAGGAGTTGAAGTAAGATATACAGCATATTAATCCAAGTAATCAAGTACAGCATAGTAAGCCCCAACGGGAGCAGCAACCCTGCTGCTCAACCTACATACAGCAACTGACAGATACACTTAAACATACACAGGAGGAACATTCTATGACATCACAAGACTGGCTGAGCAGCTGAGTACAGGACACAAAGAAAGGACAGCGTAGAGAAGAAAGCAGGATACCACATCCGGTTTTTGAATTGCTGGAAAACATTTGAGGTCTTTTTTGGAGTTGCTTCTTAAAGCAACCAGAAATTGAGTATCGTCTGAGTACAGCCGACTTTACTTTAATTATGTGAACTGTGGGAAAAATAAGTAAGTTCAAATGGAGAGGCGACAGAGGAGAGCATTCTCCCACACCTTAGACCACACCCCTAGCTTGTCCCTTCAAATATTGCTGTAACTACCCTCTTTCGTGCACTACCTGAAAACAAGTCCCTCTTCTGTGCACACTCCTCTAGCTCACTTTGTTATAGTGCAAGGTCTCCTCATCTTCCATAGTGCAGCCTCAAGCTTGCCCCTTGCCGCCGAATCCCCTAGCTGCTTTCCCACCACATTCTCTAACTATAAGGCACAGGTGCCTGAACAATGTCAACAGGTGCTGAACCAAGGAGATGCATGCACCAAAAGCAGAGCATGCACAGCGGACTGGCTTCCTAAATGTGCACAAGAGGATGAGTTTTCCGCCAGGAGGCGACTGATCACAGAAACAATGGATATGATAAACCAGCCTTTAAACTTTCCTTTAACTCCTCTTCAGATATTTGGTTTGATTAACAACTTTAACTGTTTGCAGGCCGTTGCAAAACTGACCTGACCGACGGCCTAATAGTGATACCAACTATATAGGAGTAGCACACACTGCTCTTGGGGCAATGGGACAGCGGCCTATGGCATACGTACACTCTCCCACCCACGGTGCACATTACTTTAGTCTGCCACACAGCAAATTGCCCTGGCACACACTATTTGTATAATGATTCCAGTCACCCCGATAATTCCAATGCAACAGATCAGGCTGCACAATACATGAGACACTGGTTAGATGCAAACCCTAGGGTGGGAAACCAATGGAAACCTCATCTTCAAGTCTAATCTCTAACGGGAAAGAAACTGGCCACTCGCTGCAGCATGAATAGGCAAAATACAGCAAGCAAAGCCAAGCTTGGCAGACCAAACGTGAGCCGCGAATCCCAAGCCGCGAGAGTAAAGCCGTGCAGCAAACTCCACACTAGACGGGCCATAGGTGGGAAGCAGAGGCGGGTGTGAAGGCCAAAGGTTGGCAAGCTACATAGGCTTAAGCTGGGCAGAAAACTCTAGCCTGCATGGTCGAAAGAAAGATGGACAGCATAGCCTAAACCGGGAGCCCAGTAACAGTAGTAATGTCTATGCTATGCAAACTTGAGGTGGAAAATGAAGCATTATCCACTGTAGGCCGCATAGCTAAGTAACGCCCAAGCTACCTGGGTCCAGGGTGGAAAACGAAGTTCAAGAAACCTGGGCTCAGGGGGAAGCGAAGCACTAGCTACACAAGCCCAAGTGGTGAGAAAAGCCCAAGTTACACTGGTCCAGGAAGAGGAACGAAACACAAATGAGGATCTGAAGTGGATAGCAAAGCACTATCACAGTAGGAATTGGGTAAACGGTGAAGCCCATCTATGTAACCAGGTGAAGCAAACGAAGTCTAGCAAATATAGGAGATTTCCAGAGAAGTCTCTACTGCCAAAAAATACGAAGATGGCATGGAGGATCTGCTACCTGCTATCCCTGAACAGAATGTAAACTAAACACGGAAATGGGAGAATTTCAATGGACCTAAGCCAACTAAGAAACATCCTGGTAATCTGAGTCACAATCACAGATTAGACAGAAATGGACCAATTCCATCACCAAGGATTACGCTTCGAATCAGGTCGACCACTAAATACCCTAGAAGAAAGAGGTAAAGACGTAGTGCTGTGCCCATGATGGAGGAGCACCCTCAAAATCACAGACAAGGGTCTAGATATTAAGGGACTACAAAAGAGAAGCAGAATAGGAATCAAAGTCAAACCCATGAACTAAACTGCAGCATGCATACTGAAGTCAGACACAACATTTAAAGACAAAGACCAGAAATTCAAAAAACAAAATGTAAGCATAGCAGTGACAGTCATAATCGATAACTATTGCAGGCTGGAGTATCAGGAGCACGAGTTACGCGGAACAAATGCAAATCCAAGACAAAAGGAAATTCATGGTCCTTCAAACTGAGTAAACAAAGGCTAGGAAATCTAGAGCCCCAATCGTATCACTGACATAATGCAAAGCAGCAGATCAGCTGCTACGGTCAAGTTCCAGCCCACTAGATGGCAAACCTGGGAAACTCAGATCTACTGCAATGGCCTACCCAGAAAAAATCATTATTACTGACCTTGATTTAATCTCCAGCACAAGCCCACCCCCTTCGCTCTCCCAACCACAATGGCCTCGCACTTCGTCCTCCTTGCTAACATCCAATAACCTCATCCTCCCAGACGACTTTCACAATTATCTACCAATACAATCCATCTTAAAGAGCAAACAGCATCTCATACCTTTTAACCACTACACCCCAGACTTGTCCCCTGGTTCCTAATAAACGTCATTTACTTTTACCGCTAAAATATACCGTACTCATCCACATACTTAAAGGCAGCACACACTTTTTACAAAAATAAAATAATTTAGCCTTTTATAGCGTTTTCATTTTCTGGTGGATTACAAATTTTGCTGCTTTTATTATTTATTTTACATTTTTCTGTTAACCTTTGTCTTACTTAAAAAGTACTCTGATGAGTGACAAACCATGAATTTCAGAACACATATCGCACTAGGAGATTTAAGTATAGTCCATATAGGAATCTGCATAATCCCAAAACGTGCAGTGCAAACGGTTGCATTTTCTTGCTCATGGAAAGGAAAACATGCAAACTTTCACTTTTCACATTCTCTGTCAAACTTACACTTTGCATATTCTCTGTCAAAACATTTTTAAAAAGCATGTAACTTTCAGTCCTCTAGATCTCGAACTATATTATAGTTTCAAAAGCTGAAGGCAGTTTTAAAGAAAAATAAAGGCTTGCTTTAGCAGCAAACATATTTACAAAAAAGTTAAGAATAAAAAATGAAGAGCTTCGATTGTTTCATCTTGAAGAACTTGATACATCACTAGTGAAGAGCAGTATTTTCTGTCCTTTTTGAAAAAACACTTAGTCTATTAAGAAACCTTGAGCCCACGACAGACACGCACTCAATGAACTACCAGCCCGTTTTCCTCCGCCTGTATTTCTCTGTAATTCTACAAAGAATTATGTTAAAAGAATTGTCAATGTCTTCTGTGCAAGGACGTACATAGCTTTCTTAAACCAAGATTGTGCATGTTGCACTGCATTGAGGATGCGCACACCCATATCCCCACCATCACCTCCTCTCCCTGACCCATCAGCAGCCTTTGAGCTAGTCAGCCTTGACATCCGTAGGAATATACACTGCCAAAACACACCAGAGAGTGTTCTATTTTGGTTTTCATCCTACCTTGCCAACACGAATATAAGACTGTTTACAGGCAAGCGGACTCAAACCCCAACCCTATGTCAGTGGTATTCCCATAGCTCCCCCTCCCGCAATATAAAGCTTCACTCAGCAACCTCCTAAGCTCATTCAATTGCTACTACCACATCTTCACTACCAACACCGAAATAATCTTCTTAGCCCCCTTCTTAGGTCCCTCAATATCTTGGAAGGTGTGCTAAGCTGCCCAAGAACAGTTGAGGACATATATTGGCATTAAACCAATCATCGTCCAGTGATCATTTCCCCAATAGGATACTCTTCGGACCCTTAGCTTTGAATCTAGGTTATCTACTAAAACACTACCATCCAACTTTTTCCTGCCACAGCCCTAGTGTATAATCAAGGGAGCATACACCAATCCCAGCCATACAGACAAGGGAAGGAAGCCAGAGGTCTAAACCACACGATCAAAGGAGGCTGAGAAACAGGGTCAGACACTCATAACAGAGCTTGACAACAAGTTATTAACTTTAACGAACTTTCTGGTGGACACTCTAGCTACCTGCAGATTCCTCACCGCTTTAATCATCTCTACTTCAGATAGGACATCACACAGCCACAAAAGGTGCAACCCCAGCGCACCGATGTCAAGTCCCAGTCTTTTTTTCCATACCAACAGAGGCGAAAACCAAGCTGACAAAATTAACAGAAACTGCAGCATACCAAAACTAACCAAGTACCTTAATAAAGGATGTATGAGCACTTGTCAGAACAGTAAGGCATGCAGGATTGGTGCGGAATCTGAAGATCGAGTATCCACCAGACTGATCAGTGCCGAAGGTAAGTAACTTGTTCTTTTGATGGATACTTCTACCAGCACAATCCTCACCTTTTTAATCAATACCAAGTGATGCCTCCAAGGTGGTGGGTCTGATGAGATAGTTACAACTTAAAGTTCTGCACCACAGATCTGGCAAAATGGCCATCCCTGCAGATTTTAGTCGAGGCAATAATGACTGGTGAAGGTGTGGACTGCAGTCCACATTGCAGCCCGGCACATTTCCAAGACAGTAACACCACAGGAGAACACTGAAGCAACAGCCTTGGTAGTGGTGAAATAGGACACCGATGCCCCCGGAAGTCCCCTTCTTGGCAACAGCATAGCAGATTTTGATGGACAGCATGATATGATTTGCTTGTAAATAGCCTTACTTTTCTTGGTGGAAATTAAAAGCTGATCATCGATCCGGTACTCGCGGGGTCTGCCAATGTAGAAATGGAGGCCCTGCGAGGTTCCAGGCGGTGCAGTCTTTTCTGTTTGGTGGGGTAAGAAGGTGGGTCGAAGGTAGTTAGAGTGATGCACTGAACAAGAAACAGGGAAACCACCTTTGGTAGGAAAGAAGCCTTAGTTCAAAGGACCGGTTTGTCAGGGCTAAATGAAGATAAAGGACAAAGAGTAAAAGCTTGCCACTCGCTAATATGCCAAGCTGAGGTAATGGTAATCAAGAATACTGTCTTTAAGGTAAGCAGTCACAAAGGATAACTGTGCATTGGCTCAAAGGGAGAACCAGTCAGGAACTTGAGCACCAGGTAAAGGTCCCATTGAGGCATGGCAAAGCGTGAAGGGGAAAACAAATAGGTGTCAACCCCTGCAAAAAAACAAGCCTTGCTGGGACAAGGAAAATGCAAAATATTAGACAAATGAACCTTGAGGAGAACACCGTCTTTTTTGGCGCAGCAAGAAATGAAATGGGACCAACGTCTAGAATAACAGAAATCTGGCAGAGGAGCGACAAGCTGACAAGACATGTCCATTTCTGCATGCAGGTCCAAGAAGCTCAGATTGTCCCACTCAATCTCCAAGCATGAAGGTGGAGGCTATGGAGGTTAAGATGCAGAACCTGCCCATTCAATTGCAACAGGACGTCAACCCTGAGTCGAAGAGGAGGGCACACAGACAGGTCAAGCAGACTGGAGTACCACACCCTCTGCGGCTAGTCCAGTGTGATCAAGTTCATATGGCATGGTTCAGACACAGCTTCCTCGGAACACAAGGCAGAGGAATGGATGGCGAGGATTAGTCCAGCTCGAAGTGCCACCTCAGGAGGAACACCTCACCAGGGTCCAATGTAGAGGAAACTACGGAGGGCAAAACAGAAGGCAGTGGGTGTTCTTATGTGTGCCAAAGAGGTTCACTAGAGGGCGGTCTCTGAGGGGGTAGATGAGCCACCTCCTGTTAAAGATGCCAGTGGGGGCCGTTAGTAAGAGACCGACTGAGAAAGTCAGCCAGCACTTTCGAGTGGTGTGAGCCTGAGCCCAAGGTTTCAGCTTTAGTGCCTCCAAAGATAGAGGACATGAGCCTACATTACTTTGTTTGCTGGTGTACCACAGTGCAGTCATGTTGTTCATCAGGACATGACTTGATCTATTGTCAATGGAATGTAGAACTGCCTTGAGGGCAAGGAGAATAGCCGAAAGCTCAAGTAGATTGATGTTTTGTTTATGCTACTTGGGAGAATACAAGCCTCTGATCTTCAATGCATCGGGATAACCCCAACTACAGAGAGAGGAGGGCTCTGTCACCACTGTGGCCACTGTCAGTGGAGGACAGAAGGGGTTCCTGCACGAAATTTGGTCTCCCACCAGCCACGACCAGAGGTCTTGAGCCACTTCCAGGGAAATTTCAATGTTATTCATCAGGCGTCCCCAATGCTAGGCCCACTGAAAACAGAGACCCCACGGGAGTGCATGCAGGTATCACCGTGCATGGTGAATCAGTACTCAAGACTATAAGAGCTCCCTTGCCAAACTTTGAGATCATAGATTGAATGTCTCAACTTCGCTGGGGAGGTTGGAAGACCTGGGGGGGGCAGTGTCCAGCTCTGTCCAATTAAGACAAGATGCTGGGAGGACGGGGGTGTGACTTGGGGAGGTTGATGGAAAAAGCTCAGCTGAAGAGGAGGGTGATTGTGGCCAGCATGTAGTCAGACACCATCTCTGGCGAACACATCTTCAGCAGCCAGTCAAGGTATGGTAATACAGAAATCATAGACCCGAGAAGATGCACTGCAACCACATACATCACCTTTGTCAGGACTAGAGGGGCTGAAGACAGCCAAAATGGTAGGACTGCAAATAGTGGGTATTGACCACCACAAAATGCAGGTACTTCCTGTGCAATTGCAGGATAAAAAGACACATACTTCAAGTCAAGGGACAACATCAAGTCTTCCAGTTCCAGAGCCAAAATGACCTATACAAGGGAAAACATCTTGAACTTCTCCTTGTGGAGAAAGGCATTCAGAATGCAAAAGCCCACAATGAGACAAAGACCACTGTCTTTCTTGGGAACAAGAAAATAAAATAGCAATCATACCAGATTTCATTTGTTAGAATCAACTGTATGGCCCCCTCGATCAACAGAGGAAAATCTTTCTGCTGTACAAAATAAGCAAGGTCCTCTGAGGTGACAAAGGGAATTAGGGGGAGGCATGTCCTGGAATGGAAGGGCTTAGCCTTGCCCACCACCATGGACAGCTGGAAGACCCAGAGTCCCATGGTGGTGGACTGCCAGGGGGTCAAGTAAACTAACACCCTCCCCCCCATTACAGGTTGCACATGCTCCCCCAATGACAAGCTAAATCAGGTTTGTGGGAGGGGCCAGAGAGGAGGAAGAAGATGCTGCTGCTGCCTTCTACATACTTAGCAGCTGCCACACACTTTGTAGCTGAGAAAAAAACTTGTGGGGCTGCTGCATGGGCTCCGGGGGCTTTTGCCACCGACCGAGCCATAGTCAAACCTTGTTTGCAAAGTTCCAGCACCTAGTCAGGCTTCTCACCAAAGAGGTGAGCTCCTTGAAACCACATATCTATAAGACAGACATGAGCAATTCAGCCAGGTAGGGTAGCAGATGGAAATAGAAAAGCCAATGGATCGCATCACTGAATTCACTGTATTCAGGCCAGAGTGGTAGATAAGTATGCACAGGTCTTGCCCATCACCCACAACTTCCACAATATGGCCATGAAGGTGACGGGGGAGGTTCAGAATGACCATTTGCACCATTTCCCATACAGCAAAGGAATAATGGACCAGAAGGAAAAATGTGTTCGTGAAGCGAAGGGCAAGGCTCCCCAAAGAGAATACTTCCTGCCACATTGCCTTAATCCTTTTTAATTCCCTCTGTCTATAAGTAGAGGAAACAAATTTAGGGTCCTGCTTCGAGGAAATGGAAGGCTGAACAACAAATTCTCCATGGAAGGCTGAGCCGTCAAAACTCTTAGGTCCTCAAGCACTGGACTGGATTGGACAGTGTGCTACCTGGCAGTTCATCACAGAAACCGGTTTGCTCCAAGCGACCACGATGGAAGACAAGGTCTTGTTAGAGGGAGTAATGACTCAACAATGGAGGATACCATTTGCAGAATTTTTGTGAGGAGGTTAGCCTTGTTTTCCTCCAAAGGCAATGGCAACTCAAGAACATCTGAGGTCTTGCGCATTACAGCTGTGAATGATGCAACTTTCTCATTGGGAGGCCTCCCCAAGGACACTCCAAATTCACCTTGAGGGAGAAATCCATGCCAAAGGGCCATATATTGACCACTATTGCTTCTAGTAATAGGGAGGCAATTACAAGCCTCACTGCTATCATCATCGTGGTAAACCATATTTGGAATCTGAATCCAGTCTGAATCCAAGCCAAATAGATCCCCAAGTCTGCCAAAATATTCATCAGACAAAGGCATGTACAGGAACCATTCTTTCTTCAACTGCAGTGTTTGAGCAAGGATCTGACTGAAATATCCTTTGACTTTGGATAACTCACCATTTTTTTTTTATTGATCTGAAGTCAGACTGGTAGCGTCAAGTACAGCACCAGTGTTGGAGAAACCAGTAAGGCCTTTGGCAGAGGAAGCAGTTTGGCCAGCACCAGTAGGTCATCAAGAAGAGGCTAAAGACGGTTGACAAGCACCAGGGATTGAATCGCCGACGGAAGCCAGGTTGGAGCCCACGAAGACTTCTTGGGGTGAACAAAATGGAGTGGAAAAGTGCTAGCATAACCTTGGAGAAAGTTGTAATCTGTGCAAGGTCACTGAAATGGTGTAAGGGGCTCCATGGAAGTGAAGCAGCGATCAAATACTGCGCTTGTTGAATCTCTGCCAAAACAGTCTCCAAAGACTACTTTAAGATCAGAGTCAGGAAGTGAAACCGCTTACTGAAAGACCTATCCCTCCAGAAGAAGTGACATAGGGAAAGTGAGAAATCCCTCTTGTGGGGTTTCTTTTCCTTCTCCCAGGAAGGCTTGTCCTCGTTCTTAGAGGCAGCCTGCTTTGCAGTTATCCTGGACGAAGTAGGAACTGGATCTGAAGCGACTAAATCAGTGGTTGACTCAAGCTTGTGTCATGAAAAGCTTCGCTTTCTGCTTCTTGATGGCCTTGACATGCATGAAGCCACACTTAGTGCATGAATCTGAGTGGTGTTTGGGCCACAGGCACCGGAGATGGACATCCTGGGCTTCCATGAGTGACATCTATTTGTGACAGGAGCAACATGGTTTGAAGTAAGGACATTTTGGGTGAGATATACTGCTCAAACACTGAAGAGAAAAAAGAGTACAATTTGGGAGGAAATGTTTGGTGGCGACCCACTCAGGAACTGTAACACAGGGCGAAGAAAAAATATAACCGACACCTTGAACTGCTCCATGATATCCTACCCGGTGTCTATCCTGCTGCTATCAGGGCACAGAAGAGCTAATTAATTTTCATGACCCAGTGTGGGGCCTAGAGGACTTTAAGAAGCAAGTACTCTGCAGGGTGAAGTATCCATCAGAAACAAAATGTACAACACAACCCTAGGAGCCCGATGAACAAGGTCCCAAACACCAACAAAAGCGAGCACAAAGAAATCATTCCCAACTACACCATAACATTTTAAGGAACAACACCCAAAAAGACAACTAATGAAGGAGGAGCAAGGCCCAAACCACATAATTAAGTGAAATTGTAGAACAAAAACCAAGCAGACAATCAAATGAGTCTGAGCAACAAGGCGGAACGCCTCTCAAGGAAGGAAAAGAAAAAGGCCCAAAACAAAGAATAAATGAAAGGTAAGGAACAAGGAGCATCTATGCAGCTTTAGATGCACATGGGAAAAAGTTGCCAACCACACAACCAATGGATTCTGAAGAAGACAGACCAACCAGACGACCAAAGGAGTATGTTCAACAAGGCCAATCTAGCTAATCACAGTTGCCTGGGAATGAGGTGCTACCACACAACTAAGAAATTGCAAGGAAAAGGGTTGCAACCACACAACCTTGTAAACTTGAAAAACAAGAGCCATTGACATGCAAGGTAGTCAGAAAAGCAAGAACCAAGAAGCAACCAGGGGAGCCTGTGGAACAATACCCAAATAGATCAAGAGACTTTCAGGATCAAGGTTTCAACCACACGACAGGGCATCTGAAGAACAAGGACTAATCATACAACCATGGGAGTCTGAAGAACAAGGGCTAGTCATATATCCAAGGGAGCCTACAGAACAAGTTCTCAAACACATAACCAAAAGAGCTACCAAGGGTTCAAGATAACCAAGACTCCTTTGGAACAAAGGTCAACCAAACAACTGAAGAAATACGAGGAACAAAGTTTCAAACACACAACCAAGAGAGACTGAGAAAAATAACCAACTATTCAAGCAATGAAGACTACGAAACAAGGACAAACCAGATAATGAAGAGTGGGGAATAAAATGAGACAAATACAACTAAGAAAGCTTAAGGATTAATGTCACACCACACAAGAAAGCCAAAGTAACAACGATCAAATACACAATTAAGAAAGATTAAAGACTATAGCTAACCTCATAACCGAGGGAGGCTGAGAAACCAGGCCCAAACAGTCAAACAAAGGAGCTAAAGAAATAAGGTCCAAGTGTAGTGCAGTTTAACCCCCTCACCTTTCCACACTAGGGGATTTATTTCTGAAATACATCACTTATACATGAAATGTGATCATTCACTTATAGGATAGTGCCTTACTAATTACCTCTTATAGTATAGGCGTACATGGACTTACAATATTTTGTTGTCTGCATATTGTTTTGACAATATGATACAACGAACAAAGTTTCTTGGAGAAATATCTTGGCAGATAGCACAAAGCCAGTATAGCACTAAAGTTTGAGTCATTAACAGCTTTTACGTGGAGTTCCTGTGTGAACTCTTTAAGATAAGTGGTTTCCATACCACCTTGGCCTGCAAAAGGTCCCTAAGCAACCAAGCCCAGTCACAAGTTACTAAGTACTCTCACCCAGAAAACTGTTACTAAGCATCCACCCAGAAACGAGTTGCATGATAATCTTCCCAGGTACCTACAGCATTGAGACACAAAGAGTCTATAATCATCTGTCTGCTGTCGGAGGTGGAAGAACCATCTCCTCCTCAGAGAACCAGGTCAGCAGCCCAGTCAATTGGGTTGTACCATGGTATCTAAGAAAAGTTTTTCATTTAATGGCAGTGCTGGAAACAAAGGTCGGCCAGGACTCTCACTAATGGTGATGCTTGGGGTTCTCAAGCCTTTTTATTCTGAATTTGTTTGCCTTTGCTAGCGTTTGTATTGCAATAATGTAAAATCTGATCAGTGTTATCTAAATATGTTAGGGTATAAAAAGTCTCCACTATCATAACTGCCTATTTGTATACTGATTTAAGGGGTGCCAAACGGAGTAGACACCTCTTATTCCCCGAGAGTCATTGAGCAGGTCCGCTGCTCTTCATACACATCTACTGTTAATTTGTATAGCTCTCAAGGAAAGGGGTGGGTCAAGGAGGGGTGTTACATTCCCATCAGTTTTCCCTTTCTTCACAGAGAACTGAATGCATTTATAACTTTTCGGGCTTATGAAATCAAAAAAGGTGTGCCTCCAAATTAGGCGGTTGGGGGTACAACACACACCCTTACAATCCAAGGAGATTACATCAACAAGGAGTAAGATGAAAGAAGGGGTAAGGTAAATAATGTTACAAAAAAAAACAAGGCCTTGAGATCAAAGCAATGACTAGATGATTAAAGGAGATCAGGCGGGCAACCACAGCATGCTAGGGAGTCCACAACGAAATTACTAAGGAAACCTGGAGAACAAAGCCAGGATCAAATAACCCACAGAGTACAGGGCCCAAAGGGTGAACGACATGGTACTCGTTAACAAAGTTACAACCAAATCACCAAGGTAACTTGGGGTATCCAGAAGGACAACAAGGAGATCTCCGGTACACCACCGCATCCAGATACACAAGGGAGCTCAAGGAACAGAGATGCAACCAGACAACAAAAGTAGCTAAGGGTAATAGGGCCAAACCAAACAAGACCAGATGTTCAGAGGATCCAGGGAAAACACAATGAAAGCCAAGCCAATAGTCTAGAACCAGGCAAGTTCATGGGATCAGGGGCCCAAACTACCACCAGTCAGAGCATATTCAGTTCCTAGGATCATGGTCCCAATTGGACAACTACAAGAATGAAGGAAAACAACCAGAGGAAGCTAGCCATGACAAATTGGAGACACCTTAGTCCAGAGCAGACATGCTAATTATAGAACCAACAGGGACAACCAAAGAACCCTGGTAATCAACATGTTCCTGCAGCCCTTAAGAAACATTAAAAATCCCCACACTCCCAGCCATGGGACTGCAATAGAGCAAATTACCATTAACGGTAAGAAATGGTAACCAGTAAGAAATGGCAGCGATCCAGGATTTCAGTTCTCTTGCATGTCACTCTGGCCAGGGACCCCGAGAACACAGAAACCTTTTACTAATAACCCCTTTAAGAAGTGTTGCAGAGCCACTAATAGAGCATGCTGGTTCTAAAGTGGTCTCCTAGACACAACGGATGAATCAGACTCAGCACTCTGCAAGAAAAAAACATGTTTCCTTCTATTGCCTGGGGTTGCTAAGTAGAGAGCGAGAGAATTCTCATGACTTTCATGCATTTTCGAACTGCAGCATATGCTCGGGGTGGCAATTTCCCCTCGCAGCTAAAAACAGACCAGCCCTTGTGCAAGGTCTGAATAACCACGGTTCCTGCACCACCCTCCTAACGTCTTGAGCATTAAAATGCAGCCAATGGCCAGCCTACACCCGAGACCGCCATCACCCTAGGGAGCGGTGGAGCACACTCTTAGCAGCACAATGTTCTCAGAACAGGATTAACTGTGGGCTACAGAGCAGCGTCATCAGAACATTGATAGAGCAGCTCTCAGCAAAGAATTATTTTCTTTGCAAGCATGTGTTCTGGACATTGTGAAGATGGACCCACTGCAAGATTCTAGTCTGTGGCGAGCTGGACCACTTATTCCTAATGAATGTTACGCTGCAGTGCAAGAGCTACAAAGCTCACTATCGGAGAAGTATGCAGTCTCTCAGAGGCAGTTCTACTCCTACAGAGGACCTTCCGGGGGTGGTAGGGGTGGTGGAGGTGGGGAAAGCAGGAGGACGCTCTCCGTCTGGTGGACTCTACTGATTCTCCAGACCTGAAATGTAAGTATGGAATGTTGCAGGATCTACAGGGCTGACGTTGCATGCATTTACAGCTGTGCCAAGGAGAGCGGAGGGCAGATGCCCAGTGCCCTACTCTGCCCGTTTCTGCCCCACATTCCCGCCAAACATTTCATTTGCCCTACTCTTGGTAGCACAGTTCCCACCCGAACAGTATTTTTTAATGTAGCTGCTAAAAAATAATCTGGAAAATCATACAAATTTGTTTTTTGTCTTCTTTAAACTATAAACTTAAAGAAACAAATACAAGATGGAAACACATCAATGTATTTTTAAAGAAACAGAGACAGGGTTGACTTGAAAAAGACACTGAGGATTTTACACAAATGGATACGTAAGTAGACTCTCGAGGCGCTTCCAGAAGCTCAAAACGTGTACTAATGGGAGGGATTTTTCTATGAAAAAGTGGGAACAGTGGCTGCGCAGGTCAGCCTTTCCACCCCGCACCTACACGAGGCTGTCGATGGAGCGCCTCGGATGCTAGGCCTTCGAGGTTGCGCAAGGAGGTAAAGAGCAGACAGCTATTCTGTTTACAAGCTAGTCAAGTGAAGTTTTCTTTGTTTGAGGGATAATGAAGACCGACCTCCTATGCCTCGACGATTTTGGAGCTAGGCACAAGCACTACTAAAAGTCCTTAATAGTCAAGCGGCTGCTCCAAACCCTGCCCGCTTTACACAGGCTAAGGACCTGCAGACTCCACACTACTCCCTTAGGAGGCTCCAAGCTGATGGACATTCGCCAGGTTCCAAGGTGATGAAGGCATTCCCTCAACTTGGAGCTGTTACCCCTTTATTCCCCGTTTTTCTTTATGTTGGTCAATTTTTACATCTATGTTAATTTTTTGTAGAAGTTTTGTTACATCAAAATAAGGTTTTGTTCTCCAAACAACCCATTTCTTCTCTCTGCCCTCCCCCTTTTCTCTCCCATTTGCCCCTGAAATCAGGTTCTCCATGCCCATTTAGTTAGCCAATATAGAAGCATTTTCTCATTTGTGCTAATTAATAACAATGTTTTCAGTTTACCCTTCCTGCATTTTTTTTCGCCTTTTGTTTTCTGTTCACCTTTTCTTCTTCCTGCCACTACCCTTTTTCTGCCCTCGCAAGTCCACTTTTGTTCCATCTTAGCCTTGATCCCCTTTGTTATTTCCTATTTCCCACCTTCTATTGTTCTTGCCCCGTTTTTAGGTCTCGCCTACGCAGCGCGCATGCGCTGATTAGACCTTTAGCAGTCGTACAGCTCTTTTTCCAAGCACATACTCGTGCTTGTGGCGGCATACAGCTTGCGGGAGTGCGCAGCGGCGCGCCACAAGCACGAGTGTGTGCTTTGAAAAAGAGCAAACAGCTGCTGCTTAGCGCGCGCACGCGTGCACTCCCCCCACCCCTCCCACTTGTTTACTTCTTCAAGCCTCAAGGCTCAAGCCCGCCCAGCTGCAAGAGTTGTCTCCTGTGTGTGCGCGCGTGCACTCCCCCCACCCCTCCCACTTGTTTACTTCTTCTATTGCAGAGATCTTAAATAAACTTTCTCTCAAATGTATTGCAGCGTTTTAAAATAAACTTTCTTTCACTTTACCTCTTGTTTCATTCTTCACTCCTTTTTTTCTCCTTTCATCCTTCCTGTTCTCCACTCACCTCATTTTCTCCCTCTTCTCTGTATCTTAGTCTCTGTCAGTCTCCCTTTCTCTCCCTCTATAATTTTCCTTCCTCGGATCATTCTCTGGCCCTTCTACATCCCTTCACACATATCACAATGTTTCTTCTTTCCTTTCGTTGTATCTCCCACTCCCTCCTCTTTCTCCCCGCCATAGCTAAAGCGCACTTTTCATTCACTTTCCTTTCGCAGCTTTCTCGTCACTCCTCGTTTTATTCTCTTTCATAGCTCTCACTCACCCACCTCTTTTCGTTCTCCCCGTCTCTCCCACCCTTCCATGTTTCATTCTTTCTTCTTGCCCACCTCGTCCCACTCTTCTCTTTCCTCGCATATCTCTCGGACTCTCTTTTACGTTCCCCTCTCGCACATCGCTTCGTCAGTGGTAGTACGCGCTTTGAAATTACAATTACAATCTTGAGCCGCTCTTCCCATTGTATCAAATCACTTTGCTCGCTTTCTTCTCTCCCATTCTTCATCTCCACTACCATATTTCTTGCAAGCTTCATGTTCGCCCTTCCTCTTTATTATTATTCGTGTCCCTATTTCTTGTTCTCCCCTTTCTCCACCCTTGAGCTCACACGTTTTTCCCTCCACTGTCCCTTCTCTACCCTTCTCACTTTCCATCTTTCCCTCTTCCCTATCTTCATTTTTGCTTTTCCATTCTCCTCCTCTTGCTGTACTTTCACTCCTGCCGCTGTCATCTTTTTTTGTTCTCTCGTCTTCAGTTCTTCCTTTCATTCTGCCCCATATTTTACACACCGTCCCTCCTTTCTTATTTCTCGTTTCTCTCCCTCTTTATCTCTTTTTTCTCCCACTCGTTTTAGCCAGACTTGCCCTCTTTTCAATATTCACTTTCTTCTCCCCATTTTCTGCCTGAAGCTAAGGTTAACGGGACTGTCTGAATTCATGAAAGCCAATGAAACTATAGCAGTAAGGACCTAAAGTAACTACAAGGAGTCTACTTGTTTGTCTACAGTCCGTGTCATCCAATGGGCGCTGCGCACGAGCCCTCTTAAACGTCATTGTATCTTGAAAACGTAAGGACGTCAAAGTAACGCACGTTCTTGTGTATGCACTCTTGCTCTTCGTCTTGGCTGGAAATGTATATTTCACAAAAGTCCACATCATATTTGTAGACTGCTCTGTAAATAAACACACGCATGCCCTGAAGATTTTTGCATCTAGGAATGCAGACTATCGGATGCACAGGTCCAACTAAAAGCATGAACTACGGAACCCCTTTTGCAACTTAAATTTGCTTTTCAGGGATAATATCTAGAACATAGTCTAATTTGATTTCTATACGGTTGGCCCATTTTGGGGAATCGCCACAATGACATGTACACATCCAGTACATATTGTTATTGTTGTGAGGCTGCCTTTTGTATAGCGCTTACTGCCAGGGCCTCAGCGCTTTCCTAATCTGAGCGCCACATGTCCCGCCCTTTCATGTAGAACCCCCATTTAACAAGCATTGGCATAGCCAATAGGTCTCGCCTTTTGGACCTTATAAGTGTTTAGCCATGCAACAGTTGATGTTGTTGCACCAAGGATATTGTGCTGGATAACTAAATACTTATAAGGTCCCAAAGGCGAGACCTATTGGCTATGCCAATGCTTGTACATAACCACACAATAACACAGTGAAAACACTGCAATGGACACCACAACAGTTTAGAACAAGCATTGGCATAGCCAATAGGTCTCGCTTTTGGGACCTTATAAGTGTTTACCCATGCAACAGTTGATGTTGTTGCACCAAGGATATTGTGCTGCATAACTAAATACTTATAAGGTCCCAAAGGCGAGACCGATTGGCTATGCCAATGCTTGTTCTTTCTGTTTACCAATTTCATATTCGTTTGCAGCCTTGGACGAAGTCTCCCTTTTGTACTGTTTACCACTTTTTATTCTTCCTCTGGCTCTGGTGTTCTTTGCCTTCCATCTTACATTAGCTCCACGATTTGATCCAGTCACTTTTATGTTCACATTTTGTTGTCTTTTCCACGACTATAATAAGTTTCCTTTTGGTTCAGATCCCTTTTGCTCTGATCTGCCTGTTCTCTCTACCCCTTTGTTCTTTCACCTGAGCCCATTTTTTCTTTCCTGCTCCCTGTTCTGTTTTTCTTTCTTTCTGCATCTTTTATTCCCCATTTCCCCTTTGTTCGCCCAGTCTTCCCTCCAAGTTTGCTCTGTCATATTCGTAATTGAAACCTTGGTTCTCCATTTCCCTCTTGTTATGTTCCCATTTGTTCTGTTACTTCATTAGTTATTTATACACCCTTTTAATCTGCACCCCTTTTATTCCCTGAACCATCTACCCCCCGACCCATCCTTTTATACTTAATGTGCCTTCCTTTTAATTTCTCCCATCATCTTCTCACACTTTAAAAATCCTGCTCTATCCTCTACCCTGCAACATCCTCTTGCACACTTGTCCAATCCATTTGTTTGGAGAGCATGAGCCCTTTGGCCACTTGCCCAATACTTTGGATCTTTTGTCTCTCATCCTTAATTTGTGTTCACTCACCATCCTTTACGTCCCTGGACCGCATCCTTAATTTGTTCCCTAGGCTGGATTAATTTAGTCCTATGAACCCCACCTTCCTTCATCACATTACTCCTTTTCTTCCTTCTTTCTTCTATTGTCCCTAATCGTCCTTTTCTTCTATGCTACCCCTTTGAGCTTTTTCAGCATCCTCATTTTTCTCATCATAAAGTAGCAAGTTCGCACAATTCCTCCTTTGACTCAGTAAAGCCCATTTTGCCTTTCTATGCATTTCACATTTTGTTATCTCTGTATGACCCTTTCTGTGGTCCATTTATAGTCCTCTTTTTGTTGTCCTTCCTTTAACCACTCCATATCATTCCTTTTTTCTTTCGCCTATCTCGTCTCATTTTGTCTCTCTATATTAATAGGTGTTGCCCTTTTGTATTCACCCATTTGTTGCCCCATGTTCCTCCTTCAGTTTTCCCCTCTATCCCTTGTTTTGCCTCTACAGTTATCTTTTTGCTGTCCCTCCATAATCCTTCTTTCCCTTGAAAGTCTTTTTGTTTTCCGCTGATAGACCTTTCTGTCCATCGCTATCCAGCCTTCTGTGGTACCAGTATATACTCCCTTTTAGTGTCTCTATATTCCTTCTTTATCATGTTGTTATATTGCTCCTTTTGTTCTCTCTATATTCCTTCTTTGGTTGTATCGATCTGCATTCATTCTTTCGATTCATCCTTGTCATTTGTAACCACCTTCAACATGTTGTTGTCTCTGTAGTCCTCCTTTGAATCTGTGTTTACCTGAAATTCAAAATCGTATAGTTTCTTACCTGTCGGTGTAGTTTTGCAGCTTGAAGACTTTTCTGGATTCACTATGCTGTGCATTATTCCGCCATCTAGTGGTTGGGTCCGGAATTGTAGTATTTCCTCTCTTTTTCTATTTTTTTTTTTCGTGGCCTGGTGGGCGTCGACATACCACCATTTGGTGTCCTTCTGTGACGTCGACGTGCTTTCTCCGGAAGCTCCCACCTTTGGTCGCCATCTTCGGATTCTTATTTTTTTTTTTTTTTGATTGTTCGTTCCAGTTTCCCTTTATTTATTCCTCCTGTGTCATCTTCCTGGCGGAGGTGGGTGGGTTCGCTAGTGAATCCAGAAAAGTCTTCAAGCTGCAAAACTACACCGACAGGTAAGAAACTATACATTTTGCAGCGTGAATCTTTTCTGGATTCACTATGCTGTGCATAGACTTTGTAGCAGTTTACTATTCTTGTGGTGGCTGGGTGGAAGATGAACGCTGGTTTGTGAATATATGTTGTAAGACCTTCTGTCCTACTTGTGCTTCTTTGTTCATCTGAATCTCCACGCAGTAGTGCTTCGTGAACGTGTGCACTGAAGACCATGTTGCTGCTTGGCAAATGTCCTGAATAGGTGTGTTTGCTAGGAAAGCCAGTGTTGCTCCTTTCTTCCTTGTTGAGTGAGCATGCGGTGCTCCTTGCAAGGTTTGACCTGACTGATTGTGGCACAACTGTATGACTTGTGCGATCCATCTTGCAATGGTATTCTTTGTGACTGGTCGTCCCAGAAAACATTTTGCAAATGAAACAAAGAACTGCTTTGTCTTCCTGCATTCCTTTGTTCTCTCAATGTAGTACATGACTGCCCTTCTGGCGTCCAGGGTGTGCAGTGCTCTTTCTGCTTGTGTTTTTGGGTTTTGGAAAAAACTTGGTATTTGAATTGTTTGATTAATGTGGAACTTAGATACCACCTATGGCATAAAATGTGGATCAGTTCTCATGACGATTCTGTCCTTATGTATTTGGAAGTAGGGCTCTTGTAGTGTTAGCGCCTGCAATTCACTTACTCTACGTAGTGATGTGATTGCCACTAAGAACGTTGTCTTTAGCGTGAGCATGTGTAAGGTTGCTTTGTGGATTGGCTCGAATGGCGCCTTCATCATTTGTGCAAGTAGGTGCTATCCTTTTTGCTCCTTCCAGGAATCTTTTGACCACTTGTGATGTGAAGAAACTCTTCCCTGTTTCTCCCCTTGTGTAAGCTACTATTGCTGCCAAGTGTACCCATACAGATGCGTAGCTTAGTTTCTCCTGTAGCAAATATATTAAATATTTTAGCACTGTTGATTCCTCTGTGATCTTCCTAGAAAGTTTTTCCTTACGGCACCAAAGCGAGAAACGTTTCCATTTTGCTGTGTAACACTTTCTTGTTGTAGGTCTTCTCGCCTCCCTGAGTACTGCCATAGTGCTCTCTGGTAGTTTGAGGTGAGAGAATTCTAAGTCCTCAGGAGCCACGCTGCCAGGCTTAGGCTCTCTGGTTCGGGGTGCAGGACCTTTTCGTTTTGCAGATTTAGGAGGTCCTTCCTGTTGGGGAACTCGTGTCTTGTTCCTTGCGACATTTCCATTATCAGTGAGAACCAGGTTTGCCTGGCCCACTGTGGTGCTATGAGGATTGGTGTCATGCGGCTGATTTTGCACTTGTTGAGTACCCTGTGTAGCAGTGGTATCGGGGGAAAAGCGTAAGCAAATGTCCCTGACCAGTCTATCCATAGCGCATTCCCTAGGGACTGTGCGCACGGTTGTCTGGATGCGAAGCGTTGGCATTTTGCATTCTGGGGTGTTGTAAACAGGTCGATTTGCGGCGTCCCCCATTTCTTGAAGATTTTTAGAATCTCTGATTGATTCATCTCCCATTCGTGGGATGTTGATGTTTGTCTGCTCAGCCTGTCTGCTTCTATATTGTCCTTCCCTGGAAGATGAATTGCCAGTAAGTCTATGTTCCTTGGGATAGCCCATCTCCATAGCTCCTGGGCTAGGGTTGACAGTGTTAATGATTGTGTTCCTCCTTGTTTGTTGATGTAAAACATTGTGGTTGTATTGTCTGTTTGAATCAACACCCTCTTCCCGTAGAGCTCCTTCTGAAAGGCTTTTAAAGCTAGGAACACTGTTTTTGTGCTTTATCGCATCCTGCTGTGTCCATAAAACCCTCACCTTGAGGTTGTTCATGTGGGCCACCCACCCCAGTTGGGAAGCGTCTGTTGTAATGGTCACTGTAGGAGTTGGTTGTGTGAAAGGTCTCCCCTGTGTTATGTTCTTCCTGTTCCCCCATGTCATCTCCTGAAGAACTGTTTGTGTGACAACCACTAGATCCTCCCAACTCCCTGTCGCCTGTGACCATTGTTGTTGAATCCATTCTTGGACCGGTCTCATGTGCAGTCGAATGTTTGGGACTAGATGAATGCATGAAGCCATCATCCCTAGCAGTTTCCCCACTGTCCTCACTGTCAGAGGTTGCCCCTTGCGGTATAGATGTGTCTCCTTCAGTATTGCTACTGTCCTCTTTGTGCTCGGGAACACCTTCCCTACTGTTGTGTCGATTTCTGCCCCTAAGAATATCTTTACCTGCTCTGGTGTTATTGACGATTTGTCCCCGTGTATTGAGAAACCGAGTTGGACCAAAGTCTCTATGACCCTTTGTATGTGTTGTTTGCAAAGGTTGTATGTGTTTGCTCTTACTAACCAGTCGTCTAGGTATGGATAGACGTGGATTCACTGCCTTCTTATGTGGGCTGCTACTGCTGCTAGGCATTTTGTGAAGACTCTTGGTGCGGACTTGAGTCCGAACGCTAGCACCGTGAATTGGTAGTGCGTTTTGTTGATTACGAATCTGAGTAGGTTTTTGTGACTGCTGTTCATGGGAATGTGCAAGTAAGCGTCCTTTCGATCTATAGTTGCCATGTAGTCCCCTACCTGTATCTGCGGTATTACTTCTTGTAAGGATGTCATTTTAAATCTTTGAGTCTTTATGAACTTGTTTAGGAACCTTAAGTCTAGTATAGGTCTTAATGTTCCGCCCACCTTTGTATGAGGAAGTACGTTGAATACACCCCTTGTTCCTTTCCTTGTAAGGCACCGTCTCTATGGCCCTTTTGTGTAGAAGTTCTTGTGCTTCTTCGAGCAAATGACAGTTCTCTCTTTGAATGAACCTTGTTCTTTGGTCTTCTGCATGGCGGTTGTTTTGCCAGTTCTATGCAGTATCCGTATTGTATTATGTTTAGTATCCATTTGTCGGATGTAATCTTCTTCCACTCATGGAAGAAGTTTGCTATTCTGCCTCCCACTGGTGTTGCATGTTGGAGGTATCTTTTGTGGTTTGTGACCTGATGTTTTTGTATGTCTATTTGTGGTTGCGCCTCTGAGATCTTGTTCGAGTGTGCACCAAGGTTGCAGTGGTCACTTGGAGGTGGGTTGCTCCCCTCCTCTTTGCTGTTGGCCTCTTCCTCGAGTGCGCCCTCGAAAGGATTGCCTCCCCTGTTGGTATTGCCAACTTTGTTGTTGTTGGCCCTGCTGCTGGCCCTGGTTCCCTCGGTAACCCTGCTGAAAGGTCTGGTGTGAGGCTACTGGCTGGTGGTTTCCCCTGCCTGCCGGTCTCCGTGAAGGTGTCCCCCTACGCATACCTCTGAATTGTAGCGCCCCCAAGGACCTTGCCGTTTCATTTTCCTTCTTCAGCTGCGTTAGCTTGTCGTCCACAGCTGTTCCGAACAGTTGTTCCCCATTGAACGGTGTGTTCAAGATATTACTCTGCACTTCTGGTTTGAACCCTGAGATCCTTAGCCAGGCGTGTCTTCTCTCCGTAACCCCGATCATCATTTGCCTGCTTGATGTCTCTGCAGCATCTAGGGCTGATTTCAAACATGTATTGGCCATGTTCTTCCCCTCTTCCACCAAGTGAGCTGCCCTTCTCTGGAACTGGTCTGGCAGATGTTTCAGCAGTTCGCTTACTTCCTCCCAGTGTTGGTATTGATGCCTATTGATTAGTGCATTAGAATTTGCTATGCGCCACTGAATGGCGGCACTTCGTTCCATCTTCCTTCCTGTGAGATCCATTCTCTTGCTCTCCTTGTCTGGTGGTGGGCCCACGTTAGTGGGTACATTCGCCCTTTTTGTGGCTGTGGAAGCTATTATAGAGTCAGCAGGCACTGAACCTCTGATATACATTGGGTCCTTGGAGGAGTGTTTGTATTTTTTCTCTCCCCTTGGTGTTACTGCCTTGCATGTGGCAGGCTCCTTAAAGGCTTCCTTTCCCTGGTCCAGCACACTTGGGAGCATGGGTAGGAATTGGCTTCTTGTCTGTGTGGGTAGCAAGGTCTCTAGGAGGAAGCAGGACTGTGGCTTTTCCTCCTCTAGCTGCACTCCATAGGTGTCTGCAGCCCTCTTTATCACCTGATTGTACATCGCGATGTCGTCGGGGGGTGAGGGCCTCGAAGAGTATGAGTCTATCCCTTCCTCTGGCGAGTCGGCGTCGAGATCTTGCCACTGCATGTCTTGTGTCTCCGAGGTTACCGAAACGTGATAGGTTTGGTCCTCTTCTTCCCCCTCGGCTTCGAAGTCGTATTCTTCGTCTGCCGGCTCCGGGGTCGTAGGAACCTGTAGTTTTTCGAGGTCTTTTTCGGGTAGTGTCGAGGTCTTCGACGGGATCTTGAATTGCCTCATTGTCTCGTCGAAATCTTTCTTGCGTTGCAAGATGCTTGCCATTTCGGCCTTGAGCCTCTTCCTTTTCTTCTCGAGCTCCGGCGCTTGTTCTTCGGCGTCGAGATTTTCGTGCTTTCTCTTGGCGCTTGTCGACAATGACGTCGAAACTTGCTTTTCCCCCTCTTTCCTCGACGTCGAGGAGTCCTTTTCTTGACTAATCTTCGACGACTTCCTCTTATCGAGGGTTTTCGCCATCTGGGAGTCCTTGTCAAAGGAACCAACGGACTGTTTGTCCTTAGACGAGCTCGCGGTCGCCGAATGTTTCGACGCCGGGGCTGTTTTTGAGGACTTGGAGTCACTCTTTCGGGGCTCGGTCGACTGTTTAGGGGTCGTTGTCTCTCTTACCTCTTCGACGTTCTCTTTTCGGCGTCGACGACTTGGACGTGCGCTTCCTCCTCGCTCTCGGACCCTTCTGCGACGTTGTCCTCTTCCTCACTGGAGAGGCCCAGGTCTCGAAGCGATGGTGGTGGCCCTTGACCCTGCATATTGTAATTTGCTCTTCTTTGCCTCTCCCTCACCCTCAAGGTCTTTGGGATAAACGCCGAGCACGCGTTGCAATCTTCGGAGCGGTGGTCGAGCGGCAGGTAAAGGTTACAGACCGGGTGCTGGTCCTTCTGTGCGTACTTGTGGTGGCAATTGTCGCAGAACCTGAATGGTGTCTTGTCCATTACAGCGCCCAGGGAGCCCCCAGTGTGCGCATTCTCCGTAGGACGTCGAAGTTTCGATGGTTTTTCCCCTTCTTTGCGTCCCGGTTCACCGCCTCGAAGGCCGGTGTGTCGAGTTGTTTTCCTGTCCTTGTAGCTGATTCTCGTGGATTCTTCTCTCCAAAGTTCTGGAGCTCCTTCCGTCTCAATCCAGACCCAACGGCGGAAAAAAAGAATCTGAAGATGGCGACCAAAGGTGGGAGCTTCCGGAGGAAGCACGTCGACGTCACAGAAGGACACCAAATGGTGGTATGTCGACGCCCACCAGGCCACGAAAAAGAAAAAGAGAAGAAATACTACAATTCTGGACCCAACCACTAGATGGCGGAATAATGCACAGCATAGTGAATCCAGAAAAGATTCACGCTGCAAAACTGGAAATACCACCGAGCGATAATGTTGTCACCACGTGAGGGTGTTGCCTAATCTAAATGGACACAAATAGTAAAATCATGCGCACATAAATAGTATTGCAACATTAACACAAGCATTTGCAATGCAATAGGTCTCACATTAACGAGAGTTTAAGCTATTGGCAATGCAATAGCTTAAACCCTCGCAAATGCCAGGCCTATTTATTGCAGTGCAAATATTTGTTTTTTTTACTAGTGCACATGTGGCACTTTCACATTCATGAAGGCCACGTCCCTTTCTTTAGACAAGCTGCGTCTAAACAAAGGGGAGTGTCCCACATTAAAGTGAAATCGCGGCATGGGGGCTTTGACAAAAAAAAAGCATCTGTTTGTCAAGTTGACAAACAGATGTTTTTTTTGGGTAAAAGCGTCTATGCCGTGCTTTCACTTTAATGTCGCCCGCCTACCTTTCTTTAGACGTGGTTTGTGTAAAGAAAGGGGCGCGGCCTCTATGAATGTGTAAGCGCCGCATGGGCGCTAGTAAACAAAATAAATAAATAATAAGTGTGGCTGCTAAATGCGGACCGCGCTGCTAAAATACATTTTAAAAAGCGGCCGCTATAGTTAAAGCGGACAGCCATTAGTAAAAATTAAAATAAAAGAGGGCAGCTGCTGCGAGGTAGTGTGTAGAACAGGGAAAGATCATTAAATAAAATAGTGCTCATCGACTTATAAAGCAGACCATGTAACAACACAAGTAAAAGGTCCAGTCGTTTTGGGAGGTAACAAATGCAGACAAGGCGGTACCAAGGAGGGACTAACAAGACTAATAACGACTCGGAAGCCAGCGTTTACAAAGGACAATGACACAAGTCAATAAAAAATATGGGCGGAGAGTGGGCGTGGCTTCAACGCCATACTCCACAACTGCATGCCTCACAGCAGCGCATGCGCTGCCCAGGCTGGACCTAAAGACAGATGCCCCTGTCATCTGTTATCTCGCCAACAGATGCCTCTGCCATCAGGTCCAAACAAAAACATCCCTCTGCCTTCCTTGAGTTCGACACAAAAAAAATGACGCCCCTGCCACCGGTTATCTCAAAGAAAGATGCTAATGCCATCAGGTCCACAAAAAAAGATGCCTATGCCATCAGTTACCTCACCACAGATGACTGGCTCTGAAGTTCATTGATGGTTTCTGTAGCAGTCGGTGAATCTCGTGAGACACAAGGTCGCGAACAGGAGGCTGCGAGGGAGACCAGAGGGGAAACAAATGAGAGTGATCAAGACTGCCAAATGATGCCCCTGCACAAGATATTTTAAAAATGGCTTGTTTCCAATAAATAAACATACTTGTCTGTATACCAGTTGTTCAGCTAACAAACACAACAGCGGGTACTTGGGAGAGACTTTACTCCCACCATGCATGGCAACAGTGGTAGGTTAATGCATTACATCCATCTTGCTTAGCTAATTGTTCAGAATGTAGGTAAAGAAGAAATGGCAACAAATCTGCATGGTGCCATTTGTGAGAATCTGTCTGGGAGAGAATGAAAACAGACCGGTAGGAAGGAAGAAGTGTGACATAGTACTTATTGCCACAGATTGCTGCACCAAAGTTAGACAGCAGATGTTATGCTAGACTTGGTGGTACTAGCTGTAGGAAGCTGGGTTTCTGTTGCAGTGACCCCCCCACTTTTTGCCACACTACTGATGCACTTTGACTTGATGTGCCCTGGGTCCCTGGCAATCCGATTCCCAGGGCCTATGTTTTTTCCCAAAACTGTACCTTGTACCCCCAATTGGTTCCTATGTGGCCACATGTCAGTTCCTTGTAAAAGTTACCATGGGTACCAAGGGCACTGTGGCCAGGGAAGGCCTCTAAGGGCTGTAGCACTTATTGTGCCACCCTTAGAGACCCTGTACCTTTACACACACACACTGCCATTGCAGGCTGTATGTTTTGCTGCAGAGCAAAGTGAAGAGTCGACATGGCACACATTCCTGTGTGCCATGCCTACAACTCACTGCCCTGGCATAGGTCAGCCACCCCTCTAGCTGAGTGCACTATACCAGTGGTAAGGGAACAGGTGCATAAGCCCTGTACCCCTACAGTGTCTATACTAATTCTTAGACACTAAGTGCAGTAATGCCATTAAGAGTATATGATGCTGGCAGTTTGTCATTACGAACTCCACAGCACCATAATGGCTTTACTAAAAACTGGGAAGTTTAGTATCAAACTTCTCAGCACATTAAACCCACACTGATGCCAGTGTGGGCTTTAATGAAAAATGCACTCAGGGAGTATCTTAGAGATGTCCCCTGAAAAACGACCAGCCTCTGGTGGGTTCCCTGACTAGTACACACCAGCCTGCCACCACGAGACATGTTTCTGGACCCCTGGGGTGGGAGCCTTTGCTCCCTGATTTACAGAAACAAAGCCTTTCCTGGGCGGAGGTGGTCACACCTCCCCCAGGCCAGGAAGAGCCATCTGTGGAAGGGGAGCTTCAAAAGCCTTGCCACCTTTGTAACGCGACCCCCAGCCTCTCCTGCTATCAGGAGCAGGCCCCCTTCTGGTCTCTCCTCCTTTTTGGCAGGAAGAAAGGAGGGAAAAATTAGAACAGCCCAGACGGTGTGCCCACCTCTGCCAACCTCACCCCTCAGGTGGGGGAAGAGAGGTAAAGCCCACTCTTCAGTGCCCGCCATCTTGCAGATGGCAGGCACTCTCCAATCAGTATTAGGGATTGTGCCCACTCCCCCAAGTGGGGTGAGCACACCAAGGGTGTAGTCACCCTAAGGTCAGTAACCCTTTGGCTACTGACCTCGAGACCCCTAAAACGCCCCCTAAATACAGTATTTAGGGGGCAGCCCCGAACCAAGAAGACAGTTTCCCGCAACCTATGAAGAAGGACAAAAGACAACGCCCAGCAGAGGAGACTGCAGAGAAGAACTGACTTGGTCCCAGCCCTACCGGCCCATCTGCAGTATCCAGAGATCCTGCGCCAAAAGTTGCCTTGTCCTCCTGCCAGCGACCTCCAGAACCCCTGGGAGGACTGACTGCCTTCAACAAAAACCGGATCTCCTGTGAACAGCATCTCTGTTCAAAAGAAACTCCCAAGACAGACTGAGCCTGCAGAGGACAAAGAAACCTGACGCCTGGAACCACCACTGCACCCGACGCCTACGGCCCGAATCCGGGTGACCCACCGGTCCCAGCGAGGTCCCCCAGCGCTCTGGAGTCCGAGTCCACCATAGGTTGACCCCTCCAGGACTCCCTGACGTCGCCTGTAGCCTCTGCACGGAGACCCCGCCCCCACACCGCGAGTGGCCCAGTAAGGTGAAATCCGACCTCAAAAGACACCCCTGCATCCAGCCGCCCTGCGCCCTGGAGAAGAGAACCCGAGGTGCACCTACGTCCCCGAGCCCTCCAACTTACCTGCCCAGCTGTTGGTTCCTCCCGGAAGTCTTCCTGGACTGAGCCTGCAACCAAAATCCAAAACTGGCAACTCCCATTGAAAACAGGGCACCCGTCGCCAAAACAGTATTCTGCACCCAGCCGCCCCTGCGGGTGCACCTTGTGTACTAACTCGGATCCCCCCTTGCCCTGAGCCTAACACCAGGAGCTTTGCTCCCAAAACCTTGTGGCCTGCTCTTGAACAGCCCCCATCCGGAGGCCCCTTATCCCCCATTGGATAACATTGGTCCTCAGCACTCTGCACCTGGCCACCCTAGTGCCGCTGAGGGTGCTTTGAGAGCGCATCCGTAACCCTGGGGGGGAACCCTGGTTCTGACCCCAGAAAACCAACTCCCAAACCTAAGTACTTACTTTGAAACCGATAACCTAATTTCCTCCCATAGGACTGCATTGACTGCTTTCTTGTGAAAATTGTTGTGTGTAGAGTTGGTTTTGTATGAAAACTTGAAGAACTGCAATATACAAAAACTGCTTTACTTACCTTTTCTCTAGGAAATGTCCCAGTGTGATATCCAGGCATATCACACTGAGTAGAAAAAGTAATACATAAAGTAATCTGTAAAGTAATCAAAAGTAATGTAACAGTAATTTCAACTGAATTCAAAGTATTTACAAACCTTTAACGAAGTCATTTTCATCAGCTTGCTTGTATTGTTCAACCTGCCTTGAAAAGTACCATTTAGACTTACCTGTGCCAGGCTTGCTTGGTTCTAGAAAATAAATATAACTAAATAATATTTTTTATACAAACAAATAGGTCTGAGTTCAGTCTTTGAGGGTGTGACATCATTTCTTGCCTGAGTGTGTACAACAAATGCCTAACACTTCCCTCTGATAAAGCCTTAATGCTCGCCCACACTACCACAAATAGAGAGTAAGTGCTATCTACTTTTTCCTCTGCCTACCTTTGGGATTCCACTGGACTCTGTGCACACTATACCTCATTTTGGTATAGTATATACAGAGCCAGCTTCCTACACTAGCTTCATCCACGTGAACCGGAATGGTTACAAAGATCACGGGTCCTTTGTGCTTTTGGAAGTCAGATCAGTTGCCTGTGACGCAACAATCCAGTAGTAGCCTGCCCTTGCTCAAGCACAACCACTAATTTTCCAAGCCTAGGACAACTCTACCCATGGTTTAACCTCAGTAGTGGTCTAAGGCTTTAAGAGACGGGAAGAATGAACATGCGCACATGTTCTATAAAATCGGATTTGGGGCTGTTTAGCTACCACCAGGATTAGATTTTTTTTTTTATTACAATAGAAGAGAAAGGCAGCCTAACCTGAAGGCTAGCTTGTCTTTAATACAATTCCCTTTTTGTTTTTATATCAAAAGGTGGAAAAGGAGTCTTCACTATAGTCCTACCCAGAGTTCTTTCTCACAAAACTAAAGAAGGACTACGACGAAAGCTCCCAAGCCACCCGACCTTTATTTGTATTGCAATTGCATTTTTATTAATGCTTACCACCTCTGAGATGTGTTGGAGCACTTTTTCGGTGAGTAGCATGCTACTCTGGGTACGAATAGCTAGTGGTAAGCCCATAAGTTAAATTGAGGCTTTCCATCTGCAGTCTTTAGATAGGAAACCATATCCTGCTTTAGTTTAGGATTCTTGTGGTTGAAGTTAACAGGTTTTAGTCTTCTGCTCTCATGATGAACATTGTCATGCATTCCACCAGAGGCGCTTAATGTGATTGAAATTAAATTACATTTCAGGTTGGCTAGGTCATAAGTTAGGCAGATAGGTTAAAATCTTTGTTCTGGAAATTGGAATTTGTTATGTTATTAATTAGGTGGATAAGTCAGAAACTGAGTTTCATCAATGTACTAGATAATTACTCTCAATTAAGTACAATGGTAGGAGATGGAAATGTTGTTGATGGTAAGATTGGTGGAGTCCGCACATAAGTAGGAAAACAATGACAGACGTCCTGGGTGTCATGTTATGGTGGGCAATACATATAGGGCCCGAAACGCAGAAGCCACATGATGTAGCACATAGGGTAGAGCAAGTGAAGGAAGGTAGGTAGGGAAAGAAAAGCGTGCAAAGGGAAATCATGCTCCTTTCCATGTACGGTCTTAAAGGATGGCCACTGCTTGGAGGGAGAGAGGGAGAGAGAGTCTATATATATATATACACACACTTATGTATATAAATCTCCACCATGAAATTTGGAACCATAAAAAAGACGAATATGAAACAGAAGTGCCGTTCTAACCTCTGCACAGTCCTCAAACCTATATATATACACACATATATATATATATATATATATATATATATATACATATACATATATATATATATATATATATATATATACACACATATATACACACACACGCACACATTTAGTAAGCTAAGTCGATAGGTTTGAGGACTGTGCAGAGGTTAGACCGGCACTTCTGTTTCATATACGTCTTTTTTATGGTTCCAAATTTCGTGGTGGAGATTTTGCCCAGTTGGGTAGACCTGGAACATGAGCAAAAGAAGATATAAAGAGATGACTAACTCTTCAGGCTGGATAGACCATTTTGTTACGGTTGACTTGAGCTAGGCATTGGGCACAGCATTTGTCATGTCTCTTTTCTTCAACTTGGAGAAGTAGTGGGGGCGGGGGTGAAAGCTAGCTGCAGACACCTGCTGATAACTGTAATGACATATTGTACGGATGTTCCCTGGTAAACAACATGTTGGGTGTACCCAGCTCTTGACCATTAATCTAAGCTCAAGATAGTTCTCCATGGCTTTCAGCCTTAATTTAGCTGCCTATTCAGAATAACTTGTGGTACCATCTTTTCCCATCTTGTACTCTGGAATTATTAGATATGGTGCTAGTCTGAAATGCAGGAACCTGGGTAGGAAGTATTTGGCGATTCGTCTGCAAGAATGTAGGACCATGATAGTTTATCGCTCCATGAGTGATGTTCGATATCTTGAAAGATTTTCTTACTTGCAGTAGCCAGTGAAGGACTATTGAAATGGAGATGTGTTGTTTTGCGTCTTTACATGTAGAAGTAGTCGTGCTGCGGAGTTCTGAATTCTCTGCAGCCTTCCGATCATAGAGTGTCGTATTCTTGAATCTGCCCTTTAGCACAGTCCAATTTTAAAATGATGAAAAATGATGTTTGTACTTTTTTGTTGAAATCCAAGATACGGGAAGATGCTTTGAAGTGGGTTAATGGTGCAAAAATTGCATTTAGACAGTTTCTCTACTTAGGCTTTCATGGACAGTGTAGACAGAATACATGATCATTCCAAGATTTTGTACATCTTCGCAGCGGCGGTTTCTTCATTTGGGCGTGGGGGAGTTGCCCCCCTGCCCCCATATTAAGTAATTTCATAACTTCTAATTCCCAGATAATTCCAATCTATTGTTTAACAGCCGCAGCTGCGTAGTGCCCGGCACATCTCACGGGCAAACTTTTCCGTTTTACAGTGTAGTCTGGAGTCAGGTGAGGGCGGGCTGAATGGCCACGTCAGTGTGACACAGCTGTGCCTCCTTGGGGTGAAGTGCACGTGTCGGATTGGACGGGTACCTTGCTCTGCCCAGCCCGGCATGCTCATTTCAACCCTCGCCTACCTGCAATGCTTGGAGCCGGGTGGGGGCTGCATCCACAGCCCCTTAGTCTACAAAGGAGTGTTATCAGCCCCTCACCCAGCCAATCCTTGTGCTGCTTTCAGCAGCCTGTAGATTGGCTCAGGAGTCGCGAGGACAGAACTGGAGGGCCGAGCTGGAACAGTGAACAAGGAAAAGTCACAAGTGTTCTCCTCTCTGTGACCGCCTCCACGATGGACCGGACCAGATGGTGTGTGCTTGCTCATTTTTGTTTAAAAAACGAAAAAAAGTACCTTTTGGGTGCCACCCTCACTCTGTGTTTCCTCTTTCACCGAACCGGTTTTTCCGTGGCAGCATAGGCCGTTTGCCGCCTTCTTCCAAATGTAGTTTGCTTGAGCATTTATTTCTATGCTCCTAGTGTGTTTGGCTATGTAAGGAACTTCTAGTCATCCCACGGGCTGAGAGAGAGCAGCTGTAAGCCTCTAAACTGAGGAACTGCACTATACTTACTATCTCTCTCAATTCAAGTACATGGGTCTGCAGTCTCGTTGTCCAATGTCTTCCTTGTGTGATCATTATTACAATGGCGGGATTCACGGCGGCCCGGACTTGCAGTAAACAAACATTTTATTTCAAACACTTTTGATGCCCAGTGTCCCACTGTCTCTTCAGCTCATTTTTATACCGGAATATGAACGGTCTGAAAAACGGCATATTTTACGTAATCTATTGCAAATATTCAGAAAGATCCATGTGAAAAGCAAATACATGCAGAGTACAGTGAGATATTGTAAATATTAAGTAATATATATTAAAAATCAATAGACGCTAGTGTCTCTTTATTTAGGACAGCATTTACACAGCAGGCTGTGCAAAGATAACTGCAGACCACAGATGGAGAGAATCACTGTACAATATCTCAAGGCCTTCATCAGAAACTTATCATGAGCCCCGCATTCACGAAGGAGCCCACCCGGTATCCCCTTCAAACCAAAGCTAGAGTACAGATGCAAATCCCATATAAAACTTTAGCATCCCTTCAGAACACCTGGGTTTTGGGCTGATTTATGTGCAATGATACAATTAAATGCAATTATTGTCTCAGATTGTTTTCTAGAAGAGAGACCCCCCCTGAATCCCTCTCAAGGACATGCAGCTTATTCACTTTACTCACTACCTTGGATCAAAGGCATTTTATTTCGCCTCACCACTTTCCAAGTCCACCAGCCGCCACTGCTCTTCAGCTATTTTTCGTGAAGGTCCCAAGCTTGTCCAGCCAGAAGGTTAACGGATCAAAACATTTCTATTTACCACAGGCATTTTTTTTGAGGCTTTGAGTTGGAGAGGATGCCATGTCATCCTTTGATGTATGGCTATAAAGCAGTATTTACATTTTGATTTTCTTATGTCTTTAAGGTTTTTCCGATTTTAGGATTATCTGTGTATCCATTGCATCATTCTAGCAGGTGAGGTCATATCTGATGATTAGCTCTGCTAATGGTTTCATGTAAATGCAGAAGAAATGTGATAGATCCTTGTGGAACTCCGTTGTTTCTTACAAAGTCACGATGTGAAAGTGAGGGGTGTGAATTAAGTTAGCCCTGCTGTGTACGTAGGATGAAATCCAAGCAAGAATTGTCCATTGAATGCCAACTTCTTTGAGTTTGCGAATGAAGGTTTTGTGATGCATCGTGTCAAATGCTGCCGATAGAACCGAAAGTAGTAATGCAGCTACCCTGTTATTGTATACCGAGTCTAGGTCATTCATACAGCAATTAGGGCTGATTAGTGCCTTTTCCTGGGCGAAATCCAGTTTGGTTGTCTGATAGTAAATAATTTTCTTGTATGAATTTTGTGATCTAAAGAAAATCCCCTCTTCCCATTAGTTTTCCAAGGAAAGGTCAATTAGTGATCGGTCTGTAATGGTAGGGTTTTGTTCAACTATTTTTCTTGTGAGTAACAGATGTCCTATGGAAAGTGTCCTGTGGATAAATTGTTATCGGTTATGTTTGTGACTGGGATAGCTGTCAATGTTGATAGAATAATCTGGAAGATTTGTTGAGGGCAAGGATCTGATGGGCAGCCAGCTGGACCACTAACTTTTACCAGAGCTTGAAGTTCTGCCCTTCTGATTTCTTGAAACGATGCAAGGGATAGGGAATGTTTTTTCTGTCTTGGTTAGTAAATGTTGTACAGTAAGGGGGCAACTGAATTTCTTGTTTGCTAATTGTGAGTCTAGTATGCCTGCTTTGGTTATGTGGTGAGCCACTAACTCACTGCAGAAATCTTGAGAGACAAGAGTGGAATCTTGACAACTTTATGGATTGCAGAATTCTGATAGAATGTTCTAAAATTCCATGGCTGGATATTTGGCATTGTTGATACTCTTTGACTAGTGGTGTTTTCGAGCCTTTTTTCTGTATGATTTGTACAATCTGAGGTGTCTGTGTGGACACCTTTTGCCCTGAGAGCTCTTGGATTTACACCAGGTAAGCTGGAGTGATCAGAATTGCCATTTTATCTTCTTCTCTCTTCATTCATCCAAGGAGCTCTCTTTCTCTCTTTGTTTTAGTCTGAGATTTTTTCAGAATGAATGTGTCTAAGGCTGAAGTGATCTATACATAAAGTTTCTTTACAGAGTTTATTGTATCTAACTGGGTGTTTACAGTTAGTTGTGATTCTAAATCGCCCATGTTCAGTTTGTTCCAAAGTTTGTATGTTGTTGTGCATGAAGGGATTTTGTTGAGATTTTTTAAGGATCCTGAGAAAAGGTGAAGATATGTTGATCGGGCCATGTCAATAGAGTATTTTCTTGAATAGTGATTAGCTCTGGATTGCAGAAGATGGCATCTTGAGTCTGACCTATGTCAATTAGCTCTTGAGACAATCTGTGTAGGCTGTGTTTGTTTAGAGCTAATAGGAATATTTCGGTTACCTAAATACATATAGTATTTAGTTGACAGGCCAGATTACTGTGTTACAAAAAGGGTGTTTTTAAAGGCTCCATTGCGGAGGGGATGGGGTGGTCTATACAGCTGAATGAAATTGCAGGTGAATGTAGGACTGCTGTGCATCTAATAGAAAAGCCTAGTATTATATGTATTCCATTCTGGTGGCTATTTGTGTCTCCCTAAAGACCATGGCCAATCTGCCTCTTTCTTTTCTAGTCAGTTGTGAGCAATGGTTCGATATCCTGATGAGATGTGTTCACAAAGTATTGGTGCCTTTCCCAATTATGTTTCTGCTGTAAAGAATACATCTGGATCGGAGTCCGATTGTACAGAAAACAAGTAGCCTTGGCCTGTTGTCCAGTTTAAAGGCTCACCTGTTTTGGATTACATTTTGTACAGAGTTTCTAGCCCATGGACCATTCCAAGCCCAAACAGGCAGCACTCTTAACCTATCACCCTTTACATGGGCAGCCTAAGGGTCTTAAGTAAGAGGGGGATGTCCTAGTGATTTAGGTGATCTTGGTCTAAAGCGAGCTCCAACCCTAGTGTATCGGGTGATCCTGGTCTAATTGGGGCACTACCCCAGGTGAATCATATGACAAACAAACCCTCTGATAAACAAAAACCGGACTTACTGTATCAGAGGCAGTGAGCTTTCAACAGAGACCTCTTCATTTCTTTATCAGGGTTTATTGAGCTTATGCTGTAGGTATTAGCACAATAAATCCAGACCTACTGGCTTTTCCAAAGCTTAATATGCTTAAGTACAAGTGTGTCTACGCTCACATCTAGCACACAACGGTGCACAAGAGATTAGATTTCTCTGAAAACACTGGAGACACGAGATCGTGCTGGAGTATAGACACACACTTCCTCCAGCACCTTCAATCTTCAGGAACAAGCAACCGGCTCCCCGTTGTTGCATGCAAATCCACCCACACCCACCCCTCTTGCACAATCCCACCTCCTACTCTTGGATTACTCCTGCACAAAAGTTTCCCTGATCCAGCATCACTGGTCCTATATGACAGAGGAGATGGACACATGTGTGGTTTTAACTTGAAGAACAACATTTGACCTTTCCCAGAAGCACTCTCACTGTGCTGGAGAAGAAGCAGGGAGGGGGCGAAACAACTCATGCACGACACATCTCTTCCCAGCTTTGGTAAATATTCTATCCTCACCAAAAGACAAGTGGAATAGACCCCGAAATGACTAAGGTTGAAAACTAGGCATGGAGGAGCATGCAAAGTGGGATTAAACCCACCTGGATAAATCTTGGGAATGGGAGAATGGTCCCCCTTCTCTCAGAAACTCCAACTAGAGCACAATCCGTTTCATGCACAATCTAACCATGGCAGGACCCTCTACCTCCAATCCTCTTAATTACACCAAACTCATCTACTGTATATTCATGACACCCTGGTTCCACCCATGAGAAAAGAGTTAATTCTCGTGATTAAAGACAGGGGATCCCCTCCACGGATAAAGAGCACAAAGCACTATCCCACTTGGGTACTCCGCTATGGTGGGAGTCTTCTTTCATGCAGATCAGCTCATGTCAGCTCCATTACCCGCAGCCAGGCCTTCCCCAGACAAAAAATCAATACATTACACCCAAAATAGCTTAGAATGCATATCACGATGGACCCCAGAGATGGTGACTGTGATGCTGTAGCAAAGGGCTTACAGATTACTTCCTTCATTAGATCCTAAAAGTGAACGCATAAAGAGCGGACCATGAATATTTATTGGGTTTGCAGAAACTAAAATGCCTCTGTGACATTCTCAGTTGGACTTTTGATCTGGAAGCTTGTAAACCTTCAAAGATTACAAAACGGCATGGTTGGGCTCATCTTCTGTATAAGGCCCTGTGACTACATCAACCCAGCCTTGGCTACCCATAAAGGAATCAACGCAGTTCAAGATTCACTACCTCACCCACAAGGCACTTCATGGGTGCACCATATCACAGCTTTCTAAAGACTTCCCTGAGGAATAAGGATGACTGAAGAGTCTGGAAGTCACACAAAAACGTACTATCCAGTAGCTTTGGTTCTATGATTTGATTGTAGATGACCCATACGCCTCCTAGTACAGGGTGTCTTGCTTTGGAATGTTTCCCCTGTATATTTGAGACTTGAAGAGCACTTACTCAAAGTCCACAGGGGGCTAATGATATCTCTGCAGGTCATCCTTTGGCTAGGCAACTCTCCACCATGAGCTCTTCGCTTTTCTTGGCACTCGTGCATTAAAAAGTTATCTTTCTGCAATACTACCCAATCATGTGCCCAAGACCAGCTCGGAGGGGCAGCAAATCCATGCCAGTGTCTCAGGATAATCACGAGTAAGTAAGGTCCATTTGGATCAATTGTATACAAAAGTATCTCCAGTGTATATCCTGAAATTTTGGCAAGAGCCCGGCCCTCCAAGACCTAGTTTGGATACCTGCTCTTTCTGGCATGCTTCTGGGACAATTTTAAAGCCATTACATCTGCTGGGGGCTGACATGAAAAATTCAGCAATAGACTCAATTTATCTTTATTTGTCCTGTCCTAGCTTATCACCTTACAAACACCCCTGCACCCACTCCCCCTGCGCTCCCACATGTGGTACCTACGGGCGACTCTACAGCTGGACAAAGCGCCATCACTGGCAGACACAGAAACATAGCAATATCAGACACTGCTGCTACTCCAATTAAGGTCACATGTAACCTCACCCCATCCGAACCAAAGGACTCGGATGGATTTTGCCATTTGCAGCAATTTACAATAAATAAATAACTAAAATATATAAATAAATTAATAGTAGCTGTTTGCCATTGCAAAAACAAGAACTGTGAAAAACAGAGGATTAAATCCTCACAGAGAGAGACACGCATCATCTCAGTTCCCTCCCCCACCCCAACACACACCCACACCTTCAATTCTTCTCTATACAGAGTGAAGGGTCTCTTTTTTCCACGCTGGGCCTTTCAGAAAACAAGCACGGCTCCTGCCTGTCCTCGGCCTCTAGCCCAAGGCCAGGCAGCAGAAGACACTGCTTGCCTTTACACCGAGAACACGCAACAATGACTGCGGTTCAGTGGGAGGCTCTGCTGCCCTGGAAGCCCTTCTGAGCGCGCGCCTCTGCTTTCACAGTGAGTCAAGGACTCCTGGCGCGCACAAAGCCATCCTCCGTGCAGAGGGAAAAAGAGTACTCCATGCCGAAAGGCACTCTGGGCCTACGCCCAGCAGAACATTCCACGTGCCGCGCTACTTCCTCCTGTTAAGGTTGCGCGCCACTTCTCGCACTAGCTCCGACGTGCCTGGATTCCATTTATGGTGCTTGCTCTAAGCACGCCACCAGTGGTATTGCTGTCGCATGGTGGCCTCTCACAGGGAAACGAGTAAGTGGTTTCACACGAGTCGCCGGCTCTGCTATGCCTCACCTGACTATGTTCAGGGCGCTCACACGAGACACTGGCCAATTTCAGTCTCTCGCAACAGGGGCCTAGCACTGTCACCAGGCCTGGCTCCAGGAATTTTTATTTGAGTGGGCCAAGGGTGCATTCGGGTGGGTCATTGCAGGCCGATTTCTCGCTTATATATCTAGCCAGGCCTGCTTCAGGGACCTCCTTTATCTCTACTTAGTCTTACAGGGCCCAGTAAAACGCACCCTTTTCCAAATCCCTTTCTGAATGTTATCACAAAAAAAAAAAGTTTTTTTTTCCATGTAATGTCCCTTTGATGGGAAGAGACGGTTTCTGAGGTGGAAGTATCAGGCAAGTGACTACTCAGCCTCCCTCTGTGCGACCCTTTAGGGAGAATCCCTCTTCATTACTACCTCCACCTGACCCCGGACTCTGCAGCGCACTCCCTTCCAGGCTTGATTATCCACTTTTCTACCATCCCTCTCCAGTGCACCTTATCTCACAGCTGACCTTGGGCCCAGCCCCATAGCCACAACGCGGTTCCAGTTTCATTATTCCCCAAACATTAGTAAAATCACCTTCAAACTTAAAACATTGAATATAGCAGTAAATATATTTAGCACGCACTTTAAAATATGTTCCACAGTTGCCCTAATGACCTGGCTGCTAATTAAATAAACAAAAATAGAAAGGCCATGACAGGGCCGGCTTTAGCACTGGTGCGAAAGTCTTTTTTGGTGCCCTACCAATGACCTCTTTCTCCGTAGAAACCTTTACAACCACTCTCCAACAGTGCCCTTCATTTCTCCGAAGCCCGTCCCCCTCATGACCTCCTCCTCAGACTCCCTCACTACCACCATCCACCAGTGCGCCTCATCTCTCCGTAGCTCTCCCCCTCCACCCCATGACCTCCTCATCAGATTCCCTCACTGCCACCCTCCAACAGTGCCCCTCATCTCTCCAAAACCCCCTGGTCTAGACAAGCACAAACTCAGGATTTAAAGAGTACTCCATTGGTTGGGTGTTGGCTGTACTGATAAACATGTATACCTGCCCAAACAAACTCTATTTATCAGCATAAGAATAATGAAAGACTGGGGAAGTTCAAACTATATCACAACACAATTCAAAAGCAAAGTTCTAACTATACCATTCAGGTTTGTATGCAGCTCTTTGATGACAGTTCATAGGTAGTCACTGTCCTATGTTAGGATTGTAACTTCTGAACTGCAAGTAACACAAGGATCTCTGTGACAAAGGCAGTAACCCACTGAGCTATCCACCTAAAAAACAGTTTATCTGCATTTCAAAACTACCAACAGACAAATGATTGCTCTCCAGCAGGATCATAAATCACAAGAGGTATCTGGACATTTGTTATTGTTATCTTGCATCCGTGGCCGAGTTGGCCATGATAATGATAAAAACTGTTTTAATGAAGCATACAGGAAGTATGTGTCTAGCTGGGCCTTAAATGATTTTAAAAGTAATAACAAATAGCCATAAAGTCTCTTACCTGCTCGGTTCCTCGAACTCTGCAGTCACAGCCCGATCTGATAAGCAGCTGCAGGGGTCACACAGGATAAACAAACTTCTTTTCTTCAGCACAGCGCTGAGTAGAAAAGGAAATATCCACGCAGCCTGTGCCAAAGAAATAATTTGTCCCCTTCGCCATGCCCTATTCTACCTGCACGAGTGGGCGGGGATATAGCCCATCTTTCTAAAAAAGGAGATGCGTGATTGGGGGTGCCTGTGAGAGAGAGCCCAGGCCCAATCAAGCAACTCCTAGAACAGGAAGGAAAACAACGTTCGGAGGAAGGTTTTAAATTAAAGTGGCCATTTTCTATTGGCCTTGAAGCCGTCACTGCAAGGGCCAAGGCTCATGTTTGGGTGGGCCAGGTTCATGTTTGGGTGGGCCTGGCCCACCCGGCCCACCCGCTAGAACCGGGCCTGACTGTCACATGAGACACTGGATCTGTCCCTCGAGACAGTTCACTGCCCTGGTCTCTTGGCGTAATCACAAAAAATGCTGACCCAGCTTGGTCTCACGGTAAAGGGACAGCACCATTTGACTAGACACTGGCTCTGATCCATCTCTCCCAACAAGGGTACAACGTTGACAGAAAAAACACATCGTCAGATCTGTCTCTCGCGATGAGGGTCCAGGGTGCTTCCATGAGACCGTGATCTATCTCAGTCTTGCGACAAGGGGGGCCTACTGATTTCCAACATGCCAGAGGCGCAGTTCACTCCCAGGGTGAAAGGAAGACGAGGACACGGCAACTTAAAGGTAAGGGAGTAGTTTATTCCCACCGACAACCTCCAGGTCCCGGCAGCAACTGCCGCTCATGAACCCGACACTCTAAAGTGGAACCCCTAACAGCAGCACGAGCTGACAACAGGTAATTCCCAACACACCCCCCTTCCTTCACACATTACACAAGAAGTAAAAGGAAAACAGGATAAAGAAAACAAAATAAGGAAAACAAGTGCTGAAATAAAGGCTAACAATAGATGAACAGAGGACACATTAACGCATATCATAATCAATGAATCTTTTAGGCAAAGATCTAAATCTGGTAGATGCACCTCTAGAATTGACATATTTGCGATGAACAGTTTCTTTACCGTGAATACTTGAAGGCCTAACATAATTATGAAATCTTACAGGAACAGATTTCAATCTCGTTGACGCACCCCTAGGAATGACCAGATCCCGAAGAACAGTTTCCTTGCCTTGATCAACAGAGGTCGTATCAGTCAAAGGATGATGAACCCCAAACCTCCTGTTGACATAGCTGAGCATTGACTCAGGCACCTTGGAAATAGCACACTTGTTCCACACTTTTCCGTTCTCCAACACCACTACACGATCCTTCACCACAGACACTCTTTTGGGAGCTGAAAAACGAGACTCCCCCTTGCGAAGGAGACCAGGTTTTTTAATTCTCACCCAATCCCCTGTCTTGACGGACAATGAATGATCGACCTCAGACCTGGTACTATACTTAGCCTGAACAGCCACTCTGACATCAGTTACTTTGGATAGTTTTTCAAGATCCACCTCCCTCCTAGACATCCATTCCTTATTTAACTTGGAACCAGCTATTCTCCCTCTCAACAAAGTAAACGCAGCGATGCCAGTGCTGACATGGAGGGTAGTTCTTACAGCCCACAACATGTCACTCACTGCTTGCCGACACTGTAATCCATTTATTAATGCCAGCTGCAAATGTTCCTTGACAACACGATTGAAACGCTCAACCAGGCCATTACTACGGGGGTGATAAAGAGAAGTGAGTGTGTTTGACACCAATTTCCTTAAGAAACACCTGCATCTCACCCGAAACCAGCTGGGTGCCATTGTCTGATACTAATTCTTCAGAAAACCTTCTCTGAGGAAAACGTCCTGCAAAAACTTGATGACTGACGAAGAGTTAACATTCTCGACAAATCTTACCTCAGGCCACTTTGACATATAATCAATCAAGACAAGAGCGTATTTAGGAGAACTCCCAATGAGCCCAAAAGGCCCCGCAATATCAAAAGCCAATTTGGTCCACGGAATATTCTTCACAACAATAGGTTCAACAGGTGAAGGATGTGTCACTTGGGATTTATCACTTGTAACACACGTGCAACAATCTCTAACAAAATGTTCTACATCCTTGTCCAGAGCAGGCCACCAGAAATCCTGTCTTATCCTACGCTTCATCGCCCGTATACCAGGATGACCCTCATGAGCCAAAATTAAAATCCTCCTGCGTAAGGACATGGGAACAACTAACAATCCACAACGTCTTAATGCGCCATTGACCACAGACAATTCATCCTTAATCTTCTTATAAGGAACCAGCTCGGAGGGACAATCTTTGTCACTGGGCCACACACTGGCTATGAGATCAATGACCCTGACCATATCCATATCTTCCGACACGCATTCCAACCATTCACGCTCCAACAAAGCCCCACCAGTAGTATCCTCCAGTGAACAGACCGCACACACCATTTCTAAATCATCACACTCCTCAGCCTCAACACCATTACTTGAAAGAGGTAGTCTAGATAAGCAATCAGCCACAAGATTCTTGGCCCCTGCCACATACTCAAGACGATACTGAAATTCTTGCAACCTGTATTGCCATTTTGAAATGCGTGGTGTGGCTCTCCCACCCCCTTTGGTAGTAAACAAATCGACCAAAGGCTTATGGTCGGTTCTAAGAATGAATACATTTCCCCATAGGAAATTCCTGAAATGTTGAACACCCCACCACAATCCCAAAGCCTCTTTTTCGATAGTCGAGTAAGTGCTCTCAGCGCCTCTCAGAGTCCTAGAAGCAAAACCAATGGTTTCTTCTCGACCTTCACTCCTCCTTAGAAGCAATACTGCTCCCAACCCCACATTACTGGCATCAGTAGACACGATGCACAAATCATTTATGTCGAAGAGTTTGAGTGGACGAGCATGCACAATTTCTTGTTTGATGGATTCAAAATTTTCATTACAAAACATGCCACACAAATTTAAGATTTTTCTTAAGTAAATTGCACATGGCAGCAGTTTTTGTGGAAAAATTGCTGACAAACTTGGCATAATATTCCACCAGACCTAAAAAGGAACGAAGTTGGTCTTTGTTCGTAGGTATGGGCGCATTCTGGACAGCTTCAATTATTTTTAGCTTGGGTTCAATGCCTTTAATCGAAATATGATGCCCAAGGTAATCAACACCTTCCTGCAGAAATTTGCACTTGTCTGCCCGTAATGTTAACCCACTAGATCTAATTATAGTTAATACTAGTTTAACTCTCTCATCATGTTCAGATTCGGATTTCCCATAGATTAGGATATCGTCTTGGAAAAATGCTACCCCGCTTATATCCTTGAACAACTTGGTCATTAGTCTTTGAAAAACAGCTGAAGCTGACGCAAGGCCAAAAGGCATGCGAATATAGCGATAGGCACCCTCGGGAGTGACAAAGGATGTTAGATGTCTCGATTCATTACACAACTCAATCTGATGGTACGCTGAAGAGATATCCAAAGAGGAGAAATATCTGGCACCTTTCAGAGTGGACAACATCTCATTTATGTTGGGTAGTGGTTGACGATCAATCCAGATGTTGGCATTGAGGTCTCTCAGGTCAACACACATGCGAAGAGACTTGTCAGCCTTACGTGCTAAAACAATGGGAGCCAACCACTCTGAACCTTCGATAGGTTCAATGACCCCCGCACTACATAGTCGTTCTAACTCGCATTTAAGTTCGTTGCGTAAACTCAAGGGTACCTTCCGAACTTTGTGGGCCACAGCTTTTGCACCGTCTTTTAAAATGATACGATGTTGAAATCCTTTGAGTTTTCCTAGATTAGCTTGGAATACCTCTGGAAAAATGTGTGCCCACTTGTTATTGGAAACCTGAGAAATACTACCCGTAGTTAGGACATTAGGCTTGTGGTGACATAACGAATTACGGGACACAACCATATCGGGATGATTGGGGTCTAAGATGATGTTAAGAGCACCTTGTTCATCCCACCCCAGCAAGTTTGTACCTTCTTTAACCACGAATACAGTTCCACCAGCTTGGTCGGTGTCAAAAGCCAAATTCGCGGAGAATTTTCCAATGACATCGACTCTCTTGTCCCCATATGCGAAAATTTTGATATTCGACTGTTCCAAATGGGCATCAGCCAATTTACCAAAATCACTCGCATTGATGAGGGTAAACGGTGAACCTGAATCAGCAAGAAACCCAAGAGAGGTGCCGTTAACAAGAATCTCACAAGAAGGAGATTTCCTTTTCTGCGATCCCCTTAATAAGGATAACTCAACTACACCTTCATCTGTTGGTGAGGAAGATGATAACATCAGTAACTCATAACCTTCCTCGTCAGAATCAACTGCATTTACTTCAATGGCCTTTACAACACGAGTCTGGTCCTTCTTGGTAATGACGGCTTTGCACATTCTAGAGTAATGACCCTTTTTTCCACATTTGTAACATGTTTGATTAAGAGCAAAACAAAACCTGGCATTGCCTAAATGTAATTTGCTCCCACAACGAAAACACATAGTCTCATTCTGTTTACCCCTAGAAACAGGAGTGCTTTGTTCAGGTTTGTCTCTGGAAGGAAAAGTGGTCGATGGATTAGGTAACACGCTTTTTGGTCTGGAGACAGGTTTAGTATTAAGAACCTTAATCTCATTGGAAGAAACACAATTGCTCATTTCTTTCATACAAAGCAAGGAATGCTCAACACTCCTAGCTAGTGTGAGCGCAGTTTCTAAATCAGGATCGTCGGAAGACAAAAGTTTTTCCTGAATTTTCTTGTTGGAAGTTTTCTCAATCAACTGGTCACGTATGATCTCATCTCTAAATTCCCTATAGTTGCAATTGACTGCTAACATCCTAAGAGCAGTCACAAAGTCATCGATTGACTCACCCGGAATTTGAGCGCGTTGGAAGAATTTATGCCGTTCAAGGACTATGTTCCTCTTGGGACTGAACCTTTTGTCGAGTCTCTTAATTACAGTTGCGTAATCATCGACAATGATTGAATCACCACTATCGCCACTTACCAGCGTACTGACTGTTTCAAGACGTAACGTTTTTAAAATATTTCTACCCTCTGCACCTAAATTGTAAACAAGGAGTGACTTTTTCTTCTTGGAGGTGAAAGTTTCTCCATCAATGGCTTCAAGATATGCTTCGAAAGTGTCCTTCCACTGCTCCCATTGAACAGGAGGTGAACCAGCAGACTGTAAAAACGGTGGAGGGGCAGATATGTGATCCATGGCCGAATGTGGGTGAGTTGCTGCCTCAACCAATTCAAAACCAAAGGTAAAACAATAAAAGAAGTGAGCTTGCTGAGTACAAAAGAGAAAAAAAATATATGCTCTGAATAAAATGCACCAAGAGTCTGGAATGTACAACGAATGCGAGCGAGATGTCACCACAAATCAATTGACACAGACCGACCCAGCTGACATTCATTGCGAAAATTGTGCAAGATGCCGACACAGCTGACATTCATTGCAAAAATTGTGCAGGAGTGCACATCACCAGATGCCCAAGACAGTTCCTTCATATTTAATCATAAAATATGGACAGTACCAGATAAGGTGTGCGCATCACCGGACGCGCTGTGCAGGAAGTTATCCAGATGTGCAGGTCCGCTTTTCATGCAGGTATGATATGGAAGATGCACTCACAGGCAAATGAAAATGAACGGCCTGACTTAAAGATGGCCGCTGGACGTGGATGCCCAAGACAGCTCCTTCATATTTAATCATAAAATATGGACAGTACCAGATAAGGTGTGCGCATCACCGGACGCGCTGTGCAGGAAGTTATCCAGATGTGCAGGTCCGCTTTTCATGCAGGTATGATATGGAAGATGCACTCACAGGCAAATGAAAATGAACGGCCTGACTTAAAGATGGCCGCTGGACGTGGATGCCCAAGACAGCTCCTTCATATTTAATCATAAAATATGGACAGTACCAGATAAGGTGTGCGCATCACCAGACGCGCTGTGCAGGAAGTTATCCAGATGTGCAGGTCCGCTTTTCATGCAGGTATGATACGGAAGATGCACTCACAGGCAAATGAAAACGAACGGCCTGACTTAAAGATGGCCACTGGACGTGGGTACGCTTGGCATCACCGACGTGACGCGTCAGACCTCAGAGACGCTCTAGTGGTGCGCGCACACTCGGGGGCTCGAGCGCATGAAGAAATGTCTCAAATTAGCCCCGATTCTTTACTTTCTTCCACCAACCTTGCGCAGAAACAGCAACATCAGGACGATGGGCAGCGGAAACCACGAAACGCCTGACGGACCAATCACCAGGTTTCGGAAAACGAACCAAGGAAGCGTAGCACGACTTCAGGGGGCCGCAGGGGCGCCCAAAATACGGATCTGGAGGTGTCGGTTCCCGCTCGTCGCCACTGAAAGGAAGACGAGGACACGGCAACTTAAAGGTAAGGGAGTAGTTTATTCCCACCGACAACCTCCAGGTCCCGGCAGCAACTGCCGCTCATGAACCAGACACTCTAAAGTGGAACCCCTAACAGCAGCACGAGCTGACAACAGGTCATTCCCAACACAGGGGCACACAGGTTCAACTGTCTCATGACAGGCGCCCAATGCTACTCCATGAGGTATAGGCCCACCTCTGTCTCACAACAAGCATCTTGTACCAGCCGAAGGGGCGCTGGCACAGTGCCATGCTGAGCAACAGTGGCATATCTCCGTCTCTAACAACAAGGGCCCAGCAGGGTCCAACGAAACATTGGTGCAGCTTTTTAACTACACAAAGGCTTAGCTCCACATCTCTCACCATGGGCCTGGCGCTGTTGCCTGGGGCAATGGCCCCGCTCCATCTCTCGCAAAAAGGGCCCAGCACCATTCCACATGACAAACGCCCAAATCTTTCCCTCATGGCTGGGGCCTAGAGCAGTGCTTTAAATGGGCCGGTACTGTCCAGTACGGAGTACCGGCACTTTTTTATTTAGAGGGAGAGTACCGGTACTTCTCAAGAGAAATACTATACTTTTCATTCGAGAGTACCGGCACTTCTCAGAAACAAGCAGGTACTCTGGTACAGAGTACCTGCACTTCTATTTTTCCATTTCAAGCACTGGCCTAGAGTCATTCCACAAGACAATAGCCAAGCGCGGTCTCTTCAGACAACAGTCTAGCACTGTACTACGAAACACCTTCCGAAAAGTTGTGCATCATGCCACTTCTACGAAGATGAAAATCTCAAGCCAACTAACAAGACATGATCTGGCAACACCCAACGAAATATAGGCCTTCTACCATCCAATGATACACAGATATAGTACTGGTGAATTAGACACGAGCCCGGCACCAATTCAGGAGACTCCTATAAAGGCACCGTCACGCAAGGCAGTGGCTCAGCTTCATCCACTGAGACATAGCCGATACTTTGAGACACAAAAGCCTGGCACCATCTCAGAAGAGACACACAGCACAGCCTGACGAGACAATGGGTAGGCGCAGCTTCATGAGATACAAGCCTAGTGCAGCTTCATGAAACACAGGCTAAGCAAAGCTTCACAAAGCACAAACCAAGCACAGCTTCTTTAGCATGGCACTGTTCCATGAGACACAGCCCTTTAAGAGACTGGTCTTCTGCTGAGTCACTGTTCTGTGGCCACCCCCACAAGACATGGGCCCCACATCATCCCACCAGACATGTGGCAAGTGCCACCGGTGGTAGAACATGAAATTGTAGAGGCATCTATAAAATTTGGTGAGAGGCCCAAAAAACTTTACTGAATCTTGTGGCTTCACATTTCTACAAGGCGACGAGGGCTGAGCATTCCGTCCATCAATTGTTCTTTTTGCATTTGGCACCCCGAGTGGGACGGGTATGCCCAGACGTGGGTCCCGTGCTCACCAAGCCACTGGATTCAAGCTAGCCTGGCTGATGAGGTGGGTGATACCCCGAAACCGGTCCCAGGATGCTCGTTTCCGGTCCAGGTATGACTTGCCCTGGCAGTTCGGGCTGGACTGTTCCATTGGAGAGCAGGGTCAAGACTGATTTGCATATGTCTGGGTCTAAACGGGTGGCAAGGTGGCCAAAAAAAAAAAAGATGGATTTAGGTCCAGATCTCTGTACTGGGGGTGAATGTTTGACATTGTTCAGCATTCCATCCATCAATTGTTCTTTTTGCATCAGGATGTCAGGGACAGACTTAAGCCTCAGTACACATGCAAGATTAGTGTGAGGCCGGTGCCAAAATTCAAAAGTCAGGATACCAGACACAAGCAGGTCAGCACACAGTATAGATGAAAAGGTCTTTACACCCAGCTGGGGACATTCCGTTTCAAATAGCAGAGAAAATCAGAAGTGTGTAGCCCTCCTGGGTCTACCACTGTTAATCATGAACTGTTGTGTACAAATTACAGTTCGAAATAAAATAGAGGGTCCTTCTCAGCCTTGCATGGGTCTTCAAGATTACCCCGAAACACTTCCTTCACTATCCCTGCAAATCTTCTGGCTTCGGATCTCCAGGCAACTGCTACTTTAAGTACATAAAGGCAGTGGGTCAAATGTACTATGATGACATAAAATATATTTTTAAAGGCTGACAGGGATTCTGAAAGCAGCTAGGTGAGCTTCACTGCGGCAAGATCACATTGTGGGCATAAAATCCTGTGGAGGACAATTGCACTGAATGAACAAGCAGTAGTAAAGCAAATAGGTTTAGAAGCTTTATCTACAGTGCTGACAACAGCAACAAAACGGTCTGCTGCCGTGCAAAACAAATAGATTTTTTGTGTACACATTGCATGGAAGATAAATAATTAAAAGTTTCATGACAACATTCAAATGTAAAACAATCCCTCATGGATTCCAATGGAGGCGGAATGATCCACCCAAACAGCTAACAGAAAGGAAATGAGATTGTCAGACAAATCTTGGATAAGCCCATATGAGTATTTCAATGTCTCAAGCCAATTGCTAAAGGTTCCAAGGCAAATAACCGAATGGCTTAATTAGGGTGAATAAATACCCTTTAGATTTCGTACAGAATACAATATGTTTGCTGTGAATGGTGCAAGCGCCATTGCACATCAAACCTAAAAAGAGTTTCTCCAGTAAAGGGAGCCTTCCGACTTTAGCGGTGAAAGATTTCTTCGGATGTTCCCTGCTGGCATAGAGCATCTTGTGGTCAGGATTTTCTCATTAGCGCTAACTTCACAAAATAGACCAGTTGTGTTTTTCAGGCACCCCTTAGATACCAGTACCGGACAATCAAGAGTTCAGGACACCAGGAGGATTCAATGACATCTCGGGACTAGAAGGTCATATGAGCATTTGTTTCTGTGCCATGTCAATACAGATGTCTTAGGATCCTTGAGCATCATGGTTAGGATAACTAGGAGAAATTAAAATGGTGATGTTTTCACCAAAGGGCTCCAGCTAACCAAGACCTCCTTTTGAGTAATATTTTGGGTCGACAGGGCCTCAGATTTTTGTTTCAGGTCCATTGTAAATCAAGGAACGGATCTGGTACAGATGCTTGTAAGCTGGTGAACCTCAACACGGTAAACACCCCTTACTCCGCATCCGTCACCCCGCATGTTGTTACAACGCGGTTGTTACAACGTCCGCGTTGTAACAACGCATACCATTACCCCGCAAGTTGTTACAACGACTTGCGGAGGGGGGAGAAGGTGTTGGATTTAAAATCCAACACCTTCCCTATTGTCCGCACAGACTGGAGTTGGAATAGTAAATTATACTATTCCAACATCCAGCGCCTTCCTCCGCAAGTCTTTGTTACTGACTTGCGGGGTAATGGTATGCTAGTTACAACGCGGTCGTTGTAACGACCGCGTTGTAACAACATGCGGGGTGAGGGAAAGCGGAAAAAAGAGGCATATTCCCTCAACACTGCCCAGTGGAAGTCCCAAGTTGGCATCACAATGTAAAGGAGTAATCATGCAACCAGGAGCAAACAGTGAGCAGGAAGGGGTGAAAGGTCTGCTAAGGTAAGTAAAATATGCTCATTAGACAGACAGAACTGCAGGTGGCTCAAGTGCACTCCCATCACGGTTCTAGTCTACTGAATCTCCTCTTCCACTGTGCATCAATGGCCCTTGCTTGGACTTGCATGATCTCTCGGTCAAAGCCGGCAGGGCGGGTTGGGAACAGTCCTGGAGCTGGTGTCAGAGAAGATAGGAGAGGCTTGGAGACTGTAGATAAAGTCCTTATTCTGCTGTGGTGTTCATTTGATCTACATAAATGCTCTTAGGCAGTCAAAGCAGGTCCAGCTACCCACAGAACTTCTCCGAGCCTGATTCCAATTACTGAAATTGGCATCCTGCTGCTCCATCTATTTATCTTGTTTAATAGAGAATGTTCTTGGGCCCAGCTCCAATTAAAACAGGAGTGAGTTTCAAATTTTAGATGGCCAGTCAACCATGAGACAGACAGGATTTCTGCAGCCACTATTGTTTCCTCCCCTTGGCACCAAAAAAACAGAACTGATAGTCTGTTTTGAGAAGAAAACTGAAGTGTATTTAACCACCTCAGAGACAAACGTCTTGCTAACTCCTTTTAAGGAAGTCTAGCTACAGTGGTCTAAGTTTAGCCAGAGCAGACATACAGACAATGCCATGGTCTATCAATAACTGGATGGAGGTTGTGCTTGATGGCAGGCTCTGGAGATGTTCCACAGACCATTCTCACAGGTGGATAGCACTGAGACATTATCACACACACACACACACACACCCCCACCCCCTCCCCCATACACACACACACAATCCTGGATTTCATCGACATAGGATGATTTTTGGCACTGTGCTTTACGTTCTATATCTAGGGAAACAATTTGCCCACCATGATCTCTTGCAAAATGATAGTTTTCGCCAGTAAGTTGAGCCAGAAGATTTCTTGACTGTATGCTTTGCTTTTTAAATTTTAGGTCAGATGATATTTTAAGCCCCAAATATTCAAAAATCTTAACCTTTCGAAAGAGGCAAGTATTACAGTCTAAAGTTGTTCTTAAATTCACTGTGAGGTTTAAAGGTCATCAGTTTCGTTTTAGTGGTATTAATGGCCAACCCTTGAGCCTACAGAATGTCTCATGTAGATCTAGGGAATTTTGTAGCCCTTGGGGCGTCTTTGAGACCAGCATGGCGAGGTCTGCAAAGAATAATGTGGACATTCCAGAGCCGCCCAATACTGGACCATCACAGATACCAGTGCTCACAAACTGCACTACTTGACTGGCACAGAGTAAAAAGCAATGGTGCGAGTGAGCAACCATGGCACGCTCCTTTTACTAAATATGCCCCAGAGTTTTGAAAACCAGACTGCCATCACACAGTGGCGTAGTCATCATGATGTAATTTTTTTTTTTAATTCACTCGGCCTGGTGGAATCTCTGCTTTACACAGGGACTTTCAGTTAGTGTCTTGAGATGATATCAAAAGCAGACTGAAGGTCAACAAATAACACACAATATGGTGTCACCCTGAAGCCTGAACACTACACATTTTTCTTAAAGTAAGCTCCTGGTCCACAGTGCTAGCTTTTTTTTCCCTAACTCCTGGTTGACAGAGGGAGAGCGCGTTATTTTGCTCTACCCAGGATTTCAGTCTGGTCAGTATAATGCCTGTGATGGAGCTCAGATTTCACCTATAAAATGTATGCATTATTATATGACAAAAAGCTGCACACAGCATTTCTAAAATGGCACACAGATTTTGGTGCATGCAAATGAAAACATGAAAGAGGCCTGCAAATGAAATCATGTAAAACAATGCTCATTTAATTAATCATGGTTGTTTTAATGTGTAGTTTAGATTTAACCTCATTATAGAAATATATATTTAATTTAGATTAATTTAGAAAAAGTATCTTGAACTAGCATATTTGTGCTGAATTAACACGCATTTTTGCGGTGTAGAAAACCACGTGATTTCAGTTTGCTTTAGTAGACTCAGCTTACTGCAGTTTTTGCCCTTGAATATTAGAATGGAATGTGCTCCTCTTCCCTACCAACTTTCAATGAAAGGGCTCTGTTAATAAATCACGCCCTCCTGTTTCCGTCTCTTCGACCTTCACTATGTTGCATATTTTTTTTTGTAGCCTGTTTAAACAGTGGAGTGAAGAGAAAAACTCACAATTAATACTTTTTGTTACAGAAAAATGTAATTGTTTTTAAAATGTAAAAGGATGTGAAGTCATGTAATGAGGAGCACGCCTGATTAATGACGTATCCATTCAGACCATGGGGAGACGATGTGTCTTGGAGTTCTGATTGGACCAGTTACGAGGACCAAGCACGTGGGCTTTTGCTTGAAATATGGCTTACAAGTGGGAGGGGTGGCTTTTTGCTAATTTTTTCCTGAGGGCCACGCCCAGCTTCTGTGCTGGACACAGAGACGGGGAGGAGAGAGAAGGACGGGTTGCGTCTGTGGGGGCTATTTTGCAGCTCCTGAGACAGAGAGACAGACCAGCACAGGGAGGCAGAGAGAGAGAGCCGAGAGGATCAGAACAGGTTTAGATTTTAGGTGCTAAGCTTTAAATTTCATGCTTTGACTAACTGCTTTTGAAAAGATGTATTTGTCCTATGCATTTATTTCTCTTTATGGGAGATTTTTGCCATTATTAATTATTGATTAGCCTTGCAAGACTCACTCTTTTCTTAGAAACTCTTTAAGAGTTTGACTGACAATTTTGCTCCACATTTTCTTCCAACATGGAATGCCTCGTAAGCAGACTGTAATATGTTCTGTATTAATGCTATTTTTCCTATTTTTTCAATTCTGTAACCTGATTGATATTTGACTAATGAATAAAGAGTCAGAGAACCTTAACTTTTGAATAGAAAATAAAACCCTTTAAAATACTCACAACTCTCTTTATTGGCTTAAATATTAATTGCATTTTTGATTTTTCATTTTTATATAAAGTCTCCTGAAGGTAATACATGGTGTCAAGGTCCCAACATCTTTACAGAGGTAAATGAGGTTTTGCATTGAGAAATTACCGTGAAATTACCGCTGCATCACCTGCAAAGACGTTTTGCAGGCTGTCAAGCAAACGTTTGGGGCATTACTTGGCAGGGTCATTTCTGCACCTGTTTTTGATGCAACGCCATTATTTCCACACTTACCCAAGAACTAGCATGATATAATTCCCCAAAGCGTAGGCAGAAATCTATACAAGTCTGCTGAAATTTCATCAAGGCATGCGACCTTTCCCTCTTTTTGCTTACTGATTGCTGCGATAACCTCACTAAGGGTTAACTGTGGGTGTTATGTGGCAGCAGGAATTCACAAGACTGACTCAACTTTGATTCCTTGGCTCATGTTCTGAGAATTAAAATGCCTAAATCAAGAGCCTTCTATAATGTATATGGTTTGGCACTTTGTGACTTGCTGCCATGCATCACAAGATGCCAGAAAAGCCTTTGGTCCTTTGCACGGACTGCTTTGCGTAAGTCGGGCGACCTGCCATGTTCCCATTTCGGATTTTTTCCAGATAAGATTGTTTTATGTGATCCACTAAATTTCTTTACATCTTCAGACTTCTTCCTCTTTACAGCTTCGAAGAGTCTTTGCTGGCCTGTAGTTTCAGCTGAACCATGGATGTCTTCCTACAGATAGCAGGTTTTCTAAGACGCATGATAATTTATCAGAGGCATTCACATGATGTGCGATGAGATTATAGGTCTAGGGGGGGGTTAACTTTGCCCCATTACACCACTGATGAAGTAGGTAATAAAAGGTAACAGAGCCTCTGCTTCAAGATAATCCCAATTCTAGCCCATGGAGAACCTTTGAGACTTTTATATTGTCACAATAGTCTTCTGGAAAAGCTAAATGTCTAAAGACCAAGGGTATGAGATGGGAAACAAGGGGGTATGATCGCCTTCGGGGCAGTCTTTATCTGCCATATGGCTCATGGGGTTCCAGCTAGACCGCTCTATCACAATATAATGAATCCTACTTTCGAGATGGCCATTATTAAATGCGAATAATCAATTCATATTCGTTCGGTATCTACTATTACAATCACACAGGCCAGAAATTAAAATTCTTAGAGTAAGATGTCGACCTGCACTCAGGCAATTGTAGATACATTTTCCTGCTATCCAAGGGATGCTCAAGACATGGTCGTCCTCTTCAGAAATAGATGCACACTCATTTGATGCCTCAAAGGTGATATTTTAGTCAACAACCTCAATTGTAGGCTTTCCTATACCTTGGCAAAATTTCTGGAGCTTAGCAATCCTGCTATCTAGGATGCTAAAATTTGTGAAACAAATGAGTGTTACGTGGTCCGGTTAGACACATTAAAAAGCATTTTTTATTGCCAATATTAAATGTTGGAAACAATTTCTGTATATATGGAGAACTGGAATCAATTGCTTGCACTGTATAATTCAATGCAAACCCAAGTCGTCATTCTACATTGTGGTCTGCCCCTGGGACCCTTGCTTGCCGTCAAATTAAACCACACGTACCCAGTCAGAGTCTTATAGTCCACGACTCTTGACACATGCAAACTGAATGACTTCCAACATATTCGCATTAGTCTGACAAGCTGTTTTTTGAAGGATGTCTGCAATATATCAGCAGACTAGTTTTAAAAGAGGAGGAAGTGAAAGGCCAACATATCGGTCGTCGCTTGGCCCATTCGTTCCTTAGCTATACTGGCTTCACTGGTATGAAAATTCACTTTTGATGGAATATTTGGGGTACTCTGCCTATAATGGAACCAGCACTACAGGCACTTAATTGCTAGCAGCAACACCACTCTATAGCAAATCTTAATGGCTTCATATCAGTAAAGCTATTCGGAGGTTGGACAAATTTCCCTACTAGGGAACATACTAACCATATCCATTCCATTATGGCATTTTGCCCCTTTGCTACTACTCAGGTAAGGATGGCTTGCGCCCAGTCATTCTCAATCTTCTTGAGCGCTCGAGGGAAAAGGGGCAAAGGCGAGAATGCATACATAAGTCTTATGATCAATTTCAGCAGGCATTTCTGAACTATTGTTTTTGCGGAACTCCAACACGCCAAATTGTTGACACTGCCCATTCTAGACAATGGTGAAAAGATCTCGTCCGCATTCTCCGCACTACCGGAAGATGCCCTGCACCACCTTGGGATGTACACACCATTGATGACCTGCCAGGCATCACCTAGTCAGTTTGTCCGCTCTGGCGTCCAGGGACCCTGCCGTGTGGCATGCGAGCATGCCTGAGCAGTTCAACCACCTCTAGAGAGACAAAACATCCTGGCACAGGACCCTGCGACCCTACTCCACACTACTTATTGCAACGCCATGATATAACCTACAGCAGCCTAGCATTGATGGATGGAAGGAAGGTCTTTAGAGCAAGACAAATGGACCGCAGCTCCAGCAAACTGATGGGGAGCCTGGCCCTGTGCCGAAGAGCTGAGTCCGATATGTTCTCCACTACCCCCCGATGACCTCCCCAACCAGCAGTGATGCGTCCTGCACCATTGTTAACTTTGTCTGGAGTAGGGAGAGGGGCCTGCCGCTAGACCAATTACATTCGAGCAGTCACCTTTGAAAATCTTGAGCCTTCTCTGAGGTACCCTAGATGGTGTCAGCAAGATTGCCTTGATGCTAGACCCACTGGGATTTAAAAATTCCATTGCAGAGCATGCATCTACCACCTGGCATAGGTGGCAAGGGTAATGCATGAGGTCAAGAAGCCTCAGAGCCAGCCTCAGTGATCCGGGATCGATCCTTGAACACTGGGATTAGAGCACGAATGTCGTTAACTCTTTGCGGTGGAGGAAATGCCCTCAACTGCACTGCGTTCATGATCACCCCAATCAATGAAAGCCTCTAAGAAGGAATCAGGTGGGGCTTCGACTTGTTTATAGCGAACTTAAACTATGTTGAGATCTGCAGTCATCCAGAGGTGGCCCATAACGGACTGCAGCAAGCCTACCTTCAGCAGTCAGTTGAGCAAAAGAATACAGGTATCCACGATTTTCCAAGATGGGCAGCAACCCCTGCTATCGCTTTCGTGAACACACAAGGAGTGCTGGTGATTGGGAACTGGAGCCCGGCATATTGAAAATGCTTCTGGCCCACATTAAACTGCAGAGAACGCATGTGGGACTACAGAAAAGGTGTATTAAAATACACATCCTGCAAGTCCAAGAACACCATCTAGTCACCAGGGTCCACACTAAATAGGATCTGGGACAGCGCCAGTATTTCGAATTTGTCCTTCCACAGAAAGGCATTCAGGTATCGACGGTACAGAATAGGCCTGAGGACTCCGTCCTTTTTCAAGATGATGGAACAGCAAGTTCAGCCCCCCTGCCTCATCCGAGACCAGTACCCTCTCCGTGGTGTCTTTGGACAGGATGGATAGATACTCTTCGAAAATTTGTTCTGGTGCGGGAAGAATAGTGGGCTAGGAAGAGAAAAAAGGAACGACAGTCGTTTTGAACAATCTGTAAGCCACATCTGTCAAACATGATTGATCGCCAGCCTGGATGGAAATGCTGGATTCTACCCAATAATGGTTGAGCATCTGCGACTAAGGTCATACTAAAGTGGTTTGTTGGCCGCTGTAGCAAGAGGTGAGGCATCCAAGACCAATACCCATTCAAAACCTGCATGTTTCCTGCCAAACCTGCATCCATGGCCTTGAAAGGGCTGGTATTTCTGCTGCACCACTGACTGGGAAGGCTGTCTAAATGCCATCTTTCTGAAGTAGACTCTAAACTCTTGTAAGTGATGCAGATACTGTTTGGCAGGTGTCAATAGCTCCAAATAACATGCAGTAGCTCTGCTGTCCTTAAGGTGTTTCAACGTGGCATCCCCTCGTTGGCGGAACCCATCAAACTGCATGTTCATTAGGGAGGCCTGTACATTGCTGGAAAATCTGGTGGATCACATCCACAATTGTCTATGAAGGATAACATAGATACGAGCTGCCCTGCCCAGGTAATCCCTGGTATCCAGGCCTGCACAGAACATATTTGGCTGCGTCCGGTCCATAATGTATTATTTGGACCAAAGAGACCCTAAAATCTTTCGAAGCTGCTGGCAAGACCTTGCAGGCCATGTCTGGCCACCTGCCTATTTACAGACTGACAAGAACAAATCTTTGACCAAGTAGCTATCAAAGTATCTGTGAGGGAATCATTAGAAGAAGTAAGGTCTCATGTCGTAGGCCCAGAATTTCTGTCAGAACATAAGTTTCAGTATCAATGGAGGATAGCTGTAATTCTAGTTCCCCTACCTGCCCTCCGAACCATCACTGCAAGTGAGGCACTCTTCCACTGGTGGCCCAAGTGGAGAATTGAGCTCTTTTCCAGGAGATGCATCAAGCCCACATGCATTCTGTAAATCAAGGTACAAGGCATCATCAGTAAAATGAGGCGGAAGCATGCCATTATGGTCATCATTCCTGGATATCCCCTGCTCTGCCATAGGATCAGAGTTCAAAATAACAGAACGTTTGCTGGCAATTGCCAAATGGCAGAGGCACAGCATTAGAGTCAGGTTGCATGACAACCAATTGCCCTTTTGTAATTCACAGTGAAACATTTGTCAGAATTGGGCTGATGTCGGTTTGGGGTCCAACATTGGCGTAGATACTGAATCATCCTCAGGCACCAGTAGCGTCGGCATCTGTGTAAGCATGGCAGGAACCACTGTGGATCTTGAGGCCAGATCAGAAGTCTGTCCCGTAGTCAGTACTAGACCGCCAGAGGTAATCCGACTGGAGGACCCTGCAGTAGGAGCCAGATGCACACTGAAAATTTGCAGCATGGCTTCTCTGAAGGCTTTGTTCTACTGCGGGGTCGAAGACTTCCAGGGAAATTCAGGATGCGTTGGGACCAACTGAGGAAATCAGTTTGCAGCCGTAGAACCCAAAGTAGTACGTCTGACATTGTGACACCTTTGCGCCTTCTCTTTGGAGTCAGATAGGAGGGATGGGTGTGAGTTCTGCTACGCTTTCTTATGTTTGCATTTAGACTTGGACTTAACTGAGGTGTTTGAGAGAGAAGGTGAATGTCTGCAGGAGTGGTCTGGGAACTGGGTCCAAGTCCAGGCCCGTGACTTTGAGTATGAGCGGGACCTATGTGAAAGCCACAATGACTTCTTGTGTTTGGTGACATAAAACTTCGCCTACCGGTCTCAGTACACCTTAGGGTGCATGAGGGAGCATTTCTTCACGACCTGAGAGTTGTGTTCAGAGACCGATGACACCTTGTGCATGTCCGTGAGAGACATCTGCTTCCTGCAAGCAAGGCATGGCTTGAAACCTGTTGTTTTCAGTGGGGACATCATTCCCTAGCACATTAAAATCGTTTACAAGTCAGCGGAAAATTGACAAAAATGTGAGTGGGGTACGGATCCGCATCAGTAGGCATGGAAAGAAAGTAACTGATGTCAGCACGCCTGGGTGGCGGTAATAAGCAGCTCTGCTCCATCACTCTAAGGTGGTATGAAGCTAGCACGGATATGCATCATGCCATCTAGCAGCATGCGAGAGCACTGGTACTGAAAAAAAATCTCTAGATCCAGTCTGGCGAGTACTCCAAGGTGAGAAACCTGCAGTTAGAAGTATTCATCAGAAATGGGTGTTTAATAACTCCCGGAATGACAACATAATTTTTAGGAGAAATTTAAAAGGGACTTCGTTTTTATAATTTTCAGTACTACCTCTTGCACTGTTGCTTTTAGTTCTTGCTAAGGTGGAGGAGAGGGTGCCTAGTTTACTTTGAAGTTGCAGGCATAGCCTCTTGTACAGGATACACTGGTGGGGAGTCAGCCATGGTTTGTTTTACCCTTCTTGTCGGTTATGCTACTGGAGTGCTGGGGTCCACTGCCAACGCCCAGAATTATTCCAGTCACTACAGACCATTTTAGGGCACCTGTAAACTCACATACTGCTCTAGACCGAGATCCTGGTTATCCTTTTTCCAGACCGCCTCCAAGCTACTCCACTCTTTTTATGTCTCTTAAGGCCTCAAGGGGTCTGTCAGGGATTGAATTCAGACCCATGGCAGCAGTAGAGTTTAGCTCAGCGACCCCCTCCCACTCTACCTCCCACCCCACCCCACACTTCACCCCAAACCCCCTCGCTATCATCAATCCCACAAATGGAATCAGAGCTACTGTCATGAAGGGGGCACTGCAGAACCTGCACCTATGGTCTAAACTCCATGGGGGACCTAGGCAAATTAACCAGGTCTCATGTAGGGGACACAGGCAAGATGTTACTGGCCCTTAAATCATGGAAGGATCCCAGGGTCTTTTGAATGAATTGCTTAAAGGCATCCTTCCAACAGTCACCGTTTATCAAATGGATTTGTACAGCGACCATGACTGGGGTAATATTCTTTGTGAAAGAGTCGATGGATGAGGTGGCCTGAGAAATCCAGTTTCTTCCTTTAGTGGAAGCATCAAGTAGGAGCCAAATTCAAAATTCAAGTGAAAGCATTCAGATCTGTTGATGTTCCTGGTTCCACTATGGCTAGGTGAGTGTTTGTCAGTTTAGCAAGTCCTTGATCAAAGGCTCCACACCACCCTCACTCATGTATGCAGACGATGACGTCCTGATGGCTCATCCACCAAGAGCCCTGTGCCTTTTAATTCATAGTTTTGTAGATTTTATGGCCCCACTTGACCCGCAGACCAATTTTACGAAATCTTATATCATGGCCTGTGGTGCTAAGAAACATAGTTTGACCACTCTTTTAATAGGTAATAATACCCTAAATTGCACCAGCACTTTTTCATACTTGGGCTTAACTTTCCCTACTACCGGATCTTGGGTACTACATATTACCCACTGCAGGACAAAATTTACAAGGGCGATTGGCACTCTATTTAGTCTACCTCAGCCTAGGGGAGGGTGGGGAACATCCCCCCCCCGAACTACCCCCCCCCCTGCAAATTCATAAAACACGATGCATACCTACTGCAACATATGGGGCTGAAGTTTGGGGCATCCAAAAATGCAATATTGTCTAGACCGAAGAGAATAGGTTCTGTAGAAGGGTTTTAATGGCTCCTATTTCGTCCTCTCCTAATTTGTCATAGAGAATTGCGTATTCCGTATATAGAAGACTATATTAGAGCCCGGCCACCCTTATTATGGTTGGCTGTTTGGAAAAATAAGGAGGCGAGTCTCACTAGAGAGATCATCAAGGACTGCCTCATCTGTGACAAAGGCTCTAAGATCCCCTGGCTAGCCAGAGTGGAACCTAGTCTGCGCTCGGGTAATCTACAGCAGGTTTTCACAGACCCGGAGAGGCATCTTAACGTTAATAAAAAACAGTTACAGCAGGCCCTGTATGATCTAGCGGACCCCGAAAGAACACTCAGAGAGGCAGAAGAGGAGTGTGGCCGCCTACATGAATTTTGTAACCCCAGGCCAGATTGTGGAATATTTGACCAGACCATTGGGGTGTTGGGAACGGAGTCTACTGTTCTGTTACAGGGCCAGTACAGCTAAATGTATGTTATGTTTTCTTTTGGGTTTTAATACCAACCTTGACTCCTTGCTGTGCCCCTGTGATGGGAAGTCTGGTCAAACAATATTGCACTTTACATTCTTCTGTGGAGATAATGCCATTCATTCAAGGCACTTTCTGTTTCCCCTTATAAAAAAGGGTCATATTAGTAATCTCAGAGAAGCCCTTAATGTACTTTTTCAACTTATGGACTGACTTAAGTGATAATTCATCTAGGTGCATTTCTGAGAGCAGCGGTACGAGCTCATGGTCACATGAATACTGAATAGATCTGCTATAATGTCTGGTGTACTGGTTGTTTGTTATTTGATGGGAGACAGAATTTCAGTTGATCATTTTTATGAACTGTTTTTATCATGTTGTATTCTATGCATTTTACTCTGTTTTCGCACTTTTATGGATACACCTGGTATTAGAATAAAGTTTTTTTTTTTATTTGAATTTAAATTGATAGTAAGGAGCTCTTAGGCTGTCCAAACAATGAAAACAACAAGCTGAAAACTGCATTGTGGTAGGACAAAATTTAAATGGAGCATCTGTAATCCACTCCATAATGGGAATCAGTACATCTTTCGATATTCATGTTCTGGCTCGGAGTAGGTGTCAAAGGAGGGCCTCATATTTATCCACAAAAACTCATCCTGATAGGATAAAGAATCACAAAGTGAACACTGCCAGGGTGAAATATCTGCCTATAGCATGTTGACAATTGTAGTGAGCCTCCCGGCCACTACAGGGGAACAGATCAGACATCACATGCACCCTTAGGCCAGGCACGGCCGAGGGGATACAGAAAGGACCACTTGGGTCTTGTTCTAGCCCCATTCTGAGGGTGCAGGTGTATCAGTTGACTGGCACACTCAATATTGTATCACCACAACCCGGGCTATTCGCCACCATCACACAGGTGACTAGGAGGTAACGAACCAAACACCTCCATGACTTCCAGCTGCAAGGCTATGAGAGGCATGAGCATATTGCCCAGTGTCCTTCAAGGGGAGTCTCGCACCTCGGCCCACTTTCTCTTCGTGCCACCGATCTGTTATACCAAGCCCACCCCAGCATTCAATGTGTCCCTTTCCTGCAGCAACGTTTGCTACAGAGGGATCCTTCAGACCCAGCAGGTGGTGATAACCTGAAGTCTTTACTCCTGCCTCTGCAGATCCCTAAGATAACGGGAACTTGGCCAAGACAAGGAGTGCCTGCAGCTCCACCATGGACAGTCACCAAAATGAAAGAAAAAGTGATCACAGTCCTGAAGGGATGGATACACTCAGCAGGAACATCTCAGTGTTTAAACAGACCAGGGACACTAAGGCTGAATGTGACATAACACCACTCAGGAATGAAGACCTGGAAAATGATAAGTGATGGGGAAACCCCGCCACCAAAAGCCCCAGTCACCCAGCTCATGGATCTTTACTGGCCAGCAGGCAAGGTCCTACTTTGGAAAAACAAGACCCTTTTGGGAAATTAACAGAAGGGGAATTGTGTTCAGCACAGCCAGAGGTATGACCTTAGACCAAACCCTAGGCCAAGTCAGAGACTCTAAGAGTACATAAACTAAACACTCAAGAACAAAAGCGATAGAAATTGCTGACAGTTATATTGTTGGTGTATTCCAAAGTTGGAAAGAGATGTAGTGAGCCACTTGGCCACTACAAGGGAACAGAACCCATGTCACATGCACCCAGGAGCCGGGTATGGCTAACAGAATAAATAAGGGGGACAAAGACCGTTCGGAGTCTTGTACCAGCCCCATTCTGGGAGTGCGGGTGTATTCATTTGGCTGGTGTGCAATTCTGTATCACAGCATCCAGGACTATCCGTCACCTCCACAGCAATCGTATATTTGAGGACATATTTATGAGGGATACCTGAACCGAAGTGCAAAGTTAAAAATGTTCATAGTTGCCAAGTGGCTCCATGTCTTGTACAACTCCTTCAGCCAGTCCTAGTATTTCAGCCAGTATGCACTGCATATTGCGACTTGTAGTTTCACATTTAACGTTTTAGTACCAACCCGAAAACCTCAGCATGCAAGTGCTTTTGGCCAAAACACCAGGACAGGCTGAAAGTCTCTCCCATGTAATGGGGCCAACTGAGTTTGAAAATTAGAAAGAATAAAAGTGAAGAATGAACATTATTTTCTATCAACATTTCTTGGGCATGCTCTAAACGCCTTCATAGATTTCGGTTCCATTGCTAACAAAGCAGTTTTAATTGTAATTATGTGATATACTGTAGAAAATAGAAGACAGAACATTGCCTTTGGACTAATATTGTAAAAACACCACGTTTGTCATTATGTGGGGGGCAATTAAATTATTTCACACGACAGGCGTAGGGACATTAACATTTTGAAGGGTACAGATCTAGAGAAATCAGAACGAACCTACCAAGACAAAGTGACCAGGGAATAGGGGTCTGCAGCTCAGGGACATTTGGGCAGGTACATGGAAAGAGACCGGTATGGCTCCACTGAGCTCGAGTATTCAGCCATCTTGATAAACAGCAGAGAGGCAGGTTGCAGGGAGGTGCCCTGGCAGAGATCGGACAAGGCATCCAGTTAGATAAAACGCCAAGATGGAGGAGGGGCCGTCGTGGAATCATTCAAGGGCTTCCCGGAGAACTGGGCTCCAAGTTATGAAATGCCGAAGCCCCACCCTGAGAGTGCAGCCAATTACTTGCCCTGCAGGGAACAGGTGACAACTGCTGTGCACAGACATGTCACTGCCTGCAAATGAGAAGCCCTCTCAGTTCGAAAGTTCTCGAACTCGCCCAACCACACTCACTCACTCTGCTGAATGCACCCGCCACAAATAAATACTCAAATCGCCACAAGATCCATGTTTTTCAACCCCATCGCTGAGAGCTCTAAAGGAAACAAGTCAGGGCAATCACAAAATAGACTCAAGCGGTGAAGCCAGGCTGGATTAAAGAAGACTGGTTGCTCCTGGACGGTCCAGCCGAGTATGTAGAGTAGTGTGCACACAAGTAACAGCCATCGTTGATACTGCTGGGTCTGCAGGTAGAGCCACTGCAGAGGGCTGGAAGAAGGACACGGCACTGAGGAACGGGTGATCCAATAGTGTCATTTTATCCAGGGTTGGACTGGCCTATGGGGCAATCAAGCAGTGCTTGCCGGGCGGGTCGGACAGTGTGTGGGCTGTTTTTTTTAGCTGTTTGTGGGCCATTTCAGCACCTGGTGGCAGACAGTTACTGTTAAATTTTCCTCATTGCACTGCCTGCAGCAAGCTCATATCCAGGCAGTCTTCTATGCCCTACAAAACACTTATACATAGTGTTTTAACAAGTTCAAAGGTTCCCCAATTTGCAAACATGGCACACTTTTAGCTATCTAATTCACCAATAGTGGGCCAATTTTATTTTGGTGCCTAGGCCTACTTCCGTTCCCAGTCTGATCCTGCTGACACCCCAAGCTGAGGGTCACTGGAATTGCTGCGACTTGACCATTAAATCAGACAAACTGAAAAAGCAAAATCATGTTAGGCCACTTCATACACACTTGTCTGTTCAGTTGCAGGCAGACAAGTGTCTTTTTGGGTCGAGCCTGGGCAGCGCATGCGCTGCTCTGCGAGGCATGCTGTATTCGAGTATGGACTTGAAGCTCCGTCCGCTCTCTGCCCATATTTGTCATTGGCTTGGTCCATTGTCCTTTGAAAATGCTGGCTTCTAAGTCGTTAATAGGCTTGTTTGTCCCTCCTTAGTACTGCCTTGTCTTCATTTATAACCTCCCTTGAGGACTGGCCCTTTTACTTCTGTTACACGGTATGTCTTATTTACTCTGTAAGCACTATTTTCTTTAATGTGTTTCTCCTATTGCAGGCATGAAATGCTTTCCGGCAACATTCAGCTCAGTGCACCCCTGCTGATCCAGCAGTGCTTTGGGCATCGATTCAATGATCCAAGAAAGGATAAAATTGAAGCTGACAAGGTCTTTTATTTACGTGTTAATTATCAACACAAATAAATAAAAGGCATTGTCATTTACAATGCCAATAGCTTAAACTCTCGCAAATGCAAGACCTATTGCACTACAAATGCTTGTTTATTTTTACTACATCTTCTCAAGTGGGAGTTGGAAACGAGGTTGGTATGACCCGCACAACAGGCACATGCCACCTGGCACAATGAACGGCATCTATATAACTAAGTCTAGAGTAGGAAAAAACACTCGATAAATCACCAAAGCCGGGGGGTGAGGGGGACTGGGCGAGAGCAAGCGTGAAGGCTGCTTCCCTCAGCTACTCCGAGTTACCATGGGACACAGTTTTGGTTTAGTTCAAATGGGCCCATTGTTCTAGAACACCTGGAAAAATTGCTGTAATAAGAAAGGACTGCACTGGAAACAGTCCCAGGAGGGTGCAAATTCCTCCTTGGGTACTTGTAAACGAAGAGGGCCTGGGAGTGCAACTTTGTTTCTTTTTCGTGTTTCCCTCATTTATGTGAAACAATCGAAGTGGATAATTTTAAGTAAGTCAGCTGTGACTGAGCCCTGTGGTGGCGGGGTCAAAGACATGACACCATAAAGTATTCTATTAATATTTTGTCGGGTTTTTTTTTACCTTCACAACTGCATGATAAAATAATGCACAGCCTTTAAATGAAAAATGCTAATTAAATGAATTGGTGGGAAATGCACTCTTCACATTATGAAACGTCAATTTGTTAATGTGATCACCGCTGAATGTCTTTGTGAGACCAGAGTCACAGAATTAAATCCTGGTTAGTGCAGTATAGTGGCTTGCGTATTTATAGTGCTATGAAGTCCCAGCATGTAACGGAGAGCAATGTTAATAAAAAGTCATTATTTAAGCACTGTGAATGTGTCATTATTTTAAATTTTATTACACACAATGTAAGATAGGCTGCCGCACAATGGTTTAGTGTGTATGATAAAACAAGTGCTTTCAAAGAAAACATATTAGTACTATAATAATGTCTGCACTAGGTACAGTCAGGTTAGCCAAGTCCTTTAAAAGGGCACTTTCCAAAACTCCCCATCCTTACATTATCTCTCAAAAATAATACATCTTTGTCATCATGATGCTTCAAGTGACTCCATAAATGAAAGCACTTGAGATCCCTTTCTTTCACTTTCACACAGAGGTTCCTCCAGGTCCCCGTTAACAATTCAGGTATGGTTACTTTTAACACTGTGTGGGAACGGTTTATGTAAAATATAATACACATGAACACTTTGGTCCTCATTCCCCCAGTCATCTTTGGATCCTGTTTACATGCAGATGTCCTTTTTGGTGAGTTCAGGGGGCGACAGAGAGGAGGCCAAATGGGTCATATTCAGAGCCATGATCGTCCGGACCACTGGAGCCTCAGGGTAATGGCCCAGGAGAAAGCAAAACGGACCGAAGTCCATAGATAGCCTCAAAGAGATGGTCCAGCGAAGGTGGCGTTATGTGGGGTATGATTTTTTTCATCCACAAATAGACAGACAGCTATCCCACTTTCTCAGAGATGCTCTCAAGAAGGTGTTGGCTCATTTTTTTAAAGGGCCCTAACTACCATCAGCACAGGTGCATTGGCACTGGGGCAGTAGTGTGAGTGGGCACTACATCTCAATTATGAATGTGTTTCTAGCACAGAGGTGGGAGGGATGCCTTTTCCTTGTTAGCATTGGGGCTCAGATCACCCTTGCTGCACATGGAACAGGTCCCAAGCAACAGGAGGTGAGATGTAGATTTTTTTTCCTTTTTTTGACACAAAGGGGCAAGCGGTCTGCTTTGGGCCTAAGTCCTAGGAGTGATGGCCCACTGGAGTGGGCAGAGGAGTAGATATCATTGGTGCTGTAGGTGCAGTGACACCATGGCCTACGGGTCTGAAGGTCAGACAAAACCCTTAACCTGGCTGTGTTTACTATCATTCCTCGTATTAGGGCTCAGTGCACCCCTGCTGATCCAGCAGTGCTTTGGGCATCGATTCAATGATCCAAGAAAGGATAAAATTGAAGCTGAAGAGACACCTCAGCTTAGGCTTCAGAGAGATGGCAGAAAAAAAGGATGGGGGTGGAGTTTAACAAAGGGCAGAGGAGACGCCCCACTTCCAAAGGCATTAGCTCTAGTTACTGAGGCAGGTGCAGTGATGCCCAGGAGCGTGAAAGACCCACTACATCACAATTACAACTGTCTTATTTTACAATACAGGAAAGGGGGGGCATTAGGATTGAGGGCACCCCTGCTACCTGGAGGGTGGCAACACGTGGGAGCTCACTTTTTTCTGAAAGGGAGATAGAGACTGTTTCAAGATTGGAGTGAGGGCCAGCATTGGAGTGAGGGCCATCATTGGAGTGAGGGCCAGCATTGGGGTGTGAGGCAAGAGGAGGGTTTGAAAGAGGCTTAAGGAATAGCCTGCTACTCATGGCCACAGCTATCGTTAAGAGCAGAAGGCGCAGTTGCATTGGGGCCAAGGAGTGAGAGGGGCTAACAAGACCCCAATTAATGGGAGTAGTGTTTTTTTGTCTATATCAGGCTTTTTCATATATTTGCTCTTTTATATGTCTCACATTTAGTGTGGATTATGAGTCACTGAAAATGTACCCTTGAAATGATCTCATAAGCCCCTGCCTCTCCCCCAATATTTTCCATAACGCTTTGGAGGAGGCCAGACATAAAATTAATTTGGGTGGGGGGCTCAGAGCAGAAAGGTTTCAAGACCTGCATGTTAAGTATTTGGCAAAAACTAATTTCTGATTTTTTTTTTAAAGTCCAGAAGTTAAGACCTGTAAAAATAAACATAAGTGAGCATTCGAATTAGAGTTTAATATGTTGGGGCTGTGCAGCGTATTCTGACACTTGTGCAACCAATCATTAAAATAAAATACAGTTTGAGAAGTCAATTTTGTTTCATTATAAGTTGTGTACAATATTGCAAATATGAAGCTGGCCAAGTGCGCTGCACTTACCTTGATTGTGGACTTCAACTTGCTACTGAACGGTTGAATCAAGCAGGTGTTTCTAAAGAAAGCATAAGAAGCAATGTAAATAAAAGTGAAAACAGACAACTGACTGTGCAGATTAAAAATACATTCCTACAGCCGACCCAGTCAGACGTGACGTCAAAGTGGGATATGTAGCTTCAGAAATCCCTGCAAACCCTACGGTGGAGCCCCTATCCTAGGTCTTGGAGGTTTGTTTCACGATATCCACTTAAGATAAATGTTCATGCAATGAATCTAAAAGGAAATCATTTACTTAGTCAGTGGTTACACTGCAACTCCGACGTGAATCTGGCCCACATACAAACGCTGGACACACCTGGGTGATAGATTAGCTTATTGAGCAATAAATTCATTTTTTGCCCTGTTTAAAAAAAAAAAAAATCTTTGGGTAAGAGTACCCATTCTTTTTGTATTTAGTACCTAGATATGCTTATAGTACACAATATGGAGCATTTTAAAATATCTTCCATGGATGCTTTAAACTCCCAGTCCAAACCTACAACAAAGAACATACTTGTAGCAGACATGGCTGAACCAAGCAAGCAAAGCACAGTCACCAGGGATCCAGATAGATTTTGAGGCAGTAGAAATGTACTCCAAATATTTTCTTTTAAGTAGAGAGTAAAAGCAATCTTAAGACAGTACAAAATTAGTCTTCTCCTCAAAAGAGTGATAATTGGGTGAAAAGCGCTTGACACATGAGTAATGTTCAACACTGTACATAAAACAAGAACACAAAACAGAGCTGTATACCAACTGTCAGTATTCATTGACAATTTACTGCATATTCACTGCCCATAGATTGCCACTGCCACACTGAATTAATTCATTATGGCAAATTTGAGTGGAATACCTTTTTTTTTTTTTTTTAAACAATAGTTTGTTTGAATTGTATTATTTTTGGCAATAAATGTGTACAAAATGTAGTTCTAAAAGATTAAACAAAACTACACTGTCCATGGAAAAATAATCTTGTGGTTTAGCAATCTATTTGTAGTCATGAGCTAAATTCAGAAGCACTTCAGAGTTCTTATGAAAGTTAATATTGATTAAAACATCTGCCCAAATTTTCTCCCTGAAAGTAGAAAGAGTCAGTTAAAAATCAATCCAACTGGGATCTAGATAGCATATCAAATTTAATGTGTTACAATATGTTGGCTCAAAAAATGCCCCATTCAATTCAATATGCGGTAGCCCCCACCTTTGTATCGAACCTGTATAAGTGATCATTTTTAACCCCGCTGTACCATTTTGTGCTCGAATTTATGTAGCACTTCATTAACTCTTCCAAATCTCAAAGTACCTGCAGAGCTAGAGGCACCTGACGTTCACTGCACATCATTATTATAACTGTTCCTTCCATATAAGTATGTATCAAAGACATGCCGTTGAAAGGCACCTCTTGCTGGCATTGGATTTCAGCGACTGGGATATTGTGCGTCTGTCATATTGATTCTGGTACCATTCTTACCACCACTAGGGTGTTCGTTACAACCAAATGGATCTGGACGAGAGCTCAGAACAATGGCAATCTCAACCAGAAACGTGCAATGTTTTCTTTAATATCCTGGATATTTCAAAACTAAAAGAGAAAGAAAAAATCCTGAATCGTTGTGTTTGACCACAGATTCAAGTCTGCTGTATTTTCCATGTCGGTGCCCAGCAACTGAGAATGGCTGGATAACTAGAAGGAATTTCTTGCAAGACTTTACAGGGGCCGACTTGTTCCCAAAGACCGCGCTCTGAATTTTTGGGGAGTTCTCCAACACTTCTGGTCAGAACCACCCCATACTTGGCACCAATCTATTGAAGCCCAGAAACCCAGTTGTTGGAAGGTGGGAAACCATCAATTTCCCTGCCATGTTTTACAGGAAAGCCTCCCTCTGAAAACGTACTGCAGTGGGGGATAATACTTTAAGATGGAAACCGGAGAACTTGGTTCTCATGCTGGTCACAGATTTTGTCAGTACAAATGATCACTAGTAGCGAATGAATGAATAAATCAATTTAAAAAATGTGCTAGAGCTGAATTTACAATAAGCTCTATTTACACAGCACTTCCCAAAGAGCTCGCTAATACCAGGAAACCATACTACCACCTTCTCGCAGGAGTGCAGGCATAAACGGGAAACATCCTTTACCACGAAACCATTACAACGCTGTATGGTTACATCGTGGTTTTGACAACGCAAGTCGTTACATCGACTTGCACTGGAGGGCGCTCTAGACTAAGGAATAGTGTGAATTACTATTCCAACACCTTCCCTACTGTACGTAGACTGGAGTTGGAATAGTAATTCACAATATTCCTAAGTCCAGCGCCCTCCAGCGCAAGTCGATGTAACGACTTGCGTTGTCAAGACCGCGATGTCACATACCGCGTTGTGATGGTACGCGTTGTATCATCATACATTCGCATAAACAGTGTCATTGGGTATTACCTCGAAGCTGTGATAGAGCGACCTTAATTCTAAGTTATGGCCAGCAAGTTGCAAGGATATCTTAGCAGAGGGCGTGTAACCAGCTAACCTACGGTGTTGACTCGAGTAAAATCCTTTGGGCTGTTTTTCGACCCTTCTATAGTTAAAGCAAATTCTGGCATTCATTTCTAAATTTTGTACAACATAAGTGACTACAGAAGTAATACCATGTAATGACAAGCATTGGCATAGCCAATAGGTCTCGCTTTTGGGACCTTATAAGTATTTAGTTATGCAGCACAATATCCTTGGTGCAACAACATCAACTGTTGCATGGGTAAACACTTATAAGGTCCCAAAAGCGAGACCTATTGGCTATGCCAATGCTTGTTCTAAACTGGTGTGGTGTCCATTGCAGTGTTTTCACTGTGTTATTGTGTGGTTATGTACAAATGCTTTACACATTGCCTTTGAGATAAGCCTGTCTGCTCGTGCCAAGCTACCAAGGGGGTGAGCAGGGGTTATCTGAGTGTGTGATCCCCTTACCCTGACTAGAAGGAAGGGTCCCTACTTGGGCAAGGTGCATACCTCTGCCAACTAGAGACCCCCATTTCTAACACCTGGCATCCAGTTGGCTTTCTGACCCCTTGAGGCAGTCGGTGGGTAAATCCACGAATATTCCCTCAGGGTGTCGGGAACAGAAAGGCTGTTGGGGCTTTAGGAGTGAGGGTTATGTCCCAATGCGAACCTGCCCCCTCACCATTCTGTCTTATAAACATTATCTCTGGATCTAGTGGAATTTCTGCGTTATCACAGGGGTGGGAAGGTGTGGAATTGGGGTAACTCCCCCTCCCCCCAATCTGCCTCCAGGTGGGACAGACAGACTGTTGGGGCCTTTAGGAATGAGGTAAGGCATGATGATTAGGTGGGCTACCCCGTACTATTCTTTTTATTTATTTAAAAAAGTCTGTTTTGCCAGTGGTCTTTCTGCCCCCCCAGGAGGCAGATTGGGATAAACCTCTCCCTGATTCCCCTTCCCAGTGTGGTAGAAAGATTGCTTTCAATTTTTTAAAGGGAAAAAATTGGGGGTAAACCTCCCCAATCTGCCCGCTGGGGGAGCAGCAACAATGTTGTGACCTTTTTTGGGAAGGATCACAGCCCGATGCCAGGGTGGGTTGCACAACCTCTTTTATTTATCAAAAGAAATATGCCATGGCCTCCAGTGGGGTTTTTGTCCCCCGGAGGAGGGCGGATTAAGGATAAACCCACCCATCACTCCCTCAGGGGTGTTAGAAAGACTTTTAAAATTTAAAAGGGGGGTGGCACATGCCTGTGCCCAGAGGGCCCGCTCCCCCACAAGAGCAGTCCCTAGTGCTTAGTATGCGAAGTGCCCTGAAGGGGAAAGAAAGGCTTGTTTTTGGGGGGAGGCATGGCTCCCGGGGTAGATTAATCATTGAGTCGCATCGCCCTTGCGCCATGCAAGGGGGCGCAAGTGCAATGCGACTACTAATTCAGACTTATCAAGCTACGCAAGGCTACCTTGCATGGCGTTGCGTGGCTTGATAAATCTAGAGTAACGAAACACAGCACAAATCAATGTGTTGCGCTACTCTGCCCCATTCTGCAGCACACATTGAAAGAGGAAAATGCCTCAGAGGATTGTTTTTGTGCAGGAAGGTGTTCCTTCTTGCACAAAAACAAACCTGTCTGCAATACAGGCACCCAGAGGCGGCTCCTCCATTGGGGCGTCGCCCCACTGCTTTCTCGCAGTGCGAGAAGCAGAAACATAAAATGGTAAAACTACCGTTTTATGTTTCTGCTTCTCGCACTGCGACAAAGCAGAAATGCCTGGTTGGGGGCGGGCGGTCCTGCTCGAGGGCAGGGGGGGGAGTGGCTTGCCCACTGTTGTGGGCCCTGACTGTTTGGTCGGCCCTCTGGGGCTGACCAAACCAGTCATGCGCACTCTCCCTTTTCTCTATGTAGACTGCATGCAGCCTACATAGAGAAAATGGCCTCCCTACAGGCGCCCGGCTGGGCGCCATCCGCACCAATCACAACGCTGCCATTGCAGCGTTGTGATTGGCTTTGGGGAGGGGAGGGAGGATGCCTAGCTAAAATGCAGACCCAGCCAAGAGCAGCAGGAGCTGAGGCGGCGGCGCGTGATCAGGGGGAAGGCAAATTTTTGTGAAAATTGTAGTTACCGTCCCGGGCCGCTTCCCCCCCCCAAAACCCGCGCGACCCCCAGGTCATGCCGGCCGCGACTGTTAATTACATAGGCAAATTAAAAGGAGGCCAGAGAGACGCATTAGCGCGCATTCAACACAGTGTGTCTTACAACCTTTGTGAAAAGGGAAGAAGTCCTATCAACGTGCTCAGCCTGATACTTGTTTAAGTTTTCGATATTAGTTTTTCGACCCCAATTATTAAACCAAGTCAGTTATTACACCCTCCACAGGGACGGGTACCGAATGTGCTTTATGAATTGCACTTCATTCTACGTGATGTAGCTTGGACTAGCAGTAAAAAGGAAGTTAAATCCGCGGCGCCCAAAAGTCACTGAAAGCTCATGTGCAACGCTTTATACAGCTCTAAATAAAAGACGCATGTGTTTAAATTTAGATAGCGTCTGATACTGGTGTTAATACCTCCGCTAAGAACTCACAATATTAACCCTGGCACGCGGAGAATTAAAACGACTTGAGGGGGGTCCCGCCGTAACCCGGATCTGGCAGCTACTGTTGAGCCGGATCCGGGCCGGGCCAAGAAAAATATGCTGAATTTCTCCTATGTACATAATCGCTCAATTTTGTCAACTGGGGGACACCAGTTAGCAAGTACATCTCTGCCCAAAGTCCCTGGTACGCCTTTTATCGACAGCCTGATGTTTATAAAAGGACACCTCCTGGACGCGCTGTACAGTGCAGCACCAATTCTGGGTTCACACCGGTAACAACCTTCAGACTATATCGCCGAAATAAAGCAATGTGCCAATTCTATCGACTTCGGAAGGGTGAACGTCCGAGCACACTGCCAGGGAGTCTAACCAGAGGGCACAAGGGTCCCGGAAACGGCGCCCAACCCACTGCGCTGTCTCACTCGCCTGTGAGCAATGAGGACTTTGTACCCCGCGCAGCAAACACCCCCGGGCGTGAGGGGGGCCAGGGGTAAAGGCTAGTTTATTCAGATTCCCTCTCCCCGCGTCCACGCATTTTCTTAAATAGTTAATGAATTTTGGAAAGTTAATGCGATTTGGAGGCGGCGATCTGCGGCATGAATCCTCATGGCTGCCTTTTGATTCGGCGCCTTTCAATCCGTGCCTTTTAATTAGCTTAATACGGAGTGGGCGGTGGAATACCCCGCCCCTTCAAGTTCCACTCTGAGTGCCAGGATCTCACAGGATGTCTTTAAAGTGAGAGCAGAGACGCACGCACTGCTCACGACCCTGCTTTAAAAAGGCGAGCGAGCGCGGCAGCCTGGGCTTTCGAAAGCTGACCAGACGCTCGTGCGTCATGGCCTTTTCCCCGCACGGCCGGCATGTTTCCAATTATCGCGCACGCGTCTGGGCACGATAATGGGAAACAGATGTTGGCCCTGCGCACGTAACCGCAGGAAAAAGGCCATGACGCACGAGCGTCTGGTCAGCTTTCCAAACCCCCTTACTAAAAGTCTCGCAAGCAGCGCATGCGCTGCTCTAGGCTCGACCTAAAAAAGGACATCTGATGCAATATGGACATCTCAGAGCAGATGTGGGCACATGACTGCAGGCGAGTAACTCTGTAGGATGAGTGCGCACCGAGGGGACACTTGTGTGCTAGTCAACAAGTCCCCACAATTGGGACTGGATCGTCCGTCACACTAACAGAGGGGTGTGACGGGTGGATAGAATTGAAAAGTTGCCGACATTTTGAAAAGATCCAAAAAATGAGAAAAATCATAATTTTTTAATCAGAAATGCAAAATGTACTCTCAGCTTGTGGTTTATGTGGCAACCGTTTCAAGGGACTTGCAATAAAGAGAACGGTTTTGAGCAATACTAGTCAACAGCTTTACAAAAATGTATGTGCGTCATCATATGTTTGTTGTATTGTACTGTATTGTCTTTGTATAGCACTTACAACCTCTATGGGTGGCGTTGAAGTGGTTTCCAACGTGGGCAGCACGCTGAAGTGTGTGTAGTGTGTGGTATGTTTTTGCTTTGAGCTCATGTGGAGAGGGTTTTCATGTGTGCGATTATGAGTGAGGTGTGGTTATTATGGGATGCAGCACTCGACGGTGAGAGATGGGCGAGAAGTGAGAGAGACAGACATGCATTTTATAGTTTGGGATAAGATGGCAGGTCTGATTAGCTCTGTGGGTCCCTCTGTTGTATATTTATTTTTTTCTTCTCCATCCAATTTCATATGTGGACTATGGCAAGAGGTTGTCCTCTCAGGTCTTACGGTTCCAAGGAGGTAACCGATGAGGGGAGTCCAAGTTCTGCCCAGACAGACTGCACTAGTCCTTTATAGGACTGCCATTATAAAACGTGAAGCTATCAACAGATTTGCCAAGATGCACTGACTTCTAGTCATTTTTTTAAATATTTTTTTTAAATCAATCAATCAATGACATTATGATATGTGGTGCTCATAGGGAAACAGTTGGAACATCGCAACCTCAGCCACGCGTGTTCCAACTACGCAAGCGCAACCGTGCTTGCCTTAACCCCGCATATGCATGGTTAAGGCAGTGCGCGGTCTAGCTGCTGCTGTGGTGAAGGCGGAAGCAGTGGTTTAGCCATGCGTGCCTCTATCATACAACCGTGCTCAGAATATGCGAATATTCGAGACCTGCAGTCAGTCCTCAGGGGACCAGCACAGTGCAGCCGATTTCTCTAGTTTTCACAGGGTGAGCAGAAAGATTCAACGGGTACGCACAAGGGAGACTCCCTGGCAGGCCTGTGGCTCTCTTAACCCTAGAGGGCTAGGACAGCTCCAGGTCAGATATTGTATTGTATTGTATTGTAATTGCATTTGTATAGCGCTTACTACCCCTGACGAGGTGTCGAAGCGCTTTTTTCGGCGAGTAGCACGCTACTTTGGGACCCACAGAGGATTAGTGTTGAATTAGTATAGTGAAACATGAAGTAAATTTTAAGTGGAGGATAGGTTAGTCAGTTATTTGGATTCGGAAGGATAGATGGAGTGGACACCTCGCTCAATGTCAACAGAACAGCGTTTCCCGCCCTGGGCTTTCTGCCTACAGAGCACAGACAGAAGGGGTGTTGGTATCTGACTGGCGAGCTCAAATGATTTCTGGGTGTGGGCGTCTTGGATTGTTTCCACTGTACTAATCAGACTAAGTATATAAACAATGTGCCCCTACGACATGAACAGCATCGCTATCAAGTGTGATTCTGGTCGTGAGTTCAACCCCACCTTTTCGATAGCCCCAGCCTTCCAGATTTCCACAGCCTTCCGGAAATCTCCCCATTGCTAAGGGTGCCATATTACAGCACGTCACCGTGCACTGTTCCACTCCTGGGATGTTTTCAACGTACCAGTGCTTTCATCAATGTTGGATCAACTAGATAAACTGGACTACAATCACCAGGATGCATTCTGTTAAATAAAACGCCAGAAGTGGAGCACTGTCTCCTTGATGACAGAATTATCTGGTGACCTTATCCATTTCCCCATAGCCTTCGGGCTCTTGCTGCTGCAATTTCCGCTCTCTCCAAAGGAGGGCGTGTGCTACAGGAGGGGCAGAGCGCACTGAAGCCCAGGCCTGCAGATACGAGGCGTGCTTTCCATCCGGGGTGCAGGGGTGGGGGTCATGTTTTTCAGGCCCTGCCAAAAGTGCTACATTTGGACCGGAGACCATACAGCCCACTCTGGAGGCGTGTGGCAGGAGATGTGCATTTTTGTAGGTTTCCATTTTAAGAATGTTCCACATCTGCGTTCTCTCAGATGTCAAAGACCTTCCCAGGAAACAGCATCCGGCCCTAAGCGCGGTTGCTCCCACTGAGCTGAGCTGGCCGTTGCCGCCCAAGCAACCAAAGAGAACAGGGCGCACGCGCGCGAGTGTCTGTCTGTCTGTGTCAGGTCTGGGCGGTGTGGTCTGTGGTGTAAACATTTTGCGCAGTTACGTTCCAGGGGATGGGAGAAACCATTTCAGCCCTAACCCATATAGGTTTTTGTAGTACACTATGTTGCTTACAAATAATTTTGCCGAGGTTACATATATTGTCATATAGAAAACCTAGCCAGTGAAAGGTCTTAACATTTAAAACAAGCGGTTTTTGAATTAATAATAAAAAAATATCAAACAGCATCTTCTTTTACAAGGTTTTTCTTGTTTGGAGCGTTTTTAAAGCCTCAAAAGTAATATGAAATCAGCGCGTGTAACGTTTGCTCTGGCGAAATAATCTTTTGATCTCAGTGCTTAATTTGTAAAATATTAAGTGCAGGTGCTGAAGTTTTTCGTCGGAGGCCACACCCACTCTCCCGGCTCCGCCCACTTCATCCACTGGCCCTACCCACTTCCTGTATTGGCTCCATCCACAAGCCCCAACACATCACAGCCAGCTCCTCACTTCTTGAGTTCAGCAAGAAGCTGAGGACCTGGGTCTTCATATAAGCACCTTCAGGTCATACCCTGCTCTGGTACTACACTTCAGAGGAACTTTTCTGCCAGTCATGGGGGCACCACACTTGCAGACTAGGCTGAATTGTGTTAATATGCCCATTGATATTGTGTGTTTGCATGCATTTGTGCTTCCACTATTCAAAAGTTCAACCTATTGGTTTTGTTAGTGCTTATTTTGTTTTGCTTGATACTAACAGAAGTCTAATTTCAAAGAGCAGTGAAATGCTGTACAGAGAATACCTATTGTAGTTTTAGCTTCTCAAACACAAGGAATAAATACAAATGTATGTGGGGCAGTAGAACTTGTAGGAAAGGAATCCGGCTGTAATCGGAGTAGTATTGCAATCATGGAGAATAAAGCGATTTGCTTATAATTGCAGAATGTGTTGTGAATGAGACAGGATTAGAACCAGATCGGTGGTGGTGCGCGGCAGCAGAGAGTAAGAGGGAGAAGGGAGGGGGTTTAATGGGGTAAGTAAAGAAAATGATTTAAAGCAGCTTAATCTGAATCATTGGAATCAAAAGGGAGGTTGTTGTTTGCAGGACTTTAACTGAGACAGCTACTTGCACTCGTCTTAAGATTGGCAGCTTAGGCCTAGCTCGCAATGCCAAAAGCCAGGTCTCCATTCCAACCCTTTGCTCAGGCGAGATGGGGGGAAGACCAGTTAAGGTAAAATGTCCCAGCGTTATCTCATTACCGTGAAAGTGCCTATGATGGAAACTACTACAAAATGAAAGAACAGCTGCACCTTCTACTTTAACACTTAGTCAGTGTCTTTCCGCTGAAAGTAACCAGGGCACACCGAGTAAGATCCGCACACGGAGGCTGGGGCCAGGAAACCTCCATAAAACAAACGCACACGCAAAGGAAGCCTCCAGCGAGAACGGTGTTAAAACTGAAATGAAAAACACATTTGATTCATTGGCCACCTCGAGCCCGCAGGCCTCTCATAATTAGTTTGCGGTGCACACCCACACCTGCAGGGCAGGTCCAAGAGGTACCCCCAATTTCCATAAAAGCCTTGCAGTAAGATTTACGAGCTACTGCGAAACTGTGCGTTTACCTTTATTGCTTTTCAAATGCCCCTGAATTTATATACACTTTTAAAATTATTCAAACTGCTGCCCAACTCTTTTCCTTACTTTGTTACATTGCTTGGAGCTGTGAGGACGACTGCACAATTACCGACATTTAAGAATCCTATTTATTGTCCAAAACCTCGCACACCTGTACAAAACTTGGTATATTTGCTTTTAAACTATCACTCCGCAGCAAAGAAATATAATTCTTACTCCTCATTGCTGTGCAGCTCAACTCACTGGCGACTGATTCATAATTTTGTCTGCACAGCACACAGACAAAGCAGGTGTAAATGACTAACTTCAGGCAATGCTGGTCTGAAACTGCGATGTGGCCGAGAGACAGCACAGTGGACACCTACGCATAAATGGTAAACAATGCAGGGGCTTTAATGCTTACCAAATGATATATGTATTAACATTAGTAAGTGGGAGACATTAAAACTCCAAGGTATGCTCTGTAGCCATATGACGCAAGTTAATGAGAAAATGACACCTTGTTGCTCATTAATTTCCTACATTCACTAATGGCGCACTACATTTAAGCATAACAGAGCGCCACCTTTGAAACAAATCTCACTGTTTGCCGAGAACTCACAGTGGAAGGCGGCGGCAAAAATCACACCTGCCTCAATCACTTTGTGCCTCTTCCCCCTCTCCCACCATTCAAAACATACCAATGAAACGGAGCAATGGTTTCTTCTCTCCGTCTTTAGTAAGCTCGTCCCGAAAAAGCAGTGTCCGAGCAGTAAAACTTCTCTTCTCCCCTCGGTTCAACTGCAAGCTAACTCGACTTCCGCTTCCGAGGCAGAGTCAATATAGTGCAATGTTAGAAACAGAAAACGGACCATAAAACAATGTAACGCGGCGGCCAACAAGCATTGGAAGTCACAACCAGTGTCTCGGAGACATAGACCCGGCCCTGAGAAATAAGTGCCGGTGCTTAGCACCGGAAAGCACCGGCACAAATTAAGCACTGTTTGATCTGTTAAAACACGGCGCAAAGGAATTTGTCCGCTTATTTATATGCAGTTCATACTTTCTATTATCTACCGCCTCCGATGAAAATCCGCAGGCCTCCTGTTGTGAGAAGAGGGGGGGGGGGGGGTGGGGGAGATGGGTGGCACAATCTGCACACGAGGCTCTTCACAAGCACACCCTCTCTACATTTCCGGGACTTGTTCATTCTTCTTGTGACCCCCACCGTCCACTGCCATGCGTGGACTCTTCTTACAGCTAGCCCCCCACCCCCCTCCCCCAACACATTGTTCTACCCGATTCTGATAGAGGGCGCTGCCTTGTAAGTAGCCTAACGCAAAATTATGAGGCCACGTGTAGAATGTAATCAGGCCCCACCCCCCACCCCGATCTGACACATATTGTATTGTAATTGCATTTATATAGCGCTTACTACCCCTGATGAGGCGTCGAATCGCTTTTTCGGCGAGTAGCACGCTACTCCGGAACCCATAAAGTAGTGGTGAATTAGTATAAGTAATTTGAGTGGTGGATATGTACTGGTGGCCCTCGACTGAATGGGACCCTCTGAAGGGTTGGTCCCCCTACTGCAGTGCAGGGGCTGGCTGTACGCCCCTGCCGCTAGCTACCCCCAGGGCCGGACTAGGAACCGAAACTGGCCCCGGCAAACTGCTTGGCCGGCCCCCCTGGAGGGGGGGGGAGGGGTGTGGCCGAGCTGTTTGCTAGGGCCGGTTTCGGCTGATTTTGTTACAAGGGGCTGAAATTGCCAGCCCCTGGTAACAAAAACAGCCCCCAGGGGCCCAAAACCGGCCCCCACCATGACAGCCCACCGGGGAAATGCCCGGTGCCCGCTACGGCCAGTCCGGTCCTGGCTACCCCCTTCCCAAGTATCCCCCTCTAAGCACCGTAGGCCCGCGGTGACGTAGGAGCTTGTTATACCTGCTGCTCACAGTCACACTGGCTGAGCAGCAGGTATAACAAGCTCCTTCCTCACCGCGGGCCTACGGCCTCTTTCCACTGTGGTATGCAGGGAACGCATTACTGAGGGGTGGGAAGGCTGGAGCACAGGCCAACGCTCCCGTGCATCGGCGAGATGCCCGTCGACACAAAGGGCACAGTGGGGGCGAGACGAAGCTCCCCATATGCCTACGGTAACATCAGCCATACCAGCAACACTTACTGGCCTTGGCACATAAAATCCCCAATAATACGTCCACTGTGTGCTGTGACGGCTACTAGCCCCCACTTCCTCTGCTCATTGGCCACTCTGAACATATAGTGCCATAACTGCAGTGAACCGTTTCGGCTGCCAGCCCAAGAGTGGAGCAACCATGGTTATAGTAGAACAAGCAGGGGGCCTAGCTTCAGGGAGTACTGGGGGGTTTGACAACACCCCGAATAAATTAATTCTTGGCTGGGTACTTGGGTCTGGGGCTCTGAGTCGGGTCTGTAGTCTGTGTTGGTTTTTATTGTCTTCGTTTCATTTACGAGAAGTTCATTTTTTGTCATGAACTTAAAGATATATAGCGACTGATTTGCACATAAAGTTGGTAATCTGCACCCCTAGAAGTGCTCTTCTGAATAGGTGCATATTTACTACTATTTTGCATTCACAAATCTCGGCAGTTGTAGGCTTGGAAAGCCGTACCAGTCTCAGGTTTCCACACATACTACTGGTAATTTCATGTGACATTTTGGTCAAGTGACAGTTTTGGATTTTGCCAGTTCTGAACTGCAGATTGCACAAACACTGCATCTTCTTTCTAGGAAAGGTTGTTTTGCAATTGTACTTTTTTCCCCTCGAAAGGGAAAGTATTTTTTCTGTGAGGTGAAACCCCTTCCCCAGCACCTCAAAATGTTGGGGTGTTCTGTTCCCCCTTCCTATCCTGCAAGTAAAATAACTCCAGCACTTTGCTATTGCACATCTCTGACAATTACCAAAGTAGGGACTGGCGAGACAGGAGTTTAACTTCTGTGTTGGTGGGCATTCACAAACTCTCAAAGCAGATCATGGTTGAGCTTCCCACTCCACATTCCTTGCACAGGATTTACCACTGCATAACTGTATGAAGGTGTGAGGCACAATAATGCATTAGTAAACGCTTGACTTTCTTAAGTCGGTCCACAATGCTAATATATTATGGGATTTATTTATTTATTTATAAAGTTTTATATAGCGCGAACAAGATCACAAAGGATATCAGAGCGCTTTACAATGTGATGGGAGGAATAACAAATGCAATATCAACATCCGAGCAAGTGAGCGTATCCCTCTTAGGGTAAGAATTTGTTCATAAGGAATCGTTTAGCTTCCAATTTGAAAGCCTTCGTTGAAGAGATTCTGCGTACTTCCGGTGGAAGAGAGTTCCAAATCTTTGGAGCAGCGCCGGAGAAGGCTCGGTGACAAGTTCTTTTTTTGTTAAGGATGAGTGGTTTCAGGAGGAAGGTAGTGGCACTTCTTGAGGCTCTAAAACCACAGGATAGTTCAAGTTTTTGCGCAAGGTACCTGGGAGTACTGAAGTGAAGGGCTTTGTGAGCCAGAACGGCAATCTTTAACTGAATTCGAGCTTCGTAGGGTAGCCAATTGAGAGATTTTAGGACTGGGGATATATGATCGTATCGTTTGGTGCCTGTGACCAGTCTAGCCGCCGCGTTCAGAGTTGATCTTAGTGGAGCCAGGGCGTATTTGGGAAGGCCACAGAGGGTAGCACTGCCGTAGTCAAGCCTCGGCAAGACAAGCGCTTGGACCACCTGCTTGAAATCATTTAGTGGAAGGAAAGGTTTGATATTTCTGAGTGACCTCAACAAATGGTTTGCTCCCTTACATACATTGCTGATATGATTTTTCATATTCAGGTGCTTGTCCATGGTGACTCCGAGGGATTTGGCTGAGTCTATGATGAGAGGAGTGCAATTGAAATCAGTGAGGTGACTCAGCCGTAGGTCTATCTTGGGGATGTGGTTCGGAGGGGAGATGAGCAGGAATTCTGTTTTGGAAGTGTTAAGCAGGAGATGGTTCTCCGTTAACCAGTTTTGAGTAGACGTTAGAGTAGTGTTGAGGGAGATGATGTTTTCCAAGGATGAGATTTTCAAATAGAGTTGCGTGTCGTCCGCATACATGTGGAAGAGAATGTTCATGGAGTTTAATGAGTTAGCGAGAGGTTCCAGGAAAAGGTTGAAGAGGATGGGAGATAGGGCGGACCCTTGAGGGACCCCCATGAGTACAGGAGAGGGCTGGGAGAGAGAGTGGTTTGCCTTGACTCTTTGTGATCTGTGATGTAGGAAAGACGAGAACTATTGTAACACCTGATCAGCAAAACCCATTCTGTTTTGCAGGATGAATAGGAGGTTGTCATGATTAACCGTGTCGAAAGCGGAGGAAAGGTCAATGAGAAGAGGCAGGATTCGTTTTTGTCAAGCATTTTTAAAATGTCATCCATAACGTGGGTGAGAGCCGATTCAGTGCTGTGTCCCTTCCTGAAACCAGATTGATGCTGGAGTTGATCATTCTCTATGTGAGCAAAAAGTTGAGATTGAACACATTTTTCTAGACGTTTCGCTAGGGTGGAGATGTTGGAAATGGGGCGGAAATTATTGAGATCAGATTGGTCAGCGTTAGGTTTTTTAGAATAGGTGATACCTGAGCTGCTTTTAGGCAACTGGGGATCGTGCCTTGTGAAAGAGAAGCGTTTACTATCCTTGTCCAGGTGGGGATGAGTGCATTCTTGATTTCTTTTAAGATAGCCGGGGGCAACGGGTCACTGAAGTGGTTGGAGGGGTTGATATTCTAAAGAATCTTGTGGATGTCATTTTCACTAAATGGGGTAAAGGTACCCCACGACGCATTGTTCTTGGTGGTCGATTTGTCCTTATCAAAGGGGTCAAGGGGGGAGGCGGGATGGAGGAGCACAAAATAAATATCAAAGGTTGTCTTTTCTATTTTTTTTGGAGAGATGGAGTGTGAAACAAAAGAGCATTACCCATGGAATTGTTATGCTTAATGTTGCAGAGCTCAACTTTGAGCTAAAAACAGGCCTAGAAACTGTTTTAATCCCAACCCCCATGCACTGAGCAAGCACTAGAAATTTTGGGTTATCCCACCAACAAAATCTGAAACAAATATGAGGCTTAACAATTTAACACAATTTCCAAAAATATTTAATGGACAAAAAGCCATGTGTCCCACTAAAAATAAAAGCTGTCTGAACGGTGCACCCAGAGATTTCCAACAACCTCTCATGGATGCTGTACTCCTTGACCATATCACCACTCCACCCTGTCGCTCACCACCTTTTAGATGGGAAATTTGAGATAACACCAGTGCTTTAAGTGGGCAGTCACTGGCTGATACGGAGTACCGGCACATTTCTATTTTCTGAGGGAGAGTACCTGCACTTCAAGAGAGATGTAATACTTTTAATTGGGGAGTACCCGCACTTCTCAGAAACAAGCAGGTACTTTGGTACAGAGTACCTGAACTTCTATTTTTCCATTTCAAGCACTGGATCACACCCCCTAAATCTCACTGACGAAGCTATAACCCTGAGAACAAGCAAGGACAGTCGCCCTGAGCGAAGCCATTCTGCAAAAAAAGCCTTTGCAAAGTAATGTGGTCCCATTCTGAATTTCATTTGCATTTCTTAACCATTTTTCATTTGGAAAAAATCTTGGTACCAACATTTTGTACCTTGGGTTACTATAAGAGTTGATCTAGAGATGTACATCTCAACTGTGCAGGATAAAGTGTAATTGCAGCCTCAACACCACAACGTGATGCAGGCACAAAATGGACGTCTTAAATGAGACCGCTTCCGCTAGATACCGGTTTCTGTTCATTGTGGAAAAAGCAAGATACGCTTGACCATTACATTGGTTCAAATCTTTCTCCACGTTGAACAGAAATGGATAAGATTGACCATTACACTGGTTCAAAATATTTTCAAAAATATGTTTAACATACTTTTATACAGTACATTTCAGCCAGCTTCCAATCAGTATCAGTGACTGGGTTCTAATAATTACGACAAACATGGGCAGCCCTATTACCCGAACCTGGGGCAGAGTAAAGACTAGAATCCTAACAAGGGTTCAAGTACTGCATTACATAAAACCCAAACTAGACAAAACAGACAAGAGAAATGATTACTACATCACATGAAAAAAACGATACCCCTACACAATAACAAAACATACACAAAATTTAATGGGATAATAATATACAGTCACAGGACAGTGGTGCTCACAAGGTTACACGCAAAGCACATTAAAAAGGGAATTAACAGTGTAAACAAAAACAGTGGCTGAGGAGAAATTATACATAAAGACTGTTACAACATATCAACAAAAGTAGCAGGAAATGCTTCCTCTTCCGTAGAAGACATATATAGGCGTCAACAGCGTTTCGACAAAACTAAAATGGTATGGTCATCATCAGGACAAACAATACTTATTGACAGAGCATCCAACAGTAAGGTTTGATCAAAGATTCATTGTAGGTCAATCTCATAAGGCAGTAAATACTGTCAAAATCATGAAAGGAATCATTTATTCCAAGAGTTGGAGATTAATCCAAAGTAATCGGGCCATAAATATGTTACAGAGGGAGTCAGACCAAATCACATCCCTCATTAGAATTGCAGTACGGACTCAACAGCCAAGGAAAAATAATCGAAGATAATTCCAAAGGCCCGGAACTACAGGCATACATCCATCTCAGAAGCCGTACAAACAGTCACGGCGTGTTGGATGCTCTGTCAATAAGTACTGTTTGTCCCGATGATGACCATACCATTTTAGTTTGGTCAAAACGCCGTTGACGCCTATCTGTGACTTCTACTGAAGAGGAAGCAATTCCTGCTACTTTTGTTTCTGTGATATGTTGTAACAGTCTTTATGTATAATTTCTCCTCAGCCACTGTTTTTGTTTACACTGTTAATTCCCTTTTTAATGTGCTTTGCGTGTAACCTTGTGAGCACCACTGTCCTGTGACTGTATATTATTATCCCATTAAATTTTGTACATGTTTTGTTATTGTGTAGGGGTATCGGTTTTTCATGTGATGTAGTAATCATTTCTCTTGTTTGATTTGTCTAGTTTGTGTTTTGTGTAATTGTTGGAGAACAAGGCAGTATCTGTGAGGCCTGCACAAATAACATGACTACATTTGTCCTTCACTGGGAACCAAACACCCCATTGTAGCGCTTGAGTCTCAGAGGGTAGCATTGCAGAGCAGTCTAAGGCTTACTCAAGGGAGGTGGTGTGGGCTAGTAATCGCCATTTACCAGTTCGCAGAAATAACACTCAATAATTGATTGTCCAGTCTGTACTTTGCTTTATAAAAGGAAGAGTACACACACACACTACTCAATACTATGCAACAATTTACAAATATACATAAGCTGTTGGAATTACTTTGTGACATTGCATAACACTCCCACCCCTCCAGCGGGGGGAGGGGGTCTAGTACCACCACTCCCATGTATGCACATCATCATGCCCCTAATGCAGTGGGTTGAACATAACCTGGAGCGAGGGCCTTGCCCACTGGCACCATCCCAGTGGCGCCCCACCCCTTTATCTCAACAAGCATTTAAAATGGGCACACCTGCCCTGGTGACACATAACCCTGACTGAGCATCTCATACTGACCCTACAGTATGCACCTCTACATCTTAGGGGCTAACAGTCTGGGATGTTCCTCACCTAACGCAGCAGCAAGAATACATGTTTAAGCATCACTTTGAAATGAAGGTACTTATCATAGCTGATAACCATTATAATGCATTGCAATAAAAGCCCCTAAAAGGCATCACAGTTATAATCACAGGGTTAAGCATATACAGCCAGACACCCTAGCAGGAATGACCAGCAACATAACACCACTTTGCTTATGACTTCACATTACACATGTGACTTTCAGTCCCTCAATAGAAATAACATTGGAAAATGCACTTCTCGTGCAATTGCACCTCTCCACCTCCAGGGGATACCCTTCTCCAGACATCCCCAGCTCAGCCCTCCATACCTTGGTGCAGTCCCTAATGCACCCCCAGCTGTAGAACAAAAGTTCCAGCCCCAGGATGCTGTTTACTGCTGGGTGAGCCCTTGAGGAGTTATTTCTATGGAGTCCCCAGAGACTTAGGGAGGGACCTTCTTCTCTTCATGCTGGGGGAGACTGTGTTGCTCCTGCAGCTCCCCCTGCACCTTGGTACACATTTCTCAGTGACCCCATCCTCCTGGGGCTACCATACGCTGAGAAAAAGCTGTTTTCCCTTGCAGGCCGGTCCGGGCCTGCAAGGCATTATGGGGCGCTCTTCCCCCCTTCGGGTGAATTCTTGATGAGCGGCTCTCCCGCTGCTTCGGGGGAGAGCCGCGCTGCCCGCGATGGCAGCCCTGCGCCGCATCAGCTCCTCGTAGGGGGGCCGGTCCCACCTGGACCCCTCCTGTGCCAGGTGAGTTTTACACAGCTCGGGGAGCCCACCCCCGGCCGCTCCTCTTTTCGCTTCTCCGGGGGCCCGGTCCCACCCGCTTGCCTGGATCGTTGGGGAGCTGCTCGAGGAGCCCACCCCCGGCGGATCCCGCCGGCTCCCCGTCTGGCCAGCACCCTTGTGTGCTGCCGTGGTAGCCGGCACTCCATTGCAGGTCTGCCCGCTCTGGCGGGCAGACACGAGGCTGCCTCCGGTCCAACGGGACCTCGGGGGAGTGCGACGGCACTCCCCCCGCCTTTCTCCAGCCACGGGGGAGTGCGGCGGCGATCAACATCGGGGCCTGGGGTTGCGATCCCGGGACCCAGGGCACCTTCACGGGGAGCGCGACGGCGCTCCCCGACTTAGCTCCACTTCAGCGGGGCCCGGAGTTGGGGGTCCCGGGCCCCTCTTCCCATTCCCAGGGGGGCGCGACGGCACACCCCTGTCTTCATTGTCGTCGGGGGCCAGGGTGGGCTCCTGGCACCCCACGTGGGCATTTTCACGGAGAGCGCGACAGCGCTCCCCGACTTATCTTTGGCGATTCGGGGCCCGGAGTTGGGATCCCAGGTCCCTCTCACCATTTCCCGGGGGGCGCGACGGCGCTCCCCGGTCTCTATTTTCGTCGGGGGCCAGGGTGGCCTCCTGGCGCCCAGCTTGGGCAGTTTCACGGGGAGCGCAACAGCGCTCCCCGACTTAACTTCTTGTGGGCCAAGAACAAAAAACAGAGGAACCCTACTCACTACGGAACCAGGGTAGATAAAATTCTTTCAGAAACAATGGTTCCTGTGGATTGGTATGATCTATTGTGATATTAATATTTCGCGTAATAGCAATGTGAAGGGTTTTTTAAGCTGTCAGAGGGCAAAGAACCACCAGTACTAATGATTGAATGTATCTGTTAGACTTGGCATCTTTTGGCGCGTTTCCCCTGACTTTTTGCTTTCTGACCTCCCGGTTTTGACTCTGTTTTTGCTGGTGTAATGATTCTGCGCACTTTCCTCACTGCTGTCCAGTGGGAAAGTGCAAGTGCTCCTGTATAAAATGTGTTTTGGATTGGTGTTTCCATGATTGGCCTATTTGGTTTATGTGTCAGTCCCTTGTAAAGTGCACTGCGAGTGCCAGGGCCTCTAGACCAAATGCTGTTGGTGGGCTGCAGCACTGGATTGTGCCACCCACGCAAACAGCCCATAAAGTGTAACTCGGGCCTGCCATCGCAGAGCCTGTGCGCAGCCTGGGGCTGCCATGTCGACTTGGCAAGTGCACACACTTGCAAGTCCCTCAACCTTCCCTTTGCTACATGTTAGTCACCCCTAAGGTAGGCCCAAGGTACCCCTGTGGGCAGGGTGCGTTGTATGCGAAAGGTGGGACATGCCCTGGTGTGTGTGGCATGTCCTGATAGTGAATTACAGCCGAGTTCGTTTTTCACTATTGCAAGGCTACCTGTTCCCCCTAGGCCAGAACGGGCAGTTTTGATTATTACAGCTTATAACCCTAACTGACCCTGGGAACATGGTAGAAATTCGAGTTTAGTATGCCTGGACTCAGAATGATAAAATGCATCTTTTAGTGAAGTTGGTTTTAACATTCTCATGTTTGAAAATACCACTTTTAGAAAGTGGGTATTTTCTTGTCTAACCATCCAAGCCTGCCTCTGCGAGGTTGTGTATTCCTTGTCTGGAGTGTGAGTGACAGGGGCTGGGGGATGCCAGGAGACAGGGTGAGTCAGCACAGGGCTGAATAGCAAGATCTACATGTAGATGGGTGGGAGGGGTTGCACCTGGGCCCTGAATAGGACAGTGCCTTCCCTCCACAATGCTGGCTCCACCTCCTGTGGTGCGTCTGATGTCCCTGGCCTACTCACTGAAAGAAGGGATGGAGACTTGTCAACAAAGTGCTCCAGAACTGGTTTGGACTAGGCAAAGGCCTCTCTGCCTTCAGAGAACAAAGGAATTTGGGATATAAATATTGGGGCCCTGACCCCATGAATTTAGATCTCGCTGGAATCAAGGAACCTGCCAAGACGAAGAGCTGGAAGAGCTGCCAGGAGGAGTACTGCCCCTTTGCTGTGTTGTTGCTTTTTGGGTTGGCCTGCAGCTGCTGCTTCTGCCTTGGGCAGTGAAAGGACTGGACTGAACTTTCTACAAACTTGTGCTGAGTATCTCCAAGGGCCTGGAACCGAGCTGGCCTCCTGTTAAGAAGTCTCAGGGACTACAAAGACTTCACAAGCCTCTGGGTACCGCTTCTGGAACGCTGTTTCAGTTGCCACAGAGGAAGGGAACCGCAACCGACTCCGTCAACCGAATCCATCCCTGGCCGGTGACCTGTTTGCACCGCAGACCGCATCACCCCGCTTCGCATCGCAACCCTGGTCTCACCGTGGGCGACGTCCGACGCCGCCAACACCGAGCCGCTGCTTGCACCGTGACCTGTGGGCACTGCAGTTCGCATCGCATCGCTTCACTGAACCAGCCGGACCCGACCGACGCGGTCGCTGCAACTGGCTCAAGAGTCGTGACCGCACCGCATTTGGGGCAACGCTCGCACGTCTGCGACGCACCGCTGTCCGACGCCAGCTCCCGCACTCCGGCTTGGTCGCCTGCATCGCAACCTGTCAGCACCGCATCGAGCATCGTCTCACCCTGCATCGCACGCCTTGGACTCACCGACTCCGTCTGCACGACGCTCATCGAGCCGCTGCCTGCACCGCATCGAGGGACACCGCACCTTGCATCGCTCCGTCTTGCACCGCAACCGCGACGAACGCCGACCGGCTCGTACACTCCGTACCAGCCACCACAAGAAAGGTACTGTGACCGAGTCTGTTCACGACTCTGCTGGCCCGTAGCGACGCGGTCGGCTGGAACTGTTGGACTCTGTGTAATTCATCATCGCGGTAGATCCGGACGGGGCTACCGACTCGTACGAACTTTGCTTTTGTGTTATTCCTGCAAAGAAGAAGTTACCTTATCAAGCATTCGTTTTTAAAGTATAGTATTGTGGATTTTTGTCGTAATTGGTCTTGTCTTAAGTATATAAAAATTGGTTATTTTTCTAAACTGGTGTGGTGTCCGTTTGTAGAGATTACACTGTATTACTGTTGGTTATGTGCAAATGCTTTACACACTGCCTCTGAATTAAGCCTGACTGCTCGTGCCAAGCTACCACGAGGGTGAGCAGGGGTTACTTCACGAGTGTAACACCCTTACCCTGACTAGGAAGAAGGGTCCCTACTTGGACAAAGGTGCAAGCCCTTGCCAACTAGAGATCCCATTTCTAACAGTATCACATACAATTTTATAGTATAGAACAAAAGGAGCAATATGTATAGTTTCAGAAACTTAAGAAAACAAATACACAATTGTGCAGTGTCCCAGTGAAAACAGGAACCTCAAATAACAGTGCTAAATAGTGACAATAATTTTGACAAGGTTTCCACAATTCTTTAAAAGTCGACCATTGAATATGTACAAAATGTGCAGCAGCTATATATAATGATATGCGCTTGTTAATGGTTCGCTTTTGCTTATTGTCGACGACGTTTCGACCCTCTGTGCAGTACAGGGTCTCATCAGGACCTAGGGTTGTAGGGACATCTGGTAGTTTCACGCAGCCACGTGAGAGGTGTGTGCCAACCGTGGGTGAAAAGAATAGAGAAAGATACTCACAATGGGACCCAGCCGGGTGCCCAATTGTAAGAAGAAGGAAGGGGCTGCTCGATAAGGATGGCACAGCGTTTCAGTTGAAGAGTGATACACTATAGCATAGGATGGCTAATAGTGTGGCAAGCGAACTCTCTGTGTAGTAATGTAATCAGGCTCTAAAGTTCCTGTTCCATAAGGTATGTGAGATTATGCTTCTTTACCGCGGCGCCCTGTCGGTGCTGCCATCAGTATTGTAGTATTATCAAGGCGGGTCCTTAAAGTTCAGAGAGTTCTACAGGAATGCGGGACGGTTCGCCGCTTGATTTTAACAAAGCCGCGTGACAGCTTAAAAACCCCTTCACATTGCTATTACGCGAAATATTAATATCACAATAGATCATACCAATCCACAGGAACCATTAACTTCTTGTGGGGGCAGCCCCCGGGACCTGACCCACCCCGGGGGCCCATTTAAGACCGGCGGCGGAGCCCCACGCGCTTCGTCGTCGGTCAGGCCAGAGGTCAAAGGTCGCCTACCTTCTGGGGGGCATATCTCGGCCCCCAGGGGACCGATCTGCATCATTTTGGCCTCTTCTTACTCCTGGTGGCGCGCCCCAGCCACTGGGAGCACTTTCTTTCGCCCTCCTGGTCTCAAGGAGGGTGAACTCAGCAGGGAGCGTTCTTCACTGGCTCCCTGCGCCAGCCTTTCGCCTGGCTCTCCTCCTAGGCATCTCTTCTCCTTGGGCAAAGGCCCAGGCTTCGGCTCTCTGGTCCTGGACTCCCCTCCTGGCGCAATTCAGGGACCTGGGACAGTCAGGGGGTTCTTCCTTCCAACTGCCCATGGCGCCAGGCTCCAGCACCAGTCTTCCTCAGCAGACCACACCCCAGAGAGAGCTCCTCTTCCTGTCCAAGACATTTTAAAAGAATTTGGAGGGGGCTGGCAGGAAGGCTCTGCTTGCCCTATCAGGCAGCGACACATCACCTCTCTGCCCCTGCTCCCTCCTTCCTGCCCAGACCGCTGGGATAGTTCAAAATGGCATTGTCCAGGGGTCCCATGCCACATGGTCTCTGAAAAGCCCATTCCCCCCTTGCTGCCTTCTCTCCAGAGCAGCTTGGTGCCCGACACCAGGTGACAGCTGCTGATGGATAACCTCTAGCTCCACCCACCTTCTCTCCCTTTTGGAGAGGAGACCTTCGCCCTTGGAATGCTTGCCGTGAAGGGCTAGGCCTCTGATGCTTCAGTTTGGGGAGGAAGATCATTAATCCAGCCTGGCAGGGTCACACCCAGCCAGGCTCTGGTTATGAGCTGACTCAGAGGAATATGACATTTCTGGATGACCCAAAAGCAGTACAGATATGACTTTGGACTCTGCAGAATAATACTTCTCACCTAAGTTACAGTGGACTATAGTGCGTGTCTGGAATTTGTAGGCCCTAGGGATGTGAAACTATCCCATGTGATTCCCATCCTCATAGGAGAATAATGGAGTGGTCCTTCAGTGAAAACAGTAAAGCACACTGACTTTCCCTTACATGTTTCTTCCCATTATATAAAGCCTATTCCATGTCACCACCCCGCTGTGCATAATTCCTGCCACACCATTCTATCTGTACCTGCTCCTGGGCTGCGCACGCCAGGAATCTCCCCTGCGCAGCCCCTACACGTGTGCACACGCATGTACACACGTGTTTGCATGCAACCAGCCCGGTGCCCCTTACTCCGGCTGCAGCGCAGCGGCCTACTCTCACCAGGGTGACACCGGTAAAATCCACATACAGTCTCTTTCATCATGAGTTCACTGTGGGTGAGTCACAACTTATGAGGCTCTCCCACAGTAAAAGCTCAACAAATAGGTGTTCAAAAAGCGAAAAATCCGGGCGGCTCAGATGGTCAGAACCACCTTCTACCAGTAATGCAGTACTTGAACCCTTGTTAGGATTCTGGGTTCTAATAATAAAAGGTGATCAGTGGAATGCTTGAAAAAGGTCCGGCCGCTGTTAAAAAAAAAATCACTTGGATCACATTCCAGTCCACTGTTTTTTATTTTTATTTTTGGCCCAGTGTGCGCTCCAGACGGAGAAACTAGATGTAAATCAATCTTGGACCTGCTCCAATATGAACAGTTAAACTGCCAGGCCACGACTCCCCTGAAGGGCAAAATAAGCAATCCCAGACAGGTTCTAGAAATGCCATCCACGCAGTTACTGTCTGCACTGGCACAAAACAAAAAGCTTCTAGTTTTCCTTCTGTCCAAGTTTAATTAAGATACTTCTCTCCTGGGCGAGGACAAATTTATCAGCGGAGAGCTAGTCCAAGATGGCTTGCAGAAGGTCCCTGCATTAGCTGTGCCGGCACCTGAGGTGGAGTGGAAATCCATAAATGTCAAGTCCAACTCCCACCAGGATTTTGCCTTAGGAAAGTGGCCTCGCCACTGTGGCAGCCCACAAAATTCTAAGATTTTATGCCAGGGAATTTAAGCATGTCCATACCGAGGTGTATGCAAGAGAGAAATGTTTACTTGTGGCAGAACAAATTACAGTTGTTATGTTAAGTTAGGATAGCGCATGGCTGCCCCAGCAACAGGGCGTCCCAGCGCTAGTCTCAAGAAAAGGCAGCTGTAAAAGATATGCAGAGGAATCATAAGTAGGATTAAACAGAGAACAACCAGGTATTCAGGGTCTTCCTGAAAGCACAATGATTCTGAATGCTCCTGATGGACAGAGGAAGTGCGTTCCAGAGAGCAGGAGTTTTGGCACGAAAAGAGCGTCCTCCTGCTCTTCTGATGGGAGGGACACATGCCAAATTGAGATTAGCTGAGCGCAGAGCCCACAAGGGGAAGTATGGGTGAAGCAGTTGGTCACCGAGTTTCCCTTCCAGAAGAGTGTGTGGGGGTGGGGGGTTATGTCGGGTGTAGAAAGGGTCTAATTAATTGCCATCCATAATTTCTTTCAAGTTTGTGGTGATATCACACTGCAATAAAAAGCACTTTAGCTGCAATTGTCCAATGGGAACCCGCAATGCACTCAAACAGGTGTCCAATTCGAACTACAAAGAGCCAAGCCGGTGCCACTTCAAAATATACTACTGGTCAAAGACAAACTCAGGTCCCCTTAAGTCACTACTAACTGCTCAACCAGATCAGAGTGGTCTTCAGCCTAGAATGGGGCACATGACTGCTTGGAGATAGGTGTGGCGAGGGCTGCAGAAAACAGAGGTGTCAAGAGAAGCCTCCCAGAGAAGGGAAGTCAATTTGAGGCAGTCTTCAACTCCACTGCATCACTGACACAGGCAAAATGCAGGGCTGTATTCATTGGGCGACCAGGACTAAATATCGGCTAAGTGGGGTTTATAATCTAGACAGATCAAACTGAAGAGAAAACAAAATCCAGCCAAAACAAACTTTAAATCTTTCCAACTTCCACAAGAGGAAGAGGGGCATTGCTGGACTACTTCTTAGAAGAGATTGTCCACTTTTGCCCAACTCCGAGCCTTCTCAGTTCTGACCAATCGCTATGCCACCTTTGTGAATGGGTTACATTCACATGCCAGGTGCCACAGGTTTTTCCCCAGCACGTGTGATACTTCCATCCAGACACCATATTAACTACTTCACCCGCTGGGAGTGCAATTCCACACCTGAACCGACAGCACCTGGGTGATTTAAAATTTTCAGAGAATTATTCCTAATGTTGTTTGGCTAAAGTCTATTTGTGGAAAGATCACCCATGCATGAAGGAGAATTAGCTTTAGTGTAATGAGGCCCAATCTGGTGCCCTTCTTAGTGGGCAATACAGAAGTACCCAAGCTATATTCTTGAAATGAGACATGTCCTGCATCAAAGTCAATACATTGGGATCCCCTCTAGACTTTACATGGTCCATAAAGGCCTGGGATAAAGTATTGGTCAGTTCACCAGCTAGAGGCTCAAGAGACGTTGAGCCTCTAGCTCAACGTCTTATCACACTTCTGTGCGCACACCTAATAGCTCCTCTCTGGGACTACAGTGAGAATATTACCACAAACCACACTAATCACCCGGCGTCACTCTCCAAGATAAGAGTGGGGGAACTTTGGATATCCCTTACCCCTTCTGCCAGTTCAGCATCTTAGTGGTCCCTCAAATCAGAGAGTCAGCAGGAAAAGGCCAGGATGGGAACTTATTAGTGCAGAAAACAAACAAACAAAAAAACAGGATTTGGCCGCAGTAGCGAAAAGTGCTGGCAGAAGACAGTAGCCAACAGAATTCTGATGAAGGCAGCACAAGGTGCCTGCGCCTGCATAGCCCTTAGTTCGGAGTCAACCAAAAGAGATTATGCTTTCTGCAGTAGGTCTGCACATTGTTAGGAACTCCTTGCACTGTCAGTGGGGCTAAAAACTGCAAGACGACGTGAATTACATCAGCCATCCACCATATTAGAAAGGCCACACCAATGTGCCCAGTTGCATAAGCAGGACTGTGAAATGGTCTCCAGGACTAGTAGGCAAACCGGCCATCCTATTGACAGTCATTTTCCCCCACTATAATCAACATAGGTACCAGACAAAAATACACAGCTGCCATTAAAATGGATATATAATGGGCACGCCGCAGATATTATCACATGTAAGCTTCTCTTAGTAGGTATCCTCAATTACCATCTTTATATTAACTCTATATACCCTTACTTCATCAATATCTTCTTGAAAATGATCTTTATATTGTCAATATTACCTCATCATTACATTTACCTTGATAAGAACGGTTATGGTTAAAGAATGAGAAAGGGTAACAGTAAGAAACTGGTAGGATAGTGCAGAGGATGAAGGTAAACGTAAAAAAAGGAATAGGTTGAAGGTAAAATATTGAGTAGGTGTTATGATAAGAGATAGATTTAGGGCTATGGTCACAGTTATAGTAAAGAAAACGTTTAGAGCTGTTATTAGGGAAACATTGTAAGAGATGAGGTTATGGTAGGGAAGATTGATTAGGGTAAGGTTAAATGTAGTGTAAAGGAAAGGATTTAGAATCAGAAAAGGAGATTGGGTAAGGTTGGGAGAAATGGATGAGGTGAAGGCATGAATGAGAATGCAGAAGTATGGTAAAATACAAAATGATGACAGGGACTCAAAGCAGTGAGGCATTGCGATTCTGAGGAGTTAAAGACAAATAAGGTAGAGGTTAACAGATTAGTGACATACCTCTTTAAACAAAGATCTAATGGTGGTCTTCAATCACTTTCCACACATCTTGAATGATAGCTTGTGAAGGCAAATGTGGTATACACCAAGTCTTTCTTATCGCAACGGGCCATGCTTCCTGCTTCAAAGGCACTTCCTGCCACAAGGTGTGGACACAGCATTCAGTCTCCATTCTGAGTCGGGAAAATCTGCACAGGACTTCCTCTACCATGAGCATGTCCAGGATCTCGCACAGTGCTCAAAACGTACACCCGACTAGGCATGGAGGCACAAGATGTTCAAAACAGTTGCCTAACTTTGTTCTTACTGATCAATGCAGAGTTGTTCTGGTGCACCGGGCTGGTCTATAAATCTCCCTGTATAGTACCATTCTTGAAACACCAGACACTATAATAGGGCCTACATTTCAAAGACTACAGTTTGGCGCAGAGGTTTTCCAACTTTCATCAATCACAATAGAAACAGGGGGTCCGGTGGGAGATTGCAGTGGAAGGCTGTATCTAGCGCTGGCTACTAATGGTTAGGTTATCTTGCGCCCAGGGGTCTCTCAAGCATCTGCAGCTTCGTTGCTTGGTTAGACTTGGGAATTTACAATACATGGTCTGTCATTCTGAGCTACAGTCATTGGACCTCATTACTGGTCAAAGAAAGTGGGTAGTAAAAGTGTTTTAAGAAGGCCTTACAGCACAAAGGTGGGGGCGAAACTAGAGGCCCCAACTCAACACCATGAGGAGTGCTGTAGACAGGGATGCAATAGCGTTGTTGACATAGCAGGTGTATGGCCATGAAGCATGGTCACCACCCCGGGCTATTCACCCGTACTTGTCATCTTGGTTGTTCCAAGCACCTTACTGTTCTGAGACTTGAGGCTACTCCATGGTCTTAGTAAGGGTAGCGGACTGCTCCTAGAATTATACTAATAGACGCCTTTGGCTGGGGTTTCTTCCAGTCCACAGATCAGCACTTTAAGTGGGCAGGGACATCAAGTAAGGGTTCAAAAGAACTTCGCCCAGCTTGATCAGAGGTGGAAGGGAACATGTATTTTTTTTTTTTTTTTTTTAAACATAATTTTATTGGTTTTACATGACATGCTGCAGTATTACAGTGCTTTAGCCAATGGTACATTATAACATTGTTTCGAGCTTTGCGGTTAATACATTTCAGCAATATCCTGTCATATAAGTAACACAGGTACATCCGCACCTCCTCTTATTGTACATTTGCTTTGTAAGATTTACCGTTGGCATTAGCTGTTACAATTGTACTCTTCCAAAAAATTTGAATAAAAAAAAACTTAACTTCACATAACTACCCACCCCCCACCCACTTGGCTGGCTCACCTACTGATCATGTGATTCGGCCCAGGTAATACCCATCATACGCAGAAGTAGCCTATGGGGAAATTATTATGTTTTAGCAACGGCTTTCAAGATGGGTAGCCTAGCACTCAGAAAGGGCTCGTGCGAGATAACTATACTACGGCTCAGCTGGAGGGGGCGACATGTTTTGTGTATCGGAGGGCATAAAGGGGTCAAAGGCCTTGAGTGATTCTAACATCTGGTCCCATTCCAGGGATATGTGTGTTTTACGCACCCCTCCGAGTTCCTCCCTCCTGATGGCAGCACTCTCTGCTCCGCCCCAACAGACCATCTCTTTGTGCCAAGCGACTAGAGTAGGGGGAGGGCTGATGTCCATCTCATTGTGATGGTGCATTTCGCTATGAGGATAGCCATATCCACAAAGCGGTGTTGTACTTTGTGTTTTCGGGGAGCGGCGTAGTCCTAAAGCTCTCTGCTGTGTTCCATCCAGAGGTACCCGTAGTGTCTCTCACTACCTGTCCAACTATATGCCAAAACCCGCCCAATTGTGGGCAATCCCACAACATATTGGTGGACGGGAACATGTAGTATAGTACTGACTACAGGAGTACAGAACTTCTTCAGTGAAGAGAGCTGATTAAATGTCCAGTCACCAATCAGAGAGGAGTTTTGTTAAAATATTTCAGGGCGTCAGCCTCCCAGGAAGTGGCACGGATACATGCTGTTTTATGGACACACTGGGAAATGCTGAATGGATAGTGGGAATGGTGTATTCTAGACCAGAGCCAAAGATCTGCAGTATATCTCCTTATCAAGACCCAGCAGTTCTGGTGGGGGGTTAAGTAAACAAGTTGGTTTCAAGAAAGGCCCCCCACCGTATATTACAGCTATATACCACACATTCATGGAAGATGAGTGGGAGGTCCAGATATGGAAGGCTACAGGGTGTTCACAAGGCAGGGGCATGGGTCAGTAGACATCACCTATAGGGTAGAGAAAAAGACTGTAGCCCCAAATACATGACATACTGCCACCAACCACTCAGTGTGAAAAGCAGCGAGTCTCCTGAGATCCCCAATGCTGCCCGGCGCAAGGTCACCTTTAATCCACTTTGGATTCACTATCTAAAATAACGAGGCAGGCGCTGGAAGCTGGAAGGCAAGAAAAAGGTTTATTACTCTTAGAGGAGACCACGTCAACTGCTGACACCAGGATGTCTTCAGGGAGGTGTTCTACTGGCAATGCTTCTGACTCTTCCTTTTATACAGTTTTACACAATGTATTTGTTTCTTTTATCATGGTTACAAGCTTGGAGTCTCCGCCCCGGGCAGGTTGTCACACAAGCCTGACATTGTTTTATCAACATGGTTACACAAGCCCAACATTAACTCTCCTCCCACCCAGGTCAAAAACAGACAATTTAATTGCAGCTGGACCTTGCTTCAGGGTCTAAAAACGAGTGAGACCGGCCAGATCGAAGAGTCCGTTCTGTTGATAAGAACAGGTCCCATTGTTGGCAAAAAAACAGTCTTGCTGTGTGTAGTGCAATAAACCATGTTTGCAAGAGTCTGTTTGTATTTGTAACCCGTTTGTGCAGGGATGAGAGGAAAGACGAGTTTGAGGCAGCAGGTGATGTTGATGTTTGTCGTGGAAATAGTTTATAGCCCCCAGCACACATATCAGGTTTGGTCAGAGAGTCAGAAGGCTGCTAGAGGACAGGGTGAAATGAAGGTGACCAACAGAGTACAAAATGGCTGTGGTAAATCAGAATGACTGTAGTTTATGTGCACGTAGGAACTTTCATCAGACAAGATGGCGCAGAATGTTCATGATTGTGTTTTGTTCTTAACATCAGTCTTCCCTACGCAAGTGAGGGAGAATACTCCCTTGTAGTCAAAGTAGGGCGATATTTGGCTTGTCTGACGAGGAGTAGAGCTGTTCCCAGGGGGTTTCCGTAGCACAGAAACTATGGGGAATGTTGAAAAGTGGATCTTAATGGAAAAATAATGAAAAATGCAGAGTGAGAAAGTAGTGCTGTGGAGCTGCAGACTTTGACTACTAAGCCTTCTTCATTATAGGTGGTACTTTAAAGAAAAATGTTATGTCTGCTGTGAGCATCTGTTCATAGCGTATTGTGCTGAAAATACACATGCTTTGCATACTCCTGCCATCTAGTGTTGGATCCAGGTTTTAAAAGTGTTTTTTCTTCAAAGAGATTTAGAGTCACGGAATGTAGGGTGACCCTTCCCTTAGTCCACAGTGCGCATGGGCATCGCCTCAATCTTTAGATCGTTTTCTGTACAGTGGGGTAAATATATGTCTTGTGCATTGTAGCTAGTAAAATGAGAGAAAACATATGCGGTCATTGCCCTCTTGTGGAGGTAAGTGCGAGGGTGCATGTGAATCTATAACATGCTACAAACAGAAGATTACAGGGTAATTAACATCTTTAATTCATAGCATGTGCTGCTGTTGATACACATGCTTTGCAGCACCTATAAAGCGGTATCCTCCCCACAGTGGCTAGTGGGCAGTTGTTTGAAATAAATTTCTTAAAACTGTTTGCCCACAATTTTTGGATTAGTACGAAGGACCACTCAGTCTCTATGTACTTGAACAAAGGCCTTCTGGATCGTGAGCGCCTGTAGCTCGCTAGCATGTCTTAAAGATGTAATAGCTACAAGAAGGAATTTTTCCTTGACATGAAAATATACCGAGCACAAAGGTTCAAAAAGTGGTCCCATGAGCTTAGTGAGAACCAAATTCACATTGCATACAAGTCCTGGAGACGATCCGGGGGTATCACCCTTTTAAGACCCTCCATAAAAGCTCTGACCACTAGAAATCGAAAAAGGGAAGAGTGGTCCATGTTTTGCATGTATGCAGCTGCTGCTGCTAGGTGGAGATGGCTAGAGGTATATGCCAATACGGTCTCTTGTAAATGAGAAGGTGGGAAATCATATCCTGCAGAGTTACCTTAAAAGGATCAAGCAGATTCACAAGACAGTAGTGACCTGGCTGCAAAGCACACCCACGTGGTAGGCCTACGTTCTTCACACAGAATAGCCAAGCACTTTTCTGGAAGAGGTAAGTATCCAAAATCTAAGACTGATCAGTGTCAAATTGCAAGATTTTGTTTCCTGGGATTAGGGTGGCCGATTAATCCCTGGTGTTGAGTTAGAAGATAGAGTCTGATGGACAGCTTCTCATCTTGCGAAGGGAGATGGAGCACTAACAGCGCTGACTACTATGGCTGTTTGGCCCATGGTGGTGCTACCAGAATGAAGGTCACGAAGGCTTGCCTCATCTTCCTGACAGCCACATATGGGAGCAGTGTGTGAGGTGGAAATATTCCTAATTCGCTCATCCATAGTACATTGTCGACAAACAGTGAGTGATTACCAGTAAGCGAAGCTTCAGGATTTTGCATTTTCATGAGTGGTGAAGAGGTTGAATGTTGGAAACCCACCCCACCTCCCCCATTAGCGGTATTGTTGTATGGCTGGAGGATGGAGTTCCCATTCATGAACTCTGCCTCGGCCAGACCTAAAAAAAGACTGGATCGAATGTCCTCTTTGGAGCAGAATGTGCAAATCTAAGAGAAGGTGTCAGAAGGTGTCAGAATGGAAACAGGGCCCAAAGTCGCTGGGAGCAAAGCAACCTCATAGTTATAGGAGCTGTGGCTTACCACATCCGAACCAAATGGCAGAAAAAAACATCCTAAGGGTGGAGTCGATACGTGCACTTTGTGGACTACGGCATGAGTCACTCCACATCCAGTGACTCAAAACTTCTTCGGAGGAAAACAACGTGTTCTGTCCGGACCCAACAGAAGATAGGAGTATACAAAGCATGTATAGCTACAGCCATGACCCGCAAGGCTCATGTTCGCGCTATATAAAACGATCAAAATAAATAAATGCTGCAAACCTCCTGCTTCTTCACAGAAGGGTTGGTGAATGCGCAAAACGGATTTAATCAAATTGTTTAAACTGCCATTTAATCAAAGCATGACACAGGAAGATGTGGCTAATCGCACTGAAAATAAATGGTTAAAGCTTGGCATATGACAGCGTCTGTGAGTGAAACACAAGTAGGCAAAGGAAAGTCTGTCTTTGAACTATATAGGCCGCCAAGATGCAGACCAGTGACTCCCCGCACACATAGCTAAAGGAGACATTCAATGTTTCTGAAAACCTAAAGCCGCATTTATTAAATATTCAACAAAAAATATCAACATATCGCATCTGTAAAAAGCGTTCATCATTCGTGTGTCACAAAACTAGCGAGGCCATGTAGCCAAAATGTTTTGTACCATAGTACTCTCGTTCTGAGACCCTGTAAATAGAGGGAGCGCTCTGCACCCACAAAGGAACAGTCCTGGACCCTCAAACACGCTGCCCTGCAGCCCAAAACCAAGCACCCCTGCACCGCGGCCTGATGGACAGTGTTTATGCACCTGCGCCAGTGTGTAATACTAGCTTCCCCCCTCTCCTCATCCAACCCAAAAAGGGAAAAATTAAAGTCCACAATTCTTAGCATATTTATTCATATTTTTTAATGATGAAAAAGCCCTTGATGGAGAACGAGGCTTTCTCCATCACAATCCGTGCACGGTAACCCAAAGAAAATGTGACATTTCTTTAATGCCTGCAGCCGGACAAGAACCAAAATGAAGCTGACATTACATACACCACAGTGAAAAATAGATTAACGAATGCTCTAATGCGCCAACGCCAAAACCACTGAAAGTGAAACTGTGCCCCTACTTGGCACCAACCAACAGACTGTTTATTGATGCATCTTATACTCCCTACTTCGAACAGCTGTAATTCTGTGCTCTGTGTAATCATATGCCATTTTCAATTTTGGACCTTGTATAAGGATCTTGGTTTGTTGTAAAGCAAACAGATGTAAGGATGTAAAGCGTACATTTGCAACTATATATATGCCTTATGTAACGATCTGCTACTTTGTAATTTTGGACTTTATTTAACGAACTTTGTCTACTGTAAAGCTCTCTCGCACCTTTAGATAATGTCGCACTATATAAAAAAAAAGCATAAATAAATAAAATGGAGGTTAGGGCAGGTGGTGGCAACGCACGAATTAAGGCAGGTCCTCCTATTGTGAGGGCGTTTGCGAAACAAAATGCCCTTTTCTGCTGCCTAGAGAACTTATTGGCCCCTGCTGCGGATAAAAGGAATTGCGTCGGCGCTTTCAAAGTGGGCAGAGTTGTCAACTTTTTGACTGTGATAACCTTAAAAGGCACAGAACACTTTAAAACGAATAGAGACGAAGTTAAGCATTCCTTTTAGCAAATAAGAAACAATTACCTCATACTTGAATGCCACTCTAACAGTATGTTTACTTCACTAGAAGTGCCACCGTGCATTCCCGTGTGCATTGCTGTAAATTTCATAAACCGACCTTGGAACACGCTGGACTTGATGTTCAACTTGAATGAGACTGGCACCGTGAATAAAGTACGTCACTCCCACACGGGGGGGGGCGGGGGGGGGGCATAGAGAGAGAGCAAGTGAGAGCTGAATGAGGGTGTTTTTTTTTTTTTTTTTTAATCCAGTGTCCCGCTGAAACCGGCCCTCATTGTTGGTAAACCCTGACACATCAAAACAAAAATCCACACATGCACACACCACTGTAAGGGCCACGGCACAACGATGCCCAGTCCCCGCAGTGTGTGTAGTTATGTGTGAACAAAATGGGTGGATGGGGGGTTGGTATTAATGGTGAAGATGTCAACTATAGCACAAGGAGGCTGAGGTGCCATTCCCTGGCCCCACGCCTTGCTCGGTTGTGCGTTGCCGGTCAAAGTAGCCTGCCTCATCTGCCAGACTGGGAGAATGAAAAAACACGCCCAACCCACTAATAGACGTCGGTGCAGGCCATGTAGGTTGTAGGGCAAACAGCTGGGACTGAAAGAGAACCAAGTGTGGAGAAAGCACCAAGGAGTCACTCAGCTGTCCACAAGCAGGATATTTCAAGGAGTCTGAGCAGGGTCACTGGTATCACGAGATGCCGAGCCGTGGTGTTTGACACAGAATTATTGATTTGCTTCATAAGTAATCATTTGCAGCACAATTTGCAAATTTTAACAAAAAAATCGTTTCTAGCTCAACCAGAGCCAGGTAACTAAAAAACGCTGTGATATGTAATGCCATGCAGTGGAAGGCCCATCGCAGAGGCTGACTGATCAGCTTTCAGTTGTATATTGCTGCATTTGGGTGTTAAACTGATACCAATAGTTGCATCCTTGGGTCGGACAGTGTTAACGAGTGAAAACGATAAAATAATACTATCACAAAATGTGCTGCATATTGGCCCATAATCTGCCTTTTCTTGGTGCAAAATTAAGTCGACCCTGCTGCATAATTTGGTCTTCCTTTGCAGCATAGTTTTAGTGGTCCTGAGTATGGGAGACACATAAGATTGTTTTGATTAGATCTCGCCTAGGCAGCACTTGCGCTGTCTCTGCGAGACATGCTGTATTCAGGATATGGACTTTAAAAGCTCCGCCTATTTTCAAGGACTGCCCCTGTTATGTGTTGTTACTCAGAGCTTGTGAGCACTATTTCTTTCTTTAAGCTGGAGCAGTCGAGACCAAGTCTGTTTTGGCTGCAGCTGCCTCCTCCTCCTCCCTCCTGCTTTTTAAACGCACTGCCTGGCGTCACAATCCCTGCCTTCTTATGGCTGCTGCCGCCTCGGTCTCAGAGCTCAACAAGCATTTGCAATGCAATAGGTCTCGCTTTTGCAAGAGTTTGTGCTATTGGTATTGTAAATGACAATGCCTTTTATGTATGTGTTTTGAAAACCGGCAAGCGGTGCGTAAACACGCACTTTGTACTTACAGTCGCTGCTTACGAGAAGCAAGGCTGGCAGTAACTGCACCTCTTTTACTGCCAGCCTTGCTTCTCGTAAGCAAGGACTATAAGTACAAAGCACGTGTTTACGCATCACTTGCAGGTTTTCAAAACACATCCATAAAAGGCATTGTCATTTACAATGCCAATAGCTCTAACTCTCGCAAATGCGAGACCTATTGCACTGCAAATGCATGTTGGTACAGTAACCTGATGTTGCCTATCTGTGCCTCTGTGTAGCAAAAACACTTGGGCCATGAATATATATGCAAACAGGTTTCTTGCACAGTAGCCATTTCTACGGTCCTCGTGTTTTATTTGACAACAATATTGCAAGTTCTACTCCGTGCCCTGGGTTAACTGGGAAGCTGTAAAAACAGAAGACTGAGTTGCCAAGGGCGGATCGGCTCAGTCACACGCGTAGCCTTCACAAAGCCTGGACCCTTCCACAGCCAAGCTCTAGCTTGCAGGCCCACCCCAAAAACACAGAGTCGAGCTTCAATGAAAATTCGTTCCTAGTCTCCCATCTCCTATGGTAGGCCACTGCCAGCGCTGCAGAATAATCAGAGGATTTGTGAAGCCGTCGAATCTCTGTGGGTGTGGCCAGAAACCAAACACCTTTAGAGGATTTATGGAACATGAGCTCTAGAGTTGTGAAGAGCTGGTCTGCAGTGGCCTTCACAACCTAGCACCTGGGTGTACTCCTAGTACCAACCGCTCGGGACAAAAAGAGGGAGCACTTTCCAGGCCCACTCTATGGCTAGATCAAACACTCAAAAGTTGATGGCTGTAAATTGTCCAAACCACTGGCATTTGGTTTGGATGGAATTCTATACCATTATTTCCACCCACTGTGCCACACGAAACAGAGGCCTGCCTTATGCAAAGCAGCATGGTCTCTGCTCCTCATGGGAATAGTCTATCCGAACTGCCAGTCGAGGCCTCATCTAAAAGGGTCCCATCCTTATTGTGTCATGGGACTTAACCTGCACCCAACTGACGTGGCCCAAATAGACACGGCTGATTTGCATATGGCTGGTCCATGTCTGAAGTGGTTTGAAGTTAGGGGGTGTTGGCACACAATGGACTTGTATGCAGAACCAAATAATCACCAGTGGCTGAAATTAATTGAAGCATCACATCCATGGTGTTTTAGTATATTCCTCAGTGTAAGAAAATGGATTATGAATGGGGGTCTGTAACTACCCACCTCAAAGAACAATCTAAACTCTTGTCAGGGTGAACACTTAAAGTTAATAAAATAACCGAGCTCAACCCCCTGGTGGCTATGGCCCAAAGCAGACAGGCTTAACTTAGGGCAATGTGTAAAGTAGGCAGTACTGAAATAGTAATAAAGTAAAAATGCAAAACAAAAAACCCTAAACTAATTAGAAAATAGAGTAAAATGTAATAAATACAATCAAACTAAAAAGAAAAAATATCCAATAAGAGGAAGCAGAGATTGGATTTTTTAAAGTTTTAAGTACAAACCACTGAAAAGCACAAAAAAAAAAAAAATTGCCATGGATAATCAATAATCACGGGAGACTGTGGGCCTAGGCGCAATTGGAGGCCGCCCGCGATGGAGCACAGGTGGGATACACCAACCAGGTTCGTCCTGGTCAAAGATTTTACCTTCTGACTTAGTCTTTTTAAGTTCCAGTCCAACACAGGAGATCACTTCAACCCCCCCCCCCCCACGCCCCTCGCCCCTCCCAAGACCTATGGTGGGGGGGGGGTGAGACAGAGGCTCACATGGTGTCAGACAGAGACCAACAGCAGGGTCCAGACTAAGTCCAATTGCCGCTGGTCAGCTTGCAGCTTGTCTCCACCACATAGCCACACAGGAGGCCAACCAACTGAGCACTGGAATCCACTTCTTTGACCTGGGTACAAGTAGGAGCAGGTCCAGTTCTTTACAGTTCATCTCAGGTCTCAGACAGCAGGTCCAGTCCTCTTCCGATTATCCGCAGGTCTAGAAAGTGTTCTGAAATGGCTGTCTGGAGATGCCACATTTATGACTGGCACGAGTCAGTGGGTGGGGTGACTCCTTCCCCCCCTAACCAATAGGGTTGGAGTGCCCAGGGCCAACACTACCCACTTTTTCACAGGTATGTTTGCCTTAACGCAAAAAGGCCCAAAACACAATGCATCAGGGCATTTTCAAGATGGCAAAAGTCTTTGGCCACATTAAACGCGGGCTCTGTGGGCTAGGGCTGTGTGTGTGGGGGTATACCATGGTAACCCTAGTACCCTCCAACATTTAACACTAAAATCTAGTTTGGAGCAGGTACTGTACCTACAACAAACTTGGAGACAGATGTCTGGTAGGAAAAAAGCCGGACCCTTCAGCAACCAGACAGTGAATAATAAAAAAATGTCTCAGCATCTTGTTCTCTCCCTTTGAAATGTGCCCCATGTACTGTGTGTGAACCCAGCAGACGTGTGAAGCAGGGTGTGTGACACTCAAGCAGGATTGATGTAGTGTTAAAAAGAATGCCTACAACTCCACCCTGCATATTCTGTGGAGCGCAGAAGAGTCATTTCTGCCCATTTAGGTCAGCCTATTCTTTGCTCCTGGAAAGCATTTCACACACCATTACAAAACGTATCTCTGGCTAGTAGAAACTGGGGAACCAATTCAATTTTGGCCCACAGGAACTTTCTAAAAGCTTTTCCTTAACATTTAACAAAACTCTGACTTCATTATGAAATTGGATTTTTAATAACAGTTAAAAATATTTGTTTAATTATTTTCTTCCTGTCCCCATTCCTGAGATACAGTATTAGTACTATAATCCTAACTCTTGTTATCTACATAGGACACCTAGCTTTTAGGACCTTGTGACAGTGGGAATATAGAAATTCACATTTGCCACATGCTCCTTAAATAGTATGCACCCTGTTATGTGGGCTACAAGGCTTACATAGTGGTGACTTCATACTTAAACCAGGACTCGGCAGATCGGTCTGCAGGTTTAAAACTTCAGCAGCCATGGCTTCAGGACTACCACTGGAGCCTATCTGCACTGCCACTGCAGTGGAGGACACAATAGATGCTGCAGTCCGCTAGTGGCATTTAACTTTCAGGCCCTGGGGCGTGGCCAAGCCGCAGACCAAGATGGCCGCGCTGCTTTGAAGCTCCCAGCTAACAGCGTCTGTCTCCCGTAATGACGACTGCTATGGCACCTTAGTTTACTCCATCGAGCCCTCCTTCGACGGTGAAGCAGCGATGCTTCTTTGATTCCCCGTAGCTGCAAGTAAACTACAGAAATCGGCTCCGGTGCACTTGGGGGAGTAGCCTGCGCCGTCGTCCCTACGCAGCTCGAAATTGTAATCGGGCCTCTCCGGCCGGAGCCTTGATCCTCGGCGTCCCGAAGATAGCTGCGGAGCTACTGCTAATTACTCTTTTGCGGTAAGTGCAGCGTTTGGTGGGCCTTCCCCCCCCCTCCCTCCCAGACCCGATATTGCCGTTGCCGCACGCTCTCCCTTCCCGGTGTGCTTGGGGCGCGCGCAAGCTGCCAACGACGCTCCCGGAGGCCCCGAGGAGACAGGGTCCTCGGGAGAGCCTGGGAGTCAGCCACCCGGCTGTGCTTTCGGGTCTGTTGGGAGCAGGGCGTGGCTTTCATCGGAGGCACACTCCCATCCACCAGGCACACCGCCTCCACTGACCGCCTCCAGCGGGGAGCTCCGCAGCCCACCATAGATCCCGCTGAGGAATAGCCACGACGCTGCTACCTGTTACCGCTACTCGCAACAGTGTCACGACCGCACAGGCAACGCTGCGCGGCCCCGGTGCGGTGAATCGGCAAGCTGCGCACATAGACCTTGGGGCAGAAATCCGCTCGCTTTTCAAGAAACGGCACACTTTGGATCGTCTGGCCCTCTGGTGACTCCTGCCACCTCAGCAGAGGAACCCCATCAAACATTGTGACCCTAGTGTAAAGACACCCAAGCTACTACCTCCGGCCACGTTCAGCCCACACACACAAATTGGCCACACTGACCAGCCTCAAAGCCAGCTTTACCAAACAGGGCAGAGCGGTGCTGTAAATACGGCTGTACCACTCAGGACGGATAAAGCGACTGGCGCCTGGCTATTACACACGGCTATGTAAAAACAACAGTGCTTCCCTACCACTCACCTCCTGCTGAGTGCTTGGTAAAACGGACCCGTTGCCACAAACTTAGCGCAAATCCGCCGCGCTACCCGATTGTACCAGGCAATCCATGGTTGCAAGCTGCGAATCTCCTTAGCTGCACACATGCAAGACGGCATGGGCAAAAAAGACCCTAAACAGAGAGTTTTAACATTTAGCAAAACAGCGGAGAGGGCGCAGGACTCCAGCAACACCATGGCAGAGGGGGGCCAGGAGGCGACCACCACGGCTGACTCTGCCACCACCCAAGCCTCCTTGTTGTCGGAGTTGAGAGCTGGCTTTAAGTCACTGGATAGTAGGTTTGATACATTAGACAAACGTCTCGATTCATTGGGGGCCAAACTTGATATACATGACCGACGGCTGGACACAGTGGAAGGCCGAGTTTCTGATCTTGAAGACAGTGCGGCCCAGTCTACTAAACGCTTGGAACCCATGGAGAAAATTTTAAAAGATGTAGCAATAAAGAACGGAGATTTAGAAGCGCGCAGCCGGCGCAACAATTTTCGTATTCTTGGCATCCCGGAATCGACCAACACAGGAAGGATAGATCTGTTTGTGGAAACAATGCTCATTGCCGTTTTTGGGAAAGAGGTCTTCACTCCCGGATTTGTTGTTTAGCGCGCTCATCGTTCACTGGGCCCTCGTCCAAACCCTGGTTGCCCGCTGAGGCCCATCATCGCGCGCATAATGAACTTTCGTGATAGGGACACTGCACTATGCCTGGCCAGGGAGCGAGGAGAACTTACCTGGCAGGGCTCCACAGTTGCACTCTATCCGGACTTCACTGTAATGGTTCAAGAGGCGCAACGCAAATACTCAGGCGTTAAATCTACTCTACGAAACCTGGGCCTCCGATATGGCATGCTATATCCTGCACGTTTACGAGTAGACATCAACGGACGACCCCGCATTTTTGACACTCCTACCGAAGTCCAGGAATTTTGCAGATCCTGCAAAATCTCTGGCAGTCAGCAAAAGGACGCTGGTGTTGGCTCTTCCACACTGGCAACAGAGCCGCTGTGAGGAGGGGAACTATTCTCCCATGACTAACCCATGCTACAAGCTTTGTATAGCAGTTTTGATATGTTGAAAGCAGCCTTACCATAGTTGAGACAGAATTAGTATCATATTTCTTACCATCTCTGCAGAGCTGGGCACTGTCGGAGTGTTGCCTCCCCACCACATGCGTAGCACATTTGTAAAATCACAGATTGTAATGTATCGTCCTGTGCACTTGCATTTCCAACTGGGATGTTTACAGGATGCATTTGGTTATTGTTTATTTGGCTTGGCTCCTTGCGTACTGGGACGCGAGGCTGGGTGGGGGGAGGGGGTGTTCCACGAATTGTTAGATACAACTTGATTACCAGTAGTTTGTATGACATTCAGATGTTTCTTGCCGCCCATTCCACACTTTTCACGCATTTCAACGGCTTTGATGACAGCAGTACTTAATCTCCCAGACCACTCCAACCTATCCGTGATAACTTGGAACGTTGGGGGTCTCAACAACCCTAGAAAAGGAAGGCATGTACTGCATTATTTGCAAAGACACCACGTAGACGTCGCCTTCTTACAGGAGACGCACCTGCCTAAATCGGATGTTACACGCTTTGCAGCCAACTGGGGCCCACTTCGTTTTGTCTCTAATTACAGTACATATGCTCGGGGCACAGCGATATTGATTCATAGGAGACTCCCTTTCTCTCTGCACAAAAGCTATATAGATAGTGAAGGCCGTTATACTATAGTAGTGGGTAAATTGATGGGCCATGTTGTGACATTCGTCTGCCTGTACGCTCCTAATATCGACTGCCCCGAACACTTTCATGAACTGCATGCCACAATATTACGCGTGGCTACTGATTATATTCTAATGGGGGGATTTCAACCTACTCCTAAACCAGGCATTAGACTGTTCCTCCGCTTCAGCAGACACCAAACCCCGCTCACGACGAGCACTGTTGTCCATGTGCGAATCACTACAGCTTTCTGATGCTTGGAGAAAGCGCAACCCAACAGCTTCAGGCTACACTCACTACTCGGCCCAACACGACACATGGACCAGACTAGATTACTGGTTACTCGCCCCGAAACTGACAACGTGGTACAAGTCTACCATTACTCTTCCCAGAACATACTCAGATCACTCCCCAGTGATACTCAAAGCCTGCATTCCCAGGCCGGAAGGTCATGAGCGCCAGTGGAGATTCCCTGGCAGAGCCTTGAAGGACGACTTATTCCACTCAGAGATCAGGGAGGCAATAGAAGATTACTTTGAATTAAACACGGGGTCTGTCGACACATGGGCGGTACTTTAGGAGGCCTTTAAGGCCTATATAAGGGGAGGTTACCATTGCAAAACATGCTGGAGTGCTTAAAGACCTCAGAAAGACCTTAGCCCACATTGAACAGCAACTTACAGAACTGGATAACGCACTGCTGCTCTCCCCGGACTCTGAGGGACAAAAACGCAGATTAGCACTACTGGCGGAGTTCAGAGAGGCAGCAGACAGGGAAACTCAATTCCTGGGTAAATATGCCACAGCACGTAGATACGGCGAGGGTGAGAGACCGGGACGCACCTGATCACAACTACTGAGACCCCCATATGCTAAATCGTACATCACAGAACTTAGCACTGAGTCGGGACACCTCCTAACCGACACGTTTGAGATCCGTGCTGAATTCCTTGCATATTACGAGACCTTATATGCGTCCAAAATTGTGCACAACTCTGCAGATCAAGATGACTATTATTCAGAGATAGCTTTGGTCTACATGGAAAAATTCATGCAAGATTTCCTGGCTGAACCTTTCTCTTGGGACGAAATCATCAGCGCGATCGACGCGTTGAATGGTTCCACTGCCCCTGGCCTCGATGGCTTTACGGGTGATGTTTATAAAATGTACAAAGACAAATTGGCCCCTCGGCTTCTCGAGGTTTATAATGAGGCATTAGAACGGAAACAGCTGCCTCCTACTCTCAGAGAGGCAGTGATTGTTTTGCTGCCCAAGCCTGGCAAAGACCCCTTGTTATGCGGGTCTTATAGGCCACTGCCATTGTTAAATTTAGACTACAAAATCTTGGCAAAAATGATCGCTTTGCGTCTTGCCCTACTATTGGACAAAATAATATCCCCAGTCTAATCTGGATTTGTACCCCATAGATCTACTTCCTTGATCTGCGTACACTATTTGCTGTAATACACAGAATGAATCCAGAAATTCCAGCTGCAGCAGTCCTGTTGGACACGGAGAAAGCATTTGACTCCTTGGAATGGCCCTTTTTACTATCGGTAATGCGCAGGCTGGGTGGGTATGCCCAGGGGGTTTGTTAAAAGCAAAATGACAATTATGAACATTACCTGCGCCATCTTGTCTGGTGAAATTCTATGTGCACATAAGTTACAGTCATTTCAATCTATCACAGCCATTTTGTACTCTGTTGGTCACCTTTGTTTCACCCTGCCCTTACTAGCATCCCTCTGACCGACCTGGTACTGTGCTGGGGGCTATAAACTCTATTGCCACAACAAACCTCAGCGCCACTTGCTGCCACAAACTCGTTTTTCCTCTCATCCCTGTTTTCAGACAAGCCTTTGGACGCTCTACCCCTCACTACACCTAGTTACACAAACAGGTTCCAAACACCAAAGACTCTTGCAAAATGATTTATTGCACTGCAAACAGCAAGACTTGTTGTTACCAACAATGGGACCTGTTTTTATCAACAGAACGGACTCTTAGATCTGGCCGGTCTCACATGTTTTAGACCCTGAAGCAAGGTCCAGCTGCAAGATAAGATTGTCTGTTTGACCTGGGTGGGAAGAGAATTACTGTTGGGCTTGTGTGACAACCTGCCCGGGGCGGGGACCCCAAGCTTGTGTAACCATGCTGATCAAACAAATGCATTGTGTCAAACCTGTATAAAAGGAAGAGCCAAGGGAGTTGTCAGCAGAACACCTCCCTCAGACATCCCGGTGTCTCAGTTGACGTGATCTCCTCATGAGAAATAATAAACCTCTTTCTTGTCTTCCAGTTTCCAGCGCCTTGCCTCATTATTTTGATAGCGAACCCAAAGTGAATTAGAGGTGGAACCCTGCACCGGGCAGCATTGAGGGTCTTAGAAGACTCGCTGCCTTTCACAAATTGGCGCCCAAGCGTAGGGGCCCATCAGCGACGCACGGGTCCGGTAGAGAGGTCCTAACGACGGAGTGAACAACTAAACGATTGGGGTATACCTGCCTGAGAAGACCCTTGTCTGGCTGCCGATCGACTGAACTTCACCAGTTCCGAACGGACCTCTCTCGAGTGACCCGCGGTCCTGACTGGGACCTTAGAGGAACGCCGCATTGATTGTTGGAGTGAGAGGACAACCAGGCGCTGGAAGGGGAAGACTAAGAACTGTCCATACGGTCTGGGTAAGGTCGTGAAAAAACGACTTAAATTGATTGATTGAATAGTTTGATTGAAATACTAGTATTCCTTTTTTTGATATTGAGTTATTTGCGACATTTCCCTGCTTGCAAACAACAAAGAATAGGAATATTCTCTCTCTTTGCAGGCAGCGGACAGGTAGTGCAGACTTTTTGTCTAAATTGATTGATTGAGATATTCATTTTGACCGATAAATACGTCATGCCTGTTTTCTCTAGATTGTTTGATTGTAATTGTTTTGGACCAGACCGTTTGTTAGAGGTCAGTCATCCGGCACCGCCGGAAGGCACCCCTAACAAGGACATGTACGTGAAATATGGATTAGCCACCGTAGCTTATAGCAAACTATGGCATAAGTACACTAGGAAGGACCGGGTAAATTAGTGGCCACTGACGGGATCTTTCGACCCCGCTAAAATAGAAACGTTAGAATTAGCTCTCCACAAAAAGAAAACTAGACCAGCCATGTTTGACAGTTTTGGCTTATGGCGAAAAGAGGCAGCTCAAAGAAAGAAAAGGGACGAAGCTAGTCAAGATAAAGAAACGCGAAAATCAGCTTACCAAGCCTGTAAAAGATTAGAAGAAAAACTAAAAGAAAGGGAAATCGATAAAAGGAACAGGAATCAAAAATATCAGATCAATGCCCTGTTAGAACGCCCTCGACTCTTTACCCCAAGTTACCAGCAAAACAAAGGGTAGATGATGATTTATTGTTAGGTCCCCCAATCATATACATGCCACCCCCTTACGCCCCTACTCATCCCGTAGTACAACGCCAGGACCACCAAAGTATAGCCAGAGATGGCACGATCGCCTCAGTCTCCACCGCCTCTGCTCCCACCGAGTCACCCACACCAAATGCCTCATCAAAGGATACAGTAGTAGAGGTAGGATCAAAAGAAACAGGAGCGCCCAGGATCCCGCGATTAAGTAAAAATGAGCGAGCAGGCATTGATAAAGTAGTTAAATCCCTCATAGATAGGAAGGAGACAGAAGAGTATGTAACTGACATATGCAACTCCTATGTTGAAAACCGCAAACGATACTTTATTGTACGTCTCTGTTACCACACTCTTACTGCATATGAAGAGAAGTACCAAGATGTAGGGCCCGAGCGACTAATGGCTCTCTATAGGAAGGTAGACACCGGAGATGAAGGCGACAACGATGTTACAGAACTCTTTTCATCCACACTGGAGGTATTCCGTCACCTCGTGGAACAAGGACGGATAGATAAGGACAGGACATCTAAGATAGCAGGACCCCGGTGGAAAAACCAGATAGCATGATGCCGATAAAAGAAGCTGCCCCTTATTGGGTACCTCCTAGAGGACAAGGGACTAATGACGATATAAACCATCAAGACGCTAGAGGAAGGGTGGTCTACAATTGGGTGTATCAACCATGGGACAGACAGGACATTTTGACGTTCCGTAAATCATTACCGGATTTGCGAAAGAACCCCACCGCCTTTTACACCGAGCTAGGTACCGCTCTGGGATCAACAATAATGACACTTGCCGACAGACTTGTTCTTCGGGTTATGTTTGCCAGCAGATGTGTGGAAACAGATTAGGAAAATAGACCATACCGAACTGCTTGGTCATACCTGGGAACAACTCAACACATTAGATAAACAGCGGAACCCTGGTCAAAAACCGGTTAAAGCAATATTGGACCTCCCTGACAAAATAGTGCAGAAAGTGAAAACGCTGATCCCAGAGAAAAAGATAGACTGGTCCATAGTAACCGCGTGCCGCCAGAAACCACAAGAGGATGTCTCAGAGTATTTCTCCAGATTTGAAACGGTGTTCTCCGATTACAGTGGACAAGACATGTCCACCGCAACCGGACACCACTTATTTGTGCAGAACTATGTAAAAGGACTACTGCCAGATGTATCCCAGAAATTACAAGCCAGCGAAAGTAGTTGGGCAGCATCTAAACCGGCGGCCATTCTCCAAATGGCCCAGTACTATGAGCATCAGAAAAACGAAAATGACAGGGCTACAGAAAGGAAAAAGAAGGACTTGAAGGAAAGGGTAATGGTAGCACAACTCCAGGGGGCGAATACAGGAAGGGAGCAATATAGGGGAGGATACCAGCAGAATACCCCTAGAGTACAGCCACTTAGTAACAATTCATCGACATCATATGTAGGACGCCAAGACCTAGGACAGGATCAATGTGCATTTTGCAAAGAATATGGACACTGGAAAACCCAATGCCCGGCTTTGTTAGGAGCTGGTAGGGGCAGAGGGGCGAGGGAAATAGCAAGTGGACAGAGAGGAGAGAGGACGTGGGAGAGGGTACACGAGTGAAGCAAGCGAGGGAAGGCCAGGAAGAGTGAACACATTTGACCATCCCAAACAGAATCAGTACCAACAGACAGATTATGACAATACGTACGACTTTGCATAGGACAGCCAGGGGCAAGGGAGGGATCCAGTTGAGCTCTATGTTGATCAGCAAGGCCCTTATGTTACCACTGAGGTCCTGGGCACAAAGTCGCCATTTCTGGTAGACACAGGAGCAACACGTAGTGCACTATCCAAACGACTGATTCCAAGGGCACCCTTGTCAGGCTCACATGTGACCTCAATAGGATTTGACGGTACGCCCTCCACCAACCCTTTGTCCCGACCGATCTTAGCGACTGACACGACAGTTAACATATACACCGACAGCCAATATGCCTTCGGGGTGGTTCACCATTTTGGGATCTTATGGAAAGAAAGAGGGTTCCTGACTTCACACGGTACACCCATCCTGCATGGAGATTTAGTCTCCGCCTTGACGCAAGCAGTCCTCCTCCCCAAGAAGTTAGCAGTGATAAAATGCCAAGCACATAGGAAAGTGACTGATCTCATTGGACAGGGAAATGCACTAGCAGATGTTACTGCCCGAGCCACGGCAGGAGACAGAACTACGCAGATTACTTGCATAAATTGACAAACGAGCTAACAATTATCCACCAACAGGTGCAGCAAGCTTTGCCTGACGTATCCAGGGGCCCGGGACATGAAATAAAGCCAGGCGACCATGTTTGATCTGCAACTTCCAAAGAACGAAGAATCTGGAGCCTAGGTGGACGGGCCCCTGGCAAGTCCTGATCACCACCCGAACTGCCCTCCGAGTGAAAGGAAAATGGAACTGGCTGCATGCCCATCGCTGCAAACGAGTCCCTCCAACCCTGGCAACCTGTGAAGGGGTGGAGGTGCAAGAGGAAGTACTCGCGAGAGACCGACCAGCTCTGAGTTGCTACCCACAAGAAGACACCCTCGAACTATCAGAATTTCCCGACCCCACGGTGCCATCCAGGAAAGGGTACAACCTAAGATCGACGAAAAGGGGGAGCTCCAACAACCAGGCCACTAACTGAGTCAGAGTCTCGGCTCGGTAGCACAGCCAAACAACGCTACCAGGAAAAACACCAGACAAAAGTCTGTGGTCCTAACAGTTGGTGAGCTCCTCGAAGATGATGGAAGAAACGGAACACCTGCAAAACCACCGCAAAGACACCAAGACTGCTAACCTGCACAGCACAAAGACAATTGCACTTGTAGCCGCATTTCTCACCTGTCTCCTGCTAATGGTCGCACTCTGGATCATTGAAGAGAATGCACCTGCATACAGAACATTGTCACCCACCATGCAACCAACCACCAAGAAAGAATACTACCTGGTATCACTACTGCCACATCTCCAAGAACGACGCAAAGAATTCTGGAATAATTCTTTCGTGCAGATGTTGCACCAGCACAATCTTGCCACCAATGCTACCAACTGTTGGGTCTGTGGGCTGTTACCACATGCCACTGAACATTCCATCCCTTTCATCCCTTCGCCCTTTTCTATTCACGGATCTTGCCTTGCCTGGATGATGCTCCTACAAGAAAGTTACAAAGACAATGCCACTTCCGACGGAACAATCGCCCAGTTCTACAACGCAGTTCTGGCGAAACAAAACAGGAAGGACAGCCGCCCCTTCTGCCCTCACACCTTCAATGCGACATTCCAGATTAATGTCCCCTCCAAAGAACGAGTGGAAATGCAAGTGTTCAATAATCCTAACAGAGCCACATTTTCCTACCTGAAGAAAAGAACTGCTGCAACACTGACTGTGGCCCTATCTGTGGTGAACGTCTCTGGCCTTGTATGCATTGAAGGCCGTGGGACTGAGAATGTGGGTCACAGCACCTGTAGCATTGTGGGGACTTTGAACACTGCCAACCCCCCAGCGCTTGTTGCATCACCCAATATGTACTTTGTTTGTGGAACCAAAGCCTACACCTGGCTCCCAGGAAACTGGGGGGCACGTGCTACATCGCCTTTGTTTTGCCACCAACCTACACAGCCCCTGCAGAGCATCATCGAGAAAAGCGTTCTAAAGACATTGATCAAGCAGACTCTGCCTCATCACAGTTCCTCGACGCAGCCTGATAATTCACCTTCTGTCTATGAAGCAATCGAACATCTCCATAGACTATCTTCAGAAATTCATCAAGGATCAGAGACTTGGACAATTGGAAGTTGGCTTTGGGGCATCTTGAAGGAGTGGGGTTGGAAAATATCAATGATTCTCTTGGTCCCAGTGTTGACAATATGTGGTTGTTGTTTGGGTATACACTGTATACCACCTTTGTGTTATGTTTGCATAACGACCTTGCACCCCAAGACTATGGACACTCAGCTAACAAAAATGAGAGTAATGTATGATCAAGAGATACAGGACATTATGGAGATCGAAATAGACTGACAAGCTGGCTAGTTATGTTCAAAGGGGCCACTGTTAAAAGCAAAATGACAATTATGAACATTACCTGCGCCATCTTGTCTGGTGAAATTCTATGTGCACATAAGTTACAGTCATTTCAATCTATCACAGCCATTTTGTACTCTGTTGGTCACCTTTGTTTCACCCTGCCCTTACTAGCATCCCTCTGACCGACCTGGTACTGTGCTGGGGGCTATAAACTCTATTGCCACAACAAACCTCAGCGCCACTTGCTGCCACAAACTCGTTTTTCCTCTCATCCCTGTTTTCAGACAAGCCTTTGGACGCTCTACCCCTCACTACACCTAGTTACACAAACAGGTTCCAAACACCAAAGACTCTTGCAAAATGATTTATTGCACTGCAAACAGCAAGACTTGTTGTTACCAACAATGGGACCTGTTTTTATCAACAGAACGGACTCTTAGATCTGGCCGGTCTCACATGTTTTAGACCCTGAAGCAAGGTCCAGCTGCAAGATAAGATTGTCTGTTTGACCTGGGTGGGAAGAGAATTACTGTTGGGCTTGTGTGACAACCTGCCCGGGGCGGGGACCCCAAGCTTGTGTAACCATGCTGATCAAACAAATGCATTGTGTCAAACCTGTATAAAAGGAAGAGCCAAGGGAGTTGTCAGCAGAACACCTCCCTCAGACATCCCGGTGTCTCAGTTGACGTGATCTCCTCATGAGAAATAATAAACCTCTTTCTTGTCTTCCAGTTTCCAGCGCCTTGCCTCATTATTTTGATAGCGAACCCAAAGTGAATTAGAGGTGGAACCCTGCACCGGGCAGCATTGAGGGTCTTAGAAGACTCGCTGCCTTTCACAGGTTCATTGATCTCACAGCCCTTCTATACTCCGCCCCCACTGCCAGAATACGCATAAATGGCACACTATCCCGCTCCTTCACTTTATCGCGAGGAACCAGGCAGGGTTGCCCCCTATCGCCACTCCTATTCATACTAGCGATGGATCCACTTGTCAGACAGTTTCAGGAACGCCATCTGCAGAGAGGACTCCAGTTTAACACGGGGCCCCTTCTGGTGTCGTTATATGCAGATGACATTATTCTCTATGTTCGGGAACCGCAGACTAACCTAGACCCACTAGTCAGAGAGATTATTAGATTTGGCAGATTCTCTGGCCTCGAAATAAACTGGCATAAGTCAGTGATATTCCCCCTTACTACAAGCACGATGAGATGGGATTGCGAGTTCCCACTTGCCTGGGGCACGGACTCGGTTAAATACCTGGGGGTTAATATTCATTTGGATGCCTCCGAAATTATTCAACTAAATTATGGTACGGCTGTACACAATCTCGAAATGCAGGTGGACAAGTGGCTACGACTCCCGCTTTCAATTGCAGGACGTGTAGCATTCATCAAAATGATTGTCCTCCCCAAATTCCTGTATCTCTTTAATAATATCCCTATCCCACTAACGAATCAGTTCTTCACGACATTGCGAACCCACCTCATCCGCCTGACTTGGGGAGGCAGAAGGCCTAGGGTCCGCTGGGAGGTGATGACTTTGCCTTACCATAGAGGAGAATTTGGTGTTCACAATCTTCAGCTATACTACTTAGTAGCACAGTGCCGCTATGCACACTCCAGGTTCCACCCAGATGCCAGAATCCCGTATCTACGTCCAGAGGCTGATCTGGTCTTACCCGACACACTTAACGCAGTGCTACCTCAGGGCTTCCCACGAGACGCAAACGACATCCAAACGGTGTCCACCACTAGTTGGGCCTGGCAGAAGCTGGTTAGGATTATGGGTTCCCCGGTGCTATACTCTCCTGGGCTACCGATCCCCAACAACCGTTGGATACCCATCACAGGGGAAAAGATTGTGCAACGTACACTTTCCAAATATGATTTGCACACAGTTGGGGATTTGTACATTGGAGGGCAAATACTTTCTGTCTCGGAAGGGGTTAAGTTTAGCGACGCCTCTTTCATGGACAAATTTGTACTTAACCACATGAGGTCAGCATTGAGGGCAATTGACCCTGGATTCCCTTTGGAACCTGAACCGTTCGTTCCCCTCTCCGCTGTTTTGGATAGCTCTGGGGGGGAACATTTAATCTCCAAGATGTACAGGGCATGTGCAGATATAATACCAATAAATGACACCAAATTAAGGGCTTCCTTGGAGGCAGATCTGGGGCACCCCATTCTGGACGACCAATGGGCAGTATGTTGCAGTCAGACAATGGAGGTATCCCTGAACAGTCGTCACAAGCAGATTCACTTTAAATTCCTGCGGAGAACATACATTACCCCTGAGATGACGCATAGGCTTGACCCGGACAGATCCCATTGTTGTTTAAAGTGTAAATCCCCACATGCAGATTTCGCCCATCTCTCCTGGAACTGTGGCAAAATTACAACCTTCTGGGGCGCAATTTTCCAAACACTAGGGGAAATTATAGATTTAGACATTGAACCCACCCCAGAAGTGGCACTGCTGGGCTATGTTACAAACATTCCAAAGGCTGTCCGGAAATGTACTGCTATAGGGTTACTTCTGGCCAAGAGAGAAATTGCAATTACATGGGGGCGCAAATCTGCTCCGACACTAAAGGACTGGCTAAACAGTCTTGCGTATTGCAACACCAACTATGATCTCTACTCCACTACGCTTCCTCGGAAGTCCCGCCCTAGGGACATTTGGGGCCCGTTCAAACACTATACGTCAGCAGCGCAGTCGCAACCTGCCACACAACTTGAACGCGGACTTGTACCAACTGGGGTAGGCTGAGCAGATAGTACATTGACTACAGGGTGCAGAAATGTAATTATTATTCATGTCTAAATGTATTTATTTTTGGTAAATTCATACAGGTTGTACGAAACGATGATAGGTCGGAGTGTCGCTCACACAATTGCTGATTTAAATGTTCACACTGTGCTGAATGTTGTTGTGACTAGAGCTCCTGTGGAACCGGCGAGTTACTTATTTTCTGCTACATGGGCACTGTCATTACATAAATGTACAAGATATTGAAGATGCGTTGTTATACTTTTGAAACTGGTAAATAAAGTTAATTAAAAAAAAAAAAACTTTCAGTTCCTGGGTACACCTTGTACCATATAGCAGGGACTTCTAGTCAAGTTAAATATACCATTTAGGAACATGCCAATTCGTCCATGTTTAGGGGGTGGAGGGACAGGCATTTTTTACTACTGGTTAGCAGGGGTAAAGTACACAGAGTCCGAAACCCAGCAAAAACATAGGGTCGAGCAACAGGTGAAAAATCCATTGTGGATACGCAGAAAAGGCGGATTTCCTACACTCCGTGTGATGGTCTAAGTGCAACAGGTATGCCCAGACTTGTGTCTCGTACTCACTGTGCCATAGTGCTCAAGCTGTACCCTACTGATGAGGCCCAAATAGCCCACAACCGGTCTGGGGTGCCTGCGTTCCTATTTAGAGGGGTCCAGCCTATAACGTTGGGCTGGGCTGTACTTAATGGACCAGGACCAATCCTGATTTACATATGGCCGGTTACAGTCTGAGATGGCATGATTGGCAAAAAAAAAAAAAGAACGAAGTTATAGACATGGCCAGTGCAGAGCATGCATATATGTACCACCATCGTGCACAACTTTTGTCTGCATGGTCACTACCAGGACTAGGGCGGAGGCATCGAGGCTCTTTGGAACGCAAGTCTTGCAGTCACCATTATACGCAGGTACCAGATATGTCCCCGCCGAGAGTTCAGTGAATGTGAGACTGGCTGGTAGTGTGGATGGTATTGATATTTTCAGAGATCGGTCTCTAGACTCAGCAGCATGATATAAAATAAGTGGATTTTCATACTCTTTTTGAATATCAGGAGACTGTCCCATTTGCAGATGACAGGCCCGCATCATACGGGAGCTCGCCAAAACCATTCCATGATAAGCGCAATGCTGTACAGACTGAAGGGTTGGGGTTGCTTCCTAATATTAAATAGGATTTAAGAAATCACAGGCTTCCTTACTCCCCACACCCATTTCCAAAAATAAGTGAACACATATCCCTTTCCTCTCCACTCCAATAACTAACAATTGCAGGCATAAGTGTGTGGATCACTTTCTGATTTTGCTCAAAACTTATGGAGGATAATAACCTCATATTAGAATTAGTGTTGAAACTAACAGAGCATAGGCTTCCCCGCATCATATCAAAACAAATGCAGCCAGGCCCTTCATCTCAGAACCAAGGGAGCATATCCCGCATTTGAGAACTAAGGATGCATATGCCGGTCATATGAGAACTAATGGAGCATAATCACCCCCACATCAATACTAAAGGAGCATAGGCACCCTAAATCAAATACTAAAGGAGTAAAGGCACCCCTATGAAAGTTAATTGTGATTAGGCCCCTTATATCCGACCCAAGAGAGCACTGACCCCCACCCCCCGCCCGCATATCAAATCTAAGGGAGCATAAGCAACTCTGAACTCGCTACAACCATGGGTCCTGGAGCAGTGTGCTGCCCGGCATAAAGCGCTTCGAACCCTCATCAGGGGTAATAAGCGCTATATAAATGCAATTACAATACAATACCCCCAGAAGAAAAGGAGCAAAGGGCTGCTGACCAAGGCTCAGACCCCCCCCCACCCCCACCCCCGCAGTAAATACCCTTCAGCTACCAGATTATAGAACCACAATACAGACGTATAAGCCTCATCAGAGGCAGTAAGCACTATATGAATGCAATTTCAATATGGGAAAGCACGGTTTGCCACCAAGGCAAGATTTGTATCCAGATGTTTAAGCTGTTCTAACACGTGTATGTTTAATTAATGCATAGCCTTTACTATTGCGGCAAGTGCTTTAAGGAATGGAGCGAGCTGTGATTTTCTCACATCACAACCAAACTTTTTATTTAATGTTCCCCATAATATTTACCCCCGTTCCTTTTCACCCGGAGTTTCAAACCCCAGATCCACCGTGTGCCAGCCACGAGCGCTGCGCCCGTCAGCAAACTCGGAGGTCTTCAGGGACAGCAAACAGCCTCCTTGTTGATTAAGAACGGAGCTATTATCTGTACACCCTGTACTGTAGAAGTACTGAGTGCCTACAGTCTGTTTTTGAAGAACTTCATACGAAGACGTGCTTAGACCTGACAAGTGCCTTGTGGATAGGAAAGCCACATGCTGCCCGTTCCCCTACAGCTGGGACCAACCCGAGAATTTCTGACTGGACTCCAGTGCAAAGCTGTACCTGCCTGGGTGCTGACGCAAAGCATTTCCTTGCACACAGTCAGACCTGCCAACTCACACAGCGCCACCATGTGTGGCCACACAATATAGCCTCTCCTCACATCTCTCAGCGAAGAGCCGATACCACACTGAGGCCCACCCTGAACAGGAATCCCCTACAGAGGGCAGCATTCCAGCTCGGCTCAGCGCACCCGACGTCCAGCAGGGGTTTTACAACCTCCACAGGACATAGACGGCAGCGTCAGAGGCCTTTGTGGTTTGTTTTTTTGGAGTGGAAAAGGTCTATAGGCACAGTACCAGACTCTAAGCCTCCGCCCCATTCACGTGCGCCCCCATTCATGATTGGTCAGAGCTGATGGGCTCAAAGCCCTACTTTCAACACCAGACTCTGCTCCATCACGGACCCGCCCCCTCTTCACACGCTAGAATGAATTTCAAGGTTGGCAGGTCTGCAAAGCTAATTCCCCTTCAGGAAACATGAAGCCAGTGTCTGAGCCCCATCACCCCCACACAACAGTAGATACATTGTCCAAAGACATTGGGCGGGACCCCTCTGAGTTACAGGATTTCACGGCCACGTTAGGTGAAGGTCAAAGCCTGTGTCCAGAGCCAAGAATTGTGAACTTTTACTGATGCTCATCGGAATCAGAGAGGCTTGTGCTCACGGAGATGTGTAATGCTACCTGGCAGGTGCCTCGGAGGAGGAAGTACCCTCAAACGAAGGACAAGCATTTGTAATGCAATATGTCTCGCATTTACGAGAGTTTAAGCTATTGTCATTTACAATGGCAATAGCTCAAACTCTTGTAAATGCGAGACCTATTTCACTTCAAAGAAGCGGCCGCCATTGTCCGGGGCTGCTTGAAAGTGAAAGTGCACATGGAGCGCTGAATATAACAAGCATTGGCATAGCCAATAGGTCTCGCCTTTGGGACCTTATGTGTTTAGCCAGAACTTTTGGCTATGTTGTAGAGCATTGTGGCTGCTGTGCATCATGTTGAAAAGTTATAACAAAAAGTGTTAAGCATTTTTGTTACCTTTATACAAACCAAGACGACATTATATACAACTGAACAACTTGATTAAAAAAAGATTTTAACATAAAAAATGTCTTCTAGTTTTTTTGTACTTGCACTGCTGGCAACTTCTTCCTGCCTGTTCTCATGCTTGTTTGTTATAATTTCTTTTGTTATGGGGGAGCGGGACATAAATAACAGGGGAGTGGAGTTTGGAAAACAGTAATTTAATTAGAACACGAGCAGCAGACGGACACTAGGAGAGAAACAACAGATGCCAGATTCCGAGGGCACACTGACGTGATGCTTAGGTGATGCTTAGGTGGTGCGCTGATGCAAAATGGTGGTGGTGAGTGATGTTTGGTGCTCAGGTGGTGCCACTATATGGTGTGGATTGGAGGTACGTTGTGGATTGTGTAGTTGAAATATGTTGTTTGGTGTGTAATTATGTGTTGTGTATTAGAAATGTGTGGACTTGAATTGTGTGGCCTGGAACTGTGGTGTTGAGTGAAATTATGCTTAGTGAAATTGTGTCATGGTGTGGAGTGCATTTATGTTGATTGGTGGTATGTGGCATAGAGTGCATTTATGTGGAGTGTATTTATGTTGCATTGAGTAGCATGTAATTATGTGGCGTGTAATTATGTGGTACTGAGTGGTATGTGGAGTGTATTTATGTTGCATTGATTAGAGTAATTATCGGACGTGTAATTATGTGGTACTGAGTGGTATTATGTGGAGTGTATTTATGTTGCATTGAGTAGAGTGTAATTATGTGGTGTGTAATTATGTGGCACTGAGTGGTATTATGTGGAGTGTATTTATGGTGCATTGAGTAGAGTGTAATTATGTGGTGTGTAATTATGTGGTACTGAGTGGTATTATGTGGTGTATTTATGTTGCATTGAGTATAGTGTAATTATGTGGCGTGTTATTACGTGGCACTGAGTGGTATTATGTGGAGTGTATTTATGTTGCATTGAATAGAGTAATTGTGACGTGTGATTATGTGGCACTGAGTGGTATTATGTGGAGTGTATTTATGTTGCATTGAGTAGAGTGTAATTATGTGGTGTGTAATTATGTGGCACTGAGTGGTATTATGTGGAGTGTATTTATGGTGCATTGAGTAGAGTGTAATTATGTGGTGTGTAATTATTTGGTACTGAGTGGTATGTGGAGTGTATTTATATTGCATCGAGTAGAGTGTAATTATGTGGCGTGTTATTACGTGGCACTGAGCGGTATTATGTGGAGTTTATTTATGTTGCATTGAGTAGAGTGCAATTATGTGGCGTGTAATTATGTGGAACTGAGTGGTATTATGTGGAGTGTATTTATATTGCATTAAGTATAGTGTAATTATGTGGCGTGCTATTACGTGGCACTGAGTGGTATTATGTGGAGTGTATTTATGTTGCATTGAATAGAGTGTAATTGTGACGTGTGATTATGTGGCACTGAGTGGTATTATGTGGAGTGTATATTGCATTGAGTAGAGTGTAATTATGTGGCGTGTTATTACGTGGCACTGAGTGGTATTATGTGGAGTGTATTTATGTTGCATTGAGTAGAGTGTAATTATGTGACGTGTAATTATGTGGCACTGAGTGGTATTATGTGGAGTGCATGTTGCATTGAGTGCAGTGTAATTATGTGGCATATAATTATGTGGTATGTTAAGTGTATTTATGTTGCATTGAGTAGTGTAATTATGTGGTGTGTAATTATGTGGCAACTGAGTGGTATTATGTGGAGTGTATTTATGTTGCATTGAGTAGAGTGTAATTATGTGGCTTGTAATTATGTGGTACTGAGTGGTATGTGGGATGTATTTATGTTGCATTGAGTAGTGTAATTACGTTGTGTGTAATTATGTGGTACTGAGTGGTATGTAGAGTGTATTTATGTTGCATTGAGTAGAGTGTAATTATGTGGCACTGAGTGGTATTATTTGGAGTGTATGTTGCATTGAGTGCAGTGTAATTATGTAGCATATAATTATGTGGCACTGAGTGGTATTATGTGGAGTGTATGTTGCATTGAGTAGAGTGTAATTATGTGGCATGTAACTATGTCGCACTGAGTGGTATTTTGTTCAGTGTATTTATGTTGCATTGAGTAGAGTGTAATTATGTGGCGTGTAATTATGTGGCACAGTGGTATTATGTGGAGTGTATTTATGTTGATTTGAGTAGATTGTAATTATGTGACGTGTAATTATGTGGCACTGAGTGGTATTATGTGGAGTGCATGTTGCATTGAGTGCAGTGTAATGTGGCTTGTAATTATGTGGTACTGAGTGGTATGTGGGGTGTATTTATGTTGCATTGAGTAGAGTGTAATTACGTGGTGTGTAATTATGTGGTACTGAGTGGTATGTAGAGTGTATTTATGTTGCATTGAGTAGAGTGTAATTACGTGGTGTGTAATTATGTGGTACTGAGTGGTATTATGTGGAGTGTATTTATATTGCATTGAGTAGAGTAATTATGTGGCGTGTTATTACGTGGCACTGAGTGGTATTATGTGGAGTGTATTTATGTTGCATTGAGTAGAGTGTAATTATGTGGCGTGTAATTATGTGGCACAGAGTGGTATTATGTGGAGTGTATTTATGTTGCATTGAGTAGAGTGTAATTTATGTGGCGTGTAATTATGTGGTACTGAGTGGTATGTGGAGTGTATTTATGTTGCATTGAGTAGTGTAAATATGTGGTGTGTAATTATGTGGCACTGAGTGGTATTATATGGAGTGTATTTATGTTGCATTGAGTAAGGTGTAATTATGTGGCGTGTAATTATGTGGCACTGAGTGGTATTATGTGGAGTGTATTTATGTTGCATTGAGTAGTGTAATTATGTGGCTTGTAATTATGTGGTACTAATTGGTATTATGTGGAGTGCATGTTGCATTGAGTGCAGTGTAATTATGTGGCATAGAATTATGTGGCACTGAGTGGTATTATGTGGAGTGTATTTATGTTGCATTGAGTAGAGTGTAATTACTTGGCGTGCAATTATGTGGCACTGAGTGGTATTATGTGAGTGTTTTTATGTTGCATTAGGTAGAGTAATTATGTGGCACTGAATGGTATGTGGAGTGTTTTTATGTTGCATTGATTAGAGTGTAATTATGTGGCACTGAGTGGCATCATGTGGCGTATTTTGTGTTGTGTCCCCCAGCAGCCCTAACACACAGTCTAGCCAGAGCTGTGTGTTCCCCCCAATCAGGCACCGAGGTAAAGCCTGTCCAAACCTGTGTGCCTCCCTCTCCCAGCAGCAGGCACCGAGGCACGATCTGCCCACCGATGTGTGTCCGCCCCAATAGGCACCAATACACAGTCTACTCAGAGGAGTGTGTCCCCCCCAGCAGGCACTAAAACACAATATGTTCAGGGCTATGTGTGTCACAGACTACCCAGTGCTCTGTGTGACCCACACAAGATACCGGGCCGGGGCCCATCCTGTCCAGAGCTGTGTGTCTCCAGCAGGCACAAAAACACAGTCTTGCTTAGAGCTCTGCGTGTCCCTCAGCAGGCGCCAATACACAATCTACTCAGAGGAGTGTGTGTCCCCCAGCAGGCTATGAGACACTGTTGGCCTAGAGCTGTGCTGTTACCCAGCAGGCACTGAAACACAGTACGCATAGAGCTGTCTGTGTCACCAGGAGTCCCTGAGAGACAGCTGTGTGTCTCCCCCCAGTAGACACAAACGCCCTCTCTATTGTACTTTATAAAAGTAGAATTGTACATTCCAAGCGTTCCGCCACGTTCCACGATAGTTCGACGCGTCTTCCGTCTCCTTTTAACAAGCTCTTCTTTTCTTCGAAGTGTTTTTCTTCGCGTTTTCCTTTGCTGGATTCAGGAAAACTGAAATTCGCAAACTAACGACTACAGACATGCGGAGATACACATACACAAAACGACTGTAACACTAAACACACAAAAATCAACACGCAGAAAAAAGACACATGAATGTACTCTAACACACAGTCACAGGCACCAACATGCGGGTATACAGTAACTAACACATACATACAGAAGCACTTGCACATTATCTAAACCATAAACATACACACACAAGCTATCACCTACGGACACACACGCACACACGAAGCAGGAATGCACAAGCGTGCAAAAACACTGTCGAGGAAAACTCAGGCTTACAAGCACACACACACTTAGCGGAGAGGTGCCCCCTCTTTGGAAACAGGCTAGGGTCAAGGCACTCTTAAAAAAGACAAATCTTGACCCGGAGGACTGGGCGAACTATCGGCCCATTTCCTTGTTGCCTGGAATCACTTTGCCACTGGATTCAAGCAAGCCTGGCTGATGACGGCTGAAATGCCAGAAACCGGTCCTAGGATGCTTGTTTCCGGTCCAGGGAAGACATGGCTTGGCAGTTCGGGCTGGACTGTTCCCATGAGGCACAGGGTCAGACTGATTTGCATATGGCCATGTCTGAACTGGGGTGGTGGAGTGAGCTAAAGAATGATGATGGATTAAACCCAGATCAGTTGACTGGGGGTGAGTGTTTGATTGGCTCAAACGTTCCGTCCATCATCCCCTTTTGTATCGCTTTGGAATCAGCAAGTTAGCTGAAAAACATGTCAATTCGGTCCTGTCAACATTTCTGGAAGACAATAAGTGTCTGCATCCCTCTCAGACAGGCTTTAGATGCCAACAGGGTACTGAGACGGCCCTTATTGTTGTGATAGAAGAGACCAGGAAAATCATGGAAGACGGAGGCTGCGCTGCTCTGATATTGTTAGATCTTAGCGCAGCCTTCGACACTGTCAATCTTCAACATATGATTCAGAGACTTAAGGAGGTGGGGGTGGCAGGAGCTGCGTTGGACTGGTTTCAGTCCTTCCTTGAAAATCGCTGCTTCTGCGTCTATGAAGGCGAAGTTGCATCAGAGCATATCCCTCTGCAGTGTGGAGTCCCCCAAGGATCATCACGAAGTCCCACCATGTTCAATATTTACATGAGTTCTTTAGCTGAATTGGTGTATCCTTGGGGGATCCAGATCGTCACTTACGATACGCAATTAGTGGTCTCCCTTAGTCAGAAGGACAAATCTGAGCCTGGTCTTACATCATGCTTGGGAAAGATCTCTGAAGGGATGGATAAGTCATTTTTTAAACTAAACGGAGCTAAAACAGAACTTATGCTTCTTGGGCATACTGTCCCTGCCAGTATTGATGCATTATGGCCCAGCTGTCTGGATCCTCCACCTGTACCAAAAACTAAGATTAAGAGTCTGGGAATTTGGCTCGATTGTAAGCTAGATTTAAAAGAACAGGCTCGTAAAGTTGCAGCCAGTTGTTATGGACTTATCAGGATGATAAGGAAGATCCTTCCTCTTCTTCCTTTTGATGCTAGACGGGTGTTAGTCCAGGCGCTGATACTCTCGCGACTGGACTATGCAAACGCAGTGTACCTCGGTGCACCCCAGGGAACTACCAACAGATTACAAATCGTTCAGAACTGTGCTGCTCGCCTATTAATGAACATCCCTAAACGCAGTTCTGCCAAACCAGCCCTTATCAGTTTGCATTGGCTTCCCATTCAGGCCAGAATTAGCTTTAAGGCGATGTGCATTGTTCACAAAGCCATTTCTGCAAAAGGCTCCCCATTGATCCAGTCTATGGTTAAACTCTATCACCCTAACAGGATGTTGAGATCCAATCATAAACGCTTACTCATAGTGCCTATGATTAAGCGAGTTCGAACAGGAGGTCGGCGGTTCTCATACAATGCAGCCAAGCTATGGAACCGGATTCCTGAGCATATCTGCCTGGAACCTAACTATTTTAGTTTCAGGAAACAGCTGAAAACTTTCCTTTTCTCCTGAGTTGTGCTTGCTGACTGAGGCGCCACATTAAGCGCTGGGATGCCCTCGGGTTGCCATGCGCTATATAAGTGCATATTCATTCATTCATTCACACACACCACTCAAAGAAACCCCCAAGTAAAGCTGACAGGCACAAACAAACACGTGGGCTGTCACACGAAAAAGTAACAAGCAGAAACGTTAACAATCATGCGCGCGCGTGCACACCACCCCAAAAACGTGAGCGCTAAAATCTAACCAAGAGATAATAACGGCAGAACAACCACGATAATTCAGACACACGTGGTTAAAAACTAGCAAACCCACAAACTGTGTGCAACAGTCATTGCAGTAGTCAGTACATGACAAACAAGTAAGCATATGTTCGCCGAGCAGGTTGTGCTTTAAAACTTTTCTCACGCACGGACATTGTGAAAAAAAAAAGCACGACCGCGAAAGCCAAGATAACGATCAGGGAGGAATGCAGCTGGCACAATGCGCACCACTGCTCTTTCCCGAGACCCCTAGGCCATGGGAGTGAAAGTTTTTAGGGAAGGCGGGACATGCACCCGTCTTTGGCCATTTGCGTGCTTTCAATTATTGAAAGCCACATGCAAAGGCCAATGGGATGTGTGGGAGGAGGCACACCCACACGGAGAAGGCTCTTGGAAGTCTGAAGTGATTCCAAGGGCCCTCTCCTACAGCAGCGCATGCGTGCTGCGCTAGGCGAGACCTAAAAAGGAAAGCACGTAGTGCCTTCAGTAGGAGAAACTCATTAAAGAAAATAGTGCTTACTGACTAAATAAGACATACCGTGTCACAACAGAAGTAAAAGGGCCGGTCGCCATGGGAGGTTACAAAGGAAGACAAGGCAGTACAAAGGCGGGACCAACAAGCCTATTACCGAATCAGAAGGCAGCATTTACGAAGGACATTGGCACAAGCCAATTACAAATATGGGTGGAGAGTGGGTGGGACTTCAAGTACATACTACAATACAGCATGCCTCGCAGAGCCGCGCATGCACTGCCCAGACTCAACCTAAAAAAACATACTTCTACCAGTAGAATGAGATAGCGGTTGCTAGTGATTCCTCAGTGCAGCAAGTCACAACATGCCAATAACCAGCATACCATGCGGCACCCAGAAATTTCAACTGCCACAAGTGCATTCCAAGAGAACATTCGATTACCAAGCCTCTTGCCATCAAATCCTAGCCATCAGCTTCTACGATCCAAGCCAGCAAAAATATCAAATGTGACCTGTAATTTTTTCAGATTCCGGCTCGGAAGTCTCATCCCACAAACCAGGAAGGCTCCAGATTCTTAATGGATATGAAAAATGCCCACCCTTTAAGACCGAAATTTGAAGGAATCACAATATAAGAAATTTCCAGGAACTTTGATTTCCCGAACTAAATCATAACAAATAGGAGCAGGACACTCTCTGCAACCCAAGCCGCCCCAGTGCACTTCAGAGGACCTACAGTTCTGATAGGGTCATTCTCAGGCAACGCTTGCACTATCTCTCCATTGTAGTATTGGAGACTTGACTGCCTACATGGTACTAAAACACTTACTCGAAGCCTGTAGGCTTCACAGAGAACGAGACCCCGAGGCTCTCACAGACTGTCATGCCTGTCCAATAAGTAACATTCCCCACATATTTAATGGCAATGAGGTGCCATCTTGTGCTACATTAAAAGTATTTTGTCGTCATATCACTCAGATTATATGATGGACATATCCATTTTAAATCCGAGAACATCACTTTAACGGTTCTAGCATTCTACCTGTGGAACAATGATGCACCTCCACTGGATACTGATCTTTCCTAAGATCAACAACACCTTTGCACTTTGCTATACTAACAAATTTAGGAAAATTAAGAAATAGCTCATGGTCATGGAGAATAAATGGCACAGTTCTAATGATCCCTAGATTAAAAAACCCAGTCTCAACAGTAGTCATGATTATAAAAATGCTATTAAGAGAAGCAAAGTTGCTTACAATGCTGAGAGAACAGTCAAAGCTAACAAACCTGCTTTGATGTTTGCTATCGGAGAAATAAATAAGGCTCCCTGTCCCTGTGAGGCACCTAAATTGACAGTTGTGAACAAGTTGCAAATTTCACTACAAATATTGATACCAGTGTCAAATCATATATATCTATCTTATATATTCTGGCTTTTATCATCTTTGTGTTCTGAGGAGAATATTGAACCTTTAATTTCTGCATGAATTGTAAATTATGAATGCTTTGGTTTCTTCTTGTCTCGATTACTGCAATGCTCGATCTCTCAACATATTGGACTGCCATCTCCTGCAGCTGGTCCAAAAATGCAGTAGCCAATTTAATTGCCAGCTTATCAACGGGAGAACACATGATCACAGCCCTAGCTTTCCTACACCAATAGCCAATCAGGCTCTGTTTGGCACCAGCAGGAATTGTGTGCCAAGCTTGACACACCTCTTACACCTATTTTTAGACAGTCCCGCCCCCTGTAGGCGCTTAGACCTCGATATCAGTTAGTTCCTCCCCCTCAGTTTCCCAAAGTAAGGAGAGCCAGACTAGGTGACTGTGCCTTTTCAGTTAGAGCGGCACTCACTAGAACCACCTTCCTCTTGGTTTGTGTAGAGAGACAAATCTTCCGGAAACAAGATGGAAAAAAATGTTACTCTGCAAGCAAGTATAGTAAGATTGTTAAAACTCTTTGAAATTTCACATCAGTAACTTAATAGGGCCACGATGCCCACGGGTGTACGAGTGCTTTTCAATAACATAAAATAAATGAATGAATAAATAGATAAATAAATACGTTGCAGTTGATATTAGCCCGAGTTAGGCCTTGAGTCCTCACACATTCTCAGACACCACCACAGAGCTTGGTCACTTTTACAAACCTAGCGTCTAGAACCCTTGGTCACCAGAGGGCACGTGCTGTTTCACCTCTGAAGGTGCCAAACGCTCCCCACATGCAAGATCTAGAAAATAAGCCCACACTCCCACAGAAATAAGGGAACACCGAAGCCTCCGTGACCTAATATTTAAAGTACTGTAGCTCACACACTCGGCCTCCCCCTTACCGCCGCCTCCTAGCACGGCCATGGAAGCTGAACACTGCGGAAGCAGACACCCCCTCAGGAAGAGAATGAACTCGCTCCATGACAGATACGCGTGAGCTGCGCTAATGGGCGGATAGGATTCTGAGGCACAGACAGAAGGAACCGCAGCCTGAGCCCCCTGGGGCTACAAAGACTTGATCAACACTCCTCTGCAGAGAGCAGGGGACCTCCTCCCCGCACGCTGCGCAGGGAGCCTTCTGCCAGGGACCAGAGGGTTCCTGTCACGGCGCTACACGAGGCCTTCTTCCGCGCACACTGCACCCAAGGACCTCATCCACCTATTCTGGACCAGGGACCCCTTCCACTCACTCAGTGCCTCAGAATGTGGGGTTCCACCCCCCTCATTCTGCAACAGATCCCTTCTCCCCTCATTCATCACCAAGAGGCCTCATCCTCTCCTTCCCCATTAGAAGACTCTTCTCTTCACTCCCAGCTCACACTTCGCCCGGGGACCATGGGGACTCCTCCCCTCATTCTGCACCAAGGACCTCCTCCCATCTTTCTGCACAAAGGGGATCTTCTCTTCACACAATGCTCACTGGGCACCCAGGGACTCCCATCATTCTGCACCAGAAACCCACTGCTCCCTGAATCTTGCCCTTTACTCATTCTGCACCAGGCGTTCCTTCCCTTACCTTGCGGGACCACTCGCGACTCTGGGACAACTGGGCATTTCCCACTCACTGTATATACAGAAACGGTGGTAAGCAATAGGCAAATGGCGCTCTAAGGTCTATCACAAATATATATCAATTATAGCAGGTAATCTGGCACGGTACATAAGGTAGGAAAAAACCACCAGATCCCCAAATGTGTGGTCAGCAGACCACTGTACTGTATATACAAATCCTCTGCACACGTTAAGAGATGAAACACAAAGTTGCATAAATATATCAAGAGCACAGCGGACTCGCACGGCGAACACGCCACATTCTGGAGATCGTATCGGACCTACACAACTGCCGGATGGTGCAGTGACTTTAAACTCGACCACTTTTGGATATACTTAGAAGCGATTCACTTACCATAATAAATTAGACGACATCTCCAGGATCAGAGCCTAAACATACAGGAACCCCTATCCGGGTTGGAATTATCACCGGAAATAAAAGACTGCTTGAAACTGACCACAGCCCTGAAGAAGTCGCGGGGTAATCCCATGTAACAGCGACGAAACACGTGTTGGCTAAGAAGGCTTAAGATTTGAATTAAAGAAAGACTTCAGAACATACAAGACAAGCATCATTGTGATATATTTATGCAACTTTATGTGTTTTATCTCTTAACGTGTGCAGAGGATTTGTATATTTCCCACTCACTGTTCATTCCCGGAATCTGGGGTCTACCTACACTTATTTTGCACCTGGGAATATTCTTCCCTTCATTCTGCACCAGGGGACTTCACTGCTGAAGACTACACTGCACACCTGAAGTTCAGAAGAGGATTGAAACCCTGGTTGTTTCCAAGTTAATTAACATCAACCGCTCACCACAGAACAGAACCTGGACTGATCAGCTTTTCTATAAGTTCAACTACAATCAAGACTTATGGAATAGTCCCGACCAGCACACCACATCAATAAGACAAAGGCAACCGACCCAAAGTGGGGACCTTCACCCAACATAGCCTTGCAATGACCTCGACATATGTTGCGAAATAAGTCATCCAAAGATGAATATGGCTTTCCACTCAGCACATGAAGATCCGCTGTTTGTGTGTGGGAAGGACCTCAACTGTGTGTGTGGCGCGCACACACACACCCCCCTTACTTCCTCCAACCCCCAGATGGAGAACAGTAACTATAGGCTATTTAATGGCCCTCCCAGCCTCATTCTGATATAATCCGAGTCAACACGATATCATGTGACAATTTACTACCAGATTCCCCAACATAACCCTGACTGACATAACATATGAAAGGACCAGTCGAACCTTGAAGGCAGTTGCAGACAGAGATACAGGCTAATCACTCAATACAGACCCAACAGTGCTGCAGAGAGCACTACCATGCATTGCTGGTCACCAGAGGATTCTAACCCAGTGCGTCCAACAGGTCCTGAATAGTCGCATACTCTGAGCACCAATATCCTAAAATGTCAGTGATATAAACGATGATTATAATACAGTGCCTCTTGGTAAATCTCCTTACTTGACGTCCCATAACGGCAATCATATAAAGGAGGCCTTTAATGAAGTCTATCCGTGTAGATATCAGACTCCCCTCACCCTCATTCTACACAGATTACCTCTCTGGAACCATAACAGCTCAGAGCAGGCAACCTCCTGCCAAGTCCAGCACAGGAAATCGGATTGAGAACATAAAAGAAACAAAAATACATTCACATTGAAGGGAGTTGCAGAGCCAATCGTAAATGACAGCATACTAAAAACTACAAAAACGCTGGTCAATCTCATAATTCCTTACCCATCACACTGCTAAGGACTACGTCCCAAAGCATAACTGTACCTCAGTTGCATCACGCACAACATGGAAGCATTTCCCACGCATGTTCAAAGCAAAAACAGCGCACTTCCAAACCACACATACAGTGTGCTGTCTGTGTAAATGAGCACTTCAACACCCCACAAGGGGTATTAAGTGATATGCAAATGCTACAATATAGTACAAGAAGTCTCCTTCGCAAATTCTATATGCACCCCACATCACAACAGTTGAGCAATAAACTATGTGTTACAAACGTAAGGTTACATCCAATGTCATGAGCAATAAGGAACGGACTTGGGTTATGGTAATATTAGAGCCATATTAAACCAGAAGTAGGCCATTTTGCCACATTGTAGGAACCTCAGTGCGCATGTGCAGTTTTACTGGAGATCAGTAACGAAGAACAAGTCCGCACATTCTATTTCTGGATCAACGTTCCTTCAAGGGTACACAAACATACAAAACATGGGAACACTGCAGGTTAATAAGTAACACCACACCTACTGTGCGCTTTGTAAGGGGCCACCATAACAAGCAGAGAAACAAATCCTGTGTTTGAGTGGAACTGTGCACTGACTGACTGCAGCCATTTCAAAAGGAACTACCACTCTGCTGCATCTAGTGCATGGATACTCGCAAAAATTTTCTCGGGGGCAAAAAGTACAGTGTGGGATGTGCCGGAGGGTCGCATCGATAGCGGGGCAAGCCCAGAGAGACTGGGTGGGTGTAGTAAGGATGTTAAAGAAACAGCAGGTGAGTTTCAGAGGTTTATTTCAGAATTTACATACACCCACAAACAGGAGCCCCCGCGTCTGCGAGGACCCACCAGTAACTGACAAACGTTGCAGTGAGCCACGCAGACACCAGCCCAATACAGAGTGTGTAACTCATGTCGTATCGCAATAAGGTATCCTCGTGCTAGAGTCGCATGAGGATACTTCACTACAACATTTCCCTTTTTTTTTTTACAACAGGAACATAAGTTATAACTTAGTAATCGAAGAATACAAGCACATATAAAGCATGCATTAAATCTGCAAAAAATGAAGCAAATATTAGAACACATAAGTCGTTGAATCTGCATGATCACTTTCTTTGGCGACACCCTAACCCCCTCGTAACCTCAGTGTGAATAACATCCTTAACAATGACATCTACTGGAAGTGTTTTATCAACCTCTGTAGACAGCTCACCTAGAAAAGACAAACACCCCTCTTGTGAGACCTGCAACCAGTTAGACCAATCACACTGGCTCACCTCTTCTTCATAAAGTTTCCTCAAGGAGGCCGCCTGTACATCTGAAAGGCGGACAAGACTCCTCTTGTTCCACCATGCATTATCACCAAGAAAGGCCAAACCCTTGTTTACACTTGTGACCTGTACAGGAGAGGAGAATTTCGACAAACCCTTCCACACCCTCCGGAGATTTTTATCAGCACCCAGTCACAAACTCGGAAGTCCATGTTTTTGAATCTTTTCCCAGCATCAAATCCTTCTTTCATGACACTTTGCTTCTGCAACACATGAGCATTCACAGAGGCATTCTTACACCTAACAACTTTCCTTGAGCTCTTGCACTGCCACCATTTAAGAAAAAAACTTGTGCGCACATTTATCCTCCCTTAATAGTGTAAAAGGAGGCATACCAGTGGTGCTGTGTGGAGCAATGTTGTAATTCCAGATCTTAGTAAACTCTTGTACCCCCTGACCTGATGAAAGCACTATTTGAATTCCTTCTGTTACTATTCTATTGGCCCTTTCAATGAAACCATTTGAAGATAGGGAATATAAGCGACTTTAACATGCTGTACGTCATTAAGTTCAAGAAATGTGCGCATTTTGAAGACAAAAAATTTGTTCTATTGTCCGTAGCAATCGTTCTAGGGGCACCCTCAACTGCAAAAATGAGTTGCACAAATCTAATGGCATTCTCAGTGCTTGGGACATCACAGAACATATGATATAACCACTTGGAGTGATAATCAATCAGCAAAATTAAATGTTACTAGGTAAAACCTCTTATGGCCCAGAGCAATCCATTCCAATTTTATCCCACAGTTTCTACGGGAACGGAATAGGATGGAGAGTGTTATCCATCCTCTTCCACTTCTTGTCAGAAACCAGACACTCAGTACACGTATCAATCAATGGCTTGACTTGGGACTCCAAAGAAGGCTACCAATAATATAGTTTGAGAAGTTTGCAAGTGTTGGTAACACCGAATTGCTCACAGTGTGCAGCCACTATTATATCCTTCCTCAAAGTTTCAGGCGGAATGAACAAATCAGGATGAATAACCATGTTGTTAACCACAGACAACTCATTGGTCACCAGAAAATGTTCTGCCTTAAAGCCAACTTTGTTGTGAACTTCTTGATTAAGCTTAGGGTCTTTAAAATAAGCTTCCTGCCACGCTTGTTCACCGACAGGAGCACATTCAACAGCATCCAATGCAACCAACACACATTCAGTGCCCACTAGGTCTTTGTCATCATTTAAGGCCATCCGCGACAGGCAATCCTCCCTGATGTTTTTCCCACCTGGTAAATGTTTAATATTGACATGGCACTCAGTTTAGATAACAGACACACCAGTCTAGCTGATGCTTTTCCTACACCACTTCCACCTAATATGTGCAATAGGGGTTTATGGTCAGTTAAAAACCTCAAACACACATCCCCAAATGTAAGTCCTGAACTTGCTGATAGACATGCAGGCGACAGCCTCGCGTTTTATCGTGCTGTAATGTGTTTCAGCAGGTCTTATCATTCTGGATACAAAGGCTATGGTGTGTTCCTTGCCTGACACCTACTTCCCCAAGACTGCTCCTAACCCAGTTAGGCTTGCATCAACATTGATTAAACATTTACAGCCATCCTGGCAGGGATGTAATGCAGGGGCCCCCACAATCAAATCCTTAACTTTGTCATCCACCTGAGAAAGTTCACTCATCCATGCAAACTTTGCACCCTTACTCAACAAGGCTCATAAGGGCTCCACAGTTTGTGCGCATAAATGAACAAACCAGGCGTAATACTCTGCTAAGCCTAAAAATGACGTCAAAGCTTCTCTTTTTTTGGGCAGAACTGCCACACGAATGGCCTTGATCAAGGAAAACTTGGGTTTGATACGTCCGGTGAGATCACATGACCTAAATACTCAAGTTATAGTGTTCCAAATTGACATTTGTCTTTTCTTATCGTCATGCCTGCCTTGGCTAACACAGAGAATACCATGTACAAAGTTCTGCTGTGAGCTACCCAACCACCAGCAAAAAACAATATGTCATCCTGGTAGGCTTGGATCCGCGAGATGTCTTCCAAGAAATTGTCCATGAGTTTTTGAAAGACTAGCTGTAGAAGCTAGGCCAAAGGGCAATTTGAGATACTTAAACACTTCAAACAGCGTGACAAATGTGGTAAGCTCTTGCGACTCAGCCATGAGTGGTATCTGGTGATACTCCGAGCGCAGGCTTATAATGAAAAAGAATTTGGCTCCCCCAACTTTGCAAGTAATTCTTATATCTTGGGGAGGGTGTGGCAATCAACCAGGATGTTCTTGTTCAAGGAATGCAAGTCAGCGCAAAGCCTGACCTCCTCAGATTTTTTTCCTTGCCACCACGATGGGAGAAACCCATTCTGATGAGTCACAGGGCACTATGACCCACTCAGCACATACTTTTTTAAGTACAGATTTAAGTTCTTCTCTTGCACTTAGAGGAAGTGGACGTACGTTGTGCACAACTGGCTGAGCGTCTGCTAAAGGCGAATTTGGTGTTTGAACCCCTTCATGGTCCACGGTTTTTCAGAGAACACACTTAGAAATTGTTTCAAAATACTATCAACATCCTCCACATGTGAATCACCTTCAACACACACCACATGGAGACCTTCTTCCTGATAACTTGCTGGAATATCCCCTAACACTATGGGATTCTTAGATCCCGGCACTAATTATAGGCCCATCTTTGCCAAATCTTGCCATCCGATGATGTTCCGTCCTTTGACAGCTCCATATACCTTTGTAGCAATGCACCTGCCCAAACACTCTAAATGGGTTATGAAGTACCCCAGTATGTCTATGTCAGACTCAAACAATTTGAGATTAACAACCATCAGCTCGATTTTGACACTGTCCTTCCATTTAGCAAGAAACAGGACTTCTGGCAGAATGGTAATTGGCGATCCAGAGTCAGCCATGACTGGAATCTCGACATCACCAATCACTGCAGTGCCTCATGGCCCCTTTACTTTGGTGGAATTAAAGACTGCATTACATTCAACAGTGAGTATGACATTACCAAGCTTTTCTGTACACATGTCCACCGAATCCCCCCACCTCTATGCTACTGACTGGGGGGTGGGGGGGTGGGGGGGACCTCCTGCCTGATCTGCCCTCTTCCCTTGAAAGCGGACAATTTTTTTCTTCTTCATAGAACGCATCTTTTGTCAATGGCAGTGCAGTTAACACTATTGCCAAGGTGGTTTTTTGAGACGCACCTAAAACAAAAAGCGTTTCCATTTTTAAAAGGTGGTTTCCCAGATCTGCCTTCATTCACTGTACGGACAGTATTTGCCAAAACATCCCCTGTAACACTTAAGAGCATTGATCGAGTGTTCACTATGAATCGCTTTAGTTGAAATCATAGAGCGCTCAATGCCCATTGCCATGTCGACAGTCTCAAACAGCATAGGTTTCCTGCAACCGAGTAGGCATTTCTGTATTTTATACGAAAAGCAGGCAAACACAAATTGGATATATATATTTATATATATTTCAAACTTGCACGTAGACGCAGATACCCTTAAGGCCGAAATGTATTACTCGCCTTGCTTCCTCTTACTCATAAAAAAATGATGCCTCTCAAGCAGAATGATCGGCTCCTAATCGTATTGCTTGCTCATGCGTGCCAAAGCCTCTTTATAGCGATCCCAACCCTCCTCATCGCCAGAGCTTCCTTGTGGTGGAGGAACCGATGTGAGGTTCCCAAAATCCTGCTGTGCCGCATAGCCAAAGCAACTGTATACAATTGCTACTTTCCGTTCAGGTGGAAACTTAACCGCATCAATGGTTACCAAATAATTCTCAAAAGATTCACCCATTGGCGTAATTTAATACCGAGTTTGACTGGTTGCTGTAGAAATGGAGGTGGTTGAGAGAAATGCTGCACATTGGCCATCTGCAAGAGTCACCTGAAACCACCTAAACTTATAGTTATACGTATTTATTATTTAATTTCCCTCTTTATTTGTCCTTATATGCAGGCTATCCACAAATAAGAACCTTGCCAAACCCCCAAGTGTGAAGGCTGTTAAGAAACCACGTAGAACTTGCACTTGATTATATATATATATATATATATATATATATATATATATATATATATAGAGAGAGAGAGAGAGATATTTTTAAAGGTATGCCTGTCACTGTATATCTGTTCATCCCAAAGTATAGATTTTAAGTGTGCCTGTCACCTTATACACAGGCTGTCCAATAAGGGTATTACTTGTGATTTCCTGAAGAATAGGTGTGCCTGCCACCGTGTGCGCAGGCAATCAAATCGCTCTACCGCCACTTCCTAGTTTCCCTTAGGAACGGAGGACAGCGGCAACGAAGAGGATGACAAAAAGGGCCAAATCAGCCACCCGATCAAAGATGACCACCGAGACGCCAGCGGCGTAATGGCGTGCCTCCCTGATGCTCACGGTCTACTCAGTGCAGGACGAATGGTCGCGCAGTCACACTTGAGCAATACCTCGGCAGCACCGCCAGTCATTAGGTCCGCCTGATGTCCGACAACTGCAGAGGTCTGGTAGCAAGAAAATATGAAAGTCACTCACGCCAGGCAGCTTGTGGCAAATACTCACAGGATTTTTGAGTCGGCAGAGGAACAGGCCAAAGGTTGGTGGGTGTATGACAACAAATGCAGGTACGTTCCGCTCATCGCCAAGATGTAGTAAGTAAGTCGAGCAAACAGAAGGTATGATACAGAGATTTATTTCAGGGTTTACATACACCCAGAACCAGGGGAGCCCGTGTGTGTGAAGACCCACCAGCAACTGACAAACATGCAGTAAGCCATGCAGGCACTGTTCCACTCCCGAGTGTGAAACTTATGTTGTATCACAATAAGGTATCCTCCTGCTACAGTGGGGAACTATGGCGACTAAAGGAAAGGCACACCTTCACAAAACATTATGACGAAACGCGTTTTTTCAAATTTTTTACACATTTTGCAGCAACCTATCTTAAAACTATGTGTAGTCTATACATTTTTAAAATGTCGAAGCCTATGTTATACTGTGTGTAAAAAGATTATGAACATATATATGACTTGCAAATTCACAGTGCTTACTGACATAAGATGACATCCAATAGCATTACAATTATGCATCGCTCTTCCGAAGTGCACCAACCAGGATTTAATTCAGTGACCCTCCAGTTACACATACATTTGAAGACTGTGGTGCTATAACAAGAGCTTTCCCACCAAACCATGCATTTCAATACATTTATATCCCCCTTGGAAATGAGGTCACTAGGCCCCTTCCTAAAGAACAGATAGCACATGGATTTCTTATAAATGTAAGATCGTTGATTAAGAACAAAGTGGCTTTCAGGGACTTTGTCTCATTGAGGAAGCCTACCTGGGTCTTCATTACTGAAACATGGGCCACGGACTCCTCAGGTCCTGACCTTGTAGACGCCATCCCCCCCCGGGTACACCTTCGCCAGACTGGACAGGGTAGGCAGGCGTGGAGGGGGTCTGGGCATCCTGTACAGAGAGACGCTGGCTTGCCGGACTCGAGCACTAACTGCCTTGCCTGACCTTTACCAAGCTCTTTATTTTTCAATTAATGTGCGTACCACAGAGAGCTTTTCCGGTGTTTTGTGCTACCGGCAACCAGGCTCTAGGGCCTCCTTTAGCGAAGATTTTAGTAGCCTTCTAGAACCCTATCTGGATAGATCAAATCTCACTCTCTTGGGTGATTTTAACTTTCATTTAGACAACATTCATTGTAGGGACACTCAAAGTCTTTTGGAAACTATGGGTTCCTGTGGTTTTTCACAGCTGGTAAAAAATTCCACCCACATAGCAGGGCACATCCTTGATGGCGTCTTCTCTAATGACCCTCGTATCAGGGTTGGAGAACCAATTCCCCTCGCCTGGACTGACCACTGTGCCATCCCTTTTGATTTACGCTTCTCGGCATCAGGGAAGACTCCTCCTGGTGATAGGAATGTGGAGGAAAGGAGGAATTTTAGCCTTATAAGTAAGGAGTCGCTCTCAAACTTCTTTAAAAACTATGAACCCACTAAGTCCCATGATGCCAACTTGGCAGCCATCGAGTTATCGCAGCTATTGATAGCAGCAATGGACACGCTTGCTCCTGTTAGTAGCCACTACTCAGCTAGAAAAAAAACCTCCGCTCCCTGGTTTACAGAAAGACTCAAAGCTAAGACAGGGATGCCGTAAACAGGAGAGGCTGTGGCACTCAAATTTAGAGCCTCTGGGTAGGAAACTCCACAAACAATGTCTAAAAGAGTACAAAGCAGCCATTATGGAGGAAAAGGGGCTATACTATTCAAAGATCACAGGATCTATGAAATCTTCTAGGGATCTTTTTAAAGTTATCAATTCTCTTATCTCTCCCCATGTCACAGACCCCTCAGAATTCTCCCAGGAGTTCTGTGACAAAATATCTGTTTTCTTCCAAACTAAAATCTTAGACATTTACTCCTCGTTGGAAGCTTCTAACTCTAAGGTGGGGTCACCTGCTCATTCTACCCCCCTTCTAAATGAGGGCCTTCTCTCAGAGAACATTCCCAGGCTCCTCACCTTTCCCAGTATGCTGCCAGAGGCAACAGACCGCCTTCTGGAACAAGTGAAATCGGGCTCACCGTTGGATCCCTGCCCCCTCAAGGTGCTAAAAATCTCACGTGAGGTTATTATTCCTCACCTTACGGCTGTCCTCAATGTTGCCATCTCAGAGGGACAGTATCCCACCTTGTGGAAGACGGCAGTGGTGAAGCCACTTTTGAAGAAGCCCTCCCTGGATCCCAGAGAATTGAAGAATTACAGGCCGATCTCTTTACTTCCGGTTCCAGCGAAGATTCTTGAAACCTACCTAAATTTCCATCTCAGTTCTTATGTAAAGGATCACCGTTTACTCGATGGCTCACAACATGGATTTAGAAGTCACCATAGTACGGAAACAGCATTAACCACTGTTTTTAACAACATCCGTACTCAACTGGATTCTGGGTATACCACCTTGCTTGTTCTACTTGACCTTACCGCTGCCTTTGATACCCTGTCTCCTCTGAGGCTGGTTGAACGCCTCAGAGAGATAGGCATTGGGGGCTCGGCTCTGGGGCTTCTTACCTCTTTTCTCAATGAAAGGGCACAAATTGTGAAATTCGGCCAATTCTACTCGGCCTCTAAATCCTTGTCATGTGGTGTTCCTCAGGGCTCCTCCCTGAGTCCAACACTTTTTAACATCTATGTCGCCCCTCTGGCTAAGGTTGTGAGATCCTTTGGGCTAGAGGTGCTGTCCTATGTGGACGACACCCAAATAATGGTATCTATTGCTCAGAGCATTAGGGATTCTGCCCTTAACTTCAGGAATTGTATGCAAGCAGTCTCCTCCTGGATGGTGGAAAATGTTATGAAACTGAACGGTGAGAAGACGGAGGTCCTGATTTTTGGCAGTAAATTGGAGATCTGGTCCGGTGACTGGTGGCCGGACTCTCTTGGCGTCTGCCCCTGCCCGGTAGCACATGGGAAAAATCTAGGGGTCATTGTTGACAACTCATTTTCCCTTAATCTCCAGGTCAGCAGGACAGTTTCCACTTGTTTCGGGATCATGAGGATCCTTAGAAAAATTGCCCATTTCCTTTCCTTTGAAGCACGCAAGCAGGCTATTGCCTTGGTAACGTCTAGGTTGGACTACTGTAATGCCCTTTATCTGGGCATTGACAAGGGTCTGGTGCGACGTTTGCAGCTGGTTCAAAACGCGGCGGCCAGGCTGGTGATGAATCTACCTAAATTTCATTCAGTCACAGCCTCCATCAGGTCATTGCATTGGCTGCCTGTGGACCGTAGGATCCTTTTCAAAACTCTGTGCCTGACTCATGATGCTTATTTTGGCTCAGGCCCAGATGGGATCAAGGCGATGTTCCAGCGGTATGTTCCCAGCAGACCGCTCCGGTCTTCAGAAAAAAATGTGTTAACTCTACCGAGGTTTAAGAAGGCTAGGTGGGGAGGTAGAGCTTTTTCCACGGTTGCGGCTAAGCTGTGGAACTCCCTCCCTGAAGAGCTCTCTAGTCAGTTGTCCCATTCTCTCTTCCGTAAAACCTTAAAGACCTGGCTCTTCTCACAGATGTCAGGATGAGCGTGTTTTTGTTTTGGTCTGTTCCTCGCAGTCTGCTAATAGCGCCTTGACGCCCTTGGGCTAAGTCCGCGCTCTACAAGTCCAATACTTACTTACTTACTTATTTAAGGGCTGCCAAGTTTTCAGCCTGCTTATATGCAACATTTGCATTGCACCTGCATGTGATAATTTCATATTTTAAGTGTGACACCTCGAGTGACTTCAACATGAAGCACAGAGAATCAGCCTTAATGGCAAAAAGTATTACCCTCAGTAGTATATTCACTTACATTCAAGCATTATAAGTGCTCCATGCAGTACCCATACGTGCCAATAGACAGGATTCAGTTACGAAGATTTTGAAGCCAAAAATGGCTTTATTTTGGCTGTCTCCGCCTGAAATAGTGTTGGTTACAACAAGTAAAGACTCCTCCATGAAGAAAGGTAAGGTCCTCCAGTTTAATAACCTCAATAAAAGAAATCTGCACCAGCGACTCTGCTACTGCTCCAGGCTCGTCTCCAACCAACGATCTCACCTGGAACACCGCAGAGGGACTCCAGTGAATAGATAACATTTCAAACATACAAACGTATTAAAGGCACACTTACATGTCCACATACATAATACAAACAAATAACCTCTCCTACAATAGAAGTCAATGGGGAAAATATATTCTCCAGATTTTTTTTTTTTTATCTCCCAATTTCCTCTTCTAAAATGTTGGCATGTGTGGCATAAACCAGCAACATGCTCAACAGTACAATGATGCCAGGGAGGTTGACTTGAAGCGAACTTACTGCTCCAAAGCTCTCAGGTTTACCATTTCCATGTGTGAGGAGTTACCCACAACAGGACATTTCTTTGCACTCTCTTGCCTGTACTCCTGAATTTATAATAAAAATAAAAACTGATTGCATGTACCAGAGTGCATCTGAAAAACCTGGACTATATCTCCTCAAGCTCACTAAGCCAGCCCAAAACTGTTGTACACATATTCACAGTTCAAAGGAAAGGTCTGTCCAGAGATCCTGGTGTTGGATATGAAATCCTATGGGACTTTGGAGGAACGTAACTCAAGGTTCTGGACCTTTCAGCCTCGTATTGACAAGTGGGGTTATGGGTGTAAGCATAAGTTCCTCCCTTCAGTCGATCTGTTTTTTCATTAGGTTCATTCCTTTATTTTGTGACACAACACAGTAGTCCAATTAAAGTTTAGTGAAGGAAGATATTTTATTTCCATTTATCACTTTTTAAAGCCATTCCACTCTTTTTTTTAACATGTTTAGTGGCAGGATGTTAAGAAAAGGGGACAGCCGACACGTGTTTCGCCCTATATGGCAGATTGAGCCAGGGCTTTCTCAAGGCTGTAAAGGAAACAAAATACAATAAGTACTAAAGATAACCGATAAAAGGACCCCAAGGGAAACACCACCTGTGATATACAAGTGAAAATAGTGAAAATTGGCGATTTAAAAATATTTGTTGATTTTATTTAATAATAAAAAGAAGAGAGAACTAAGACTTTAATAATAAACGCAACTGTGAGTAAAAAGGGTGAAAAGAAGGTAACCCAAATGTGCTTAACGTCCGTTTGTGGAACTGGGAGAGACGAAGGAAATATGAGAGAGAAAATTAAGAGAGAAGGGGACGGAAGAGACGGAATAGGTTGCTGGCAAGAACAGGATTCCAGAAGGAATATTCTGAATAACCAGAGAACATATAACCAAAAGTACGACTGATGATGAAGATTAAAGGAAAAAAGTAGTAGCTTGGGTGAATTCATGCACTGTCAAGGCATGCCATAAAGAGAGATTATTGCAGAAAGTGAACAGCCACGGTACCTAGTTTGTAATATTCAGATATCATACAGTCGTTTGGTAGTATATTAAATTCCAGATTTCTTCCTTGTTATATAAAAGAATATTCACAATCTGGGAAAACAAGTATTAAATAAAGTACATTCAGGTTTACACGAATATAGGGTCAACATACAATCCCTAAAACATTTCTATTTGCACTGTAACATTATAGGCAGCAAAACAGGCATTTTTCAAGAAGGGAAATATAAACAAGTGGCAAAGAAAAGGGTAAAATCCAATGCGTCATTTTGCGTTGACCTGTGGTGGTCTATTTTTGAGAAATAATAGTGTGTTCAGTTCTTCAAAAGAGGTGCCACGGGAACGATATTGAAAGGAAGCAGTATTTGAGGACTAACGACAGAAAAAGGTGTCTGTATTAAAGCGCTCAATTTAAGAGTGAGTGTCGCATGGTCTGTGAAGTTTTAGTCAGAGACCATCAATTCTCGAGTAAAATTCCATATTGGATCACAAACACAGCATTATTGAATAAGGTGCCACCCCGCCTGGGTAGGGTTAAATCTTGCGAGGGGAAAGCAGGAGCGTATAGTTAGAGCGCACACAGGTAACGGGATTTAAGTACTGTACGAGGCTTTTTAAGAAAAGGACAGTTGACCCAGACACTCCTAAGTCAGGATTGAGCAGTCTGCACAAAGTTCTCTCTTCTTTTTATTATTAAATAAAATCAACAAATATTTTTAAATCTCCAATTTTCACTATTTTCACTTGTATATCACAGCTGGTGTTTCCCTTGGGGTCCTTTTATCGGTTATCTTTAGTACTTATTGTATTTTGTTTCCTTTACAGCCTTGAGAAAGCCCTGGCTCAATCTGCCATATAGGGCGAAACACGTGTCGGCTGTCCCCTTTTCTTAACATCCTGCCACTAAACATGTTAAAAAAAAGAGTGGAATGGCTTTAAAAAGTGATAAATGGAAATAAAATATCTTCCTTCACTAAACTTTAATTGGACTACTGTGTTGTGTCACAAAATAAAGGAATGAACCTAATGAAAAAACAGATCGACTGAAGGGAGGAACTTATGCTTACACCCATACCCCCACATATTCACAGTTCCCATACTTTTTCTATGCCCTTCCACAGTCCACTCAGCTCACATTTCACCAGTCCTTCCTTGAGGACAGTGCAAGCTTATCTGGCGCTAGAAACAAAGCCACAACCAGAAGAGTACAAACAAATGTACGCTTGCAACATTGTTTTCTTAGTTTTCTGAGATTTGTTTCTACAGTCATTTTAGCTTGTTCTATGAGCAGGACAGCCCTGTTAATAAAACAAGCCGACCTGACTATTGAAAAGAATCCCAGAATCCGAAAAGGATGTTGCCTGGCAACAGGAAAAAAACAGAATTGGAGCAGCTTTATTTCTATGCTGCTGTTTACAGATTCCCATGAGAAGGTCTGCAAGCCGCAAGGAAAGGTCTGCCGGGGCGCAAGCAGCCCGCGGGCAGTAAAGTACCACTGGTCTAGTGCATAACATTTATCGCCTGTAATCAGCAAGATGTTTACCTTCAGCAATTTATACAGGCAAGAGCAAGATGCCCACAATTTCTTAAGAAGAACCTGGGGGATGCTTATCTAATACTTAGGATCATACAAATACCAGCCAATATGATACAACTACATGCCATATGCGTCTAGGTACAACATCAGGCACAAATACAAGCCAGGGCAAATATTTGAGCCATACTGGAGGCATTTTTGTCTCCTACTTCAACCTCTGGGTAAAACAATTGCTACTAAAACAATCAAATTTTATTTGCACGCAGGTTTACCACATACAACCTAGTAGGGACTGCCCATTTCTCATAATACAAGTTAGTGCTAATAAAGGCGCACATGCAATTGGCAGCCGTTTTAGCGCTAAAATCTGGCTTGGAATAGCCGCAATGGTAACACGTAGTGCTGAACTGGAATTATTGCTGGAAAAGATATTTGGCTCCTCTCTGACCTAAGGAAAAGAGTCCAAAAGAGTGACTCTGAGGGACAATGTATCCATCAGAAGGAACATTTAACATTCCGATGTTGCCGAGACAGGTGCCAATGCAGGGGAAGGGGCAAGCGATGTCACAGACAGGGATTGAACTATAGAGCATCCATATACCAAACGTAAAACAAAGGCACACACAATCACATCGACCATTATTAGTATGTGGCGCTGAACTACACACACTTGTCTCTTGATTTTAAAAAACTTTACCCAATCAAACCGTCTTAACTCGATAAAACTAAAAAATGAAAGGCTGAGCTGGGCCTACAAAAATTCAAACTTGTGCACTACAGATTACACACAACTCTCAGAAGCAGGCACTTACTGGACAATTAATAGTATTCAGTGGTCGAAGTGGGGGGGAAAAAAGTAGGGGAACTGTGGGCGGAGAATCAGAGGGCGGGAATAACCCGTGGATTGGGTCAGTGGGCGGAGTCAGAGGTGTGGCAGAAGGAGCAAAATATCCCACTTTTTAGTATTTGTTTCCCATTTCACTAACCGGTTACAGCTTATTACGTTATTTAATTTAACCAATGGATACACATGTTTATTTAAGGTTTAATATGAGTTATTGACATTAAAATACATTCACAAAGTGGGATACGTTTCCAATCACAGAATGTCCCAAATATCCTTAAAAGTGGAATCGCAAGCCATTTGTCTCCCAGCCATGGAGTTTCTGTCATCAGCACTTCTCCTCCCTTTTTCCACAAGAGCAGTTCAAACATGAATGGCAAAATATCCTAGCTTGCAAATGTTTTCCACAAAATTATGGCTCTGCCATATTTGCCACATAATACATCTGCTCCATAATCTGACGATTTTAACTAATAAATTGTTTATAGCTCAAACGGATCAAAAGTTACTAAAAAATGGGACTTGTGCTGCTGTGAAGTGGAGGGCCCTTTGCAAAGGTTGACTGGTCACCTTTCTCACTGCTGCACTTGTATGTTCCACTGGTACTAATAAGGAAAAATCTTTGCAGAGACTGTTAGCATGTGTAAAAATGTCAAAATAATAAAGTATCAGAAACTTTACAGCACCACTAATACCAGTGTAGGGTGTCAGAGCACTTTACATCACACATATAACACAGAGACAAGCAATCATACATGTGTAAATCACTGTATAGGAAATGTTACATAAGACAAAGGACTACAAGGTGTAGGAGTCACATGACAACCATACTAGTAGGCAGCATAGTTTAATAGTGATTGGTCTGGAGAAACACAAACTCAGAATTTAAAACGTAATACCATGGTTGGTGGTTCTCTTTAATAATCAGAATTGATTTCTACTCAAATGAACCCTTTTTGCAACATTAGGATAATCAAAGACTGGGGAAAAACCATAACACTCTAATTTATACCTTGCAGTTTGCATGCAGCTGTTACATGACAGTTAATAGCTCACTGTTCTATGTTAGGATTTTAACTTATTAACTGCAAGTAACAATAGGGTCTCTCTGACAAAAGCAGTATCCCACTGACCTATTTACATTATGTGCACTTTGTGATCTACATGGTACATGTTCTTAGCAGCGGGCACATTAACCCTCTGCGCTTCCTTTCCAGGAGTCAAAACGTCCACTAGACAAAACACCATCTCTCTCTACTAAGAACATTAATCACTGGAGTTATCATGACATTTTTATTGTTGCCGAAAATTGTTGGAGGCCAGGAAGGAGGCAGCAAGTGCTTTTAAAACCATATTATACTTGCAAACACGACGCCCCCACCTGAAGTCAGCGCCAGCCGCGGTCCGTGCAGGTAACAGCGGTGGGGCCGGGTAAGGGGGATTTCGAGGGACGATGCTGAGGGAAATCTAATTATTTATTTAATTTTCCCTCAGCATCGTCCCTTGAAATCCCCCCCTTACCCGGCCCCTCTGCCCCACCACTGTTAGCTGCACGGACCGCAGGTAGCAGCGCATGGTGCGGTCGCACTGCCCTAGAGCCACCCTGCTCAAGGGTCCTGTGACCTCAGTGACAGAGTCACTGTCACTCTATGGTGTGCTGCTTCATAGGCCTGCCTGCAAGACTGGAGGTGAACTTCAGAATAAATTGTGGCGCACAGGCCTTCAAGGTTAACCCACACTTGGCCACTGCTAGGGTCCAACTGCTGGTGCTAAGACACTAGGGCTTTTAAGATCTTGCGGGGCCTTCTAAGGTCTAGCATGGGAATGTGCTCCCTAGGGGGAGTGGTCTGGTGGACTGGTCATGAAGGCTGAACCTGGTTCCCCAGTTCCAAATTCCACAGCTCTGACCATAGTGCCACATCCTCTCCCCCACTGAACACCATATTGCCCCACTGAGAGAAACTTGCACGGCACTGACCCGCTATAAACACCTGGATGTGACTCAATTCAAATTACGCACTAGACGAGAGCAATATGCTGCCTAAAAAAAAAAAATTTAACAACATCCTAGAAAAAGCAAACACTCAGAGAACGCAAGATTAAGTAAAGCATGTGAAATGTAAGCAGGAACAACATGGTTACCTTTTTCTTTTTACACTCATTATTCAGAAATTAGTGAGTGCTTTTGCCTGAAAAGTTAAGGCCATGACTACAGGGCCCAGAAGGGACCAGTTTCAATGCCCATTGCTTATATCCAGTATGGTTTAAAAAGACCACATTCGTGAACACACAGCCGCTGTACACATTTTGTTTTCCCATTCACCCATCAAGCAGGTATTTCAGTACCTCCAGGAATAGTGCACTTTCCCACCCAGGGAAAACAATGTTGTTCAAAGAGAGACCAGAAAACAAAAGTAGCGCTTCACTGGCAAACACTGTAAAGTGGCGCTAATGTGTTTAGGTGCGAATAAATCAATCTGGCCACCTTGCAACCACTCTGTCTTGCTTTAGTTAGTTATTTTTCATATTTTGAATGTTTTAGTTCTCTCCACCCCGAGACTGCACTTAGAAATTGAAAAAAGTCAGAAAAAGAGGACGTTTCCAGAAAGTGTTTTTCTTTTTTGGATCCATTTCACAGGTGAGCAAATAAACGCAAGGAGGAAAGAAAAGGTAATACCTGTTTCTAAAAGTCTCGGTTTTCACTAAATGAGGAGGAGCGAGACAGAAAGAGGGAGAAGAGTCGGAACAAAGAGGGGGGGGCAGCTGCCAGCAGCAGGAGAACTGGACACTGTCCTTGTCTTCTCTGGGCACGAAGGAAAAGACAGAGTCCTTTTCCGTCTCTGCCCGTTCCGCCCCTACCCAAAAGCCGAGCCTTAACTATCGGCCTTGGCGATTTCTGCCGTCCGGAAGGCATGTTTAAAATAAGAAAGTAGGGGAACGGACTCTATGAAATTAAAGAAGTAGGGGCACGCCGTGCCCTGCCGATCCCGCCCACTTCGACCACTGATAGTATTAAAGTGCTTAAGGGCACGTCTAAAGGAGAGCAAACAACAGAACAAAGCTTTTTGGTTTTGCCTACACTGTTTGTCGATGTTATGCAGCATTGGTGAAAAAACATTTTATACAACAACAAAAAAAACCTGCAGGACATTGTTTTGTTATTTTGTAGGAGCACACATTAATCACCAATCCAAGATGTATCAGTCAATGGGAAAAAAAACGGAAATGTAAATAGTGCGAAAGCACTTTAAGGCGGAGAGGCCAGTAGCAATTTGCTGCCAGGCCACACACAAAAAATGAAAATACATGAAGGAAAAAAAAAGACCATCAAGGTGGTGGTCAAAAGAGGATCTGGTGGGGGAGTGGGTGGAGGGGGACAACTGGGAGTGGAAAAGCAGCAGACACGGAAGAGAGAAACACTAGACGATTGGGGAGAAGCACATGGAGGGGAGAACAACATGGAGCACTGGGGCAGGGAGCAGCAGTCAACAGAGAAAGAGAATAGCACATGAAGGAAAGCGCAACAAAGTGCAGGTGGACGGATATTTGGCAGGGGAGAAGCACGCAAGGGAGACTGCTTGAAACACATGCACTTTAATGGGGTGCTTAAGCAAAAAGAAAAAAGTAGTTCCCTAAAAGTGAGCAGTGGAAGGATAAAAGTCAGTGAATAAAAAGGATGGTAGATAGGCTACACTCCAGGGGAGGGACAAGCACAAGAAGAATGCGAGCCATTGAATAAACAAACGAGTGGCAAGGTCAGTTCAGTTCATTCTTTATTAATGTTTAGACACCGTCTTTAAAACATACAGTCCTTAAAAACAATAAAAAAAATTATATAATTATACCATATAAATACCAATTCATCATAATACACTAAAAGCTCCAAACCCCTACTATTTACACTATAAGACACTAATCCAAACATTTTTAAGAAACTTAGCCAGTGCGCAAGCCACATCAAAAAATTCCATCCTTAAGAGAAGTTCTAGTGCATCATTTCGACAATTGACATTTTTTTAAAAGAGGTTTTAAAATCAAGCAACGTGGCCTATAAAAATGACGACAGTGGCAAGGTCAAACAATGGTAAGCTATGTGAGGCTCTGGACCTAGCCTATGACCTGGGAGGGCACACCAAGCATGTCCCCCTAAAGGACAGGTGGCTACTGTGCATGTCACGAGAATAGCACTTAAATTGGTGTGGCAGCATGCCACATTTTTTAAATTGATAGTGAGACCAGGCCTTTTTATTTCGGTGTTTGAGTGTGTGGCCTCATTCTCTTAAGTAAGGTTTTGCTGTTAAATACATGTCCACAACCATCCTGTGTATATGTCAAGTGCACGCATGCAGGTATTGTGCCTGTAGCATGTGTGCAGTAGTATGGCTATTTTTGTGAGCAAGCCAGGGTTCACAAACCAATAGAATCCATTTAGGATGTGTGTGCCTTAACATGACAAGATGGAGGATAGGGACAGATTTCCTAAACAATGGGAGTGTATTGCCTGCATTCCTGTGGCTGGAGGTTGGCGATCAAGACACTGAAGTGAGTAGGATGGAGACAGGATTACCTTTAGAAATTCCAAAATAATTTTTGTTAGCAACGGGCTGCTGATTAGTTGTTCCTGAGCAGTCATTTGGCAGATGGTAGGTATAAACTGCAATATCTGTTGTGATAGGTGAGGACGTTTCTAGGTCAGGCCTGCCCTTTTGTCTACCTGATTGCCAGGTGCAGAAACCCTGCACTTCATTGCGCCAGTCCTGTTAGTGCTACAGTCTGGAGACAGCACCTGCTTTGAGAAGCATCACCCTACACAAAGCTTATGTCTGGAGATCAGCCCAAGGAGGATACTTTTAAGATAACCACCCCAAATGTTTTTAAGACAGTTTATCCACATTCAGAGTCTAGTAAATGTGTTTAAAAGTGGGATAAAAACAATGCACTTTAATCCAGTTCCACGGTCTTCATGACCAGACCATGCTCTGAAGTTTGAATCAGTGGATCCACATCCCCTTTCTAGAAGCTTTGAGTTAAAGTGGCACTAAAACCACCCCACTTGTGTCAGGTTCTAAGACCTTCATGACCAGGTAAGGGAGTGCTATGCAGAGTTCTTGAAGGAGTGCAGTCCAATCTGGGTGGAATTTGCCGAACAGCCAGCCTCCCAGAGATGACGGGACATCAAATGAAGTCTTAATTTTCTGCTGAAAAAGAGAAGAATCTGCTTGAAGTGCCTAGAAACCGGTCTGCTGAAAGAGGTAAGGAGTCTGCCTGGCCCTGCAGGTCTACAGATTCTTCAGGAGGAAAGAGACCCAACTTGTCCCAGGGATTGAGGGAAATCCAGAGATCTAACTACTGAAGAGCAAGAGAAGCAACCTGGGATACACAAAATCTTTGCCACTCACAACTGGTTCTTGTAGCGAAGTGCTTCAAGCTTCTGTGCCCATCAGCCTTGTCAATGCTGTATCTGCTGTGGTTACTGTGACTGCAATGAGGGCAACAAATAGTCCACTGGCCCAGGCAGGGTAAACAACCACCAACTGCCCAATGACGCTGCAACAGCTGGGCCCGCACCTGTTTTCAGGCACTATGACTTCTGCACTGCAGGACTAAGACGGGCAGTCACAAGGACAGAGCAGGGCTGAAACCTGGCCTACTCGGCGACCCCTGGAACTGTGCTCGGTCACCTTGGCCCATCCTGCAGGACGGCAGAGTAGCCATTAGATCCGCTCTGGTGAAGGGAGGAAAGGACTACTGCATACCCTCTACACCACCAGGGTCAAGATCTGATAGAAACTAAACTGAGTGCACTGTGATTTGTGGGGGGGGGGGTGACAGACAACCGGTGGAGGGAGATGGATGGATGGATGGAGGGGGTGTAGGGGATTGCCATAAAAGCATCATCCGGTGGGATAAGTTCAAGGAAACTCATTAGGTGTTGCACCGCACGGGAGAATATCGAAGGTCAAAGGCCTGTATAAATAGTTGGATCGCGTAGTATTTAGTGCTGTGAGTTTAAAAGGGTTTTCTTTTTCTTTAAAGGCATACATTGAGTTGGACATGGAAGTTATTGTGTGTGTTGGTGGACTGTGGAGTGCTGAACAAGGGCGCTTCACCCCATCTCCCTGATAAAGAAGCTTGTGACTGCTCACCCTTGCGACCCTGAGCTACAAGAGCAGAAAGGGTTGTATTAGTCCCAGTTTGCAGAGCCGTAGTGGAAAAGGCCCTGGACACCACCACCACCACTACTACTACTACTACTATCAAACCAGGGCAGGGTCCCACACCTCTGTAACGCGACCCATCCTTCAGGTCACGACGTCTTTGTTTTCCTCAAATGCCTTACCCGTCATTACCTCTGAAGTGTAATTAAGAGTTCTTATACGAAGGTCTCAGTACCAGTGGCTAGCCCTATGTTGCCAGTATTAATTGTTACCGCCATATATTCTCAAGAACAGCCGCGCCATTTGTTAGTTGGTCTTTGCTCATCACGCCTCCCTACACGATGCATTTTTCCTCAGTGCAGCTCCCTCACTCCGGTCTCAGTGCCAGCCTTCTGCCACTATTCTTTCGGTATTTTCCTGTAAGGTGCCACTGTACGGCTCGGTCGGTCGGGGAAGGTGCCCTGAAGGTGGGGACAGAGGGCAGGGAAGCTGCAGAGCCATCCAACCGCGCACCTGCAGCTTTAATTAGCCAGAGCTGCTCTGTCGATGGGCATCGGGGAGCAAAGTGTTCAGCAGCCCGGCCTTTTCCAGCACTCTCTCCCCTCTACGCCCCCTTCCCTCTGACAAGGCCACCGTGGCAGCTGCAGTCAAAGCCTCCTTCCCAGAGCAGTGAGTCACATGCCCTTCTGTCACCGATGGCAGCGCCTGCCAAGCAGTCCAAACACCCTCCATGAGGGGGGGGGAGGGAGGGCTGCCCGGCAACCTCGCCCTCTTATCTATGTAGCACTAGCGACAGGCGCTGCCTCGGTGTGGCCCTCATACCCCCCTCCCCCAGTCGGGCCTCCCTGAGCAACAAGCGGATGAGGTATTGCTCTTGCGGCCGTGTAAACATCTGCACCCCCACCGGGCAGAGGGGATTAGCTGTGCTACACGGCACATCCGAATTAGAGGAGTGAGGAGAGGCGCATTAGCTTCAGAACCCGAGTCCGACTGAAAAAGGGGTCACACGCAGGAGATGTGTGAGGCCTAAAGCGCCTGCAACCTCCACGCCCGACCCCTTAGCACACACGGTGGGTGGCGCGGCATAGACCTTGAGACCTGCAGGAAATATGAGAACGGAGCGGCCTCTGGATCGAGGTGCACCCGGACCCTGGCAGACATCTTTGTTGTTTCCTATTGGGCTGTCCTGGCTCGCTCGGTGGCCCACGAGATGAGTGATTCACATAATGGGCACCCATTTTGTTCTCCTCTAATAGTGCTCTTGGCTGAGGTTTGGTGTCCACTTTGGCCTCCTCCCTGGGGAGCCGAAGAACGGCTATACCCATCACTGTGATCCTCTAGGTGACTCCCATTTCCACGCTAGTTGCCATACTTGGAGGTCCCAATCCTTGGTTGGGGGACTTACCTTGGCAGTTAGGAGTGAGATGCCCTCCTTTAGCCCTGACCTTCACAGCTGCGCAGCACTTAGTGCCAGCTGCAACGTTTAGACCTGGGCTGGGGGTCATACCTTGGCAGTTAGGAGTGAGATGCCCTCCTTTAGCCCTGTCCTTCACAGCTGCGCAGCACTTAGTGCCAGCTGCAACGTTTAGACCCGGGTTGGGGGACATACCTTGGCAGTTAGGAGTGAGATGCCCTCCTGTAGCCCTGACCTTCACAGCTGCGCAGCACTTAGTGCCAGCTGCAACGTTTAGACCTGCGCAGATTGCGCACCTTGACTTTCGCTGCTTAAGCAGCGCGCCCGGAACTTTTGGGTCATAGGGCATTTGAGCCCCTCTTTGAGATGGCCAGTTGGCCCGGGGACTGTTAGGATTGCAGGGCGCCAGTCCCGATTGCCGGCCTAATACTCCCACGCGTTCCGCCCTGCTGCCCTGGTTGTAACGCCGGCCTCCGCACCAGGATCTGCGGCCCGTGTCTCTTCTGCCATCTCAGGGGGTGCTCCCGGAAAGATCACTACGGTGGAAAGTCTGGAGCGACGCACGATTCTCGATGCTCCTGGGCCCTGTTAGACCAGCGACTCTACCTCACTGTGGGTGTCGGGTGCAGTCTGCTGATGAGTCATGGTGGAGCCGCCGAGCGTAGTGCAGGATGGTTGATTGGAGTTGTTTGATCAGCTGGCTGGCTGGTATCGTCAACCACCGTAGTGTGTACTGCGACTCTGAGTGGTGCTTGTTGGTCCAAGGAGCTATATGGTTCCTAGTAGTCCTGCTGAGGTGAAAATATCCTGTCTCTCCCTTCGTTTTGCAAGTAACAAGTACGGGATCACGGTCACTTGGGTTTAATGTCTCTCACATTTTGCTGACATTTTTCTAACTGGTGTCCCTGACTGGGTGTGTTGTTTCCTATTGGGCTGTCCTGGCTCGATCGGTGGCCCATGGGATGAGTAATTCACATAATTGGCGCCCACTTTGCTCTCCTCTAATTGTGCTCTTGGTTGAGGTATGGTGTCCATTTGGGCCTCCTCCCTGGGGAGCCGAAGAATGTCCTTCCCCATCACGGCGATCCTATAGGCGACTCCCATTTCCATGCGGGTTTCCACACTGGGAGGTCCCAATCCCGGGTGGTAGGGTTTGCCCCGGTATGATCCCACACCCTCTACACTGCTGGAGGCAAGCCAGCCTTCTATCCCACCGGTATGATGTTTTATTAGGGAGTTAGACCAGAGTCTCTGGCCCTGCATGTCTAGTAGCCTCCTGACCGCTATCTCATTGGATTATCCTCACTCGTCCTCCGGCTTATGTGCCCTCCTCTTCATATTATTCTTTTTGATCTATCGCTACCCTAGTGGCCCTCCTCTCCCTATCATGGCTTCCATTCAAATTAAGTCGGGAGTTAACTGCTTCAAAGTCATCTATCCCCCAATCTGTCCAAAGCAGCAGCAAAACGGTTCAAGCACAACACCATTGAACACTTCCCTGATTCCCTCTTTGTTGATCAATTCCATAATGGGCACCTAGGAAGCTAAAAAATGACTTAATTTTTTTCACCCATGACATCCCTTCCTGGTCCACCAGCTTCTTCAATGTCTCCTCCTCCTCATCTATCCCGCATGGACAGCGGCTAAAATTTCCCCCTCCACGAGCTTTAAGGGCTCGCTCACCATAACACTCTACAATAATGGCACCGTCATGATTCAAGCGACAGACTCCTGTCTCTCCCTCTTTGACCATCTCTTCCACTCCCTTCGTCCAACCCACACAACTATGATTTCCCCAACTCTTCTTTGAACTCCTCTCCTTTCTCCCTTTCTCCCCCCCAGACCCCCAGATACTCCAGCAGACCGCTATCCCGGGAGGCGCAGGCCTACCCTGTGTTCCCCCAGCCACTGCTCCCTCATCTCCCTCTCCTCCCCCTTCCCAAAATGCCCCTCCCCTATCTTGTCTTTCCGGCCTCTGGCCTCCACCCCCCTCCCCACCCTACACCTGCTCGATTCTCCAACATTTTCGCCGCCCCCTAATCCCACTAAATCTTTCCCTCCGCCCCCCTCTTAACTCACCTCTCTTACAACCTGGTCTTCCGATCAACTGTCCTTACCTTCCCCCTTCCCTCCCCCTTTCGCCTCATCCCTTTCCGCTCTTCCCCGTCCCCCGTACCCTAAATTCTTCTCTTCCACCTCCCATCTATCCTCAACCCCACCTTCCTCTTCCCTTGCTTCCCAACCTTGTCTCCCTCCCTGACAATTCCTTCCTCGTCTCTCCCTCTGACCTTGCAGTCCCTTTCTCCTCCCTCAGTTTCCCTCTAGTCAATTCCCCCCACTCCAACTGTTACCTGTCCCCCTACATTCGCCTTGTATAGCCTACAGTACCTATCTTGCACCATCCTCCCCTTTCTCCCCATTCCTCTGGCCCTCCTCGGACCCCCCGCCCTCCCCCCTTTACAGCCCCCTTCTCTTTCGGCTCCACGCACATTCGGACCTCATCTGTCCCCACGCCCACCCCGCCCGGGTCAGTCTCGTCTCCCCTCTTCTCCCCTTACCTCCGGCCTTCTTTTGTCCCCCTCCTACTCCTCAACTTCCTCCTCTGACGTATGCCCTCTTCTCTTCCCCTCTGTTCAACTCCAGTAAAAATATTTCTCTTCACACCACTGTTTCACCATCCACTCCCTCTGTCCACCATCATTCCTCACCCTCTTCCCTTGCTCCCCAACTCCCCACCCATTCCCCCACCCCTCCTCTCCCTCCCTCACCCTCTGCACTCCCTCACTTATCCCATTCCACCACCCCGCCCCGTCCTCCCTCACCCTCTGCACTCCCTCACTTATCCCATTCCACTACCCCGCCCCGTCCTCCCTCACCCTCTGCACTCCCTCTCATATCCTGCTCCTCCAGCCCGCCCTGTCCTCCCTTACCTTCTGCACCACCGCCCTCAACTTGTTCCCCCACCCCTCCCTGTCCTCCCTCACCCTCTGCACTCCCTCCTTTATCCATCGAGCCACCAAACACTCCGTGCTCAGCTCTCCTCTCTCTGGAAAATAAACTTGATTCTCTCATCTATTCCATCTCCCAGCTTGTAGCGTCCATCTCACGTTTAAGCGCCAAGTTGTCCCCTGTCCCTAACACCCTCCCGAGGAGTTCCTTGCTCCCGCGCCCCAATAAAACCAACCACAGTCTGCCCTCTGCAGACATCACCAACTTACGGGCCAGCCTCAAGACCACCAACGTCACTCCCCCTCCGCCCTCCTCTCCTAAGAATTTTACGCAGTTTCCTATTCAGGTCATCTCCTCTGGCAGACCTCACCAACCTCCCTCTTGCCGGGCTCCCTCATTCAAGAATCTTATCCCTATCTCCCTGAACAACCCTAACACCCCCATCACCAAAACATCTGCGTCAGAGCTGCACTGTTTGCTCCACAACTGCAGATCTGCAATCAAACACAAAGTGGAAATCTCTGATACTATCACACACCAAAATCTTGACATGTTCTTCCTCACTGAGACCTGGTTTAATGACTCTTCTCATACTTTGTTTGACCTGCCGGTACCCACTGACTATTCTATCCTCAGAAATGACAGGGCAGACAAAATTGGAGGAGGTGTCGCTATCATCTTCAGAAACTCCCTTCAAATTAAAGCGGTCCCAACCACCCTCTTCCGTACATTCGAATGCCTTTCCCTAGAACTTCAAATACATCACGGCTCACCCTTTAGATTCCATGCCATCTACCACCCGCCTGGTTACTGCTCTTCCTTTGTGGAGGAACTGACTGACTTCATCAGTGACCAATTCTCTCAAAGTGACAGACAGATCTTCCTGGGTGACTTTAATCTACACTGGGGCTCCTTGGAAGACTCGGCTGCCAACGAGCTTGCCTCCTTTCTCTCAGCCAATGATCTCCTCCAACATTGCTCGGAAACCACACATTCTAAGGGCTCTATTCTGGACCTTGTCATATCCAAAGCAGACCTGCTGACCACTGCTCCCCCCATCCATGTAGACTGGTCTGACCACCTCCTCATTCCCTTCCGCTTTCACCTATCGCACGTTATAACTCTCGGCCAACCTAAAAGAGCTACTACCTGGTTCCGTAACACTAAGAACATTGATCTTGTCACTTTTTGTGATTCCGCTATGCGGGCACTTCCTAGACTAGACACTAGCGTGGATGTCAACGTTCTCACTTCTCAGTGCCTCTCAGTACTAGCAGTCGAAATCAACATTGTTGCTCCTCTCCAAAGCAAAAGGAAAAGACCCACCCCCTCGGTTCAATAAAGCGCTCTACGATGAAAGGAAAAACCTTAGATTCCTGGAGAAGCATTGGAGAAAATCTCCTTCCACCTCCAATCTCTCTCTTTTACGCTCAGCAAGATCCAAATATCACAACCACATCTCCTTGAAAAAGCATCACATTTCAGATCCCTCCTTGACTCAGCTAAAAACAGACCCAAAAACTTTTTGACCTCTTCAAAAACCCAAACTGTTCTCCCCCAACCATTAAGCCTGAGGATTCCTCAAAGAAAGCAGCAGATTTCTCTATATTCTTCGATGAAAAGGTCAAAGCAGTGGTGGATCAGGTCGCCCACCACCCCCCCCCCATGGAGGAGCAGAAATCCTTAGTCACCTGGCAGAACTTTGACGTCATCTCGGAAGATGACCTCCTCAAATGCATCCGCGAAACTAAACCCTCCAACCATTCCTCCGACCCCATCCCTAGCGACATCGCCATCGAATTCTACACCTACACTCTCTCTTACTGGACCAGGCTAGTCAATCTCTTCCTCAGTCAAGGCTCCCTCCGGGTTGCCCTCAAATCAGGTCAGGTTACCCCTCTTCTAAAAAAAAAACGCCGCCGATGCGAACGACCTCAACAACTTCCGCCCTATCACCAACCTCCCTTTTCTTTCGAAAATCACCGAAAAATGTGTGGCGAAACAACTTTCCTCACATATTATGGACAATAACCTCCTCGACGTCTTCCAGTCGGGCTTCATCCAAAATTGCAGCACTGAAACAGCCCTGCTGCAAGTGATTGACGATGCGCTGCATATACTCGACTCTGGGGAATCATGTCTTCTGATTCTTCTAAACCTCTCTGCAGCCTTTGACACGGTTAATCATAGCACCCTCCTCAACACTCTTCAACAGAGAATGGGACTGGATGGCCAGTGCTCAAATGGTTTGCCTCTTTCCTCTCGGACAGATCCCAAATGATCAAGATAGCGAACAGTCTTTCATCTCCATTGGCCGTAGGTCAAGGCGTCCCTCAAGGTTCTATCCTGGCACCCACTCTGTTTAATCTCTACCTGGAACCTTTAGGGAACCTTCTAAGCAAATCTGGGATCCATTACCATCTTTATGCAGACGACACCCAAATCTACCTTAAGGTGTCTTCCGCACACGATCTCTCCCTACTCAACTCTACTCTCAACTCTATTCACAACTGGATGTTAGCTCACCAACTCATTCTGAATCCCGCCAAAACTGAATTCCTCCTCCTCTCTACCTCTCTCTCACCTCCTCCTGTTCAATCTTGGATGGATCAGCTGAACCTACTCAACAACAAACCCATCATTGTCGACAGCGCTAAATCCCTAGGTGTCATTCTTGACAAAAGACTCAACCTAATCTCCCACATCAACTCTATTGCTAAGAACGCACGTTACCAGTTGTGCCTGCTATGGGGGATCCGTCGGTTCTTCCCGGAGAAAGACTTAAAAACCTTGGTACAATCTCTGGTTATCTCAAGACTGGATTATTGCAATTCTCTTCTGACGGGCCTACCCAAATCCCACCTCTCCCCCCTCAAATCCATCCTCCATTCAGCAGCTTTCTTCATTTCAGGGTCTAAACGAAGCGACCACGTCACTCCTATCCTGTCCTCTCTTCGATGGCTTCCGATCGAGGCAACATCTATTTACAAAACTGCCTGCATCACACACAAAGCCTTACACACGTCCTCCCTCGTTACCTGGCGAATAAATTGAAATTGTCCGGTGGCTCTCGCCCTTCTCGCAATGCGGAAAAGCTTCTGCTTGAGCCCCCGTCTTCAAAAGGGAAAGATCGATGGCGCAATCCTTCTCAGGCAATGCGGTGAGAATCTGGAACTCGCTTCCCCATTGCTCCGTGCCACCGCCTCTACCCGGATCTTCAAAGCTGACCTCAAATCTCTTCTCTTCCAAAGACACTTTCAGAACTAATACTTTCATTCTCAGGCCCCTCTAGGAAGTCCGCTCTTCATTGTAAATTTGTACTTTTTCCTGTACATTCCTCACCCTGGCATGCTGTGTTGGATTTTATGTGTGTGTTCCCTTCATTTTAAGTCCCCTGTTTAATTCACGCCCTCTCTACTCCCTCAAGGAAGTTCTTCCACTATAGGAAATTCTGTACTCCATGCCTATAGAAGTGCCTTCCCAGTGTGTCCTGAGTGACTGCCACTTATTGCAGTATTATACCTCTATTTGTATTTTGTATCTCATGTATCATGCACACCTGTCACTTGTTCCTCTTGGAACGTATACCTCTTTTTGTATCTGGTTTGTTTTTGTTATTTGCACAATTGTCACTTTTTCCTCATGTAATGTAACGCTTGCTTTTGGATTATGCTCATGTAATGTTACTGAGAGAGAGGAGACGGCGAGAACCTCAATATTAAGGGAATGTTCTCAACATACATTTCATTAAAGCGATGGGCACAGAACGCGGCAACACTGCTTCGACAAAGCGCTTTCCTTCGCCGGGGGGCGCAGAGGAGCTTCACTGCAGGAGGGTACCTTCACCGCAAACATGGATCTGCTTCTAACTGAAAGCCGCGCCCAAGAACACACAGATACCGGAACTTGCAGCCGGGACTTCGTACAGTGTCAGACGGTCGGGGCCATTCGCACACGGAGGGGAGGCGGGCAGTGCTTAATTTGTGCCTGTGGTTTCCGGTGCTCGGCACTGGCACTTAATTGTCAGCACCGGCTCTAGTGACAGCTCACCACATGGTGGCCGGTCTTTTTAATTTTGATATAACCACAAGAACCGTGTTTATTAAGTCAATATACACTGAAAATGAATAACACCAGCCTGTCATGCCATTATTATAGCTTTGTGTGGCCTGATATCGTCTGAATTGTCACACTGATAGGAGTGTGATGGTTAGGTGTTATGTTGGTACTGTCAATGGCACCACTGGCAGGGTATGGGTGGTGCAGGCTGCTGTAGCCTTCTGAGAAGGGCCCTGGCACTTAATTGTTTACAAATTAAGCATTGGAGGCGGGGGAAAGCTTCTTAGTGACGGTTCTGCGAAAAGAAGTGCTTACGACGGAAAGACTATGAACGTTCAGAAAGGTGGAAAGAGACGGCGAAGGTCATGTGCACAAGTCCCTTAAAACACAAAAAGCTGGGAGGCTAGAAGCTGCAAGCACTATATACAAAACAAGATTTCGCAAATGCTTCTACCAGAAACAAGCAGGGTTCCTTCCGTCCAGTGTCTCTAGCAGGTGATAAATAGTAAGCGCTTCGAGGTGGTCCACGTGAGAGAATGAGTACTTGGAACACGAGAGCTCACAGCCCTAGACGCAGTCTCTACGCGAGAGAACATGGGCGTAGGAACCGTGGGAGGTGGAGGGGGGATTGTAGATTCACCCATCCCCAGATGTTGAAGCAGGAGAACGCACTGGAAAACAACCTCCCTCCCTCCACACCCCAGATTTAGAAGTGTAAACTGATGAATGAACAATGGCAGACAGAATGTCTCCCCGAATGACACTTTGCCCCAGTCTCCTGGGAGCACTGTAACCTTAGGACTCCCTGCCATCTTTGTTTTGTTAATTATTTAACGGCAGTTATTGCGGTGTTAAGTCGCTCTCCTAAAACTGGTCTGTATGTCAAGACAGAAGACAGCAGAGTAGGGGGAAGGCAGAAAATGCTGTTAATGTTACTACCATACATGTCTATGGAAGTGGGAAATTTCAAAAACAATCTGGGGAATTTATTTTCCCCACTGCCTTATATTGAAGCAGAGACAATTTCAGGCAGGAGACACCTAAAATGAAGCCATTATAGGCTTCAAAAATTGTGACTCTTCCGCCTCGATCGGGTTTATTAGTACTTAAGATTGCTACTGGCTCACCTCAGACTTGAAGAAAGGAAAGATTTTAGGAGAGACTCAACACCTCAATAACCCCCTATCTTGGTTCCCCCAACTACCTTTGCTCATTGATTTACAGCTCTTAAAGGAGAAGATTGCCAAGTGCAACATAATTTCAGACAGGCATGTTCAATCACTGTGTTTGATCATCAGTGTCTGTGGAAACATTAAAAAAAAAAACACACACACAACACCTTTATAGTGCAGGACTTATATATATATAGTTGACAAAGGCTGACATAGCAACCGAAACGCGTTCCAAGCTTTTACGAGCGCTGCCTTTACAATAAATTGGATTACGGACCATTGGTCTTAAATGGAAGAAATGAGGATGTAACCCTATAGTCCCTGAACTGTACAATATGCTGCCCTGGACTCAAATCCCAGCTTCCCTACTTGATCAAATTGTGTGGTCCAAGGCCTATGATATTACGTCACTATGCATTATTTTCCTTACCCATCCAATTTTGAGAGCACATTAAAGTAATTCAGTATATGATCTATGCTCTACACAAACCTCACTTTTATACGTTTAATATAAAATAATGTTGCTTCTCATTCCATTTTCTTTGTTTCGAGATTTTTTATTGAGGAAATTTGTAATGAACACATAAATATGAATACATATGATTATCATTTAACATTTTAAGCATATAGAATATTATCACAGCAAACAGATAGTAAAAAGAAATTGCATAAGGGATCTAATATGATATAAAGAAGATGCTAAGAGAAAAGGACAAAGTATAACAAGTTAATACATATTCCAATATTTAAGTATCAGTGAAATAATTATAAATATAAAGAAATAAAAACTGGAAGGTAAAAATTGATCCAAGAAATACAGGATGTATAAAGTGAGGAAAAAGTTGGAAGATATTAAGGAAATTGTTAGAGAATGAAATGTAAGGAAATGGATGAATAAGTAAATAAGGGAATATGTACATACACATAAGTAAGGAAAGGAAAAGTAAGGTATCCTAAAAGTATATAAAAATTGCACCCAAAAAGTGGTAGGACCGCCTGCTGAAATTTATAAAGTCCAGGCAAGGGGTGCGTCAATTTATGGAGCAGAACTCTGGGGCCACTGTCCATCTAATATGTTATCTATTACAGAGAATTCATTCCTTAGACAGCTTTTGGCCCTTCCCAAAAGCACTCCTCTAACTCCGCTAAGGATGGATTTAGGTATTGGCCCGATTGCTGACTTGATTGCCTCTCGACCGATTTTATTTTGGCGTCGATTATGGAGTACCCCCGAGCTATTAAACTATAGAGAGGAACTGAAGGACGTTATGTCCATCTTGGGAGCAGGGAACATTCCATGGCTATCCTATATCAGAAGTACATGCCATGCTCTAGGGAGGGCAAACATATGGCTAACTCCTGAAGAGACCTGCCCTAGTATTTCTAAAAAGACCCTATCTTTTGCCCTCAAAGAACTCAAATTTGCACAATTATTCCAGAGCATTAACTCATGCAGTTTGACCTCCAGATTTCTGGACGTCAAACAGCAATATAAGCTTGAGCCAGCCCTGGATAACATTCAGCCATTTCTTGCAAAGAAATTATATTTTCAATTCAGATACGGTGTGCTCCGGCTCCGAGCATTTACAAACCAGTGGAAGGGCGCCACCAGACTGGATTGCCCTGGGTGTACGTCAACTGAAGAGACAGAACTTCATGTTCTTTTCTTTTGTCTCGCGTATAGAAGGTCAAGATCTAAGTGGGTTCTACAGCTGTGTAGAAATGTGAGGATCAGAGACCACACAGAGGACTATAGGCTATTAAAATATGAGATGCACCCACTATTTGTTTTTGCCACTTCTAAATTTTTGTTTGCAATGTGGTGTATTCGTAGATGTATCATTAAAAAAAGAGCTCAGGAAGTATTTAAGTGTGCTTATCCATTGACTATGCTGCTAACTTAAAATTGCACATCTTCCCATTTGAAAACTTGCTAGCTATTTTAACTGTTTTATCTTATATTTTTTTAAATACAAAATTTATTTTTGTATCGTTTTTAAAACGTTTTTTAATTGTTTTTATAATTGTGATATTTTCTCTGGACTTGAGTAACACTGTAGGTTGTTAAACATCGAGCGATGAGTGGCCGTAGGGGTTAGAATACATTGTATAAACTTGTAGTATATTGCTATATATGTGCAGCAAGGATACTCTGTGCTTCCTCCTGATTGTATAAATTCTTTCTTATTTTAAATTTCTTGTATATTATGAATGTTTTTAATTAATTCTGCTTTTATGGCTGTATAGCCGAAATAAAGTTTTTTTGACTGACTGACAAAAAGTAAGGGTAAAAGTAAATGAATAAATAAGTGTAATTAAGTAGAAAAATACATAGATGGATACTAATATAAGTATACAAGTAAGTAGAGTTTAGATAAATATAGATTTATACAGGGATATATATATATATATATCCAGGCTCTATCTTGGTTCCGTCTCGTGAGGAGCACTCAGGCATCGGCACAGGGCTCCAAGCACAGCCCCAGTCAAACAGTACAGGAACGCCTGCCAGTCGATCCCCCTTCACAGTCCTGACATCATTTTCTCGCCGACGCGTTTCGAAATTACTTTCTTTTTCAAAGGCTGATGATCACAGGAAGTCAGCACAGCCCAGGTAAGGTCTCAATTTATACACGATAGCGTGCCCTCTGATGGGCTGATCTGTATGATACTGCGCTAAGTAGTGTGGGAGTTGCAGTCCTGGAGGGAAATTTGAATCCCTGTAAGTGCTTCAAAAGACCCTGTTGGTGCATTTCAAGCTCGCAGATGAGCCTCAGCTGACGTGCGTTCCTTTATCCAGTGCCAATGTCCCAATACGGGGCTGTTGAATACAATCCCCTGTGGCCCCCAGGTTCATGAGGTGGTGCTCCTTGGCAGCACGGGCGCCGCCAATATCTCCAGGCTCTATCTTGGTTCCGTTTCGTGAGGAGCACTCAGGCATCGTCACAGGGCTGCAGGTCCACGCCATGGGATCCTGTGCACGTTGGGCAAACTATTTCAGGTCGCCAAGATGGCCGACGGATGAGGAGCTCCGGCCGGGAGCTCCCGGCCAGGGATTGCCTTTTTGGCTTAAATCCCCCGATTTCTTCCTCCCCCTGGACCCTCTTGCTCACCTGGGGTCCTGCTCGACAGCGGTCTTCATCTTCTCCAATCTCCCGCATATCGGCTCGAGATCTTCAGAGGATTGCGGGATCGTTGTTTTCAGGCTGCGGAGCTCGAGCAAACATGGCCGATGCCCGGTGGAGCTGCCAGACAGCTGTAGGGGAGATTGGCTCCGGTTTCGCCGCCGCGGCCGTCACCTACCCAGCCGGGCATCGGGCATAGTCTCTCCTCGCCTCTCCTGCGTGCCTCCCTCTTCCCCCGTCTTCCTGATGATGCCCTGATGAGGGGTTTCTTTCTTCCGTGGTGGCTGTTGGGGAATTGGCGGGGACGCTCTCCTCCGGCCATCGCCTATCTTTCCGGATCGAAGACGGGGTTGCTGGGCATCCTGCTGCGCTGGAACGAGAAACAACGCGAGTGCAGAGTTGCTCTTCCTCCTGACCGGCTGTTGCCTTTCCACTTCCTGGGGCTGCTGCCTGGACGCCCGCGCTCTCTTCCCCTGCAGTGGATTACCCGGGAGAGAGCAGCGATTTTCGACCTTGCCTCCCTCCAGTGCCAAGCTGCTGCCTTCCCCATTCAGCTCTGCCTTTGGGGTAGGTTTTTGCACTCACGCAGCCCCGCCATCTTGTCTTTGTAACTCTTGGGGTCCGAGTCCTTGGTGCCTCCATCTTGTGATTTTGGCTGTGCCCCGGACTGTTCCTTGCCACTAGCCAGCTCCCTCTGCCTCTGGTTTGGTCATTGCCCCTCTTGCTCGGCTTCACCGTGCTCTTCGTGTTTCGGCTTGATGGGACACCCCGTCCACTTCCAACTTTCTGCCCCACCCAGTGATGAAGTCCGGCACCGGTTTGTTTGTGGATCCCTGGACCCTCTCCGGTTTTGTTCAACTTGTCTTCTGACTTTTGTTTATCCACAAAAGTTCTCTTCTCCATTACCAGTCGTCCTGACTTGCTATGTACTCTTAACCCTTTACTTTTACCCCTCTACCATCCTTGCTCCTTGGACCTGTTTATATTTTATTCTTATGCTCTAGTAACCGATGTATTTTTGTAATAATGTCTTTCTCCATGCTATGTTTTTATTCTAGGAAATTATGTAACTATGTAACAATATTCTGTTGTAACCACTTCCTTATGTAAAGCGCTCTGATACCTCCGGGTCTAGCCAGCGCTATATAAAACTCTTCAAATAAAATAAATTAAAAAAAATATTTCAATGGCTTCCTTTGGACTGTCGCAGAACTGCCATCCAAGCATTGACTGGTCAGTTAGATTATGGCAAAGCTCTTTATGTGGACATTGCCAAATCCCTATGGAAAATACTTCAAATCAATCGAAACACTGCAGACTGCCTAGTGATTAACTTGCCTGTGCACACTCCCTCAGCCCCGACCCTCAAGTCTCTACTCTGGTTACTTGCGCATAATCTATCCATATTGAAACTCCTGTGCAACATGTCAATGAAGGACCACATAAAAAATTCAGCAAAAGGAGTACTTTACACACTAAAACACCTCAAGAAAAACAAACCATTCATTCCCCCTGATGATTTTAAGATGGCAGTGCAATCTCTAGTCCTCTCAAAACTGGATTATGGGAATGCCATCTTCACAGGCATGCCGAAAATTCGCATTGCTCCCCTAAGAACTGTTTTCAACATGGCGGCCCGGCTACTAACAGGTTTTAAACGGTTTGAGCACATCTCACCGGCTCTCAAGATCCTCAATTAGCTTCGCATAGAAGGAAGATGTATTTACAAGACTGCTTGCATCACCCACAAAGCCCTTCACACACATAATACCAACTATCTAGATAAAAGTTTGAGAGCAAGAAGAGCCAGAACTCTGAGAAGCTCCAACTCACTTCTTCTCATACCTCCCAAACTGAATAGAAATCCGCTCAGACACGCTTATTTTCTGGAAATGGACCTAGGATATGGAACGCGCGCCCTAGAGACCTTCCTTCTCCTGCTTCAAACGGGACCTGAAATACCTTCTCCTCAACAAATACTTTAACATGCACGCAAACCGAGCTGTGTTCCTAAAGCTCACACCCATTCTGACTAGACCCTTTGCAACGGTTTAGTGATTGTTTCAGCTGTCTACTATGTCATTTAATCTATTAACTCATCCTGTTCTAATGCCCGCATATTGTAACTACTTCAACTACCTAACAATTATCTTTGCCTCTATATATGCATGTACTTTAATCTAATGGTCTCGCATTATATGTTAAGTGCTCTGGTACCTTCAGGTCTAGCTAGCGCTATATAAAACCTATAAATAAATAAACAAATGGCTATCCATACTGCAAATCCTTATTACCTTTGTAACAGAATATGTTTTCATAGACCAGTTACAATCTGCAGATCCTCCACTGTGGCTCTGGCCCCACACCCCCCCTTGACCACATTTTTCCAGGTCAGGTAGTGGTTCCTTTTTAGGTCTCGCGTGGCGTTGCAGCGCAAAGCGCTGCTCGCCTCGGCGTGATTTATTGTGACTGATGAGTTTCAGGAAAGGGCTTTAAGCCCCGCCCCTCATTTCCATTGGCTGGCGTCACCGTTTATGCTAAACGGTGGCCTGCCATTGGAAATGAGCTGTTGGCGTTGCCTCCCTTTGGCCTTTTGGTCCGGCCCATCCGGACTGGATCGCCTGCTTCACGGCTGTCGTGAAGCAGTTTCTTATCGCAAGGAGGCGTGTTATATAAACAAGCCGTGCGATCCAGTCCGGATGGGCCGTCCCAAAAGGAGACAGGGCGCCGCGTGTTTATTTTTGCATCGCGAAGTGAAAGCGCGATGCAAAAATAAACAGCGGCTGCCTTCCCGCAATGACGAGCGCTTGTCACTTTATCTTCCCGGCTCTCCCGCCGTATTTCCTGCAGGAATTCCTCCCGACTCAGGTGTTCCTAATGCTCGTGTCTGTTTTAACCACTTGGACCCTCACCAAGAGATCAGTGCGGCGGCGCGGGCTGCGGGGCCAGCGAGGTCTCGTGGCATTATTTCATAACGAGAGCTGTTAACTGCGCCTCTTCTGCACAGGCTTGCTGTCCGCGAGGCACTCTCTGCCAAGGCTTTACTCGAAGGCGCGAGACGAGCAGTCGGCCTCTCGCTGGAAATATGAGTAACAACAGGCCAATAGGCGTCGATGCCAAGCTGACAATACAAACGCACTTTGGAATGGAATTGTGTAGGGTTTTCACAAATACGGAAAGTGTATCTCAGTCTTGTTTTTGGTTGGTCACCGGGTCAACGTGCTCCTCATTGCCGTCCTGCTCCTGGGTCCGCACTAAACATTTAGCATTACCAACAGCACGGGCGCCATGCTTAATATTTTAACAGGCGCCCGCCTGACTTGGGCAATGGTTTTTTGTCGTTTTGCCTGCTCCGGAGGAAGCGAACATGACCTAGTGCCCCCAGGGCACAAGCAGGCAGTCACCGGTGCAGGCAGCTGTAGTCGGAAACCACCGCTGGTCCCTACTCCAAGCCTGCACCTCTCAGGGCTGTGACTCCCTGGGGCACAGTAGTAGCAGACATCATCTTGGGGTCTGGCACGACCACCTGCTCTAAAACCACAAGGGCTTCCTATAAACAAGTCAATGATACTCTTGTTGAAAACCCCAAATGATTAAGAGGCTGAGGTGCATCCGGGGTGGCAGCCGCACGCAGAAGCAGCAGGTTCGTTATCCTACCGAGCTACCCTACTAATCTACCAGCGTGCACTGCGCCATCCTGGGTGGATGTTAAGGCTTGGAAAGGGCCCTTCCCCCCCCGGGTTAAAGCCTCCCCCCGTGTTTGCTGAATGATCAGTGTGAACCATGACGTCGACGATGGAAGTCAGTGCCTGGGGAGTACATGCCCAGCAGGTGGGATGTGTGCGTGTATTTACGCAGTCTTTTAGGCAGCACGTGCCCGTCCTTTCAGCATCACAGGGGCAAGGCTGTGATTGGTCCTTTCTGCGGGGAAGTGAACAGACGAGACACGGACCCCTGAGGCGGGGGGGGAGGGGAGGGGAGAGACGCCGCCAGACTTGCAGTATCTTTCATAGAAACTCAGTACTGATGCTGTACATGGTCAGTCGGTGCCAGGCTGGTGGAGGAGGAATTATCAGCAGGCGTGGGAACACACCCTGGGGGGAGAGAGTGTGCATGTGTGGTGAGGAGGAGAGACTCGGGTGAAATTCATAGGTCCGGCTCCATCTGCACACCGTAGAAGTGGTCGACGGCTAAATTGCGACTTTGGTGCTGGAAACCAAGGTTCGAGCCTCGGGGTCGCGTCCACATCCTGTGATTCTGGGCAAATCTCTCGTGCAAAGCGCTCCAATACCTTCGGGTCGAGTTTGCGCTATATAAATCTACATTAAAAAAAAAAAGCTGCTGCCAGGTCGCAGGTCATCCACATAGAGGCCGCCGCTTCAACCATTCGTTCCTCCGAGGCCGCTTCCTTTGCCATTTTTACAGGACAGTGTCGTTTACGTTTGTGCGGCCCGGTTTACGTGGTGCTGTGCACATCAGAGAAGGAGGTATTTGAGCCTCTGACTGCTTGACGTGTTAGCCCCCCTGCCCAAAGGGCGCCTCCCACTGTGGTACGCGCGCTGTGAAGCACTGCATCTGTGCGCTTCAATGTTGTAGTGTTCTTTCCATACCCTGTGGATGTTCCACCAATAATACTTCTGAACCACAATGTGAATTTGCTCCTGACTATTTTTGCTCTCAAATGTAATTTGTGCTCCTAATAGTATCTCTACGCTCCTGGTGGTTTCACACCAATAGGGATTTTGCAACGTAATGCGATTTCGCACTTACGCGTAAACATCCCGTAATAGTGAGCAACTTTGGGTAATTGCGCGGAAGCTAATTACACACATTTCGCACACCCTAAGCAAATTGTGTTTAGGCACCTGTATTTGATTTTTGCTCCTGAATACATTTTTGCATCCTGCTGTATTGTGCCCAGTGCTTTAAATGTGCCGGTGCTCACCGGTACGGACGACCGGCTCTCTCTCATGTTCTACCCTAGAGTACCGGAGAGTATCGGCACTCACGGGCACAGCTTCGAGGCAGGTGCTGCTGCGCCATGAACCCTCCCTCGCAGCACCTTCTGCGGTGCTTAAAGCGAGCCTTTGAAACAGGGTGGAGGCCCGGGCTGAGCAGGGAGAAGAGGGAGCAGCAGCTCTTGACTCCAGGACAGAGCCATCTACGTGCGCTGCTGTGGGAGTCCTGAGAGAAGGGGTTTGCTGCTGGGTGTTTTCTTTATCTTAGTGGGGGCAGAAAGGTGACTAAAACCTAATGGGCGGGGCTGAGGCGCGCTTGGCTCATGGCGATACAACTCTCTAGCATGCAATTTGCTTTAAAGGCTTGCAAACACTCGCCCAGCGGCAATTTAAATGAAAGGTATTCGCACAAAAGAACACCCGTGCCAATTTCCTGATTAACTTTAAGCAAAGAACACAAACATTAAAAATGCAATAGGTCTCGCCTTTCATCAAGTTAAAGCCATTTGCTTTGCTATACAATACCATTAGCAAAGCAAATGGCTTTAACTTAATCAAAGGCGAGACCTATTGCATTTTCAATGCTTGTTATATCTTGTGGCCCACCACTGGAATACTCTTCCTCTGGATACACGTTCCACAACCAACTTTCTCAAATTCAGGAAACATCTCAAAACTTGGCTTTTTTGATTTCTCTCTGTTCAAGGCCTTGGACTATACATGTCTGGGTCTTCTTTTTATGAGTCCTTAGGGCTGGATACCCCCTTGGCGATGAGTATGGCACCATAAAAACCCTCCAAATAGAACATTTATCAACAATATAGACTAAATTATAGAATAGAGAACACAGAGAATCTGGAACTCAGTGCCTCCTGAAACCAGACTGAATCCTTCAACTGTTTGCCTCAAGAAAGAAGTTAAAACATTACTCATGAACAAATATATGCGCTAGTTCCTATGATCTCCTCTCCCCTTACCTTTCCTGACTCATCAATTACTCTCATGACTACTGCTTGTCAATGTTTTGATGATTGTTTTTCTTCTGGTTTTTGTACTACTGTACCCATTTGTATCTATACTTTGTGGTGATCTCTCCCATATCTTGGGAGCCTTATTTGTTTCCATATGTCTCTGCTCTCTGAACAAGTGTAAAGCGCTCGGATACCTGCATGGGTCATGTTCACGCTACATAAAACTTTTAAAGTAATATAAATGACAAACATTTTGGGTAACTTGTGGCAATGTCGACAGGGCTTGAGGGTATTCTTGAATGTTTCATGTTTATAAAAAAAATACTTCCAATATGTGCCACTCAATTCAGTGATATAAAATCATATCTACTTAAAACACTGAGAAAGGTTTAGAAATATATATATTTTTCATTTTAAAGTCCTTATCATATTTTTCCATGACATTTGTTTCTTGTTTTACATCTTTTGATGGTTCAGCTCATGCTTTGGCCTTTAGAGCCATGTCAGACCCTTGGCTTGGCTCTCCCCAAGGCCGTTCGTGTCTTCCCCAGAAAGTTAGTATCCAGGCGCCCTTGTATCCTAATCAGCAGCACATGCTGCACTGTGCTTGGTATGCAAATGAAGGTACAACATGTTACATGTCAAGTACCTGGTCCTGTGATATGCTACTACAGGCGAAGACATTGCTCTTGCGCGAAGACCAGCAAATAGAATAAGTCACGGGTCATTTCATTCTGTGTGAGGACCAGCACATGAAACGCATGACAAGGTACAGGCCCAGACACAGATCTGTGCAGACCTTCAAATGAACACTGAGCATGTTACAGCCCAGGCACTAAGATGATTATGTGTAAAGGCCAGCAAATGAACAACAGGTTACTGGCTGAGACACTTGACATGGGACTTAGTGCTTACTACATACACTGCTATGGAGTAAAGACCAAGACATCGAACACGTCACATTGCACAGGTCAAGGCTGTGCGTACTCCGTGTGAGGACAAGCACCTGAAATGCATGGCATGCTACAGGCCTACAGGCCCAGACAATGCTCTGTGCGTTGAAGGCCAGCACTTACACAGGCAACTTGTTACAATCCCAGATACTGCTCTTTGCACGAGGTCGATCATATGGAACATGTAGTGTGTTACATGTGTATACACTGTCCTGTCACTGTGAGGAAGGGCAACTAGGACACAACACATTGCAAACCAAGGCGCTGTGCCATGCCAGCAAACAGTACAAGGAACATACAATTTTAATGGCCCCAAAACTGTTTGCGATTACCAGGATGTAACAGACATGACCTGCTAGAGGCCCAAATACTGTTCAGTGAACACCAGCACATTGAACAAGTGATAAGTCACCTATCCAGACACTGCTCTGTGCGCGCAAGGATCAGTACAAACTTACGACAGGTTACAGGCCCAGACACTGCTGTGTGTGTGAGGATCCGCACACGCCGTTACAGGACTAAACGTTGCTTTCTGCGTGAGCGGACCAACACATGGACGACGTCACATGTTAAAGCCCACATACTGCTCTATGAAGAGCAGCACAGGGAACACAGTACACCTTGCAGGTCTAAATACTGCTGGCTGAATGTAACGACCAACAGGTCGAACACTTGAAATGTTAGAAGGCCAAGATCTTAGGAAAGGACGGCGGGAAACTTAGCAATAACTGCCCAGGACACCAAATAGTGAAACATTTTTAGTATGGTGCTTGGGACTAGTCTTAGAGCTACCCTCACAACAGCCACACATCTTTGAGGGAGATTTAGAAATCCAAACACTAAAACTTCGGAAGCTTGGCTACCAAATTCAGTGACTTGAGTTCGAAGTGCCTGGCATGGCCATGATGCAGCTTTAGAACAGGAGGTGGAAGAATCAATTTCAGGGATACCGCGGATATGAAATGGGCGCAAGAACCAAGTCTGACTTGCCCATGTGAGGGCTAGGAGTATCATGTTTCCGCTGGGTAGCCTGCACTTGATGACCTCGGGCAACAAGAGCTCAAATGGGAGCGCATGCAAAGGTCCCAGACCAACTGATCGACAGTGCATGGTCTGTGGTACCGTTATGTAAATTTGTAGAGTGCATAATCACATATCCAGAGGAGAGGTTTAGGCATTTTTGTGTTCTATTCTGATGCTAAGAAACCTATTGTTGGATGGTCCTAGTGGGGAAAAATGCTGTACACCAGGATTGGTGATTTTCCAAATTAAACGCGTTTCCGGACTGTCTGACGTGAGGCTGTAATTCCACTATTCACCCCTGGCATATGTTGGCCAGTTACTAGCACTTGGTTCTAGATAGCACAGTGCCAAACAGTTTGAAGCAGTCTTGCGAGCGGGAAGGAGTGTGCCTCTCGGTTTTTGTTCAGGGTAAACGATGCTATGGGTTTGTAAGAGATGATTTGTACAATCTACCACACTCTCCTTCTCCTGCCAAATGAAGCTGAAAGGCCTTCAAGGCAAGCCATTCTGTCTGAAGCAAGAAATCACGTATGCTGTTGAACCCTTGACTGAGACCACAGTCCCATGTTCATGAAAGCTCTCACGTGAGCCTCCCTCAAACTGTTTCGAGGACATCTGTAGCAGTGGTCTGAATCTGCAGATTTCCTATACACATATCAACTGGTGTCCTCCAGCACAGACTTTCCCCACCTTCTGTGACACAACCACTAGCTTTTCATCGTCCCCTAGTGCTTGAGACCAGTGCCATAATAAATGCAATTACAATACAATACAATAAGATCCAAATCGGAAGGGGCCCAGTGGTTAATTTGTACAAAAATAAGTGCCAGGGCTCTTGTCAGGAGGCAGCTTGCACCAGTCCATTTCTCCTGTTAGCGTTGCCTAAAACAGAACCAACTAAGCATGAAAGTGGGGCGAGGATGTAGCATAATGACCAGAGCTGCCGACTTCGGCACTGGGGAGCCAGCAGAGTCTCGACGTCGGCTCAACATCCTGCGATTCTGGGCAAATCACTTGATGTCCCTAAATGAATGTGCCCTTAACTGGTGCTCATGAAAAGCCCCGGTGTTGATGATGCACTGGAAACCACCGGCTAAAATTAAGCTCTGAAGAGGCCTCATGTGAATGTTTGACTACGGCAGAGATGCGCGTACGATTAAATCACTCCCAACAATTTCATAGCTGTCCTCACAGTCAGACAGATGTATGGTAAAAGGGAACAGTGTTCTTAAACACCAGAAGTCTCTCTGCAGTGGGATTAATCATTGCTTTCAGTGTTAACATCCACCCCTGGAAATTTCTTCTGTTGCATGGGTTTCACACACAAAGGCAAGTACAGAACGTTGACAGCAAAGCCCAACCGGTACAAAAGCGTTTTGAGTAGGTTGCATTGCTGAAGGCCAAGTTACTAAACTTACCTCCGGTAACACTCTTTCTAGTGGATAATCTGTATCTAACTACAGATGCCTCACCTTGTGACTACCTCATTCCCCACCCTCCCTGGAGCCAGACTGGATCCGGAGATCTTGCAGCAATGCTCCCGCACGCCAGCAGGTGACGTCATGTGGCTCCAGTTCAGCTTTGTCACACCTCAGAAGTGATAGCTGAGCTGCATACAAGCCCCCTCCCATGCCAGCCTTGGCTCCAGTCGAATGAGCTCTCAGATTCTCCAGAGGCGGTTTCTTGGCCATCGCAAAGCAGATTTTATTAGAGGACTATTCACCTTGATGTATTTCTTTTCTGAACTGTCGTACCATTCTTTGCCTCAAAAAACACCACAAAGAGCTGACCATACCGAATAGTTCTTGGTAGGATCAATATAAAAGCTCAAAGCACTTTTTTGGCCAAAATGATGGAGTCTCCCTGCTCTTTCAAAGGTTGAGGCGGAGCAAAGAATGTCAGAATCGTGATGGATTGTCCAACATAAAATGGAGTCATAACTTTTAGTAGAAATGCTGCTCCTGTCCACAACATGAGATTGTCCAGGGGAAAAGGCAGCGTATGGAGGAGGGTGGATGGACAGAGCTTTAAGTTCACTCACATGAAGGTTGAAGTTATTGCAAAGCTGTTTTGAGAGTCAGGAGGTGCAAAGGACAGTTGAGCAGAAGCTCAAATGGTATACACATAAGGAACAAGAGTGCCACTGCGGCATCACAAAAGGTTGGGGTGGAAACATGAACTAAACCTTTAAGACAATGCATCACAGCAAGTGATTTAAACAAGGACAGCTGGTCAAGCAAATGCAAAACTGCCAAAAGGGCAGAAAAATAACCTTTAACAATGCCAATCCTTGCTGGGCTAGAGATAGCACAAAAAGCAAAACACCAGACAGCTTTGCTTGTAATGGGTCTGTAAGGCAAAAGCTACAACAGGTGACAAACTTATACCAGACCCTGGAGTATTGGCACTGGTCCTCTCAAATGGCATGACATTGGGAAGATCAAAATCATTCACTTGTCTCTGCTCAATTTCCACCTCAATTTCCACACATAGAGGTGTAGGTTGAGCCAGCCCGGGTGCAGGACTCTGCACTGCTGCAGCGATAGAAGATTATCCTGAAGCAGCAGCTTCATCTGAAGACAGAAGGACATGCCCACAAGTTCTGGGTAACACTCTCTCCTGGCCCAATGCAGAGCCACTAAGATGACTTGAGCCCAGTTGTTCCTGATCTTCTTTGGAGCTTGAAGCAGAAGAGGTAGAGGTTGCTGAACTATTTGGAGTACCCATTAGTTGGATGTAATGCTCCTTCATCCATGGACATAGTTTATCCTGCCTCCAACATGGTAGTCATATGCAGCCGAGGGGAAACTAAAGCGGCTTGGAAGTTGAAGTAGATGGGCAGGGGACTAGGCAGTATGCTGCCCCTGAGGGACTGGACATGGAGCCTGTAACTCTGAATTTTGCCTTGAAAGGACTGTGGGCTGTCTTGTTGGGATGGGGAGTTTTTGCTTTGCCTTTTGTGGAAAACCCCTTCTGACGCTCTGAAAAGGAAGAAATTGCTAGGGAGACTACAGTACACATGCATACAGGACGAGGGTGTGTTAAAAGCAAAACGCTAATCATGAACATTACCTGCGCCATCTTGTCTGGTGGAATTCTATGTGCACATAAGTTGCAGTCATTTTGATCTATCACAGCCATTTTGTACTCTGTTGGTCACCTTTGCTTCACCCTGCCCTTACTAGCATCCCTCTGACCCTCTGACCGACCTGGTACGTGTGCTGGGGGCTATAAACTCTATTGCCGCAACAAACCTCAGCGCCACTTGCTGCCACAAACTCGTTTTTCCTCTCATCTCTGTTTTCAGGCAAACCTTTGGACACTCTACCCCTCACTGCACCTAGTTACACAAACAGGTTCCAATTACCAAAAAGACTCTTGCAACATGATTTATTGCACTGCAAACAGCAAGACTTGTTGTTACCAACAATGGGACCTGTTTTTATCAACAGAACGGACTCTTAGATCTGGCCGGTCTCGCATGTTTTAGACCCTGAAGCAAGGTCCAGCTGCAAGATAAGATTGTCTGTTTGACCTGGGTGGGAAGAGAATTACTGTTGGGCTTGTGTGACAACCTGCCCGGGCGGGACCCCACGCTTGTGTAACCATGTTGACAAAACAAATGCATTGTGTCAAACCTGTATAAAAGGAAGAGCCAAAAGAGTTATCAGCAGAACACCTCCCTCAGACATCCCGGTGTCTGCAGTTGACGTGATCTCCTCATGAGAAATAAACCTTTTTCTTGTCTTCCAGTTTCCAGCGCTTGCCTCATTATTTTGATAGCGAACCCAAAGTGAATTAGAGGTGGAACCCTGCACCAGGCAGCATTGAGGGTCTTAGAAGACTCGCTGCCTTTCACAGGTGCGCTCTGTGGCCTGCTTTCTTCGAAGCACATCAGTGAGGAGTCTGCTTTGTCTTCGAAAAGCTGGGTGCCGTCAAATAGCTTGTGTGGATGTCTTCATGATCCAGTCTATGGTCAGCAGGAAGAGAAAAGGCAGAAGCAAACAACCCTGGCAGACTCTGGTCTTCACTTGGAAGGCTTTCGTGAGTTGTCCTCCATGGACTATCTTGCAGGTAATTTCCTAGTAAGAGTTCCTAATGATTCTTACAAGTTTATCTGGCACACAAGTGGTGGAGAAGTTTCCAAAGGGGATCTGTGTCCACGCTGTTGAATGCCTGCTCATAGATAATATGGTTGATATAGAGAGTAGAGAGTTCCATTCCACTGACTGCCCACTGAAAGGAGAAGAAATGGGCTCCAGTAGACACTTTGCAAATTCTAGGTCGTTGAGCTGCGTCCAGACAACCTGGCCCTACTCTTCCATACCCTTCTGCAAATGCAAGAGAAGACCAACAATGTGGCAGCCACATCAGCACAACTTTGCCTCAATATCCACAGGGGAAAAACTAAGATCCTGAAGGCTAACACGGCCAGGACAAATTGCCTCACCCTCTCCCAGTGTATCGCCTGCAAGAGTGACTGCTTTACCTACCTAGGCAGAGTCAGAAAAGCAGGGCGGCACAGACGCCGAAGTCAAGGCAAGATTCTGCAAAGCAAGGGCTGCCGTCATTCAGCTAAAGAAGATCTGAAGCTCCAAAGACCCAACACTGCAAACCAAGATCAGGCTTTTTTTTTTTTTAAACTATGTAAAATCGGTCCTTATGTATGGAGCAGAAACTTTGAGGACAAGAGTGACCACCACCAACAAAGTCCAGAACTTCATCAACACCTGTCTGAGGAAAATCCTCAAAATCTGCTGGCCAAACACCATCAGCATCAATTACCTATGGCAGCAGACTTTCTAACTCGCTGCTCGTGAAGAAGTCACGAAGATGCTGGGGCTGCATAGGTCATACCCTCCACAAGCCTGCATCAAACTTCACCAGGCAAGCTCCAACCTGGTACCCTCAAAGGAAAGGAAAAGAGGAAAGTCAAGAAATACCTGGCACCAAGGCTTTGAGGCTGACTGCAAGGAGATGGGTTACACCTGGAGTCAGATTGAAAGAAAAGCCAAGGACAAAGATGGCTGGAGTGTCCTGGTTGACGGCCTATACCCCAGGAGTTAATACTGATTGCGCTACCCCAGGAACTGGGGTGTGTCCCCAAACCGCACTCGTGAAATGATTTCTTCTGCACAAGGTAATCAATTTGCCCTTGTTTTTATTTGTTATCCATTTAATGAATCAATTTTATCTGCAAAGGTCGAGTGATGTCTACTAGCGTCTTCCAAATTCACATTTGAATTTGGAAGACGCGAGTAGACATCACTCGACCTTTGCGGATAAAATTGACAAACATGTTATGTCATGTCGACTGTCACGTGTAAGATACAAGTTCGCCGCAAAGCAAGCCCCTGATGAAGGGCGCAGCCCGAAATGCATTGGGCAAAATTCATGGATACAAATATTTGAAGTCAAATGACTAGAATGGATAAATGAAATTAGATAATGATTCATTAAATGGATAACAAATAAAAATAAGGTCAAATTGATTACCTTGTGCAAGGGAAGAAAACAGTTCACGAGTGCGGTTTGGGGACGCACCCCAGTTCCTGGGGATAGCGCAATCAATATTAATTCATACCTCATACTCGGAAGGATTTCCCATCCTGCACCATATACAAAGCTTAAACTGACTAAAAGACATAACAGAGTGTGCATGAGTCTCACCATATCTGGTAACTGTTTTTTATACCCCAGGAGTAGCAGCAGGCACAAGTAAGTATTAATGACGCTTCGATGATATCCGAAAAAACTGTGGATCTCATCTAGGCTTAGCGCTGAAGCACCACATTGGTACCACCCACCTTAACAAAGCAGTCTGTAGTGTCCAGCCCAGAGTGGATTAAGCTGTATTAATTTGTCAATGTCTTCCATGCGAGCAACGCCCATTGGTCTAAAAGGGCTCTAAAAGCTAGACTCTGCTCAAATCTCCTGGTTAATCTGTTGGCTTGTCAACCTCTTTATTACATACAGTTCAAGATACGCTATTGCATCAAAAATGCCATTTACAGGTACAGGAGGCCTTGTTTGTTTTCACTGTTTCATGGGCCACATGCTGTCACACTAGCTCTTCCTAATCTGCCCACTTGCAAGGTCCACCTAAAAGACACAGGTTCCAATTGGGAACAGAGCGGAGCAGAATTCAGATGTAGAATTCCATTACACACAATTGTAAGCGGTTCAGCATTTGTGCAAACAGATTTACTGGGAGCAGAAACAGCAAACCAGATTTTACTGGCTGAAAATCCAGCATGTAAAATCAATGTGGGAAAAGCCTTCATTGCAGCCGGATCCATTCTATGACACTTGCCCAAACCTCAGGCAACCCACAGGGGGAACATTACGTTCTCCCCCTGCCAGCAAGCTATTCTTCACTCCGCCCTGCACCCTCCTTACTACTTCTGTCCAACCGTGCCTTACAATACACTTTTACCACAGCCCCCTGCACAGAACAGGTGCTAAATGTGTGTGTTAAACCCCATAGAAAAGGGGCATGTGAAATACCACTGGTTATTTACCGGTCCGCACAGTAATTCCACATTCCTTGGAGTTTAACTTGTACGTGCACATTACAAGTGGGTTACTGCAGGTATATGAAGTGGGACAGTGTCCCCATTACTGGCAGATGTTTCTGCTGTATTTGGGACAAGCATTAAGATTTTTTGATTAATGACAGAAGCATTATTTCTGCAAGTCTCTGCAGGCAGCAAAAAGGCTCCTGAAGACATCACTGATTATTCACGAAAGTTGTGCAGTGTTCCCGGGCACCTCCTGGTAATATTACTGCAGCCTAAGGTAATTAATTACCAGAAATGCTTGTAATAGTGAGGAGCTGCGAAAAGTCCAATAACCCGATTGTAGTCATTTTACTCTCTCTGCACAGTGTGACTGTGAGGCTCTAAGTGACACCCCAGCCCATGCCAAGCAATACCTGCCATAGGGAGTCTAGTCCCGGAGAAACTCAAGACTCGGGCTCATGGCGGTAATGGAACTTTGATGGAACCCAAGTCCTGTCTTTCGCACCATAGGCTCCAAGCCAACCAGCCTTGTGATCTCTTAGGAAGCTATGGCATTCTGGGGCTGGTGGTACCTGCTGGCACCACAAATTATGCGCCAGTAGAGCTCACAACCCAGCTCCTATGTTGTTGCTTTCCCCCAACCGCCCTATCCATTGTTACCTGCCCTATCCCTCACACCATCCTCCACCCCCATCATTGCTTGCCCCATCCTCCCCAAGCCTCAATGTTGCTGGTTGTTGTTGTTCACCCCACCTGCCCCATCCAAAAACCCCTTCTGCCAGTACTAAAAATTGATATGATGGGGCCGCACATTTGGTGTTGCTTGCCCAATCGTTACTTTCCCAGTTATCCTACCCACCCTGTTGTTGCTTGCCAGTCCCCTCAACCCCCAGTTCACCTGCAGAACAAACAAAAAAACACAAGGGTGACTGCATCATGGAGGGGGTGGGGAGAAGCATATTGGCAAGAGAGAGCAATACCATTACTAGCTTCAACACCACACGAAAACCAAATGCAAATATCAAAAACTTTACATACAGCTCCAGCGCCTTAGTTTCTTGTTTTTATGGCCTATAGGTAATTATGGAGCAGGCGCCGGGGGGAACTATCGGGCGGAGAGTGGCCAGTAAGACATGCGCTGACCAGCGGAACCATAAACAGGATCTGGCACTCACCCAAACGCCCTGTATTCGCGACAGAAACAGTACGACTTTCGGTTTTCCCAAAAAACAAAATAGAATCCTTAAAATTTTTTGCAATAAAGTTTCGGTCCGAATGTTAAACCTCTGTATAATTTTTTTTATCACAACAGCGAACATTGATTCAGTCTTTTTTATGGAGATTAAGACAATATTAAAACAGGAACAAGCCCACAGAGTAGATTCAGCAGGTCTTGAAGAGACAGCGCATGCGCTGCCTGGGAGAGACCTAAAAACAATATAAAGCAGCCACTGCTGGCCTTTGTCAGCTGCTCAGCTGTACAAAATGGCTAAAAGACATTTGACAAAGCCAACAACTCTTGCATAGTGGAGACCTATTGGCTTTCTCAATGGCTGTTAGTGTTTTGTGGCGAATGATTAGAGGCTTGAGGATGACCCTTCCTGATCCATCTCTCCCCTCATTGTCCCTTTTACCCAAGACGTCTTAAGAGAACATAAAAATTAGGGGCATATTCACAAGGAGCCATCGCCGAATTAACTGCACTTTATCGCAGCCAAAGTCGTGATAAATTTACCTCCCCATTCACAAGCCGGTGTTAACAGCCCACAGCACCAGTTTACCCGCGATAGCAGCCGCAAAAAACATCGCCACAGAGGACCCCCGCAAATATCGCTAATGAGATGCAGAGTAGGCGTTCCCGTGACAAAAGTCGAGACAACAGCACACCTCAACATTCACAACAACCAGCCACATCCGCGATAAAAACACAAAACAGGCGATAAGGCGCGTTAGCACCAGGAAATCTACACCTGCTCTGACCTGGTGTAAAGTCCGACGGCAGCCAGCACCACAAAAGGGAGCACAGGCCAGGGCCACATCCGAAGGGCAACAGATGCCATGGAGCCACCCATCATGCGGCCCGGACACCCAAGAGGGCCACAACACCCACAGCCACCACCCCCAGGACCACCCCTCCCTGGCACCCCCCCCGACCAAAGACATGCCACATCAGCCACACCTAAACATGTACAAAATATTCCGCCTGATGCCGCACAATCACAACTGGTGACATGGATGTGTCGTCACAGAAATGACCAGCACACATTCACTTTCGAAGCAACAAATGAAACTTTATTAAAATAGAACAACAAAATGAAATGAAGACACATGGCCGCTCCCCTCCGGACAATACGTAGGTCACAGTCTGTAAGACAAAAAACATGATGAGAAGGTGTGTCCTGCGCACATCAGAGGACAGAGAGAGAGCGAAGGAGAGCGAGAGGAAGAGAGGGAGAGAGAGAGAGAGAGAGGGAGAGAGGGAGAGAGAAGAGGAAGAGAGAGGGAGAGAGAGAAGAGGAGAGAGAGAGGAAGAGAGAGAGAGGAAGAGAGGGAGAGAGAGAAGAAAAGAGGGAGAGAGAGAGACAGTGCCGCCCCTGCGCACCCAGACCACACTGCTCACCTGCTGCCACCGGTGTGTCTCCAACCACGTGCCGGTATGTAGTGCAGTTCACCAGGTCACACATCTTATTCAGAGCCGTCAGCTGAAAAGGAGCTCAGATACATGACTGGCACAGTACACACACTTGCACAAGACAACATCGCCTGCCCGCCCATGCACACCCAGGCAGAGGCACCCCAACCTCACCCGCCGCCCATCGGTGCATGCCCGCCCATGCACACCCAGGCCTCAATGCTCACCTTCCGCCACCGGCGCGTAGACAGGAGGTCCCACCACGTGCCGCTGCAAGCCACAAGCCCGGGGCCCGCGGACATGGCACCCCCCACATCATGCAGCCCCTCTCCGCAGGCCACCAGGTCTCACGTTTGGTGCTGGGTCTTGATTACTCCATTGCAGAGGACATACCAGTGCACCCGGCACCATCGCAGGCTGCACACCCGCTCAGCCCAATGGCTGCCACAAACTCTGGGATCCCGGAAGCGTCGCCACATGGCGGTAGGCCCGCGCTGCCCGCTGGCTCTGGCCTACACTGCGGTCCAGCAGGGCACACAACACCTGAGCTGTCCGGACCGCCGGGGCATTATCACAGGCTGCACACCCGCTCAGCAGCTCAAGGTGCCACTGACACAGTGCACCCAAAGTCACTGTCACTGGCGGGGTGCCTGTGCCGTCCGCAAGGCCCCGGGTGCCACTAACCCTATGCAACCCCAGTCTGCGCCACGTGGTGGTAGGCCCGTGCCGTCCGCAAGGCCTCGGATGCCAATAACCCTGTGCAACTCCAGACTGCGCCACGTGGTGGTAGGCCCGTGCCATCCGCAAGGCCTCGGATGCCACTAACCCTGTGCGCAACAACTCATGGGCCCTACATGAGTGAGAACCGTGGAGCGGCCGTCATCCAGTCACCACCAAAGAGGGGAATGTGACGTCGTCGGCCCCTTATGTTGGCGGAGTCACATGGCCTGTGACGCCTGTGCCCGATGGGTGTGTTGTGTGTGAAAACCTGCCCTCAGGGAGTGGCTGTGACATGCGGACAACTAGACCAGTGACCTGCACACCACCAGCGAGTACGGCTGCGACGGGTAGCAATGAGGGCCCCCCTCGGGGCGTTAGCGGAGTGGTCTGGCCTGCTGTACGCCCGACCGGCGCAGGGCTTGCAACAATGACTCGTGGGCTCTGGGCGTGGTCCAGTCCATGTCCGGACAAGGAAGTGACTGATGCGTGTGTCCCTGTTGTGTTCACGGAACCCGGTACACAAAATGCAATGTCGCACCCTCTGACTGGCATCCCACAGGATGAACATCATTGACGCAAGGGAAGGCACTGTCCCCACATTCATCCACACATCCATACAGGAATGACGTAAGACATTACACAGCAGTGCGTCACTGGATGTTTATTTGCACATCCAGTGCAGTCATGCAGCTGGAGCGGTACAGGGCAATGCCGAGCACACTACACAATATGGGCCCGTGGAGGGCCAGCCAGTGTCCATCCGGGGATGACCTGTACTGCGGAAGAGGAAGGGTACAGTCCACAGTCTGTCCGCTGTGTCATTGGTCGTCAAACAGGATGTGGCAGTCCATGTCGCTGTCCAAGGTGAGTGCATCGGAGTGTATCGGGGGTCAGTGGTAGGTCTTGAGGCCATGTGCGGCACCAAGCAGAAACAGGCAAGGTGGCGGAAATGGATGCTAGTGCCTGGCCCTCCTGACCACAGTCCCATCCACGTCCTCGTCCCCGTGTGTGTGCCCTGCCCCACCTGTGGGTGTTGCAGTACCGGCTGCGGCACTGTGTGCCACTGACACATCAGGGGCCGGAGGAGGATTGTCGGCCGCACTGTGTGGCAGTGACACATCAGGTGCCGGAGTGGATACGCCTGCCGCACTGGGAGGCACTGACACACCAGGGGGCGGAGATGTGGATGGTGTGGGGCAGCAGCATTCATCGCCACGCCTTGTGGCAGCAATGCCATGATGAGGACATGCAGGGCACGGTAGATCCCAGCTACATTTCGCTGATGTGCAGCGGCGGCTGCCATCCTTTCCGCCTCCATCCGCACCATGTCCTCCGTGAGCCTCCGCATGTGTGCCAGCTCACGGCTGGCATCGCTGGGGCCACTCTGAGCGGACAGGAATTCTACCATCCGCGTCATGACTCCAGAGATGTCAGTCAGGGCTCGCTGGAGTCCCTGGGGCGAACATAGACACCCAAGGATGACGTCCAGTTTGGTAGCCATGAGCTCGAACCCCACCCGCACCTGCTCGGCCGTCTCCCTCTGGCCCTCCAGCACAAGGCGTTGGAAGGCCATTTGTTGTTCCTGGGGGACTTGGGAGGGTGCCGGAGCTGTGGGTGCCTCCTGCTGGGTGGTTTGGGTGGTGGGTGGGGCTCATGGATGTAGCTGGGCTGCCCTGATCCTGGAGGTGAGTTGCGGATGAGGTCAATGAGGTCTTGGATGGTTTGGGTGTCGATTTTGGTGTTGTCCTCCTCCTCATCAGTGAAGAGTGGCTGTGACTGCTCTGCAGGAGGCCGATGCCCCTGCGATGTGAAGGGGAGATGGTGTATTACAATGTGTCCACATGTATGAAGCCGCATGGTACAGGTTGACATTCAGACAGCATGGCATTGTACATTGTGACAGTCTGTGGGTCTGGGCGAGGACCCAGAGTGATTGTGGGTGTGCACTGTGCCCTGCTTGCTTGTGCATGTGTGCCATTGTAGCCATCTCCCCCTGTCCCCCCAGTACCTGGTGGTCACTCACCCTGTTGCGGTTGTGTTGTGTCCTGTCGAGCAGTGTCCGGTCCCCCTACTCCGGCCAGTCTCCACACTGATGACTGTCGACACCAGTTCCTCCATGTCATCCAGCTCCAGCTGTGGCGCTGGGCACCCACCTCCGGTCTGCGTTGTTGCCTTCAGGTTGGCGGAGAGTTTCTCCTTGGTCTTCCGCTTGATGTCATTCCATCGCCTCTTGACCTCGTCCATTGTCCGCTTGTGCTCTCCGACGGCATTCACCTTGTCGACGATGTCACGCCATATTCCAGTTTTGGTGCCCAATGACACGTTGGAGGTGACGAAGAGTTGTTGATGGTGTTCCATCACCTCCGTGACTATGATCCTGTTCGCCTGCGGACTGAACTTGGTCTTCCTCGTCTTGTTGTCCTTGCCCTTGCCTGTCCCGGAGGTCCCAGGCTGGTCGTCCGGGGTGCTTGTGGGGTTGCGCTCGTCCTCTGCGCCTGCTCCGGCTGCCTCCATGGTGCTTGTGTGTTGGTCAGTTTGTGTGTGGGTGTTTTTTCTACTTTTATGCAGATTTTTGACGCCTGCCAGGTGTGTGTTGCAGGCCTGGCGCTACTTATCGCTGCTTTCCTCATCGCGAATGGGCTCATCGCACATTTTTTGGTGTTGTGGTTTGTGTTTTTATCTCCATCGTGGTGGTTGTATCGCGGACATTGTCCGCGGTTTCGGCAGACTATCGCATGGTACCGCCTTGTTGTGAATTCCACGTTGACACGGGGTTATTTTCCCGCGATGGGCTGCGATATTGAAAGTTGCGTTACGCTACTCTTGCGGTAGTTATCACACGTTCTTGTGAATATACCCCTTAGTGTTTCAAAAGATTTCTTAGCAGCCAAAGACAATATTTTTACATTGATGAACTTCAAAATAGCGATGATTCTGAAATTTTTCACAATGTTTTCAACACTGTGGCTCAAAGTAAGCTGTGGGGACTTCCCTCTGTTGAATTTAGTTATAATTCCAGTCGAGGTGAAGTACCTCTTTTTGGCAGACCTGTCAGCCTGAGGTATTTGCCCCTTTCAACATGAGGTTTGCCAAGATTCAATATGCAAGTTCAATGTGATTTACGCTTTTTCAATTTCCAAGACCTGAAGACACTTAAGCCTCATTTCGAGTGGAACAGTGCACTCGGATATGGGCGTTAGTTCCTGTCACCATACATAAAGTTACAAGTATGGGGGTAATCACGCTCGCAATTTACCCAAGGTCAATTTAAACAGATGAAACATGCCATACCATCAGGGGTGGGAATGCCCTGTACTTACCGTGACATGTGGATGCTGAAGCCTGCAGGTTATGTTGCTGGCACTAGAACATGGACCCAGCACCTGAACACAAAATGCCCATCAATTTTCTTTTGCTTATTTTTATGAACGTTTTTATTTTTAAAATATTGTAATATTAACCCAAAGCATTGTTGTGATCTTGTGAGAGTCACAGGTTGAATACAGAATGAATAGCTACCCATGGATATGAACTATGACACTTCAGGCAGAATTTAAACAGCATTCTGTCTAGGCCAAAACTGGATTAATAAAAAGTCATAAATGGTACAAACTCCTAGTCATTCAATCGGACCTGCACTGCCAATGCTCGAAGTCCATTGCAAGCACTGAAACAGTCGGGCTGGAAGCCACACGTCTTCGGATGTTTTCTCGCGTTGCTTTCTTTTTTCTCTGTGCATAAAACGTGAAGGTTTTACTACCAGTCTGTATCCTGACCATGAATTTGGGTTGACGTCATTGTTACTCAAACAGATTCCGCCAATAGTCCAGGCTTCAAAACTTTAAATATTCATTTTCAAACCCAACCACAAGATGGCGGAATAATGCACAGCATGTGAAATGAGAACAGGTTTACGCTGCAAACATTACTGTTACTTTTGTGTACATTTGTGTCTATTTGGAAGCATAGCACCGTCCACTGACTGCCCCCTTAGTTGTAAACAACAGTAGTGATTGGCATGAAGCTTGACAGCTACACAGAGGCTTTAGGTTAGCACAGCCCGAATGATTTCATCGGCACTAGACAGGTCACAACATACAGTAAGCTAGGTTAGGCTCTTAACTCAGGAAGGGTAACAGCTACAGATATTTAGGTTTAGTACCTGTTCATCATTTATTCTGCTCAATTAACTGGTGTCAACAAAAAAGTAATAAACTTTTTAAAACCAAACCTCTAGCTGGATATTGACCATCATGAATTATGACAACCCGTGTTTTGCTGTATGTGGCCCAACATTCATATCGCCTCCTTAGAGTTCCTCGACTCAGTTACCACAGGAAAGTTAAGGAAACTAAAGGAGCCTTGGATAGCTCACCCCAGTCTATTATAGCAAAATAGGACAGTAGGGATAACAAGGAGCTCAGGACCATTAACTTTAAACAAACTATCTCAAATGGACAACCCACTGCAGTAACCGGAATGGACAACCCAGTGCAGTACCGGCTAAGTGAACTATGAACATAAATACCAAAAAGGGACTTGCAAAGCTGCCACTTTACTGAAGACCATTAGCGCGCTCATCTCTCATGCTTTATCATCCATCACACTCTGCTAAGCACTGCATCCCATTTCACAATAACCGCACCTGGGTGGTCATCACACACCACATAGAAACACTTCCCACTTAGAATCAAACAAAGACAACAGCCTTCAAACCACACACCCTACACGGTGCAGTTTACTGCCCATGTTGGCAAACGCGTAACGGCTATATATATACATTTCAACCATACAATCTCTGATCCCGTTGGGCTCTCTAAAAAGCACATGACTCGAAGAACAATTTTGAGAGACATGTGACAGGACCGTTTGTGTATGTCACGCATGTGAGGCCCGAGCAACACTTTGTGGACCTCTAACATGTCTCCCCTCTTCAGAGTGCTCTGCGTCTGTCACGCGTATGGACAAGGCCCGCAGCAGGACGCCCAGCTCACACCACAAGGAGTGCAAATCCCTCCAGAGCCCGAGACGTCAGCGCAGCAAGGTCCTGCGGAGGTAATTGAAAGCCGCAGCGCCACGTGCGCCTGCGCACCGGGAATACAGGGGAGATAAGCCACCTTCCTGCAAGTCTAAATAGCTAATTAACTGTAATTCAATTACTGTAACTAGAAAAGCACAGGTGAAAAATCACGGCACGCACGAGCGCTCCAACAACTTTTACGCACGAACATGAATAATGGCAGCGAAGCTGAACACGGCGAAGTTCTAGGAGATTGCCGCCACTATCGAGCGCCTTAACGACCGGTTCTGCGCCTCTTGCAGGAGCCTCTATAGTCTGCACCACCGACTCCTCCTTTCACAGCCTGGTGCGCCAGTGACCCCTCCCTACGTGCCTTTGGTTTATACCAAACACCTCTGCAGAGGGAGTGACCTACAGATTCTGGTCAGGCAAGGGGGAGCACGAGACAGAGAAACGTTTGCGGTACTTAAGGTAAAAGGCGGGAAGAGGCGAGATCTACAGTGGCTACAAATGTGACCCCCTCCTCGTGGAACCTGGCTCACCAGTGCCCCCCCTCCTCCTCCCCCCTCCCCCGTTCGGTTCTCCGGTAAACCCACTAGCTGGTTCACCATTATTCACGAGCCTGGTTCACTACGGACACCTGGTTCACCAATACCTCTATGGAGCTGTGCGTCAACACTGGCCCCAGATGGACCCTTGGTTCCATGGATACACCTCTAGACCCAGATTCAACACAGACACCTCTCGTCTGCAGCCTGGTTCTCGACCAATCTCTCTTGTAACTAGTTTTACACCCACCGCTCTGCCCTCTGCTTCAACACCGACTCGCCATGGAGTCTAGTTTAACACCCCTTTCAAGCCCAGTTTACAAGTGACCCCGTTGCCTGTATGCCGATGTATTAGTTGCTCCTCTTATTATTTAATCAGTGGCACCCTTTTTTGTCTAGTTCACCAGTCATGTCTACTTTGAAACTGGTTTTCAAGAACGCAGACTAATGCATGTGGTGGGTCATCTTGGGAGCACATCAGTAAACGCCAACATCAACCACATGCAAACGTTCAAAATATAAACTCAATACTAACCCTGGGGTTCCTCGAAGTAGAGCACCACTTGCCAGAAAAAACGCGTAGGCACTTCGTCAGGGACTAGCTATATAAATGCAATTACAAATACAATATGTACAAGATTGGCAGAGGCTGCAGTTGTTGATCTGGATTGTTTGTGGTGTGGGCGTTTTTTAAACAGTAAGAGTATGGAATGGACAGAAAGAAGGAGAAACACGCCTTACTGTGCACCAAAGTGAAGGACAGTAGATCTAAGCTTTTAACATGCAGAAGTAACCCCTGAAGCTGGCCATAGTAGCCATTTTTCTGAGATTCCTAGGTTGGGCACCCTGGATAGCATCATTAAGCTGGGAGGAGGAAGAGCCAGGTGACTACTAAAGTCAGTCGGGTCAAGAGAGGACTGCTGGGAAGACAGACACCTCTGTACCACTGTCAACAAGTACTGGCAAAGGCAATAACTTTGATCTCGCTGAAAAAAGCAATAGAAAAAAAGCATTGGCAAAGCCAATAGGACTCACCTTTATAATGCAAGTGCCGAGCTCTTGGCTTTGCAGAGTTTATAAAGTATTGTTTAAAAAATGTGAAAGAAAACAACATTTGAAAATACTGGAGGAAAAGCAAACATCCCGGAGTATTAAATGTTTCCAATCTTTATAAATGGCATGGGATATTTTTCAAAACATTCCACCCCAGAAACCCAGAACATAATTTAGAAATAGTAAAGAAGCATTAGAATGTAGAGGGAAATGCTTGCCAAGGCCTAATTTACTTTTCCCAATATTCAGCCGTTTGGTCATCTGTAGTAGACTAGGGAGCAGGTTTATGGGCCTCCAGGAGAAGTGTCATGCTAAATATCCCTTCAGCCTCAGACGCCAACTGAGTGAGTGCAGTACATGACCTTTACCCCCTAGCTCTGTTAAAGCCTTTGTGTGCCAAAGCTAGTGCTTTCATCCAATATGTGGCATTCAGGAGATAAAACAAAAACACTAAAAAAGTCTGAACTTCAGCCATACCCCACCAAAAATATCCCAAAGGCTGTACTTGCAGACAAGCTGCGGGGAATGGGGAGCAACACAGCACAGAAGGTGGGGCTTGGGGAGGGGCGAAGCAGCAAGCGGAGGAGACAGCTAGACACATGCACCCTCATGGAGTACTTAATGAAAAAGAAAAAAGTAGTTCCCTGAGAGCAGCGGAAGGATACAAGTCAGAAAATGAAAAGAGGTCATTCTTCAGGGGAGGGGCAAACATATGAAAAGGAAGGCAAGCCACTGAATAAGAAACAAGCAAATCAAACAAACAACTTAAGCTGTCTGGCAGGTTAGACCTAAAATAAATTACTGCTTCAGAGCAAAACGCTTAAAATAAAGACTGTTTCGCGTATACAATACATGGATGAGATACAATTTAATGTGTGATAACAGTGTGCCATTCAGATATAAAACAGTCCCTTATTCATTCCAACAGAAGCTCAAGGACACACCCTCCGCCTGGGACGACTCCTGGTGGCCCCCGGCCCTGGGCACCGCACCCAAGCCAACGGACCACGCACGCAACCTGGGCTTCATCCTGGACTCCTCCCTGTCGATGACCAGACAAGTCAACGCCGTCTCATCTTCATGCTTCAACACCCTGCGCATGCTCCGCAAGATCTTCAGATGGATCCCCACTGAAACCAGGAAGACCGTCACCCAGGCACTCGTCACCAGCCGACTGGACTATGGGAACACCCTCTACGCCGGAACCACAGCCAAACTTCAAAAGAGACTCCAGCGCATCCAGAACGCCTCCGCACGACTCATCCTGGACATCCCCCGACACAGCCACATCACCGTACACCTGAAAGACCTGCACTGGCTCCCCGTCAGCAAGAGAATCACGTTCAGACTCCTCACCCACGCACACAAGGCCCTCCACGACCTGGGCCCAAAGTACCTCAACGACCGCATGTCCTTCTACACGCCCACACGCCAGCTACGATCAACCAGCCACGCCCTCGCCACCGTACCACGCATCCGCAGAACCACCGCCGGAGGAAGATCCTTCTCCTACCTGGCGGCCAAGACCTGGAACTCCCTCCCCACTCACCTTCGGCGAACCCAGGACCATCTCGCCTTCAGGAAGCAGCTCAAGACCTGGCTGTTCGAGCAGTAACTTACCCCCTCCCCCAGCGCCTTGAGACCCTCCCGGGTGAGTAGCGCGCTCTATAAATGCCGTGATTGATTGATTGATTGATTAAAATAGGCAACTGAAAGAAGGTCAGACAAACACTGCTTTATGTTCAATCAAGTGACTGCCAATGTTCCAAGAAATAAGTGAAGGTTCCTTAGCCAACGAAGCAAATGGCTGAAGGGAGCTGAACCGAAATCCCTTATAGTTTAAAATACCATATTTTTGCTATGAAAAGTGCCAGTGCCATTACATGTCAAAACAAAAAAGAGGCAGTGGTAGGCCAGCATTTAATTAACCTAGCCCATTCAGTCGTCATTTCTGCATCATATAATGGTTGGGAAGGGTATACTGGTATGAATTATGGTGAAAACAACGTGGTTGTTGCCAACAACTTCTTTCTAGTACATTCCAGGTCACAGCATCCCAGGTCGCAGAAATTGTGCTCGTTTCAAATATGCACAAACTTTTTTTTTCTCAACATACCAGCAGGTTATTTTTTAGGTTGAAGCCGATCAGACAGCGCAGCGGTCCGATTTGCAAACGACATCTTGAGTACATTTGGAAAGCTTCCCTGGGAATGCATTCTGCCTATTGCTTACCATTGGCTTTGTGGTTTGTAACTCATATTTGCTTGCTTTCTATTTGTTGGCTCTATTTGTTTTAGGCTGTCCAGCTTGCGTTCGTCCCTTCCCTTAACCCTATTTATTGTATTCTTCCATCATTGCTCGATTTCTGCAAAAATACGTCTTTAAATCTTGTTTTTATCTAGTCACATTTGCTGTGAATTAAAAGACAGAGGTCAAATATCGGGCTGCCTTCCAGGGAGCTTGGCGTTTACTTTTCTTTATTGGACTTCAAAGTGGGAGGATTTATATGACAATGATGCTGGCTACTGGGGGTGTGCTTCAGGAAGGCTGTGCAATGTTATTTTTTTCCTAGCACACAACAAAATGTAAATGAACTGTGCAGATATTTCAGAATATATCAGAACTAGAAAACCACAAATGAAGTACATTTTTTGTTAATCATGAAGTGTGGGGGAAATAAATATTTTAATAAGATTAAAACAAATCACTACAATAGGTGAGGGAAGTTCCACACATCACTGGTGCACTGTATACTTTTATCAGTAAAACTGCTTCTGTACAAATGTAAAGGTCATTGCAATTGAAGATGTGTCGTCTGTAATGGCAGTACGCTACCACACCATGCATTCTTCATTTTACTCCACTCCACTCTACGCCACTGCAGTATACTCTGCATCATTCCACACAACACACTGCGTCACTACACTCTGCTCCAGTCCACTCTACACCATGCCAATGCACTCTACCCCACACTACTCTACTATGCACCACTGCACTCCATTTTGCACCACTTTACTCTGAAACACTGCACTCTATGCCAATGCACTCTTCTCTGTACCACTCCATGTAGTGCACTGAATGCCAATTTACTCTACGCCACTGTACTCTACTGTGCACCACTCCACTTTGAAACAAACTACCTGGCGTCACTGCACTCATCGCCAATATACTCTGCAACACTCCACGCCACTACACTCTGCAACACTCCACGCCACTACACTGTATGCTACTACACTCTACATCGCTCCACTCTATGACAATCGACTAAGCCACTCTAAATCTACTCTGCAGCACTGCACTCTACGACACTACACTCTACAGACTATTCCACTCTGCCCCATTCGACTCAACGTCAATTTACTCAAATTCAATACATTCTATGCCACTGTACTCTACGCCAATTTACTCTGCACCACTGCACTGTACGCCAGCATACCACTGTAATGTAGAACACCGCTCCACTGCACTCTGCGCCACTAAACTCTACACCACTCTACCCTGCGCCACTCTACTCTTCTGTAAGCCAGTCTAATCCACTGTCCACCACTGCACTGACTCTGCACCACTCTACTTCCTCCATGACAACACTCAACTCTAAACCACTCCACGCCACTCTCCTTTACACCACTAGCTTTTAGCCCTGCTGAACAGCAGCCACGCGGTTGTCCAACATGGCTAAAACATATTGTCAAAGCCATAGCTCTTGCCAATGCTTGTTTTGCCTTTGGAGATCTCAAAGTGTCTCTCTATCCTGTTATACACTGCTATCCAAGTAGTAAGGCATGAGCTTGGTGAGTGCAACTCTATCCAGCCATGCACCCCTTTGCCAGAAATGAGACCGCCAAAGATGCTTCATCAAGCACATTATTCATGGTCTTTGTCACTAACTGGTTGGTCACCAACTACCAATACACCTTGGCCAATGCATATCTGTACTGACCTGCTGCATGGTCTACTGCAGGGACTGCCACAGCGCTCTAAGTAGGCACCTCTAACATGACTTTTATAAAAGTGCAGAAAAATCTACTACCGCCCTCACAGCACCTCCGTTCTGGTTTTTATCATGTACTGTTAGCCCAGTTCCGAAATATCCCTACAAATGCTTCAAAGAAGCTCTAGCTTGACCTGCAGCATTCGCGTTTCACATATCTGAGAGATCTGCAAGACTCCTACTCAGTGCCTAAATTTGTAAAATAATAAGTGCCAGGTCCCTGACCAGGAGGTCACTGCAGCTTGCAGCACACATTGTCCCCGTCATCGGTGCTAGGCAGTACCAAAACAACTACTAACCAGTTCTATCGCCTTCAAGTGCAACAGTTCAAATTATTCCAGGTCCTCAAAGCTAAATGAATGGCTGGGGAGGCAGGTATTAGTAATTTCGAATGTACATTGTATTCATAAAATAAGTCATTTTGCTAATCTGTAAATGAGACGAGCAGCGCCACCATGTGGCAGGCTGCCGTAGTGCAGTGTTGACAAATAAGTGCTGGTGCTGTGCACCAGAAACCAATTAAGTGCCTGTGCAGAGCACCGGAAACCACTGGCTCAAATTAAGCACTGCTTCTACTGCAACTCTGCCCTAGCACATCCACAGCGAGTGTTACATAAGGCTCTCCAAATAGGCCTCTATCCCGACTTGTACCGTGCACTGCTCCACTGCTACTGAGATACCCAGAGAGCTCTCACAATGTGCCTCCACTCTGATCTGCACCACCACCCCTGCATTGAGACATGCATGGAGCTCTCAATTCTTTTACGTCACGATATGGAGCATGCAGAGACGTTCTAGTGCTGCGTGTCCACTGGGCTCTCACAAAGCACCTCTGTCCTGACTCACTGTGTCCACCTGTATCTCGAAAAGCAGGCCCTCGGGCTGAGGAGATTTGTCATGTTACTATTTTCTATATTTGTAGTTATACATAATGTTTAATTTATATACTCAATTTATATATCTATTGAGTTAACCTATGATTGATTCTTTAAGACTTTTATATCTCTTATATGTTGCTTGCATTATTTAAATATTTAACGTTTCTCACACCATATTTATTCAACTGTATATCTTACTATTTATCTTTATAGTTGTGTTATTTATTGGTGCATAGTATTTATCATATATGCATTTTCTCTTTCCTTTTCCATATATTCCGTATATTTATTCATATCATTCAAATTGTAAGTTATTATTAACTTTATTGTACTTATGATGCAATTTTCTCAAAATGTCAATAAAAAATTATAACACAAAAAAAAAGAAAAGCAGGCCCTTACAGAACTGTTAACACATCCATTTGGCTCACAGTGTTTCAGTGAGCATCTTTCTGGTAAGACATCTGTATAACAAGCAGACTCAAGTTAATTCCCAGGATTCAGAGCAACATACAATACCGAGCATTATTCATATTCCCTTATGCTCTGCCCTCCACATCATAGCAAAGCACTACAGCTGTATAATAGGCGTTTGATGCCCCATCTAGAACAGTGGTTCTTAACATATGGTCCGGGAAGCCTACTAAGCGGGCCACAACTGTTTTACAAATAAAATTTAAAAAATGAAGATAAAGTATACAAATAAAGAAGCAAAATTGAAAATTTGAAAACCTCTATATTTGAGTCTGCAGTAAACAAAATATTTAAATATTTTAGCATTTGGTGTAAAATTGTTTTTATATTTTTGTACATTGTTTGGAGGGTCAAATCATAGAAATTGCTCAGGGTGTGGGTCCCCAGCTTACAATAATGACTCAGTGGTGGTGCCGGATTCCACTACTGATTCAGTGGGGGTCCACGCAAGTCAAAAGGTTAAAAACCGCTGATCTAGAAAAGACACTGCACAAGCTGGGCCAGCTATTGGCATCTGACCAAAAAGCTGAAGTAATGAGAAACCGCAAAGTTCAACGCACTCATAGGTACACAACACACTACTGGAGCCTGGATACAACTCACGCAGCTCTCAATATACCAAACAGCTATGGGTAAACAAAACTGTAAACAAATAACTCTCTACTGATCATATGCAATTAAACATAACTATACGACTGACTCAGGGCTTCAAGTGGGCCTGGTCCTGCCGGTGCTGTTCTAAAAAAGCAGGTGCTGAGACGGGTCTCTATTGGGCTCTCCACGTTAGCCCTCTGGGTAATAACATCTTAACTCCGCAGCAGTACCACCCACCCCTGACTTCCTTTGAGGTACTTCATAGAGACTCACTATAGTTCTTTCAGTCTCATCACTTCAAAACTGAAGCATTTTCAATATTCTATACAACAAAGCCATAGTTGTTGCTTATTTATCTTACACAACTAACAAGCATTGGCAAACCCAATAGCCCCGACTTCTTGTAGGTGTAATATTACTTGTTGTAATATATATCTGTATGCAATAACAGAAGAAGCAAAATGCCAGTCCGGCGGCACACTATGCCAAGCACAGATTTTTAGCTTGCGTATTTTGAAGCCACGCCCTTAATTACATCGGCAACGCCCCTTTAGAGACCCCCCTAGTTTTTTCGTTCGAGTTAAAGCCCTGGACTGACTGATGAAAACACAAGAGCCATATAGCAAGGGCAACCAGATCAAGAAAGGCTGAAAGCACGATTTGATGACGCCAACATGAGGACACACTGACATTGTACCCGTATAGTCCAGCCTGTTGGCAAAATGAATACACGAAAACAGTCGGACAACGGGAGAGAGAATAGGCTTACCAACAAGCACTGACAAAGCCAACGGGTCTGGCATTAATGCGCCAAAGCATGTTAACAGGAGCATTCACGAATGCTCTTTACCGTGCTGAATGCACAAATACATATTATATACTGAAATGAAACCTGTCCTATTAATCCTTTGCCAACGCTGGGGAAAAGCAGCAAGTGGTGACTGCTATCTGCATATGCACGGCGGAGATCAAGTGAATCTGGCAAACAGTGCGATGATTGAGTGGACTAATCCTGATGAAAAATATTATGCATTCCAAAGGAAGCGCTTCCTGGAAGGCGGAATGAAACACCAACTAGCCAAGAAAACGAACTGAGAGAGTCGTGCGCCTGCGGGAAGCCAAAGCCCATTCTAGGTAGATTTTAAAGAATTGGTAACAACAACAACACCTCTGCAGACAGCTGCGCTAATACAGGGGTTTCTGCGCAGCAGCACACACTCAGCCCGGACGGCTCACAGAGCTAACGTACCCGGCTGCAGGGATTCGGGAGGCCCACTCACCCTTTCATATTCGCATACATGCCAATACACCCGATTCAGGCGGGAGACTACCGATTTTTCAAGCCAAAAATTGCTTTATTTTAGCCGTCTCCCGCCTGAAATTGCATTTTCTACAATATAAGTCAATTGGGAATTTTCGTTCTCCCGATTTTTTTTTATTTTAAATCTCCCACGTCCCTGTCCTAAAATGTTGGCATGTATGTATTCGGTCGATGCAAAGAGTGCCTAGGAGTTGACTAACAGTAACAGCACTGATCAGGTTTCTGCCGAAAGCGGCAAAATAACCTAGGGGTGATGCGGGCAATATACCCCGTTATGCTACACAACGGAACATCCAATAGAGCGAACACGGGTGCAACCAATCTGCCCGCCAGAAAACAGATGGCAAAAGTTGGGGGTCGGGGAGCGTAAGCTTCAACGTTCCAGTGGGGCGCCCCTAAACCCCCTGGTGGGGGCGCATTGGGGCAAGCTGCAGCGACAACCTAAAGAGGCGTAGAAAGGCCGTAGTGTAACCGCCTCAGGAACCTCACAGTACCACTCCCTGAGACAGGGGGGGGCGCCACTGCTTTCTCCCCGGTGACTGCTGAGAGGGGAGAAATTGGCTGTGATGTAATTATAGCCCCGGCAACATTTCCGGAGGGGATCCTCTCAGGCGGTTGAAGTTTTGTGCGCCGTTTTAAATCAGTAAGCGATGCGCAACCGAAGAATCGACACTTTCTGAGCCACATGCAAATCTCGGAAGAGAACAGCACGAAGCCACTTAAAAATAGATTTATCGCAGGCAGCCATTAGAGCTGCCCTAGAAAGGGGAAGTGGCAGACAGAGCACTACTTCCCGCAAGCGAGGGGAGGGGAGTGAAGAGGTAGCACTGGGTCCAAGGCACTGCCATCAAACAGCAAGGGGGGGGGGGGGAAGCAGATGCCCTCAATCACAGTGCACAAGGATGATGGACCCGAAGCATGGAGGGGGGGGGGGTAGGAGGCAGTAGGAGTGGTAGTGGATACAGGGGGGGGCAGTAGGGGTAGGAGTGGTAGTGGATACAGGGGGGCTGGAGGCGGTAGGAGTGGTAGTGGGTACAGGGGGGAGGCGGTAGGAGTGGCAGTGGGGACAGGGCACCCCCGTCAGAAAGCACAGGGGGGGTCGAGGTAGGGTGACCAGATTCTCAGGACAGATAGAATGGATAGATAGAAAGGATAGAAAGGATAGATAGAAAGGATAGAAAGGACAGATAGAATGGATAGAAAGGACAGATAGAATAGATAGAAAGGACAGATAGAATAGATAGAAAGGACAGATAGAATAGATAGAAAGGACAGATAGGATAGAATAGAATAGCTAGATAGATAGATAGATAGATAGATAGATAGATAGATAGATAGATAGATAGATAGATAGATAGATAGATATCCAAACCACCAGATACCACTGCACTCACAGGCGGGTGCTCTCTTTCGTATAGGTGGATTTACGTTGTAAATAGCTCCAAATCTCCATAAGAAGAGGTAAGCACTCACAGGGGAAGAATACAAAAATACTTGTTTATTGATACAAGTAGCCAGGCGCGTTTCGGCAGTTGCCTTTTTCTACGTTCAGGGAGTTGAGAGCCATACTGGTTAATATATGCATTCTCTACTGGTTGATCGTGGAAATACATAGAATGAGGACAGCGTACTTGCAACAGTTTATCAACCTTTACGGCGGCTGCCATCTTAAACTGACTAGGAGCGTTATACTGGATTACATGTCTTGCAAGAAACGGAAATCCAGATTTGTTTTATGTAAATAATTCATGTGACCTAACATTTAAATAAATCAATACACAAATCCAAAAATTCATTAATCGGTGTAAATCGTGCAATTATATACAAACCAATACATCATGTGACCTGTCATTCAAGCTGATGGAGGGTCTTTCGTAGGTGTAATTACACAATCTCACTTCAGATGTTCAAATTCATTAACCTGATAGTGCATACTCTATTCTTCTCATAAATAGTGTGGATGCTTAAAATTTAATGTAATACACCCCAATCCTACTACACCTACAAACTGATGGTGTTGTTCGGCCTACCCCAAAATGGAGCCCTGAATGGGCAAGGTTCTGACTAAATGAAATTTGTACTTGTAAAGCGCACTTATACCCCCAAAGGGGTGTCCTGGCGCTGTACGCATACCGCTGTGGAACCCTTCCTGGCTTTTCCCTGTGAAATGTCCACTCCTGGGCACCCCCAGGGTGAAGCCAGGCATCCCAGCGCTGTTGGGGCCGTTGTGGAGATTAAGCAAGCTATTGCCCAGAGTTGCAGAGTGGGACCCATGATTAGAATAGGCACCGAGGCGAGAATTATCAGGTCCGAGGAAATAGAGCCCAAGACCCGCCGAGGCGGGAATTGAACCCTGGTCCCGGGCCAGATCTCTGCATCAGGGTCTGCCGCTCTAACCATTGAGCCACACTTCTCCACTAAGAACATATTGCTTCACATCATGGTCTAAGGAACCACTCAATTCCTAAGGTCCACATTTTTATATCAATCAATAGTCAAAGAGTATTCAAATCCTGTCTCACCAGGTCACCTACAAAGGAAAAGGAATAGAATATCGAGCAAAAGAAAAGAGAGAAATTCAAGAAAATAAATGGTAGGGTAAGGCTCCTCTCTTATACGCAACTATCATATAAGGGCCGTACTCCTGATAGTATTCAGGCCCTGTGGAACTTTTGTTTGTAGATCCAGTATATAACAGAATTCTAGGTGTCTAAGTTTAGACACCGGTCCCCCCCTCTTGTTCCTTGGGGTACATTATTTATGCAGAAAAATTGTAGTAGATCTCTATTATTACCGTGGTGCGTCTCAAAATGTCTGGAGATGGGATATGACTGATCCTTCTTAGCGATAGCTCTTGAATGTTTAAGAATCCGTTTTTAGGTCTGGTGTATTGTGCTGCCAATATATTTTAGTTGACATGGACATAGAACGCAGTGAACTGTGGGTGGCATTACAGTTTATGAGTGTATTGATTTTGCTAGGTTTTTTTGCATCCTGGTACTGGATATGTTAGTACCTCTTTACTGTTTTTACACGCTTTGCAGCTACTGCAAGGGGAAAATCCTACCATTCCACTACAGCTTGTATTAGTATCTTTCATTGGTAAATGACTCTGGACTATTTGATCTTTTATAGACCTACCTCTTCTATAGGTGATACTGGAATGCTCTTGTATTTCTGTACCAATCAGAGGGTCGGTTTTCAGAATATGCCACATTTTTCGAATTATGTTGTTAAAAGCTCCAGCATCACTCTAGTAACCAGTAATTAACCTAAACTCCTGCTTAGTAACATTACCACAAATATTATCCAAGAGGAGACTCTGTCTAGTATTGTTTCTAGCTTTAGTTAGTACTTGCTTCGGGTAATCTCTGTTGGAATCTTTATATACACGCATCAGCTGCTGACTCGTAATCCACTTCTCTAGTGCAGTACCTATACATACACATACACACACACACACACACACACACACCTTTATGTGGGATGAAAAAACTGGGTGGGGGGGAGGGAGTCACTCAAAGGGGCGTGGTCAATGTAATTAAGGGCGTGGCTTAAAAACACCAACTAAAAATCTGTGCTTAGCATAGTGTGCCGCCCGACTGGTATTTTGCTGCTTCTGTCATTGCATCTGGACATATAATACAACAACTAACATTACACCTACAACAAGCCAGGACTATTGGCCTTGTCATTGGTTGTTTGTTGCCTAGGGTAAATAAGCAACAACTATGGCTTCGTTGTATATAATATTGAAAAAGCTTCTGTTCTGAAATGATGAGACTGTGAAAGTACTAAAACGAGCCTCTTTGAAGCTACATCAAAGGCAGCGAAGGGTGGTACTGCTGCAGAGTTAAGATTTATTTTTCACCCTGAGGGTGAGGACAAAAATGTGGAGCCTGGTAGAGACCCGTCTCAGCACCCGCTTTTTAGGTCTCGCCTAGGCAGCGCTTGCGCGGTCTCTTCGACACGTTCTGTATTCAGGATATGTGCATAAAGCTGCGCCTACTTTCCGCCAATCTTTTTAATTGGCTCCTGTCCATGCCCTTTGTAAACGGTGGCTTTTCATTGATCATTAGGCTTAGTAGTCCCTCCATAGTACCGCCTTGTCTCTTCTTGTAACCTCCCATGAGGACACCCCCCTATTACATGTGTTGTTACGCCCTAGGTTTTAATTACAGCCTCAAGGCACTATTTTCTTTAAAGGCCTTCAGACAAGACACTCACTTGGTCCTAAACTAGGCAGGGAGTGGTTACTTTACTCGCTAGCACATCTCAAATTTATATTAGACCTTCTATAAATTTCCCTTCATCAGCTGGACATAGAGTACAACCTAATCCGGAATTAATATAATCATTCTTTTGTCACATTTCAAAGCTACTAATTGTATATATGGACATAGCTATTTGAATGTACTCATGGTACTGTCTTGCATGCAAAGCATTATGGGTAGGGTGGATTTATCTTATCTTCTGCAGGGTGCAGTACCATATGTGACCAAAAGTTTATGATGCGCACTAGGGACCTCTAGGAGCAGCTAGCGGTACTGCACCTAGACAAGCAGTGCTGGTGCCTTGCTCACTAGGGACCTCTAGGAGCAGCTTGCGGTACTGTACCTAGACTTGCAGTGCTGGTGCCTTGCTCACTAGGGACCTCTAGGAGCAGCTTGCGGTACTGTACCTAGACATGCAGTGCTGGTGCCTTGCTCACTAGGGACCTCTAGGAGCAGCTTTTGGTACTGCAACTACACAGAAGGCTGGTGATTTGCTCACTAGGGACCTCTAAGAGCAGCTTGTGGTACTGCACCCAGACATGCAGTGATGGTGCCTTGCTCACTAGGGACCTCTATGAGCAGCTTGCGGTACTGCACATAGACATATAATGCTGGGTCCTGGCTCACTGCACAAGCATTGGCAATGCACTTGGTCTCGCATTACTGAAAGTATGAGCTATTGGCGTTGCATTATTATTTGCAACGCCAATACCTCAAACTATCAGTAATGCGAGACCTATTGCATTGCACATGCTAGTTAGAACTGCTGGTGCTGAGCAGTGGCAGGACCCGGCCCACCTAAAGCCCTGTATATCCTCCAGTTTCTCTAATGAGCCTCAGGGTCCAGCTACTGGTGGGCCCGGCCTTGACTTAGGGGCTCACACCTCATTTAATCCTGCTGTGCTGCTTGACATAGGCGAGGCAGCACAGCAGGCAGTCTAAACAAGTGAACTTGTGTCCCCAGTGTTTGAGAGAGGTCCAGTTGAAATGCAAGCCTGCACAACACTGATTAAAGTGTCCGGATGCCGGGACAGTCCTTGAAAAACTGGGACTGTCCGGGCAAATCCGCTTCGTTTGGTCACCCTAGACTAGAGGGTGAGAGCACTGGGAACAGGCGCTTCCATCACAGAGGACATGGAGGCATAGAGAGGTCACAGTGAGCGCGGGGGATTAGAGAAACGGCACTGGATCCAAGGTACCGTCATAAAACACCCCCAGGGACGGGGAAGAGCCGAAGAGGGTCCCGGGGGATCCTGCCCTCAACGCAGAGCGCGGCCTAGAACCAGGGTGAAGGAAGAGGGGGCAGTGGGAGCAGCCACAGGGATGCTTCAGCACAGGAAACACGGGGCCGCAGAAAGGGGGCGGCGGAAAAAAAGCTGGGAGAGAAAGGACACCGAGGGCCACTGTAGAAACGGAGCAGCGGAAGAGTTAAAAGAGACACTGATGGAGCAAGGGCCCACCACCCGAGCGACATGGTGATCGGGGCGGGGGGCGCGGGGGTGAAGAGGACGCAGTCCAAGCAGGTTCCGCCGCTAGAGAGCACAGGGGGGCAGGGACCGAGTATAGCTGGATCCCACCCTCACGAACAAAGAATGAGGGCAGAGGAAAGGGCTGGAGGAAGGAATACCATCACAGGCTGCTACGGGGCGGGGCCCTACGCAGGAGAGCTGCAAGAGCCCCCACCTCACCCAGAGAGAAGCTGCTACAGGGAAGAAAGGAGGGGTGACAGGCGTGGGTTCAGCAGGAACATTTTAGCTGTCAAAGCAGCCCGGGGGGTGGGGAGGCGGAGCGGAGTGTGCTCGGTTCCCCATCTGTGGTCTCTGCCAGGAAAAGACGGCTCAGGCAGGCTTCGTGCTCTCGACTCCCCAGACCTCCCTCGGTGAACGAGCGGGGTCATGACAACTGCAGGCCGGATGCGCCGCCATCAGCATTATTAATCAGGGTGCGAAGCGCGAGTGCGCGCTCCAGTGGATTCCGGCCCAGAGAGCGCCGTCCAAAGAGCCCTGCCGCCATCTGCGGCCTACACCTGGGCCTCTCTCTCCAGAACTGCCACACGGGGAAGGGCCAGGCCCAGAGCATCAGCGCCTGCCTGCAGCACGGCCTAGTACCATCCCATGGACCAGAACCGAAGAGCATCCGCGCTCATCTCTAGCAGGGCCGAGTACCATCCCATGGAGCAGACAAAAAAGAATCAGTGCGTATCTTTAGATGGTTGGAGTACCAGACCATGGACCAGAACCAAAGAGCACCCGCACTTCTCTAACAGGACGGAGAGCACACCTACAGACAACAGGCAAAGCGCATCAGTGTCTGCCTGAAAAGCATCTGTGCCTGCCTGCCTGCAGCAGGGCAGAGTACACCGCCTACGGACCAGGAGTGAAAAGCATCAGCGACTGTCTCCGGCAGGTCCGTGTACCATCCCATGGGCCAGAAACGAAGAGGACTTGGCTGATCTCTAGCACGGCTGAGTACCACCCCTTGGAGCAGAATAGAAAAGCATGGGCCGAGTACTTATACCTACAGACAGGAAGAGCATCCGCGCTGATCTCTAGCAGGACAGAGAGCACACCTACAGACAACAGGCAAAGCCAGTTAGTGTCTGCCTGAAAAGCATTAGCGACTGTCTCCAGCAGGGCCGAGTACCTGTCTATGATCCAGAACAGCATCCGCACTTCTCTAGCAGGCCCGAGTACATACCTACGGACACCAGGCAAAGAGAATCATTCTCTGCCCCTATCAGGGCCGAGTACCATCCCATTGACCAGAACCATAGAGCATCCGCGCTCATCTCTATAACGGGTGAGAACCATCCAATGGAGCAAAACAGAACAGCACCAGTGCCTGCCTGCAGCAGGGCCGAGTACTTAGAACTACAGAACAGAAGTGCATCCGATCCTATCTCTAGCAGGCCCGAGTACATACCTACGGACAACAGGCAAAGAGCATCATTCTCTGCCCCTAGCAGGGCTTAGCATCATCCCGTGGGCCAGAATTTAAGAGCATCCGCACTCCTCTCGCAGGACATAATGGATCAAAACAGAAAAGCATCAGCGCCTGTCTGCAGCAGGGCCTATGGACATACCCGCGTACGGACCAGAGTCGGAGAGCATCAGCACTCCTCTCTTGCAGGGCAGAGTACCTACCCATGAACAACTGGAGAAGAGCATCAGAGTCCGTCCCTAGCAGGGTAGAGTACAATCCCATGGACTAGAACCGAAGAGCATCAGCACTTATCTCTAGCAGGGGAGATTACCCTCCTACTGACAACAGCTGAAGAGAATCAGCAGCTGTCTGGCAGGGCAGAGTACTCAGTTATGGATTAGAATCGAAGAGGATCAGAGCCTCTCTTTAGCAATGCAGACTACCTTCCTGTGGCCAATGCCGAAGAGCACCATTGCCCGCCTCCAGCATGGCCGACACCTCTATACGTACCTGAACCAAAGAGCCCTTAACAGCTGTCTCCAGTAGGGTAGAGTACACCACCTACTGCCAGGAGCTAAAGAGCATCGGTGTCCGTCCCTCGCAGGGCCGCGGACTCACTTAACGGACTAGGACAGAGGAGCATTTTCTCTCCTCTCCCTTCATCAGTGCCAAGTCCACAGCTACCGAAGGGAATTAGTGCCAGTCTGCAGGAGAGCCAAGTATCTCCCTACGTACCTGAAGCACACAGCATCAACAGCTGTCTCCAGCAGGGCGGAGTACCCATTTACGGATTGAAACAGAAGAGATTAGAACTGAAGCGAACCAGTGTCTACCTATAGCAGTGCAGAGTATGAGCCTGCTCACAACAACCAGAGGCAGCATCTATTCCCAACAGGGTAGAGCACCCACATATGGATTAGAACAGAAAAACATTAGTGCCTATAATTAGCAGGCAGAGAATCTACCTACTTGCAGCCAGAGAGCATCAGAATCTATCTCTAGCAGAGCAGAGTATCCTCCGATGAACAAGAGCTGAACAGTATCATAGTCTGTCCTGCAGGGCAAAGTACCCACCTACTGATAACAGTCGCAGAGCATCAGCGTCAATCCCTAGCAGGGCAGAGTACCCACTTAAAAATTAGACAGAAGAGCAGCAGTGCCTGTGTCCTGCACGGCCAAGTACTCACCTACCAAAGAGCACTACTGCCCGTCTCCAGCAGGGCAAGGTACCTCCTTATGTACCAGAACTGAAGGGCATTAACAACTGTCTCCAGCAGGGCTAAAAACCCACCAACAGAGTGCATAACTGAAGATCACCAATGCTTTGCAGCAGCGCAGGACGAGAAGGTGAGATCTAGAACAGTAAAACATCAATGTCTCATACCAGCTCTGGGAAGGGTCCGACTGGATCTAGATCTGGGAGTAGCAGCCAGCCCTGGCTGATTGCTGCTCGACTGGCCCTGGGAGCAGGGGATGGAGATGGTGGGGTGAGGGGGGGTTGGGGGGGGAGTGGGGGGAGGAGGGTGCTAGTAAAAAGCACTGCTCCCACTTTTCTTACAGGGGGCCGATATTGCAGCACTGCTGCAAAACCGGCCCCCAGTGACAAAACAGGCCCCCACAGCCAGAAAACCGGCCCCCACCCCTCCGGTCCACCGGGGAATCACCCAGTGTCTGCTACGGCCAGTCCAGCCCTGCCAAAGACGTTCAATTTATAGTACCAGAGCAAAGGATCAGGCTAGATTCAGAACCAAAGAGCTCCAATACAATACAACAAGAGACCAACAAGCTCCTCTCTATCAGTGTAGGCATGAGCTTCAGTGGCCAGCAGATCCTAGCTAACACAAGGAGATGATGGACGGAGCGCTGAAACTTTTCAGACACTCACCTCCAGTCACAGATCTGGGTTGAATCCATCATCGTTCTTTAGCTCACTTCGCCACCCCAGTTCAGACCCAGCTAAATGCAAATCAGTCTTGACACTGTGCCTCATGGGAACAGTCCAGCCCGAACTGCCAAGCCAGGTCTTCCCTGGACCGGAAACAAGCATCCTGGGACCGTTTTCGGGGTAACACCCCTCATCAGCCAGGCTAGCTTGAATCCAGTGGCAAAGTGAGCAAGGGACCCACGTCTGGGCATACCCTGCCAACTTAGGGCGAACAAAGCAAACACAAGGAGATGATGGACAGAGCGCTGAAACTTTTCAGACACTCACCCCTAGCTAATATGGCTATCACCAAATTAGTACATTCCTAGACAAATTTGTGGGTGTTCAAAATAACCAGCTGTTGGGGAATGGCATGTCTTCAATGTTAAACTTCAGATAAAGCTATTTTCGAGTGATATCTCTGCAATGGTATGGGTCAACAGGGAGGAACCAAGTTCCCCAGATTCAAAGAGGTTACATCAAGGCAAAGCAAACAGCCTCATAGTAGCGGGTAGTTTGATTTTTTCCCCCCCTAAAAGTCTCTACAAGGCCCCCAAAGGCCAAAGTTCTTGTATGTACGAGTCAGCAAAGGCTCCCCCTAACAAATCCACAAAGGATCCTCACGCACTTTGTGCTACAGTATCTTACAGACGGTATCAACTTGATACACCAGCCACAAACTTGGCATAGTTGTAGTCAAAGTTATGGTTCCTTCATGTTAGTAGTAATCGGGACTCTGCAGTGTCTTCAACCGTTAAATGGCAATAAAAGCAGATTGCGGGTGATCTCTCTGCAATGGGAAGTGTCAGCACAATGGGCTCAAATGCCCCAGGGCCAAGGAGGAAAAACTGAGACAATGCGAACTACCTCAAAGTAGTGGGAGGTAGTTTGATTTTGGCCTAAAAATCCCTACATACCAATATAGGACAAAGAAAGGCAAGTTAAAGGTTTCAAATGTGTCCTTAGTGCCCAGCAAAGCACTAAGCTAAGTGACACTCGCTAGGCAAGGAGTGTGCTGAAATCCTTTAATATACGCCTTGGATTGTATTTTATTCTCAATGTGCAATTTTATTGAAAAAAAATTAAAGGGAATTATATGCATACCTCCAAATTTATAATAATTTACTTACTTTGGTTACACAATGTTTCATACGAATATTCTATCTTCAGTCACAGATCTCATTTTTTGACATATCCCTGTTAATCAGACTTGATCCCAAAAGATTTTCACAAATCAGCAGAAGGCATGAGCATCACTTTGGTTGTGAAGCCACATTGCATTAACACCAAAAGAGACATAAGCTCCCTACGAGATGGATGGAGGGAGGGAAAATATGAATTTGTGAGGATAGAGAGCCATCAAAACACTTTATCAAATAGAAGCAATGTATTCTAATAACTACAATTTCCAGGAGATTCCACCTCCTTTGAAAATACTCCAGATAGCACTAACGAGCAAAAAGAATGGAGAATGCACTTTGGAAAGAGCAGTTGGACAACACGTGAAGAAATACTGAAGAACAGCAAGGGCAACGCCGGTCTTATTTCTGGAGTCACAGTCTACTATATAATGCCTCCTGAGAGTATAGATAGGTCGAAGCCCAGCTGGCCGATGTCTGAATAGTCAAACCTGGGAAAAGGAGCAGAGCGCCTATTCCCTTTGGAAAGCTCAGAGTTAGAGACATATGGCATTCAATCTATTACAGCAAATTTAGCTCCATAAACATTATCAGCAGGACAAGCGCTTGAGCCCGATGCCAACGCAATACAGCAGAAAAATTATACAAGGAAGGTGAAAAAGTCCACCTGTAGGTGATCTAGCGCCCCAATTCTACCAGTTACTGAATAGGTCTTCCAGAATCTTCTCCATCTCAACAGAGAATTCAGAACTTCACAGTCCAAAGGGTCATTCGGGTAAGAAAATGTGACAATGCATCAGCAGCGCGTAGATCCTAGTGCGACACAATATCGGTTTTAACACCCGATGCACAAAGTCTTCCATGAGTTTTCATGCTTGCGAGAATATTTTTTCCCTTACAAGCAAACTAACCCCTGCACGCTCCTTTCAACAGGGTTGCTCTCCATGCCCATTACCAGTCTCTATGATTCAACTTGGTCATGCTTGAGGTCATTCTCTGGGATAGTAGAGGCTCAAGCCATGAAAAATCCCAATTCAAATTTACTCACTATCAGTAAAGCTCTTAAAACACACCATCTTTGATGATGGCTTTTACGTTTTTTAGCTACAAGATAGTTTTCTGTAGACTTATTGTTTTCTTCTTAAGAACCTAAACACCTTTGAAAGAACGATGCACATTATAAATCCTATCGCTGTTAGAAAAATAGTCTCCAATGCCAAGAGCACTAAGCATCGTGGGTGCATAGATTCCAAGACAGAACTCTTCTAAAAACGTAACGCTGTGTTCAAGTCGAATAATGCCCACATGGCTGCCAGATGTCCCTCCACATTACTACATTACATCTACCCTGAAAGAAAACAGGTTCAGGTCATGCGACATACCTCAGAAACAACACCCTTTTCATTTGAAAGAGTCAGTGGACTGTAAAAGGCCTTCTACAAGCCATTACCACACCAGCAACATCGACAACAATTCCTAAGTGATCAGGGCACTTCTCTAAACCTTCACACCGGTGTTGCGCTGCATCTTAGACATTGTGAGCCCACTCTCCTCCACCGCTGTTTCAAGCTGCAGTTTTGCAGTCCCTGGTTTCCTGGCAAGGAGCTCCTATGCCCCTTGGCAGTACTTCCCCTGACTGCATTCACACCTTTTCTGCAGCACCATTTGCGTTTGTGGTCATGCACGTTGCAGCTTGTGCTATCACAGTAAGGCGCAGCATGGAGATTCTGGACAGCAATTACCCCTGCTTCTAACACCATATTGCTACCTAGAGCCTGAACGTCAACGCCACTCACCACAGTGGGGACCACCAAGGGGGTAGGTCTTGCATCTTTTGACGATTAGGAGAGAAGAAACGTCTGCTCATGGGGATCCCCTATTAGTGAAAGGGGAGCAATAAATATCATTGATTGAATACGCGTGGGTGTAACCAATTTAAGATGACCAAGTAGCATCTCTGGGTTATAGGAGCAATATCAGCACTGGAGGCTACATAAGGGTTTGTACTCATTTTTCTAACTCGCACTGAAATGTTCAAGGATTCATATTTGTAGCGTTGTATGCCCCTTACACAACAGTAGTTTGTTCTTCTACATCTTTCCGTGAATACAGTGGCATGTCTTTTCAAAGTTTCGCCTTTTTGATTCTTGCTTGTAATGTTCACTTTGTCTTCCTGCATTGTTGACTTCTTTTGTAATTGTTCATTGCTTAGTTTTGTCCTCTGTTTTTGTGATGGATTTAATTCTTTTTTTCTGCATTTTTCTGTCTTTTGGGTACCAGTGCACTTTGCTTTATCTCCAAACATCTTACGAGCATTCGCTATTTTTGGCACCTAATCTGGCATATTCTTAGTGTCCATTCAGGTGTTTGAGAGGACAGTAGTGCAGCATCTGTGGACTGTCGCCAATCGCACCATTCCACCAGAAAGAAGGAACAGGTAAGGGTTGTGCGGCCCGACGGCAGACCGGTGATATTTTGGTGGCCAACCACCAAGGAAGCAGAGGGTCAGTAACGTACCGCACTCCTGATTGCCCAGGTACCTCATGCAACTCACAAATTGTATTGTATTGTACTATGGGAAAGAAAATCAGTTCCGCCAAACGGTCTCAATTTTCTTGTTTACCGGAAGAATGACAGATATTGGGGGACGTGCATTAAGCAACCGAAGTAGCAGCTCAGACAGGCCTTCCATAGAGAAATTTACAGAAGAAAACGTCTTCAAACAAAACAGATGACACCTTTGGTGACAGAGAAGTCAACCATAGGTCAATTCGAATATCTAAACAGCATATTCACTGATTGCTCGAATTTAAACTCTTGCGTCTCACCCTTCAGCCACTTAACAGCATCTTTCTAGGAAGAGTTGTTACTGCAGATGAGCTACAAAATGAACACACTATGGTTGAACTACTGAGACAAAAGGCTCACTGCTCCACTACAAAGGTGCAAAAAAGATGTACTTACCCTCTCGTTGATGAAGTGCATCACCAACAGCCTGCATCTCACACATATACAGACTTTAGAAAGTCTCTTGGCCATCTGAACAGCTGATGATAGACAGCTCTCCTAAAGTAGGACTCATTTTATTATGAAAACATTCAGCAGAACCTTGATTTGAGCCCAGGATTTACTGAAAGGCTCTCTCGTCAATATGTTTCCTGTATATGATTCACTAGTCTGTGCACAAAATCGGGAAGATCGGAAAGCATCACTTGTGTCCCCAAAGCCTGGTCACAATGAAGTAGAGGCACCACAGAAAGAGTGTCAGCCTCAGCCTAGACTGAAGGAACATGAATATGTTGGAGACCAAAAGTCTCAAGAAGAGGAGAAAAAGAATTACCAGGACGGACACTACAGGGCAAATGCTGTGCTGGGAAGATGTTTCCAATTCTTCAAACAGGATGGAACCATGACAATGATTGCATCAATAAATTGGAAGCACTGCTTTGCAAAGCTGTGTGGAAAAAGCTTTGCAAAGTGGTGTTAAACAACCCACTTGGCATATAAGGAGGTAAGTCAGCTAAAGGTGGGCCGTCACTCGAGCTGGGGTGTCAGCCAGTCAACCTTTGCGATTCAGTTCCATTAAAAAGGGAAGGGGAAAGTTTGGCAAAACTAACTGTTCTGAATAATAAGCCTAGTACAACTGAAAGAAAAATAAACTGATAGAAGGGCAAGCTTCCCTGAACTGCATAAGCTCTGGGCTCTTGCTGCCAGGACTTTAAAGAGCATCAGGATGTAACCTCCACAAAACTGAACAATGCATGATCTTCATTTCCCTCCAGCTGCAACCAGTCAGTGACACAATTCTTCTCCTGGACTTTGTCCGGAAGTGCCTGCTACTGGAAGCACTTTCCGCAGAATAAAATAATTACCCTACTCCAAGCAAAAGACCAACATTCATCATCATAGACCTGGATTGCATGTATCCTCGAGATTGTGGTGCTGCCCTAGAACCATAACAGCAATGCAACTTGAGATCTGATATTAATGGCAAAAAGGATTACAAGTGCAGGTGAGAGGTGCAACTAGTATCCATGTCTGGCAGGCAAACTCATCCTGCAGCAAAGATCCTGGTAATACCATACAGCGCAAATAAGCCGGACACTGGGTCATTGCCTATGAAACCACCTTACCCATCTGGGACCCGATTTGATCACAGCGACGGTGTGTTCAAGTCCAACAATAAGTAAGCCTTGCCCTTGATCCAGATATTGGCAAACAGTGGGAGCTCCCTTACTATGACCATTAATTTTGCATTTCGCATCCAGCCCCCAGACCAAGCTGTAAGGGGGCAACAGACAAAGGGATCCTGGGGTGCAAGAAAAATTATCCAGAAGTGAGCAGGGCTGACATAGCTTTTGGGTCTCCCTAAAAAAAAAAGGACCGGAGGGCGGGGAGCAACCCAGGACACCTTAAAGTTGGAAAAAGTCTCCCATTGTAGTTTGAAATATTGCACTAAGAATCTTGAGCTCCGATACCAGAGGTGTGATTGTTATAAGCATTGCTAAATTCTTATACGCTGCATAGCTTATAGTCTAAAGATACCACATTGTGGTGGTTGCTCTTTTAACAGATAGTCTTATCCTCCATTGGAATCTATGTTTGAGCCATATATTTTACAAAGTTAGGCTCCTCTACGGCTATGTACCGGTTATAGCTGCTGAAGGCATTGCTCTGCACTTTGCTGATCTGTTCACTTAACTAAATTCTCATCCAACGCACTTTATCCTAGACGCTTTTTAATTGCCATTTTAGGTGTGATCCAATTATATATGAAATATAATTTTAAGAGAGAGTATATCAACTGTTTATGGAGGCACTGCACTTTGTTATTTTGCACACCATAATCAAGTACTTACTGCTTAGCGTCCTTTTTTTCTAGATCATTCTAATATTTTATGAGTGCTCAAATAACTGTTCAAATTTTAACCGTTCAAGAGACTGTATGGTATAATTGTTTTATGCATCAAGAATCCGAAATAAAACAGACTCCGAGCTGAATCAAATGCTATTTTTAGACTCCAGTACCTCGAAATTTCCATGCGTGGTACCAGAATTATTGAGAAACCAGAGGGGGCCAGAAAAACCCTACAAAAAGGTATACAAATAGAGATATAGGGATTCGGGTTGTCAGAAACCTCTGTTCACAAGGGTCTGAACTTTTGGTACCCCAAGGACCCAAAGAAAGATCAACTGCAGTCTCTACAGCTCACTCCAAAACCCCAAAGAAAGAAGGATTCCCCATTTGCGCGTTTCAAATGATACTTGCTTTACCTACCCCTACTTACAACTGTTACTTGGTATCCCCAGTTTGCAACACTAAAAAAATTACATTCACTTCTGGGAAACCATGATGCAGCCTGCATTACAAAGGCTGCAACTGAGAATTAGAAAAAAAACACATGGCAACAAGCCTCATATTCCAAGCTTTGTAAACCCCCTACTTAAGGTAACAACGCCCCATCTTCTTAATGGGTGACAGCTACCATATAAAAATGTTCTGTATTGAGTGGTGCAATTAGTAGAAAGTAACAGAAGCCAGCAAGTGCCCTCTCAGTGCTAAACTAACAGCGTGCCCAAGTACTTTGCTTCAGAGACTCGCAGATGAAAGGATGGTGGACAACACAGACAGGAAAGAGGTGTCTCTTTAGGGATTTTATAAATGGTGACATTACATTTTATTTCACTCCAGGCCTTTGCAGACAAGACTAAGTTAACACAGTACAGGTGATTTACCGAAAGGTCCAGGCAGTTTGGTTAATCAGTCCGCAATAATTACCAGAGAAGAGATCGCCTAAAACGAGAATGATAATTTTAGAAATATAAAATGTATTACAGGGGTTTCAGATGGAAGAAGCCAGTCCTTACTGCCTTGAGATCCAATCTATTTGCAGCTTAGCATCCTTGTCATCCAGGACGAAGCAGGTATTCTTAATAGGAGACAATAAGGGCTGGGAAAACGTCCAGCTAAATACCATGAAGCCATGTGACAGACAGCAATCCTGACCCAATCTCAGTTTCCTTCAGGTAAGTCTGCCTAACCAATGCTCAAAGGTCAGAACATAACTGACAGTATTTGATCCAGTGGAGGCAAGAGCTGTTCAACACCGACATAACTGAAGAAGATGATCCAGAACGGGTAGATCAGGTAGACCAAAGGGACGAGGTAGAATGAAAAACAAAAAGTACGGCAAGGCCGCTAGATAGGGCTTTGGCAACCTGGAATTATGGGTAAATGGTTTTCAATTTTGTTGCACTCATAGGCCATAAAATTAAAAAGGACAAAAAAAGAATCATGCCACCACAAACGTTGCAGCTGTATATTAGCAAAAAAAAAATAGCCATCATATAGAATGTTAATAGAGCAGTTCAACTGCTTCCAGGCAGACCTGTGTACTGATAAACCAGCATAGAAACCCTTTTTGGTTTTAATGCACGTCACAGTAAACTATGTTTCCTACTGGCACATATAAAAAGTCCTACTGGCAGTGAATTACAGTAAACTAAAGTCATACGGTACACCAGCAAGAATGGCAAAAAACAAAAAAAATTATATATATATATATACACACATATATATACATACATACACACACACATATACATTTGTAGCCTACCAGCTGTGGCACATAGGCACCTTTTGGATGCGTATTTGTCATCAGGCAAAATACTGTCACTAGCAGGATAAGAAAGCTGATGGCTTATGTTGGCTGACCCACTGTATGCTCTGGTGGGAGAGAAAACGTGACTGACAGCTGAACATAAGTATGGCTAAAGATGGCTGACCCGGCCAAAGTCCTTTTATGTAATATATATTTATGCACGTTTTATTGGTGAATTCTTTTTGTTTCCTCGAGGCCTTCAAGACCGCTAAATGCTGCCTCTAGGCCAGACTTAAAACGTGAGAGGTCTGAGCCATTCACTGAGATACTGTATTTTGTTATGGTAAAACGGTCAGTGGTCACAACCTGGTGGCCGTGGGGATCAACGGCTGGTGTAGTGCAGATATTATTTTAATGTTAATTGTGCTAACATGTGCAATACAAACGTACTATTTGTAAAAGCAACACCTCTAATTGGACACTAGCCTTTACTGTTTGTTACAGACGCGAGTTACACTGCAAGTGGTATGAACCTGCACATCACCTTCTACAAGCCTTGAATGCCCAGTCACACCGGTCGGCAGAATCATCAAGTCTAAGGGGCCTCTTCCCTCCACTGCAGTCGTTTCTTACAGATTCGCAGATCTGTAGGAAGAATGTGCATGGTACAAGGCACCACTTCATGACGCAGATACGTTCTGTCTGGAGAGGGTCACCCATGGGGATCCATGAGGAAGCCATTCTGGCGCCTTTACAGCTCGTTAAAAACATACAACGCAGTTTGACACCTGGGAATATTTCAAACGATGAGGAACCTGCTGGAAGTGTACATTAGAATTATGGTTTCGAGTAACTGCCTTTTAGTGTCCTGTGTTGTGTGGCACAAAGAATATTTCCCTTTTCAGTAGCGCCCCACAATTTGACTAGCATATTTACGGAAGATTAAGTTAGAAAAAGACATCCTTGCTGCATATATGCAAAGAAGTAAAATATAGAGTTGTTCTACAATGTAAAGTACGCTGTAGAAGCTGAAGCAATCAATTATATAAGGAAAGGCAACGGAGCGAGCCCCAAAAAAAAAGAAGAAGAAAACCGTACAAAGCACAATATGGGTGCTTCCACACACTCTTGGGATCCTTTCCTGCATCAAAGATGTCTACCTGCAACTACATCATCCTGTAGCATCCTGGACCAAACGCAAATGGCCACTCGAATGCCGTCATAGCCACTTTGGTCACATTAGCAAGATGGGCATCATCCGAGAACACAACTATTTAAGATCATGAAGAAAACTGCGGAGACTTTGTGACTATTTTTTTCTGTAACTCTTGACTCTGGGAAACAACCATACTGTTCAGGAACCATATTCTTTGTGCACTTGAACTTTGCTCGATTCCATGGATGTTCAGTTTCTGCAGCAGTCTTCCAGCATTGAAGGAAAATTGTGGATGAGACTTTTCCCACAGTCTTATCAAGCCCTTTCCATGCAGTTATATTCCTAAACTCCTCCACGAGCAACTCAAAGCAGCCCGAAAAAAATACAAAAAACACATCAACAACGAAAAAACCACTTTTTTCTGCACCGCTCTGGACAACGCGAAAAACAGGCCCAAAGAACTCTTTAACATCATCAGACAACAAACTTCCAAGCCCCCTGCAACCTCAGTTCAGGCCTCCAAAGACCTGTGTGACAACTTCGCCAACTTCTTCAACGACAAAATCACCAAGATCGAGCCCTCATTAGACATCAACCCTCAATACTGCCTGCAATAGCCCAGCCCCAGAGACCGAAGCCAGCACTCACAAGCATCCCACGAAAGCCTGGAAATCCTTCAACCCCATCCATGAAGACATGATTCTCAAACTGATCTCCACTGCCAAACCCGCATCTCACGTCCTAGATCCTATACCCACCCAATTGACCAAAAAACGAAACCTCTCCATAGCCCCGTTCTGGTGCAAGATCATAAACAGCTCCCTAAGAACTGGCGTCATTCCAGACTGCCTCAAAGTCGGCCAAGTCACACCACTACTGAAAAAACCAGGCCTTGACACCAATGATCTGAACAACTTCAGACCCGTTTCCAACCTCCCCCTCCTATCCAAAATCCTCGAAAAGTGCGTTCTCCTACAACTGACTCAGCACTTGGACAGCATCAACCTTCTAGATCCCCACCAATCGGGTTTCAGAAAAGGTTGTAGCACCGAGACCGCGATCCTTAACGTCGTGGACGATATCCACAAGTCCCTAGATCACAGCTTTCCAAACTTTTCATGTTGGCGACACACTTTTTCAAAATGCAACATTTAGTGACACGGTAATGCAGTGTAGCGAGCGAGCCCGAACAAACTAGGGGGGTTTGGGGGGGTTCTCCCCCCGAGAAAATTTTGAAAAAAGAGTGGGCAAATGGTGCATTTTAAAGCAAATTTGAGAAAGCAGGAAGGTTAATAAAGCAATTGTGAATCTGTTCTAACAAAGACAGTGACTGGCAAAACTGTCTATCCGCCGCTTGTTCTGCTGACATCCTAGACGCGCAAAAAGAAACCAATATACATTGGGTGTAAGGTTAGGTTTGTGGCTGAAACAAGAATATAATGATGCACACATTGACACATGCCCCAGTGATTTATGGCACAAAAAGGGCTGGTGCACGCACTGCCAACCCTTTCAACCATGCCCAAAGTCCGCCTGCTGCCTTGCTGAATATGAGTTATACAAAAATCCATTCAGGAAGGGGGAATTGTGAGTGGTAAAACAATCATGCAACTTATCAGCCGGTCCCTGCGCAATGAACTCAGGTGGGACCGCTCTCCTCAGCGCAGCGCCCCAAACGCCAACAGAAAATAAGACGAGTCATATGTTTTCCCATTCAGCACTTTGAGGTAAAATTAACTGCATATAAGAGATAAGGACCAATACATATGTTATAGAAATTGTAAATATCAAAATGTATGGGGACACAACATCTCTATCACACACACATTCTCCCTCTCACTCTCTCTCTCTCTCCCACACAAACACTCAGATAATATGCGCAATATTGATCATATCATGCAAGCGTTAGCAATCATAGCTGGGCATTAATAATAACAATGGCCTTCAGGCACCGTTAACAATAAAGGCTGATACTACATTGATGGATGGAATGATGAACAATGTCAGACATTCACCCCCAGTACAGAGGTTGAGCGCCGGTTAATTAATGGTGTGCATCTGACTTAGCCTGACTAGGATTGTTGTTCCTGCTTGGACAGAATGCAGACCTCTGCGAACCAGAAACACAATTTCTAACAACCCATGAAAAGTTGAAACTGATATAGGTATCCACACATAAGTCCACACTAATGAAATATCAGAATCCTCCAGGTGAGGATGTGTTAACTTATTTTAGAATGGAGCACTCAGTCTATGAAGTTATTCTAGCAGTCACGGGTAGCACATACAGGAGATGAAACACTCAACAGTTGTTTTTTCATATATATGAAAATTGAATCATAAAATGCCGGACATAGAAGAAATTACTTCAAGCGCACTTGGAGGCATCTCAGAGTTTCCTTATTGTTCTACCCTTACCCACGCAACAACCATCTATTTGCGGCTGATGTGCTAGGTGAGGACCAAAGTTTAGAATATACACCTGTGGAACAGGACTCTTAAAGTGTTTGATTACTTTCTCTTTCACTTGTCATCTTCATGACCTCTAAGACAAGAGTTAGAAAAGGCATTGATGTGAGCAAAAGACAATTTAGGTTACCAATTGCTACAGCGGATTGCCGTTTATTGAAGCATCTACTGCTAAAGTGGGTTTCTGGCACTGGATATTCTAGAAAAACACAGTTTCATTCTTTACAGGGGCAAGGAGCTTGTATCATTATGTATAAAATATTTCCAAGCACAGGTACGCATTAGAGAAGGGAAACATTGAAGTACGCATTATATGGTAGTGACTCAAAAGAGCAGAAAAAGTGCAAATGAATATTGCAGAGGTGTTTTGTATCTTTTTCCAAAAGTGAATCAAATTTCTACATTTGAAAGTTTCTGAATGACGTCCTATAAAAAGGAAGCAAAGAATTAGGCCACATCTGAAATATTAATTACCCCAGTCCCAAGGAGGTCATTTGGGAGTTGTCTGGGGTCGCAGCTCCCACCTCATTAAGGCTGTTGGCATAAAATTAATATGGCGCCAATCTCGGAGGTGTAGTTTGTATCCCCTGGTGCTAGGTTACTTAACTAGTATGGCGCCAATCTCGGAGGTGTAGTTACAACTACACCTCTGATATTGGCGCCATACTAGTTAAGTAACCTAGCACCAGGGGATACAAACTACACCTCTAAGATTGGAGCCATATTAATTGTATGACATCAGCGTTTTTAAATGTGGAAAATCTCACTTACCGAGTGCCTGGGATGGGGGTAGAGGCGGCTCCGTGGCCACTGCGTCACAACAAGACCGCTCAGGGCAGAGCCGTGAGCAGCGCCGCAGCACTCCCGGAGGGGGGGGGTCAATACTTCCACTGGCCTCGGTATAGCGGAATCGAGCTCCTAACCACGAGGCTCCACTCCGCTCCGTTCCGCTGCTGCTCCGCCTTGCACGTCGCACTCACGTCCTGACTCTGGCTTTTACCTCGCATTCCCCTAATATCGGCCCGTAGACGTCATCACGTCGCGCGACACACCCACACATGGGGCGCAACACAGTACTGTGTCGCGCCACACAGTTTGGAAAGCCCTGCCCTAGATACTGACCAATGCTGCTTACTCATTCTCCTGGACCTATCGGCAGCTTTTGACACAGTCGATCACAATCTACTCATCACGGCTCTCCAAGAAAGGGTAGGGGCTGATGAGGTGGTCCTACACTGGTTCTCCTCCTTCCTACATAACCGCTCCCAAAGGATAAAAATCAAAACCTTTACGTCCGACCTACACCCCGTCAGCAGAGGTGTCCCCCAAGGCTCAGTGCTCTCCCCCCAACTTTTCAACATATACATGGAACCCCTCACCACCCTACTCAAAAAAGCCAACAAGCCCCTTCCACCTAAATGCAGACGACACCCAAATCTATCTGGAAACCTCCTCCATTGAGGACATTCAAAGAGTCAACGACACTAAGAGAAGACCAGCACTGGCTATCAACAAACCACCTGAAACTCAATCAAGACAAAACAGAAATCCTCCTCATCGCCAACAAAGAAGAAAACCCTCAAATCGTAGAATGGCTAAAAGCAATCTATGCTCTCAACGGCAACCTAACTCTGGCTAACTCTGTAAAATCACTAGGAATCACCCTAGACCCAAAACTCGACATGACCAAGCACATTAAGAACTCCGCAGAGTGCCTTCCTCAATCTGAAGCTACTCAACAAAATAAAACCCTTCATCCCGCCAAAGGACCTCAAACAAGCCACTCAATCACTGGTGCTATCGAGACTAGACTATGGGAATGCAGTCCTCACGGGTACAGCAAAATCCCACCCAGCCCCCCTCAAAACAACTCTCAACGCAGCAGCCAGAATGGTCACGGGAGTTAAGAAATATGAACCCATCTCTCCCGCACTCAGAGATCTAAAATGGCTCCCAGTAAAAATGCGGGCCAGCTTCCGAACTGCCTGCCTCACGCACAAGGCCCTGCACACTGGGAAACCTGACTACCTGGCCTCCAAACTCAAGAACGCCGGTCAGACAAGGAACCTCAGGAGCTACAACACCCTACTACTCATCCCTTCGAAAACATGCACAAAAGAAAACGCTGCACGGTCCTTCGCCGGAAATGCACCCAAAATCTGGAACTCCAACCCAGCCGATATCAGGACTATCCCTTCCTTTAGCAAATTCAAAAAACTCCTAAAGGACCTCTTACTCAGCCGCTCCTTGCCGAACCGATAGCTGCCGCCGTAGCGCACAAGCCAGCACTCCGTAGCACCCTGACCCTGTGTCATTAACACCTACCTCTCCAACGCTCCCCGACCCGTTCCTCGCACCCTCCTTACCGAAAGAGGTTCAGCCCATGACAACGTGCACGCAACGAGGTTATCTCAGGACTTCCTCACCTCACTGCTGCACAACACGCTGGGACTTCCGAACCAATATGTATACCTCTACCTTATTGTGTGACTTTTACATTGAATCTGTTGTAAAGCGCTCCGATACCCTCGGGTCTGGCCAGCGCTATATAAAACTCCTCAATAAATAAATAAACTCTTAGATATGCTTTTTCAACCAGGGCTCTCTGTCCCCCGTCACTGAGAATACGAGGGTCTTGAAGGGGTAACTTCTGGGAAGGGTACGAGAACGTGAAGGTTTGAGCATCAGCAGCACTACAGGCATTTATTGTTCAGTTGTTCCATATAGCTCCAAGAGTACCAGTTTAATTGCCACCCCAGGCAGGTTACATTGGTCGATGGCCTTCCAAGAGAATGTCTGATCCAAGGGTTGGCCTTGTGATTGCACACTATCAGTTACTGTGTTCCGACAAAGAGCCAGAAACTACACCCCAAATGATCAGATATTGGATCTGAGGCACCGAGAAGGCAGTCACATGCACCCTATCATACAATTTAGTCATACTATGAAGTCAGGATTTGAACACAGGTTTTCTAGTTGCGTGTCCGACAATTTAGTCAAAGTAACTGAGAAACACCACACACACTGCACATTGGAATATGTAAAAAAAAAAACAGATAGAAGTAGATCATGAAGGTTATTATAGCCAATGACAAAACAAAATCAGAACAATTCTGATTAGAGGCTTGAATTCCCAAAATTGAGAGAAAAACACAATCTTCGATACAAGACTCATATCGCCAACAGTTGCATAATGTTATTGGTATTGTATAGTGCACAATCTACCATCATTAAGGCCTTATTGTATTGTATTGTAATTGCATTTGTATAGCGCTTACTACCCCTGACGAGGCGTCGAAGCGCTTTTTCGGCGAGTAGCACGCTACTCGGGACCCATAGAGGATTAGTGTTGAATTAGTATAGTGAAACATGCAAGTAAATTTTAAGTGGTGGATATGTTAGTCAGTTATTTGGATTCAGAAGGATAGCGGAGGGATAGAAGAGGGAAAAAAGGTTTGCATATATATAGCGCTTCTAACCCCTGATGGGGTGTTGAATTGCTTTTTTTTTTTTTGGGCGAGTAGCACGCTACTCCGGAAACCCATAAAGGATTAGTGGTGAATTAGTATGGTGAAATATGAAAGTAATTTGAGTGGTGGATATTAGTCAGTTATTTGGAGTGAGAAGTATAGTGGAGGGATAGAAGGGAAAGAAAGGTTTGCATTCATATAGCGCCTGTTACCCCTGGTGGGTGTTGAAGCGCTTTGTTGGCGAGTAGCACGCTACTCTGGAACCCATAAAGGATTAGTGGTGAATTAGTATAGTGGAATATGGAATTAGTGAAGTGAACATGCTAGTCTGTTATTTTGATTGAAAAGGATAGTTGTGGGTTAGAAGAGTGAAGGATTTCTTTTGTAGGTCATAGCAGTAGGAGGAGGCTTTTTGATGAGTAAAAAGTGTTTTTGGAGGGGAAGAGTCAGAGGGAAGAGTTTAGAAAGGTTTGTCTTGGGCATTGGTACAGTAAAGGAGGTGTCAGAAGATACAAGGAGGGGTAGAGTAGGAGAGAGTCAAGAAAGGGTTATTTTGGGGAACATAGTAGTGGTATGGCGTTTGCGATAAATGAGAGAGTGGGTGTAGAGGATATAGTGATAGATGTATAGGGTGAGATAGGGTAGTGAATTGGAAAAAGTAGTAGAAAGAAGTTTGAGATGAGTCAAAAAGTTGGGCTAGAAGATATATTGAGGGAAGTATAGGCTGAGAAATAGGGTAGTGCATTGGAAATGCTAAATTAGAAGAAAGTGATAAATATATAGATCCATAAGTACATTGAAAGTATATAGATGCATAAAGGAGGTAAGTATATGCAGATTAAAAATATTGATAGAGGTAGCGGATGTGAAATAGGGTAGTGCATTAGATATGCTTTTTCAGGAGAAAAGTAATAGACACATTAATTAATGGGAAGATGGGCAGCATTCCTGGCCCTGGCCCGTCTCGAACAGGCTCAAACAGGCACTCACCCTTGTCCTCTCTGCCCTTAACAGGCTCAAACAGGCACTCACCCTTGTCCTCTCTTCCCTTAACAGGCTCAAACAGGCACTCACCCTTGTCCTCTCTTCCCTTAGCCTCGACGCCCGGGCTGAGACGCCCTAACCCTGGCCTTTGATACCCCTAGTAATCAGGTGACCCAGTCAGCCAATGGGAACCCTAGCCCTAATACTATCCAATCACAACACTAGCCCTAAAAGCTAGAACCAATAGGAGATCAGGACCTTACAGCCAATCTTAGCCCTACTCCAAGCATCCAATCAGTTCAAAAAACCCTGATCTCTATGTCCAATAGAGGCCCTAGCCCTACCAGTAGTCCCAACCCTAGTCCAAGCAACCAATGGGACGGGAAGCCCTAGTCACTACTTCCAATAGAAAGCCTAACCCTACTCTTAGTCCCACACCTAGTCCAGCAACCAATAACACCAGAAGCCCTAATCGCTACTTCCAATTAAAGGCCTAACCCTAGTCCTAGTTCCACCTTAGTCCCAACAACCAATAAAAAGGAAGCCCTAGTCCCTGCTTCCAATAGAAATCATAACCCTAGCCCTAGTCCCAACCCTACATTGATTGAATCACAGATCCAGAAACCAATCAGAACCCTCAAATACCCAACCAATGAGGACACTAACTCAAACCAATAGAAACATCAGATACAACCACCAATCAGTGTATACATGTAGCAGCCACTAGCAGACTATATAAGGTCCCAGCAACCTCAGACAAGGTTTGCTGCCCAGGGAGTTGGAAGCTGCTTCTCCTGTCCAGAATCTCCTAGGAGACAGACAGGCTCAATCCACACTTTGGATTTCTGCAGGTAAAGGCCTCACAAACTTGAAATCTAACAATACTGTTTGAATACAACTTTACTCCCTCTCCTGGCCAGAAAACGAAGTGCACAGTCCCTATTAAACACAGTTTAAACAGCTCACAGAAGCACCCTCTGATGTAGAAAATCCCTGTTGCTGGAGGGGGAGGCAGGGGGGGCTGGTTTCACTGGCTTGATAACACAAAATGGTGGCTGGGGGTGCACTGTTTAACATACAGGTCTTAGCACAGAGCAAAGGAGAAATTTGGAGGGAAAACTGAATAGTCACCAGGAATGAGAGCGACAAACTACAGAGTTTGGACTGCAAATCCCACAATTCAACACGTTAAATGGAAGCAATCATGGGCAGGAAAACCACAAGTTTAACACACAAAACAGGTGATAAAATATACAATCACAGGCAGGTTAAAACTACATTTTTAAACTGTAACAACCACAGGCAAAGACAGTAATCACAGAAAGGGAAAATCGTTTTTTTAAAACTTTTTGGAGGAGGGAAGAGACAGCACTAGTCTGCCTCCTTACCACTTGCTGGACTCTGCTCACTGCAATCTGGGGCACAGGTAGGCTGCAACTCACAAGATGGAGGAGAATGATTTGGGGTGCACCCAGCAAAGCCTTAAGGGACCTGGGCAGGTGTGAGGGGAGGGCTCAGAGTTGCCTGGGAGCTGAATAGCCAATCCCCAGTCCTAGGCCTGCTGGCCTGGGGGCTGCTTCTCCTGTCCAGAATCTCCTAGGAGACAGACAGGCTCAATCCACACTTTGGATTTCTGCAGGTAAAGGCCTCACAAACTTGAAATCTAACAATACTGTTTGAATACAACTTTACTCCCTCTCCTGGCCAAAAAACGAAGTGCACAGTCCCTATTAAACACAGTTTAAACAGCTCACAGAAGCACCCTCTGATGTAGAAAATCCCTGTTGCTGGAGGGGAGGCAGGGGGGCTGGTTTCACTGGCTTGATAACACAAAATGGTGGCTGGGGGTGCACTGTTTAACATACAGGTCTTAGCACAGAGCAAAGGAGAAATTTGGAGGGAAAACTGAATAGTCACCAGGAATGAGAGCGACAAACTACAGAGTTTGGACTGCAAATCCCACAATTCAACACGTTAAATGGAAGCAATCATGGGCAGGAAAACCACAAGTTTAACACACAAAACAGGTGATAAAATATACAATCACAGGCAGGTTAAAACTACATTTTTAAACTGTAACAACCACAGGCAAAGACAGTAATCACAGAAAGGGAAAATCGTTTTTTAAAAACGTTTTGGAGGAGGGAAGAGACAGCACTAGTCTGCCTCCTTACCACTTGCTGGACTCTGCTCACTGCAATCTGGGGCACAGGTAGGCTGCAACTCACAAGATGGAGGAGAATGATTTGGGGTGCACCCAGCAAAGCCTTAAGGGACCTGGGCAGGTGTGAGGGGAGGGCTCAGAGTTGCCTGGGAGCTGAATAGCCAATCCCCAGTCCTAGGCCTGCTGGCCTGGGGGTGGGGGTGGGGGCTGCTTCTCCTGTCCAGAATCTCCTAGGAGACAGACAGGCTCAATCCACACTTTGGATTTCTGCAGGTAAAGGCCTCACAAACTTGAAATCTAACAATACTGTTTGAATACAACTTTACTCCCTCTCCTGGCCAAAAACGAAGTGCACAGTCCCTATTAAACACAGTTTAAACAGCTCACAGAAGCACCCTCTGATGTAGAAAATCCCTGTTGCTGGAGGGGAGGCAGGGGGGCTGGTTTCACTGGCTTGATAACACAAAATGGTGGCTGGGGGTGCACTGTTTAACATACAGGTCTTAGCACAGAGCAAAGGAGAAATTTGGAGGGAAAACTGAATAGTCACCAGGAATGAGAGCGACAAACTACAGAGTTTGGACTGCAAATCCCACAATTCAACACGTTAAATGGAAGCAATCATGGGCAGGAAAACCACAAGTTTAACACACAAAACAGGTGATAAAATATACAATCACAGGCAGGTTAAAACTACATTTTTAAACTGTAACAACCACAGGCAAAGACAGTAATCACAGAAAGGGAAAATCGTTTTTTAAAAACTTTTTGGAGGAGGGAAGAGACAGCACTAGTCTGCCTCCTTACCACTTGCTGGACTCTGCTCACTGCAATCTGGGGCACAGGTAGGCTGCAACTCACAAGATGGAGGAGAATGATTTGGGGTGCACCCAGCAAAGCCTTAAGGGACCTGGGCAGGTGTGAGGGGAGGGCTCAGAGTTGCCTGGGAGCTGAATAGCCAATCCCCAGTCCTAGGCCTGCTGGCCTGGGGGTGGGGGCTGCTTCTCCTGTCCAGAATCTCCTAGGAGACAGACAGGCTCAATCCACACTTTGGATTTCTGCAGGTAAAGGCCTCACAAACTTGAAATCTAACAATACTGTTTGAATACAACTTTACTCCCTCTCCTGGCCAAAAACGAAGTGCACAGTCCCTATTAAACACAGTTTAAACAGCTCACAGAAGCACCCTCTGATGTAGAAAATCCCTGTTGCTGGAGGGGGAGGCGGGGGGGCTGGTTTCACTGGCTTGATAACACCAAATGGTGGCTGGGGGTGCACTGTTTAACATACAGGTCTTAGCACAGAGCAAAGGAGAAATTTGGAGGGAAAACTGAATAGTCACCAGGAATGAGAGCGACAAACTACAGAGTTTGGACTGCAAATCCCACAATTCAACACGTTAAATGGAAGCAATCATGGGCAGGAAAACCACAAGTTTAACACACAAAACAGGTGATAAAATATACAATCACAGGCAGGTTAAAACTACATTTTTAAACTGTAACAACCACAGGCAAAGACAGTAATCACAGAAAGGGAAAATCGTTTTTAAAAAACTTTTTGGAGGAGGGAAGAGACAGCACTAGTCTGCCTCCTTACCACTTGCTGGACTCTGCTCACTGCAATCTGGGGCACAGGTAGGCTGCAACTCACAAGATGGAGGAGAATGATTTGGGGTGCACCCAGCAAAGCCTTAAGGGACCTGGGCAGGTGTGAGGGGAGGGCTCAGAGTTGCCTGGGAGCTGAATAGCCAATCCCCAGTCCTAGGCCTGCTGGCCTGGGGGTGGGGGTGGGGGCTGCTTCTCCTGTCCAGAATCTCCTAGGAGACAGACAGGCTCAATCCACACTTTGGATTTCTGCAGGTAAAGGCCTCACAAACTTGAAATCTAACAATACTGTTTGAATACAACTTTACTCCCTCTCCTGGCCAAAAACGAAGTGCACAGTCCCTATTAAACACAGTTTAAACAGCTCACAGAAGCACCCTCTGATGTAGAAAATCCCTGTTGCTGGAGGCAGGGGGGGCTGGTTTCACTGGCTTGATAACACAAAATGGTGGCTGGGGGTGCACTGTTTAACATACAGGTCTTAGCACAGAGCAAAGGAGAAATTTGGAGGGAAAACTGAATAGTCACCAGGAATGAGAGCGACAAACTACAGAGTTTGGACTGCAAATCCCACAATTCAACACGTTAAATGGAAGCAATCATGGGCAGGAAAACCACAAGTTTAACACACAAAACAGGTGATAAAATATACATTCACAGGCAGGTTAAAACTACATTTTTAAACTGTAACAACCACAGGCAAAGACAGTAATCACAGAAAGGGAAAATCGTTTTTTTAAAAACTTTTTGGAGGAGGGAAGAGACAGCACTAGTCTGCCTCCTTACCACTTGCTGGACTCTGCTCACTGCAATCTGGGGCACAGGTAGGCTGCAACTCACAAGATGGAGGAGAATGATTTCTTATAGTGCTTATGTGCAACCATAGTGCAATTTTTAGAAGGATAAATGCTAGCAAGGTTCAAAAAGAGAAAGTCAGGTTGCTTAAAGGGCCCATCAAAAAAAGTCACAATTCTCAATTCAGTAAATACCAAAGTACCAGGGATTCAGACCGAGAAGCTTCCAATTTCTCTGGCGACTGGTTTTATCAAAGGTTTTGTACAGTATTATCAAGCATTGTGTACAGTCCCTGAGGAAGATGCTTTGGATAAGATTCCTTTTAGGTGTCACCTACCAGACAGCACAAGCTGTGTGGCTGTGAAAGAGCTAATGTGAACTTACAGTGATTACCGCTGGTTGACTCTGTCCCTCATTTGCTTGCTTCTTGTTCGATGGCTTCCCATCCTCTTCTTGCGGTGGTCCCTCCCTTGGAGCACTGACTCTTCACAATTCTTTTTATTGGCTGACTTGTCTACTTCCACTGCTCACATTGAGGGAACTACTTTTTCCTTTTAATTCATCATTCAATGAGAGTGCATGTGTTTTCTAGCCATCTCTCACTTGTTCTGCTGTCTCCTTTAAAAACCTGCCACTATGATGCCCCCTTGATCTCCCTCTTCGAACTTTTCTGTAAAAGCACATCAATAGGGATATATTATTTGCTGTGGTATGGCAGAAGAGCAGACTTTATATGTTTTATGTCCTGCATTCTACACATTGCACGAAAGCACAAGCTTTGGCACACAAAGGCATTCATGGAGCTGAGGGAAGGTCAATCTGCAGCAGTCCCACAGGTGGTCTCTGAAGCAGGTGGTGTACTTAGTATAAAACTTCTCTAGCAGGCCCAAAATCTGCTCCCTGGGCAAAAGTAGAAGGCCAACTACCTGAATCCTGTGAAAAGTAAATTAGGCTTAGGCAAGAGTTTCCATTTACATTATGGCACTAACTTATTCTTTTTAATTTTGTTCAGATTTTTCCGAGTGAAATGTATTCGAAAAATAAATCATGCTATTTATAAAGATCAAATTCAATGCACATTTTTGAGATTGTGTTTATTTTTCCTCCAGTGTTGTCAAATATTATTTTTTTCAATATTTTTAAACCATACTTGGCAAAGCCAAGAGCTTTGGATTCACATTGGAAAGGCTCAAACTTTTGGCTTTGCCAATGCTTAAATGCTCTTTACCCACTGCATCTGTGGGTGACAAGGCGGGGTAATTTAGGGCAACCTATGGCCCCATAGGAAATGAATCATGAAAGTCAATTTTGAAATGAGGAAATGAACTGAGACGCTATAAGGCTAGCTAGCCTTTGCACTGCTTTAAATCATGTATTATTTTTTCACTTTCCCTCTAACCTATATTGCAATACTTCTTAATAATTGGGGCATGAGAAGGCACATGTCCCGATGATTGAAACTGCCAGGTCGGATAAAGATTCATTGATGTCAGAAAACCATCTCTCTCGGACCGACTGGAATTACCACAGAAAAATCACCATGAAAGCTGCTAAGAGCAATGAATACATGCCTAATGTCCATTTCAGTAGGATTGCCCAGTAGGCCCAATCCAAAATGTAGATTGAGTTTGTTGCAAAAATGCATTTGAGGAAGTTTAATTGTCTTCCCAATTTCATACCCTCGCTGCATTTGGTTCCGGCCCCTAACATACTTTGACCTAATCACTCTCTCGATGACTACATATCTTTGCAAGTGGGGTTGCTACTCCCCTTTCCTTCAAGGTAGAGGTACAGTTGTTTTCTTACCTTGCTCGTTTTTCTCATTTCTCTGGAATCCTTTCTGGATAGACTCTCCACCAATTCAGAAATCTAAGCAGTGTCCAACCACAAACACCACATGCTCCTTTGTCGGCATGGGCAGTTTCTCAGTTCATGCTCTTTCAATTATTAAAATCCTAATCAACAGTATATATAAAATATTTTAGAAATAAAATTAAACTCAAAACTTAAACAGAGAACGCAATGTTCCTCAATTCAAAGTTCATAAGGAAAAGATTTAGGGTAGCAACTGATGACTGTTCTTTTCAAGTCAGGAGTGGAAGGGAGAAGAGAAACGGGGAAAATACAGGAAATGTATACGGGCCTATAATAAACTTCAAATTCTCTTAAAGTCACTTAGGCTAGGATTGTGCTTTTCAATTATCTACTAACTCAAAGGCAACAGTAAAAACAATACACACAGGGCGTGGCTTGGCACGTCAAGATGGCGGTCGCACTTTAGGAGTGCTCTGGACCCCTCCGTCATCCGTGCCACGATCTGCCGACATCTGCAGCCTTCTGACCCCCAGAGCTGTACCCATCAACTCCCGGCAGCTGGCCTTACCTGTTTGAGCTGTCCTCTGCGGCGATCGGCCCGCGCTGGCACTTTGTGGCCTGTTCTCCTGCCTCACCTCACTCATTATGGCGGCGCTCGCTTCCTGTGTTTCCGGGCCTTGAGCGGCGGCTCACCACCGGAGTTGACCACCGTGGAGGTAGCGGGCGCCGCTGCGCCGTCACAGAGTCCATCACCCGCGAGAGGAGGAGACGGAGAGGTCTGGTGGGTGCGGCCGGAGGCGGGACGCCGGACGGTGCAGCTCGGCCTGCGGCCTCCCTCCGGCACTGCCCCTTGCCTCCCTGCCAGGGATCTGAAGATCGGGCGGTGCGGGGTCCGGCCCGAGGTCCGCGCTGGGGGAGCCCCCCGGGATCGGCTGTCGGCTCGGACAGCGGGCGGCTCCTAAGATGTTCTGAGGCCTGGGCGCGCTCGTGGGGTCTGGAGGCCTCTACTGCTGGCTCCGGCGGCTGCGGCCCACGCGCTGAATCCGGCTGGCCTTGCTCTTCACCCCCCCCTCCGGTGAGTGCGGCGAAGGGAGTCGCTAGAAGGCGCGGTGTGCTCCTGCCGGAGGGGGGGGGGTTTTGGCTGCTTCAGCGGGGCTGCGGGGGTCTCCCTCCCCCGCACCAGAGTCGGACCGCGATCGTGCTGCGGTCGGCAGCGTGGTCCTGGGGGGGTCCCCGCTTTGGGGCCTGGCTCCCTGCTGCTGCCCTCGCGCCTGATAGCCCACGCACCCTCCGGGCTGGGGCCTACCTTCCGCCCCTGGAGATCACTATGCTGTGAACGGACGGCGGTGAGGGGGGGGGTGGAGAGTCACCCTGACCAACGGGGGGAATTTTGGCTGCACCACTCGGGCAGCGGAGTTGCTGGGAGGGACCTCCATCGCCCATTCTTTGGCTCTTGCGGCCTTCACGCCGGACCGACCCTGCGCCTGTGACCCCCGGGCTGGTTGCCTTTGCACCCGGCCCGGGGCCCTGTTCTTTCCTGGGCCCCTTTCAGCTCCGCTCCTCACGGGGGTTGGTTGCGCTGTCTTGCTGCCAGCTCCCTTGCTGTCGACGTTGCCACACGTAGCGTCACATGGACCCAACCTGCCATTGGTGCTTGCGGCTGCCCGTTCTGGGGTCCTTTCTTGGGTTGGGTCCCTGGAATCCTCCAGCATCGTGGGCCCTGCTTGCTGTGAGATCTGCTGGGGTTGTGGCCTTCCACGGGGAGATACCATCGGAGCCTTCGGGCGGCCTGTTGGGAGCGGGGCTCCCCCCCCCCCCGCCATCCCCTAGGCTCGAGCCACGTCCCTGGAGGTGTAGAACCTAAGGGGGCCATGCGGTGAGGTCGGCTCGATTCCTGCCTGCCCCTGTTGGACTTAGGGCCTGTGGGAGGCCTACGACGAGCTCATGCGCCTTGGAGTGGGGAGTGGGGGTGCCGAGGCATCGGGGTTTGGGTGGAGGATTCGGCCGTCGGTCGGGCGGCAGGCGGGTGCGCGGGGGCCCTGATCGGCGCGGCTTCCTTCCGTCCGCCCCGTCTCCTTCCCCTCTCCCCCACTCCTGGCGCACCTCCTGTGACTGGCGGTAGAGGTGGATTGACCTGACTGGACCTCTCCTTCCCGGGCTGGGCGCTGCCCACTACTGTGCTCCCGTGGTCGCTTGTTACATCGGTCCCAGAGCTGCCACTATCCCTGCGGACGCTGGGTGTGGTCTGGAGTGGGAGCCGGCCGGGGGGGTCATTGAGAGCCCGGTCATCCCTGGGGGCAGAACATGGGCAGAACGGACAGATCTGCGAAGGTCCCCGCCACCCAGACCAAAATGGACCGCTTCACCACCCCGGAGGGGGGGGCTATTGGTACTGTCGGAGGCCTTCCCCATCGCCAGGGGCACTAGGCAGGGATGTCCCCTTTCTCCCTTGCTATTCGCCCTGGCAATGGAGCCCTTGGCATCCCTGGTGCGGGCTGAAGACCGCCTCCGTGGATGGGAGTGGCCCAATACGGACACGGACAAGATCGCACTATACGCGGATGATGTCCTTGTCTTCTTGTCCGACCCCGCCTCCTCCGGGCCACAGTGTCTCTGGATCCTGCATGCCTTCGAACAGGCCTCAGGGTTGCGGCTAAACCCCGGGAAGTCAGTGTTGGTCCCCCTTCATCTCTCTAGAGAGTGCTTCGATTGGCAGTCCACCATACCACTCCGGAGGCAGTCCTTTAAATATCTGGGGATTTGGATCACCCATCTTCCTGAGCTGGGTTGGTCCCTCAATGTGGCCCCGTTAGTTAAGAAGGCTAAGGAAGACCTCCTTAAATGGAAAACGCTGCCTCTGAACCCCCTGGGGAGGGTGGCCCTGTTTAAAATGATGATCCTCCCCAGATTCCTTTACGTCCTACAGAATACCCCCTTCTGTTGCTCCAGGGCCTGGTTCAGAGAACTGGACAGTCTAATCACTAAATTTCTCTGGAGCGGAGGAAGGGCCCGCGTGGCTCTGTCGGTTTGCCAGATTCCCTCCTACGACGGCGGCATGGGGATGACGCACCTGTATCTGTATTACCTGGCAGTACGCCTCCTAGTAGTCCACGACTGGTTCAATGGGGGCTGGTCGGACCCAGCCTATAGGCTTGAACTGAGCGAACTGGGGCTCATGGACATCCAAGCCATGTTGTACGGGGAGCCCATTCCGACCCGATTGCCTGATGCGACACGCTCGGTGTTGTTGGCCTGGCGGGCCTCGCTCCGTCACACTGGGTGGACCGGGAAGCTGACCCAATGTACTCCCCTTTGGCAGGGGGCTTGGCTCCGGGAAGTTAGTGGATTGCGGGGGTTTAAAACTTGGAACCTTATTGGCATCTTCCAGCTAGGGGACGTATGGGCAAGGGGCCATATGTTGTCCTTCCAGGAACTCCAAACTCGCTATTCCCTACACTCATCCCAGTTCTACAAATATTTACAGTTGAGACATGTCCTCCACATGCACATCACGGGCGACACGAGACTCCCCGAATACAGCCCCATTGAGGCTCAGACGACGATGGGAGACTTGGGTAGGGGGGGTCTCTTGCATTTACCGCACCCTAATTAACAACACTCCCACGTCCCTAGACAAGCTGAGGGATCAATGGGTGGACTGGGTGGGCCCCCTTGATGAGGTGGACTGGCGTGATGCCCTTATGGCCCCCAGAATAGTCACCGTCTCCGCCAAACTCAAGCTGATTCAGCTTTACTATTTACACGCTGCATACCTCACTCCCCTGGGTCTGCATCGAGCGGGTTTGCGCCCAGACGCGTCATGTGCAAGATGTAACCATGCCCCGGCCGACTTCCTCCATATGGTTTGATTATGCCCCCGCTTGGGGCAGTTCTGGGGATCCATTGAAGTGGAGCTAACGGAGGTATTAGGCTGGGAGGTTCCTCATGATCCACGGCACTCCTTGCTGGGGATCACTGATGGGCTGGATGGGTCAAGGACTGAAAAGTTATTTTTCAACACAGCTATGATGGTGGCCAAGCGGGACATTGCGGCGGCCTGGATAAGCCCCGACTCACCTACCCTGGAGAAGTGGCGAAGAGGGGTAGACTGGTGTGCGACCCAAGAGAAAGCCCTTTATAAAGCTAAGGGGTGCATCAAGAAATACCGTAGAGTGTGGGGGAAGTGGTTGGGGATTGCGGAGGGTCCCGTTTAACCTTACTCCAAACTCCGCCTATGTAATTTTATGGGGATCGTGATTGGGGGGTACAGTTCTTGTGTGAATGAACTCATACTTGTGATTTCCGTGTATTGGCTGAATTGTTCATACGTTTTTAAAATCAATAAAAATTTGCATATCAAAAAAAAAACAATACACACTAAATTTTTCAGAAACCAGGGGAAAATGCAGTTCTAATACCATTACTTGAGCTTCAACCAGCATACAGGGCACCCGCCATGTTCCAAATAGCATTCCATCTCATGTCTTCAATGTGAAGCAAAAGATCAGATAGGAGCCCTACTTGCTGCCAGGTTCTAAAGCAGAATAAACAACATTACCAAGTGACAGAAGGGCACCATACACATGCTAAAAAGAACTACACACAAAATACATTACATGCCAATGAGAATTTCAAGTTACCTTGAATGATGGCTTACTGTAAAAAAAAATTGGGATAATACTTGCCTCCAGTCTTTAACAGACTATCATTTCACACACATTAGTATTTAAAAAGAAAATAATAGGTCTTCCATGTCATGACCGGTGGCTCACCAAGAAGAGCGCAGGTCAGCTGCTCGAACTGTTTAATGTAAAACTCTTGGAGAACAGATCATTCTTATTAATTTGGCACCTTCAGGTTAACTTTCCACAAGGTCCCAAGTATGAAATGCATTGGATACCATGGCCCCCCTCTTGAAAGAGCACCAAAAGGTATACACTCATCCAGGCCTGCCTGATAGCTGGTCCATTTAGCCCACTTGACCACGGTTGGAGAAGAGATGGGCATAACGCATCAGCAGCAGACTTGTTCAGGCCCTCATGATATGGGATACTCCAAACAATGTATAATTTGGATTGAAACAGGAAAGGTGGGCAAACCACCAGCCTGGTCTTTGTACTACGGGCAACAAGAAAGGCTTTCTGACAAACGTCCTGGCTGGCACATTCAAAGCTCTGAAGACTGATACTCTCTTCTAGGAGAACAATCAACATACGATTGTGTACCCACGAGGAGTTTGAGACATAACACTCAACAATCCTCAACAGTACTTCATCCCACAGGTGGAGGAAGTATTTTGAAGCAGTGGACCTTTCCTGCCCAATAACCTGGACACTAGAAAGTGAGGGGCACCAAATCAAGTTGGTTTACCTACTACATGTACAAATGTCCAGAGGAGACCACTGACCTGGAAGTGTTCACAGTTCATCGGTTTTGCTCGACTGCCAATTCAATATGATGGGGACCCACTTCCACACATCACCCAGACCCTGGAGTGAACAATGAAACTCTTGAAAGTAAATGGTCATTACTGAATACAATATAACACTTCACTTTCTTCAGCTAGGTAATAAATAACTAAGAAACTCTTGCACACAATAGATAAGGTGGTTCTCAGCATTGCTTGCTAGTCCAGAGATAACACACAGACCATGTTCCTATTTTCACACATTCTCATTCCCGCACTGTATCCGTATTACTGAGATCTGGAGCCAAGACATGTGCACCCTCTTACAAGCTTGAAGACAGACTCCCAAAGGACAGGGAAGATTCAAGTGGCATGGCATGCATGCCGGCAAGGGGTGCCTGAAAGGGTGGTGCCCATGTATTTGGGTCCATTAGGGCACCAGACACAGCCTTCTAGTGTCAAAGAAAAAAACACACACTCAGTTTGGTTGCAAAACGAACACAATGTATACCTAGGCCACAAAAAAATAACACAACAAGACAACAATCCAAGAAATAAGTATGTGGCAAACCCAGGCTAAGGCATGCCATACAGAGTGCTTCAGGACAACACAAGATGAGAGCCTCTGTTTTTGCAAAGAACACATTAACAACTCAAATGGGATGTCTAAATAGCTGTATTAAAAGATCATACCTAAATCTATCTCCACGTTATTTTGTAAAGACTCTTTTAGTTCTCTATTTTGGTTCGGCCTCAATGTCTTCAAATCCCAGCATAAAGCCTGTTGTTAACATGCTGGCTCAACGGTTTACTAACTTGAGATCAGAACTTCTTCAGCCCAGGTTCACCCTTCAGCTTTGGACATCCTTCTCTTTGAAAGAAAAGACTGAGTCAAATGCTCAGGCCACCCTGTTGACGCCACGACCTAAGCTCTGCGAGAAACTGATAAACTGAAGTTCAAATGGCTATCTTAAATCTCTAGGAAAGCACAACATCCCGAGTTAATCCATCTGCGTCCCTTGGTCATGAAAAGAATCTGTTTCTGTGCAGATCTAATAGAGGGCTATTCCCGCCTCGACATTCCAGCATGGCAAACTCAGCCTTTCATTCTTCAGAGATCGGTAAATTGCGTACTATTATATTGGGTAACAGAAGAACACTTACTTACCATTGGTTACAATAGTTCTAGAGTATAGAAGTATCTTCCTGCAAATTCTTCACTTCATGAATATCCACAGGCACCAGAAAAGATGCAGAAACTTTTCTAGCAATAACTATGCAGCGTTGCGAGGTGGCGCAATCCATCTCCAGTTGCTCCTCTGCTCTTTCAGGAAGTGACAACACAAGTCTACATGTGTCACAGACTGGATGGAGGCATCAATTCCTTACTCTTTTCGTGCTGACCGACTGGGGTATACAGAGATGAATCGAAGGAGATTAACAGTATGCAATCAAACCGAAGTAAAAATTAGGATGCCTTGAATCCATATTGCACAGGGCACTTTTTTCAGAAGGGGAGGAGAGAAAGCAGATAAGAATCTTTGGGAAGATATTGTATCCACCAAAAATTAACTTTTTTTCTGAAGAATATTTCCTTTCGCCGATACCTCACCATACGAATGAGTCCCACAGTAGAACCAACGAAAGCCAGGAAAGCTTGGTGGCAATTAACCAAGGAAATCATGCAACAAAGCTCTGGCAGAGTATCCATCACTCTGCACCTGAACCACTAGGAAATTAGGTTTGGCAAAAACAAGCAACAACAAGCATTGAAAATGCAATAGGTCTCACCTTTGATTAAGTTAAAACCATTTGCTTTGCTAATGGTATTGTATAGCAAAGCAAATGGCTTTAACTTAATGAAAGGCGAGACATATTGCATTTTTAAAAAACAAGCATTTGCACGGCGAATAGATTTCGCCTTTGTGACCAAACGGCTTTGACAAGTTTTTTATCCCCGATGCTATCCAGCATGATTAAAAAAAACATTTTTTAAAAAGCCTCATTTTGTCGGTGAGCCCACCACATACGTGCGTGCCTACAAAACGACTCAGCTACTTTTTTTCCCTTTCTTTTTAGTTACCGATCCAAGTTGTGGAAAGATAAAAAAAAACACGCAAACGTTTTTGTTTTTATTGAAAGCAAGCGAAGGGGATCGGGACACAAGCAACAGGGAAACTAGAAGCAACACGAAGGAAGACAGGGAAAATGGACGCAACGCGGGGAGGGTGGGAGGTGGGCGTAAGCAACACAGAGGAGAGTAGGACTGTAGGTGAAACGAACACACAAAAAGAATGAAAAACACAAGCCACGCCAGAGAACGGGACCCAAGCAACAGGGGACCTAGAAGCAACACGAAGGAAGACGGGGAAAATGGACGCAACACGGGGAGGGTGGGAGGTGGGCGTAAGCAACCCAGAGGAGAGTAGGACTGTAGGTGAAACGAACACACACGAAGGAAGATGGGGAAAATGGACGCAACGCGGGGAGGGTGGGAGGTGGGCATAAGCAACACAGAGGAGAGTAGGATTGTAGGTGAAACGAACACACACGAAGGAAGACGGGGAAAATGAAATGCGCCATTGTTGAAGCTAAACACGCTAATAGCAAAAAATAGGCACTCAAACCTCTGCAGGGATGAGAACAGAACCCATTCCCTTCTAATAAGCTGGCAACAAAAGCTGAAATACCTCATCCCATTAAGCAGCGATCTCGACTGCTAATGCAGAGTACTTCCTGGTGCCGTGTCTGCACAATGCTGCTATAAAAAAAGCACTAAACATTCGCCGTGAACAACGCGGGATCGGTTGTCTTTTATAATCATCTCTTGTTTGGAGCACACGAGTGCAGCTGAAGGTGTCACTGATATTATGGCTTGGAAATGAATCAGAAATTGTTCTCATTTTCCTCCTCACACTAATTTACTTTTGTACACAGTTCTCCCTAGTATGAAAAAAAGTTCATACCTCCACCCCTGTTGTGGTCTTTCAAGGTGAGAATATTCAACGAGCGTGGCGACTGAAAGCGCCCGGCCACGACACAAAAAGCATTCGAATTTATGATTTAGTTGTCTTTATTTTGCTAGCGACATGTGGTCCTTGAAGATGTTGAAAACACGGGAAGCCGAGTAAAGATCAGAGCATGCTCATTAGCATCTGGGCAAAATTGGAGTGGTGGAGATGTATAGTTAGCAGAGTTTGTCGTTTTCAAAGCTGCCGGTGGTAAGCTTTCTATTTCACAAGCAACAGGGGACCTAGAAGCAACACGAAGGAAGACGGGGAAAATGGACGCAACACGGGGAGGGTGGGCGTAAGCAACACAGAGGAGAGTAGGACTGTAGGTGAAACTAACACACACGAAGGAAGACGGGGAAAATGAAAGGCGCGTCAGCCATTGTTAAAGATAAACGCGGTAATAGCAAAAAAAAGTGCTTAGCGGCTAATTAAGAGACACTGTCTCCCGCCGCAAGTAAAAGATCCAATCCCAGTGGGCGGGGCCAAAAGCGGACAGGGTGGCAACCAGGAGGGATTAAAATGCCTCCGGTGCAATCATTACACTGTGTTTTGCATAATCCATGACGCCAAACGACGGGCACGAATGAAAATTGCAGGCGGAGCAGAGACACGACTTCTGGAACCGTATTGATTCCAAGAAGCCCTCACATGGTGAGAGCAGCGCATGCGCGCTGCTAACGCCAGGCGAGACCTAAAAATGTGGGCATGCTTGTGACGGGCACAATATTTCTGACGAGTGAGGGTTGTTGAGAATGTCACTTTGTCATGGGCCCCTCGTCACTGTCATTGGATCCGGGCTGGCATTCGGCTGCCAGTTCACAAAACTGTGACGAGAACTGACAACGAAGCCAGGCTACAACTGGAAACTCTAGTTTGCGAGACCACAGTCGAGAATTCCAGGATGCCATGTTGGTGAATAAGGTGGTGAGTATATAGGAAATAATAAAATCTAATTTTCCTTCTGGTGAATTTTATTAAAATTATTGAAAATTAAAGGCAACTGTCTTACTTTCAGTAGATCTGAGGTGACTGTATATATTTCAGGGAGAGGATTGGCAGGGAAGCTGCTAGCCAATAGGCGAGGTCTAGTGGTCTTAACTGCATATACACCGTGCATGGCTTTCTTTTTTGCGATATGAATATTAAATCGAAGGCTTCTGAACATGTTTCTCCGTGATTTCTCCAGACCGACACCATTATTGTTTACGCACACACTTCTGGTTTGTGTTTACATTGGAGGTATATAAACACCTCGCAGGTCGTTTTGCAAACATCATCATCCCATCTGGCTCTTTCTACACACATTTAAATTTTAGCGTATATAGACGTAAAGAGCTATTGATCATTTAAATGTCACGTTGACTGATGGAAAATGATTAGGGTTGTTTTGAAATGTCACAAACGTGAGCAATAAAAAAGGGCAAAGTCTTAGGATGTCTAGTATTAAAAAAGCAATCCGATTTCGAGACTCCCGGTAATAAATATGTGCCTCCTGGGTAGCCATAGCACAGCTCCGAGCACCTCAGCCCATCCGCCCCTCCCTCCTGCCTGCTCTGCTGGAAGAGTTCAGCAGAGGCATAGGAGAGGGTCTGCGGCAGCGCTGTCAGCCCTGTGCGTGCATTACACTCTGCATTGTAAGTGCCTTAGAAATGCAGCGCCCAACGTTCTTTCCTCTCTGAAACGTACAAGGCGCCGTCCTTTCGCAGTATGTGTGATTCACAGAACATTGTCAGTGGACAGGATCTCTGAACGCTGAGACAGCTGATATGGCAGCAGTAGTTTTAGGAAGCCGTATTGCTAGACCCCGCAAGATTGTGTTGGCATCGCTCACAACATGGTCGCCAGTCACACCCCCACTCCTCATCTGCCGAATGGATTGCCTGCTTAGATAAAAGGTACCAGCCTTTGATGTGGGAATTCTGATGTTAGCATTTCTGCAGGTGCATGTTAATTATGGAGGCTGCAGCTGGAGGGGCGGGAGGGGCATGGGAAGGGGAGAGGGGCTCCATGTGTGGCCGGACCTTACATTCTGGTGACCGAGCTTGAACGTGTCTAATGTACTGTAGACTGTGCACGTGGGGAGGGCGAGGGAATCTGCAGATGATGCCTGCCCTGTGATTACGAGCATCTTCCTAGCGTACAGGGTGATGACTGGCAAAGAGATGACTGCCCGTCTGAAAAAGAAAAACAAGCGCTGGTCACACGCCGCTCCCGGCACCCCGAGCGCGGCGAACGTGCTAATGAATAACAATCGCACGCAGGAGACCTAACAAGCCAGCGAGTGGTGCGTGCGTGCGCGCGCAGGCTTCACTTTTGAAGCACTGCACTCGTGCTTGTGGCACGCCGCTGCTCGCTCCCGCAAGGTGGATGCCGCCACAAGCACGAGTGCAGTGCTTGAAAATGAGCAGAGCGACGGCTAAAGGCCCTCCTATGCAACGCATGCGCGCTGCGTAGGCGAGACCTAAAAATCGGGTGGCCTTCCAGCTATTATCAGCCACTGGGGACAACCATGGTGAAGGTAGTACAATTCGCCATGGTCCTGGTAAAGATCGCATAAATGCCCATAGAGGTTTTTGGGCCAAGGTGCATCTGATCTTAATGCAAAGAGTGACTGAATGGAAAATAGTACACTTTGTTACGGCATTGACTTTCTTAGCCCCAGCAAAAACAAACAGCTGGTCATCAACCCATTATGAGCTTGTTCAATGGACTTAATAGGAGACAGTTAGCAGAGGGTGCAGCATATGCAACTGCTGGTCCTCCTCGAAAGGATGAGAAGGGGCAATGAAAGTAGGAAGACTAGTAGACTTGCCCATCTAAAAGGCAGTAGAAACAAGAGGCAAATACACAGAATCGGCTTTTCTAGATAGAATATAGCATGGTGGACGGACTGACCAGGCCACCAACTCGGAGACCAAGGGCCAAAGTAATTGCCACAAGAAACAAAACTATTCCTTAGTTCTAACAGTGAGGCCATGGGGAAAGTCTGAACCAAACTGGAACAATAGGAGCAGGTAGAAACATACTGCAAACCTTTCAAGAAGTGAGCCAACAGGGGTGATCTGAACAAATAATTTTGGTCAGGAAGACACAAGGTGGCAGACAGTGAAACCAGGCACTTCTTACGGGTAGAAACCACCACACACTGGTGAACGAGTGAAAGCACAAAATGTAGAACACTTGAGATGAACCCTGAAAGGGTTCAGCCGGCAGCCTGGCACCAAGACACCAACTTGTCTCAGTGCCCAGCATAAACAGGCGTTTTGGGGCACCCAGAATGACATGCACTACCTCTGGCATGAGGATTAAAGCCTCCAATTAGCTCCGCTCAATTTTCACATGTGCAGATAAGGCATCTACTGAGAAAGCAGACCTACTCTCTCCCTCAAAACCCAGTCTGGGTTGATGAGAATTAGTGGTGCACCATGCACTAGAACTGCAGAGCACTCGATATTAAGAGAACCAAAGGAAACACAAAGCCCTGTGACCATATCAAACGGAAGTTGTCCAAGAGAACTACGAGGTAGAAGTGCAGGGCGCGGTACGAAGGGCATTTCCAGTTTAGAGCTTTGGAAAAGAGCTGGTACAGGGCAGACACAGCTGGGAGAACACATCTCTCACCTTGGGGTAGAGTTTGCATTTGTGATCCACCCGGGACTGGCATTTCAATTCACCCACCTTCACATTTAAATCTCCTGCCAGAGTAGCAGCCACAAGGAAAATTCCCAATTTCAGACCCCACAATTGAACGGTCTTCTAGCATAGGTTCGAGGAACACATTCAGAATTGTTTGATGTATTGCAGTAGTGCACGGGCCGCAGGTCGAGCACATCGATGAAAGCCCAAACCAAATAAGAAGGCATCTGTAACAGTGGCCTGCGAATGCAAGGGATAACAGTGGGAAACACTGCGATGACCGAGAGGTATATTTTTTATCAAAATCTGCAAGAATGGAGAAAATAATTTCCCTGTGAACTGAGACGCTCACCTGATGCTGGACCACTGAGGTCTGTAGCACCACTGGAAAAGTGAATCTGCCACAGTGCGTGTCGCACCAGGATTCATAAAGCATTCAAATGCAAAAGGCAGAGAACCTTCAGAACTTGAATTAGTACCAGAGTGTGAAACATTGGGATCATACACCGAATGTTCAAGATCCTCAGAGACAGGGAAAAGCCTTCATACAGTTAGTGTCTAATGTTGTTCTGATGAATCTCAGCCTTTGAGTTGGGATGAAATCAGACTACTGAAACATGATGGAGAACACCACATTGTCTGAAACCACAGCAGGTAAAACACACCTTAAATTCAAAATACAGAAATACACGGACCTGAGGAAGGTCGCTACCACAGCCACACCTTGACGATTCTTTGCAGAACAGTCGTAAGACCAAAAAGAAGCACAACAATTTGGCAGCCCTTGCACCCCATCATGTGCACCCCATCATGAAGCAGGGGTAAAGCCTGTGTGCCGGAAGAATCGGAAGACGGAAATAGGCATCTTCGATATCCAGAGACACCATCCAATCTGTAGCAATCATGGCAAGGAACATGATGACTCAGGGACAGCATCTTCAACTTGTCTTGACAGAGAAGGTTCAAGATCCTCAAGTCCAGAATGGGCCGGAGACCAGAAGTAGAGGGAGTAAGATGCCATATCAGACTCCTTCATGAGCACCAACTCTGAGGCAAGGACTTCCACCTCAACGAACGAGGCATGGACTGGGAAGCCCTTGAAATGCTTTTTGTTCAAAGACCCATTGTGAACAATGCCAGTACTTACACTGAGCTTTGGATCAGCCCATTGCTTACTATTGGTTTGCTTACTTGGCAATCTCATTTGCTTGCTTCTTTGTCGATGGCCTTCATTTCTCTTCTTGTGATTGCCCCTCTTTCCCGAATTAGAACTTCCATACCATCCTTTTGTCTGAATGATTTGTATCCTTCTTTTGCTTTTAGCACTTCATTGGAGTCCATGTGTTTTCTTGCTCTCTCCCTTGTGTGTTTCTTCTCCACCCACAACCTCCCACACTCTCCATGTTGCTCGATTATGGATGGATATTATGAAAGATGGAGTAAGGTCTTAAGACTACCAAAACTACTATGAAGGTAACTTTGCCCAGAATACATTGGGACTTTTGGATATGTGCTTTCACGCCAAAGGTTGGACAAAATGATGACATAGCAGGAAATAAGAAAAGATAAAACTGTAAGGTTCACAATGCAATGGCAGACCACAAAAGGAAGGAGGGATATTAAAGCCAAGAAAGAAACCCGACAGTTATTAATTATATAGTTTGTTGCACATGCACTATGTTTCTTACTTAAAATGCAACTTCCACTTGGCTGATAGTATTGTACCAGTGGCGATCACCTGCAGAAAAGGTGATTATTGAACGATTAGTGACAACTGTACACAAACTATTATGATTGAAGCACTGAGCTAAGAAAATGTAAAAACCTGTCAAGATGCACAGCTTAGCTCTGATGAGCTCCAAATAAAGCAAAATATGAATGTGATGGCATGTATTACGATATGAATAAGGCCAACAGTAAAGAGCTGCATGGAGCAAAATGTGAGGGAATGTGTTGCCATACGCATAAAGCACTGGGACTTAAGAAAATAGGCTATCAAGCATAGGGCTGGATGCAACTTTTTGATACAGAAAACGAACAACAAATCTCACAAAAGACCAGGAATAAAGGAAGGACAACAAAAGTCAAGACACACACCGAAAAAGACATTAATGCTGTTTTGTTAGTGTGCCCTTAACCTGTGTTTTGGATTAAGGTAAAGTTGCCTTTTAAATACTTTATTATTTGTAATATTTTGAAGTTAACATTAAAATTCTGTCAGTGGTTTCCAAAACAAAGAAGCCGAAGAGAACATAGGGTTCTTTACAGTTCAAAACCTGAAGTACACCAATACTCGCGACAGTAAAGACCGACACCAAAATAGATACCTTTATAGCCAAGAGACTGGCTCAAAGAGTTTGCACACAAAAGGGTCAAAGACTAGGTTTAAATCATAATGAGCCTGGTCTCTTAAGAGAGACTGCGGACAAACACTTTGTTTTGCGTATCATACAACATTTTTCTAATTTTTAAGTCGACCCCTACCAGAAAGTGCAGCTGTCTGGTTTGCGAACGACTTCTTGGGAAGATTCTGAAAGTTTCCCTAGGAATAGATTCCACCCATTGCTTACCAATGGCTTTCAGTTTTGTAACTCACATTTGCTTGCTTTCTATTTGCTGGCTTTGTTTCGGGCTGTTCAGCATAAGTTCGTCCCTCTCATGGAGCATAGCCCATTTACTGTATTCCTCCACGAGTGCTTGCCTTCTGTAAACAGGCCTTGAAATCTTGTTCTTATCTTGTCACATTTGCTTTGCATTCAAAGACAGAGGTCAAATATCAGGCTCTGTCTTCTGAGGGAACTTGGTGTTTACTTTTCTTTCTCACTTCAAAAGGAGAGGATTTATGTGACAATCTTGGTATAAAAAGGGAAGGCTTTTTTGTAGCACACAACAAAATGTAAATGTCTGTAAATGAACTGTGCTGTATTTCAAAAAATATCATTAGAATTAGGAAAGCACAAATGAAGCACATTTTTGTGATTCTGAAGTAAAATGGAAACAAATTTGATCAAAACAAATCAATACATTAGGTGATGACATTTCTATACATTACCATTTGTGTGCTGTATACTTTTATCGGTAATACTGCATGTCTGTGCAAATGTAATGGTCATTTCAATTGAAAATGGGTTGTCAGTAATGGAAATGCACGACCACACCATGCATGCTCCACACTACGCCACTCCACAACACTCTACTCCACTATATGCCACTCCACGCCATGCCTCTCCATGACACGCTACTCCACAACCCTTTATGCAACTACCTCCAAGCTACTTCACTACCCCACAACACTATGCCACTCCACAACACTATGCCACTTCACTATGCCACTCCACAACGCCACTCCACTCCACAACGCCACTCCACAACGCTACGCCACTCCACAACGCTACGCCACTCCACAACGCTACGCCACTCCACAACGCTACGCCACTCCACAACGCTACGCCACTCCACAACGCTACGCCACTCCACTACGCTACGCCACTTCACTACGCCACTCCACAACACTACGCCACTCCACAACACTACGCCACTCCACAACACTACGCCACTCCACAACACTACGCCACTCCACAACACTACGCCACTCCACAACACTACGCCACTCCACAACACTACGCCACTCCACAACACTACGCCACTCCACAACACTACGCCACTCCACAACACTACGCCACTCCACAACACTACGCCACTCCACAACACTACGCCACTCCACAACACTACGCCACTCCACAACACTACGCCACTCCACAACACTACGCCACTCCACAACACTACGCCACTCCACAACACTATGCCACTCCACAACACTATGCCACTTCACTACGCCACTCCACAACACTACGCCACTCCACAACCCTACGCCACTACGCCACTCCACAACACTACGCCACTCCACAACACTACGCCACTCCACAACACTACGCCACTCCACAACACTACGCCACTCCACAACACTATGCCACTCCACAACACTATGCCACTCCACAACACTATGCCACTCCACAACACTATGCCACTCCACAACACTATGCCACTCCACAACACTATGCCACTCCACAACACTATGCCACTCCACGACGCCACTCCACAACACTACGCCACTCCACGACGCCACTCCACGACGCCACTCCACTACGCCACTCCACTACGCCACTCCACAACACGACGCCACTCCACGACGCCACTCCACTTCACTACGCCACTCCACAACACTATGCCACTCCACAACACTATGCCACTCCACTACGCCACTCCACAACACTATGCCACTTCACTACGCCACTCCACAACACTATGCCACTTCACCACGGCACTCCACAACACCACACCACGCCACAACACCACAACACCACGCCACAACACCACAACACCACACCACCACGCCACTCCACAACACCACGCCACTCCACAACACCACGCCACTCCACAACACCACAACACCACGCCACTCCACAACACCACGCCACTCCACAACACCACAACACCACGCCACTCCACAACACCACGCCACTCCACAACACCACGCCACTCCACAACACCACGCCACTCCACAACACCACGCCACTCCACAACACCACGCCACTCCACAACACCACGCCACTCCACAACACCACGCCACTCCACAACACTATCCCACTTCACTACGCCACTCCACAACAATATGCCACTTCACTACGCCACTCCACAACAATATGCCACTCCACAACAATATGCCACTTCACTACGCCACTCCACAACAATATGCCACTCCACAACAATATGCTACGCCACTACTCCACTCGACAAAACTATGCACTCCACAACACACTACTCCAATCCGCCAGTCCATGACACTTCACAACACATGCCACTCCATGACAATCTAGTCCACTCTACATAACTCCCTTTATGCCACGCTACTCCATTCCACAACATCCTACTCTTCGCCACTCCACTCCTTACGACATTCCACTCGAAGTCACTATGCCATTCCACTCCACTCCACAATACTCTATGCCACTCCAGGACACTCTACACAACTAACTTTTAGCTATGCTGAACAGCTGGTGTACAACATCGCTAAAACACATTGGCAAAGCCAATAGCTCTTGTATAGGCGAGGCTTATTGGATTTGCCAATGTTGGTTATGCACTGTAATTAAAAGGTGTAATAATTACCCACTGCAATTGAAATAAATTAATTGACACCATGTGGGTGAAAGACTGATCTTGCCATGCCACACCTCAAACATTTTCAGTAGATATATCAATGGTTCATCTTGTAATATGCCATCGAAGTGTTGCTTCACTGTCTCATTCACTGCTCAACTCATGAAGAACTTTAGACGTATAATGGATGTGCGTTTGTGTTCAGCACATACTGGCAGATGCGTTTTACTGCGAGGTCGTTTGTGCATGAATAGAACAGCAGGTGGTTGCCAAATGAATACGGTCAACATACCACCGCAGAACGTATGCAGGACTGATAAAGGCCAATCCACTACTGCATTTTGAATAGGTGGATCGGGTAAACATTTTTGATCAGTGTACCTTTTTTGGAGTGCTATAATACTTTGCATGATTTCCAGAAACACTCTCCAGTTTCTTACTTTATTAAGTAATTTTGAATCCCCATCCTCGCAGAGTCTGAAAGAGGTGTCGAAGTGCCAGGAAGGCCCGTGGGCAACAAGGCAAGTGGTCTGTGGGTTATTCTCAGTATAGATGCACAACTTATAATAAGAAAACATGCTGCTGTCTAAACACAGCTGCCATACGATTTTAACAATGAAACTAAACAGAACAGCAAGTGTTTGTCTTGCAGAGGTATTGTAAACAGTCTACAGTTTTTAAAGTTCCAGCATAACTGACACACTTAGAACCAATGTGTTGGCCATCTTAGAATGGTAACACAATAATACACAATGGGCAACAGCATTCCCGTAAGGCACTCCTGGTTCAAAGGACGTGGCCACTTTGGATGCGGTGCACTGCAGATGAACTTAGTGGCAAGCAAGGAACCCATTAGTACTGCCTTGAGTGCTGTATTGCATTGTAATGCAACTGTATTTATTTTCGCGCTTACTATCCCTTGACGAGGCATCGAAGCTCTTTTCGGCAAATAGCACGCTACTCCTGAACCAAAAAAGGATTAGTGGTGGATTAGTATAGTGAAATTTGAGTTAATTTGAGTGGTGGACATGTGACTGTTAGTTGGATTGAAAAGGATGATGGGAGGAATGGCGGGATAGAAGAGGAAAGAGTCTAGAAAGTATTATCCTCTTAAGAAACATTACAATAAAAAGAGAAACTGAGAAATGAAAAGGGAACAATAAAAAGGAGAACATTGAAAACTGAAGGACTGGCCAACCAGCCCCAACACTAAAGCGTGCTGATTTTCTGGGGGAACGACATGATCAGAAAATGCTGCGATTCACAGGACAAGAGAGGCAATGGCTGCTGTGGACTGAACCATTACCGCATACAGCAGTGTTTCTCAAAATGTGGGTAGAACCAGCTGATTTTTGGTGTGTCACGAGAGTTCAAGCAATAAAGACGCCTTTAAATTCTGTGTTTATCTTGTCACATTTGCCAGCACTACAAAGACAGAGGTCAAACAGGCTATGTATTTTGACAAATTGCTCCTTAATCTTTAAACATGGCAATTGGTGTTTACTTTTCTCTCTCAGACTGCAAAGTGAGAGGAGTTTTTAAAGTGAATTATGTGGCAATCTTGCAGGGGAGTACAGTGAGTGTAAAAGGAAAGACTGTAGGATGTTGTGTTTTTTACAATACACAAAAAATGCAAATACCTGTAATGAACTGTATGCATTCAGCAGTTAGGAAAGCAAAAATGAAGCACGTTTTTTTGTGATTCTGAAGTGTGTTGGAAACAGAGATTTTAATAGGATCAAAACAAATCAAGACACTTCACTTGGTGATGCACAAATGATAAAAGATTCACAGAAACCAGATTTTCACACATCATAATTTGTCTACTATATAGTTTGTGTAAACCTGCATGTCTGTGTAAAGTTAGTTGCCATTTAAATGATAAATGTGCTGTCTATAAATGACAATGTGCTACCACATGATACTTTAGTTTCATTAAAAAAAATTTAAATATTTAAAAAAAAACATTTTTAAAATCGCCCACCTCATGTCCATTACAGGTAGGTGGGTCACGAAACATTGTTGTTCTAAAAGGTGGGTTGTGGGTCTAAAATATTTGAGAAGCACTGCCAAACAGTGTACTGTCCTGGATGGAAACAGAGTGTAAATTACACTCGGACAGGCTGACCCAAAAGCCCACTATCTATAAGGATTATCAATAACAGCAAAATCCTTTCCTACAAGAGTAATCTGCGACATTACATGTAACAAAATACGTACCTGTAAGGTTTAGTGCAGAGAAATAAAAATCCACCCTTAAATGCCCATGGACTCTAACATATGCTTTCCACAATCATTATGTTAGACCTTCTGGGTTTATCATAACTTTTCACAATAAACAGATCAGACCTATGGCGTTGAAAATATTTTCCCTTGTGAACCAATAAGGCCTCTAGCGGACTACAGTTATAAAATCAGAAACCTGTATAAAAATACAGGTTGCAAAACAATACACAAACCCTTAACAGGACCCAACAGGAATCCCCACAGTGAAATTCATCCCCTCCACCGCTCTCGTGGGTTTGTCAGAGTGTGGACAACGCTAAACCCCTTGACTACTACAGCAATCTGTGAGATTACATGTGATAAAATACTCTTTATGGTGCAAAACATTGGGGGCACAAAGACGTGAATGCCATTGTGCTTACTGAGAATCTCTTCTTGCTGCAGTTGACGGGATTCCCAGTTAGTACCCCACTGCTTCCTCTTAAGTTGGACATGGGGCTCAGATCGATCTCCAATGGGAATGGAGCGAGACCTGTCCGGTTTTGGAGTAGAATCTGGGCTACTCCGGAGCTTCATTCCTACCGACAGGGGCTGGAGGAGGTACTTAGTATTCTGGGGTAAAAGATCTTCCCTGGTTTAAATATGTTAGAGAGACCCTGAGGAAGATGGGGAATGAAAGACTCTGGGAGAACCTGAAAGCGGCATCTTCCACTTCCAAAGTAGACATCAAGAGAAATTATGGTCAATATAAATTGCAATCTCTCCTGACCCAGGCCTCTCTAGGCCCACTCTCAGACACGTTCCTCTTGTCGAAGGCTGAATACAAAGCAGAACAGTTTTTAGATGATTGAACCCGCACTGGCAAGGAAGCTACATATTCAGGGTACATATGGGTCTTTGCCATTGCGCTCATACACTGCCAAGTGGGCCCGTACCAATGGAGGCACCTAGGGGATATGCCAGTCCTGTGGAACCACAAAGTAAACAGTGAAACACATCTTTTTTTTTGCCCAGCATACAGGTTTAGCAGGGAAAAATGCCCAATTCCTGTATGCCGGAATTTAGGTACTAGACAGAATAAGGAGGCCACTCTAATTCTACTAAATGTCCTAAGCCAATATTTAGTTTTCGCTGTCTCGTGGTACCTGTTATCGATGTGGTGTATTAGGCAAAAGCTGAGCTCTCATTCTATTGCACCAGGAGTTCCGGAGATAGTGTAATCTTGTGGATGACCCCCACTTAAAGATCATTGCACTTTAATTTGCAGGGGAGACTAGATATATTCTTTATCCACTAGATCATTGCACTATATTGGGCTGAAGAGAACTGAAGTAATGGTTACTCCTTTTATGGATGTAGTTTCCCAGTCGAATAATGAGGCCAAATTATTGATTGTATTTGCTCAAATTGAGTCTTGTTTTTCTGCATTTTTTCTGCCTTTTTATTCTTTAAAGAAAACAAAATAACAATTTATTTTTATATTATAGGATTATATCTTAACATGTGCTTTAACTGTTTTATGATTGCATACATTGTTTAACAGTTCTTTTATGGCGATATGCCCAAAAAAAGATCATATGATGAACCAAAATACCTGTTGACAGCTTATAACACAATGTAATAACAGCCATTTACTGGCTTTAACAAATGCTTTTCACAATAAGACAGACCTACTTCTTTTGTCATAACTTTTCACAATTAGCAGACCAGACCTGTGGCACCAGACTTAACATTTCCCAGTGCACTAATTAGGCATATTGCTTGTCCCTGTAACCAACCCAGGGCCTACAGTTCGGAGGGTAGCTTTTCCACAAGGCATTAACCAGACTTTCATAAAATTACATAGAATACAAAATTACAGTTGACTAAGCAAAATACTATCTCTCCTAGGAGGATCTAACAAGGATTATCAAAGAGCAAAGCTTCTATAAGAACAGTTTGTCACAAGGGGTAACCAGCACCAAAGCATTTGCCAACTACGGTAATCTACAAGATCCCATCTAGCAAAATACCTATATACAGGCATTCAAAAAGAGTAATAACAATCCATATTTAAATGCCAATGGACTAACATATGCTTTTCACAATAAATAAGCCAAGCATAGTGCCTTGGACATAACATTCATAATAGACAGATTAGGCCTACAGCGATGATCACAGGTTGGCCACCATAAGTAACTCGGTCCTGTTGTAGAGTAGAAGCTCTGCCACATGCCAAAAACGTGCAATTCAAGCAGTCTTTAGTGGAAGCACACAAATTTGGCCCAATGAAATCCTGTACTCAGGTGATTCATTATGTGGGAGAAGCCCAAGCCCCTTTCTCCGTAGTTCTCTGAAAGCTCTTTTTTGTCATTCACATAAGATCACAAAACATTTGTGCTGTCAAAGCCTGTCCTAAACATTCATATACATTACTGCTGCCCTGGGCATCCCATACTGCTCTGAAACATAAAACTGCACGTTAAAGTCTAAAGATGAAGAGGAGGGTCTGGGACTGTAATATATTCCTCAAAGCAACCCTCCCAGCATCTGCGCTGCCCTCTGAAGAAAAAAACAAAAAACACTGTAAATAATCCAGTTATCTAAAATACTTTAGCAGCATCGCAATGTCACGTGTGTGCCCCGGAAAGTTCAAGCTCGGGCAGCCATACTACTGCCAGCTAAGGCAACTGGGTGAATAAAATAATCACAGCTGTGTAGAGGGGAAGCACTGTTTTCTGTGGAAGCACACCATTTCTGCCCAACATTTACTCCTGGCTATCAACGTGTGCGCTCTCTGTAGTACTCCTGAAAGCTCGTTTCATGTCCCTGGAGACAGACAACCGAATGTACCCAGGATCATTGAAACTGGTCCCTCACATAAATCGTGATCTGAACTCTGCTCTCAAATGGCCAGTCCGGGTAACTAACCAGTTAAGTATTACAGTACTCGACAGTACACACGTCCCCCAGCAGGTTTGATCGCTGCTGATTATGCGTTGAGCAACTGCACAATTCGAAAGTCTTGAAAGGAGGAAGCGTGCCTGAGGAAGTGCAGCCTGCTGCTGAAAAACGACAAATATTCTGCGCTTTCGGGCGTGGCAGCTGAACGCTGTCCGATCATGACTGCTTGCTCCAAGTTCACTGCACTGGTTCTTTGTTGGTTTGGGCGTCGACAGAGCGTGGAGGGCAGGCAGAACCGAGCACAACTCCAGACTTTTCAGGCTGGTCTGGAGATGACGTTTGATTTGCGTTCGGCCTCCTTAGGGGTGGGAATACATCTCCCCTCCAGTCTATGTATGTATGTACAGATATAGAGCGAGAGATAGGGAGACTGTTAGCGTCACTTTGAAGAAAACACACTTTTCAGGCTAACTCTATATTTACATAGCAGACCCCTCTCCTAGAGGACAGTAATTTTGTAAAAAATAAAAAAAGGAAATCAGGCAATTAAAAAAAAAAAGTTTACCATAAAAAAAAAAAAAAAATATACAGGCTGATCCTCCAATTACTGACTCAGTGACAGCGCAGAGTCAATAAAAGGAAGATGATCAACGAGCGAGCAAGCGGCAGAGATGTTAAATTACTCTGTTGGTACTGCCAGTTATCAGCTTACAAATGCATAGGCAGACCCCCCAGGATATTGCGGCATAGATTTGCTAATTTAGCGGCACAAAAAGTGAAATTTTGCTACATTATTGCGGCACTTTATTTTACTCGTAATCATTCCTTTTCAGCCTTAAATCAATGGAAACTGTTTTAGCAGAGTATTCCACTTTCAAATAGGCATGGTTAAAGTGTCTGAGAGTATTTGTTTGCTATGCTAAGTCCCCGAGTCATATAATGGCTGGCAGCAACATTTTTCTCATGTTGCTGGCAGCCAATCAGAGAACTTGCGGGACTCTGACTTCCGCAGGAACGAGATGGCCCAAGGGAAATAAAGATCCTAGGGCCAATCATAACTCTCTACTTTTAAGCAAGAGTCTAAGACACTCTTGCAAGTGGCATCAACTCTTCCACTATCCCATCACCGACCCTGCTTACAAGACAACACCATGGTTTGCTGTAATTCGATTCTCTTCCGGCTGCTCATGAAACTAAAACTGCACAGTAAACAACAAGTTGCACACATCAATATTCTGACTGACCCCCCTCGCCCCCACCTTCCACCTACCACCACCCCCTCTTCCAGGGCACAAGCCCTAAAAAAAAAAAAAAAAGTGGGGGGACCAACCAAGTTAGGTAGTTTACAAGTGACATCATGGCGCGTGCCACCATAGCACATGACGCCACGACGCATGGCATTGCACGTGGGATCACAGGAAGTGATCTCTCTGGAAGTGACATCTGATATTAAGACCTCACACATATGTTTATCAGGAATATCATGAGTACATTTGAGTGCATTATGAGATTTGCCAAAAAAGTGGTGCAATCCCAACGCAAAATCTGGGCCACAACTAATATGTTTTTTTTTCAAAGCCTTGCCACAAAGAAATTGGCAACAAGGAGTAGCATGGCAGTAAATCGCTTCACCTTAATTGGTTGCAAAGTCTGCATTTTAAAATATTTTATGGGGTTAAGGCATCTGCTACAGAGGTGCCCAGTAAATCACAGGGAATAGTAATAATGGTGAGATAACTCTGGAGGTTAAAGCTTTGTTGGAGAGATCTGAATTTTGTGTAGTCCCAGATTTGCATCAAAGTAGTATAGACGGTTAATGTGTCTCCTGCAAAGCACATCACGCAACATGCAGATGAGAGATTTTTATTTTATGTAGCTAGGTAAGTAAGTTACTGCTTTGAACACAGAGATCCTTTTGTTAATTGCAGTTCATAAATTATAATCCTTCTAATATAGCACAGTGAGCTGTGAAGGACATGTGACTCCTACACCTTATTACCCTCACTGACTCTTGTAACACATCTTGTACATTCATTTACACACTTACATGATTTATTGTTAATGTCTAATGTGTATATTATGTAAAGCGTTCTGACACTGCATTGGGATGCGTAGCGCTATAAAAGAAATAAAATAGTACAATTTAAATTGTTATATTTGTAAATACTTGGACAGACCAACACATCTGGCATTCTTACAGTGCATGCACTTACTTACATAAAGGGACTGAACAAAGTCAAAAGCATGCATCTCTTACATACCTGTGAAGAGATAACAAGCTGTGTTATTTTGTTTCCACTCCGTTGTATTTGCATTTAAGTGAGGTTCGAGGCCGCTGCATAATACAATACAATACACCATGTTTAATGGCAGCTGGTGGTGACAGGTTTAACTCTAGGTAAAGACATGCGAGTGCGTTGTCCTGTACAAAGCACTATGTAACCTCACTGCCCTCTAGGCACTTGAGCGGATTTAGGCTCCATATCTGGTGCTGCTGAAAAATGGAGTACACTGGAACTCACAACCACCATAGCAATGGGAGCCTCTCCCACTGCCCGCCAGTGGGTCTGAGACCTACAGAGATGTATGCTACTGTGGGCTTCATACTCATTCGATCGTTGGCCTCTCTGTGGAGATTGCTAATCAGGCTGTGCAGTGTGTGTCTACTGCACATGTGGTGACCTTGCGAGGAAAGAGGCCTGGAGCGTTCTAAATGTAAACCCTAGAACAAAGGGTGTTATGGCTATGATGACTCAGTACTATGAAAGACCAGTACTTTCCCACACCTCTCGGAGCTGCCAAATATGTTTCAGTGCCATGTATATGTAACGTCGTGGAGTTCTCCCCCCACTCGGCAAAATGAAAGAAACAGAGGGACAAGTCTCAGCTCTCGGCGGGACAAGCGAGATCCCCATTAAACTGCATGAAACATTAGGCATTTAAAATCTGGCAGCCGCTCCCTTGAAGCAGGAAGAGCGCAACTTCGTGAACAGAAGCTCCAACAGCAATAAAGCGAAAATAATATTAAACCACCTGTGAAAAGGGCGAGTCTTGCATCTTGTGTGATGCACGCGAGCCATCATTGGAGAAATGCAACAGACGGGCCCAGGGGGGAAATGTCACGGCCAGCGGCTCTGCGTACATTACAAGAATGTTTTCATCAGTTCGGCAGACAGTTTGAACTGTATTTTATTTAATGCGATTTTATACAGCGCGACCTTTACCCGAAGGTGTCAGGGTGCTTTACAAAAGGACCAGTTACATTACTGTAAAAACAAGAACACAAATGTCGAAAGACTCCCAGAACATAAGAAGAGCCCTCATCTTGAACGAGTAGAAAAGATGCCGCCCAGCCGCCAAGCCCTGATTTCGCGGGCACTGTTGTAACAAGCATTGGCATAGCCAATAGGTCTCGCCTTTGGGACCTTTATAAGTGTTTGGCTAGAGCTATTGATTTTGCCAATGTTTGTTAGATATGTCTATTCCTGCAACAAGCTTGAGTAAATGCATTGCCAGAGTAGAAATTGAAGTGAGCACCCCCTTATTTAATGGGATGCAAATGAAGGAGTTTCTCGACGAGGAAACGTATTTTTTTTTTTGTGTGGGAAAAAGATGTGCATTGTGTAAATGTGCAGCTCGGCCATAATCCGCACATTGCAGCCGCTGTGGACAGTCCTCTGCGGACAGGCCGTAGTGTTAAAAGCAAAACAAGCGATCCGTCTGGTTACCCTGCAAAATCGCATGGTCCTGGACGTGGTACTAGCGGACCGTGGAGGAGCATGCCGCATCATCGGTGCCAGCTGCGGTGTATACATTCCTGATAATTCACCTTCTGTCTATGAAGCAATCGAACATCTCCATAGAATATCTTCAGAAATTCATCAAGGATCAGAGACTTGGACAATTGGAAGTTGGCTTTGGGGCATCTTGAAGGAGTGGGGTTGGAAAATATCAATGATTCTCTTGGTCCCAGTATTGACAATATGTGGTTGTTGTTTGGGTATACACTGTATACCACCTTTGGGTTCTCTTTGCATAACTACCTTGCACCCTAAGACTATGGACACTCAGCTAACAAAAATGAGAGTAATGTATGATCAAGAGATACAGGACATTATGGAGATCGAAATAGACTGACAAGCTGGCTAGTTATGTTCAAAGGGGCCACTGTTAAAAGCAAAACAATAATCATGAACATTACCTGCGCCATCTTGTCTGGTGGAATTCTATGTGCACATAAGTTGCAGTCATTTTAATCTATCACAGCCATTTTGTACTCTGTTGGTCACCTTTGTTTCACCCTGCCCTTACTAGCATCCCTCTGACCCACTGACCGACCTGGTATGTGTGCTCGGGGCTATAAACTCTATTGCCACAACAAACCTCAGCGCCACTTGCTGCCACAAACTCGTTTTTCCTCTCATCCCTGTTTTCAGACAAGCCTTTGGACGCTCTACCCTTCACTACACCTAGTTACACAAACAGGTTCCAAACACCAAAAAGACTCTTGCAAAATGATTTATTGCACTGCAAACAGCAAGACTTGTTGTTACCAACAATGGGACCTGTTTTTATCAACAGAACGGACTCTTAGATCTGACCGGTCTCACATGTTTTAGACCCTGAAGCAAGGTCCAGCTGCAAGATAAGATTGTCTGTTTGACCTGGGTGGGAAGAGAATTACTGTTGGGCTTGTGTGACAACCTGCCCAGGGCGGGGACCCCAAGCTTTTGTAACCATGTTGATCAAACAAATGCATTGTGTCAAACCTGTATAAAAGGAAGAGCCAAGGGAGTTGTCAGCAGAACACTTCCCTCAGACATCCCGGTGTCTCAGTTGACGTGATCTCCTCATGAGAAATAAACCATTTTCTTCTCTTCCAGTTTCCAGCGCTTGCCTCATTATTTTGATAGCGAACCCAAAGTGAATTAGAGGTGGAACCCTGCACCGGGCATCATTGAGGGTCTTAGAAGACTCGCTGCCTTTCACAAATTGGCGCCCAAGCGTAGGGGCCCATCAGCGACGCGTGGGTCCGGTAGAGAGGTCCTAACGACGGAGTGAACAACTAAACGATTGGAGTATACCTGCCTGAGAAGACCCTTGTCTGGCTGCCGATCGACTGAACTTCACCGGTTCCGAACGGACCTCTCTCGAGTGACCTGCGGTCCTGACTGGGACCTTAGAGGAACGCCGCATTGATTGTTGGAGTGAGAGGACAACCAGGCGCTGGAAGGGGAAGACGAAGAACTGTCCATACGGTCCGGGTAAGGTCGTGAAAAAACGACTTAAATTGATTGATTGAATAGTTTGATTGAAATACTAGTATTCCTTTTTTGATATTGATTTGCGACATTTCCCTGCTTGCAAACAACAAAGAATAGGAATATTCTCTCTCTTGCAGGCAGCGAAGGACAGGTAGTGCAGACTTTTTGTCTAAATTGATTGATTGAAATATTCATTTTGACCGATAAATACGTCATGCCTGTTTTCTCTAGATTGTTTGATTGTAATTGTTTTGGACCAGACCGTTCGTTAGAGGTCAGTCAGCCGGCACCGCCGGAAGGCACCCCTAACAAGGATATGTACGTAAAGTATGGATTAGCCAGCGTAGCTTATAGCAAACTATGGCATAAATACACTAGGAAGGACCGGGTAAATCAGTGGCCACTGACGGGATCTTTCGATCCCGCTAAAATAGAAACGTTAGAATTAGCTCTCCACAAAAAGAAAACTAGACCAGCCATGTTTGACAGTTTTGGCTTATGGCGAAAAGAGGCAGCTCAAAGAAAGAAAAGGGACGAAGCTAGACAAGATAAAGAAACGCGAAAATCAGCTTACCAAGCCTGTAAAAGATTAGAAGAAAAACTAAAAGAAAAGGAAATCGATAAAAAGGAACGGGAATCAAAAATATTAGATCAATGCCCTGTTAGAACGCCCTCGACTCTTTACCCCAAGTTACCAGCAAAACAAAGGGTAGATGATGATTTATTGTTAGGTACCCCAATCATATACATGCCACCCCCTTACGCCCCTACTCATCCCGTAGTACAACGACCGGACCACCAAAGTATAGCCGGAGATGGCACGATCGCCTCAGTCTCCACCGCCTCTGCTCCGACCGAGTCACCCACACCAAATGCCTCATCAAAGGATACAGTATTAGAGGTAGGATCAAAAGAAACAGGAGCGCCCAGGGTCCCGCGATTAAGTAAAAATGAGCGAGCAGGCATTGATAAAGTAGTTAAATCCCTCATAGATAGGAAGGAGACAGAAGAGCATGTAACTGACATATGCAACTCCTATGTTGAAAACCGCAAACGATACTTTATTGTACGTCTCTGTTACCACACTCTTACTGCATATGAAGAAAAGTACCAAGATGTAGGGCCCGAGCGACTAGTGGCTCTCTATAGGAAGGTAGACACCGGAGATGAAGGCGACAACGATGTTACAGAACTCTTTTCATCCACACTGGAGGTATTCCGTCACCTCGTGGAACAAGGACGGATAGATAAGGACAGGACATCTAAGATAGCAGGACCCCCGGTGGAAAAACCAGATAGCATGATGCCGATAAAAGAAGCTGCCCCTTATTGGGTACCTCCTAGAGGACAAGGGACTCATGACGATATGAACCATCAAGATGCTAGAGGAAGGGTGGTCTACAATTGGGTGTATCAACCATGGGACAGACAGGACATTTTGACGTTCCGTAAATCTTTACCGGATTTGCGAAAGAACCCCACCGCTTTTTACACCGAGCTAGGTACCGCTCTGGGATCAACAATAATGACACTTGCCGACATAGACTTGTTCTTCGGGTTATGTTTGCCAGCAGATGTGTGGAAACAGATTAGGAAAATAGACCATACCGAACTGCTTGGTCATACCTGGGAACAACTTAACACACTAGATAAACAGCGGAACCCTGGTCAAAAACCGGTTAAAGCAATATTGGACCTCCCTGACAAAATAGTGCAGAAAGTGAAAACGCTAATCCCAGAGAAAAAGATAGACTGGTCCATAGTAACCACGTGCCGCCAGAAACCACAAGAGGATGTCTCAGAGTATTTCTCCAGATTTGAAACGGTGTTCTCCGATTACAGTGGACAAGACATGTCCACCGCAACCGGACACCACTTATTTGTGCAGAACTATGTCAAAGGACTACTGCCAGATGTATCCCAGAAATTACAAGCCAGCGAAAGTAGTTGGGCAGCATCTAAACCGGCGGCCATTCTCCAAATGGCCCAGTACTATGAGCATCAGAGAAACGAAAATGACAGGGCTACAGAAAGGAAAAAGAAGGACTTGAAGGAAAGGGTAATGGTAGCACAACTCCAGGGGGCGAATACAGGAAGGGAGCAATATAGGGGAGGATACCAGCAGAATACCCCTAGAGTACAGCCACCTAGAAACAATTCATCGACATCATATGTCGGACGCCAAGACCTAGGACAGGATCAATGTGCATTTTGCAAAGAATATGGACACTGGAAAACCCAATGCCCGGCTTTGCTAGGAGCTGGTAGGGGCAGAGGGGCGAGGGAAATAGCAAGTGGACAGAGAGGAAGAGGACGTGGGAGAGGGTACGCGAGTGAAGCAAGCGAGGAAAGGCCAGGAAGAGTGAACACAATTGACCATCCCAAACAGAATCAGTACCAACAGACAGATTATGACAATACGTACGACTTTGCATAGGACAGCCAGGGGCAAGGGAGGGATCCAGTCGAGCTCTATGTTGATCAGCAAGGCCCTTATGTTACCGCTGAGGTCCTGGGCACAAAGTCGCCATTTCTGGTAGACACGGGAGCAACACGTAGTGCACTATCCAAACGACTGATTCCAAGGGCACCCTTGTCAGGCTCACATGAGACCTCAATAGGATTTGACGGTACGCCCTCCACCAACCCTTTGTCCCGACCGATCCCTTTTAACCTTGACAACAATAGGGTTGAAACAACATTCCTCCTCTCTTCCAACACCCCAGACGCCATTATGGGTCTCGATCTTTTGAAACACTTCCATGCGACTATCAGATGCTCACCAGACGGAGTGCGTGTCGTCCTGTATGACAACCCCCAGCGCCATAGAGAGAACCCTAATCAGCACATGTTTCCCATCTCCGAGGCTGACGCATCCCTACTGGACACTTTGCCATCACACTTATGGGCTAGGGCTGATTCAGACGTAGGACGAATGATGATTGACCCAGTACACGTAACAATACGACAGGACGCAACCCTACCGAAAGTACCGCAGTACAAAATATCGCCAGAGGGTGAGAAGGCACTGACAGAGATCATACACTCTTTGGTAGAGGCAAGGGTGGTAGAGGAAGTAGTGAGCAACGTTTGTAATAGTCCCATACTACCGATTGTAAAGAGACAGGGAGAGGGAGACGGAAAAGCCTACCGCTTCATCATTGACCTGCGGGAGATAAACAAAATCTTAGTGCCACAATACCCAGTAGTTTCCGACATCACGACAATTTTGACCTTAATCCCCTCCACTGCCACCACCTTCACTGTAATTGACCTAAAAACGCATTCTTTTCCATACCTATACACAAGGACAGCCGCTATCTATTTGGATTCACCCTAAACTCCTGTTCGTACAGATTTTGCAGAGCACCTCAGGGGTACACTGAGAGCCCAAGCATCTATAGCCAGGCGCTTAAAAGACAGTTGGACGCCATACAATTGCCAGATGGAGTGGCACTAATACAATATGTAGACGACATCCTTCTAGCAGCGGACACCATACCAATAGCCGTCACAGCCACCATCAAACTACTCCATTTTCTTGCTGAGAATGGTCACAAGGTCTCCCGAAAGAAATTGCAGTTCTGTAAATCACAAGTGACCTATTTGGGTCACCTTTTATCCAAAGAAGGGAGGAAACTCACGCCTGACAGGATCCAGACAATTCTAGACACCCCTGTCCCCAAAGATCAGAAACAAGTCCGCTCTTTGATAGGTCTCACCTCATTTTGCCGCCAGTGGTTACCGAACTTTAGCCTCATTGTCAAACCCCTTCTCTCCCTCCTAGCTAAAGACATCCCCTCACCTCTCCCCTGGACCCCCGAATGCCAGTCAGCCTTTAAAGAACTACGCAATGCCCTTTGTTCAGCACCTGTCCTAGGAACCCCGGATTACTCCAAACCATTCTTCCTCTACACGCACGAGAGGGAAGGATGTGCATTGTCTGTCCTAACACAATCAATTGGTCAAAAACAACGCCCTTGTGCATATTTCTCTGCCACCCTCGATCCAGTAGCCAGAGCACTGCCAGCGTGCCTGCGCGCTGTGGCAGCTGCAGCAGTATCGATACGCCAGAGCGAAGGAATAGTACTCTCCAATCCAGTCACTGTTTAAGGAACCCCATGCAGTCGACACACTACTAAACCAGACCAAAACCCAACACTTGACTAGCGCCCGACTGACAGGATATGAGTTGACCCTGCTAGCACCGCACATTACCCTAAAGCGATGCACCACCCTCAATCCAGCCACACTGTTACCCCTACCCGAAAATGATCCTAGCGTGACTCCACTACACGACTGTGTGACACTAACCGATGAACAAACAAAGAGTAGAATAGATCTCAGAGACACCGCCTTTCTAGAACCAGATGGAGAACTATGGGTGGATGGTTCGTGCATCAAACTCCCCGACGGCACCACCTCAGCTGCATACGCTGTCACCACAGCCCGAACCGTTCTGGAAACGGCCCGTATTCCTCAACGTTCAGCCCAGGCTGCAGAACTCATTGCCCTCACACGAGCATGTATCTTAGCGACTGACACGACAGTTAACATATACACCGACAGCCAATATGCCTTCGGGGTGGTTCACCATTTTGGGATCTTATGGAAAGAAAGAGGGTTCCTGACTTCACACGGTACACCCATCCTGCATGGAGATTTAGTCTCCGCCTTGACGCAAGCAGTCCTCCTCCCCAAGAAGTTAGCAGTGATAAAATGCCAAGCACATAGGAAAGTGACTGATCTCATTGGACAGGGAAATGCACTAGCAGACGTTACTGCCCGAGCCACGGCAGGAGACAGAACTACGACACGAATGTATGTGACCAGGTCACAAGCTGAACGATGGACTGACGCTAGGACCACTGTAAGGGACATACAGACTACAGGCACACAAGACGAATTGACCGAGTGGGAAAAGGTGGGACTAAAAGACGAGGAAGATTGCTGGAGAACTAAAGACGGAAATAAATGGCTGTTACCCAATGCCTACCTCATCCCCATATTGACCATGGCACATTTACCAGCACACATAGGCTCCACCCCCATGATTGAACTAATCACCAGAGTATGGCATAACGTCAAGATAGCAGAATCTGCAAAACGCCTAGTACAACAATGTATAGTCTGCCTACAACACAACCCAGGGAAGGGGACAGTAGTACCACGGGGAGGGTTTGGAGTCCCTGACCACCCCTTTGAAATCCTTCAAATGGATTACATTCAACTAGAGAGATGCCTTGGTCTAAAATATGTTCTGGTGGTTGTGTGCGCTTTTAGCAAATGGGTGGAGGCCTATCCCAACCGCGACAATACCGCCTTAGCCACTGCAAAAGTATTGCTGAAAGAATTCTTCCCCCGATACGGCCTTTGCAGAATTTTATGGAGCGACAACGGCCCCCACTTCGTAGCCGAGGTGATACAGAACATACTGAGAGGGTTGGGGGTAAAACAAAAGTTCCATGCCGTCTTCCACCCCCAATCAGCGGGCCTGGTAGAGAGACACAATGCAACGTTGAAACTAAAACTAGCCAAAATAGTTGCCACGACCGGGTTGAAATGGCCCGACGCCCTCCCATTGGCATTGTTATCGATGCGCTCCACCCCAACCAAACACCGACTGACCCCGTATGAGGTGGTCTTCGGCAGGCCTATGAGCATTTGGGCGGCACCAAGACCCACCTCCATTAACGATGTCCCGAACATATTAATGTCGGATTACTTGCATAAATTGACAAACGAGCTAACAATTATCCACCAACAGGTGCAGCAAGCCTTGCCTGACGTATCCAGGGGCCCGGGACATGAAATAAAGCCAGGCGACCATATATTAATTAGCAACTTCCAAAGAACGAAGAATCTGGAGCCTAGGTGGACGGGCCCCTGGCAAGTCCTGATCACCACCCGAACTGCCCTCCGAGTGCAAGGAAAACGAAACTGGCTGCATGCCCATCACTGCAAACGAGTCCCTCCAACCCTGGCAACCTGTGAAGTGGTGGAGGTGCAAGAGGAAGTACTCGCGAGAGACCGACCAGCTCAGAGTTGCTAACCACAAGAAGACACCCTCGAACTATCAGAATTTCCCGACCCCACGGTGCCATCCAGGAAAGGGTACAACCTAAGATCGACGAAAGGAGGGAGCTCCAACAACCAGGCCACTAACTGAGTCAAGGTCTCAGATCGGTAGCACAGTCAAACAACGCTACCAGGAAAGCGCCAGACAAAAGTCTGTGGTCCTAACAGTTGTTGAGCTCCTCGAAGATGATGGAAGAAACTGAACACCTGCAAAACCACCGCAAAGACACCAAGACTGCTAACCTGCACAGCACAAAGACAATTGCACTTGTAGCCGCATTTCTCACCTGTCTCCTGCTAATGGTCGCACTCTGGATCATTGAAGAGAATGCACCTGCATACAGAACATTGTCACCCACCATGCAACCAACCACCAAGAAAGAACACTACCTGGTATCACTACCGCCATATCTCCGAGAACGACGCAAAGAATTCTGGAATAATTCTTTCGTGCAGATGTTGCACCAACACAATCTTGCCACCAATGCTACCAACTGTTGGGTCTGTGGGCTGTTACCACATGCCACTGAACATTCCATCCCTTCGCCCTTTTCTATTCACGGATCTTGCCTTGCCTGGATGATGCTCCTACAAGAAAGTTACAAAGACAATGCCACTTCCGACAGAACAATCGCCCAGTTCTACAACGAGTTCTGGCGAAACAAAACAGGAACGACAGCCGCCCCCTTCTGCCCTCACACCTTCAATGCGACATTCCAGATTGATGTCCCCGCCAAAGAACGAGTGGAAATGCAAGTGTTCAATAATCCTTACAGAGCCACCTTTTCCTACCTGAAGAAAAGAACTGCTGCAACACTGACTGTGGCCCTATCTGTGGTGAACGTCTCTGGCCTTGTATGCATTGAAGGCCGTGGGACTAAGAATGTGGCTCACAGCACCTGTAGCATTGTAAGGACTTTGAACACTGCCAACCCCCCGCGCTTGTTGCATCACCCAATATGTACTTTGTTTGTGGAACCAAAGCCTACACCTGGCTCCCAAGAAACTGGGGGGGCACATGCTACATCGCCTTTGTTTTGCCACCAACCTACACAGCCCCTGCAGAGCATCATCGAGAAAAGCGTTCTAAAGACATTGATCAAGCAGACTCTGCCTCATCACAGTTCTTCTACGCAGCAAAAGGGCTCGTCCCGCTATGGGGTCCGATGGCGAACAGCCGAGCCATCAGACATCTGTCCCAAGCGGTAGAGACCGCCCTGAACGTCACTGCTGGCATCCTCACCAACAACACTGCTGAGCTCCAAGCGATCCGTCTGGTTACCCTGCAAAATCGCATGGTCCTGGACGTGGTACTAGCGGACCGTGGAGGAGCATGCCGCATCATCGGTGCCAGCTGCTGTGTATACATTCCTGATAATTCACCTTCTGTCTATGAAGCAATCGAACATCTCCATAGAATATCTTCAGAAATTCATCAAGGATCAGAGACTTGGACAATTGGAAGTTGGCTTTGGGGCATCTTGAAGGAGTGGGGTTGGAAAATATCAATGATTCTCTTGGTCCCAGTATTGACAATATGTGGTTGTTGTTTGGGTATACACTGTATACCACCTTTGGGTTCTCTTTGCATAACTACCTTGCACCCTAAGACTATGGACACTCAGCTAACAAAAATGAGAGTAATGTATGATCAAGAGATACGGGACATTATGGAGATCGAAATAGACTGACAAGCTGGCTAGTTATGTTCAAAGGGGCCACTGTTAAAAGCAAAACAATAATCATGAACATTACCTGCGCCATCTTGTCTGGTGGAATTCTATGTGCACATAAGTTGCAGTCATTTTAATCTATCACAGCCATTTTGTACTCTGTTGGTCACCTTTGTTTCACCCTGCCCTTACTAGCATCCCTCTGACCCTCTGACCGACCTGGTATGTGTGCTGGGGGCTATAAACTCTATTGCCACAACAAACCTCAGCACCACTTGCTGCCACAAACTCGTTTTTCCTCTCATCCCTGTTTTCAGACAAGCCTTTGGACGCTCTACCCTTCACTACACCTAGTTACACAAACAGGTTCCAAACACCAAAAAGACTCTTGCAAAATGATTTATTGCACTGCAAACAGCAAGACTTGTTGTTACCAACAATGGGACCTGTTTTTATCAACAGAACGGACTCTTAGATCTGACCGGTCTCACATGTTTTAGACCCTGAAGCAAGGTCCAGCTGCAAGATAAGATTGTCTGTTTGACCTGGGTGGGAAGAGAATTACTGTTGGGCTTGTGTGACAACCTGCCCGGGCGGGGACCCCAAGCTTTTGTAACCATGTTGATCAAACAAATGCATTGTGTCAAACCTGTATAAAAGGAAGAGCCAAGGGAGTTGTCAGCAGAACACTTCCCTCAGACATCCCGGTGTCTCAGTTGACGTGATCTCCTCATGAGAAATAAACCATTTTCTTCTCTTCCAGTTTCCAGCGCTTGCCTCATTATTTTGATAGCGAACCCAAAGTGAATTAGAGGTGGAACCCTGCACCGGGCAGCATTGAGGGTCTTAGAAGACTCGCTGCCTTTCACAGTAGGAGTGGGTCAGCTGAGGAGAAGCCATTGACACCAACCTGCTCAGAATGTAGCACAGACTTCTGGCTTCCCCTGAACCGGCTCCATAGTGCCTAATGCTGTCGTGCCCCCTTAGAAGCGCCTCGAGTCGTTGAACATGGGGCCTGAGGTACAGGGAGGAACAAGGCAAGAGCAGCTGCTGCGTGTGGGCTGCTCGAAATGCTGGTGCCTTTTGTCCAGCAGAAAAGCCCAATTAAAGTTTTACTTGTGAAATGCAAATGTTTACAGGAAAAAAAATGGAGTGTTTCATACTGTTGTTAATAGCAAAGTACGCTGATTAAAAGCCATGTCTGGGCCATGGAAGATGCGACATTAAATGCTGGCTGCCAGCAGCACGGGCAGAGGTTAACTAGGCTGCTGTGGACCCTACTGCAAAACCAGTTCCAGCAGGACATCCTCGTTACCCACGTTCATGGCGGCTCCTTATAGGGGAATCCTTCCGATCCAGGACTTGAAAAGCACAACAGTCTGATCAAAGCTGGGGAGGTGCCCGGGGGGTGGTGGTGGGGGGGGGGGGGAGGAAGAGGCTCTCTGGGAGGTAGGTGGGTGAGCTGCTAAAGGCAGGAGGACACTGTCAGGGCTGGGGAGAAGCGGTCGCTAGACCCTAGGAGAGACACGAGAAGGAGGGTCAGTGGTGAGGAGAAGCCTGACTCAACAGTATATGAGGCTGCCCGGGTGGAGGAGATGAGGCAGCCAGTGGTGAAGAGAACGAAAGGGGAGTGAGGCGGTAGTTAGAAACCAGATAGAGGCTCAACGGTGAAAGTAGCGGGCATAAAGAAAGAAAGGGTGCGGCCATGCTGTGTGACTAAAAAGAGTAAGGTAATATGATTACACATCCCAAGCAAATTGTGGCGTCCCTGAAGGCTCCGGGCTTCTACACAGCCGAGGCAAACAAGAAAAGAGTGCCCAAAGGACCATAAATTTAAACAAGCGCGCGCGTTTACCGGGAGATTTAAGGGTCCGGGAGCGTCTGAGGTTGTGCACGGTGGACGAGCACAGTAATGTAAACAAGACGCGCGGCCAAGAAACGCGCTCTCTGGTGAGGGAGGGGGAGGAGGGGTGAGGAAAGGCAGATGGCGCCTCGCCAGCGATGCGAGGAATGGCTTGTGCACGCTCGCGTGAACGCAAGCTGGTCGCCAGCAAACTGCTGTTTGCACTTCCAAAACCCGCTTACTAAAACTCTCGCCAGAGCAGCGCATGCGCTGGCTCAGGCGAGACCTAAAAAGCGCGGCCTTTTTACAAAAGTGCTGATTTCGCGATTATTTTGCAAATCACGAAATCCTGGAAGGTCTGCATAGGACACTCCTCCTGTGGTAGCAAGCTAAGGCCACAAACCTCCTACTCCGAGGCTCAGTGCTGCTGGACAGTACCAGGTCACAGACTGACCTAGCGGAGTGTACGGGATATGATGATTAAATTCATATTTCACAGAACCGTGAAATATTTTCCAAACCACTGCATATTGTGCACCCACACATGTTTTTATACATACGTTTTTAATAAGCTTGTGTATAGCACCTTCTACCATTAGTGCGGCACTGGAGGGCTTTCCTATTGTGGACGCTCTCTTTATACAGTTCTGGGATTTTCTTATCAGTGGAATATGCTTGGCTGAGTATGGTTAGTAGAGATTTGTTAAATGTCTAGTTTAGTAATGATTCGTAAGTTAACCTGAAAGCGCGGGGGAGGGAACGGGTTAATAATATTTTTTTTAAACTTACCTCACACCGCCGGCCGCCTCCTGCGACGCTCCTGCTGGTCTCTTCCTGAGTCCCAGCAGCCCCTGGGACAGACTCCCATCCAATCCCCGTGCTGTAGAGCAGCGAGGGATTTGACCTGAGCGGGCAGGAAAGACGCACCGCTCAGGTCATGGAGTCTGTGGGTTTTCTCCAGCCCGGCTGCATTCAAACCTAAGTGCGCATGTGTGTTTTGGTCGGCCTGAAACAGCGGTCCAAGCACATATGCGTACTTAGGGGTTGCACAAGCTCTCCTCCCCCTCCCATGCCCCGCCCTTCCATGCACAAGCGGCTCAGAGCCGGCAAACTTTTTATTTTTCGTTCGCTGGCTCTGCACCAGGCTCGTTTGCTGCCTCTGCTCGACCATATGAACAGTAGGACAAGCCTTCCAGGTGAGAGCAGGGTAACTGTGCATATTAGGATGTACATGAGACATTCTGCAGCAAGGTTACCTCCCCACGATTTAAGTTTGCGTGTCTGTTTTACAGTGGAATCCGCTTCAAAATACAAGCTCTTTGGGGATGCCATGAACATTCATCATCACAGCTCAGTTTACCTGCCAGAACCTGCTCTCACTGCCAGTGCTCCAGGCCAGTCTGAATTCCAGAGTACATTCCTTCTCCCTCTTAACTTTTGCATGGAATCTATAGAGATCTTAAGTTGCCCTACTTTTGGGTTGAGTAGATCACGGAGGCATTTTTTTTTTTTTACCACTCGGATACCTTTAGTCCAGCATTTTAAAAGGAATTAGCAAACTTGCTGGTACTTGAAGGCACAGAAAAGCAAACATTAGAAAAGCCAACAGATCTCACTTTTCCTAAACATGCAATGGCAAAGCTAAAAGGTCTGACTTTTTTCTGGTAAGTGTTTGATGATGTTGAGCATTTTGCTCCCAGCTATCTTAGAAAGCAAGTGCCACAATGAAGCAATCTCTCAGACTAGAACAATTTGGAAACTGGTAGGAAACCCCTTTTCATAGCAGACTGCATAAGCACAGGTTAGTTGTACCCTTAGAGAAGAGAAGTTTTAAACCGAAATAGAGATAAAGTCTGTGTTGTAAGTGATGACATTAAAAATGTATAAACAGTAAAATATTGCTAGACTTATGACAATGGATTTTAGTTGCACCTGTAAGAATGTTTATTGCCGTGTGAAGAGCAAGTTCTAAATGAACTTGCAAGGGTGATCAGTGACCAGCCAGCCTTAGCCAGTCACAAAGACAAAGAGGGTGTGCTTCCAAACCAAACTAGAGTAATTAACCAGAAATTAAGCTGTCATCATGTCAGTAAAGCACATCAAACACACACGGACTTTGAATTACAAACTGTATGTCATGTTGCTTATGCAGTCCAACAAAAGAACTACTTGAGTGCTATCACAACAGGAACAGAAATGGGACAATGTAACTAACAGTCCACAAGATGCAATGGCCTCGATGGATACTCCTCAAAGAATGGAAAACCATGAAAATCCCATGAAATCTAATTGCAGAAATGGGCTAATTCAAAGCCCACTCTCTTACAAAGAGTTTGTAAAAATATCAGTAACAAATTCACTACAAAATTAAAGTTGCCTGTAACAAGGCGTAAATGCGGAGTTGGAAGAGAAACAAGTGGCCACTTAAGATAAATGGGTTACTTAAATATTGAATACTATTTTGGAAGGCTAGACACCTCTGGATAAAAGTCAGGGTATTCCAGTCTTGTAAATATAAAAAAACAAGTATATCAAATAGATAAAATAAAAAGTAGAAAACAAATAATAACCCAAAAATAAAAGTAACCAATAAATATTTCAAAAATCTAGTTTATTTTTATTTATAACCTAGGTGATGGGTAAAGGGGTTGTGACAATAGGCTGAACGAGAAAAGGCTGAAAAGTAGTGGTAGGTTGGCAAACTACACTAGGTAGGAAACACCAAAATTAAACAGTTAACAAGGAAAAGGGATAGGTTATGTCGAATACGACCATTATTAAATGTTTTGGGGCTCTTGTTTTTTATCTTTATATTTTGTGTCTCCTAATGATTAAACAACATTTGAGATTTTTGTGCTCAATATACTAAACTCTGTATTTTTAGCAGTTGACTTCTCTGAACCCGTTTTTACATAAACGTATTAGCATACTACAAAACCCCTCTGCGCTTAGGGAAAACACACATCCACTCTCAATACGGGAATCAAGGGTTAATTCCAGTGCGGCTGGTGGCGGTCTAAGGACAGTCCCAAATGTGTTATCTTTTGAGAGGTGGTCTTTACTGCAGTGCACAAGAACCAGAATAGGGATGACATAGTTCCTACCACAAGTCTTCCAAATAAACCTCTCAGCACCAACACCAAGATCCCCCCTCCTGTCGCGCATACCTTTATAAAACCTCTATATTGTCTGCATTGAATAATGCTTCAATCATACAGAAGGCTGAGGGTGTCAAATAAACAGCATGTGAATACCAACTGTGGCTCGGTCTTACACCAGACACAAGGTGATGATGGACGGACACTCACCACCAGTCACAGATCTGGGTTGAATCCATAATCGTTCTTTAGCTCACTTCACCGACTCAGTTCAGACCCAGCCATACACAAATCAGTCCAGCCCGAACAGACAAGCCAGGTCTTCCCTGGACCGGAAACAAGCATCCTGTTTCAGCGCTCCATCCATCATCTCCTTGTGTTTGCTTTGTTCACCTTAAGTTGGCAGGGTATGCCCAGACTCGGGTCCCTTGCTCACTTTGCCACTGGATTCAAGCTAGCCTGGCTGATTTGGGGTGTTACCCCAAAACCGGTCCCAGGATGCTCGTTTCCGGTCCACGGAAGACCTGGCTTGGAAGTTCAGACTGGACTGTTCCCATGAGGAACAGGGTCAAGACTGATTTGCATATGACTGGGTCGGCGAAGTGAGCTAAAGAACGATGATGGATTCAACCCAGATCTGTGACTGGGGGTGAGTGTCTGAAAGGTTTCAGCGCTCCGTCCATCATCTCCTTGTGTTTGCTTTGTTTGCCCTATGTTGGCAGGGTATGCCCAGATGTGGGTCCCTTGCTCACTGTGCCATTGGATTCAAGCTAGCCTGGCTGATGAAGGGTGTTACCCAGAAACCGGTCCCAGGATGCTTGTTTCCGGTTCAGGGAAGACCTAGCTTAGCAGTTCCTGAAGGATCCTCTATGCCTATAATCCTTCAAAGGTTGATAAGTGTGTGCTTTGCAGCAAGCACATTCTCCAAATGAGCTATCATACCACCACCACATTTTACAAGATTTTCCTGAGCTGCATGTTAAATACAGAATTGAGTGAAAACTGATTCAGGTGCAAATTTCACATGGACCTAGTATGTTCCAGGTGCAAACTGCTCAAGATATTACCTGAAAGAACTACACAGAGAAAACATGCCAGAAAGTAGAAACATTAACTGGCAAAGCTGAAAGGTCTAGCATTGTTTACATTGATGCTCGTTTTGTCATGAGTTTTGTAAAACTTTATTGTTGAGGGAGATGCTAGGCCTACGCAATACAAAATATATTATATATACACACATACACGATTTCAAAAAGCACACATTACTTAGTAGTCTCTGGCACTGAAGGGAACTACTTTGTATGCAGATGTCCTACCCGTGAAAGAACCAAATACTGACACTCACAGTGAAGGTAACCAATGGCTGATGTGGGCTAACCACCTGCCACATGCTGCGGTGGGCGTATGACAAAGGTGAATACCATAACAAAAGACCAACGGATGAAGCGGGGACCAAATCAGCCTTTGCTCGACCGTATGCGCAATAGGACAAGCCTTCCAAAAGAAAGCAAGGTAACTGTGCATATTAGGATGCACATGAGACATTCTACAGAAAGGTTGTCTACACAATTTAAGTTTGCATTTTTGTTTTACAGTGGAATTCCGTAAAAGTAAGTATACTAGATATATAATGTTAGTAAAAACTAAAGGTGCTGGCCAACGCCAGATCCAAAAGTGCACGTTTACCTGATGGCAAAGCTCCTCAAAAAATAGACCTTCACTATACAGGAATCTCCCTGTAGCAATGTTACTGACAGCAATTCCAGAATACATAAGAATAAGCTCCTTAGAGGAAAGACCCATCATTGCCTAACTCCTTCCCAAAGTAAAACATACCAGGATGAACTAAACAAATTGTGTACGAGTTGTAGAGATGTTATGCTGGATTTGCTGCATATCAATGTGGCACGAAGGTGCCCTCGGTCTTGTTGGAGACAGCAAGGAGGTTATGTGAGATGGACAGATAAATTATTTCGTTTAAATGCTTGCATTCCACAGTTCCAACTTGGTGTCACCGCATCAGTAACAAGACTAAACTATCACAGAGACCACGGAGTAGAATTTTGGTTACTAATTTGCACGTTAAGCCTCTTCAGAATGCCACATATTATAGCTCTCCATAGACAGTGAATGCACACAGTATGCCTATGTGCTCCCGAGGCTCCTCATGTTATCTGCAAAGGGTCCTAAGCAACTCAGGAGTCCCATAATGGCCTCAACGTTCTTCACAACATCTGTCGGTGAGCCCACAGCCCAGAGTTCCTCACAATGGGGCCTATTCACTCAGGGGCTTATTACGAGTCTGGCAGTCCACGGACCGCCAGACTCGAGGGGGCGGTCTTCCAACTGCCCTATTACGACAGAGATCCCTGGCGGTGACGCAGCAATCTTGAGGCCGCCATATGCTTGGCGGGGCTGCTGCGGCCTCCCCCAAGCATTTTAAGAGTTTCATCACCGCCAAACTTTTCGGTGAGGAAACAAAGGTGGTCCTACAGGGCGCCCTTGTGCCCATGGGGTGCATGAAGGGGGGGGCACATGTTGTGCCCCCGTGTGCATACACCCCAGTACCTGCATGACATTAACTGCTGCATGCCATGCCGGTACTGATTCGGGCGTTCCCATTGCGGTGGGTATTTCGTAGGCACCGCCGTGGGAACGCCAAAGAACCGTCCGCCAGACAGGAGAAAACTCCTAATCTGGCATGTGGTTCAAACACGGGTTTGGCGGTGCGGGAACAGGGCGCTCACGCACTGCCAAACTCATAATAAGGCCCAAAGGCATCTTGGAGTAGGCAAAGTACAACTCCTGTAGTACTCTTCTACATAATCTTACATGCCTTAGTGTGGCCTCAAAACATTTAAAATGGGATTATTCGTATATATTTAGTAGAAATGGTTAGAACAGTGTGGTCTTTTCACTTTTATTAATAGGGAGTCGGATGTTTCAGGCAGACTCTAAAGAGAATACAGAGAGCGAAAAAGGGTACCCCATTAGACCTACCTCCTGTACTCCTAAATACTTTTGTGACTCTGGCCCCAATGAGTCAATATACCACATACCTGCTTAGATAAGGAAAGGGTGTATAAAAAACCCAATAACCCCCTGAGAGCTTAGATATTGATCTGACTAAAGAGGATCGTTTTGAAAATTATTAAAAAACGAAATATAGATAGTATGTCCCAGAATGGTGACACTATAGAATTAAACTAGAGGCAAAAATGCCATGCAACTTATCGTATGAATTAATCAGAAAAGGAACAGGCATACACAACAACTGTTTTAACAAAATGATATATACTCTTTGTATTAAGAAATAATGCAAGATATAGGGTACATGAGAAACAACCCTGCATACATTAATCATACGCAAAAAGAATAAAGTCAAAAATATTTTTTCAACACCATAGATCAATGTATGTGAAGTCCACTCTATATGTGGAATGAGTCTATTATATGCATTAGATCATCTGAGGATCCAAAGATTTATGCATGAGAAGTGGAGCAGTCATCGACGTTTCGATCTCAATTGACAGTCGTATTTGAGACCATCCTCAGGACAATATATTTTATAGGAAGATTAAAGATGGCCCAAAGAGATTATGTTAAATTATGCTGTTCATTGTATACAACATTAGTTTTTGTGTTTAGGTTTTAAGAGTCTAAATGACTTAATCATGTAAATGCACTTGTTATTAGAGTCACAGTCTTAACTGGAGCAATCAGAAAGTGCTGCGCACTGTTGCCAAAATGTGCTGAACTCGCCGATTGCTTCCCATCGACTGACTCTGTGGAGTTTACATTATTTTTAACCAGTTCAGACAGTGACACTAACAACAAGTGCATGTACATGATTCAGTAAGCATCGACTTAGACACCCTTACAAGCAACCTTCAACAGAGAGGAAAAATAAAAAGTAACCCATCATTGTTATGGTCTCTGACTTATAGCCAAAAAATGGAAGCCTTTCTGAGGCAGATAGTGCTGCGACACATTCTGCGGGTTTCCTAGAAACAATGTAGTCTGACTGAGTCTGCAATTTTATCAGAAAGCACTGCTCAACTTCATATAAGTAAGGCTGGTGTGATTTATTTTCCAATGTGCATAGTTGAGGAATTACTCCATTAGATAGTTGTTAGACATGGGAGAAGAGTAACTATTCAGACTAAACTTAAGGGAAATTTCAGTTTGTAAAAGTTGATACAATGCAATTGGTGGAATGGTGATGCAGAGTTAGACAATGATATCAAGAACATGAGATTCAATGCGAGATACTCTCTCTCTCGCTCTACTGAAGGTTAGGTCTAACTTTCGATTGAAAAATTGCTTTTTGCTATGCCAATAACTTTAGTGACGTACGACAAATCTGCATGCAACTTTCTCCCAAAAACATATTTTACTGATTTGGGTTCAGCATGGCAATTTTTGTAAAGATCTGTCAAGTAAAGGCAAAAAAAAAAAAAAAAAAAGGGAGGGGGCAATCAAGATGTTGACATTTCCCATTTTAAGCCCTAGAGGAAGCAGTTGACGGAGCTACAGAAGAGACAGCTGAACTGAATTACATCAAACTTGGCATGAATTTAGAAGTTTACACAAGGAAGTTACTTTGCATGGCATAAATCTGTTAGTAATATTCAAAAAAGTTGCATTAGAATAATGTTTCTGTGGGCCTCATTTGGAGTCGGCCCGTCAATGAAACTTTGGAAGGTAGAGCCATCTACAACGTTAGTCCACAAATGCAGTATCATATGCACATACAAAATATATATATATAAAAAAATTGGATAAGGAAAACTTTTCTTTCATCGTTCACATCTGGTCTGTGAACCTAAAGCCAGGTTTGCAGACTCAAAGATTATTTCAACTTTTAAAAAAATGTTATGTCCGCCATTACAGGACACGGATGCTAAGTCCTTAAAGAGGGGCCCAATAATTATATCAATAAGTAACACCTAAAAGCACAACGTAATTAAATAGCATTATAAAGTTACTAAATAGTACTACTACCATAGTCATCTTCTTTCATAGTGTTATGGGTAAAGGACATGTAATCTCGTCCCTAAGGGTAATGGGGCATGTAATCTCGTCCCTAAGATTATTTACATCTGCAGTTGTCACATCAAAGGCGAAGCTATAAGCATTGTATTATATATGAGTATCGGTTTGCATGACTTTTCTCTTACATATGGATTGCAGTCCAAACCCAACCATCCCATGAATGTGCAGAGTAATTTTCTATCAATGTTCATTACAAAGAAAACCAACACTAGTTATGTGATCCTTAAACAAATTATCAGAAAGGGACGTCGCAACCGGTGATATTTTGTAGAAAGCGTATTGTCTGGGAGGGCAGAACACTGCTCCTCAAAAGAGCTCAGGGCTTTTGTAGGAAGGGTGGCCACCTCATGCTGAGGCACACAGTTTCCAATCACGTGCTGTAGAGTGACAATGTAATGTATTATTAGTGCTGTAATCATTATTTGCTTTCATTCGTCTAATTAAACAATAAGCCGTGATTTGTATGTGTAAAGTGCAAGACTAGAAAGGGCCCAAGAAGGCAGGGAGTGAGTTGACAACCATAATAATTGGTTGCTATCGGACAGATAGCAAGCGTAATACACTTCTCGAGAAGTCGGTCTTTAGCAGGAGTGGACCACTGGTTTCCTGTGTGAAGACCCGTCAAGATTCCCAGGTCCATGCGTGACATACTGCTCCAGTAAATGTTTTTTTTTCTTTAAATTCTGGGACCTAAGGTCTTGTTTATTTCATTAAATGTAATTAATTTAAATTCTGGGACTTAAGGTCTTGTTTATTTCATTATAAAACAGGACGGAACGCCCCAGAAATGAAAGGAAAAAAAACCTGGGCTGGAGCTGCACATCACGAATAGATATGGGAAACCTGGCAGCCATGTGTGAGGCTTAATATCTACTAAAAGGAAACATACTGCAGATCCTCTTTCGATCAGATGCGTAGTGCAAAATGGGCGTGGCCTTTAAGTTTTAGAGTTTGGCAGGAAATTAGGAGGTAGTCTTTCATATGTAATTATGTAACAAAAAGTGTGAGGCAGGCTTTTCTTTGGTAGTGAATGTCCCTTTAACGACGTCTATTCTCAGCAGAGTAGGGAACTAGAACTACGGGTGCCTTAATCATAAAGTTTTACGCACAGCAGTTAATGTCGGCTTAGTATCTGGCAGTGATTCTGGGGGTACAAACTCCTCTTTAAAGCATAGTTTGACCCAGTATTGGGGACGGGGTAATCTGTCTATGTAACTTTGTCACTGCACTCAACTGTGGCTCGGTGACCAGCAGGAAGTACACCTGGGCTCCCCGTGGCATCGTACCTGGCACAGCCTCGCCCACCCAGGCCGCACCCTTCCCTCCTCGCGCCCCTCACCTGAGACCCAATGCTCTCTGCGACTCCTCCCCGCTTCGCTTTTATTGATGTTCCCGAACACGGGCCTCGTCTCCCGCTAGAGACCTAAAATCCAATTTCCTCTGCTTTGCTAGTTTCCACTATTGCCTTGAAAAGTGAAGGAAGGGAGAGGCAATCGGAAAGCCAGATTACATTGATTGGCATGCAAAAGGACGGCCCTAGGAGGGCCTTGGCATCTGTACAGCCCCATGAATCATTTGATTGGCTAGAATAAAAACACCCGCCCAGAGAAAGATGACCCACCCATCCAGGAAGGAACCCAAGCTTCTCTGCCCCGGAAGAGACCGCACAGAATCGATGGTCCAGCCGCAGGGGGCCGCGCATATACTCTTGCTCGTTAGTATCGCCGATTTGTACCTCAGTCCCTCGTTGGGGTCCACCTGGCTTCAATGGGCGACCCCCTCTGTATGAACACAGCAGGACCGGGCAGCGACCTCTAAGCAGCCGAAGAAGGAACAAACGGGATTGTGACTTGGGTAGTGGGAATATCTCAATTTATTTATGCGTTTTTATATAGCGCGGACTTTACCCGAGGGTGTCAGAGCGCTTCACAACAGGAACAGCAGCATTACATAAGGAGGAGGATACAAATGAGCATAATACAAAGGCAAGCGTTACATTGCATGAGGAAAAAGTGACAATTGTGCAAAAACAACCAAACCAAATACAAAAAGAGGAATAAGTTCCAAAAGGAAAAAGTGACAGGTGTGCATGAAACATGGGGTACAAAATACAAATAGAGGTATAATACTGCAATTAGTGGCAGTCACTAATGACACACTGGGAAGGCACTTCTATAGGCTTGGAGTACAGAATTTCCTATAGTGGAAGAACTTCCTTTAGTTAGGTTAGGTAATTAGTTAGGTTGGTAATGGACAGCGCCCATGTTGCCATCAACAGCACAAAAAGGGAGGGGGTGGGGGGTTGGGTGGATTAGCTGCAGTGATAGCGGAAGTGTTGGAAAGAAAAACAACTCAGCATAGATTTGAAGGAATTTATTGTGGCAGCACAGCATCAGCACGCCTGCAGTCTTGGCAAGTACTCAAGTTGTGTCTCACTACATTCCAAACGGTTGCCAAGGCTACAGTTACAAAAGATTCAAGGGATAACAAGACTTAACATAACCATAAATACCCTACCCAACATATAAACAGGAACTACAATATATAAATAAGAATGTAACAGGAACTTTCAAGGACAAGGCCAGCAGCAGTGAAACTGCAGGGGAAAAGCCGCAGGCGAGCTGCACACCCCAAAGCATGCAAAGGGAATGAGGAAGACAGTCTCAGGCTGTCCCATGCAAGCTATCACTTGGCACCGTGTGCTACACTGGAATCAGTTTTCCTTAAGGGCAACATGGTGGAAACACAAGGAGCTCTTCTCTCGATGGTTATTTTGGGTGAGGTTTGTAGGGAAAAAGTCCAAAAGACGAGATCCCTCAGCATACAGCAAGGAATAATAGACTCTGAATGCGTGGTAGAAGATCCACCTTTTATTGTAGTAGAAGTGCACTCTTCAAGTGCCAGTTACCGAATGAATCCCACAGTTGGTTTACAGCCCTATATTCATCCCCAACATTTCTAATCAAAACATTCTCCCCACGAGAACAGAACCATAACAAGAACATTATAAAGCGACCATGAGCGCAACACGTCACGCTCGTGCTCACGAGGACACGCGAGGTGAACAAAGCTTGAGTGCACTCAACACACCTCCCTCCCCTTAAAAAAAAAAAAAACTGTGAAATAACAATAGAATGAATATTGAAATATATTCTAAAACATGACATAATCTTGGAATCTCGCAGGACGACGGCGAGAACGCATGCACCTTGGAGGACCACAAATATCCCTTGTGGAACACCTGCCTAAAACTTTGGTGCAGTCTTGTTCCGTAATGTCAAGAAACACATTGCTCCCATGATCATCATTGATGATCGTTCCTCCCTTAAACAAAGAAATTCTGTTTAGATTCCAAACACTTCCCCCATCCACTCTTACAGCATTTTTATAAACATCAATGACTCTTTTGGGAGAGGACTATATTGGATAACCTTTGCCAACCACATTTTTCCTTTTGATGCACACTAAAGATCCAATCTCAACAACCTGTTTGCTAACCGAACCTTGCTTCTTACTCATATCTTGTTTCATCTTTTCTTTATATTCTTCAACTCTGCACCGGACCTTTTCATAATCATCATCAGTAAAGTCACTTAACTTACTTTGCTTCTTCTTCAGCCACCAAGGAACAAGCTTGGTACTGGGCTTGCGTCTCCTCAATAATTCAAAAGGACTGACTAAAGTCACTGAATTGGGAGAAGTTCTGTATGCTAATAGCATGGACTGTAAAGCTTTTCTCCAATTTAAACCACCCTTCACTGATAACTGAATAGCCTCCTTTATGACACGGTTAAATCTTTCAACTTGACCGTTTGCTTCTGGTTGGAAAACTGCAATTTTCTTATGCGTAATTCCACATTTCTGAAAAAAAAACTCAATCTTATTACTAACAAACTGAGGGCCATTGTCAGTGCCGATTTCTTGGGGAATACCTTCCCTACAAAAAACTTCATCTAAAAATTCTATTACTTTTTCTGAGGTGACATCCTTTACCATCTTGACCTCAGGCCACTTAGAAAAATAATTAATTAAAACAATCCCAAAAGCTTCTTGTCCAGGCAAAACAGAAAACGGTCCAATAATATCTAGACCCAACTTACGCCAAGGAGCATCCGGAAATTCCACAGGATGGGGCTCAGGACGTAGAGCAACCGCTGACTTGTCACTGGAAGCGCATTCGGAACAATTCCTAACAAGATGTTCTACAGATAAATCAATGCCAGGCCACCAAAAGGATTCTCTGACACGTATCCTCGTACATGATATTCCCAAATGTCCTTCATGGGCTAAAACTACAATATTCTTCCTCAAATTGTAAGGGGGAACAAATTTGTCACCTCTTAGAACAATGCCATTTTCGACAGCTAATTCCTCCATAACTTTGAAATAACTCATTAATTCGCCTGACAACTTCTTTTCTTCAGGCCACCCTTGCGAAATATGGTGCATAACCTTTTTCAATTCCTCATAACCACAAATCCTCTTGAACAATAGTTTGTTCACCACAAACTAAATTAACATCATGCAAGGTAAAAGCTACTTCACAATCTTCATTCTCAATTGCCTCAGTGTCAGGTGTGGAGGGAGGAAACCTAAACATGCAATCAGCATGTACATTAGACTTACCTTGCACATATTCCAATTAGAACTGAAAACTCTGCAACCTAGACGATAATCTAGCCAATTTTGCAGACATAGTGCGACCACCGCCAGGTGCCATCATAAAAATGAGGGGCTTATGGTCAGTTTTAATAATGAATTTAGTGCCCCATAAAATTTTTCTAAAGTGTTCGTCACCCCATACACAAGCTAAGAGTTCCCTCTCTATTACAGAGTAATGTTTCTCTGAATCACGTAGCGCTCTTGATGCATAGGCTACAATCCATTCCTTTGCACCATCTCTTTGCATCAACACACCACCTAAACCAGAGCTGCTGGCATCCACCATAATAATACATTTTTTTCCACTTACAAACGGTTTTAGACTTGGTGCATTTACAACAAATCTTTTCAAAGTACTGAAAGCAGCAGACATTTCCTTTGTCCATTCAAACTTTGCATTTTTTTTTAAAAAGACACCTAAATGGGTCAACTTTGGATGCATAATTTGGAATGAATTTTGCAGGTGTGGTGCAGCGGCCAGGGCGACTGACTCCGGATCCTGGGGCTCACGGTTCGATCCCCGGCGCCGGCGGCAGATCAACCCAGCACCATGTGACTCTGGGCAATAGCTCGCCTAATCTTCCCGACGGCCCCCAGCGCCGGGACACCTCTCCGGAGGTAGCTGTGCGCTTTACAAATACTGGACATTTACATTTACATAGAATTCAGTGAGACCAAGAAAAGCTACAAGTTGTTCTTTGGATGTGGGAGTTTCAGCATTAGTAATATTCTCAACGTGGTTACGTTTGGGTTTGATACCAACACCACTGATAGTGTGTCCTAACTATTCCACCTGAGATGCTTTAAATCTGCACTTATCTGCACGAAGAGCGAGGCCTATGCTTGACAATGCAGAGAGTACATTATTTAAATTGTAATCATGCTCCTCAGCGTTTTTACCATACACAAGAATATCATCTTGAAAGGCTATTGCACCTGCTAGACCTTCAAGAGTTTCCTTCATTAACCTTTGGAAAACTGAAGCAGCACTGGCAAGGCCAAACGGCATGCGACAATACCTAAACAAACCCTCAGGAGTTATGAATGCAGTGAGTTTTTTTGATTCGTCATCCAAAACCACCTGATGATAGGCACTGGCCAGGTCAATACAGGAAAAGACTTGTGCACCAGCTAACGTAGAAACCATCTCATGTAGATTGGGAAGAGGGTGAGCATCTACCTAAATGGCATTGTTCAAACTGCGTAAGTCCACACATAATCTAAGTTCACCTGTGGGTTTAACCGAAATAACAATCGGAGAAACCCATGGAGATGATTCGATGGGTTCAATTATCTTTTTAGAGCATAAATCTTTTAAAATATCTTTGAGCTTGGATCTGTAGGATAGGGGAACATTTCTTAATCTGTGACGAATTGGAATAGCATTGTCACAGAGCTTAATGCAATGTTTAAATCCTTGGTACTCTCCCAATTTGTTGCTAAAAACATTTGGAAATTTGTTTTTTAAATTTGAAATAAACTTAGAATTGTCATTATCTGGGGTATTTGGAAGATCAATCACATAAACCGGTGGATTAGCTCTAGGGTCGAGTTTAATCCCCATTTGCTCTTGGTGTGGCCAACCCAAAAGTGATTGTCCAGATTTTGCTACATACAATTTTCCATATGTGTGGCGTCCTGAAAATTCTAAGTTGGCCCAAAAATATCCCACCAAATTAATTTTATGTCCAATATAACCACCGGGTGCTACATCAGGGGGAAACAATTTCTTGTTTGGCCATTTATCGTTTACAATATTTTGTGCGACAATAGTATACCATGCACATGAATCAACAAGAAGTTGTACTTCAACACCATCAACAGTAATAATGCAAGAGGGAATCTTGCTGACGCCTTCGCTCCACAAATATTAATGACCGTGTTGATGTCGTTTTCATGGTCATCATAAAAACCTTCACATTCATTGTAACCTTGGATCATATTTACTCTTTTGGGCATAGATCTACACACTTTATTGAAGTGTCCCTTTTTGCCACACTTAGAACAAATCTTGTCACTAGCGGGGCATAATTTTGAATTACCTTAATGCCCAGGACTCCCACATCTATAACATGACAATACATACTTTCTATTATCCACCCTAGTACCTTTATACCTCCCGTCAGGTTTTTGAAAATTCTCATTTTTTTGCAAATTAGTTTTCTTTCTTTTGTCAGCATCTTTAGAAATACTAAATACTTCACATTTTTCATTGCCTCTAATCTCCTTGACAAATTTTTCTGAATGCTCAATAGATTTTGCAATGTCAATTGCAGCATTCAGGGACATATCAGATGTGGTCCACAACCTTTCTTGGACTTTTTTGTTATTAGTTCTCATAAGAATCTGATCTCTAAGCACCTGTCCGTACGAAATATGCTCAAAATCACAAGTTACTGCGAGAGACCTAAGTGCTGAAACAAAATCTTTGATAGTCTCCTCAGGTTGTTGTTTCCTAGAATAAAAAAGGAATCTTTCCATAACCACATTTTTCTTTTTTCCATATCTTAAATTGAGTTGCATAGATGCACACTGATATACATTGACATTGCCAGGATTAATAACAACAGGTAGGTTTTTGAATTCTTTTAGACCAATACCACCTAAACAATGTTTTAACAAGGCTAATTTTCGTTCTGGCTCACTGTAGCGGGCTGGTAGTAAGGGGCCAGAGACGAGGTAGGGGTATGGAAGGCTTTATTGGGTTTAGTACACGTCTCTTTGATACTGCTAGTTTCTTGTAGGGCGCCGGGGATGTTGGCGGTTTGGTCTTGGAGTCTCGATCCCTCGATGAGACCCAGTTTTTCCTCATCCGGTCCGGGGTACACCCACGCGGTCGTCAGCTCGGGTGAGGCAGGTACTCAAGGCGATGAGGTGCAGGGAGGAAATAGATACCAGGTATCAGTATGAGGGTTATGGCACAGAGTGAATGGGAGGGGTAGTGAGGGAGCACACGGTGAGTATTCACAGCAACCCTAAGTGAAGGTGAGGTGCTCAGGATGGGTACATCGGGGATAGGGGACACTCTAAACATTCGAGTCGGGTCCCTCCCTTCCTCCTCTCCAACCCGCAAAACGCTCGCGTACCTGTTTAAGCCACGCTCCTCCTGGAACGTGGCTGGGCGAACCACGGGGACGTTGGCCTCCTGGCTTGCTGGCGTCTCTCCACCGTTCCGTCGCCTCTCCTCTGCTCGCTTCCGTCTGTGACTCCTCTTCCTCGCTCCTCTCCGGTCCTTCTCTCTCGTCTCCTCCGGTGTTGACACACACCGGCTTCCGTGTTCCTCGGGTTCTTGTGGGCCGGGTTCCGTCGACGTCATCCATCGGGGCGGGGCCTCCCACGATGTCCTCCCAATTAAAGGAGCCGCGACCAGATTCCTCATCACCCTCGCACTCCCGTATGTCCGGACAGCTCCAGTCGTCCTGCTGCGGTAAGAGAGGAGGGGAAACGGTGGGTGACACACCCCACCAGTCCATAGTCGACTTCACACCCCCCTGGGTCGGACCAGCCTCGTGACACACCACCCCACCTGGAATCTCCCGATCGGGGAGAGGATACCGGGATAGGAAATCGGCACTCCCATTGTCCGTGCCCTTACGGTGCTTCACTGTAAAGGAGAAGGGTTGAAGAGACAAGAACCAACCCAGAACCCTGGGGTTTAGTGCGATGTTCCGACTCATCCACTGGAGGGGCGCATGGTCAGTGTAAAGGGTGAAAGGGCGGCCCTCTAGGTAATACCTCAACTTGTCGATAGCCCATTTGATGGCTAGGCATTCCTTCTCTATTGTGGGGTACTTGAGTTCTCGTGGGAAGAGTTTGCGACTGATGTACAATATGGGGTGGTCTATTCCCTCGGGTGACAACTGGGACAGGACCGCCCCTATACCATAGTCGGAGGCATCAGTATGCAGGAGAAAGGGTCGCGAGAAATCAGGAGAGGATAACACGGGGCTGGTGGTTATGGCACGTTTCAGGGAATTGAATGCAGTCCACATTTGGGGCGTGGGGTGTAACAGTCTCAGGGTTTTCACTTCTTGCCGGAGGGTATCAGTTAGAGGGGCGGCTACCTCTGAGAACAGGGGGATGAAACGGCGATAATAACCGATCAACCCCAAAAACGCTCTCATTTCTCTTTTAGTGCTGGGAAAAGGGGTCTCGGCTATGGCTCTGACTTTCTCTATCTGTGGCTCGATCATACCGTGTCCCAGTACGTAGCCCAAATATTTGACTTTTTGGTATCCAACACGGGACTTCCTTGAGTTGATGTGCAATCCCGCTCGTCTTAATGCCTGAAGGACTTGTTGTAGGTGTTCCATATGGGTCTCCCATGTTGGGCTGAAAATCACGATGTCGTCTAGGTATGCGGAGGTGAAGGACTGAAGGTTCCGAAGTACTAGATTCATAAGACGTTGGAAAGTTGCAGGTGCCCCATGGAGGCCGAAGGGGAGTACCGTGAATTCGTACAGTCCTTCGGAGGTGGAGAACGCGGTTTTCTTCCGATCTTCCTCTCGTAGGGGAACCTGCCAGTAGCCTTTGGTGAGGTCCAAGGTCGTAATGAATTTGGCTTCCCCCAACTTTTCGATGAGTTCATCGATGCGCGGGATGGGGTAGGCATCAAAAGAGGAGATGGCATTGAGCGCTCTGAAGTCCATGCAGAATCTCGTACTGCCGTCAGGTTTGGGCACCATAACTATCGGAGAAGACCATTCGCTCTTTGATGGTCTTACGACTCCCAGCTCAAGCATGTCCTGGACTTCTTTCTGAACGGCGTCCCTCCTGGCTGCGGGTATCCGGTTCGGTCGTTGTTTTATGGTTTTTCCGGGTACCGTCTCTATGCAATGTTCTGCTAAGGTCGTCCTGCCGGGTTTATCCGAAAAAAGGGACGAAAAGGGAGACGTCTTCAGCAGAGTGGCTTTTTCTTGCTCCCTCAGGTTCTCGTTGACCACCAAATGCTCCAAGGTATCCGTGGACGTGGCATGGGTGGGTAACACCAGGTGGGCTGTGGTTGGAGGATCACCTAACCACTTCTTTAAGAGGTTGATATGATAAGTTTGGTTTCTTCTGGGCGTTATCTGTATACGATAACTGGTCCGTCCAATAGTACCCACTACTTTGTAGGGCCCCATCCACTCGGCTTGGAATTTTTTTGTGGAAGAGGGCAACAACACCAACACCCAATCATTGACCTCTAGTTTTCTCCATTTCTTCCCTCTGTCATAACATGTTTTCTGTCTCTCTTGGTTCTTTTCCAGGTTGGAATATGCCAGATTTCTCAATTTCCCTATCTTGGACCTCAAGGCCTGTGTGTAATCCAGCATACCCCTGGCCTCTTCCGCCTCTTCCTTCTCCCACGCTTCTTTGGTCATTTCTAACAAACTCCTGGGTTGCCGGCCATATAACATTTCAAACGACGAACAACCCAGGCTGCTTTGGGTTTTGCCTCGAATGACGTATAACGCTAGGGGTAACAATTGATCCCATTCTTGTCCGTTCACAGCGAGCATCTTCTTCAGGGTGGATTTCAGTGTTCCGTTATACCTCTCGACGAGGCCATCGGTTTGAGGGTGGTATACAGAGGTCCTGATGTGTCGTAGGTCCAATATCTGGCAAACCTCTTTCATCAGCCTCGATATGAATGGCGTACCCTGATCGGTTAGGATCTCCTTCGGAAATCCTACTCTCGAGAATAATTCTAGGATCTTCTCGGATATGAGGCGTGAAGTCGGGGCCTTGAGGGGGAATGCTTCGGGGTATCGTGTGGCATAGTCCACTATTACCAGAGCATACTGGTTTCCTTTTTTTGTTTTGGGGAGGGGTCCAATCAGATCCATCCCCACCCTCTCAAAGGGGGTCCCTATTATGGGAAGGGGTTCTAGAGGGACAGGAGGAGGGCGGTGGGTGTTTCTTTTCTGACATATCTCACATGTCTGACAGTGGGATTTTATGTCTCGGTAAATCCCAGGCCAATAGAAGTGTCTCAGAACATTCTGTGTCGTTTTCTCGCTCCCTATGTGACCTGCTAACAAATGTGAGTGAGAGAAGAACATGATCTGCTCCCTAAAGGAAAGAGGGACCAGTAGCTGGTGGGGTTCCCCTCCGGAACTCTGGCGATATAACAGGCTATCCTTAATAAGGAACCGGGGAAAAGGGGCTGAGGAACTATCCTGGGTCCTGTGTGCCTGTTCCCATGCATTAAACAAGGAGGCGTCATTGGCTTGGGCGAACCTGAAACTTTTGTCTAGTAACCAGGGCTCGGTCATTATCAACGCAGGAACAGGGACATCCACTGTCATACCCCCCCTCCCTTGTTGGGCCTGCTTCTGTACAGTCAGTAGAAAAAGATCTAGAAACTCAGGGTTGTCCGTGCCTATGATGAGTTCCTCAGGTAGATCCTCTAGTATCCCTACTCGGATAACATATGTTCTACCGTTGGGGGGTGAAAGGGGTACTACCGCCACCGGGTATTGTTTGACGTCCCCGTGGACACACCTGATGTGTACTGAGGTATTTGGGATCACCTGATCGGGCCGTACATAACCCTTCTGCATCATGGACTGCCTACACCCGGAATCTAATAGGGCCTTTAACGTCTTCCCGTTCACCCTTACACTTACGTAGAAAGCGCTCCCCATCTCAGCGGTAAAGAGAACGGACTTGGGGATGTACCCCACCTCCATGGGTTCTTCCGTTGCTCTTCGTCGGGGGCACATTCGGGCGATATGTCCCCAGTCCCCGCACTCGAAGCATTGGGGTCCCTTGAAAGAAGGTATCTCGGTTTTGACAGGACGGGGTTTCGTAGGTTCGGGAACACCACAGGCTCTTCTCTCGTATGTCATGGCCGGACGTCGGATGGGTTTCTCGGGTTCCCACCCATAGGATTTGGGCTGGGCTCTGGAATAGGTAGTGGCCATGTCAATGGCTTGTTCGGTGGTCAATTGAGTGTGTTGTCGTAGCCACCTTTGTGTGTTCATAGGGAGTGCGTCCAGGTACTGTTCAAGGTATATTTTATCCATGATCTGTTCCTTGGTGCTTGTGGCCGGGGTGAGCCACTTATCGGCCGCCATTTTTAATCTAAAGAATAGTGTCTTGGGGTTGTCACCTGGGGTACCTCTTTCCTTCCTAAAGCGCACCCGGTACGCTTCTGCGTCGAGCCCCAAGTGATCTAGGATCAAGGATTTAATATCTGCATATGGAGTATGTCCAGTGGCGTTTGCCACCTGATATGCGGCTTGAGCCTCCCCAGTCAGAAGAGGCGCCAGAAAGAATGGCCACTTCTCGACCGGCCATCCACAGGCCCTTGCCGCACGTTCGAAATTAAGTAGGAAGGCGTCAGGGTCCTCCCCTGACACGTATTTCTGCAAGGAGACCCCCGAGGGACTGGGGTTTACAGGACGGGGTTCACGTAGGTCAGGGATGGGTTGCTCTGACGCCATCTTTTGTAGCCCCTCGAGCTGCGCGGTTATCGAGTTCTTGAAGACGTCCCTGTCCGCCTGGGCCGACGCCATCTGCCGCTCCACGGCCCATTCCAGCTTCTCCTGCCCCTTCACCAGGTGTTGGATAAGGGCATCCATCGCGGGGGTACCGATGGGAGGGTCTATGCCCGCATTCTCCACCACTTGTAGCGGGCTGGTAGTAAGGGGCCAGAGACGAGGTAGGGGTATGGAAGGCTTTATTGGGTTTAGTACACGTCTCTTTGATACTGCTAGTTTCTTGTAGGGCGCCGGGGATGTTGGCGGTTTGGTCTTGGAGTCTCGATCCCTCGATGAGACCCAGTTTTTCCTCATCCGGTCCGGGGTACACCCACGCGGTCGTCAGCTCGGGTGAGGCAGGTACTCAAGGCGATGAGGTGCAGGGAGGAAATAGATACCAGGTATCAGTATGAGGGTTATGGCACAGAGTGAATGGGAGGGGTAGTGAGGGAGCACACGGTGAGTATTCACAGCAACCCTAAGTGAAGGTGAGGTGCTCAGGATGGGTACATCGGGGATAGGGGACACTCTAAACATTCGAGTCGGGTCCCTCCCTTCCTTCTCTCCAACCCGCAAAACGCTCGCGTACCTGTTTAAGCCACGCTCCTCCTGGAACGTGGCTGGGCGAACCACGGGGACGTTGGCCTCCTGGCTTGCTGGCGTCTCTCCACCGCTCCGTCGCCTCTCCTCTGCTCGCTTCCGTCTGTGACTCCTCTTCCTCGCTCCTCTCCGGTCCTTCTCTCTCGTCTCCTCCGGTGTTGACACACACCGGCTTCCGTGTTCCTCGGGTTCTTGTGGGCCGGGTTCCGTCGACGTCATCCATCGGGGCGGGGCCTCCCACGATGTCCTCCCAATTAAAGGAGCCGCGACCAGATTCCTCATCACCCTCGCACTCCCGTATGTCCGGACAGCTCCAGTCGTCCTGCTGCGGTAAGAGAGGAGGGGAAACGGTGGGTGACACACCCCACCGGTCCATAGTCGACTTCACACCCCCCTGGGTCGGACCCGCCTCGTGACACTCACATTCTTCTCCTTCTAAAACTTCAACATAAGCTAGAAACACTGGTTCCCATATCTCCCAATCCATCGATGGTTCACCAGGAGAGGACAGAAATGAAGGAGGAGGAACAATACCAGCCATAATGTCATGCAATAATGTTACAAGTAGAAAATAAATAAGGTTAGCTTGAACTGTAAATTGTGTGCATATCACAGATGTATGCAGAAATCACCATGAGGTAAAGAAATATTGCATCAAAATGGCCGCGGGAAACAGTGCAGAAACCAAAAGTCAGTATGCCTTGTTTTCTTGCTTGTTATCCTTGTTTTCTGTTTAAAATGGGACAAAATGGTCGCAGGAAGTAATCAGTCTAAAATTTTAAGGCAGGTACACCTTGTTTTGTTGTTTGGTCGGTGACAGGAAATGTCAGGCAAATCAGGAAAACAGAAATTAAACATGCGCACGCATTGTCTGTCACAAACCTGCGCACGTGGAAAGCTCTCTGTATACACTCACGGTCTGAAGATAAGCTTGCGGACGTGAAAAAAACTCTCCGTATATACTCCCGGTTTGTAGCTAAAGGACTCACGGTTTTAGTGTCCCACACTACGATGTCGTTACCATGGAAACATCCTGAAAGCGTAACGTTGACATGCGCAGGTTACGGCGTTACCTTGGATACCGCAATGCCTGCACACGTGACAATGATTCCTTGAATATTCTTTAGGACGTCACCACATTCGGAGTGACGAAGAAGGCAACACTGTAGATCGGCAGTTGGAGGAGACGCACGCAGGGTGCTCGAGCCTCACAGAAGTAAAAGGTAAGAAAATTCCTCAGGACAACAATCAGAAATTCTCAGGACTGCAATTCTTAAGTACGCCTCGGTGTCCTCAATTTCCTAGTCAGGAAAACAGATCCCCAAGATTCGTACAATCCACAAACTGTACGCACTCCAGTAAAACAAGTAGCATCCAAGTCGTTCAAAAGAGAAAATAAAAAAATAATAATACGTAAAACAGCGCAGCTTCGTGCCTTCTCGTCGCTAGTGTAGGGCAAAAGTCCAAAAGACGAGATCCCTCAGTATACATCAAGGAATAATAGTCTCTGGATGCGTAGTAGAAGATCCACCTTTTATTGTAGTAGAAGTGCACTCTTCAAGTGCCAGTTACCGAATGAATCCCACAGTTGGTTTACAACCCTATATTCATCCCCAACATTTCTAATCAAAACATTCTCCCCACGAGAACAGAACCATAACAAGAACATTATAAAGCGACCATGAGCGCAACACGCCATGTCAAGCTCATGCTCACGAGGACACGCGAGATGAACAAAGCTTGCTTGCACTCAACAAGGTTAATCTGCAGCAAAAGGTCTTTCGTCTTTGCAAAAATTAAGGTTTTTCGCATCTCGCAGGGTCTCAGGATAGACAGTCCACCTCTTTATTATTTAGGTCTCAGAAATAGCAGGTTTTCCCCAGTAGTCCTGGTGCTTATTTCCTGCTCATTTAGGAGAGTCAGCCAAGCTTCCTGCCTCTGGCTGTGTCCTTGCCACTCCCCTAATGCACAGCGCTCTTTAAGTAAGACTCGGTTCGCCTACTTTGTCCACTTCACAAGAGATGAAGCAGTCTTTTTCAACAGATCTGATAAGGAGGCAGAGATGCATGAGAAGTTGAGTATTCTTTTTTGTTGTTGTTGTAGTTTTCAGCCAAGATAAAGAACCCACAGACTTCCTTTCTTGATGGGTATTTACATTTTCTTAAGGGCTTTCTCCTTTGAAATCTGATAAATTAATCGCCTACATTACAATTGAGGTAATAAACGTTCTTCAAAGGCTGGGTGCAGTCATTGGATTTTCCATGGGATTGCTTGCTTGAAGAGTGCTTAGGACATTTTCAAAATGTTTCACATGTGTTTACCAGGCTCATCTGAACATGATCATGTAAACTTTTAATATACTGCGGAATATTGCTGGTGTTTCCTGATGAGGTTGTCCATGAGCATCTTAAAGGTAGCTGATGCACCATCTATTCTAGCCAAAATGGAATGAGAGCGATCTGAGACAGTCCTTTCTGGATGGCAAAAGCAGTTTTATTTACATTCTGGGTCTTACAGCAATCTGGCTGAAATCTTTGATTATCTTGTTCCCAATCTTTCAGTCATATCCTCATTTGTGCATTGGGTATGAATCAAGGCAGATATCTGATGTCTTAAGAAATCAACGCAAAACCTAATTGATCCATCCAGTTTTGATACCACCTCTCTGAATAACCACCAGTCACTTTTAGAGGGATAGTTACTCATGCACTTGTCTTCTAGATGAACTACAGCTATTAAAGCTTGCGAATTCCTTAAGAGCTTTATGTACCATTACATGGTCTTTGTTCTGTATCGCATACTTATGTGAGGTTAAATATTCAGGATGTGCGGTGAAAGCAAAAACATGTTTTTTAATTTTTTTAATTTAATTTTATTAATTTGATCTGATCTTTTTGTGCCTCTGGTTAGTGTGGCTGTCACCCAGGGCTTAAACTTCCTTCTGATAAATCATTGCGTTCCATTGGTTGTCTTGATACAAGGCCAATTACTTTTTCTGTGATTGGCTCAAAAACACTAAGTACAGGTGCACCAGCATCAAAACTATTTTAGTATTATTTTCAGCAGTCCATAAAACCTATGAAAGTAATTGTATAAGGCTACGGGACTAATCAGAAGAAAACAGTTCAGTTCTCCCACAATGACAGAAGTGCAAGTACCACCATAACAAAAAATCAGGTCTGCTACCCACCCCCAGTGGGGCCAGCATTTAGGTAATCGCCTTTGTAGGCCAGAGGTGGTATGGGTGAAACCACACATTTTCTTCACTATATAGTGGCTTGTTCTTTTTGCTATGTTGTTGCAAATCCTCTTCACGTAGTATGTAGTCACCATCTCTGCTCTTTCTTTTAGAGGAGCACATTTTTTTTTTTACAACGAAGAGTGTGGACCCTGCATTGGCGACCCTGGGATTTCACTGCGGTGTTTGTGGTGAGCAATACCAGATACAGTGCTTTTCACTGGGATTTTAGAGTTATCTTTTGTTTGTGAAATTTTAGGAAATGCACTTTCCATGCTGTAGTTAGTGACATAGATCAATGGACTCCTTTGGCAGGACATGCAGTACCTACGACTAGAAACCTTTAACACATTTAATTAGAGCTTAGCAGTGATTCAACACATCATCAATCCAATATGTTTTCAGTTGAGAGGGAAGCACTGTTGGAGTGGTCGGAAGTCTAACTGTAACTGGGCTCCCGCTATGGAGCTCACATGGTTTTAGCCCAGTCTTTCTGTTCCAAGTTGATGGTACACTCATTAAGGCTAAGGGTAAGAGCAATTAAGGCCTGTTGAAGGCTAGTTTCTGCACAAATATTAGCAATTTTGTTTTTTTAACAACCCGCTGTGTGTCTCCACCACTTCTGCGTCTTGCAGGTTGTAAGGAGAGTGAAGGTTTTGCTCAATCCGCAGGCTTTACAAATCTCTCAATTTCTGACTCTGGAAGTAGTGTCCCCTATGTCTGTTGATAATGAGGACAATGCCAAACCACAGAATAAAGCCTTGCAGCAGCATATTTGCCACTGTTTTGGCATCTCCCCTAGAACATGGATAGGCCTTAATGTACCCAGGAAACATACAGAATATTATAAGTTATCCGCAATGATCACCCCTCCCCTCCCGTTATCACATTCATCATTACATGAAGTACATAAGCACAGTAAAGGATTTGGTCTCTCGGAGCTACCAGACTGCCTTGCTGGGACTGCCATAGATTACATGCAATTTACATACTACTTTTCACCGTTGTGCTATTTCCCCTTCTGACTCAAAAGAGAGAGCATTTGCGTGGTCTAAAGGGGGTGAAAGTGCTGCAACATCAATTCCTGCATTTCCAGATGTAAGTTCATCATGAGCTCTTGGCTGCACATTTAAGTCATTTCAGTAGGCACGTTGTTAGAAATGGGATTTCTGGTCGGCTAGGGCAGGCGCCTAAGCCAGGCAGATACCACCACTCTAGTCAGGGCAAGGGAGTTACACGCTGAAGAAAACCCCTGCTCAACCCCTTGGTAGCTTGGCACGAGCAGTCAGGCTTATCCCAGAGGCAACACACACACACACAGCAGCGACACACTAGGCACACCACAAAAGAAACTCCACACAAGGTTATATTAAAAATAGCCTTTGTATTACTCATAAAACACATTAGAACGCGATCACATATATACACTGTGCCACCTGGCACTAGGTATGACTTTACAGGGGATTATATACATTACAGGGCCAATCGAGCCACTGTCATCACCATCGTAGCATACATAAGTAGAAAAACACAACCAGTAACTACTGGTGACCTTACAGGTAGCATAAACGCATTATGCATCACATCTTAGGCATCATCCTAAATTATCAGTGCACCACAGTACACTCCTGAGGTGCACACCTCACCTTAGGGCCTTACGCCCTACCAGAACACAAGGTGACTTCCAGACCAACTGGCCTTCCTCGGGGGCCCGTCTGGGACTGTCCCGTAATGCCCTCTGTCCAAAAGTCAGGGCTCTGATCACGTGGCTTTGTCTGAGCCATCAGGCTGCCGATGCAGCAGGGTACTGGCCCCAATGGGCCGGTACACAAATGGGGGCAAGGATGCAACTCACCTGTGTCTCTTAGTGACACCAAACAAAATGCCCCCCACGTTGCAGCTGCCCGCGATCTGGCTGTGCAACTGTACAAAATCGCTCCCGGCACCAACAGTGCTTTGTGAGCCCCACTTACTGGGGCTCCTCTGCTGCAACTGACAACCAAGCAGGCACCCACAGTGTGGTTTGGGGGCCCCCTCACCGGGGCTCCTCTCGGAGGGAAATCGGCACCCGCATGCACCAACAGTGCTCCCCTCCAGGCCCCACTCACCGGGGCTTCTCTTGTTGGCCAATGTGAGCAGCAGGACAGATGCGGTCACCTGGGGAGCCCGCGAGGCCCCGGTCCTCTTCTCCTGGGGCCCCGTGAGCCCGCGAGACTCCGTCTCCAAATGCAGGCACGCAGGGCTCTCCTCCTCAGCACAGAGAGACCCGCCCACCGTCAGGCACCCACACGCCTGACTTCCTGCTTTTCTCCTCTGCCGGCAACCGGGCCGGACTTCCGCAGGGAGCCTACGAGGCTCTGTCTCCTCCTGTGGCCACACGGGTGTCCCTCAGTACGGAGCGGAGTCTCTGTCGATCCCCTCTCCTTTCCTGGCAACCCGCGGGGCTCCCACTGGCACGCGGGGCCCCGCCCTCCTCCAGGCACAATCTTGCCTGACTTCCGGTGGCCACGTCCGCCCTGATTGGTCTGCCGTGCGTGGCGTGGCCCCGTCCACAACCAGGCAGCCCGCCTGGCTTCCTGGACGCCGCGGTTCAATTACCGCAGTGCACAGCCCCCTCACATGCCCGCAGTAGTAGGGGACCTGGCCACAGCGGCATCCAGCCAGTCTCACCTCTGGAGACACCAGTAGGGAGCAGGCAGCACTTCTCTCCCAGAAGTGCACAGGCAGGCCAGCACAACGGGTTTCCCTGGACAGAATATCAGCTCCTTCAGCTGCCAAGCAGGGCAGCAGGTCAGTCCCCCAGGTGGCGGTTCCTCCTGGCAGTCCGGCAGCCTGCCGCCTTCAAGTAAGCACCAAGCAGTTCACTTTGCATGGGGTCACAGCCCCAATACTTATACCACATGTCTCCTTTGTTCTGCCCTGGCACAGGGCTTGGGACCCAGTTCAAACCAGTTATGGGGGGCACTTAACAAGTGCACAACAGTCCCCATTGACAGTGTAGGTCCTGGCCCCAGACACACCACAGGGGGACGGAGCCAGAATTGTACAAGGCAGGCACAGACCTATTCAGGGTCAGGGGCTACTCCTCCCACTACTCCAAATGCAGTTCAGGCCCATTCAGCCTAGCGCTGACTCGTTTAGGTGCACTTTGGCTAACAAATTGCTTTATTCGTAGTTGCTGGTAGCTTTATTCTTTTCGTAATGCTTCTTACGGTTGGGTTCTGCCTATTGTGGATTGGAAGGCATTGTGCCATCCTTCCACTGCGTTGTTTTGGCTTCCTGTGGTAAGGTGCTGTCAAAGACATTCAACCATGGTATTTGGAAACTGGTTTGGCGTCTGTGCCCGGGGAGATGCAGTCTGCCAGCCCAAGTGCCTTCGAAATAATCCATTAGGGAGCTTAGTTTGTCTTCATTTTGTTGGTAGAAACAACTTACTATTAGTAAATTGTAGTGGTTAACTACCTCTGTGACAGAGACATAGGCTAGTACTATAATTTTTATTTCAAAGGCAAATTGTCTGTTTGTACCATATTCTACGCTTAGTGCAGATTGTTGGAGGTGTCTCCATATGCTTTAATTGAAATTATATTAAATTTTTTTAAATGGTCTGAATCATGACTTGTTCAAAGTCTACGATTATTTTTTGTGGGTAGTAGTTATTTGTTTTATGTTTAATGTGGTTTAAGAGGCAGTAGTAAGTGCTGTGTTGTTTATTTGGTAGTAGGGCATATATAAAAGGGGTATTTGTCTTTTTATATTCACCATATATGGTGTATATCTGGTGAATGGTTTGGGACACTTTTTGAAGGTCCCATCCATCCTCCAGGGTTGAGATTGGCATAGTTTTAGTAAGTTATTTGTTGTAGAGAATATTAGGATTTATTGTTTAGGTTGTCATATAAAAAGAAAGGTTCCTCATTATGTGCCATTGTTAAATATTCAGGGTTTCTATGTCTTGGTATCTTCTAGGGGCAAGAGGAGTATCGCTGGTGGCTTTTTTAGTTCATGCAATTAAAAGTTTTAAAGTGGGTTAAGGTGGTATTTGGCCTGTGATGTGTTCGGGAACTTTTGGCAGTATGTCTTTTAGGATTTTGGTTGTGGGTTCCTGGGAGTTAGTGCTTGCCTCTCTTATATCTTGCAATACCTCCCTTACTTCTATGTCTATCACATTTGGGGAGCGGTTTTGTTCTCTTATGTTAAATACAACATCATCTTTTATTGTTACCCTCCCACAGTATGTATTAGAATAATATTTGGTACATCTCCAATTCACATTTTCTGTTGATGCATGTCGTGCTTTTAATTTGACACAATAGGACACACCTAAACCCTGCACTCCCGAGAGGAGGCAAATGCACTGCTGCACCTTTAAATAACACACGTAAAACAGCACTCCCAAAAGACGAGGCGATAAAACAAGACCCAGCACTCTCTTAAGGTGAGGCAAGAAAACAAATTCAGGTGCATTTAAAGTGACACACACATATTTATTAATTCAATATTTTGAAAAGGAAGGCAGAATATATCGGTGAATGCAGACTTCCAAATATCAAGTAAATTAGGCACAAAACCAGAATACCATGTAGCATATATACATGGAGCAGAGAAACTTAGAAATTATATACACAAAGTAAGTAACACCTCACCGATCGTTCACTCGACATCCTTGCCAACTCAAGCTGGAGGAGCCCGTTGACAGCCATGCAGGACTCGCGATCGGGACCCAAATCCCAGATTCTCTTGTGACGACACGTCTGCCCCACAAGTGAGCTCCCCATCTGCCTGCCAAGATCCTCCGCCTTTAATATCTTTTACTCAACGTGAGGCGAAGGTTCTAGAAACCTAGCCCCCTTTCTTTTGTTACGAAAAACCGAGCTGACGGTACTGGTCTGTGTCAAGGTCAAGACAGAAGCTGGCCAGGCCCCTGTATTTTGACTCTGAGACGGAGCTGTACATTCCAATCATTTCTCTGGCAGCAACAATCTCTGTCCTGAAAGGTACCAAGCACGCATCCCACATGACATGTTCCAGTTCACTCTGATCGGTGAGGAGCAGAAACAAGTGAAGAGCAAAAACATCCCCTCCCCACTTTGCAGCTACGTGCGAGCACAGAAAATGGAGTCTGTTACACAAGATGGAGTCAGCACAGAAAATGGAGTCAGTTATGCAAAATGGAGTCAATGGTCAATATATCATTCTTAATAGCATTACACTCCACCTGTTGACCATTGGCTCTCATAACATACTGGTCTGAAATCAACAGCTTTAGGTCGAAGCATAGATAAGAGATTAGGCACACACTGGATACAACAACATAATGATATCAAGATACATATTGCTAATATTATCCCGCCTAAAACAGAGCGAAGTTTACCAAAATCCGGCAACCACCCAAACAACCAATCCCACCATCCTTTTTCTACATCCTACTTGACATCTTTAGCTAACTTGTGTAAAGCTTCGATGTGGGACTGAATTGATTTAGAATGATCTGAAAGATTGAAGCAACGCATTCCCTCAAAATCTGAACATCTGTGATCATGTTTTAAGAGTAAATAATGAATCGCAGCTCTGTTTTGTAAGATAGCTTTTCTTGCCCCCCGCACATCTAATAATAATTCTGCTAAAGCAATCGATGTATGAATAATATTTTTCACCATCAAACATGCTAATTCACTAACAGTCCTAGAATTATAATTGGTTAAGCCTGGAATTACTACTATTGAAGCAGCTAAACTGATATATTCAGACTTAGATAATAAATGAACTTCAGAATCACAATGTTCACTGAGTTGAACAGCTTCTTTCATATTCCGGACATGCGATGTTGGATTTAATGGGAACATCATGAGGCCTAATCTAGTAAAGGCACATGGTCCACCTGTGAGATTTGCTTGAATGTACGTGTATGTAACATTACCACAAGAAAATAACCACCCTACAAGCAATTTAACGTGTTTGATATGACTGGCAGCAGATACTACATCTTTACCTGACATATTGTTATGCATATTTTTACATGTACTCTCATTTCGTTTTTTGCATAAAATTTGTTTTTCCCACGTCATCTGTGATTCAGTTCCTTCAAGTCGTATTTGAGCACATTTACCAGTGTTAATTGGGTCGCAGGTCAGATTATAACAAATGTCACCTTCAGTGACATTGTACGTTATCACTTGTGTTAGACTATTCCAAGTATCATCAGTAGTTTCGGGACAAAACTGGCAAAACTCATAAGGTGACAGGTGAGTTCTCACATCATTTTCCTCCACTGCCCTGTCTTCATTTGTGACATTGAATGACTGCAGCATTACATTGACAAGGGTAGATATTGCTACTAAACACGTGGAAATATTATCCATGGTGCTCTTCATGTTCGTCATGCAAAAGTACGACCTGTTGAGGACTGTCTGTGCAAGATAGGACCACACGTTGTCAGGTCGAGTCAGCAACGATGTCAGTCTGCGCTGTCGGCTGGCCACTTCGGAGTAAGGGGCTCCCGGTTCCTCCCGGCCCCATTCAAACACAACCAAACACACTCCAGCGAGCGCAAGCAGAGCACAAACACGCCATGCTGTGATCTAAGAGAACAGAGAACAAACAGGTATTATTCATTCTCGTAAGTATCATTTATCAGCAGGCACGTGTTCCCACTTCTCCTTCCCTGGTTTCATGATTAACAGGACGTTGTCCTTTCCTGTCGCAATAACTTCTGCCTGTTCGGGGGGGACTATTTGGAGATTCTACCCACACCTTGGCCCCTGGATTCTTGTCAGTGGAGCCAAACCCTCCTTCCCCTCGCATGGTGAAAAGGGCTGGGGCAGTCCCCTTCTTGATTATCCCTCTGTATACTGGCATGATCACAATTTGAGCGATTCTGTCTCCAGTTTGTATTATCAAATCAGAGTCTCCACTGTTCAGTAAGATAACCTTGATTTCACCTTGATAGTTTGCATCAATGACCCCTCCCAGCACTTGAATGCCTTTGAGAGCCAACCCAGATCGAGGGGCAATCAAGCCAAAGTGCTCCGGGGGAATCTGGATTCCCACTCCTGTCTCAATGAGTGCTATATCTCTTGGTCCGAGTCTGTACAGTTTCAAAGCATGCAAACCAAGACCTGCAACCTCTGGTGTTGCCCGGTACGGAGCCAAAGCTCCAGGAGCTGTCTCCCAGTAGAGAATTGTATTAGTGGCTACATGAGCCTGAATCTGCAAGGCTGGGGTTAGCATCCGCATCAGAGGTGTTTCTGCTTTGCTAAGGGTCTATTGTTCAGTATTTGTAATGCTTCATTCAAATGATCTCTCCAATTTTTCAATGACCCATCAGACAACTTTCTCAATTAATCTTTCAACAATCCATTCATCCGTTCAATGAGGCCCGCAGCCTGCGGGTAATACGGAATGTGAAAGACCCACTCAATATTGTGTTGTGCACAATAATCCTGCACCAATTTGCCTTTAAATGAGACCCATTGTCACTTTGAATTTGAAGCGGAATTCCATAGTACAAAATCAACAAGTCTAACATTTTTAATGTGTTCAACCGAGTAGCACGTTTACATGGAATTGTTATCAAATATTCAGAGTATGTGTCTACAGCCGTGCACACATATTGACATCCTCGACTAGTTGGCAGGGGTCAAATGTAATCAATCTGCCAAATCTGTGCTGGTAATTTTTCTCTGCCTAGCTGGCCTCTCACTATCTGTGGGACTGGTCTATGTTGGGTATGCTGACAAATAAGACATTGTAGGATTGCGGTTTTAATCAGGTCTAGGGGAATGTGTATCCCTCTATTCTCTGCCCACCTGCTAGTAATTTTCTCCCCGAAGTGTCCACACTTCTGATGTGCCAATTTTGCAATCCTAACCAGGTCAGAATCCTGTGTTGCCACCTCGGCCTCTGAAATTTTAGCTTTTTCGTCTGTGAGGGAATGAAACCAGCGGTTGAGTGAGTCGGTGGGACAGTGAGCATCTACATGATACACAGTAACTGTGCTTTGCGGTAGGATTTCCCAGATCTCCTGCCACAATTCCTTACCCCACACTTCCTTTGAATGTATCATCCAGTTATGGGCATGCCACGTGGGAAGCCAAGTGACTAACCCTTTCGCAGTGGACCCCGAGTCAGTGTATATGTGACATTTTCCTGGCAATTCTGGTTTCAAAGCTTGATACACAGCACATAGTTCTGCAAACTGGCTACTTTTTCCCTCTCCAGTAGTGGTCAACAATTTCTTGGTCACGGTATTGTAAGACACCGCTTTCCAGTGCCTTTTAGCTCCCACATATCTGGCAGAACCATCAGTAAACCACACATGCTTCCTGTCTTCTAAAGACAATTCTTCAAACGGGCCACCCCACTTCACAGGAGATTCTTGTATCTCAGGTACATCATGCAACACCTCTGTATCTCCCATTGGGGCTTGTGCCACCTGCTCATGCAACACTGGGCCTTTGGAACCTAATCTGGCCCTGTCCTGTATGTACCACTCCCACTTGAATATGCGGACTTCTTGCGCATATCCTATTCTGTGAGTCTTGGGTAAACACAACACCCATTGTATTATAGGAATCTCAAGTCTCAAAATCACATTGTGCCCTGGGGTCAACTGCTCAGTATCCACAAGGGCCCAATAACATGCAAGCAACTGTTTTTCAAAGGGATTATATTGCTCTCCAGCATCCGGTAACTTCTTTGTCCAAAATCCTAAAGGCACCCTCGTTTTTCCTTGCTTCTGCCACAGACTCCAATTAGCATACAGTCCTTACACTGTCACATTCAGCTCAACATCCCCCTCTCGCACTGGCCACAGATCCAAAGCACGCTGTATAGCCTCTTTGGCTGATTCAAATGCAATTTGTTGCTGCTGTCCCCATTCAAACACATTTTCCTTTTGCGTAACTTTATACAAAGGGGCCAAAATCTAACTCAAGTGAGGGATATGCTGTCTCCAAAAACCAAACAGTCTAATAAACCTCTGAGCTTCTTTTCTATTTCGTGGCACGGCAAATTCTTTAATCTTTTTTCTCACCTGTGGCACCATCTCTCTGTGTCCCTGATGCCATTGAATGCCCAAATATTTCATACTTTGAGAGGGTCCTTGTACCTTTGCAGGATTTATCTCCCACCCTTTACTCTGCAAATGCTCTACAATCCTGTCCAACTGAATCTCCACTTGTTATGTTATGTTAACTGGGATTTAGCGCTGCGAGAGAGTAGGTAAACCCCGCCAACAGTCATATGTACAACACCCGGAGGGGCTTATGCTGTACCCAGAGCAGACGAGTCGTGAGTCTTTTCCTGAAAGGGAGGAGGGCGGATTCCTTGCGTAGGCTCTCAGGTAGCCGATTCCATAGTTGAGGGATCAATACAGAAAAGGCTCTGCCGCCTTTAGATGTTGTTTTGAAACATGGGCACGCCAATAGGCCTGCCTCGGACGACCGGAGGGTACGTCCAGGCACATAGTTCCCTAGGCGCTCCTTGATGTATACTGGGGCCTGGCCAAGAATGGCTTTGTGGGCGATGCAGAGGCCTTTGAACCTCGCTCTCTGTTTAATGGGGAGCCAGTGCAACTGCTGCACTAAAAGAGTAATGTGCGCCCGTCTTGGGAGCCTGAAGATCAGCCTAGCTGCATCGTTCATGGCCACTTGTAATTTACTAAGCAGTTTCTTGGGGAGACCAATGTATTAGGCATTGCCGTAATCCAGCCGTGACACAATCATTGCCGACACGACCATCTGTAGTGTGGCAAATGAGAGGAGGGGGGCTAGTTTCCGCAGTTGCCTCAGTAAGCCCATGCAGGTCCCAACCACAGTGGAAACTTGGTTCGACATGGAAAGTTTGGCATCTATTTTGATGCCTAAGCTTTTTACAACCGGAACTGGCGTTGGGGTAGTACCAAGCTCTTGTGGCCAGAAGAGGTCATTCCAGGGGTTATTTTTGGTAGTAATGGCGAGGACCTCGGTTTTATCGGGATTGATTTTAAGCGAATTGGCTGTCATCCAGTTAATCTTGTACCTAAGTATGTTTTGCACACGTGCGTGGGCCTGGGAAGAATTGTCAATCTGAAGGATTATTTGTGTGTCATCCGCATAATTAAACACTTGGCAGTCCATGCGGGCCATCGCGGCCACAAGTGGCTGGAGGTAGATGTTGAAAAGAAGAGGGGACAGCGCTGAGCCCTGGGGAACTCCGCAGGTTAGTGTGCCGATATTAGACACCCGCTCACCCAGTTGGACCCTTTGAGACCGACCTGACAGGAAGGATGCAATCCATTGGTGTGCCAGCCCATGGATACCCAATTCTGAGATCCCGGCCAGTAGTTGTGCGTGATTGACCGTGTCGAACGCCCCTGATAGGTCTAGTAGAACCAGGGCGCTCGGCTTCCTGTTGTCGGCCGTGAGTCTAAGTTCGTCCAGCACTGACAGCATCACCAGCTCTGTACTGTGGTGGGCCCTAAAGCCTGCCTGCCGTACCTGGAGTAGCTGTTGTTCCTCAATAAAAAGCGACAGTGTTTTGAGAACATGTTGTTCTACTACTTTCGCCAGGAAAGGGAGCTGGGCCTATAGTTCTTAAGATTGGCTGCATCTTGTGTCTCTCCCTTTATCATCACATCATCAATGTAATGGCAAAGCTGTACCCCAGGAATAACTGGGACCTCATCTAAATGCTCCGCCACCAGCCGGTGACAGATAGTAGGACTGTGCAAGTACCCCATAGGCAGTTTCTTAAATGTGTATTGCCTACCGCACCATGCAAATTGCTCTTGGTTCTCGGGGGCTATTGGTATAGAGAAGAAAGCATTGGCAATATCAATAGTCTCATACCAAGTCCCAGAATGCTTCTGTATTTTCTCAATTAAGGTAACGGTATCTGGGACAGCGGCAGTCAAAGGAGATGTGTGCTTGTTCAATTCGCAATAATCAACTGTCATGAGCCAACTATTGTTACATTTGCGCACAGGCCACACGGGGTTATTCCAGGCGGTAGTTTCGGAATCCCCACCCTGCCTCTATCAAGTCCTGTATGGTTGCACTGATCTCCTCATGCCCTCCTGGAATTCTGTACTGTTTCAAATGAATTACTTTAGTAGGCTTCGGCACCTTCACTGGAGGAATCTTCAAGTGACCCACCCTTACGGCGCCAATTGAAATGTACCTTTTTGATCCAAATTGATAGTACCCGTCCTCCAAATACAGAGTAATTCCCTTCAAGATATTCATTCCACTAATATATTCAGAGAGGGGCACAATCAATACAGTGTACTCTTTTTTTGGTATTCTCCCTATTTTCATTTGGACCTTTGTCTGCACAGCTGGTGTCTCTTTGCCGCCTAAGCCTGTGATTGTGAAATACTGTCCTTTAAACTTTTTCAGATTTCCATATATTAAAGTGGCCTCCGCTCCGGTGTCTACTAGGGCTCGGGCCTTCCGAACATTACAATGTTTCCAATAAATTTCTATGTCAACATAAGGTCTATTGTCTTTGCGAGCCCTTCTCTGTACTGGAGCTTGACATATTTCCTAATCTGCTTTCAATCTGTCAACCCTTGCCCAGGTCAAATCCGGATACAACCTGTCATACTCTCGGGAGAACTCCTCCCCCCTCCGGTTCTCACTGAGCCATTCACTTTCTGAATCTCTCCCTTCCTTCATCTTCAAATGGGCAGCTCTCTCAACCGCCTTTTCCTCTTCATCCACCTCTGACTTTCTTTGACTCACTTGAATTTTATTCTGCTTACTCACTTTCCTGCCACCTTCTTTTTTATCCAACCCTCATTTCCGATACATCTCCAACAGACTTCTAGTCTCTATTCCATCTATCTGCTCTTTCTCCACTCCATCCCTCAACAAAGCCATAAACATATCTCTCCTAGATGGCTTGTTATTACCTGTACGAGTCTCAGACCCAGAGGCTCTCTCAGTCTTTATCCAGTCTCCCAACTCACGAACTGCCTCAATCACCTGCGCCAAAGTATTACCAGTCTGATTTATTAGCAACGTCATCATCACTTGTTTATAAGCAGGGGGAGCCAAACGGATTATTTTATTTCACACTGACACAGTCAACAGTCCATCCATCAACTTATGTGCATTATCCAGAAAAATAGCGGTTGTCATCACTTCCTCCTTAAGCCTCTGTATAGCATCTCTCAATGTATACCAAGGTTTATCATTCACTGGCCAGTCTGACTCTGTTGGGTATTTCTGATTGCATCCAACCACTGCCAATTTAAACAGGTTAGTTTGATTTTTGCCCCTTCAATTCCTAAACTGCTCTTGCACTGTAGGATCAGTACTGAGTGTGCAAAATTTCACTGCATCTCCGTGATTTAACATCACCCCAGAGGCTCCCATATCAAACAGTCTCACCATCCATGTAAGCAGAGATTCTCCGGGTCTCTGTCGAAATCTGTCTAAAATGTCATTAATCTCCTGCTGAGTAAAATCCTCCATAGAATCCATTGCAACCCTCTGTGGAAAATTTGGACCACTCTGTATCTATCGACGATCTGTGGGCTGCTCTTGAACCACCTTTCGTTCTTCTGACTCACCCTGGCTGCTAGCTTGATCACACTCTCCCCCAGAGTCTGAAAACTCTAAAGAATCCCAAATATTTCCATCCCATGTTTCTGGGTCCCAGTCAATTCCTACCTTTGCGATAGCTAAATGCACTTTTCGCTTGTTAACCCTTTCCCTCCTTTTCTTGTACTTGTATTGTGCAATACGTACTGCAGCCTTCTCCGCTACAGTCTGGTAAGTTTCCAACTTATCTTGTAATAGCTTATTCTGACAAGTTAACATCGTAGAGGTATTTTTGCCTTCAACTAACTGTTTTTCAATTTTTTCATGTTCCTGCTGTAGCTGAACACATTTTTCATGCATTTTACGTTAAGCACATAAGAGGATCCAGCCTCTTTGCCCTAACATGCTAAGCTCTTTCCCTTTCTCAACAGGCACTTTTTGCATTCACGCAACCACTTGTACTGGCTCAGCATCAGCTAAACACACATTCCAATTTTCACTCAGCCCAGCGCAATGAGCCCATTCATGGGCAAGCATACCATAAGGCAGAGGTCTTCAAACTTTTTTGCTCTGAGCCCCCCTAAGCAAAATGTTTTGAGGTCGGGCCCCCCTCCAAAACTTTATGGCAAGGATTGGGGGAGCAGGAGGGACATGGTTGCATGCAAGTGGCAGGTCTTATGAGATGATTTCAGGAGTACTTTTTCTATAGCTTATAAACTGCACTAAATATGAGACTTATAAAACAGCAAATGCATCAGACAAAAACATGCATTACCCCAAACATACATATCCCCATAATTGGGGTGGTGTGAGCCTCTCACACTCTTGGACCCCAAAGCAACTACACCTGCTGCGCTAATGATAACTGTAGTCCTGAGTAGCAGGCTACTCCTCTGCATCTTTTACCTCTTCCCCACCATGACGGACCATCACCTCAGTCCTAATGCTAGAAAGGAAAATAAGCTGCCATGCCCATTTTTTAAAGGTAGACAGTCATAATTGTGATGCAGTGGGCCCCTCAAACCCCTGGGCCCCAGTCCTGCTGCATCTGCTTCCTTAATGATAATCAGCAGTGGCCACTTACACTCCTGGCAGCAGTGCCAGCTTCACTAATGAATGAACCTTTAAAAAAAATTTTTAAAACACTTATATTGTCCCCTTCTTTGGGGTATCTCTCTGTAAAAGCTGTTTCTGGCCATTTGTAAACATAAAAATGAGTCCCCATACAGTGCTCCCTATTCTGGGCCCTCTCTTTGACAATATCTATGAATCTCACTCCTTTCCTCGGTGAGGCCCCAGGGGTCAAGAGGATTAGGGCTCTGCATCTGAATGCAATCCTGCTGGCCTTCTACCTGCCACCCCATGGACTCTGCTTTCACACAAAAAACTGCCCCTGAATGATTAATGCTGACTTTGAGGTGCCTATGCCTGAAAGCGAAGGGTGTGGAGGTAGTGCAGAAAGTTAAAAAAGAAACCAGCCGTTAATTGATTGAGTCACTTAAAGCCAGGGCCACTGGAATTAAGAGTTTCTGCAGCAGCAGCGTTTTCCACATAATTATGAGTTTACTGCATTTGCTACATAATCCATAATCTGCAGATTCCAACAAAAGAAACTTGATTCTAGCTCACACAGAACACAATTTACTTAAAACATGGCAAAGTGTTCCAGAGCAGTGGAAGGCCCTTTGCAAAGATTGACTGGTAATCTTGTAGTTGCTTACTGCTGTATTTAGGTGTTTTATAGATTTGACACATAATCCACCATCTGCCGCATCATCTGCTGATATTAACAAAAAAAAAATGGTTCTAGCTCAAACGGTTCCAAAGTTAGTAAAAATGCCATGACACATGGTGCCGCGCGGTGGAAGGCACTTTGCAAAGCTGGCCTGGTCTTCTTTCTGTTGCTTATAGTTATATTTCGGTATTAAACTGGTCCTAATGAGGTGCAATCAATGCCCAGACAGTGTTACCAAGTTTTAAAATGAAAAAATAATGAAGCAATACTATCAAAAACGTGCCGCATAATTTGCCTATTCTTGCTGCATCATTTACTCAACTCCGTCTCATAATTTGGCCCCCTTCTGCCGCATAATTCCAGTGGCTTTGCTTATACCCTGGACCTCAAGCTAAGCATTCTAGGTTCTTGTGAGGTACAGGCACTCGCCAAGTCTAGAACTAGGCCCGGTAGCTCTCAGGCACCTATGACATTCCTACCGAATGTTAGAACTACCCACTCTTTGATGTGTGCAATTTAAATGTTAATAACGTTTTTGAAACAAAAACTTATTAACTCTTCATCCCATAATATAATATGACAACCGTGAACCGAGACAAGTGAAAGCAGCAATCCCTCCTCGTGCTCAAAACCAAGACACTGACCAGCAAGACTCATCCTCGTGAAACACAACCAAAATCATCAAAAAATAAACGAGGGAAAACGCAAAGTACAAAAGTTGCATTTATCACTGCACAGTTAAAACGCATATTCAAACAAACTCTCAAACAAATATAGTTTTCACCAGGACAAACACACCACGAACTGATTTCACATTGAGTATTTGTGCAGCCTTTACTTATTGAAACAGAGAAAATACATGCCACACTCACTGACCCCTGCCCCCACGGCTCAAATCACGGGCTCGGAATAAATGAAGACAGCCTGGAAATGCAGCAAATAAACATCGCTCGCACTTCCAGGCCATCTTCATTTACATATACTTGCAGAGGCATCTGCGCCCCCCTGGGAACCCATCCACGCCCCCCCAGGGGGGCGCGCCCCACAGTTTGAAGACCTCTGCCATAAGGGGCTATTTCCCACCCAGGTATTTCAATTGGTATCTGGGAATATGCCTTCGTTTTTCTAGAAAACATTTTTCTTTCCCCTTTAATTTTCTAATCCTGCAAGTGACGCCAAAATGTTGTGCTTTTAATTTGACACAATAGGACACACCTAAACCCTGCACTCCCGAGAGGAGGCAAATGCACTGCTGCACCATTAAATAACACACGTAAAACAGCACTCTCAAAAGACGAGGCAATAAAACAAGACCCAGCACTCTCTTAAGGCGAGACAAGAAAACAAATTCAGGTGCATTTAAAGTGACACACACATTTATTAATTCAATATTTTGAAAAGGAAGGCAGAATATATCGGTTAATGCAGACTCCCAAGTATCAAGTAACTTAGGACCAAACCAGAATAACACGTAGCATATATACATGGAGCAGAGAAATGTAGAAATCGTATACATAAAGTAAGTAACACCTCACCGATCGTTCACTTGACATCCTTGCCAACTCAAGCTGGAGGAGCCCGTTGACAGCCAGGCAGGACTCGCGATCGGGACCCAAATCCCAGATTCTCTTATGACAACACGTCTGCCCCACAAGTGAGTCGCCCCATCAGCCTGCCAAGATCCTCCGCCTTTAATACCTTTTACTCAACGTGAGGCGAAGGTTCTAGAAACCTCGCCCCTTTTCTTCTGTTATGAAAAACCGAGCTGACTGTACTGGTCTGTGTCAAGGTCAAGACAGAAGCTGGCCAGGCCCCTGTATTTTGACTCCGAGACAGAGCTGTACATTCCACACATTTCTCTGGCAGCAACAATCTCTGCCCTGAAAGGTACCAAGCAAGCATCCCACACAACATGTTACAGTTCACTCTGATCGGTGAGGAGCAAAAACAAGCGAAGAGCGAAAACATCCCTTCCCCACTTTGCAGCTACGTGCGAGCACAGAAAATGGAGTCTGTTACACAAGATGTAGTCAGCACAGAAAATGGAGTCAGTTATGCAAAATGGAGTCAATGGTCAATATATCATTCTTAATAGCATTACAATGCACTTTTTGGTTGTAGGTGTAATTCATGAGACTTAGGGCCTAATTATGATGTCGGTCGGTAAGCCTCTGACCGCTCGCCGGAGGCTTACCGACCAACATGGTAGGTTTACATTCCGACCGCCGAATTACAATATTGGTGGTCGGAGTGTAAACCGGCCAGTCAATCCGACTCGGTTCTGACGAGGCCAGTTGAAAACCACCCATAATCCCTAAAGGACGGCGTTTCCGCCGTCGGGCTGATGGTGTCGGTTTCTGAGAGCTTTTCCAGGTCGGCCTTTCCTAGCAGGGCCCCCATCCCTCCACAGCCTACGGTTGTGGCCATGTGGGGCACCTATTGTGCCCCTCTTCACATCCCTGCACTGTGTGGCAGGCACCGTGAGGTACCTGCTACACGGTGCAGGGATGTGCAAAAACTTCCATTTTACAATGGGAGCTTGTGCTTCGGCCAGTTTCCATTGTAAAATGTAAGTTTGCAACCGCACCATCCTAATTGCGGTGTCGGGACCGCTGACTGGAGGTCAGTCAGTTCGGCATCTGCGTCAATGTCGGTCAGAGGCAACTCTGACCGACATCGTAATGAGGCCCTTAGTAATTGCTTTCATTTCTGGGATGTTATATATTTGATTCTCTCTGTCATATCTGAAAGTAGTGTAATAGTATAAATATAGATTTTTTTTTAAAGTTTATACGTTATGTCCTCCTATGGTAAACACTAATTTAGGTTTTATTTACAGTGATTAATATATAGTTTGATATATCTATATATATATATATATATATATATAGTATTGGATTGTAATTGCATTTATATAGCGCTTAATACCCCTGACGAGGCGTCTAAGTGCTTTTTCGGCAAGTAGCACGCTACTCCGGAACCCATAAAGGATTAGTGGTGAATTAGTATAGTGAAAATAGGAAAGTAATTTGAGTGGTGGATATGTTAGTCAGTTATTTGGATTGAGAAGGATAGTGGAGGGATAGAAGAGGGAAAAAGGTTTGTATTTATAAAGCACTTGCTACCCTTGATCAAAATGATGAGCTAAAATCAAACTGTATCGCTTGATTTTAGCTCACCGCTTCTTCGTGGGTCATCATATATGCACATACTGGCCAATTCTGGCAGTTATGAATAAATATCGCCCAGCCATTTCCGTTCTATTTGTTCTATTTGTTGCATTACAAATTGATAATAGTTTATATGGGGGTTAACTTGCACCACTAACTTGGCCACTCACTGGCTTTTATTATTGTTGTCCACATAGCTGGAGGGTGAGTAAATTTCTATATCTGCTCTCCAGCCTCTCCTGTTCAATGCAGGTGCTGTAGCTTATTTACCCCGAGTCATTTTCTCTAGGGTCCTTGAAATAATTATTCAGTCTACTGATCCATATTGTCTGCCTAGGGGGCAACGCAGGGAGGGGCAGCGATGCAGATCTACTAGGGCTAGACTCCTGAGGTAGTGTATTTTCCTTTCATCCTGAATACCTGTCACTCACTCTTCTAGCGCCAAAATGTGAGGACAGTCTCCTCGTCGCCAATGTTCTATTCTGCCTTTTAACAAGGGACGCGTTGCGTACGGTTCAGGGGTCAAGCAGAGCAGTTCACAGCAGTAAACACAACACGTTCACTAGGGTGCCCTATCTGGGATGCCAGTCGCGTGCTGCAATCCCTTTTCTGTTTCTGTGCAGCTGTGCCTATCTGAGGAGCTGTGGCAGCAACGTCGGTGCTTGGCTTCTGATATAAAATGCAAGCACCAGTGAATGAAAATATTGGTGTCTGCTTAGGGCGAATGGCACAGCAGGGGTCTTTGCAATAGCCTCTGAGGTGGCAGGAGGTAGAATAATCATGCTGCCAAGGTAGAATGTTGCCTTTCCGAGTCAGACTCACAGATAAGGTCATTTTTTATGTTCATATTTCCTCTGGTTTGCATAAATTACTTTGGCTTCCAGTCGCCTCACACATCCAATTTAAAACTATGGAACCATAAGTCCATGCACGGTAGAACAGTTTTCAAACTATTACATGCTTCTAATGGAATTCTCTACCAGATGGACCCAGGCTCATTGACCAATTTCTGCTCTCCACAATGCTGCTACAAACCTTTCTGTATGGAGCAGACTGGACTTAAAGCATGAGTAGTTTAGTAGTCTGTGAACTGCCCGTTAGAAAGCGGAAAAGTGAGGGTGATAATTTGGTTCTGAGGCCACATGTCAGGCTTAGATCAAGAGGGTGCAGGAAAGATGGAGAAGCCCCAAATAATTGAAAGACCATTGTGTCTCCCCAACCTCCCAGACACTGTGACAATTTCCTAAGGAGGGTTGTCAGAGCCTTAAGCCGACTGTGGGATCGGGTAGGGTACAGGCAGCATTACATTAGATGGGTCCTAAAGAATAATTAATTGTTGATTGTAATATATTTGAAATGATGTGGACCCACATCTCTATTTACACCAAAAATGAGTTTTCTTCAAATCCATGCTCCAGCTCATAATCACGTTTTTGTCCATTACAAATTCAATAATTGAATTTAAAACTGTAAAAAGCAGAATACAGATGGATGCATAGATGCCGGTGAATACATAGTGTACAATTACAAAACATAAAACATTCACAACAGAGGAATCTCAAACAATATCTACAGCACTTATTTCAAATTATTTTGAGCCAAATTATTGCCAACGTTTTCATCAGCAAATTTTATGTGTGGTGGATCATCATCAGACCCAGACTTTTCATAATATATCCAGTTCGGATATCGTTTTTCACCCACAGTGCCACTCCTGACAGAGGCCCACCTTATATGAGGCCTAATTCGGCCGAAACTGAACTGAGGTTGCTTGTAGTCCAGTTTGGAGGGTCTTTGCCTGGCAGTTCTGGATGGACTGTTCCCATGAGGAGCAGCGCTGATATGAATAAGGCTGCCCTCTGTCTAGAGTGGCACATTGGGTAAGAAGGCAGAGTGGGATGCTATCCTGAGTGATTGCCAGTGGTTAAACTATTTGCAAGCATTCCTCCCATCACCTTTTGTTTGGGTCCTTTACAGTAGGCACGTGGGGGGTGGGGGGGGGACATTGGTGGCCGGCACAGGTAAGAGGGGTGAGGCAGGGGTTAGGGAAGTCGACATACGACGGGATAAGTTAAATTAAATTAAAAAAAAAATAAAGCCACTTACTTTGCACTCGCCGCATCGTCGAGTCGGCGATGTGGGAGCGCAAGGTAAGTGTTTTTTTAAATTTTTTATTTAATTTAACTTATCCCGTTGTATGTCGACTTTACCGACCCCCTCCCCACCGATCTTACCTGTGCCGGCCGCCACTGGGGGGGGGGCTGTGAATGCAGGGATCTTATGGTAAGCATACTGAGTGATGCAGGTTCATGGACCCTCGTGCTACTTGAAAGCTCTGATGTCTAGATGCTTGGTTTTGTAGTGAACATGCAGAAATATTGTGTACACCAATAATGGGCACTACTTTTTGTGTTTACCAAGCCTCTGTTGCTTCTCGTATTTGGGTCTTGGCTGTAATAACAGTGTGTCTGATTCACTTTCCCCTTTTGTGTGCATGTATTGTTTGTACAGCTATGCTGCACTCGATGATTCCAACTGCATGTCTACTCTCGCTTAGATACACAATATTTTAGAAAGAAATATCGCCACCGGTTGCATTTAAAATGTCATATTTGTTCATGTAGGGGGCACATATCCCAACTTTAGAGACAAATGCATTTTCCAGACTAGAGCCAAAAACACACTTCAGGAGACTCGATTAGAGGCAGCGCGTGCAAACGAGAAGCCACGCTGTCAGATCTCTGCTTATACACTGTACTACTGCACTGCTTAGAGGCCTCCCTTCTAGAAATCACAAATTGCCATATACAGCTACAAGACAAAGTGCAATGGCGGAAGGGAGGAACTCAAGACCTAAAATACACTTGAAATTCCCCAGTTAAGGTATGAACATAACTTTAGCTCCTGTCCCTGCTATGAAGTGTGAAAAAGAGTGAATGCAAGGTTGAGCGTGAGAGAGTTTGAAAGACTAGGTGTGAGTCGGAGATGAAGTGAACAGATTGGCGAGTAATAGTTTGTGTCGGAACCCCTTTCAGAGGGCCACTGGGCAAGCAGGGGCTACTGGGCCTAACAGTGGGGATTGTGGCCTTTTACTCCTGATGTCCCAGAGTCCGAATTACTATGGGTCCTGAATAACTGGGCTAAATACTACCCCCTCAGCACTTGACTCTCAGTGGTAGCATGGTCGAGCATGACAAGACTAGTGGGAGGGTTGGAGGGGGAAGTATATGCAAGGTGTACACAGAATCACAACATGCGCAGCAACCCCAATAAACGAATGTCCAGTTAGTTACTTGCTTTTATGGAAAAAGTAGTATTGCTATACGAACACAAAGTGAAATATGGCACACAACAAATTATACAGTCTTCGTAAGGCTGGCAGTCAAGTCCAGATACGTCCCTGAGTGAGTCCCAGTCCCTTATCTAAGGACAATGGTTATTACCCATTCACATGAGGCAATCATTCAGGTTAGGCCCTGCTAGAAAGTACAAGTCTTAGAAGTTCCACAATGGCTTCTTAAAAGTTAGTGACCCAGGACAGTAGCGCTTTTAGTCAGAGCAAGTTCTCCAAGTGGCTCGATGACCCGGCAATTAGTCTTACTCAGTCTCGCTTGGAGCTGTGGTTCAGAAGGCCGTGGCACAGGTCAGCGACCCATCCGTGAGCAGAAGGCTGGATGCTGCAGCGAGGCGGCAGGCATCTACAGAGCTCCTCCAATCATGTAGTACGTTTTTCTGAGTCTAGCAGCCAGTCGTGGATGCTCCTGGATTCGAGTGATGGAATCTGCTCTTTTCCTGTGAGCCACAACCTGCTACGCCGTTCTAGCATACGATGCTCAGGAGCGAAAGCCCTCTTCTTCACCTTGCCCCCTCCTGGCAAATGGGGTCATGAACATCACACTCCACGTGACTGCCCCTTCTGGACACTACACTGCACAGGGAGGTGGCCCTCTTCCTTGCCACAGCGCTGTACCATGGCGACAGCCCTGATCTTCACTGCGACCCCCACTTTGCATATGGGGGTTGCGACAGCACACATAAAGCAGTGGTCCCTTTTGGTCACAACACTGCATGGGCTACAGCCCGCTCCTTTGCACAGAACTGTAACAGGGCAATGGACCTTATCTTCACTATGGCCCCCCCTGGCAACAAACAAGGGTCACAAACGGCAGCATTCGGACGGACGGCCGGATTGGTGCAATGGTCTTCAACATGGACCCAGAATCTCACACTCTGCTTCAGGGATCTACTTGATAGGCTTCCTACTAAACCTCATTCTCTCCAGGTGCTCTCCTCCTCACAGGATCTTCTGGTCTTGGCAGGTGAGCAGATGCTGGTGCTCTAGAACGAGTGGTCTTGATTCTCATGGGTGATGTCCCATCACCCAACTAGAAGACTGGCAGACCTCAGTCTTTAAATATCAAATAACTCTCAGGTAACTGCAGAACCCATAAGGTAGCTAGGTGGTACCAAAAGCAAAGAGTTCCACAGGTATGCATGGCCTGAAGGCGGTGGCTGTAATCCTTTAGAATAGCAGGACACATACCTTTTCTAAGTTACCTGTCTACGATTCAAGAAAAAATAAGACATTGAAAGAGACCTTACAAGGCCTAGTAGATGCTGGGATAAAGCCGTTTAATAGTCCTTAGGGGTCTTGGGGGGGGGAATAAGGATCCAGAGTAAGGGAGTGAGAGAAGACCTTGAGAGTTATGGAGGGGCTAACTTAGGGGGTTTGAAGCACAAACGCCCTGCAGGTAAGCATAGGACATCCAAGTGGTAGTGGAGTTTTTAGTGGTGCAGTCAGGAGAGACATTTTCTCCCAGTCCAATCTTTCATTCATTCGTATTGAGAGAAGTCATGAGAACAACTGCCAGCTCAAAAACAAATTGCATGCTTTGAAAGCGCACGAAGCAAAAACCCTGATAAGAGGTCTAGTCTGTAAACCCCATTCTGTTCTGGGTGTCCAGGCCTCCAGTGCCCACAGAGAGCACTTATGTATGTAACAGTGACTACACATTTCCCACAGTGCCACCGTAAGAGGCCATGGTGCACTAAGCTAAGGACCAGATGGTTGAGGTCACAAGGTGCCAAAGCTATCAGTGCGCCAAAGTCCACGTGGTTCATATGTTGCGACGGAGAAGTCCTCTGCATGGTAAAGACATGTACCCCTGCCCTGAGTGCCTAACTGTACCGTTATCTGGAGCCCTAATGCTGATTTTTTCTTCATAGGCAAATATGGATCATGTGTGTGCGTCATGATGTAGGCCTGTCATACGGATTGCGATCTTATTGGACCATGGTGGGGGCCCAAAGCACTACCCTCAGTGTTGGAAGGCTACCGCCTTCACCAAGAGTTAAGCAGCACAGGCGCAGTGGTGGCAGCATACCGTGTAGTGTTTAGTAGTAGTGAACAGGACCTTTTTACCATGTGTCACTGGAGCGAGGCCTACAGCCTCACTCACCTTGTCAAAAGTGTCACTGCTGGGTGCTTAACACACCCATGACTACATCAGGTATGATGTGGAGTGCTATGCAGTGTAGCAGTAGTGACTCTGCTTATGTTGTATGTGTGCCTGGGAAGGGTACAGTACAAGGATGGAGCAGTACTGTGCAGTAAATATGTGGTTAGTACATGTGCTGGGTGTATGTGTGCCTGAGAGGTATACATTGCATGATAGATGTAGTGCTGTGCGCAGGGAAAGCATGTGCTGGGTGTATCTGTGCTTGACAGGTGAAATGTGTGTGCTGGCAGTGTGTGTGTTTGTAAATAACACACCCTGGTTAAAGATAGAAAAGCTTCAGTGCTGAACAATGTGCACAAATTGAGTGTGTGTACTGAATGCATGTGTAAATGTAAGGGTACAATGCATAGAGGTAGCAGTGCTGGACACAAAGTGTGCTGGGAATATACACTGAGTGTGCCTGCAATGGTCCATTTTATGGGCGACCCTGGGTTCCATTTTGGGAAGCTCAGGCCTACCTGGTAAAGGCATGAGGAGGAGAGGAACTCCTCAGACAGATGTGTTTATTGCTGCATTCCTGTGAGCTGGGTGGGGACACACTGAAGGGAAAAGAAAGAGGCTCCCTTTACACTTTAAAAGACCGCTCTTTGATTCAGTGATAGATCACAAGGAAGGGCCCTGCACACATCTCAGGATGGGAGATTGGGCTCATAAGGTATTCATAAAGTGTAGGTTTGGGGGTCCCAGATTAACCTTTTGATGCGCATATCACTGTGATTGACATCCAGTGTGGACTCTGGTCACTCACATGAATTGTGTTGTGGACAATCCGCTTCGCAGTCGTGCCTGCTGTGACAGACATCTTTCATGAAGAAAGAAGGAAAGGAGAAGTGCCCACTTCAAAAGAGGCAGAATCCCTATATAAACTTCAAAGGCCAAGACCCTAAATCACATTTGTTGTATGGAAAGGACTATAAGAAGGGGAGGTTGAGTCTCCCAAAATTGTCATCTGCCAAGTAGCTAGACAGGCTTTGTGAAAAGGGGAAGCTCTGCAAGACTAATGCCTGTGGTTTCTGCCAGGACCTGCTGGGTGAGGGAACATCACCCAGGGAAACCAAGACCACCTGCCCTGGAGCATCATCGCCTGCCCGCTTGCCCAAGACCAGTATTCCCTGTGAGGAAGAGGAGAGCGTTGGAGGGAACAATGTCCAGTGGGGAGCCCTACTGTGAGGTGTAAGGATTGGGCTATGCACCAATGGCTGTAGCCCGTGTGCAGGGCTGTTTTAGGTGACCCCCCCCATATGCCAGGAGAGGTCCGCCATTGACTGAGCCAAGTGTCGAGCATTGTGCGGCGGGCACCAAGCCAACACGGCATCATTGTGACCCCGTATGCCAGAGGGGGCCACCGGTGAAGAAGTTGTGTAACCAGCATGCCAGGACTCGGGGAACACCTGAGCGGCGAACCCATATGCCATGGTGTGGGCGATTGCACCTAATGAGTCTACATTGCGTCTGGAAGGTACCACAGAAACCCAGTGTGCCAGGACAGGCTGCCAGGACCAAATCATCAAAGATTTTGGGCCGTCGCACGGTGCTGGAGCAGTGGACCCTGGTGAAATTTTTAAATGATGGGGAGTAAATACCCCGACTGCAGTGAATGATCCCAACTATTCCTAGGTGGGTTTTGGGGGAAGGAGTAAATTGGTGAATTTTATGCCACAGTATACGCAATAAATGGCTCAGAAGCTATATTCTTTAAAATGCAGTTCCTATACACCAGTGTAAGACAGCATAAAGGCACGACCAAATACTGCCTCAAGCAAATCCAATTTCATGGCACATTTTAAATCAGGCTGTGTTTATAACCTTCCTGACAGTAAAGCTTACAAATTTCGAACAGACACCTGAAAGCAGACATAACTTACAAAATTCACTTGGTACAATAGATTTGGTGGCCTACTAAATACATAATCTGTTCCCGATATTTGTTGTAATGATTTCTAATAAATTATAACCGGGAAGGAGGTGGGAATTGTCGTGCCGAGGGAGCGCTGAAATTGATGGGACTATATAGCCTGTATTATGCTTTTATATAGGTCTGCTTTAGTATGGTGTCCCTGACTTGGCCAACTGCTGGTGCATCTGTCACTGTAAGCAGATACGTGTAATACATTTAAGCGGCCATCATGATATTGGTTGGACAATGCCACAGACACCATTGCAAGAAAATCAAATGTGAGCATTTTTAAAGGGGGCCCTTTTGACTGAGAAATCGTCTGCCCGGCTAAAGTGTGCACAGAATATGCATACATGGAATGTAAAGAGGCAGAGCGAGGACACATGCCAGGCCACTTAAGCACACAGTGGATGCCTTGTTACCATGGGCAACAAGTGACCCCTTCAGACAGGTATAAAAAAAAGAAAGACGCAATGCATCATGGGATATGCAGTGCCATAGTGCGCTAACCATAAAAGTCAGTATAAAAATATGCAGTAACAATGCTGTAGTCTGTGAAGTGAACACTTTCCCAAGTAATGAGTCCTCTCATGTGCCGACTGCCTCCCATGTCTGCAGTACAATTTATCACAGCACTCGGCCTTCTACAACACTACTACCAAGGGCAAAAGTGTCACTTTTTTGACATATTCTTCAATCTACTAAAGTCTATAGGTAAAATACAGTGGAATACCTTCTGAAAGCAGAATAGCCTGCACAGGAGTTTCCAAATGCTGCCACGCTGGCTTTATATCCTTATTCATTTACCCACTTACCTAAGGTCACCACTGCACTCTTGTCTTCAGCTCTGCAATTAGGATAGGCCAGATCCTGAACATCTCTTCCAGCTCCTGGGAAACACGGTTTGATGCGGAGTTACGTCTCATGCAGTCAATACAATGTGAATTTGAATGTAACATAACATCACAGAACCATACCTGCCAACTTGAAGAACAATCTCACAGGGTGGGGAGCGGGAGCGTGGCCTTGATGGGGGCGGGGCCTCGTGCTGAGAAGTACTTACAAGGCACTTTTGAACTCCACCCTGCCCCCCAAGACCTCTCCTCCCAAAAAAAAAAAAATAGCTTGCTGAGACTGGTGCCGATGTCCTGGGGTGTTTTCACACCCCTTAATGAACGTCGGCATATCAAAGCCTCAGAAAACGAGCAGGAAAAACTCTATTTACAGTGGTTTTCAGCTCGTTTTCCCTGCCACCGTGTGATATCGGCTCCGCACTGGGAGACCATGTGATGGGAGACGATATCGTGTGTCACACGGTGGAACCGTGTGAGTTGGCAGGTATGCAGAACGAAAAGTTCTGATTTTGTCTGACGTCGGGCTGCAAACCCCTTACCGGCGCCCTTTCCTTTATCGTCACAGATTGGGGTGGGGTCAGTGAAGCATGCTGATCCTATCCCACTCTGTGAAGAGACTGTAAAAGGCATGTAACTGCTTTTGACAGACATTCAGCCTGGGCCTGAGATTAAAACACCCAAGACTTCTTTTATTGATGCTGCCTGAAGGAGGAGGAGACAGTGAAAGGAGAGCACTTGCTGTAAGATCCAAAATAAGGGCTGTGAGTAGGTAAGCCTTATCAACATTGCAGCGCTCTCCCGTACGCAGTGGGGCCAATGAAAGTTCCCGACCACCTGGACTTCAGTGGGCGAGAATCCAGCATGAACAAACTGAATTTTTTAACTGATCTTATTTTACTTACATTAAATATTTTAAAAAGGATGCCTTTTTACATATTGATTGTACATCTCCTGGGTATTAATGGTATCCCAGAGTAGTGGTTTCTGTATCTATGGTTTAGGGACCCCTGCAGGTTTAGGGACCCCTGTTCCTTATAACATAAATTTGGAGGAGGCAGAGCCCCAAAGCTCTTATGCAAGAACTGCCACTGGACTGGACTGAGGCTGCGACCAGCGGGTCTAGCTGCACCGAAGGATCTGCCCTGACTGTCCCCAGTAGACCAGGACCCCAAGCAGGACACGGACCCTGGTGGAATTCCAATTGGGAGCAGAAGGACTGAATTCCCCCCGCCAGGAAGTACTTGACTTACCTCATCACTGTGAGCTGGAAGCTGTTCCAATCACTGGGGAGAGTGGCAGCGCCACTCCGGAGAGAGAGCCTGTGCCCACCTGAGGCTGCCACGTGTACCGCGAGCAGCCCGACATCACTGAGCAGGATCTGATCTCGCTAGTGCCCCCTCTGAGGGCACCCGCTGTAACACTGTTGGAAATGGCCCTTTTTGCAGGGTTATCCCCAAACCTTTTGCTTCTTCCTCCTATTTGTTCCTGACCTGTTGTTGTTGGCTTTAGGACTCTGGGCACTTTACCACTGCTAATCAGTGCTAAAGTGCATATGCTCTCTGTGTAAATTGTTATTATGATTGGTTATCCGTGATTGGCATATTTGATTTACTGATAAGTCCCTAGTAAAGTGCACTGAGTGTGCCAGGGCCTGTAAATCAAATGCTACTAGTGGGCCTGCAGCACTGATTGTGCCACCCACATGAGTAGCTCTGAAAGGGTAACTCAGGCCTGCCACTGCAGTGCCTGTGCGCAGTTTGTAAACTGCCATGTCAACCTGGCAAGTGCACCCACTTGCCAGGCCCTAACCTTCCCTTTTCTTACATGTTAGTCACCCCTAAGGTAGGCCCAATGTACCCCTGTGGGCAGGGTGCAGTGTATGTGGAAGGGAGGACATGCCCTGATGTGTGTGGCATGTCCTGATAGTGAAATTCTGCCAATTTCGTTTTTCACTATTGCAAGGCTATCTGTTCCCATAGGATAGAATGGGGAATTTGCTTATAACATCTTATAAGCATAACTGCCCCTGGGAACCAGAGAGGAAAATATAGTTTAGTATGCCTGAACTCAGAATGTTAAAATGCATCTTTTAGTGAGGGTGATTTTTACATTCTGTGTTTGAAAATACCACTTTTAGAAATTTGGTATTTTCTTGCTTAGCCATCCAATGTGCCTCTGCTAGGATGTGTATTGACTGTCTGGCTTTGGAGTGACAGAGGCTGGGGATGTGCAGTGGCTCCAGAGAGTCTGGATGAGTCAGAGCTAAGCTGAACAGGCCTGGTCTGCATTTGGAGTGGTGGGAGGAGTAGCACCTGCACCTGAATAGGGTTGTGCCTGCCTTCCACAATGATGGCTCCGCCCCCCTGTGGTGTGTCTGGGGCAAGGGTTTACACTTACAATGGGGAGTGTTGTGCACTGTAAGGAGATATTTAAGTGCCCCCCCAGAACTGGTTTGGACTGGGCTCAGAGCTCTGGGCCAGGAGAGAACAAAGAGATTTACTGTATAAAAAGAGGGGCCCAGAACCCAGACTTTTAGATCATCCCTGGAATTCAAGAGGACCCTTTGCCAAGGAGAAGAGCTGGAGAGACTGAGGAGTAGTACTGCCCCTTTGCTGTGTGGGGTTGGCCTGCAGTTGCCGTTTCTGCAAAGGAAAGGAGAAGGACTTTGCTGTGTGCTGTGTACCCTGCTTGAAGGAGATCTCCAAGGGCCTGTGTGTGCTGGCCTCCTGTTCTGAAGTCTCAGAGACACAAAGACTTCACCCCCAGCTCCCCTGAACTCTGCTGCTGTGAGTTCTGACCTGCCAGGAGGTGCCCGTGCCAATATTGGACCTCTGGAGGTTGTTGCTGCTGTTTGGGAGCTGGAAGAGAGAAGGAACTTGAAGAACTACAAAAGCGACACATCGCTCTTCTTGCGGCTGTTTTTCTGATGCATCTCCACGGCACAAGAAGAATTTCCACGCATCGCCATGCCGCTACGAAAACCAATGCAGCGCCTGTCGCCGCTGCAAGAATCGACGCATCGAGGGGTCGCAGCTGAAGAAAACCGACGCAGCGCTGGTCGCCGCCGCCGCATCGATTACCGACGCATCCCAGATTTCCACACATCGCATCTGTGCGTCAATTTTTCCCGACGCATCACCTGCAGACCGGAACCCTCACGAAGAATCAACGCATCACTTCCCCCTACAGACTGGATTCAACGCATCACTTCTCCTGCATGTAGCAGAACTGTTGCATTGCCTCCCCAAGGTCTCAGGAACTGACGCATCTCTTTGTTTTCGACGCTTCTTCACTCTGCGGCTGTATGGCCTTGTGAATTTTGATGCAACTACAGGTACTTTGTGTAAAAGTCACGCATCCATAGTTTTCTATGTTACAAGTTCTTGAAACCTTTTGAAAGTCATATTTTTAACTGTGTATGTTGGATTTTTGTCGTTTTGGTCTTGTTAAGTTTAGAGAAAGATATTTTATTTTTTTCTAAACTGGTGTAGTGTCCATTTGTGGTGTTTTCACTGGGTTACTGTGTGTGTTGGTACAAATACTTTACACATTGCCTTTGGGATAAGCCTATCTGCTCGTGCCAAGCTACCGAGGGGGTGAGCAGGGGTTATCTAAAGTGTGTATCCCCCTTGCCCTGACTAGAAGCAAGGGACCCTATTTGGACAAAGGTACCTACCTCTGCCAACTAAAGACCCCCATTTCTAACAAATACCAAATACTTCCGTGCTTCAGGAGCGGGTAAGACTTCAACTAGGGCCTTTGGAGTCTGGGGGATTCGCTGCTGAAGGTGCTGCGGCACATTAGACACTTCTGACTAAAATCCGGGCGAGTCAAAGGGAACTCTTGAGTATGCCCTAATATAGTGTGGTCCCTGAATGATGCCATCAGTGAATAGGGAATAACCCCAAAAATGTTACACGAAGAAGGGTGGGACAGGGATTTGCCTGACAACTACTATAACCCGACCTCAAGGGGGACTGTGTTGTTGCATCTGAATGTTGCATTACTTTGCATGTGTAGAGTTAGAAATAAAAAACTGTTTTTTTCTTATAAAAGCAAGTATTTGGCTGGACACTGATTTATTGTTCATACTGTTTGCACTTTGAGTTATGAGTCATGTTTTCTGACCTGTATACATCCCCCCCAAGGGAGCCTTGACTGCTCGAACACAGCTACCACGGAGAGTCAATTACAGAAGGGGTACTTGGCCCAGTTGAGTAGGATCCATAGTAGGTCGGGCCCTAGAACGTCAGGAGTAAAAGGCCTCAACCACCACAGTTGGGCTCTGTAACCCCTGCTTTGCTCGTGCGCTCTGAAAGGGGTTCTGACATCATATCAAGCACAGTCCATTGTAAAGACTGTTTGGAGGTTGGATGAAATCTCAATTGAGGCCTCCGCCCAGCCAGGAAGTCACCTCAGGTGAACATACAGCAGGCTCTGAAGAATATTTTGGATGCACCTAATAGTAGATTCCAAAGAATAACCCATTCCAGCTGGTACCAGGCCCAGAGCTACGAGGACTGCCAGGAAAAAACAACATCTCTTGCAAAATCTTCACAACAGAAACGCCTGGTCTAAACATACCACAGATGAAATCTTGCTGCCGGTCCCGAAGAGCATCTCGGCTGAATCTCGGTAAAAGAACCTAAGTATACCTACAGCAAACTCTGGTGTTAGGCCAGAAAGGTGCAAGCCATATTTTATGGGCTCCCAAGGGCACCTCAGGAAAACCCCAAAGTTAGGCCAGACTTAGCACTTCAGATTAATGAACCCTGGAGTTAGGCCCAAAAGGCACCTCAAAGCAGGACTGTTGAAGAAAATCACCAAAATACTCACCTGCTAACAAGGATTTCTGAAAGTGACTGCATAAAGAAAGGTATTATGTATCCAGAAGTCACTAGACGTGGTGCTGGGTGAGCATGGGGGCAATGCTACCACATATGTGCACAAGCATTGGCAAAGCCAATAGGTCTCGCCTATGCAAGATCTACTGTCTTTGCCAATATGTTTTAGCCATGTTGTACACCAGCGTGGCTGCTGTTCAGCATGGCTAACATTTTGTGGGGTAAAGGAGAGTGGTGTGGAGTGTCGTAAAGTGGGGTAGAGTGGAATGTTATGGAGTAGCGTAGAGTGGCATAGAGTGGTGTAGAGTGGTGTAGAGTGGGTTAGAGTGGTGTAGAGTTGGGTGGAGTGAAGTGAAGTGGAGTGTCATGGAGTAGCATAGAATGGAGGGGTGTAGAGTGCTGTGGAGGGAGTAAAATGTCGGAGTGGAGCGGAGTAGAGTGGAGTACAGTTGAGTGGTGTAGAGTGTCAGAGTGGAGTAAAGTGGGGTGGCATAGAGTGTCATGGAGTGGTGTAGAACAGAGTGGAGTAGAGGGTATTGTGTAGAGTTGAGTAGAGCATTGTAAAGTTGAGTGCCATAGAGTAGTGGAGTGGCACAGACTGGATTAGTGGAGTGGAGCAGAGTGCAGTAGTGTGTCATAGAATAGATTGTAGTAAAGTGACATGGAGTGGCATAGAAGGAGTGGAGTATAGCGTCGTAGGGTGGAGTAGAGTGATGTGGCATAGAGTGGAGTAAAGGTTAATGGAGTAGAGCGTCATAAAGTGTAGTATTGTGGAGGGGAGTACAGAGGCCTAGAATGAAGTGGTGTAAAGTACAATGGTGCAGAGTAGATTGATATAGAGTGCATTGGTTTTGTGGAAAGTGGTGCAGAGTGCATTGGCTTAGAGTGCAGTGACGTACAGCAGATTGACGTAGAGTGCAGTTGCGCAGAGTAGACTGCAGTGGCGTAGAGTGGAGTGGTGTAGAGTGCAATGGTGGAAAGTGGATTGTTTCAGAATAGAGTGAAGTGGCATAGAGTGGAGTGTAGCAGGGTAGAGTGCAGAGGTGTAGGGTAGAGTGCAGTGGCATAAAGTCAAGTGGAGTGGTGTGGAGTGCAGTGGTGCCGAATACATTAGAGTGGCACAGAGTGGAGAGGCGCAGAGTGGAGTGGTGAGGGGAGTGGAGTGATGTTGAGGTCAGTGGCGGAGAGTGCAGACTTGCAGCGTAGAATGTCAGAGTGCAGTGTCGTAGAGTGCAGTAGCATAGAGTACATTGGCGTAGAGTACATTGATGTAGAGTACAGTGGTGCAGAGTACAGTGCTTTAGAAAGCAGTTCTGTAGAGAGCAGTGGCATTGAATACAATAGTGCAGAGTAGAATAGAATGGCATAAAGTGCAGTGACAGAGCGCAATGGTGTAGAGTGGTGTTAGAAATGGGATCTCTAGTTGGCAAGGGCTTGCACCTTTGTCCAAGTAGGGACCCTTCTTCCTAGTCAGGGTAAGGGTGTTACACTCGTGAAGTAACCCCTGCTCACCCTCGTGGTAGCTTGGCACGAGCAGTCAGGCTTAATTCAGAGGCAGTGTGTAAAGCATTTGCACCTAACCAACAGTAATACAGTGTAAGCACTACAAACGGACACCACACCAGTTTAGAAAAATAACCAATATTTTATATACTCAAGACAAGACCAATTACGGCAAAAATCCACAATACTGTACTTTAAAAATGAATGCTTGATAAGGTAACTTCTTCTTTGCAGGAATAGTCCAAAAACAAAGTTCGTACGAGTCGGTAGCTCCGTCTGAGCCTACCGCGATGCTGAAAACCACAGAGTCTAACAGTTCCAGCCGACCGCGTCGATACGGGCCAGCAGAGTCGTGAACAGACTCGGTCACAGTACCTTTCTCGTTGTGGCTGGTACGGAGTGTACGAGCCGGTCGGGCGTTCGTCGCGGTTGCGGTGCAAGATGGAGCGATGCAAGGTGCGGTGTCCCTCGATGCGGTGCAGGCAGCGGCTCGATGAGCGTCGTGCAGACGGAGTCGGTGAGTCCAAGGCGTGCGATGCAGGGTGAGACGATGCTCAATGCGGTGCTGACAGGTTGCAATGCAGGCGACCAAGCCGGAGTGTGGGAGCTGGCGTCGGACAGCGGTGCGAGTCGGAGCGGTGCGTCGCAGACGTGCGAGCGGTGCCCCAAATGCGGTGCGATCACGACTCTTGAGCCAGTTGCAGCGACAGCGTCGGTCTGGTCCGGCTGGCACAGTGAAGCGATGCGATGCGAACTGCGGTGCCCACAGGTCACGGTGCAAGCAGCGGCTCGGTGCTGGCGGCGTCGGACGTCGCCCACGGTGAGACCAGGGTTGCGATGCGAAGCGGGCGATGCGGTCTGCGGTGCAAACAGGTCACCGGTCAGGGATGGATTCGGTTGATGGAGTCGGTTGCAGTTCCCTTCCTCTGTGGCGACTGAAACAGCGTTCCAGAAGCGGTACCCAGAGGCTTGTGAAAACTTTGTAGTCCCTGAGACTTCTTAACAGGAGGCCAGCTCGGTTCCAGGCCCTTGGAGATACTCAGCACAAGATTGTAGAAAGTTCAGTCCTTTCACTGCCCAAGGCAGAAGCAGCAGCTGCAGGCCAACCCAACAAAGCAACAACACAGCAAAGGGGCAGTACTCCTCCTGGCAGCTCTTCCAGCTCTTCGTCTTGGCAGGTTCCTTGATTCCAGCGAGATCTAAATTCATGGGTTCAGGGCCCCAATATTTATATCCCAAATTCCTTTGTTCTCTGAAGGCAGAGAGGCCTTTGCCTAGTCCAAACCAGTTCTGGAGCACTTTGTTGACAAGTCTCCGTACCTTCTTTCAGTGAGCAGGCCAGGGACATCAGACGCACCACAGGAGGTGGAGCCAGCATTGTGGAGGGAAGGCACTGTCCTATTCAGGGCCCAGGTGCGACCCCTCCCACCCATCTACATGTAGATCTTGCTATTCAGCCCTGTGCTGACTCACCCTGTCTCCTGGCATCCCCCAGCCCCTGTCACTCACACTCCAGACAAGGAATACACAACCTCGCAGAGGCAGGCTTGGATGGTTAGACAAGAAAATACCCACTTTCTAAAAGTGGTATTTTCAAACACAGAATGTTAAAACCAACTTCACTAAAAGATGCATTTTATCATTCTGAGTCCAGGCATACTAAACTCGAATTTCTACCATGTTCCCGGGGTCAGTTAGGATTATAAGCTGTAATAATCAAAACTGCCCGTTCTGGCCTAGGGGGAACAGGTAGCCTTGCAATAGTGAAAAACGAACTAGGCTGTGATTCACTATTAGGACATGCCTCACACACCCGGGCATGTCCTACCTTTCGCATACAATGCACCCTGCCCACAGGGGTACCTTGGGCCTACCTTAGGGGTGACTAACATGTAGCAAAGGGAAGGTTTAGGGACTTGCAAGTGTGTGCACTTGCCAAGTCGACATGGCAGCCCCAGGCTGCGCACAGGCCCTGCGTTGGCAGGCCCGAGTTACACTTTACGGGCTGTTTGCGTGGGTGGCACAATCCAGTGCTGCAGCCCACCAACAGCATTTGGTCTATAGGCCCTGGCACTCGTAGTGCACTTTACAAGGGACTGACACATAAACCAAATAGGCCAATCATGGAAACACCAATCCATAACGCATTTTATACAGGAGCACTTGCACTTTCCCACTGGACAGCAGTGAGGAAAGTGCGCAGAATCATTACACCAGCAAAAACAGAGTCAAAACCGGGAGGTCACAAAGCAAAAAGTCAGGGGAAACACGCCAGAAGATGCCAAGTCAAACAAGTGGCATAGCGTACAGTGGCGTACAGTGCATTGGTTTTGAGAAAAGTGGTGTAGAGTGCAGTGACAGAGTAGAGTGGTGCAGGGTAGACTGCAGTGGCAAAGAGTGCAATGGCGCAGACTGGAGTAGCATAGAGTAGATTGCTTCAGAGTAGAGTGAAGGGCGTAGCATGCAGTGCCATAGAGTGCAGTGGTGCAGAGTAGTTGACATAGAGTGCATTGTTTTTGAATAAAGTGGCATAGAGTGCAGTGGCGTGAAGTGTAGTGGTGTATAGTGCAGTGGCGTAAAATAGATTATTTCAGAGTAGAGTGAAGAGGTGTAGAATGGTGCAGGGTAGAGTGGAGTGGTGCAGGGTAGAGTGCAGTGGCATAGACTAGTGGTGTAGAGTGCATTGGCGTAGTGTGCAGTAGCACAGAGTGCAGTGTTGCAGAATAGAGTGGCAGAGTGGTGTGGCGTACAGTGGAGTCATGCAGAGTAGAGTAGAGTGGCCTAGACTAGAGTGGTGTGAAGTGCAGTGGCGAAGAGTGAAGTGGTGCATAGTAGAGTGGGGTAGAGTGCACTGGCATAGAGTAGATTGGTGCACAGTAGATTAGTGTGGCGTAGAGTGCAGAGGACTGGTGCCGAGTAGAGTGCAGTGGCATAGAGTGCAGTGGCATAGAGTGCAGTTGCGCAGAGTAGAGTGGTGCAGAGTTCAGTGGCAGAGAGTGCAGTGTTGCAGATTGGTGTAGCGTAGAGTCCATTGGTGTAGAGTGCAGTGGCCTAGAGGGATGCAGAGTAAAGTGACGTAGACTGTTGCAGAGTAGAATATAGTGGCGTACAATGTAGTGGTGCAGAGTAGACTGGCATAGATTGCAGCTGCATAAAGCGGAGTGTCAGAGTGCAGTGGTGCAGATAGAGTAGAGTGGCTTAGAGTGGATTGGCATAGAGTGGAGCGATGCAGAGTAGAGTGATGTAGAATGTAGTGGCGTGCAGTGGCATGGAATGCATTGGCATAGAGTAAAGTGGTGCAGAGTAGAGTGCTGTAGAGAGCAGTGGCATAGAGTACAATGGTGCAGAGTAGAATAGAATGGCTTAGAGTGCAGTGGCATGGAGTGCAATCGTGTAGAGTGGCGTAGCGTGCATTGGTTTTCAGAAAAGTGGTGTAGAGTGCATTGACGTAGAGTGCAGTGATGTAGAGTAAATTGGCATAGAGTAGAGTGCTACAGAGTAGACTGCAGCAGCATAGAGTGCAATGGCGTAGAGTGGAGTGGCACAGAGTAGTGTAGAGTGGAGTGGCATAGAGTAGATTGTTTCAGAGTAGAGTGAAGCAGCATAGCATGCAGTGCCATAGAGTGCAGCGGCGTACATTGAAGTGGAGCAGAGTAGTTGACATAGAGTGCATTGGTTTTGAGTAAAGTGGCATAGAGTGCAGTGGCGTACAGTAGATTGTTTGAGAGTAGAGTGAAGAGGAGTAGAGTGGTGCAGGGTAAAGTGGAGTACAGCAGAGTAGAGTGCAGTGGCATAGAGTGGTGGTGTAGAGTGCATTGGCGTAGTGTCCAGTGGCACAGAGTTCAGTGTTGCAGATTAGGGTGGCATAGAGTGGTGTGGCATCGAGTGGAGTCATGCAGAGTACAGTGGAGTGGCCTGGACGAGTGGTGTGAAGTGCGGTGGTGAATAGTGCACTGGTGCATAGTAGAGAGGGGTATAGTGCACTGGCATAGAGTAGAGTGGTGCACAATAGATTAGTATGGTCTAGAGATTAGTGACAGAGTTCATTGGTGTAGAGTGGCGCAGTGTGGCGCAGAGTAGAGTGCATGGCATAGTGTAGTTGCACAGAGTAGAGTGGTGCAGAGTTCAGTGGCAGAGAGTGCAGTGTTGCAGAGAAGTGTGGTGTAGAGTGCACTGGCGTAGAGGGAAGTAGAGTAATGTGACGTAGACTGTTGCAGAGTAGAATATAGTGGCGTACAGTGCAGTGGTGCAGAGTAGACTGGTGTAGAGTGCATTGGTTTTGAGTAAGGTGCTGTAGAGTGCAGTGGCGCAGAGTGCAGCAGTGTAGAATAGAGTGGCGTGTAGTGGAGTAGCACAGGGTAGATTGCAGTGGAAACAAGTGGCGTAGAGTGCGGTGTCATCGAGTAGAGTGCTGTACAGTGCATTGCTGTAGAATGCAATGGTGTACAGGGATACAGAGTAAAGTGACTTAGAGTGTTGCAGAGTAGAATATAGTGGCATACAGTGCAGTGGTGCAGAGTAGATTGGCATTGGTTTTGAGTAAAGTGGCGTAGAGTGCATTAGTGTAGAGTGCATTGGCAGCGAGTGCAGTGGTGTACCGTTCAGTGGCATAGAGTGCAGCAGCGTAGAACAGAGTGTTGTGGAGTGGCGCATGATAGATTACAGTGGGGTAGGGTGGGATGGCACAGAGTGGCATAGAGTGCAGTGGCATAGAGTAGAGAGTCTTGGAGTACAGTGGTGCAGCTAGATTAGAGTGGATTGGCATAGAGTGGAGAGATGCAGAGTAGAGTGCTGCAGAGTACAGTGCAGTGGTGCAAAGTAGAGTAGCGTAGAGTGGAGTGGTAAAGTTATAGTGGTGCAGGGTAGAGTGCAGTGGCGTAGAGTGGATTGATGCACAGTAGAGTGGCATAGAGTGCATTGGCGTAGAGTGGCATAAAGTAGAGTGCAGTGGCGTAGAATGCAGTAGCAGAGAGTTCAGTGTTGCAGAGTAGACTGTTGTACAGTGGCGTAGAGTGCAGTAGTGCAGAGTAGATTGGCATAGATTGCAGTGGAGTGCATTGGTTTTGAGTAAAATGTTGTAGAGTGCAGTGGTTAGAGTAGAGTGCAGTGACAGAGTAGAGTGGTACAGAGTGGAGTGGCACAGTGTGGAGTGGCCCCAGTGCAGTGGCGTAAAGTAGATTGCTTCAGAGTAGAGTGGAGTGGTGCATGATAGAGTGCAGTGGTGAGGAGTACAGTGTCGTAGAGTGCAGTGGTGCAGAGTAGAGTGTATTGGCATAGAGTGCACTGGCGTACAGTTGAATGGTACAGAGTAGAGTCCATTGGCATAGAGTAGATTGTTTTATAGTAGGGTAAAGAGGCATAGAGTGGAGTGGTGCAGGTAGAGTGGAGTAGTGCAGGATAGAGTGCAGTGGCATAGAGTAGTGGTATAGAGTGCATTAGCATAGTGTGCAGTGTTGCAGAGTAGAGTAGCATAGAGTGGAGTGGCATAGAGCGGAGTGGTGTAGAGTGAAGTCATGCAGAATATAGAGTGGAATGGCCTAGATTTGAGTGATATAGAGTGCAGTGGAGAAGAGTGCCGGGGTGCATAGTAGAGTGGGATATAGTGCACTGGCATAAAGAAGAGTGGTGTCGAGTTGAGAGGCGTAGAGTGAAGTGGTGCAGTGTGTAGTGGTGCACAGTAGATTAGTGTGGCGTAGATTGGACTGGCGTAGAGTGTAGTGTAATGGGTCCTAAACTTTTAAGAATCACAACCCACTTTTTAGAATGACAAATTTTCATGGCCCACCTAGGTTTAATGGACAAGAGGCAGGCAATTTTTGTATATAACTAAAGCATCGTGTGGTAGTGCATTGTCATTTACTTACCACTGAAATGGCCACTAAATTTGCCCAGACTTACAGTTTTACTGATAAAACTGTATTGCACACAAATGATGTGTGAAAATTGGATTTCAGTGAATATTTATCATTTGTACACCACCAAGTAAAGCATCTTGAATTGTTTTGATCCTATTAAAGTCTTTGTTTCCATCACATTTTTGCTTTCATAACTGCTGAGTATGTGCAGTTCATTTGCAGGTATTAACCTCTTGTTGTGTTTTACCCAAAAATGACATCTTACAACCTTATCTTTCACACACTTGTATCCCAGCACGATTGTTACATAATTCACTTTACGTTTCTTTCTCTGATGAAAAGTGAGAGGAGTTTGTAAACACCAGTCATCATGTTAAAAAGGCAGCAATTTGTCAGAAGACATAGCCTGACACTTGATCTCTGTCTTTCAAATGCAGCAAATGTGACAAGATAAATACATAATTTAAAGACATCTTTATTTACTGCTTGAACTGTGGCGACCCAGTTTGGTGCTGTGGCGTTGAATAGAGTGGCGAGGAGTGGCGCAGGGTACAATGCAGTGGCGTAGAGTTGAATGGCGCAGAGTGGCTTAGAGTGTAATGGCATACAGTAGAGTGTCGTAGAGTGCAGTGGTACAGATAGATTAGAGTGGATTGGCGTAAAGTGGAGTGATGTAGAGTGGCATAGAGTGTAGCAGCGTACAGTGCATTTGCGTATAAAGTGCAGTAGAGTGGCGCAAAGTAGAGTGCAGTAGTGCAGAGTAGATTGGTGGAGAGTGCAGTGTTGCAGAGTAGAGTAAGAGTGGAGTGGTGCAGAGTAGATTGCCGTAGATTGCATTGGTGTTTAGTAAAATGGTGTAGAGTGCAGCAGGCAGAGTAGATTGCAGTTGCGTAGAGTAGAGTGGTGCAGAGTAGATGCAGTGGCTCCGAGTTGAGTGGCGCCATTGTTTCAAAGTAGAGTGGCGTGGTGCATGGTAGACTACAGTGGTGTCAAGAACAGTGATGCAGAGTAGATTAGAGTGGCGTAGAGTGGATTGGCAAAGAGTGCACTGGAGTACAGTGGAGTGGTACAGAGTGCGTTGGCGTGGAGTGCAGTGGCACAGATTGTAGTGTTGCAGAGTAGAGTGGCGTGGAGTGCAATTGCTAAGAGTATAGTGGTGCATAGTACAGCAGTCTAGGGTAAAGTGCATTGGCATAGAGTAGAGTGGTGTAAAGCAGAAGCATAGAGTAGAGTGGTGCAGTGAGGAATGGAGTGGCGTAGTGTGGAGTGGTGCAGAGTAGCGTTTGGTAGGGTAAAGTGGAGTATGCATGGTGTGCTAGTGTACAGCCATTACAGCCAACACATCTTCAATTGAAATGACCCTTACACAAACATTGTGTGGAAATGTCATCACCTAGTGCATTAATTTGTTATGATAGTATTAAAATATTTGTTTCCACCACACTTCAGAATTACCAAAATATGTGTTTTATTTGTGCTGTCCTCATTCTGATATATTCTGAAATATCTGCACAGTTCATTTACAAACATTTAAATTTTGTTGTGTGCTAGAAAGAAAATAACATCATACAGCCTTCCTCAAGCATTACACCCCTAATAACCAGCATGATTGTCACATAAACCCTTTCACTTTGAAGTCTGAGAAAGAAAAGTAAGCACCAATCTCCCTGGAAGAAAGAGCCTGACATTTGACCTCTGCCTTTGAATGCACAGCAAATGTGACAAGATAAGAAAAAGATTTCAAGGCCTGTTTACAGAAATCCAGTATGGGTGAAGTAATACAGTAAATAGGGTTTGGGCAACGGAAGGGACGAACTCAAGCTGAACAGCCTAAAACAAATAACGCCAGCAAATAGAAAGACAGAAAATGTGAGTTACAAAACACAAAGCCAATGGTAAGCAATGGGCAAAATGCATTCCCAGGGAAGCTTTCTGAATGTCCTTAAGATGTCATTAGCAAACCAGACAGCTTTCACTTAAAAGGGTAGCCAGCCCTCTGGTGTTGTGTGGGCGGTGGGATAGAGGAAGTGTTTGTGTGCATGGCAATGGAGAAAAGATGCTTATATGCATTGGTTGTGGAAAAGAGAAATTAGCTGTGAACGTGATCTTTAAGGAACAAAAAGTGTGTGTACCCCTTGGGCTATGTAAATTGCTTTGCGTACGCACTTCAATAATCCAAGCTTTGGCACTTATCTGCCTAATATGCAACGTTCTACCTTGCTCCATGGGGCAACATATATGTATGCTTGTAAGTGGTATTTGTGTAGCACGAACCTAGTCCTTTGGGCTAATAAAATCTCATGAATAAGTATTTTTGGACATAGTCTTTGTAAGAGGAGGTGCTAGTGTGCACAGCCTGTAAGCAGGAGTTGTTATTTTTGTTCAGGAGTGGAAAGAGGAAGTGCTTGTGTGCATGGAAACGTGTCTGGAAAAGGATTTCCTACTCCTTGTGCACAGGCAGGGTCAAGGTTTCAGCCACTTAGAAACTATAGGGTCACAGATTGTTGCTAGCCCTCCACTAGGTAAACGTATAGGCTTGAGTATGGCGTAGTGGAGGTGTTGGGAGCCCACATCCATGCCGGGCTATTTATGGATAACTCAAAGGCAGAAAGTACTTGTGTACACGAGGCAGTAATTCTGAACACAAATCATACATTAACCTTAAGGCGGTAGCATCCAGTAGTAGGCAGGCAATAGTTTTGGACATATATTGCCTCAATGGGATGATGCTCAGAAGCCTGTTAGCCATGTTATGTTATGTTATGTTAATTAGATTTTTAGAGCGCAGCGATTACCCTGAGGTGTCCTGGCGCTATGCACTGCCTGCAAGTTAACGGGAAGTATACTCAATGAGTGAACAACCAGGTCTTCAGTCCCTTCCTGAAAGAAAGAAGATCTGCTGCATTCCTCAGATGGAACGGCAGATCATTCCAAGCCTTGGATGTGCATGTGATAAAACTCCTGCCTCCCCAGCTAGCCTTTTTAAATGTGGGGATTTGGACATTTTTTGCTCCTGTGGACCGAAGAGTCCTCCCAGGAATATACCATTTAAACTTTTGCCTCAGATGGTCAGGGCCTGTTCCATTAAGGGCTTTGAAGGCGATACAAAGGGCCTTAAAACGTACCCTTTGTTTCACAGGAAGCCAGTGTAGTTGAATTAATTCTTTTTAACAGAGACAAATTTAGGTGTCCCTGACAACAGCCTCGCTGCCGCGTTTTGTGCTATCTGAAGCCTGTTAGTATGCTGGTTTTGGGCATTCAGAAAGAGGCTGTTGCAGTAATCCAGACGTGCCATAACAAGCACCGTGACCACTGTCCTGAGGTTTCCTACTGAAAGATAAGGCTTTATTTTCCTTATAATTCTGAGTATCAGAAAACAGGCGGATACCCCAGAACTTATATGCTCACTAAACGTGAGTCTATTGTCTACGGACACCCCCAAATTTTTTGCTTTCAGGGCAGGGGTGGGGCAAATGCCCAAATCTGCTGGCCACCAATCTGGTGTCCATAAATGTGGGTTATTACCAAATATAATAACCTCTGTTTTGCTAGAATTTAATTTTAAGCAGTTAGTCGACATCCATCTTGATATGGCCTTCATACAGTCATGAAATCGTACTCCTGTTTCCTTTTCCTCACCGTCTTTAAGGGATAACACTATTTGAGTGTCATCCGCATAGGAGGTGAGTTGGAAACCAAAGGACCTTATTAGGCCAGCCAATGATATCACATATACATTAAAAAGTGTTGGACTTAATGATGATCCCTGGGGCACCCCGCACGGAAGGCAAAACGGTTTGGATTTATTATTATCCAAATCAACTGTTTGTGTTCTTTCTGATAAAAAGGACTGCAGGAGGTTCCAGGCAGCACCCTGTACTCCTACTTCAGACAAACGGTCCATCAACTTCATGATGGACCGTGTCAAAGGCTGCTGACAGATCTAACATGATCAGTATTGCTTTACCTCCACAATCCAATGCCTCCCTTACTTCCTCTATGGATTTAATTAAGGCCAGCTCTGTGCTATGTTCCGCCCTAAACCCATATTGAGACGGGTCGAGTATGTTGTTAACTTGCAAAAAAGCACTGAGCTGGATGTTCATAGCTTTTTCTGTGATTTTTGCAGGGAGCGGAAGCCGAGAAATTGGTCTGTAGCTACTTGGGTCCGTAGGATCCAGTGTTGATTTTTTCAATAGGGGGAGGATAGCGGCCTTCTTCCAGTCCTTGGGAAATATCCCGGTGGTAAATATATTGTTAAGCAGGGGGTTTAGGGCGGATCCTATAATTTCTGAAATAGATTTCAGAACCGAAGCCGGACATGGGTCTGTAGGGGATCCTGATCGGATAGAGTTCAAAAGTTTTGTTATTTCTGATGCTTCCAACAGTGCAAACTTATCCAGGACTGATGTGGGATTAGATCCGCTCTGAACTTTTTCTGATGGCTGTATCCATTCACTCTTCTGAGCTGAGGTGAACGTAGAAAAAATACATTTCACTTTTTGTTGGAAAAAAATAGCAAGTTTTTCACACAGCTCTGGGCTACTTGCACTCTTGGGAGTCGTAGGTGAGGCCAGTTTTTTTACAGTTTTAAAAAGTTCTTTGGGGATAGACTTAGCTTGGAGGATTTGTTCTGAGAAAAAGTTATTTTTTGTTTCCAAGAGTAAATCTTTATAAAGTCTAAGACTAGGTTTATAGATTTCTCTATCGTTGATTTTATACCCTTTCCTCCATGCCCGTTCTAGTCTTTTGCAAGGCAATTTCTGATTTTTTAGCTTGTCTGAGTACCAGGAGGCTGAAGGTTTGGTCCGTTTGGGGGTCCATTGTTTTATTGGGACCAGTTTCTTACATGCTGCATCTAACCAGTCTGTATAGGCCATAGCAGCTTCGTCCACCCCGGGGGGGAAAGGGTGTAAGGTTCTTTTCAGTTCCTCATCTAATTTTGAGCCATCCAAATCCTTACAGGCTCTTTTTTCAATCTTCCTTATGGGCTCAGGTTTGGATTTGAGGGCTTTTGACTCCTTCAGCTCGAATATGATAGCACTGTGATCTGACCATGTCAGTGGGAGTATTGTCTTACAGGTCAGATTGGGGTTGTTGGAGTAGATCCCATCTAAGGTATGCCCTTTGAGGTGAGTTGGACCTGCCACCACCTGTTTGAGTTCCCGGCCTCCATTATTTTATCCAGAATAGTAGTATCTGGATCAGTGGGGGCCTCAAGATAAAAAATTAAAATCCCCTAATACTGTAAACGAGTCTGAACAGAACCCATCTTCAAGTAGGGCACCTATCGACTCTAAAAATCCACATCTAGGGCCTGGGGGGCGATAGATTAGAAGCCCCTTGAAGATGTTATGATGCCCCATATTGATGCTAAAGGAAAGAGCCTCGCAGGACGCATTAGAGGCAGGATGAAAAATAGGCTTCAAAGAGTCATGATAGATGACCGCTAGTCCACCTCCTCTTCTGAGGGGTCTGTCCAAAGTATGACAGAAAAAACCTGGGGGGGGTGGCTTTCGCTAAGTCAGGTCCTGAGGCTTGGTCTGCCCAGGACTCCGTTATGAAGGTTAATTTAATTTTTTGTTCCATCAGACTTGTTGAACCCTAAAACTTTCCCAAACTGAAACGCAGTAGCAGCGAGCTGTCTCAATGCAAGACTATTTCAAAGTTTCGCTGTCAGGCCATGCACCTATGTAGCCCTTCTCCTTCTATAGGGTCTGAACAGGAAGTAAGTTAAGAATGTGTACATGGGCCACAGTGATGTATCTGTGCAATCATTTCCCTTTTATATGGCCTTGATGGGAAGTAACTCAGCTATGTGTACACATGATGCAAGCTGACCTATCTGTCTGGTCCTTTCAAGGAGGACATGCAGAAGATCCGGCGATCATCACAGCCAACAGCCTTTCGCCTTCAAACAGAAACATTCTACCAGCCACCATTCCACTCTGACCTACCAACCGTTCCATCGCCACATTCCAGGCTCGCTACCACGCACCTCCCTTCTTTTTGAATGGGCAAGTACAGCGATTTAACAGAATTTTCCCAGAACCCGCAGCTGTCAGTCAAAGGTGGGACTGATCGGAGGAAGGCCTTCCAACTACTTCACCCACACATAGAACAACTCCCACCAAAGTTGGTGGAGTCTTTCTATGGTGGCTGAAGAAGAAATTTGGAAATAGAACTGGCGTTTATTTCAACAAAATAAGACAGGTTTTCAAAGAATACGTAGGAAAATCAATGACTACGTGAACAATAAGGAAGGGAAAATTCACAAGGCTGTTATCTGTAAAGGATTTTAGATCTGCGTCCAGTTGAATGCGGATTCAGCTAAAAGTTCATCTGGGTCATCTGACCTTGTACAAGTTACTGAAGTATTTAAGAAAGGTGTTTAAGGACAGTGGTTTAGTAACATTTGGAATCGTTTAGGGTCTCTACAGAGTGAAGGTAATAGTATGTAGGGCGGCCGAGGGGGTTATTGGGGCCAGTGAGAGAAGTCTGCCTCATGGTGACAATGTCGTTCTTGACCTGTCAGAAAAAGAGGTGCTTGATATCCGAGTTGGTATTTAAGACAAAGAGAATGAGGCGCTCTCTTGTGACAGCTGATTGAATGATGTTTGAATGCCCGTAGAGGGGATGACTGTGGACATTGGTCTGTAACCACTGGTTCTGTATTACGGATATGGATCGAAGAAAACAATTGGCCGTGAAAAAGCAAGATTACTTATTAAGGTAATTCTCCCTGGGTTGAGTTGTTTCCAACTAGCTCTTTTGTTTTTCCATTTCAGTTTGTTTTATTAGAAAAAGAAGGGCGTCATTGGTAGCGAGCTTGGAATGCGGTGTTGGAATGGTTGGTAGATCAGAAGGGAATTGATGGCTGGTAAAATGTGTGCCTGAGGGTGAAAGGCAGTCAGTCGGTGGTGGTGGTGATCTGCTGCACACCCTTCTTACTCCAGCAGCAAACTTCGTCTAAGGGATAAACCATGTGTGCGGAGTCATATTAACTGTGCTCTTTTCTGCCAATCTAACATTAACTCAGTGGTGGGTACACGTGGCAGATGTGGTACCTTGCCAGGCCATCCCTTTTAATTTGGCCGGGGGACAAAGCATCGCACCAGTTGGTGTGTTCATTATGCACCATACTTTTGATCTTCCGGGTATTCTTCTGCTACCGACAGGCATAATCCAGAACAAATAAACCAATGGCAGCCATATCTGGAATACTTCCGTCTTTTTTCTAAATCACTCAGAGAACACGGCTGCGCTTCTGGTGGCCTCAGCGCTTCTCTTTCTTGTAAACCCTTGGGTCCTCAATCTATATTCTGCAGCTCGGAGACAGGCACGAGTTCAAAGAGACGCCTGGATTAACCAGATGAACAAAATTGAAATTGCATTCAGGGGGGTAGAGGTGTGTACGAGCACAATAAAACTTCCGGCTTCTTGTTTTCTACTTCATGCTTCTGGTTTTCAAAACCTCGCAGGCTGGACGATGCCTGCTTCCCTTTTATCCATCTTCATGACAGAACAAAAGCACGTGCACGAGTGCCTCCTCGCCACAGATTCGTGCGCACAACTTCCCTCCTAGACACTCGTACACTCTCCACATGTGCACGCGCACATTTCTCGTTTCCTATGTGGGGACATATTTCCTCTGCCCCAGTAAGCCTCATATTCCAACTCGGCTCCAGAGCCTCTTCACATTCTGTCGTGCGCGCCAGACCGCACATTAGAATTCCGGCCTCATCTGTGCCCTGCGGCTACTTCAGTCACTTCAGTCCCAGGACGGCTGCTCTATAGCTGGGCAGCCACAGCGTAAACCAGCGAACGAGTACAACAACAGACAACAAGCTTTGGCAAAGCCAATAGGGCTCAGCAAGTCCTTATCAATATGGATGCCTTATAGCCATGTTGTTTAGCAGCAAATCTGCTGTTCAGCATGGCTGAAAGTCACTGAAAGCCCAGAATCTCAGGCTGTTGAGCCCACGCCGAGTCTCTTCGCCCCCCCATGTTGAGTATATTGTCCTGCCCCTCCTAACACAAATAAGCGCTATGACGTGGCCTGTGCTGGCAGCATCATAGCACTTTTTTTCAGTGACTTTCAGCCATGCTGAACAGCAGATGTGCTGCTAGATAACATGGCTAAAAGTCATTCACATTGACAAGGCCAATAGCTCGGGCATTGCTGAGATTTACTGGCTTTGATGATGCTTGTTCGGGGTGAACAGTGTCTTGCTGAACAAATGTGGAAGTGATAGTGAGAAACAGTTGAGGAGCTTTGAAGTGAAGGGAGGATGTGGCGTAATGGCCAGAGCTGCCGATAGGGGAATTGGGGAACCAGGTTAAAATCTTGGGTCGGCTGAACCGTTTGTGATTCTGGGCAAATCACTTGCGCTTCTTCCTGCTTAAACCAATGAATGCGTCATTGTGTAATGTAACTGCTGAGCACTTAAAGTGCTCCAATACCATCGGCTGGTGTGAGTACTATGGCAAGATGGAGGACGGAACAAGTGCTTCAATACCATTGGATCGTGCAAAAATGTAAAATAAAAGCAGCTGCGATTAGGGAGGTAGTGGGGGGGGATGGGTCATACAGGGAAGCAGGAGGGGATGGGGAGATGGCTAGCAACGACGAGAGAGGGCGGGACAACGCAACAATGAATGGGGAAAAATATACCTTAATTGAAGCAGGATCAGCGACAAAAATGAATGTGTCATTGTGGAATGTAACTAGTGGGAACTTTAAGCGCTCCAATACCATTGGCTCGTGTTCACGCTATGGCAAGAAAGAAGACGGAGCGAGCGCTGCAATACCATACGATTGTGCAAGAAATAAAATAAGCAAGTGCTGTTCGTGTTTTAACCAATTTTTAAGAAATGCATTTGTTTATGTACACGCGCATACATTTTAATGTGTGCATGTGTGCAAGGGAGATGGTCTGAAAACATAAGTCCTCCTATTGAGTGCTTAAAAAATTTGCACAAACAGGGAGCAGTGTAAGGAGACATGTACTTGATCCATGCGCTATGGGAGGGCCAAACACAAGAAGAGCGCATGAAACCCGCATGCAATGACAAATGGCATGAAAGAAGATGAGAGCGACGATTAAGTTTACCAATAATAGGAGCTGGGCAGCCTGTAACCCCACAGATAGAACACAAAACGTCTCTTCAAAACATCGCATGTGCTGTCTAGCCGAGACCTAAAAACTATAATTTCGCACAGGCAAAACCTACTGGCTTTACCAATGTTTTTTGTGTTTAGAAATGGAGACATTAAGTGATTTATCCGTAATCACAAAAGGTAGGACTGAGGCCGAGGCTAGGGATATGATATGGCGTCCTTTTTGGGAGAGGATGTGGCGTAAGGGCCAGAGTTGCAGATTATGGAACTGCTAAACCGGGTTTGAGTTACGGTGTCAGCTTAACATCCTTGTTTTTGGGCAAATCACTTAATCTCGCTGTGCCTGCAAAAATGAATGTGTCCTTCTGTAAAGTAACCGGTGCCAATGTAAAGCACTCCAATACCTTCGGTTGGTGTTTGGTGCTATATTAAACTGCACATAAAAAAGGAACTGGTGCTTATGTAGAGCACTCCAATACCTTCGGGTGGTGTTGCCGCTACATAAAACTGCACAGAAAAAACAAACCTGAAAAGCAGAGTTGGGGTAAGAGGGGATCTGGTGAAAGAGGGGATTTGTGCAGCGGGGTTTAACATGGGCAAGTAGTGACAGGCGGGAGGTTGATGGGCAACCAACAGCAAATGCGAGCTGCCATGGGGAGATTAAGTCATTTGCCTAAGTTTACAGTGTCCTTATGAAAAGTAACTGGTGTTAATGTAAAGCGCTCCAATACCTTCAGGTGGTGTCAGAGCTATATAAAACTGCACAAAAAAGTAACTAGTGCTAATGTTAAGAGCTCCAATACCTTCGGTGGTGTTGGCGCTATATAAAACTGCGAAAAAATAATTTGAAAAGCAGAGTTGGGGAGGTGGGGATCTGTGTAACGGAGTGAAAGCAGCGAAGGGCGGGAGGTGGATGGGCAACCAACAGCAAATATGTGCTGCCACGAGGAGATTAAGTGATTTGCCCGTAATCGCAAAATGTGGAACTGAGGCCAAGGCTAGGGAGACGATGTGGTGTCCTCTTGGGAGAGGATGTGGGGTAAGGGCCACAGCTGCCAACTATGGAGCTGAGAAACCGGGTTTGAGTTTTTGTGTTGGCACAACAGCCTTGATTCTGGGAAAATCACTTAATCTCTCCGTGCCTACAAAAATAAATGTGTCCTTGTGTAAAGGAGCTGGTGCTAATTTAAAGCACTCCAATACCTTAGGGGTGTTGACGCTATATAAAAATGCACACAGTATCCACACCGAGAACCAGGTGTTGCCTACGCCAGTTGTTTCCCTCTGCCTCCTCTTCCTTGTGTTCGAATTGCATCTGCTCGCTCTACTTTCACTGTACTGGGCCTTTCTGGTTGCTGAGTGATGGTTATGTCCATCTCTGGTGTCCGACAGGTCATGGGATCGCGCCATGACGATGATGTCTTCTAGTGGGATTCCCGGCTGGCGGAGGATGAGACTCCTAAGGGTTTTGTTGTGGCACCCTTGTATTACCTGTGCTCTTACCTCTTTGGCTTGGTCGTCTGCCGTGCACGTGCTAGCTAGTTCTCTCAGGCGTGTGTGGAAGGCGTCCATAGACTGGCGGGCTTGGCGGAGCTTGAACCGTTCATAGTCTGGATTAAGTTGCCGGTCAAAGTGCGCGTTCAGAGCTCTGACCGCTGCGTTATAGTCGTTGGCAGCTCCTGTGTTCGGCAGGTGCGCAAAGAGTTTGTATATTTCTTCTCCTGCGAAGTGTAGTCGCAACGACCTCTTGATGGTGTCGTCCGTTTCCCTTGTCGCGATGAAATAGTTGTTTAGGCGTCTAATCCATATCTTCCACCGGGAGGAGGCAGTAGCGGGTTCAGCGAGATTACTAGACAACACGCACGCTGACTTGTGCGTGTTGTATGGCTGGTGTGACGGGAGGTTGCCCCATTGGTTGCATCTGCTGTGGGCCTTCGTGCGCTGCGTTGTCTGTCATGGCCGCTAGGCAGTGTCAATGCAGTGCAATCTGTTGTAATCTTTTGTATCACTGGGCTGTGTGTTGTATTGTCACACAGTGGGGCACTGCACTTGCTCCTTTCAGAGTTGCCTCTTTCCTATTCCCTTCTTCTTTTCTTTTCAGTTTTTCATGTGGCCTGGATAGGCCTTGGGGTCTGCGTAAGGGTGTTGCCCCTGGCAGGACCTTGCTGCCGGTGCTGTCTTCCTCAGGCTTCCTCCCCACGTGGCGTTGATGCAGGCCCCTCCACCCAGGCTTTCCACGTGGTACCTCCGATTCAGGAGTAGAGCATGGGCTTCGGCCGTCAGGAATGCTCTGGGCCTGGTGCAGGGAAAGAGCGCTTGATCGCGTGGCAACGGGGAAGGAGCCACAGTGCTCGATGGGCTCCTGAGCGGCTGCACCTCCGCGCTCAGCTGTCGCTGTGTGGCTGCAGGCGGGAAGCGGTGCAGAAGCCCTGGCGTTGGGGGCAGATGCTGCGGGCCGATAGCAGCGTTCACAAGCCAAACTCGGCGGGCCTACCGCGCAGAGATCCCTGTGCCGAAGGTAGATCCTCGACCACAGTCACGGAGAGAGGTGCCGCGGGGTGGTTAGAACCCTTGTCGCCAGTGTAAAGGGCTCGTGTGATGGGGTGACAGCGCGGCCTATTAGCGCGAAACAAAGAGACATGTACACTCAGTATCAGTGGTACGGGCAGAAGACCCAGAGCGGTCTTCGCCCCTTTATTTATATCCTCTGGCCACGTCTGGCCAGAGGGTGCTACAATGTGTGGGGGCCCTTCCGGGTCAATCCCTAGCTCCGCTCTTGTGGGACTAGGGACATTACAGCCAGCAGGGATAGATAAAGCGAGGGAGAGAAAATATTCTCTCATGCACTGCAATTGAAGGTCCTGACAAGCTGTGAAAGGATAACTCAAAACACAGTGAGACTGAAATGCTCCTTGCGTGGGACATACCTGTGTGAACTTTTACCAACACCTCGCTCTCTTCATATATTAAAGATTAAAACTTCCCAGGAAGCTTGTATTGTCTAGTCCTTCAAAGAACACGTTCATCCTTCAGTTTTGCATAGTGTACACCAACAATTAATCGCCTCGAGGCGCTGGCAGCAGATGGTAAATGACCGAAATCTACAGTAACCACGCGGCTCACTACAAGCACATTTCCATGCCAGGGCATTTGTGTAAACAGTGACGCAGCGTGTAAGAGGCAGCAGGCATGTGGAGGGCGGGCCGATGGTAGAGATGTGCCCAGTGGCGTAACAATAACCCCCGCAGCCCCCGCGGTGCGGGGGGACACCGAGCTCGAGGGGGCCCCCTCTGGCACTCTGTGCAGGGGCGGGCCTGAGAGGTTTTGAATGGGTCGAGAGCATGGCCCACCGCTGCAAAGCATCATGGGTTAGCCTAAGGCACTTGAAGGCATGGCTCCGAATCACGGCAATAAAAAAGATTATTGCGCATATTGGGCACCTCTACATTTGTCAAGGCGCTTTGGAGTCAATTCGACAAGTGCGCAGCCAGTGCTTGTCTGTTTACTCAATTTAATGTGTCCCAGGCAGTACAAGCCAGGCCCAGAGACGAGGTGACTATAGTTGCCATGGAAATCGCCTCTGGGCCCGGATTGCTACAATTTAGTTTGTTACATCTCGTCAGTGGCGTAACGAAAGTTGAGGGGGGCCCCCCTGCAAAATACATAGAGGGGGCCCCCCTACGCATCGCTGCCAAGGTTCGAAGTTGCTTATGTGTGACAATTCAATGGCTGGAGTGTGTGTATGTGTGACATTGCGTTTCCTTGTGTGTGACACTTAAGAGACACTTTATCGCAAGTCATAGTAGCTGAGCCTGTGTAATAATGTTAATTTCAGAATGTCCCGAGCAACCCTGAAAGAGTGGAGTGAAGGTGAGTGTAGGTAGGCATGTGCTTGTTTCCTGCAAAAGGGACATAGCATGGTGAGTGTTGCATGCTTCCCAGGCTAACTTATAAAAATATAAGAAAATACCCCAAATAGCAGGCTGGTTACACTGGGATTTTGCCAGGGTACAGCTGTCTGTAGCAAGCACTGGTGTCACCATGTATTGACTTCAGCCACTCATAGCTGCAGTAAAGAAAACACAGCAAGGCAGAGACTAACAGCTAGGGGACGCTACGACCAGGACATTAGGCTTTAAACCAGTGCTTCCTTTTGTATCCACCTACTAGCATCTCTCATTTACAAACAAACTGGTTGTGTTAATAATGAAGACTTTTTTCAGGCAATGCAGTCAAATTTATAAGGATAGCCCTATAACTGCCTTTCCACATTCTGCCTCCTTTCCCACCATATACTGGATGTCATCCACCACCATCCATATCTGGGCTCCCCATCCCCTCCCTCCTCCAGTGAGTATGTATCCTGATGCCCAGTGTGTCTGCTGTTCAGAACTGGTGCTTTGGTGTGGGAGTCTGTGCTTTTGTTGCATGAACAAAGTAAATAAACTGTTGAATCTTGCCTCTCCAAAGTTGATTGGGGGAGACAGAGCCAATGGTTCAGAAAAAAGCAGAAGTACTCCACGGGGACTACAGATCCTACCTTGTGAGTCATTTCTATGCCTGATCCTTTTTCTATCATTTCTTGTCGCCTCAATGAACACTTTCAACAAAATGATGATCAAAATCTAGCAATAATTGGGGTATAGTGGTCCCATCACAGGCTTTTGTCCCAGTGCCACAGCACCTGCTGCACTCCCCCTCCACCAAGCTCCCACATTGCCCCAGTTCAGAAAGGACCTCAAGACCTGGCTCTTCGGATGACCCCAGCACTCAACTTAGCAGCCCCCCGCGCCTTTAGACCCTCATGGGTGAGTGGCTGGGCTTTACCAACCCTGATAGATTGATTATCGATACGCCCGGTGCCTCCTGCAGAACCCAGTGGTACTAGCCCGTGGCCTGGTTGTGCGCGATACAAGTTATATTTGGCAATGCCAAGAGAACCCTCACCCTCTGATCTTGGAAACCATACCCCCTCCAGCCCAGATATCACTTAATTCCTGTCCATTTCATGGGCACTCACTTTGACTCACCCTCATATACAATAAATAAATTGAAAGATTCAGCAAAACAACTAGGAGTTTCCCTCAAAACTAGATAGCCCAGAATTGTTTGTGTGTTTGTGACATGGGTTATTACATGAATGTATTTTGTGGTGTCCCTCTCTGCCACAGCCGCAGTACTTTACAGGATGTATCTTACACACGTCACGCTTACCGAGCAGTCCCGGTGTTATCGGCCGGATGAGTGGTATAGACAGCCCTGCCGACATTTGAGCCTATGTCTTGTGCATTTGATCAAAAATATCCACAGAAGGCACGCGAGGCCCTGCATCCCCAAACTCCTCCCTACCCCACAAATACCTGTTGAAGTTTACAGATACATTTTGCAGAATCTTTTTATTTTCCTTAAGTCCCAAGTTCCCAAACTCGATTGGTTGTTCTGCTGGTGCTGTGTGACCTGCGTTCATCTGACAGCCTTTTCCAGATTTTTAAGAGTGATACTCTTTTTATGGGCAGATAAATTACCTTTAACTTTTCACTGAACACAATTTATTGGCCATCCCATGAATATTTGCCAGTTACGTTTTCAGGAACGTTTCACATATGAAAATAAAAATTTGGAATTATAAAAAGTTGTGTAATATTGTAGGGGGCAGCTGTTTTGGATGGGGGTGAAAAGCTGTGAAGTGTTTCTTTTGCTAATTTCTCTTAATTCCTGAGAAATATATCATTATTACTGTTGGTACCAATTGTATTTGTAGGTTGGTTTTCAAGTTAAAATCAGACATTTAGTCCACCAATTAAGTTGCTTAACCAAAATTCATCCACATGCAATTCACCTTCATTTTCAGTTCCAACTACTACTTTCAAAGAAATGTTTCCAGTTTGTGGGTAAAAATGATGCCACTATACGTTGATGAAAATAAGAACCTTCTAGAAGGGCATGTTTGCCAATAATCTGCATCTATGTAAGACTTTGCTCATGTAATAAAAATGCGCTACCCCAGCTCTGATGTGCTTGATTCAAAACATCAGCGAATTCTGATATCCAATACTCTGTCTGCATACAAGACAATTTAGTTTCTGGCATTGGCTTACTTAAAATTTTGCAGTGTCTGTTCAGCTGCCGATTTTCAGCAGAGCCCACTGTGTGCATGCTCCGGGGCCGATAGGGCTGAGCTGGCTACTTCCTGCTGAAGTCTGGGTGTGTGTGCAGGTCAGGCTGCCAATGTGTACCCTCTGCTTAGAGTTCACCCCATCCTGGAGAAAGGGCTGAGCAGAGCTCTGGGTGCTGCTCTTGGGTGCAGCGCTTACCTTCTCATGTAAAACAAGCAGGCTCTTAACGTGCTTCTGAGAGGGCCGTCCGTGCATCTGGTACACGTGGGCTCTCAAGGAACAACCCCTTACATCCTGTAAAGAGAGCGCAAGTCAATCACAGCAGCGCAGGGGTCCCAGGGTCCGGACGAGATGCAGTGGCGTAACAATAACCCCCGCAGCCCCCGCGGTGGTCAGCGCTCCTGTGTTTCTGGCTCTCTGCCGGAAACCCACCCGCACATCATCCTGAAAGCCAGGCGTGGCCTGCGAAGTAAAATAAATGGGAAGCGCTCGCTCGGGGGCGGTACTTCCGACATGGAGACCGAGAGTGTGGCGTGCATTATTTCTCCCTGTGTCTGTGCCTCTAGCCCACGGCAGGCCTTGCCCCACGAGTGCACCAGACACCACACTGGCGACGAGGAGGGCAGTGACCCTCGCTATGGCTGACCGCCCTGCTCCGCCTGCCACGGCCGAGCACTTCTGCGGTCTTTGCCGGGAACCGCGACTCCGCGAGTCGCCTGGAGCTGCGCTTGTGCGCTGACGCCGTCACGCGGGTGAGTGAGACCCCGAAGCGCTGCTGTGTGCCGGCTATCAGCAGGAGCATCGCGCTACCACACGCCCCTCAGCCCACAGCAAGACCTCACGCGCACACAGAGCGCAGAGGCCACGCCCTGCCAAGACGGCCTGTGAGTGCTGCGCAGGAGCAGCGTGTGCCACCCAACAACGCGGGGGTGGTGCGAAGGCCCAGAATCCCTCACTGAGCAGTACGACGACGACGAGTACAGCGCCGCCGCCAGGCGAAGCCCGCCGAGCGCTGAGGGAGGACAGACTCTGACCACCGCCACAGCAACACAATAGCCCACAGAGTCAAAGGGCCTAGGAACTGCACCACGCCTGCCCACCAACAAGATGGGGGACAATGACCCAGCCCCAGCACCGGCCCATTTTCCATTCCAGCATGCGGCCTCAGGAGTACTACCGCCCTTCAGTGAGCTGGAGGACCCAGCTACGGCGTCCCCCAGATGAAAAATCTGAATAGAACGCCTTAACAATTACTTCGTCGCGACCAGAGAGACCGACGAGGCGGTGAAAAGGTCACTGCTCCTCCACTATGCTGGGGACGAGATCTTCAAACTATTCAAGCACCTGCCGAACACAGGGGCGGCAACGGATTATGGCACAGCAGTCACTGCTCTGGACGCTCATTTCGACCCCCAACTTAACCCGGACTTTGAACGTTTCAAACTGCGTCAGGCCCGCCAGAGGGAAGGGGAGTCGATGGACGCGTTTTACGCCCGCTTGTGCGAACTCGCCAGCACATGTACGGAAGATGATCAGCCGAAAGATCAGAGCACAGCTCATTCAAGGTTGCAGGGACAAGACACTAAGAGGCCTCATCCTACGCCAACCGAAGATCGCGCTGGAGGACATCCTTATATTGGCGAGGTCCCACGACCTGTCAGCAGCCAGGGCAAATGAAATGGACCAGGCCCTCACCAAACCCCAAGGGCGGCCAGAGACAATTAAAACGGAGCGGGCGGATGCCCTCAGAACGAGGCCTTGAACTGACACAACCCGGAAAGCAAAGCCCGAAGCATCCAGACCGCGATGCGGATATTGCGGCCACGAACCACATGCCGCGAAGGACTGTCCCGCGCAGGTGAAGACATGTACCAATTGCAGGATCCCCAACCACTTTGCCACCGTGTGTCGAAGAAGGAACCGGGGCCGTGACACCAGAAGCCAAAGACCACCATCACGGGCGATACGGCAACTATCTGTGGCTGAGGCAGCGCCCTCAGAGGAGACACCGAGAACCAGCCGTAGATATCAGGGGCCGATTGATTCATCATCGGAGGAAGATGGAGAGGTATACTTAATATCCTTTGCGCGAGAACTCAAGTGGTGTCGAAGGCCACAGCCTACCTGCATGATCCAGATCGCAGGCACAGAAGTAAAGGCAGTTATCGACACCGGAGCGTCAGTAAACGTAATGGGCCTCCAACAGTATCGACGCCTACGGCCATGCCCACCAGTCACCCCATCACGGACCAGAATATACACGTACGGGGCCGATACCCCCCTACCGCTGAAGGGAAAAATATCGGTCCAAATCAAGGCAGATGACCAAGAAGTCACAGCGACCATCCATGTGATCGACCGGGAAGCGGACACCCCACTGAGCAGCCACACGGCAGAAGACCTGGGTCTGGTCTCGTTCGCCAGACGTGTCCAAACCCATCAAGTAGAGGAGCTGATCGACCAATTCCCTGAACTCTTCCAAGGTCTCGGCTGCATCAAGTGTGACCCTATCAAATTACATATCGACAAGACAGTTACCCCAGTTGCCCTACGCCACAGAAGAGTGCCATTCCATCTGAGGCCACTGGTGGAGAAAGAACTGGAGATCCTGGAAGAGCAAGGCGTGATCGAAAAAGTCTCCGGACCGACGCCCTGGGTGTCCCCGATGGTCATCGCGGAGAAGCCGAAGCAGCCGGGGGCGATACGCCTCTGCATCAACATGAGGCTACCCAACAAAGCCATCAAAAGAGAACGCCATATTACGCCAACGATGGACGACATCATTGCGGATGTCAACGGTCGAGGTGGTTCTCTAAAATTGACCTAAACGCAGGATATCACCAGCTACCATTATCCGAAGAAAGCCGTTACGTCACCACTTTCAGCACCCACCTAGGACTGAGAAGATATAAACGATTAAACTTCGGAATATCCTCGGCAGCAGAGGTGTTCCAGAATACGATACGGGAGATGCTGTCGGGCCTACCAGGGGTATTAAACGTCAGCAACGATATCCTGATCCATTCAGCGACCGCGGCCGATCACCACAAGCATCTCCGAAGCACACTGAAGCGCCTGAGCGAGCATGGAGCGACGTTTCATAGAGAGAAGTGCCAGTTCTTCCAACCGTCCCTCGAGTTCTTCGGGTACGTGTTTAACCAAGAAGGTATCCAGGTGGACCCGAGGAAGTCGCACGCCATCAAAAACGCCCCTGCTCCAACGACGCATACCAAAGTAAGGAGTTTCCTGGGGATGGCCACCTACTGTGGGAGGTTCATCCCAGGCCTGGCAACCCGTGCTGAACCGCTCAGAGCTCTCACCCGGACAGACACCAAGTGGCAATGGAGCGAGAGAGAAGAAGAGGCATTCCAAGGGATAAAGGACGCGCTCCTGGAAGAAGCCACGCTTGCATATTTCAACCCAGCCAAACGGACCGAAGTGCTCGTCGACGCCAGCCCGGTGGGGCTAGGAGCAGTGCTGGCTCAGGAACAAGAACCAGGCAGATGGGCAGCACTGTTGTTCGCTAGCAGATCACTCACCCCCACCGAAACAAGATACGCTCAGATTGAGCGGGAGGCGCTCGCCATAAAGTGGGCCTGTAGCCATTTCCATCTATACCTGACTGGACAGCCTTTCACTGTGGTCACCGACCATCAGCCCCTCGTTCCCCTCTTCAAAGGGTCGGCTCCCCATCCGCCCCCTCGGATCGAGCGATGGGCGGTGCAGCTACAGTCCTACGAAAGGGAGGTGATGTACCGGCCCGGGGCGAAGAATCCCGCGGACTTCCTGTCCATAACCCAGTACCGCAGGAGATGCATGAAGACGAGGAAGACGCAGAGCAGTATGTCCAAATGGTGTCCGTTGCAGCGTGCCCTCAAGGCATGACCCTCGACGACATCAAAGAAGCCGCCACTGCTGACACAGTGTACAGCTGAAGTCTCCGAGCCGTCCAGGAAGGGTCGTGGAAAGACTACCTGCGACAAGTGAACTCCTGGGCCCCAGAAGATAGAGAAGGTCTGACGAAAATATGGCGAGTAAGAAGCGAACTCAGCGCCACAGGAGACGGGATACTGTTAAGGGGATCAAGGCTGGTCATACCCCAAGCACTGAAGCACCGAGCTACCCAACTAGCTCATGGAGGCCATCAAGGAGCGACGAAAATGAAGGCACGAATGAGGGGAAAAAGTCTGGTTCCCGGAGTGGAGCAAATGGTCGAAGACCTCGTCCGCCACTGCCTGTCCTACCAATTGACTAGCGGCCCGGAGAGACCGACCCCAGTGATCACCGAAGAAGCGTGCACTGCCCCGTGGTCCAAAGTGAGCATGGATTTTGGGAGTTTCCCCGGAGGGAGACATACGCTGGTGATCGTTGATGCATTCTCAAAGTATCCCCTCGTGGAGCCGGTGGCATCAACCGCTTTCACCCATGTGAGCCCCGTCCTGGAGAAAGTGTTTGCCATGTTTGGTTTCCCCCACGAAATCCGAAGTGACAACGGGCCGCCATTTCAAGGTTCGGAGTTCGCCACTTTTCTGAGGCAGCGAGGGATACGCCACCGCCGTGTCACACCTCAATGGCCACAGGCAAACGGCGATGTCGAAAGGTTCATGCGAACTTTGAACAAAATGTTCCGTATTGCCGTGCTGGAGCAAGCTGACCCCGAGAAACGACTTCATGAATTCCTGAGAGAGTATAGGAGCACCCCACACTGCACCACGCAGCGAAGCCCCTGGTTGTTAATGCTACAAGGCCCGAGGAGAGACCTGATCCCTACCTGTCCAGGGTGGACGTCCTCACCTTTGGAGGCTCAAGCAGCACAAGACCGACGGGAACGACAGAACATGTGAGCCAGTGCTCGACGCCGTGCAGCACCACGGACACTCCGGCCGGGCGCAACCTTCATCCTCAGGGATCGCCGGCCAGGAGGGAAATTCAGGACGAACTATGAACCTGGCACCTGGACGGTAGTTGCCAGCAACGGGACATGGTAACCGCGAGAAAAGGAGGCGAAGAGGTTTCCAGAAACGTCTCCTGGTTCAAAGAAGTCCCCACGGAATCCTCGAATGAGCCAGTCGAAGTTCACCCAGGCATCCCAGCAAGCCCAGCTCAAGGGGCCTCAGGCGGAGAACCAGGGAATGGAAGCAACACAGCGGAGCCGGAAGTCAACACCTCGCCGCTCCCCGGTGTGCCTCCAAGCAGAACGCCACTCGAGGACACGCACCAAAGAAGCCATCCTCAGAGGTGCAACCTGCGGCCCAATCCTCGCCCGAGCCAGCAGCTCCGAGACTTTGCCTGCTGATGTCGCAGAGGCTGACACCATCAGACTGTGTACAGGTACCCCGAACTGTATGCGTGTCTCCAAGACTGTTTAAATTTTGTTTTCAAGAACTGAGTTGGGAAGGGATGTAGTGGTCAGCGCTCCTGTGTTTCTGGCTCTCTGCCGAAAACCCACCCGCATGTCATCCGCAGGCCAGGCGTAGCCTGCGGGGTAAAATAAATGGGAAGCGCTCGCGGGCGGTACTTCCGACACGGAGACCGAGAGTGTGGCGTGCATTATTTCTTCCTGTGTCTGTGCCTCTAGCCCACGGCAGGCCTTGCCCCACGAGTGCACCAGACACCACACCAGGGTCCGGACGAGATGTAACAAACAAAATTGTAGCAATCCGGGCCCAGAGGCGATTTCCATGGCAACTATATGTAGAGGTGCCCAATATGCGCAATAATCTTTTTTATTGCCGTGATTCGGAGCCATGCCTTCAAGTGCCTTAGGCTAACCAATGATGCTTTGCAGCGGTGGGCCATGCTCTCGACCCATTCAAAACCTCTCAGGCCCGCCCCTGCACAGAGTGCCAGAGGGGGCCCCCTCGAGCTCGGGGCCACCCCGCACCACGGGGGCTGCGGGGGTTATTGTTACGCCACTGCATCTCGTCCAGACCCTGGGACCCCTGCGCTGCTGTGATTGACTTGCGCTCTCTTTACAGGATGTAAGGGGTTGTTCCTTGAGAGCCCACGTGTACCAGATGCACGGACGGCCCTCTCAGAAGCATGTTAAGAGCCTGCTTGTTTTACGTGAGAAGGTAAGCGCTGCACCCAAGAGCAGCACCCAGAGCTCTGCTCAGCCCTTTCTCCAGGGTGGGGTGAACTCTAAGCAGAGGGTACAAGTACGAATTTCATTTCAATTTCATTTCATTTCACATTGGCAGCCTGACCTGCACACACACCCAGACTTCAGCAGGAAGTAGCCAGCTCAGCCCTATCGGCCCCGGAGCATGTACACAGTGGGCTCTGCTGAAAATCGGCAGCTAACAGACACTGCAAAATTTCAAGTAAGCCAATGCCAGAAACTAAATTGTCTTGTAAGCAGACAGAGTATTGGATATCAGAATTCGCTGATGTTTTGAATCAAGCACATCAGAGCAGGGGTAGCGCATTTTTATTACATGAGCAAAGTCTTACATAGATGCAGATTATTGGCAAACATGCCCTTCTAGAAGGTTCTTATTTTCATCAACGTATAGTGGCATCGGGGGGCGTGGTCTGCAGCCCAAGATGGCGGTCGCTTAAGCGACGAGCTCCGGGCCGGGGCACCTAATCCGAAACCTTATCCTGTACTCCTTACCTTGCAAGCAGATAATTCCAGCGTCGGAGTGCTAGGAGCACCGGCGGGCTGCCTCGACGCTGCATTCCGGAGCTCTGGGACTCCGGCAGTGAGGACTTTCAGGCGGCGGCGCGTTCCGACCTCCCCAGGGGCCTACACCGGGACTGAAGCCTCGGACTTCCCTGATTGCTGGCAGGGCAGCGGGCGCCGGCTCCCCGCCGCGACTGGCACTTTGGCTCCCGGCCCCGGGGCCTGCACGCCCACCTCTCGGGGTCGCGGACACCTGGCCCAACCGGAGCACAGACTGGTGTGCATCGGGCTGCTGCAACTGCGGTGGGTACGTGGAGCGCACTGGTGTGTGGGTGCGGTGCTGCTCGCCGTGGCGGGCTCCCCTGGGTGAGACCCCCGCAGCTCCTGGGACTATTTCGCGCCACGCTTCGGTGGCGAGTCCCCCGACTGTACCGGCGCTGCCTTAGGTGGGGCCCCAGCAGCTCCTGGGCTTATTTCGCGCCACGCATCGGTGGCAATCCCCTGGCTGTACCGGCGCTGCCCTGCTGGGTTGTGGGTCGGCGAAAGACACTTGAGCCGGAATGCTGCCTGTGTCTCCCGGGCACCGGGGTGAACTCTATTGCCGAGCGCAGGGCCTGCGCGCGGCGCCCTCATCTCCGCTGCGACCCGCAGGGCTGGTGGCCCTTGGGATCCCCGAGAGGTATTGTTGACCGGCTGTGCCCGGGATACCGGGACGGGCTGACGAATCCCTACTGCCCCCCGGCCGGAGAGCGGGGGCGGTGCGGCTCCTTGCCATTAGAGGGGCCCCTTCGCGCCACACATCGGTGGCGGCTCCAGGCTTGGACCTGTTGTACCGGGGCTAACATCTGGTCGGATCGGTGGTCCGGTTGCGACTGAGAGTCCGCCTTGATGTGGAGGCCGGGGGGGCGCTAGGCTGAACAGTGGACTACTGGGGCATTGCGCTGCGAGGACCGCATGTGGATCTACTGACACCCTTCACTTCGGTTACAGTCCAGTGCCTTATAAGGGCCTACTACTACACCCGCTGTCGGCGGCCCTGGCCTGCCTGGGCGCCCCCTCCTGTGATAATTGCGTCGGAGTTTGCCGACACTCCCAGCGTTGCCTTAGGGTCGAGCTGCTGATCAGTGGGGGGAGTTGGGTGCCTGGCTAGGCTCCTCTCCGGCTGCGCCCCTGACGCTGCCTGCAGCAGGGCTCTACTACTGGAACGCGGTGGCCGGAGACATATAGTCCTATTGCGCAACGCCGTCAACCATGGGCAAAGGAAAGCCTAGAGCGTCTACGAGGTCAGGAAGAACTGGTTCTCTTTCTCCGCCTTCAGGACATTCTTCCACCCTGTCCCATCATGCAGACGGTCCTGCTGGTACCAAGGCTCCAGTAGATAAACTTGACATGATCTTGCAGGAAATCCGTGATTCTCGCTCTGTGATGGAAGCGCAACTGGGCATGATCTCAGTAGATCTCAATCTGTTGAAGGATGATCATAAGAAGCTCGCTGAGAAAGTCAAAACGGCTGAGCAGGCGGTGGAAAACATGGTACCTCAAGTGCAAGCCTGTGCTAAGACCTGTATGTTAAACAGTGCACCCCCAGCCACCATTTTGTGTTATCAAGCCAGTGAAACTAGCCCCCCCTGCCTCCCCTCCAGCAACAGGGATTTTCTACATCAGAGGGTGCTTCTGTGAGCTGTTTAAACTGTGTTTAATAGGGACTGTGCACTTCGTTTTTTGGCCAGGAGAGGGAGTAAAGTTGTATTCAAACAGTATTGTTAGATTTCATGTTTGTGAGGCCTTTGCCTGCAGAAATCCAAAGTGTGGATTGAGCCTGTCTGTCTCCTAGGAGATTCTGGACAGGAGAAGCAGCCCCCCACCCCCACCCCCAGGCCAGCAGGCCTAGGACTGGGGATTGGCTATTCAGCTCCCAGGCAACTCTGAGCCCTCCCCTCACACCTGCCCAGGTCCCTTAAGGCTTTGCTGGGTGCACCCCAAATCATTCTCCTCCATCTTGTGAGTTGCAGCCTACCTGTGCCCCAGATTGCAGTGAGCAGAGTCCAGCAAGTGGTAAGGAGGCAGACTAGTGCTGTCTCTTCCCTCCTCCAAAAAGTTTTTAAAAAATGATTTTCCCTTTCTGTGATTACTGTCTTTGCCTGTGGTTGTTACAGTTTAAAAATGTAGTTTTAACCTGCCTGTGATTGTATATTTTATCACCTGTTTTGTGTGTTAAACTTGTGGTTTTCCTGCCCATGATTGCTTCCATTTAACGTGTTGAATTGTGGGATTTGCAGTCCAAACTCTGTAGTTTGTCGCTCTCATTCCTGGTGACTATTCAGTTTTCCCTCCAAATTTCTCCTTTGCTCTGTGCTAAGACCTGTATGTTAAACAGTGCACCCCCAGCCACCATTTTGTGTTATCAAGCCAGTGAAACCAGCCCCCCTGCCTCCCCCTCCAGCAACAGGGATTTTCTACGTCAGAGGGTGCTTCTGTGAGCTGTTTAAACTGTGTTTAATAGGGACTGTGCACTTCGTTTTTGGCCAGGAGAGGGAGTAAAGTTGTATTCAAACAGTATTGTTAGATTTCAAGTTTGTGAGGCCTTTACCTGCAGAAATCCAAAGTGTGGATTGAGCCTGTCTGTCTCCTAGGAGATTCTGGACAGGAGAAGCAGCTTCCAACTCCCTGGGCAGCAAACCTTGTCTGAGGTTGCTTGGACCTTATATAGTCTGCTAGTGACTGCTACATGTATACACTGATTGGTGGTTGTATCTGATGTTTCTATTGGTTTGAGTTAGTGTCCTCATTGGTTGGGTATTTGAGGGTTCTGATTGGTTTCTGGATCTGTGATTCAATCAATGTAGGGTTGGGACTAGGGCTAGGGTTATGATTTCTATTGGAAGCAGGGACTAGGGCTTCCTGTTTTATTGGTTGTTGGGACTAAGGTGGAACTAGGACTAGGGTTAGGCCTTTAATTGGAAGTAGCGATTAGGGCTTCTGGTGTTATTGGTTGCTGGACTAGGTGTGGGACTAAGAGTAGGGTTAGGCTTTCTATTGGAAGTAGTGACTAGGGCTTCCCGTCCCATTGGTTGCTTGGACTAGGGTTCGGACTACTGGTAGGGCTAGGGCCTCTATTGGACATAGAGATCAGGGTTTTTGAACTGATTGGATGCTTGGAGTAGGGCTAAGATTGGCTGTAAGGTCCTGATCTCCTATTGGTTCTAGCTTTTAGGGCTAGTGTTGTGATTGGATAGTATTAGGGCTAGGGTTCCCATTGGCTGACTGGGTCACCTGATTACTAGGGGTATCAAAGGCCAGGGTTAGGGCGTCTCAGCCCGGGCGTCGAGGCTAAGGGCAGAGAGGACAAGGGTGAGTGCCTGTTTGAGCCTGTTAAGGGAAGAGAGGACAAGGGTGAGTGCCTGTTTGAGCCTGTTAAGGGCAGAGAGGACAAGGGTGAGTGCCTGTTTGAGCCTGTTCGAGACGGGCCAGGGCCAGGAATGCTGCCCATCTTCCCATTAATTAATGTGTCTATTACTTTTCTCCTGAAAAAGCATATCTAATGCACTACCCTATTTCTCAGCCTATACTTCCCTCAATATATCTTCTAGCCCAACTTTTTGACTCATCTCAAACTTCTTTCTACTACTTTTTCCAATTCACTACCCTATCTCACCCTATACATCTATCACTATATCCTCTACACCCACTCTCTCATTTATCGCAAACGCCATACCACTACTATGTTCCCCAAAATAACCCTTTCTTGACTCTCTCCTACTCTACCCCTCCTTGTATCTTCTGACACCTCCTTTACTGTACCAATGCCCAAGACAAACCTTTCTAAACTCTTCCCTCTGACTCTTCCCCTCCAAAAACCCTTTTTACTCATCAAAAAGCCTCCTCCTACTGCTATGACCTACAAAAAGAAATCCTTCACTCTTCTATCCCACAACTATCCTTTTCAATCAAAATAACAGACTAGCATGTTCACTTCACTAATTCCATATTCCACTATACTAATTCACCACTAATCCTTTATGGGTTCCAGAGTAGCATGCTACTCGCCAACAAAGCGCTTCAACACCCACCAGGGGTAACAGGCGCTATATGAATGCAAACCTTTCTTTCCCTTCTATCCCTCCACTATCCTTCTCACTCCAAATAACTGACTAATATCCACCACTCAAATTACTTTCATATTTCACCATACTAATTCACCACTAATCCTTTATGGGTTTCCGGAGTAGCGTGCTACTCGCCCAAAAAAAAAGCAATTCAACACCCCATCAGGGGTTAGAAGCGCTATATATATGCAAACCTTTTTTCCCTCTTCTATCCCTCCGCTATCCTTCTGAATCCAAATAACTGACTAACATATCCACCACTTAAAATTTACTTGCATGTTTCACTATACTAATTCAACACTAATCCTCTATGGGTCCCGGAGTAGCGTGCTACTCGCCGAAAAAGCGCTTCGACGCCTCGTCAGGGGTAGTAAGCGCTATACAAATGCAATTACAATACAATACAATACAATGAGGAGCAACTCAACCATCTGCGCCACCAGCTCAACTCCCTCCAGGCCCGGGCCGATGACGCGGAAGGCCGGGCACGCCGGAATAACCTCCGGATAGTAGGGCTGCCGGAGGGAACGGAGGGATCTACACCCACGGAGTACATAGAGCACTGGCTACAGTCTAGCGTGGCCCCGATCGCATTGTCCGCGCACTCCACGGTGGAGTGGGCACACCGTGTCCCTGCGCGTCGACCTCCACCAGGTGCCAACCCGCGTCCTAACTTGGCCAGGATTCTGAATTTTCGAGATCGGGATCACCTATTGCAGGCGGCACGGGACCATGGACCGCTGCAGATTGACAATGCGAAGATCTCAATATTCCCCGACTACACCCTGGCGGTCCAGCGCAAGAGGTTTTCCTTTATGGAGGTGAAGGCGCGGGCCCGGGCAGCAGGTCTGTCGTTTGCCTTATTGTTTCCAGCAAAATTAAAAATCCTCTATAATCAACGCTCCCTGTTTTTTGACACTCCAGACAGTGCTTGGGACTGGCTGGACAAGACGTTCCCCGCTGTTCATCCTATGAGGCGCATGGACTCCTCGCTACCAAAGTCACAGCGACCCCCACGAAGGCGGAAGAGGGGGCTTCTCACTCAAAGTTCGACCTCCAGTCCCCGGGTCCGTCAACAAATGCTGGAGGGCAGGCAACGGGCGCTCCATACAGCCTCGTCCTTCCGGACCACCCGCCCGTCAATCAGCACCAGTCCGTCCGAAGGAGCTAACACAGACACTGATTCTGACGGCAGCGTTGCACTGTTTCCTTCTGTGACCACTCAACTTAGTAATGATCCTTTGGCTTCGGCTGGTTCCCAGTTGTGTGACCCATAGCCTTGTATGTCTTCGCTGGTCTGCTGTGGGCTCTGTTTGGCGCGTCATGCTGAAGTACTAATTATGCTTATTTACCTGCCCAGGAGGGTGTTCTGGCATATGCATGTTGTGCGGCAGGTAGGGACTGAATAGTAGGTTCCCTGGCCCGGACTGCGTTCTGGGTCGTTTTCATGTATTACTTCACTGCTTTAGTGTGGATGCTGATGGTGTTAGCGGCCTTCCCCCATAGGCGTTAGCATTGGTTGAATGTGAAGAATGTTACTTTGGTTACTACGGTTTGGTCGAACGAAGTTTGGGCGTTGGACCCAGTATTGGGACATTGTTGAGTTATGTGTATTTATGCTGCATGGTCTGGGGGTCGTGGGTAGGTGGGTGTGGGGCGGTGGGCGGGGATGGGACTCGGGGGGGGGGGGGTTTTAGCCACCTTTTGATGATGTCTGCTAATACTTCTTATACTTTTGTCTCATGGAACATCCGGGGTATGGGGTCTATTGCTAAACGGCATAGAATTGCTGCACAATTACATCGTTGTAAAGCACAGATAATATGCTTTCAGGAGACACACTTGGTTCCCTCCGAAACTCTGAAACTACGTAGGAGATGGCGGGGTCAATTTTACGCAACCGCATATTCGGCTTTTTCTAGGGGAGCTGCTATCTGGATCCGGGCGGGGATCCCTTTTTCACTTACTGAGAGCAAAATTGATGATCAGGGCCGGTTTGTCCTACTACTGGGAGCGTTAAATGGTAGACAAGTAGTACTGGGGTCCCTGTACGCCCCAAACATTGAGCAAGAAGCATTTTTAACACGAGTCTCCCGAGCACTTGCTGATTGGACCCATATCCCATGGCTGTTAGGCGGTGATTTAAACGCGGTGTTTGATCTATGTCTGGACCGTTCCCATCCTCCCTTACTTAACACTACGGCGAGGGCACAGGCTGAGGCCTTAACACGTTGGGTACAAGGCTGGAATTTAGTGGATGTATGGAGGGCTTTACATGTGAATATGAGAGAATATTCCTTCTACTCTTACCCCCACAAACTACATACACGTTTGGATTACTTTCTATGCTCCCCTGAATTGTCTTCTTCCATCTCCCAATGTGAGTATCTAGGTAAGACTATATCTGACCATAATTCCATAGAGCCATCGCTGAGATGGAGCCGTTCCCCTGCTCCTACTCCAACGTGGAGAATGCAGCCGATGCAATTGGAAGACCAGGTGTATCGGGCCGCATTGGCTACGGCTATAGATGGGTATTTCATGGAGAATGAGGGTACTGCCTCGTCCAGGTCTATAGAGTGGGAGGCCTTCAAGGTGACGGTGCGCGGGGTGGCCATGGGGACTTTGACAGGATCTCGGAGGGAAACGATTAGGGACCTGACAGACTTGGAGAGGAACTTGCATGCTTTGGAGATAGCGGCTCAGGGGAGCGCTGACGGTGTAGAGCCACTACAGTCCGCCAGGATTCATTATGCGGACTTGCTGGAACGTTTACGCATAATAGATTTTAATGCATACACACTACGCACCCATTCCGAGGCGGATAGGGCGGGCACATTGCTGGCCAGACTGATACGCCCCACGGCGAGCCCGACTCCCATTTTAGCAATAAATACGACTCATAACATGTTGGCTACTTCTCAGGGTGAGATCAATGCTGCGTTTCAGGACTATTATGCTTGTTTATATACCGCACCCCCTTGGATGTCTCGACTCCTATACTCTCCTTTCTGTCCACGGTCCAACTCCCTATAGTTTCGGATGCGAATGCTGAGGAACTGGCAGCTCCGATTACTATAGCAGAGATTTGGGTGGCGTTGAAGGCATTGGCCCGTAACAAAATGCCTGTGTGAGAAGTTGGCCTGGTATATGCTGTTCACTAGTTAAAGTGGACACCTTGCACCAGTACAATTCGACTCTTATGGTAGGTAGGTTTAAGACAACCTTTATAGAAAGCTATCCTAGTGGTAGCTGTGGAGAGCAGCCTTCAGGCTAAGTCTTGGAGGAATGTAAAGCTGCTTGTTTTACCACACAATCTCTTGAATCACCAAATGAAGACACCACACAGGTATATATATCAAATATATATGTATTTATTACTAAACAACTCTCTACTAATCTCTTTATGAGATTAGAAGTCAGGAACATATGCACAAATCAACGTTTCACAATAAATTAAGCACAAATATGGCTGGGGCCCTAGGGGCGTACCAGACCATATACTAAAAAAGAGACTTAAGAACAACGACTTGCAGGGAGACAAGGCCCAGGGCCTTCAGAAGTGCTGGGGCCTCACGAAACCACCCAAGGCAGGTAAGTAAAGGACCCACGGGGGACGCGTGCAGTGAGTGAACACAGGCGCGGATCGCCGTAGACTTTAATGGGGCAAGTCGCGGTTGGAAATTAAGAGTTTAAGGGCACTTCGGGAGTAGCTACAAGTAAGTCACTTACAGGGTAAGTAGTTCTAGGGCCAACACCCACAGGAGCACCCTAGTGCTGGAGTTACCTCACCCAGGGAAGCCGGGTGCATAGGTGTCCTTTGGTGTCGGGTCGCGGCGTCGTTTTCAATGGGAGCCAATGAAGACTTGCTGCTTGTGAAGTCCGAAGAAGTGTCCGGTGGAATCCAAGCCTGGATTCGGAAGAAGGAAGACCTGAAAGCAGAAGGGACAGTGTTCAAAGTCACTGGGCAGTGACTCGGGGCAAGGAAGATGAATGCCCACCGTCGTTGGCAGATTCAGGTCGTTCACGGGTGTCTTGACTCTTCGGCCACGAGGTCCAGGAGGCGTCGACGACGACCAGGAGCGGGATTCGGCATGTCCCACGAAGTCTGCAGCTGATTGCAGTGTCGGCAACCCGATTGGAGCCAACAAGCCTTGGTAGCAGCAAGTCTCGTGGAAAGCGTAAAAAGTCAATGGTGCAGACCAGCAAGATCTGGGGAACTCACCCAGCGAGGGTAAGTCAGGGCAGGCCTGGAGCAACCAGGGGAGTCCTTTGGTTCTTTAGAAAAGTCTTCAGGGGACCCACAAGCCGGCTGGCAAGGGATCGCGAAGACGCCTCAGGAGGATTCCTCCAACAGGGGCCCACGGTTACTCGGGACGGGGTAGGCCTCTGATCTTTGGAGGGATTCCTGCTAGAGGCTTGGACCACACGTGGTCCAAAGCACCCCCCGTGAAGGGGTTGCACCCGACAATAGTGCACGGTACCCAGGGACTGCAGTTCCTCGTCACTCGTGGGGTCCACTGGCCTCAGCTTCGCTGGGGACTCACGATGGCCTTTGAGAAGTCAGGAAATCCTCGTCTTGGGCTGCAGGGACCTCGGGCTCCGGCGGGAGCGGCGTAGTTTGCGACCGTCGTCGTAGTTTTTGGTGCCTGCCAAGCAGGGGAGTCACTCCTTGACTCCAAGGGAGATTCTTCAGTCTTCCAGAGGTAGTGGAACGTCGAAGGTCCAGGATTCTTCTTCAGAGCGTCGTCCAGGGGTATCTAGTTTGCAATGCACAGGTTCCCCCTCTTATACTAAAAGGAAGGGAGGGACTAGCTCTATGACCCCCACCTATGGGAGGGTCAGGGGAGTGGGTGGCTACACCCACTTCCCTTTGTCCAGTTTCGCGCCAGAGCAGGGGCAGGTAGCCCCTGAGCTGGTTTGAACTGGCATATGCACAGAGGAGCCTTCTGCTCCCCAGTGCAGGACTTCAAAGCACTCTAGGAGTGCACCCACCCAGCCCCAATACACTAAACCCTGTCTGGAAGGTGGTCACACCCTCCTGTGACAGGATACCTATTGTTGGGCTTCCTCCACTGCGAGCTTCGGTCATCAGCAGGAGGGCAGCCCAGTGTCTGTGACTGGTGGCATCCATTTTGTGATGCCAGGGCTCTTCAGGATTCTACCGCGTTTCCACAGTAGGTACATGTCTATCCCTCTAGAAGGGTGGAATGCTACCCCCGCCGCCAGAACTGGCGGGGGGGTAGTATTCCAAGATGTTTGACACCAAACACGACATGTTTCCGTGCAGCAATCCCAAAGTTAGCATTTAACGCGAGGTTATAATGCACTTAAGAGTATATGGTCAGGCTGCACTACAAACAGCATCAGAGAAGGGTCTCCGAATGCTGCAGAGGGGCTCTGCTCATGCAGGGGCACCCTCTCACATAGGAACCAAGCACTCTGCCTTCAGGATTGATAAGGCCTGCCATAGGAGTGACTTATAGGTTTATATGTGTGTATCTATGTAGTGATATAGGTAGCCTATATCACAGTAAGGGGTGCATGCACCACCTTACCCAGGCTGCAGTAGCAGACCTGTGGTGTCAGATTTAGTCTGCCTCCCAGGGATGGCATAATACATGCTTCAGCCCCTGGTAGGCCTGTGCAGTACCTATGCCCTTGGCACCTAAGGTACCATATACTAGGGACTCATAAGGTACCACAGTATCCAATCACTAGTGCACCTAGAGTGCACTCCAAGTCGTTTAGAGAGAACAGAGAGGCTGGGGCCCTGATTGGCAGGGTCCCAGCCTGACTATAGCCAGAAACCAGTGTAAACATCAGAAAAAAAGTGGGGGCAACATAAGAGGCAGATCCTACTCTCCTACACAACCCCCCCAAACGCAGGGACACTAAACTAACCTTGACCAGTTGAGTCTTCGTGCTCTAAGTGGAAATACCTTGAGAGTCCATCTGCATTGGCATGTTGGGTCCCAGGCCTATGTTCCACTGTATAGTCCATCCCCTGTAGGGAAATGGACCACCTCAAAAGTTTTGGGTTTTCACCTTTCATCTGTTTAAGCCATAGGAGGGGCTTGTGGTCAGTCTGAACTATGAAGTGAGTGCCAAACAAGTATGGCCTCAGCTTCTTCAGGGCCCACACCACAGCAAAGGCCTCCCTCTCTATAGCTGACCAACGTTTCTCTCTAGGGGTCAGCCTTCTGCAAATAAAATCTACTGGCTGGTCTTGACCTTCATCATTCAGTTGTTACAGTACAGCTCCCACACCCAGCTCAGAAGCATCTGTTTGGACAATGAACTTTTTGGTGTAGTCTGGACTCTGTAAGATGGGGGCAGTGCACATGGCCTGCTTTAGGTCTTCAAATGCCTTCTGACAGCTAGCTGTCCACTGAACCTTTTTTGGCATTTTCTTTGAGGTCAGATCATTCAAGGGGGTCACTATAGATCCATATCCCTTCACAAACCTCCTATAGTACCCAGTCAGGCCTAAGAAGGCTCTCACCTGTGTCTGGGTGGTAGGAGCAACCCATTCCATTATGGTTTGGATTTTACTCTGTAAAGGCTGAACCTGGCCTCCACCCACAAGGTGGCCCAGGTACACAACCTGACTCTGCCCTATCTGGCACTTAGTGGCCTTGATAGTGAGGCCTGCTTTCTGCAGAGCCTCCAAAACATTTCTGAGGTGGACCAGGTGATCCTGCCAGGAGGAACTAAAGACAGCAATATCATCTAGATAAGCTGAGCAATAAGTTTCCATCCCTGCCAGAACTTTATTCACCAACCTCTGAAAAGTGGCAGGTGCATTTTTCAATCCAAAGGGCATCACCACAAAGTGGTAGTGCCCACCAGGGGTCGAAAATGCTGTTTTGGCTTTTGCATCATCAGCTAACCTGTTCTGCCAGTAGCCAGCTGTTAGGTCAAATGTACTTAGATACTTGGCTGAGGCCAAAGTATTAATCAGCTCATCTGCCCTTGGTATGGGATAGGCATCAGTCCTGGTGACTGCATTGAGGCCTCTGTAGTCTACACAAAACCTCATTTCTTTCTTACCACCCTGGGTATGAGGCTTGGGCACTAGGACTACTGGGCTAGCCCAAGGGCTATCTGAAGGCTCAATCACACCTAACTCCAACATTTTCTGGACTTCAGTCCTGATACAGTCCCCGACATGGTCAGGTTGCCTGTAGATTTTACTCTTGACAGGCAGACTGTCTCCAGTGTCCATCTCATGGGTGCACCAGGTAGTCTGACTAGGGGTCAGGCTAAACATATGTCTGTACTGTTGCAGAACTTGTCTGCTCTCAGTTTGCTGATGGTCAGTGAGGCTGCTTGCCAAAGCAACACCATCTACTGACCCATCATCAGGGTTCTGTGAGAGCAGGTCAGGGAGAGGGTCACTCTCCTCCTCCTGTTCCTCATCAGTTGCCATGAGCAAGCCCATGTCAGCCCTGTCAACATATGGCTTTAATCTGTTGACATGGAGCACCCTCAGGGGGCTCCTGGGAGTTCCAAGATTCACCAGATAGGTGACTTCTCCCTTTTGCTCAACTATTGTATGGGGGCCACTCCATTTGTCTTGGAGGGCTGCTGGGGCCACAGGCTCCAACACCCACACTTTCTGTCCTGGCTGGTACACAGTCAGCACAGCCTTTTGGTCATGCCAAGCTTTTTGTAATTCTTGGCTGGCCTCCAGGTTTTTGGTTGCCTTTTTCATGTATTCGACCATCCTGGAGCGGAGACCAAGTACATAGTCCATCACATCTTGTTTGGGGGCTTGAGAGGTAACTCCCAGCCCTCTTTTACCAAACATAATGGACCTCTTACAGGATGCCCAAACAGAAGCTCAAATGGGCTGTAACCAACCCCCTTCTGTGGAACCTCTCTGTATGCAAACAACAGGCAGGGAAGAAGAAGGTCCCATTTCCGCCTAAGCTTCTCTGGGAGTCCTTTAATCATACCCTTCAGGGTTTTGTTGAAACGTTCAACCAACCCATTGCATTGTGGGTGATAGGGGGTGGTGAATTTATAAGTTACACCACACTCCTTCCACATTGCTTTCAAATATCCTGACATGAAGTTTGTACCTCTGTCAGAGATGACCTCCTTTGGGAAACCCACTCTGGAGAAAACTCCAATGAGGGCTCTTGCCACCACAGGGGCTGTGGTAGTCCTCAGGGGAATTGCCTCTGGGTACCTGGTGGCATGATCCACTACCACCAGGATAAATCTGTGCCCAGATGCAGTTTGAGGGTCAAGGAGACCAACAATGTCAATCCCTACCCTTTCAAAGGGTACCCCCACCACAGGTAGTGGTATCAGGGGGCCTTTGTGGTGCCACCTGCCTTGCCACTGGCCTGGCATGTGACACAGGAGCGACAAAACTCCTTTGTGTCCTCTGACATATGTGGCCAATGAAAATGTGGAACAAGCCTGTCCCAGGTCTTGTTTTGGCCCAAGTGACCTGCTAAAGGGATATCATGTGCTAGGGTCAAGAGGAACCCCTAAACTTCTGAGGTATTACCAACCTCCTGGTGGCTCCAGGGGCTGGATCTCTACCCTCAGAATATAGGAGTCCCTCATCCCAATAAACTTTATGGGACCCACTAGCACTCCCAGCATCCTCAGCAGCAGCCTGCTGTCTGAGGGGTTCAAGAGAGGGGCAGCACTGTTGCTCCTTACTCAGATCTTCCCTAGAAGGGCCCCCTGCCCCCAATAACTCAACCTGATCAGGCTCAAGTTCCTCTGGGGCAGTTCCTTCTTCAGGATCTGCTCCTCCTCCCTTAAGAGGGGAATCAGTGATCTGAGACAGAGGGGAAGGCACTGCCTTAACCCTACTGCTCCTCTTCTTGGGGAGCATCTGGTCCATAGTTTCAGGATCCAGAGCTGGTTCAGTGTCATGCATTTTGGCCTGTGACCTGGTCACAGCAAATACCTTTGCAGGGATGCCCAGCATCTCAGCATGAGTCCATAACTCTACTTCAGACCAGGCTGAAGTTTCTAGATCATTGCCCAATAGACATTCTACAGGGAGGTCTGCACGGACTACAACCTTCTTGAGGCCAGTTACCCCTCCCCAGGAGAAATTCACAACTGCCAGACTATGGTTGGTCCTGACATTGCTTGCATTGGTCACCTGGTACATTTCGCCCAGGATGATCTGTCCAGGGTCCACAAGATCCTCTGCCACCATGGTGACACTAGCACCTGTGTCCCTAAATGCCAAAGCCTGTTTGCCATTTATTACAGGCTGCTGTTTGTATTTGCCCAGATTACTGGGGCTCACAAGGAAGGACATGTCCATGTCTCCATCACAAATCAGCATTGCCTGAGTGGGTACTCTGACTAGGCCAGAGTCCACTTCAGAACCCAGGGTCAACCCTACTACACCCTTATTCTGAGTACCACCTCCACTAGTAGCTGGACTAGGGGGAACAGTTGCCTTAGGGGCAGGAGTGGTGGTGGTTTCGTCTTTGGACTTGTTACAATCAGAAGTCCAGTGTCCTTTCTGTTTACAGAATTTGCACCAGGGCTTCTTTTGGCCTTTTCCCTTGTTGGATTGTGACTCCCCACCAGATGCAGATTTTGGGGGCCCTTGTGAAGACTTCTGGTCTTTTGACTTATCCCCACCTTTCTCAGAGCCCTTAGAATCCTGCTTCTTTGTGTCACCCCCTTGGTTCTGGGTTTTCTGCCTCACCCTGGTTCTGACCCACTTGTCTGCCTTCTTTCCCAATTCTTGGGGAGAGGTCAGATCTGAGTCCACCAGGTATTGATGCAACAACTGGTTCTGGCAATTATTAAGGATCTGTTCTCTCATCATTAGATTATACAATCCCTTGAAATCAGTAACCCTACTGCCAACCAGCCAACCCTCCAGAGCCTTGGTTGCACAATCTACAAAGTCAGTCCAGTCCTGAGTCTGTGCCTTCTGGGTGTCTCATAACTTCAACCTGTCCTGCTCAGTGGTTAAGCCAAACCCATCTATCAGTGCACTCTTCAGGACTTCATAGTCATCAGCATCCTCTTCTCTAACAGTGAGGAGCTTGTCTCTACCTTTATCTGAAAAGGAGAGCCACAAGATTGCTGCCCACTGCTTTTGGGGGACCTGTTGTACTCTACAGGCCCTTTCCATAGCAGTTACCCATTTATGGATATCATCCCCACTCTGGTAGGGAGGAACAACCTTGCTCAGGTTCCTATGGTCTGGAATATATTCTCTGCCTCTAGGGACACTGTTGCTGCCACCAGGGGGTTCTAACCCCTCTTTTCTAGAAGCTCTCTGGAGCTCCAGGGCTTCCTTGTCTAATGCCAACTGCTTGGTTTTGAGGGCAAACCTTGCTTCCTCATACTGCAGCAGTTTGTACATTCTGTCAGAGGAGGTCTCTCTTCTTGAGAAGTAGGAGTTCCTCTGGTAGACAGATTCTCTGCCAGAGTGATAGGAGTGCTCAGATTCCCTAGAAAGGGACCTAGGCCTGTCCTCCACTATGTCAGTTCTCTTAGGGAGAATTCCTCTGTCCTGTTCAGACCCCTTGGGACCTGGCCCTACAATCACAGAGTCTTGGTCATCCAGATGTTCATCATCTGACCCAGACACTGTAATTGACCCACCCACTGATTCAGATCCATTAGCTCCTAGAGCTAATCTAAGACCATCTGCTGTCAGCAGATCTATCAGGTGTAGTGTGGAGTTACTCTGTCCTAGCTTCAGGTGCCTTGCAGCACACATGGTTCTCAACTCAGAGAAAGCCATGTCCTTATACTGAGGCTGAGTGGATCCACTGGGTCCACCCTTTAAGGACATTCTAGTGTTGTGCAGTGTTGTACTACCTACACTAGTTTGTGGCCTACTGATACTAGCTTGAGCTGTAGAAAGGGTGTGCTATCCCTTGGCACACAGCTCTAAGTTCAGTAGAACTTATTGATACTAAGCTTGACTTTATATGTACCTTGAGTACCTATAGTGGTTTTCAGTTAGTAATTCCAATAGAGATTTTCTGGTAAAACAATAGCAAGCTGGAATCCCCCACGCTGCCACCAATGTGAGAAGTTGGCCTGGTATATGCTGTTCACTAGTTAAAGTGGACACCTTGCACCAGTACAATTCGACTCTTATGGTAGGTAGGTTTAAGACAACCTTTATAGAAAGCTATCCTAGTGGTAGCTGTGGAGAGCAGCCTTCAGGCTAAGTCTTGGAGGAATGTAAAGCAGCTTGTTTTACCACACAATCTCTTTGAATCACCAAATGAAAAGACACCACACAGGTATATATATCAAATATATATGTATTTATTACTAAACAACTCTCTACTAATCTCTTTATGAGATTAGAAGTCAGGAACATATGCACAAATCAACGTTTCACAATAAATTAAGCACAAATATGGCTGGGGCCCTAGGGGCGTACCAGACCATATACTAAAAAAGAGACTTAAGAACAACGACTTGCAGGGAGACAAGGCCCAGGGCCTTCAGAAGTGCTGGGGCCTCACGAAACCACCCAAGGCAGGTAAGTAAAGGACCCACGGGGGACACGTGCAGTGAGTGAACACAGGCGCGGATCGCCGTAGACTTCAATGGGGCAAGTCGCGGTTGGAAATTAAGAGTTTAAGGGCACTTCGGGAGTAGCTACAAGCAAGTCACTTACAGGGTAAGTAGTTCTAGGGCCAACACCCACAGGAGCACCGTAGTGCTGGAGTTACCTCACCCAGGGAAGCCGGGTGCATAGGTGTCCTTTGGTGTCGGGTCGCGGCGTCGTTTTCAATGGGAGCCAATGAAGACTTGCTGCTTGTGAAGTCCGAAGAAGTGTCCGGTGGAATCCAAGCCTGGATTCGGAAGAAGGAAGACCTGAAAGCAGAGGGGACAGTGTTCAAAGTCACTGGGCAGTGACTCGGGGCAAGGAAGATGAATGCCCACCGTCGTCAGCAGATTCAGGTCGTTCACGGGTGTCTTGACTCTTCGGCCACGAGGTCCAGGAGGCGTCGACGACGACCAGGAGCGGGATTCGGCGTGTCCCATGAAGTCTGCAGCTGACTGCGGTGTAGGCAACCCGATTGGAGCCAACAAGCCTTGGTAGCAGCAAGTCTCGTGGAAAGCGTAAAAAGTCAATGGTGCAGACCAGCAAGGTCTGGGGAACTCACCCAGCGAGGGTAAGTCAGGGCAGGCCTGGAGCAACCAGGGGAGTCCTTTGGTTCTTTAGAAAAGTCTTCAGGGGACCCACAAGCCGGCTGGCAAGGGATCGCGAAGACGCCTCGGGAGGATTCCTTCAACAGGGGACCACGGTCACTCGGGACGGGGTAGGCCTCTGATCTTTGGAGGGATTCCTGCTAGAGGCTGGGACCACACATTGTCCAAAGCACAGGTTCGTAGAACGTCGTGAAGGGGTTGCACGCTACAATAGTGCACGGTACCCAGGGACTGCGGTTCCTCGTCACTCGTGGGGTCCACTGGCCTCAGCTTCGCTGGGGACTCACGATGGCCTTTGAGAAGTCAGGAAATCCTCGTCTTGGGCTGCAGGGACCTCGGGCTCTGGCGGGAGCGGCGTAGTTTGCGACCGTCGTTGTAGTTTTTGGTGCCAAGCAGGGGAGTCACTCTTTGACTCCAAGGGAGATTCTTCAGTCTTCCAGAGGTAGTGGAACGTCGAAGGTCCAGGATTCTTCTTCAGAGCGTCGTCCAGGGGTATCTAGTTTGCAATGCACAGGTTCCCCCTCTTATACTAAAAGGAAGGGAGGGACTAGCTCTATGACCCCACCTATGGGAGGGTCAGGGGAGTGGGTGGCTACACCCACTTCCCTTTGTCCAGTTTCGCACCAGAGCAGGGGCAGGTAGCCCCTGAGCTGGTTTGAACTGGCATATGCACAGAGGAGCCTTCTGCTCCCCCAGTGCAGGACTTCAAAGCACTCTAGGAGTGCACCCACCCAGCCCCAATACACTAAACACTGTCTGGAAGGTTGTCACACCCTCCTGTGACAGGATACCTATTGTTGGGCTTCCTCCACTGCGAGTTTCGGTCATCAGCAGGAGGGCAGCCCAGTGTCTGTGACTGGTGGCATCCATTTTGTGATGCCAGGGCTCTTCAGGATTCTACCGCGTTTCCACAGTAGGTACATGTCTATCCCTCTAGAAGTGTGGAATGCTACCCCCGCCGCCAGAACTGGCGGGGGGTAGTATTCCAAGATGTTTGACACCAAACACGACATGTTTCCATAATGCGCTTAAGACTATATGGTCAGGCTGCACTACAAACAGCATCAGAGAAGGGTCTCCGAATGCTGCAGAGGGGCTCTGCTCATGCAGGGGCACCCTCTCACATAGGAACCAAGCACTCTGCCTTCAGGATTGATAAGGCCTGCCATAGGAGTGACTTATAGGTTTATATGTGTGTATCTATGTAGTGATATAGGTAGCCTATATCACAGTAAGGGGTGCATGCACCACCTTACCCAGGCTGCAGTAGCAGACCTGTGGTGTATTTAGTCTGCCTCCCAGGGGTGGCATAATACATGCTTCAGCCCCTGGTAAGCCTGTGAAGTACCTATGCCCTTGGCACCTAAGGTACCATATACTAGGGACTCATAAGGTACCACAGTATCCAATCACTAGTGCACCTAGAGTGCACTCCAAGTCGTTTAGAGAGAACAGAGAGGCTGGGGCCCTGATTGGCAGGGTCCCAGCCTGAATATAGCCAGAAACCAGTGTAAACATCAGAAAAAAAGTGGGGGCAACATAAGAGGCAGATCCTACTCTCCTACAGCCTGGCTCCGACGGTCTCCCTCTGGAGTTTTATTCTACCTTCGCTGATAAGCTGCTCCCTAAGTTGTTGCAATTATACGCTTCCTCGTTGGAAGACGGTGTTCTGCCCCCCACCGTTAGGGAGGCGATAGTCACGTCACTACTGAAACCCGATAAGGAACCGACTGACCTGCTATCTTATAGACCGCTTTCGATTCTTAATACAGAATACAAGATACTCAGCAAGGTATTAGCATCGCGTTTATTTCCACTTCTTCCCCAATTGGTCCATACGGATCAATGCGGATTTATAACTCAACGCAGCACTTCTTTGAATATCCGCCGTCTTCATGCCCTAATGTACGCGGCGTCAGAAACTTCGCCTCTTGCTGGGTGCCTGTCCTTAGACGTGCGACAAGCCTTCGACACTTTAAGCTGGCCCTATATGCTAGCAGTATTGGCTAAATTCGGCTTCCCCCAAGCATATTGTAAATGGATTACACTATTATATACTAATCCCACAGCACGAGCAAAGACGGGAACGACCATCTCTTCCTCTTACGCTATTTACCGGGGTACGCGCCAGGGGTGCCCCCTATCCCCTTTGCTCTTTGTGTTGGCCCTTGAACCTCTTGCGCAAAATTTGCGCCAGGTCATGGTCCCTTATGGCATCCCTCTGCGGGGGGTGATACACTCGGTATCACTCTACGCTGATGACATGTTGTTATATTTCCGAGACTTAAATGCAAATAAACGCACAATAGCCGCTGTCTTTTCTAGTTTCGGGGAAATCTCTGGTTTGTGTCTAAACGCCTCTAAATCAGTCGCCTTCTCTTTCTATAATACGTATACTTCTCACGTCTTGCACTTTGGTCAGATGCAATTTAGAGTCGAACCCGTCACTTTTAAATATTTAGGGATCAACATATATAGATCTAACGCCGATACTATAAATGGTAATGTGGTGCGCACCATTAATCATTACGCTCCCAGATCTCCTTCTGGAATACGTTACCGTTGACGGTGGCGGGCTTCTTGGCGGTGTCGAAGATGGTTATGTTGCCCCGCCTCCTCTATTACTTTGTGAACCTACCGGTAGTCCTTCCGGCCTGGATTTTTAGAACACTTGACACATTGTTGACATCCTTGATTTGGGGGACGGGCAGACACAGACTGGCGTTGGCAAAGTTACAACTTCCTAGTGCTGCGGGGGATATGGGGGCGTCTGATTTTAGGACGTACTGTATAGTGGGACAATTACAGTGGATGGCGTACTGGTTGGCGGGTAAGAATCTCTTTGAAATAGGACAATCCCCGGACTTTTTAAAACGAGGAACCCTTCAATCACAATTATGCCCGGGCGCACAGAAACTGCGCGATCCTCCTTATTTGCTGCATGTAGCATTACATTATTGGAAACAAGCTCATAAATTAGCAAAAGTGCCATTTCCATATGCTCCAAACATCCCGATCTGTGGGCTGGCCACTAGGCGTGGGATAATTTCGATGACCCGAATAAGTGGATGGGCGCGAGAGGGGGTGGGATCCGTTGGGGACCTCTTCTTAGACGGCCACATGATGCCCCACGAAGAGTTTGTACGTACTTATTCGGTGCCTGGAACCCTGTGTCTCACTCATGCGGCTATCCTACGCTATATCCGGAGTTACTGGCTCATAGAACAGAGAGAACCTCCAACTTTTCAGTTGCTGAAAGCACTACACATAATGGGGCACGGACGCCACTTGGTGCGCTGGCTATATCGAGGCCTGAGGGACCATTTACACATCCCATTATTGCATCTTAGGCAGAAGTGGGACACGATCTTAGGACGGGAACTGGATGACAGAGAATGGGCCCAAATGTTAGAGCACCCACGGCGAGTCTCACGTAATTGTCGCCTAAAAACGATCCAATTATTGATCTTGCATAAGGCGTACATCGCCCCGGCAACGATACGAAAGATGTTTCCAACTGCGGCCTCGGTATGTACACGATGTGAGGCGCCCGACGCTACTTTTACTCATATGCTATGGTATTGTCCAGTGCTACGGAGGTTTTGGTCTGAGGTGGCGCCGGGGTATGGTAGTACTGACAGAACACGCACCATGAGACACAATCGAGGCCTGTCTCCTGGGGCTCTTCACCCTCCATAGGAAAGCGAAATTGCTACGCCGATTCGCAGGTTTGGCTTTGATACTTGCCAAACGTATGATCACACAGCGCTGGAAGTCTAAATCAGCGCCTCGTGCAAGCACTTGGCATGAGGAGGTGGTCAGGTGGGCGATTGCAGAAGGGGAGGCTCTGCAGCGAGAGGAGTATAGGGGGCTGCGAAAACGACCAATTTCTCTGGATTGGGCTCACTTGGTGGAATTGTTCAAGGCTTCCGGGGAAAATGAGATGGAGGACTCACAGATTGCAGCGCTCGGCAGTGGTACTAATCCCCGATTGCCAATGACACAATGGCGATGCTCTTTTTTCCCTAGTGCCTCCCCTGCCTTTCCCTTCTCTTCTACAATGCCCCTTTTGCCCTTTGCTGTTCTCCCCCCACCCCCCTTTTTCCCCCCCCCTTCTCCTCCCCCCTCTCTTTTCCCCTCCCCTGTGCCCCCTTCCCCGATGGTAGCAGACCTGACAGGCGCCAGATGCAGGAACATCGGCTCTGTGTTTTGTCTTAGTAGCAGCAAATGGGTTAATTGTTTAGTTTGAGTGTTGTGGGGGGTGGGATATCCTGGGTGGGAGTTTAACGGAATACTGCGATTAATCGATTATCCCTAGGTCTTTATTTAGGGTGCGAGTATACAGTTAGAACATTAATACTGCTTAAAATGTTGCACTCTTTGCGATGTGGTTATATTCATTATATGTTAAGCTCCAGGACAGGTGCAGGTTCAATGCTGCCTAGTCGCTGAAAATGTAACTGAAAATGTTTGCTATCGACTGTGTACACAAGTATATTATCTGCAGTATTTAATAAAAATATATATATATTTTTTTTAACTAAAAAAAAAACGTATAGTGGCATCATTTTTACCCACAAACTGGAAACATTTCTTTGAAAGTAGTAGTTGGAACTGAAAATGAAGGTGAATTGCATGTGGATGAATTTTGGTTAAGCAACTTAATTGGTGGACTAAATGTCTGATTTTAACTTGAAAACCAACCTACAAATACAATTGGTATCAACAGTAATAATGATAGATTTCTCAGGAATTAAGAGAAATTAGCAAAAGAAACACTTCACAGCTTTTCACCCCCATCCAAAACAGCCGCCCCCTACAATATTACACAACTTTTTATAATTCCAAATTTTTTATTTTCATATGTGAAACGTTCCTGAAAACGTAACTGGCAAATATTCATGGGATGGCCAATAAATTGTGTTCAGTGAAAAGTTAAAGGTAATTTATCTGCCCATAAAAAAGACTATCACTCTTAAAAATCTGGAAAAGGCTGACAGATGAACGCAGGTCACACAGCACCAGCAGAACAACTAATCAAGTTTGGGAACTTGGGACTTAGGGAAAATAAAAAGATTCTGCAAAATGTATCTGTAAACTTTAACAGGTGTTTGTGGGGTAGGGAGGAGTTTGGGGATGCAGGGCCTCGCGTGCCTTCTGTGGATATTTTTGATCAAATGCACAAGACATAGGCTCAAATGTCGGCAGGGCTGTCTATACCACTCATCCTCATCGGGCCGATAACACCGGGACTGCTCGGTAAGCGTGACGTGTGTAAAATACATCCTGTAAAGTACTGCGGCTGTGGCAGAGAGGGACACCTCAAAATACATTCATGTAATAACCCATGTCACAAACACACAAACAATTCTGGGCTATCTAGTTTTGAGGGAAACTCCTAGTTGTTTTGCTGAATCTTTCAATTTATTTATTGTATATGAGGGTGAGTCAAAGACTTAAGTGAGTGCCCATGAAATGGACAGGAATTAAATGATATCTGGGCTGGAGGGGGTTACGGTTTCCAAGATCAGAGGGTGAGGGTTCTCTTGGCATTGCCAAATATAACTTGTATCGCGCACAACCAGGCCACGGGCCAGTACCACTGGGTTCTGCAGGAGGCACCGGGCGTATCGATAATCAATCAATCAGGGTTGGTAAAGCCCAGCCACTCACCCATGAGGGTCTCAAGGCGCGGGGGGGCTGCTAAGTTGAGTGCCGGGGTCATCCGAAGAGCCAGGTCTTGAGGTCTTTTCTGAACCGGGGCAATGTGGGAGCTTGGTGGAGGGGGAGTGCAGCAGGAGCTGTGGCACTGGGACAAAAGCCTGTGATGGGACCACTATACCCCAATTATTGCTAGATTTTGATCATCATTTTGTTGAAAGTGTTCATTGAGGCGACAAGAAATGATAGAAAAAGGATCAGGCATAGAAATGACTCACAAGGTAGGATCTGTAGTCCCCCGTGGAGTACTTCTGCTTTTTTTCTGAACCATTGGCTCTGTCTCCCCCAATCAACTTTGGAGAGGCAAGATTCAACAGTTTATTTACTTTGTTCATGCAACAAAAGCACAGACTCCCACACCAAAGCACCAGTTCTGAACAGCAGACACACTGGGCATCAGGATACATACTCACTGGAGGAGGGAGGGGATGGGGAGCCCAGATATGGATGGTGGTGGATGACATCCAGTATATGGTGGGAAAGGAGGCAGAATGTGGAAAGGCAGTTATAGGGCTATCCTTATAAATTTGACTGCATTGCCTGAAAAAAGTCTTCATTATTAACACAACCAGTTTGTTTGTAAATGAGAGATGCTAGTAGGTGGATACAACAAGCATTTGCAATGCAATATGTCTCGCAGTTGCAAGTGTTTAAGCTATTGGCATTGTTAATGACGATGCCTTTTATTTATGTTACAAAAAAACAATACATAAATAAAAGGCATTGTCATTTACAATGCTAATAGCTCAAACATGTGAGACCTAGTGCATTGCAAATGCTTGTTACTAATTAGGATGATTAGTCATAGTCTAATACGCATATCACAGTGTTGTGCGTGTTTTTTAAGAGGGGCTCCCTAAACGTGCTGTGGGGAACTTAGGGCTGCGTTTAAGCATGAGGAGATGTGGGGTGGTCTTGCTTAGATATGTTCCGTGTTGGGGCGGTTGGGTGACGTCCCTGCTTGGTGGGAACAGTGTGGGCGTGTTGGCTGGTGTAAGTGGGAAGTGTTGGACGGCATGCATGGCTGTAGTGGGTGCTCGGCGCGCCAGCTGTTTCTGTGTTTGAATTCTTCGCACAATGCCCCTGTTGTGAAACGTTCTCCGCCCCTGGTAAATGCGAGGTCTGTTCCACCGGTGGTGTGTTTATTTACCCAGCCCGTGGCGCATGTAGCAACTCATGGCCGCCCGTGCCGATGGAGGAGAGGTCTGTTTACCTGTTTTCTGCAGGGGGGCGGCTCTGAGGTGAGGAGGGGAGCCTGCTGCGCAGTGTGCAGCATGGGGAGGCGTGAGTGGCGCGCGCCTGGCACCTCCGCTTATTTATCAACCCTTTGACATCCTCAGCTGCCCTGTAAACCCTTAATCAGTGCTTTAAATGACCTGGAGCTGCCCGATACCGGGTACCTGCGCTTGTTTAATTTGAAAGTGACAGTGCCTGCACGACTGCAATACATTTTATGGGCACTTCTCGGAAGGAAACAGATACTCTGAATAGTGAGTACCTGCATTTCTATATTTCCATTTAAAGCGCTGCCCATACTACTCCCGGAACCCAACACGTCCCCATTCTGCGACGTTCAACACCTAACTACTTTTTCTTAATTAACTTGCAACAACTGGATTTTTTATGCGATAAGTCTAGACACGCTGCCATGTGTATAAATACGGCGCACAAATAAGATGTAACTTGACGTGAGTGTCACGTGACGCTTCGTCGCGGCCAAGTGGCTTTCCTCTAATGGGAAATAGTCACTAGCTTACCGGCCCGTGGGCTTCGTAGAGCTCGATGGCGGCGCGAGAAGGGTCAGCATGAGCCGCAGGGCGCGCGACCTATGGCTGGGAGGCTGAGAGGCAGCATGGAGGAAGCAAGTATAAACGAGGAGACCATGGAGGACCCAAACCACAACAGCTGGGAGCGGCAGGGGCAGCCTTGCGAAGCAGACACCACCGACCAAGGGGACACCAGGCCCGTGCCCGCCAACGGTGAGCCCCCGGGGAGCAGGGCAGCTAAAAGCGGAACTGCCCTGAACATCAGCACCACCGCCAGCAAGTTCCGTGAGTGTTGGGGAAGTGACGGGAGATTTGGGGTGGCGGAGAAGGTTGCCTGGAGGAGTACCTGAAAGGCTGTGAAGCAGGGCAGCACGCGCTTCCATGCCTGGGCAGAGGCAGAGCTGAAGGGTGAGGACATTGCCAGCTGAACGCGTGCATATCTCCTGACCTGCGTGCGCGCAGAGAGGGAGGGAGCGACGAGCCGTACGCACGTGCACATCTCCTGTCCTCGCACGCCTGCTGTCTTTTATGCTAACGTCTTCAGCCGTACGTGTGCACATGTCCTGTCTTCTGGCTGAGAGGCAGCATGGAGGAAGCAAGTATGGACGACGAGACCATGGAGGACCCGAACCACAACAGCTGGGAGCGGCAGGGGCAGTCTTGCGAAGCAGACACCACCGACCAAGGGGGCACCAGGCCCGTGCCCGCCAACGGTGAGCCCCCGGGGAGCAGGGCAGCTAAAAGCGGAACTGCCCTGAACATCAGCACCACGGCCAGCAAGTTCCGTGAGTGTTGGGGAAGTGACGGGAGATTTGGGGTGGCGGAGAAGGTTGTCTGGAGGAGTACCTAAAAGGCTGTGAAGCAGGGCAGCACGCGCTTCCATGCCTGGGCAGAGGCAGAGCTGAACGCGTGCATATCTCCTGTCCTGCGTGCGCGCAGGGAGGGAGCGGCCGAGCCGTACGCACGTGCACATCTCCTGTCCTCGCACGCCTGCTGTCTTTTATGTTAACGTCTTCAGCCGTACGCGTGCACATGTCCTGTCTTCTGGGCGCGTGCACATGTCCTGTCCCCCTTCGAAAGCAAGTCGACAACAATAGATCTCGCTTAGCGAGCAGCGCATGGCGCTGCGTCGCTAGGCGAGACCTAAAAAAGGAAGCACTGGTTTAAAGCCTAATGTCCTGGTCGTAGCGTCCCCTAGCTGTTAGTCTCTGACTTGCTGTGTTTTCTTTACTGCAGCTATGAGTGGCTGAACTCAATACATGGTGACACCAGTGCTTGCTACAGACAGCTGTACCCTGGCAAAATCCCAGTGTAACCAGCCTGCTATTTGGGGTATTTTCTTATATTTTTATAAGTTAGCCTGGGAAGCAAGCAACACTCACCATTCTATGTCCCTTTTGCAGGAAACAAGCACATGCCTACCTACACTCACCTTCACTCCACTCTTTCAGGGTTGCTCGGGACATTCTGAAATTAACATTATTACACAGGCTCAGCTACTATGACTTGCGATAAAGTGTCTCTTAAGTGTCACACACAAGGAAACGCAATGTCACACATACGCACACTCCAGCCATTGAATTGTCACACATAAGCAACTTCGAACCTTGGCAGCGATACGTAGGGGGGCCCCCTCTATGTATTTTGCAGGGGGGCCCCCTCAACTTTCGTTTCGCCACTGGATGTGCCCATCGCCTCCTCCACCTGCCGACAAGAAGGGACTAGATGGATATGTTCAAAAGATCTACTCCTTTGAGCACATTGGTCCACGTAATTGGTAGAGGTAGGTTTTAGCATCCAAATACGGAGTTTGCAGACTGAACTGGGTAAGGGGAAAAGCATATCAGATAACTGTTTTTAATTAAACGTGCGTGAGACATTTAACCTCTTCCGGCGGCGAGTTCCAGGGGGCAGCGCGTGCACAGACGGGTCACTGTTGTGCTTAGATTCGTTGGAGGCCCTTTCTTCATCGTAGTTCAACTCCAGAGACGCACTGGGAGGTTGCTGTACAGCCTTGTTATGTGGCCACCTAGCTGCATAGGACCCTCTTAAAAATAAGATTTTGCCAATTGGCCGTTCCTTCCCATAGTAACCGAGACATTTTAGGCATTTGGTTACAAGTTGGGGCCCTCTTGTGGAGACGCCACTGGGCAGTTGCCTACAAAGTCCTTAATTTTTCCCTAATCCATTTCCAGAGCCTCTTCCCTCCTCCATCTCTCCTTTACCCATCCCAAACTTCCTCCTACTAATGCGATCTCCCAATAAACACTTTTTAGACTCCTCCCTCTTCTATCCCTTCATTATCCTTTTCAATCCAACTAACGGACTCACATGTCCACTGCTCGAATTAAATCATATTTTCCTAAACTAAATCACCACTAATCCTTTTGGGTTCCAGAGTACCGTGCTACTCGCCGAAAAAGCACTTCAACACCTCATCAGGGGAAGTAATTGCTATATAAATAAAATTACAATGTAATACTGCCTGCTACCCAAAGATCACAGTGGGAGAGTGAATGTATGCGTGGAGCTGGCGTGATGACTTCTGTAAAATCCATTGATGCTGATTTTAGGGAACGGATGTAATTTGGTCTAGACATTCTGGTCAATCACTGTTGCGCATAAGTATGCATTTAGCCATATGGTACGCTCTGTGGATTGCAAGTTGTCAGCGGCGGTGAGAAGAGATTCAAGGCTTCCATGCATGAATGGTACCCACCTCAGCCTTGATTCGCCTGCTATTGCTGCTGCACTACACTCTGCACACTTCCCACAATGCTTCACTTCCCCATCTCACATGCACAGCCAGGCAAAGTTTACAGCTACACCGGCCACATCCTTTTAGCACGTCCAGCCAATATTGTCACTGTTCACATGAAGATGTTCTTCTCCATTGACCCTTTTCAGTCAACAGCTCCTGGTCCGAGAACGCCGAATGATCTACGTAGTTTGATATTTCTTGTTAGCCAGAGCCTGGCCTTAAGAGTAAAAGTTACTACTGCGAGTACCTGTCAGTGTTCATCGAAACCACAGTACACAGCTAGCCCCTCTCTCTCACTTTTCTTTCACTCTCTCTTTCTCTCTGTCTCATTCACCTCCCCTCACTCATTCGCCATACCTCATCCCTCCGACGGTCCTCTTAGCATGAAAATACCCACCACGCACTCTAGTCTCTGGTCTCCATGGGAACGCTTGGAAGTGGCTGCAGGATATCCGTCACGAGTCGTCACCTCCTGCAAAAGTGCACGCAAGGAACATTCTGTCCAGGCCCTGGTACACCCAAGCACCTGCTCCGGTACCCACACGAGCACCTGACTCAGTACCTCAGACTGCACCGACCCCAGAACTGGCCACACTATGTAGCATGATCAGTATTTACCAATTAGAGACGCCTGGGTCTTCCCAGACCTGCCTCGTTTGTTTTTACTTTTGCATCGCTGACCCTATGGTGTCTGTCCCCTGTATTTGCAGAGTACCTACTCTGACGCTTCCCTCTTTACTTGCGTCCGTGCCCTTTACCGGTACCCACCACAACTCCTCAACTAATTGGCCAATCTACCAATTGGTATAAACTTAATTCAGCGATCTGTAAATAGCTGCCATGGAAATTAGCTCATGAAATGCTGCTCTCAAGAAAAACCTTGTACAGAAGAAAATGGCTTACACAACATTTGGGTATTTAGACTTGCAGTACATTGGCATGGGATTGGTGTGCCATCACAAACGTGGTATACAAAGGCAGGGAACCAATCAATGCAATCAATTCAAATATGTACACACTGCTTTCAATCATGCAGTCCCAAGAGAGGCTTGTAAGTAACTCAAAATGTCCCAACGTCCATAATTCTCTATTGCCATAAAGTGTTATGCGTGGGACAACAATTTATGAAGTTTCATTCCTCATGTGTTGCATGCGGCACTAACGCGTTTCAACCTCCTTATAGACAGGACAACAAAAGTTGCGCTCACATGGGCAAACCCTCTCTTGGGACATAAAAGGAACAGAAGATGTACTAGATATTTGCGCTAGACACTTATAATTGTTGTAGTATCATTATTTTGGATTTTCTTTGATTTTGTCATTTCAGTAACTTTGTGCTGTGCTTTTTCAGTTATGGAAGTATGTCCTTTTAAATGACACTAGTAGGTGTTTATGTGCTGAGTGTGAATTTGCTCATAAATAAGATACATAAAAAATATATGTGCTTACACATTTATTGAAAGCAGTGTGTAAATATTTGAATAATTGATTACATTGATGGCCAGTGGGGGGTACTTTGACCTTGCATGTTATATAATGATCCCTCCACCATGTGCCTTAACAGACTCATACCCCGTTTGAATATAAAAATATAAAATAAACACAGTAGCACACACTGCTGTTGTGATGTCACTGCGCTAGTACTTCTGACAGCATTATCACTGCTGGCCTGTCCTTGTACAAAAGGGCTATGTGCACCACCCAGTCCTTGGGATGGGAAGACAATGTGGGCATGAGTTGTGGAGAGGAGGCCAGGAGCAGATGGAAGGCCAGTTGTTTGGGAGAAGACTGTAGCACCAAGAGGTGAGAGGTCTCCCTGAGGCCTGAAGATGAGGCCGAGCGCACACACACCTAAGATGAAGAGTATTTTATGGCAGTGCTGGCTTGTGAGGGCCGTCAAGGAGCATAGTGGACCTTGTGTGAGCCTTATGCAGCCCAGACCCATACTGGGTGTCCTAGCACTTCTTGGCACCAATCGTCTTTTACCATGGCGTTCCACTAGATTCCATATATTTCTTGGACACACTCATAAACCCACAGGTAAAGGGAAGACAACAAGGTCAAGTGAAGACTGGAGGCATCAGGGTGTCTAGGCTGAGAAAGATGTTAGCACAGGTCTCTGAGTTTGCCTATGTCTACTTCTCCACAGGCATGTAAAACTTAATGCGCAAGTGAAGCGAAGTATCCTACGTCAGAGGGCTTCGAGAAAATTGTTCCAGAAGCACAGAGCTGAATATGGCTTGGCTTCAGGAGTCCGGCGCAGAATCTCCAGGAAGGTGAAATATCAGGATTGATGATAGAAGATTTCATTGGCCAGTTCTGGGGCAACTACTTTTTCTTGAAGTCTTTGTAATTTGCTGGCTACTGGGTACTGGTGGCCCACACCTCTTATGTTGCTTCACAATCTGTCAAGGTTGAGATAGATGCTAGCAGCAGGGCTTGAAAAAATCTCCGCTTTGCTTATATCTATCTCTACCACAGGCACCATAGGACTTAATGAGGATGTGAAGCCATTTCAGAGGGCTTCATGATAACTGTTGCGGAAGCAGAGAAGACAAAGATGGTTTGACTTAAGGAGCCAGATATAACTCTTAATTTTACCAATAAAATAATCGATACACAAAAAAAAGGAGCCATACATAGAATCTCCAGGAAGGTAGACTAGCTGGTGAACCGAGTTCTAGAATGGAGGAGCTCAAAAGGTGTAAAAGGCGACAGAGAAGGAAATGAGTGAAGAAGTCCTGAAGAATCCACAGAAATCCTGAAAAAGTGGGCTGAACATGAGGAAAATCCGAACGATGGAGCTTTTAGGAAACTGGAGTCACAGGAACCACTGTTGAGAAGCAAGGGGAGATGTCATGGAGCTCCTTTTATAGTGGCTATCATCATAAAACACGCACGTCACCATTGGAAGATGCTGTTCCCTGGCGTAAGTCCAGACGACAGCAAGACAGCATTTCACTGTCCTGGGCGCCATGGTCCTGGGAAGAAACCTCGTCCTCCTGCTGGTCACCAAGTGGTAAGTCAATATTTTTAGTGGGTACTGGTATCGGGTATGTAAGCGACAAGGTAGGCACCAACATTGAATCTGAAATTTCTTCCCACCGGACTCCTGATGAGAAAGCTGTTTTTTATTGGTTATACAAAGATGTGATCCTGACACTGGGTGTCCAATCATCTCGAAGAGGGCAAGGGAAGGCTGGAGGTACCAATCGTCTCGTAAATGACAATGGGGAGGTGACAGGGTGGCGGCAGCTGCGAGGAGTTGGAAGCTTCCAGGGAGATTGAGGCTTGGATCCAGTGCTTAATTTGTAAAAAAAAAAAAAAAAACATAAGAGTGGGGCCCTTCTCGGAGGCCACTGCAGCTTGCACCACCCATTACACCTGCCAGCACTTCCAATGACAGTACCGACATAACTACTAACCATTGCACGCTTACATGTATGACGATTCAGACCATTCCAGGCTACTCAAAGCTATAAGAATGGCGTGGGCAGCAGGTATTATTCATTTTTTATGTATATTAAGGTATTACAAACTGTTGGTGTGCTCATCTCAAAATTAGAAAGACAGCGCCACCATGTGATGCACAGTCATTAGTGCGGCTATTGACAATTAAGTGCTGGTGATGAGCACAGGAAACAACTGGCTCAAATTAAGCACTGGTCGAATCATAATATTACAAACAGATAAATAGAGGGGCAGGCAGCTAGCCAGGCGTATGCGGGAGAATGGCAAGAAGGAAGAGGAGTGCTGCCATTGAAAAGGAGTGGCAAAGGCCTAACATGTTTGCCCTAGAACTATGATGTGTCAAAACCGAGATTATTTCTTTTATGACATGTCTCTTCCCATGACTAGATGCATATAGGATCTCCCTGCTTTATCTGTATCTTCTCTTCCCTTTGCCACTCCTTTTCAATTTGTCGTGCGGGGTGGGGGGGACGGGCGAGGGGTCCCGAGGGGAGAGAGGGGTTGGAGGGGACGTTCAATGATAAAAAAACTCAAAAAAACCTACCTTTCTGCCGCCCCGGGTCCCGCGTCTTTACTGCTCGGTCTGCTCCTGCTTTCCTGCCTCTGGCAGGAACAGGAAGCCGGCAGCCTCCCTCCCCTCCCCTAAGCCAATCACAACGCTCCAGTGGAGGGTTGTGATTGATCGGGATGCCACCCAGCCAGGGGCTAGAAGGGATTGCATGTTCAATGCAGCCTGCATGGAGAAGTGCAGAGTGCGCATGACTGGTTTGGGCGGCCCGAGAGGGCCGATTAAACCAGTCATGCGTACTCAGGAGTGGGCAAACCACTCCTGCCCTGTCTGGGCAGATCTGCCCACCCACCCGCCTGCCCGCAATGCGGAAAGAAACATAAAATGGTAATAACCAAAACTTATTACCATTTTATTACCATTCTCGCACTGCGAGAAAGCAGTGGGGCGACGCTCCTCGCCCTAGTGGAGGAGCTGGCAATTGAGTCAGACTGGCGGCAGAGGAGGGGGCGGGGGCTGGGGGGGTGCATGCAGAAAACACTGCAGCTGCTTTTGGTACAGGGGGCTGCTATTGCAGCACTGCTGCAAAACCGGCCCCCTGTACCAAAAACGGCACCCACCGGTCCAAAACCGGTCCCCACCCTTCCGGCCCACCGAGAAAACGCCCGGTGCCCGCTACGGCCAGTCCAGCCCTGAACCTGAATAATACCATAATAGCAATAGTTTAACTGATATCTGAAACCCTACGCCAGCCCTCAATAACATGCTGAGTTACTTCAAGTGTCTGGGAATGTACCCTGCATTCAGACAACTCACTCCTCATTCTCACCCTTCACTTTTTTTTTCCTTCCAGATTTATAAAGCGCGATCTCGACCCGAAGGTATTGGAGCGCATTACATGAGCACCAGTTACGTTACACAAGGACTTTCAAACTCACCCTGCACTCACAGCGATCACAATGCACTCACACTGATCACCATGCACTCACGCCATTCACCCTGCACTCACAATGACCACACAGCACTTATGCCACTCGCCATGAACTCACACCGTTCTCCCTCCACTTACTCTGCAGTCACATGAGCACACCGCTCACTCTGCACTCACAGTGATCACTCTGCACTCACAATGCACTTGCACTGTTCACCTCACCCTGGAGTCACACGAGCACACTACTCACCCTGCACTCATGGGACACTTCACTCACCTGTCCCCCTGACCCCCTCACTGCTCACTCTGCAATCTCACTCAAACAAGCCCATCACTAACCATACATTCATTCGTCCCACTCTGCACTTACATCCCCACCCAAATTCATATGGTCACCTCACTCACCCTGCAGTCACTCCTCTCACCCTACTCTTACACTGTCGCATTGCTCACCAGGGACTCACATGGGCACTCTTGTCACCCGCGCAGAGGGTTAATGTGCCTGCTACAAAGAACGTGTACCATGCAGATCACAGAACTGAGAGTGAGTAAACTACGAGTAGCGCTATAAAAAAATTGAAATGTTTGTCAGAAAGGGGCTACAGAGAGGTGAGATGCATTGTTGGCGAGTGGTAGTGAGGGAATTCGGGGCGCCCAAAAAAGACTGTTGCACGTGCGCGACCAGTGCTAGGGCTAGCCCTGCCTGGCAGTCTTAGTCCTGTCCCCCCCACCCCCGAAGTTCGGGTCTAGTTGCGCCCCTGATCCTGACCCACAATCACGTGCTATGTGCAGCACTTCATGTGGGCGATTCTCCTGCTACAAGGAAAAGGCATTTTGTAATGAACGAGGGCCGCTCTACACGAGATTCCTAAATTGAAATAAAAGTACAACTAAACCAGAGAGGAGGGAAGGAACAAGGGAGAAGTGGGAGGGTAACACGAAACTTGCGAGAAAGCTGCTTAGCATCCTGTGTGAGACAGGAGAACGGAGGCAAGACGACCGCAGCACAGGGGGCTGGAGGGCAGAGCACAGGGAAAGCTTTTCCGAAGGGAGGAGCTTCAGAAGGCCATGAGAACAAACGAAGGGTACGGAAGCAAAAGCGCCTTCATTTTACAGGTGTTACCCTATTTTCTACAACATACGCCCTCTTAAAAAGCAAAAGGCCTCCATATTGTCTCAATGCGCTTTGGAGGTCTCACCCTAATTTAAGAGCCATCTGGGTGACAGCTATGCCCGTATGCAGACTAGGCCACTCAGACAGCACGTGCCCTGCACGGAGTGATAGATGGAGTTGTACATGCGTGCCTGTGCGTGCGCTCACGAATTTGCCCATGCTTGCCTTGTTGCCGGGGGTAGGCAAGGAAAAAATGAAACCTGCAGTGTGAGGAAGGGTGGAATGACCCAGATAAGACGTCCCTCAGGAGGACGCTGGCTGGAACGCCTGATCATGGCGGCCGGCTTGGGACTCGCGCCAGCTCTCCTGCTCCTGAGGTTACCTTGTTTAGCTGAGAGGGAGCTGCGTTGGCAATGAGCGGGATGGGGATCTACTAAGATCCGGGATCCAGCAGCAACGACTGAGCCAGATCCGGGCTCGACTAAGTGAAATATGCTAACTTTATACCAGAGGAATTGGCTAATACTGGGGCATGCAGGCAGAAAGCACTTTGTCTGCTTTGTGTTCAGAGCGGCAACTTGCAGGTAGGTGAGGAAGGGCGACTCTTACTTTCAATTCTATTACAGGACCGGAGGCTTCGTATTATGCTTCTCTTTCTATTTTATTGCCACACACAGCAGCCAATGAAAAACTTTGTTATGAAAAATAAACTACATTTCCCATGATGCTCATGGTATACATCATATCCTGTATAGCCCCATAAGAGCCACCATCACCGGAACTCGTCCTCTTTCTTTGCTGCTCACGCAGTCAGATAAGTGCTCCTACGTCTTATCAGTGTTTAACTGTATTTATTTGGCCTAATTAAGGTGATTGGATTATGCGCGATTATCGCGTTGTCTGTGACTGTGTTCATTGACCAGCGCGACCTCCCGCCGGTTTTTCCGGCGTGTATGCTTAGCGGAGGTGCGCGCTCTCTCCCACATGCTTAAAAGCATTTTTAAATCTCCCGCTCTGAAGCGGACATCAGCGTGATCGGCAGCAGTTGTCTGCCGGGACACGCGCAGTGACTGTACCGCTCCGCCTACGGCGGTGTCTTATTGTGTAAATTTAAGCGCTGAGGCCCCCTCATCGGCCGTATGCGCTCGGAGCCCTCCCTTCACATTTTTCCCTCACGACTCGATGTGCGTAGCCCAATTGGGCTACTTCTAGTAGGATTTGGGCTACGCACATCGAAACGACCCGTTTTTTCCTCTACAGTGCTCTGTATTCCCTGCCTTTTCCCCACTGAGCAGTTCACTGACGCCTGGCTGGCTGTAATTCATAATTTGGGCCTGGAGGCAGCACACCTCCATTAAAATACCCTGCTCTTGGCTCCTGTTACGCCCTTTGGGCTGCAAAAACCATTCATACAGCTGTGGCGGAGGGACTAGGTACTACTTTTGGTGTTTGTGCTCTGGGTTGGTCCCCCCTTTACTCCTCAAAAAATTTTGTCTGCCGCAGTTGCAGGTTACTGATAACTATATTGATCCCACAATGGAAGAGTGGGTGCAATATAACGAGGATGAGGTTTTCTATGAAGAGGAGGTTCCCAATCCTTCCTTGGAGGACAACATTGTTGAGGCCCTGGACGCCTCGGTTCAGGAGTCGGTCAACAAGGCCCTGGAGAAGACAGTTCCGGGAACTGTACAACAGGCTCTAGCTACTGCCTTAAAGCCGATCACTAGGCAGCTTGAGCAATTTGCTAAACGTCATGGGTTTACTGCTCCACAGGGCGATGCCACTGACGCTCCTAAACCTTGGCCTCACTCCGCCTCCTACTATTCGCTTCCTCACCCCGACGGGGACACGGCTAAGGCTAGAGGCACCGACACTGATCCCGACTCTACGGGGTCTGACACCCCGGACACATCCCCTCCAAAGAAAAGGATGAAGAAATCAAAGAATACAGAGGTACCCATAGCTACCCCTTTTACTTTTAATCCAGCGGAGATAGTTCACCCCAGATCCTCTGATTGGTTGCCGGCTCCCGAGGTTGCGGCCTACTTGCATGAGAATATACGCAAGAGCTTTGACAAAGAGGTGCGAAATCGCCTACGGTCAGAATGCCCTAGACCGGACGTTACCGATAAGGTGGCGGAAACTCCGGATATTGACTCTAGTCTTTTAACATTCTTAAAGAAATTCACCAAAGATCCCAAGAAAGGGATTGATCGTGCTTGGCGTGGATGCCAAGATAAGCTGTTGGACGTTGTAGGACCTTTAGCTAAGGTATTGGAGATGGCGCTACAAGCGCAGGAATCTGGAAGTACAATTGACCCCCATGTTCTCGCCGGATGGACCCAGCGGGCTATATGCCTGTTGGGCAACGCCAATTGTGCCATTTCTACGGAACGGCGCAAATCTATCCTCATGAAAATGGACTCCAATCTCACGGAGTTGGCTGCGGCGGAGCCTGGTCCGCTGGCGGATGGAAACCTATTCGGAGACCGTTTTGTAAAGGATGTAGCCAAATATGTGGGCACATTCACAACTCTAGATAAGGCCCAATCTGGCATTAAGAGAGTTTTTCATGCTGGTGTTTTCAGCAGGGCCGGACGAGGGCGAGGACGCTCGTTTGGCCGTCACTTTTCCCAAGGTCCTCAGAGAGGTGACTTCGGTCGGGGCAGGGGAGACTGGGACTCCACCCGTGGTGGCACTTTCTACCCCACCAGACAACGCTTTAATAGACGGCGTTTCAACAGAGGATATTACCGGGGAAACTTCCAGAACGCCGAACCCTCAGGTGAGTGCTCCGGACCTTTGTCCGTTACCTCTGGGGGACGTATTCAATTCTTTTATCGCAATTGGGCTCACTTGTCGCAAGATGCTTGGGTACTGCAGACAGTGCAGGGTTTCCATCTAGATTTCTTTCAGACCCCCGTCCAGATCAAACTTCCCAGACAGCTTTCTTTTTCCCAACTAGAATGCGTTTTTATAGATTCCGAAATCGCAGGGTTGCTGCAGAAGCACGCGATAGCATATTGCAACGAGGGCCCTCACGGCTTCTGCAGCAATATTTTTCTGGTTCAGAAGAAGGGTGGAGGTTACAGGTTGGTACTAAATTTGAAGGAGTTCAATCATTTTTTAACGTACAAACACTTCAAGATGGAGGGTATACATCTTTTGGCGGATCTCCTCAAACAAGGGGACTGGATGGTCCGGTTGGACCTGAAGGACGCCTATCTCTCTATCCCCATTTTTCCTCCTCATCGACGTTTTCTCAAATTTCAATGGCGCAACAAATGGTACCACTATTTGGTCCTTCCTTTCGGACTTTCCTCGGCTCCTTGGTGCTTCACCAAGACCTTGAAGCCAGTGGTAGCTTATCTCAGAGAACAGGGGATTCGTATGATAATTTATCTCGACGACATTCTTATCATGGCGCAATCTCCTGCAATGGCAACTCAGCATTTAAACATGACCATTGCTACTCTACAAAACTTGGGTTTCGTGATCAACGAACCAAAGTCAGTGCTGTCCCCTTCCCAGACAATAGATTTCTTGGGCTTTGTCATAAATTCGCGGGAGGCTCAACTGAGTCTGCCACGCTCCAAACTCCGGGACATCAAAAAGGAACTTCGATCCCTGTTATCCAAACAGATGGTATCGATCAGAATGCTTGCCAGAATGGTGGGCCTTCTGGCGTCATCCATTCAAGCAATTTTCCCAGGACCCTTGCATTATCGGGCACTTCAGAGGCTCAAGATTCAACATCTGCAAAAGGGTCTCTCCTATACCGATCTGGTTCCCCTCTCCCGAGACGTGCGGGAGGAACTTCAGTGGTGGTTAGGCCACGTCGAAGCATGGAACGGCAGAGCAATTTTCGGTTCTCTGCCGGAAGTCATCATAGAGTCCGATGCCAGCCGTTGGGGCTGGGGTGCGCGCTGCGGAGATATTTCCACAGGAGGGCGTTGGTCCTTAGGGGAGCTAGATCTCCACATAAATTGTCTAGAACTGTTGGCGGGATCGTTTGCGATCCGGACGCTGTCACCCAAACAGGTATCCTGTTGCATCCTCTTGAGGATGGACAACATATCAGCGGTTCAGTACATCAACAAGTTGGGGGGCACGAGGTCGTCCCTGTTGGTGGAAATAGCGAAGGACTTTTGGCATTTTTGCCTCAGTCATCAAATCTCGGTCATAGCCGAGTACATTCCGGGCAAATCCAATGTTGTAGCGGACTGGAATTCCAGACACCTCAAGGATTACAGCGATTGGCAGTTACAATCGCAGATGGTGCAATGGCTTCAGGCAATATGGGGACACTGCGAGATAGATCTTTTTGCCTCCAGACTGAATCGTCAGATGAACAAGTTCTTCAGTTGGAGGCCGGATCCGTCGGCTCTGGCAACGGATGCTTTTTCACAGAATTGGACACACAGTCTGAATTATGCCTTCCCTCCTTTCATCCTGATTCCCCGAGTGTTCACACAGATAATGCGCCAGAAGGCGGAAGTGATTTTGGTGACTCCATTGTGGAAGTCGCAACCCTGGTTCCCGCTACTATTGGAGGCCAGTTGCGACCTTCCCAGGAGGATTCCGTGGTCCTCAACATTGCTCCAGGGCCCTCACGGAGAGTTGCATCCGATGATAACATCGGGGCAGTTGTCCCTGATGGCCTGGAGACTTTCAGGCAACGTTGGCATATGCCAGGATTTTCGGAACAAGCTTCCGACTTTATCAACCAGGCCTGGGCCCCTTCCACCAGGAAACGCTACTCGTCAGCCTGGAAAGGCTGGGTTCGTTGGTGCGTGGAACAACACGTGGATCCCGTGGGGGCAGGATTACCCTATGTTGTGAATTTTTTGTCCAAAAAAGCCGCCGATGGTTTGGCATATCGTACTATCAATAATTTCCGTTCAGCCATTTCAGCGGGTCATGCTCAAATAGAGGGCAAACCTTTAGGGATGCACCCGTTAATTTGTAAACTCTTGAAAGGTATTAGAGTGGCTAATCCGCCTAAACCAAAGTATTCCTCTTTATGGGATGTGTCTCTAGTTCTTTCCTTGTTCAATACATGGCCCACTAATGACATGTTGACAAGGAAACAACTATCTTCCAAATTGGCCATGTTGTTATGTTTAGCAGCCTGTCGACGCTCATCGGATATCAAAGCCTTGGATATTACAGGTAGAGTGTTTACTCCGGAAGGAGTTTCTTTTAACATTACCTCCAGAACAAAGACACTGTCTCGTACTGTGGACTATCATGCTTTTCCTAGCAATGCCAAGCTTTGCGTTGTTCAATGTCTTAAAATGTATGAGGAATGTACAAGGTCTCTTAGACCTGATGGTGTGGTGCAATTATTAATTGCTTTACAGAACCCCTTCAAGCCTGTCACTGCGGCTACTATAGCCAGATGGTTAAAATCTGTTATGCAAGAAGCAGGTGTTGACATTCAAGTATTTGGGGCACATTCTGTCCGAGGTGCTATGGCCTCTAAAACATTTATGTTGGGTTCTACTGTACAGGATATAATGCATTCTGCAGATTGGTCCTCTGAATCAACATTTAAACAATTTTATTATAAGCCGGTGGGTGATATATCCTCTGTAGTTTTTAATCAGCGTTAAACTAGCATAATACTGAAGCCTCCGGTCCTGTAATAGAATATAAAATTGGCTAGCATTCGCGCCAAGAATTTTCAATTCTATTAAGGACACGGAGGCGAGGATTATCCCACCCGATTATATTACAGTGTTGTAATTAATACCCACCCGTTGTGTACGTATTCTGATTTTACAGAAGTTACGGGTTGTTTTATCTCTCATTCTTTCAGGATCTGAAAAGAAAACGGAGTAAGGGTAATCCTGGTTAAAGAGGACGTACTTCCCAGTTGGATTGTTTCTTCCATGTTGGAGGATTTGTTGGACTTCAGTTATTATGTTGGACTTTATTGTTCGAAGCAAAGAAAGAGGACGAGTTCCGGTGATGGTGGCTCTTATGGGGCTATACAGGATATGATGTATACCATGAGCATCATGGGAAATGTAGTTTATTTTTCATAACAAAGTTTTTCATTGGCTGCTGTGTGTGGCAATAAAATAGAAAGAGAAGCATAATCCTCGCCTCCGTGTCCTTAATAGAATTGAAAATTCTTGGCGCGAATGCTAGCCAATTTTATATTCCAGCTGATCGTAACACAAATGCCTCATTGAAAGGACAACCAGCCCTCTGTTCAAGTCTCATCCTGGCCAGGGGGCGGCTCCTCCGCTAATGTAGAGGAGCGTCGCCCCACTGCCTCGCAGCAGTAAAAACAAGCATTTACAATGCAATAGGTCTCGCATTATTAGAGTTTGAGCTATTGGCATTGCTAAATAATGCAACACCAATAGCTCAAACTTTAATAATGCGAGACACAAAACACATTGAAGTATGAAGCTAAATCATTCAATAAAAATGGAAAGGTCACATACGCAGTCTGAAAGCTTGGCAGGTTTGTTACAGGATTGTTGTTGTAGCCTGCAGGAGTTACTTGATAAAAAGTTTTGGGACTCGGCTGGTGCACGCGGCCTCGCTCTCCCTGTTTATTTGTTGGATCGCCAACCCTCTATTGGTGTGTAGCGTGTGTGTGTTTGGTTGGGGGTGGAGGGGGGGGTAGGTTACAAAAATACGTCATACTCTTGACCCCCACATAAGAAAAGGTTAAAATTTAAAGGCTTATGACCATTTTAGTAATGCCACAGAACGTAAAGTAAACTAAAACACAGGTAAATACTGAAAAAAACGTATCACATTGAAATGGAAATCATCGAGCGGACTTTAAAAACAAAGGCAATTAATCATAATAATTAGCGAAATCTCCAAAAGAGTGAATACAAGGCCAAAAGCAGACACATAAATCGGATTAGTTAAAGGATATTGACAAGTGCATTGACAAATGATGTTTAGTGCATGTGTATGCGGGAGTGTGACTAATGCCGATATCCCAAAAACAATGTCAATATAATGCAACAATTTGCAAATAATGCGTACTTGGTAAAGGACCTTAGAGAATCGCATTTACTAATGGTGATAAGTGCGTGCGTGTAAGCGTTGTCGGGGACGCGGGAGTGTTATCCTTTTTAAAAGCACAGTTTTCATTGAGCGACAATAGTGCTCTTGGCTGACTTTTGTAGCAGCATTGTACTGCAGAAAGTTTTGCATGCAAACCTGGATTCCTAGAAAGTGAAAGGAGTGCGGGGAGGAGGGGCGCGAGTGCAACCGTTGTAAGCGGATGAGCTGCTTTCTGTAATTGAAGGAGAGCTGCCTGGAGGGGCCGGCCGGAGGAGCTGACTTATTAATTTAGGAGTAAGTTGCGGCCGTAGGGGCGCGCTTGTCGCCGTGGGAGGCCGCTGTGATGCCTTTGTGAGGAGTGAAGGAGTGTTTTTAGGAGGGGGCACTCCCAGAGGACCTGTAACCTAGTGAGTGTTATTGGCACACCCGTCCCAGTTGAGAATGACCTCGAGAGACACTGGTAAGTGCCACAATGGGTTTGCTTTACCGGACTGTGCGTGCTAGGGAAATGGAGCGTTACAGTAAAGCAACTTTGTGTTGTACATTGTTCGTATTGCAAACGTGCCTACATTCCCAATGTATTCGGAAGGCATAATATTTTTAATTTAGCAAAAAAAATGGCTTAATAGTAGGTTTTTTCCAACTCAAAACTCTCACCACTTGCATGAAAATCGGAAAATTAATTAAACCGATTTTTTTTTAATCTCCCTCCTAGCTTTTCACACATGGTGGCGTGCTTGGGTTCGTGACCTCGCAGAGCTGCCTCTAGTTTTGTGAGATAAGTCATAAGACATTTACATTAAAAGGGATACATAATTTATGAAGTTTATAGGAAAGCGTAATTCATTCTTTCACACAAAACACATTGAAGTATGAAGCTAAATCATTCAAGAAAAATGGAAAGGTCACATACGCAGTCTGAAAGCTTGGCAGGTTGAGGTTTGTTACAGGATTGCTGTTGTAGCCTGCAGGAGTTACTTGATAAAAAGTTTCGGGACTCGGCTGGTGCACATGGCCTGGCTCTCCGTTTATTTGTCAGCAATTCAACCGGACTCCTCATATATGGTCTTAAATTCCAGCCACATTGTACCGGGACCATCCGTGTGTTCTTTTGCAAAACAGCTACCGAATTACACTCTGCTGTTGAAGGGACATTTCCTTGAGCCCGACTGTAGGGATGGTACAGATCAGCCGTTCAGAATTCAAACCCTTTCATTTCCCCCTCTTTGAGATAGAGAGCAGAGTACTGGGGATTGAGGTGTTTGATTCCCACTTGTGATTCTGGGAATACATGATTCCATGTGCCCTGCCCCCCCCCCCCTTCTCTTCTCTTTCCCATTGCACATACAGCTCATAGAAGCACTGGCAATAAAGCTGCGCATTCACACTATGCGAGATGCAGGTCTGCAGGCATTCTAACTAAATATGATGCAGCGCTGCATTATTCATTCATATTGTTGGTCAGGGTCCCCTTCCTCCAAAACTCACACCACTGACTGGCAAAGGCACACAAAACAGCATCACAGCAGAAGTGCCCCTCTTCCCCAGAACCGAGATTCCTTCCCTGCAGTGCCTCCTTTCAAATGCTGCATTCCCTCGGTTCTGTTCAGGGTCAAATCTCCATGTTAATAGCCATCGACCCCTGCAAGCAGGCAGAGAAAAAGAAAAAACCCAGAAAACTTTGCATATCTCCTCCCCCAGGCCAGAACAATCACTAACCGAAAAAAAACCACTGCTTTTTAAGTAAGAGTGTCGAAGTACACTCACTGCCCCTGATTGGCAACACTGTGAAACCCGCACACTAAGGCAGTGCAGTGGCCTGTCTTCAGCAGAGGTACTGGGGCACAATTTAAGAAGTAAACAATCAGTCACCGACTCCAAGAAGGCCTGGCAGACACACAGTTCGTAGCGGAACGAGCGCAAGGGAAGGGAATGCACGGCCAGCAGAAAGGGTTAAGCCAAAACGATATATTCAACATGCACCGCACAGATATCAGGATGCACCAGCGACGAAAAAGCTGGAGACCGAGCAGTGAAGTACTAGGGCTGGCTAGATAGTCCCAGTAATAAGAATTAATCTGTTTTAATGGACATTTGTGTCCTGTACCAAGGCAGTAGAGCCTATGGGGTGCTCATTGTGTCGTTATGTCCAATATCATATTGTTGCTCATTTTGTCAGTCCATTAATACAGGATCACATTACTACCGACACTAAAATATTGATTTAGCTTAAATGTAAACAACCTCTTTGGCGAAGGGAGATGTGAAAAAAACATTTCTGAACAATTTCTAAGACCCTCTTATCCCCCTTCATTCAAAGTGAGCGTGGGGCACACATATCTGTGGTTACAAGGCGCTACTTTTAAACGTGCATGGGTCAAGTGACAAGAGCACACTGTGGCAGATAGAGCCAGCCCACACCTCTCGCCCCGGTCTACAATACCCCGGCTCATGCCTCCAGCTTCCCAGATGGAGTTATCCCAGTTCAAATCCTTCGCCGCGGGTTAGAGAGGCGACAAGAGTGTCTCTCATGCCTGCGCAGCCCGTCTCACGTGCCTCGGCAGCGCCCGTTCTGATAGCATTCTTAATCAGGCCCAAACTTTGGCGCGTGCTGAAGTATCCTGACGAGTTTCTTCTACGTTCTGTTCTTTCTTATGGGACCCTCTACTGCTCATGCCAGCTTTAAATTCCGACTGATAGCTTCTGGAAAAAAACAGTGGTGCGCGCGCACCACAGAGGAGCGGGGGGAGGGAGCGCGGCAGCGAGGCGAACGCGCGCTGCTGCGCGTTCTGGCCACCGTCGGGAATGGGCGCGGCAAAGGCGGGACATGCGCCCGCCTTTGACCAATCGCGTGACGTCCCCGTAAAAAAAACGCACGCTCCAGCCAATGTGGGCTTCTAAAAGCAAAACCACACGCACGAGTGTGTGGGTTGCTTTCAGAAGCCCTTTCTAGAGGTCTCGCGCTGCGCGAGCAGTGCTACGCACTGCAACGCTAGACGCAAGACCTAAAAATGGAAAAATAAAATGTTAATAACGTGGCAGCTTTGCATGAGGGTCAGGGTGGGGGCTGCAGAGCAGGAGAGCAGTAGTAGAACCCTCCTGAGTGCACAATGACAGTTTGGTCGGCCCTCTCGGGCTGCCCAAAACAGTCATGCGCACTTTCCCTGTTCTCCATGCAGGCTGCATTATAGCCTGCATGGAGAACATGCCCAGGCCCCCAGTCCCTGGCTGAGCGCACTCAGACCAATCACAACGCTGCATTGCAGCATTTTGATTGATCAGGGGAGCCTGGGTGCTTACCAATCACAACGCTGCATTGCAGCATTGTGATTGGTCAGGGGAGCCTGGCTGTTTCCTGAAGTCCGAGATGGAGGGGAGTGGAGACGCGGGACCCGGCGGCAAGGTAAGTGTATTTGTTTTTTAATTTAAAAATGTGCCCTGCGCGCCATCCCCCCTGCTGCTCCCCCTCCTCACCCACCCCGCCACCCGCGAGCCGTGCCGGTCGCCACTGATCCTGGCTGGGGGCCAACTGAAGCTTAACACCCTAATGTTATTGCCAACATGAAAGAAGTATATTCATCTCATCACTTCACATGTGCTTGAGGTAAAGTATGATTTGGAGGCAGGTTTTTGAGTTTCCAAGCTCTGAAGGGAAGTAGTATGATTGCATTGTTTGAAGGTCAGATATATCTGTCTCTATTTGCAATTACACTAATAAGTGATTACATAGCACTTATATAAGTCTTTATTACTACCCAAAGGAACCGTTCTTAGAAACCCTAAAACAATGAAAGACTGAGAAAAAAACAGCATGGTTCTACATTTGCCTTGCAGTTTGCATGAAGCTCCTCGATGAAGGTTCAGAACTCATTAAGCTATATTACAAGGATTATAACTTGAGACATGCATGTAACAGAAGTTTATCTGCAGCAAAAAGCAATAATCCACTGAGCAGTAGACATAAAAAAAATCTGTGATCTGATATGTTACACGCTGTGCTTTGTCGTAGGTATATTAACTCTTTATGTTATTTTATGATGAGTCAAACTTGGGAGTAAACTGCACAGAGATTTCTCTACAAAGAGCGTTAACCACCAGAATTACCTTACAGTTATTACATCCTGGAAATCTCTGAGAAGGCAAAGATATCTGCAGCAGGTGCCCTAGCCTGTAACACATTTTAAAATGCAGTCTGTGACCAATTAAGTAAGCCAGAACAGGTTTACTACCACATTTGTCCTGGTTGCCAATTTAATTTGTACTCAGATCCCATTTCCTTCACTGACTGGAAGAGCTACAGATAACTGGTGGGCTAAAGATAACTGGTGAGAAAGCTGCTTAGCATTCCTGTGTGGGTCTTGGGGAGACAGGAGAATGGAGGCAAGACCATTGTAGCACAAAGGGCTTGAGGGCAGAGCACAGGGAAAGCTCTTCCTGAGGGAGGGGGGCTGGGACTTCAGTAGGCCACGAGAACAAATGAGTCCCGGGGGTGTATAGTGGGGGGCAGTGCTTCATTTGAGCCAGTGGTTTCCGGTGCTCAGCACCCGTACTTAATTGTCAACACCGGCGCTTGTGGCAGTTTGCCAAAAGGTGGCGCTGTCTGAGATGACCACAACAACAGTCAATTATTAATTCAGTATACATTAAAAATGACTATTACCTGCCGCCCGAGCCATTCTTATAGCTTTGGGAGACCTGGAATAGTCCGAATTGCCACACCTGTAAGAGTGTGATAGTAGTTGTGTTGTTACCATCATTGGCAGTGCAGACAGGGGCAATGTGTGGTGCAAGCTGCAGTGGCTTCCTGACGAGAGCCCTGGCACTTGTTATTTTTTACAGATTAAGCACTAGTGGTGGGAGTGTTTCAAGCTATTACTAAAGCCACTTTGGATGGAGCAAGAAGAAACCTATTGGGGACATGGGGCCCTCTTGGCGGTGCCAAGAGGGCCAGAGAGATAAGAGTGATGGAGGCCAGCGTACAAAGGAGATCTGCTGACAGTACACCATGAGTCAGTCATTTATGGGATCTTTTCTTTAACAGAATTACTATGGCAAGGCAGCACTTGCAGGAGGGGGAAGTACCCACGGTCTCCTGTTAGTGCCGGGACAGGAAAAAGACCAGAGGGATGTGACGCATCCACATGAGGCCAACATCAAGGAAGGGCCTCAGGGACCACAGGAACACACAAGCCTTCATCGTGAGGGAGGGGCACAGAGACTCTATAATGATCGTTGTGATCACGGATGTGCACTTTGTGGTCAGAGAAATGGGCAACTGGTTTGCAACCTTTTCAAAGTGCGAGGCTAACTAAAAAGAGCCACATTGGATTTGAAACATGCCAGCTCGTCATGGCTGATCGTGTGGAAATGGTTTTAGAGGAATATGATGCTTACAAATTTCACTTTTTGCCTGTACAGCATCCATTTTAGGACATCCTCATTTCTCATTCCTGAACCCTAATTCTCATCCCCACTTCTCATCCATCATCCCTACTTCTAAGTCATCACCCCTACTTCTCATCACGATTTCTTATCCACCAACCCTACTTCTTATCCCTGCTTCTCAACTATCATTCCTACTTCACATCCATAATCCCTACTTCTCATCAATCATTCTTATTTTTCATCCCTACTCCTTATGCATCATCCATTATCCCTACTTCTCATCCATTATCCCTACTTCTCATCCATCATCCCTACTTCTCATCCATCATCCCTACTTCTCATCCATCATCCCTACTTCTCATCCATATTGTCTACTTTTTATCCATCATCCCTACTTCTCATCTGTCATCCTTACTTCTCTTTTTACTTCTCATCCCTCAGTCATAACAACACACTTTCAATGTTGTGAAACTCCCATTCTCACTGACTGGTTTGCACCTCGTAATGGCACTGTTTGTCCAACCCCTGGAGTTACCACACTGTCCAGTAACATTAACTTCGGAGTCCTCTGGGGACCATGTGTAATGAAGGCCTATATTCTCTGTTTTCACGAGAAGACTAACTACACATTCACATTGCACAGTTTCATGATGTAGCTGCATAAGGCACTCATTCTGAACTATGTGCTAGGACATGTAAAACCACTGACCAAAATGGTTTGTAAGCCTTCCAAGTGTGCAATAACAATGTACCAAAATAAGTAGGCCAGCTTAGAAACCACACACATACCTTTAAGAGGCTGGCCACCTTTTTAGTGTGCAGTTTTTAAATTGCATTTTTATAACTATAGAAAAGTCTGTCCGTTTCCTGCCTCTTCATTGCATCTGATCATACGAAACTTCAGCTTTACCTTTTCTTGCTCAGTAGAATACAGAGCTTAATTTGTAAAAATGTAAGTGCCAGAGCCTGAGGTATTTCTCAGGAGGCCTCCGTGGTTGGCATTGCCCACTGTCTCTGCCAGCTCTGCCAAATACTAACAATCACACGGTACAAGTGTAACTTTTTAGCTATTCAGGGTCACCTAACAGTGTAAATATGGCCTGAACAAATAGCATTCATTTTGTAGTACATTGAATGGGTTTGTGAGCTCTTCTCAAAAATATACACACAGCGCGACCATGTGTCAGTCTTTCATAAATAAGTGCTGGTGCTTACAATTAGGTGCCGGTGCTAAGCACCGGCAAACACCGGCACAAATGAATCATTGGTACTAAAACTTCGAATTGTCTTTATGCAGACACTTACTTAAAAACTCTAAAATACTTACTGCTTGTTCCAACAGTATTTCCCATTTCCTGCCGGTTTATGTTCAAGTAGTTTCAAAATGTGCCCATCCTTGCATGGTGCTGTGCTTCCCATGTTCCATTATGAAAGCATATATATATTTTTTTTTTTAAATAATTTACACTATTTTTTTTTACAAGTTCTTTGGGTGGGGGAGGGGTGGACTAGAATATACTTTCACCACCCTTCCAATGAAAGCAAGTTCGAATGTTTCTCCTGAGCCTCTCCTGCTCCATATTGTGTTGTCTAGTTTTAGGTGTAGAGTCCTGGTAAAACCTTCAGCGTCCTCTACTCTGTGCATCACTTATTACAAACATCAGGACATACCCAGATAAGTGTGCGAGCACTCAGCATTCCTCGGTGACTGCTTTGTTCTGCCTTCCTTCACTCTGTCATCCTCAGCACACAGTCAGATTTCTACCAACTACATAATAATCACAAATACATGCTCATATATATTCGAATTACAACCTCTATTCCATTACTCAGTGGAAGTGATTTCTCCAGTAAGAGGCCAAGGATTGAATGGGTGAGGACACCCTACCCCTTTCTCTAGCATACATATGACTTACTCCACAGAAGGGTTAAATATTAAATGAACGTGCAGCCTGAGTCCACTTGTTTGTCATCTAGCCGTCGTTGTATGCCTGCTTATGTGTTGCCTGACTACGTGTGTTGGACTGTGTGTGTCTGTATGTGTGAAGTTGTGTGAAGTTGTGAACTTGTGCATGTTGGTATGTGTGCAAGAATGCTTGAAGATCTAGTGGCGCACACAAGTACCTCAGTGCTTAATTTGTAAAATAATAAGTGGCAGGGCCCTGACCAGGAGGCCACTGCAGCTTGCATCACCCATTGCCCTGTCATCACTGCCAATGATGGTACCAAAACAACTACTAATCATCTCTCTCGCCTGCAAGTGCGACAGTTCAGAGTATTCCAGGTCTCCAAAGCTAAAGGAATGACTGGGGAGGCAGGTATTAGTAATGGTATTCATAAATAACCGGTATTTTGCTCATCTCCAAGTTAGATGAGCAGCGCCACCATGTGGCAGACTGTCATAAGTGTGGTGTTAACAATTAAGTGCCGGTGCCGAGAACCAGAAACCAATTAAGTGCCGGTGCCGAGCACCGGAAGCAACCTGCTCAAATTAAGCACTGGAATACCTGTACCTTTGGTTGTCTGTATAGATGTGTGTCTTAACTGCATATGATCGCATGTCTATGGTTGTGTTCAGGGGCAGACTAGTCATTAACTAACTCCTGCTCTACTGAGAGCTTTAGGAGCCATCCTCGGCTGCTATAGAACTTGTGGCTTTTGCACGCGTTCCTTATTAAAAACTTCTTTTTAAAGTAAAAGCGTGTTTTTGACCCTGTGCTGCACAGGACACCTTCTGTGCTGTAGGTTCTCTCTCCCAGTCACCTTGTAAACAGATGCTGGCCACTCATAGGCACTTCAGCACAGCTCATGTTCATAGTGTGCAGGTCTGCATAAGGGGTGACCCACCATGACCACTCAAGGCATGCTGCTGGGGCTGCTCAAAACATCTCAGTCCGTATGTCAAAGTGTGCATGAATGTCGTGTTTATATGCATGTACTTTATAAAAGCCTAACCTGTTGCCTTTGTCAATGCTTATTTTTCTCACTGTGAAATCCACTCAAAGCTGGGAATAGGATACCACCAGGGCATAGGAGGAGGATAAACTTACCTAGCATGTCAACACTTCAGCTGGCAGCCCATTAACCCAGCAGATCAGCAGGAACCATCCACAGGCGTAGAACCACAGGCATATGTAGAGCTTCCCACCGGTCCTAGCGGGGATCTCAGAGGCTACAGTCAGTGCTTAATTTGATCCAGTGGCTGCCGGTGGGGGACTCCGGCACTTATTTTTGGAGACCAGCTCTTATTTTTCTCGTATCAGATATTTACCGAGTACAAAAGAGGGAAAAACTCACAGATCGGAAAGACGGAGGAACAAAAAAACTGCAAAACCAACAGAAAGCAGGATCCTGCAAGTGTGAGAAAAAGGGGCAGGGAGTGTCTGGTAGTGGAATACAGACAAGCAGCCTTGGTATTTGGCACACCATAGTTTAATTGCTCCAGCTTCTCAGCAGAGTTTCAGGCACAGGTACTCTTTCTTTCACAAATTAAGCACAGTGGCACTGTAGGTACAGCAATTTGACTGAGAGCTTCTTGACTTCTTCTGATCCCATCCAGTAATCTTTTCTGTTTTTCTAAAACAAACTCCCATATCAAGAGTTTGTTTCAGAAAACAAAAAATAATGGTCCCAACATGCAGAGTCACTGACGGAATCACCTGCCCGGAACCAGAGTTCCAGACAGAAAATAGGCCCATGCATCAAAATAAATGTGACAGTGATTAGTGAATTAGATAGCTAAAAAAGTGGCCCATGTTTGCAGATTGTGGCAGTTTTGAACTTGTAAAGATATGCTGTATTAGTGTTTTGCAAGGTATGGGAGTCTGCATGGATTTAAGCTTGCTGCAGGCAATGTTTCTTTTCATATCAGGGAAATCAACATTAAAAACCGGCCCAGAAGACAGCAAAACAGGCCCACAAACTGCCGAAAAACAGGCCCACGCTCTGACTTGTCAGACCAGCCCATCAGGCACTGCTTGATTGCCCTATGAACCAGTCTGACCCCGCCCGGAACCACCATGGCAGGGAAATCTAGTGATAGATTGGGCGACCGTCACTATGATCTGGCTGCAAGGTGGCCAACAAGCCGCCACCTCAAGGGTGTTTGGCAGCAGAGGCTTTGCCTTCGAAGGCCCTGCCGCTCCCCAACATCTAAAAAGGTGAGGGGTGAATGTTTGGAGGGAGAGCACTCAATGTTTTTTGACAGATGATCCACGTGCACCCATGGGTGCAGCTTCCATTGGTGCAGCAGGTGCAGTGGCACCGCGGCTCAGAGACCAGGCTGAGGAGCCCACTGAACCCTTATTATTACTGTATTTTATAGCACAAAACCAGTCATGGGGTCGATTTCCTTCCTTGCACTAGAGCCCATGACACACTGCTTATGCTACTGCATGCACCAAACTCAATATCACCTCTCTAGTTTCCCCTAGTGCCAATGCGCTCTTCCCTCCACCCTCTCCTACTACCAGTCAACAATACCACCCCGATAGACTACATTTCCGAAGAGGGTTCCGGGCAGGGACACACGGTGCACTTGCACGGTACAGGGAGATAGCAACATACACAATGACGCATGCGCTGTAAAGGTTGAATAAAAAAAAATAAAAAAAAACATTGAGAAGCAGTTTTCCATCTTTCCACTAGGGGTACGCTACGAACAGGCAAAAAATAGGGGGCAGGGACATCATAAGTAGTAGGAGTGACAGTCATTACAGAAGGTAACTTTATCGTGTGTCCTTTACACTGGCACAGACGCTCTTCCTTCTGGGGAGGGCACGAGTGAGTGTGCAGATTTATGTGTCCCTTCCCAGCTTGACTCTCTCTCCCTCCATCTTGTCAAGTACGACTGTCATCCCCCCTCCCCCGCTCATGTCAGCAGCCCTGGCTCCCTCCCCGGGGAGGATATGCACTGGACCACGGCAGAGAGCCAGGTGCTTCTGAAAAGGCAGGAGCTGCCTGTGGGCGAGGGTGCCTGCAGTAGAGAGATGTTAGGAGCCGGAGAGAACCCGAGGGACAGTGGACGAGAACAGACGGCGCGGGGAGGGAGGCACAGGGAAGAGGATGTGGCATAACGACCGGAGCGGCCGCCCTTGAAGCTGGGGAATCAGGTTCGAGTCTTGGCGGGAGGCTCAAACATTCTGTGATTCTGGGCAAATCACTTAATCTCCCGGTTGCCTCAAAATGAACGTGTCAGTCTGTAATGCAACTGGTGCTCACGTAAAGCGCTCTGATACCTTGGGGTCGAGTTCGCGCTATATAAAAAATAAATAAAAAAACACTACAAGGAACAGGACGGGGTAGGAAGGGGTGACCAAGAGTAAGGCACCGAGGGAAGCGCTCAGAAGGCACTGGTAGCTGGAGAAGGGGAGAACCAGGAGAAATGGAGAGTGGAGGAACATGGATGGAGTAAATGGTAGAGCGGGGAGGAACATGGAGGTAGTAAAGGTGGAGGACAACGAGAGGACAGGGAGGAAACAAGGTTGGGTGGGTGCATTAAGGAATGGACACAGGGGAGCCACACGAAGGACGATGTACAGCGGCAAAATATTAACAGGGAGCAGAGTGGGCACAGGAACAAACATACGGGGTGGTTGGGGGGGGTGGGGTGCAAGAAGGATAGCAGAAGGAGAAAAATAGAGGGCTCAAGGGGCAAACAGGAAACCATCCGGGATGAGGGGAGGCAAAAAGTGGGATTGCAGAGGCATTGGCGTAACAAAACTTGAGGCCCCCCTGCAAGTACTGTGGAGGGGCCCCCTCTGGACTCAAACAGGAGATCTCTGGCCAGGGCACTGTGCTGAGGGGCCCCCCGGAGCTTGGCGGCCCCCCGCACCGCGGGGGCCTATGTTACACCACTGTGCAGAGGTTGCCAGTTGCTGCATGTACGTCAGTCATTGTTTACCCAGTTGTGGTCTTTCATTAATACATCTTCGCTACAATGGACTTTAATTCCCATGAACGAAGACTACAACTTCCATAAGCAGTTATCTATTAAGTGAAAGCCTCCTCGCATTGGAAACAAGGTGTTTATAATAAGTAAAGTCATTTGACAACCATAGGTAAATGAGAAAGGATCATGGTGGAACGTCATGACCTTGACGAGGGTGGGCGGAAGCATGGCAGAGGATACGGGGATGCATTTATAAGAATAAATCTTCCACCGTGCCACATCAGTCTTAGGAGAACTTGGAAGCTGGGCTGTGATTTCAAAGCACAGCAGAACCTGCAAACTGATCTGTGGAGTGCCTCAAGCTTCATCCCTCAGCTCCACCCTCTTTAATGATACATGATCTCTCTGGTCAATGTCATCCGCGCACATGACATCAACATCCTCTCTTACACCAATGACACACAACTCATACTTTCCCTCTCGGACAAGATCCCCAACACTAGAAATAAGTTCACCGTCTGTATGACCAAAATGGCTAACTGGATAAAAGCCAACTGTCTCAAGCTGAACACCAACAAGACAGGCGTAGAAATCTTCGTCAAGAACACCTCACTATGGAAAGCTATCTGGTGCCAGCCGAACTCGGACCAACACCCACGCCAGGAACCTTGCAATCATCATCATCATCAACAAACTGGACATGACCGCACAAGTCAATACCCTCACTGCATCCTGCTTCCACACCCGGAAAATGCTGAGGAAGATCTTCAAATGGCTCCCAAACAACACCAGAAAAAGCATCACTCATGCCCTCATCACCAACAAATTGGACTATGGGAATACCCTCTACTATGTCTATGTCTTTGTTCTACCCTTGTGTTGAAAAGCTCCTGCCAAATCTTCCATGAACTCTTGACCTTGCTCGGCCACCAGCTGGACCACCGTCAGTAGACGCAACCCATACCACCCAAACTTGATGGAGTAGGACCTGCCTCAAGGTACTGACGAAGATCTGAGATGCTGACAACAACACAATCTGGCAATTTTCTCTACAAATCCAACATTCCTTTCTAATACAAGGGCAAAGTAGGACAGACTTGCAATCAGGCCTAGCACAACCCAGGTATTCAGACTTGGCTCAAAGTTAAGCACAGAGTGACTTCATGGCACCTACAAACACTGCTACAGAGTCTTGATACAACCATTCCTAGGGGTGTATCACAACCAGGCGTGGTCCGTTCTCTCGGGAAAACATCTCTTGCATTGCGGCTTGGGAGTCATCCACAGTGAATCCAGTTCTGATGCCTTTCCTGAAGTACTGTGTCCGAGTTCAGGGACCTCATTTGGGAGATGGTCTGCAGCTCTGAGGGCTACATCTGGAGTTTGATGTCCAGTTTTAAAGGCCACATCTAGTTTGGTATATCTGGTCATAGACAGGGTCATAGCCTCAGGGGGTATTTGTGATAAATAGTTGGGTACAGGTGCTTTCAGTCCGGTATGGTGAGGTGTCTGTCATATTTCACCAGGAATTTTTACACACACAGACAAATACGCATGCACACTCTCTTCCTCTCTCTGTTTGGAAAGACTTAAAAAATGTTGGTTATTTCACAAAATAATGTGCTTTCTCTGACTTAATATCTCCACCAATCTGCATTCCTTTCCGCTGCCCCTTAAGCCCCCCTTGTGCGCCCTGCTTGTCGCATAATGTGTTTTAACATTATGTGCCAGCGTGATTGTTGGGAAATCTTAAGCTCACACCCCCACAATCTCACTGACCAAGCTACGCCCTTGGTCATAGAGGCCACATGTAGAGTCTTGTTCTAGTTCAGGAGGCCGAACTACGAGCACAGTAACCAACTCTTTATGATGTGTTTGTGGGTTTATGCCCAGTTTCAAAGACGTCACTTGGAACATGATGCACTATCCTCGAGGCCACATCGGAAGTGTTGCGACAATTTCCAAACCCTACATCAACTGTATTGTGTCCAGCTCGAGAGGCCCCATATACACATTGTGTTAACATCTGGAAGCCTGTTTTGGGTTATTCTGTCTTCAAAGCCTCAAGTGGAGCATTGTGTCCGATTCCGGGACCTCATCTGAAGTATTGCATCTAGTTCTGAGACCTCATTTGAAGGATGGTATGCAGTTCTGATGACTAAATCTGAAATGGAGAGTTCAGTTTTATAAGCCACATTTGTAGTAATATGCCTGGTCCCATTGGACACATCTGGATTCTTGTTTTAGGCCTAGAGGCCAGAGCAGAAGTACCATAATCAACTTTTGATGGTGCATCTGCATCAGTGTGCACCACCATGTCCAGTAATCTGAAGATGCCATTTGGAGTATTCTTACCTTTCACGGCCCCACATCTGAAGAACTGTCCCCATTTCAGGGGGCAAAAGACACACAATTGATGGACGGAATGCAGAACAAATCAAAACATTCACCCCCAGTCAAGAGATCTGGGTTAAATCCATCATTCTTTTGCTCACCATGCCACCCCAGTTTAGACCTGGCCATATGCAAATCAGTCTTGACCCTGTGCCTCATGGGAACAGTCCAGCCCGAACTGCTAAACCAGGTCCTCCCTGGACCGGAAACAAGCATCCTAGGATCAGTTTCAGGGGGCCACATCTGCAGTACTGAGTCCAGTCTGAGATGCCACAACTTGGGGTTTGGTTTTGGAGACTTTTTGTGCACAATGTTCATGGCTACATGAGAAGCTTTGTGTCTAGTTATGAATGCCACCATCTGGAATACCATGTACGGTTTTTAAGGTCACCATGTGGGCTACTTTGTTCAGTTTGAGGACACATTGACTTTTTTTTGTTGTTGTAGAGTTTTACTTAGCGCGAACTAGACCTGAAGGTATCAGAGCGCTTTACATGAGCACCAGTTACGTTACAGTCGGACGCATTCCATTTTTTGTTAGGCACAGGGAGATTAAATGATTTGCCCAGAATCACAGAATGTTGAGGGTCCCTGCCGAGGCTCGAACCCGGATCCGTGGTCGACTGCCCTAGCCATTAGGCCACATACTCTCCCCATTACATTATTGTGTCCAGTCTTGGTGGCAACATCTCTAGAAACATGAAAGCAGACAGTAGAATGACTGGTCGAAGATCCATCCAAAAGTCTCAACAAATGTAAAGTGTGTACTTCATAGGAAAGGAGGGATGAGCCAGTATTTAACCAGTGATTCCTATCTGCGGCGGCTTGGAAGCTGCTTTTGGAGTGCAAGCTTCTGGCGCATGAACCATGAAAGGAGGTTGAAGTGTAATATTTTTCACAGAAAGGGCAGGGAATAGCCTATAGTAGAGGGGGATGCAAGAAAGTGAATGATAAGTTAGAATCCTTTGTAAGGCGCACATTTCCTAATTAAGATGGCCTCCGCTATCACCAGTCTGGCACATCCCAACCTTGTTTTTGGGGACCTGTTTGCAGACAGCAGTGAGATTCTTTACTGCTTCCAGTAAGCAAGTCTTAATCATTGACAGGTCATTGAGCTGCGAGAATTATGCGACTGTGTGAGTGCAGTGTTTTCAGCACAATTATGGATTTAGCACACTTGCCACATAATCCCCCATCTGCCGTATCATTTGCAGATTTCCATAAACTGGTCACCAGTCACTTGCTGTATTCAGATGTGAAACCTGTAGTAATGAGGTGAATATTTTGTCCAGGTAATATTGATGTGACTTAAAATGGCAAAACAAAAAAATAATAAGATCACAGAACGTACTGCATTTTTCTGCATAATTCTTCAAAATATGGTCCTTCAGTGCCGCATAATTCCAGTGGTCCCAATTAGTGTTTGATGCCTCTGGCTCATGATCTTAATACATCAGTTGGGTCCCGTGTGAATTATTTGTCAAGCAAATAGTCTAACATCTAGCATATGAGTGAAGTAATTGGAGGCAGTGGGTGCTGTGGGTTAACTGTGGTACTTGCTTACCACGAGTGTTTGGAATGGGTGTTAGTAAACATGTCCAGTGCATTCGGTTGTAGATTTGCGTGGCCTGTTGAGAATGTGAGTGCTGTTGTGAATACTATAACATCGTTATGTGGCACGTCTGTGCTCCGTAGCAGAGTCGTTTTAAGGCATGGGCAAAGTGGGCTCTAGCCCAGGGCCCCAGCCTTTCAGGGCACTCCTGACAGAGTCAGCTCTGTTCTGCAGAGAGTCTTGCCCTGATGACCTTGAACAATTCTTAAACAGATTGTTTTAAATGCTGTTTTCCTTTAAAAAAAATTTTTTTATGTGAGTGATAGGACCATGCAACATCCATAAACAAAGCTTGTTTTTAGATCAAAACAGGACCTTGCATAGGAAAAATAGGAGGGGGTCACAAAGATTATTTGCATTAATATTAGTGAGCTGGTGCTGCATTATTTGGAAAAAAAACACGTCACTATCCCTGAAGTTTAGATGCAAAGAGGTTTAGCATTAGGACCAGTGTGCCTGTGCGCTGGCCAAAGAGGGCATGAAAGAGCTGAAACTGGATCATAAATTCAAAGCTCTTCCGAACAGGGGTCCCCAAAATACCTTTGGGCCAGGGCTTCAGAAAACCTTAAGATGTCCCTGCTCCGTAGGATGCGCGAGTGGTGTTTTGTCTAATGCTTCCAGTCTGAAGCTAGGTGGTTAATTGTGGGGTTTCTGGGCAGTGTTTGCACATTTCATTACATTGCTTACCTGGTTACACTGAGCGTTGAGCACTGAATGTTTAAGTACATCAGTGGTGATGGCAAGCAAGAAGTCATTTGTTGATGAATTCAATTATGCATCTGATTAGTTAGTGTTAAAAGATTTTCAGTTCGTTTTATACTGATACCATAATTGAAACTGTCATTCGCTCACCGCTTTTCCAAAATGTACTGATGATTGCTTTTATTAGGAAATATATCATTATACTTTGACTAGAGATCTCATTGCTTAGGGTGTAGGTTTGACCTGATAAATCAAGTGTAATCTCACAGGTCGCCCTCCCAAACAATTCTCCTTCACCTGTTGTTTCATAATAAAAGAAGGGGGGTGCGACCATTTTGAATCCGAGCCAATGTGTAATGTGTGTATTGACTCTGTCCAGTGCTTAATTTGTATAATAATAAAAAAAAATGCTGGGGCCCTGGTAAGGAGGCCACTGCACCTTGCACCACCTATTAGCCCTGCCAGCGTTGCCAATGACAGTACCAACACAACTACTAACCATCACACTCCTAGAAGTGTGACAGTCCAGACTAGTCCAGTCCCCCAAAGCTATAAGAATAACTTGGGCGGCAGGTATTATTCCTTTTTAATGTATATTGAATTAGTAAACAACTGTTGTGCTCATCTCTGAATCAGAAAAACAGCACCACCAAGTGGCAGACTGTCATAAGTGCTGGTGTTGACAATCAAGTGCCGGAGCCGAGCACCAGAAACCACCAGCTCAAATTAAGCCCCATCTCTGTCCCCAGTTGTTTGTGCTTTGAGTGTAAAAACATCAATGCAAGAGGGGCATGGACCACAGCCCTCCCCGCCACATGGTCGCTCTGGAGTAAAATATCTCAACATGTAACCTGAGGAAGCAGGAGTAAAATGAAGTGAATCAACTTTTTACAGAAAGACTGGTGGATACAGTGAACTGCCTCCAACAGGCGTGGACGCAAAAAGTAAAAAATAACTTCAAGCATTACAGCTCTGGCTTGCATTCTTAGAGGGTCATTACGATGGCGGACGGAAAAAATTGCAACCGCCATGGTAGCGGTAAATCAGCGTCCGCGGGTAAAGCAGAAACCCCGCCGACCCAATTAGGATCAACCGCCAAATTATTCAGTCTGTGGCGGTAGGAGGCATCGAAAAACCGCCTGTAGAGGGCAGAGAAAGTGAAAATGTAACCGCAACCGGAGGTAACGTAGCGGAAACACATCAACCCGCCGCCAGACACGCGGAGTGACCGCCAATGATATTATGATATCCCCGATGTCACAGCGGTACGTTCCGCTGTCTCCGTCTGCCGCGGTCGCGAACAGTAATGAATGTGAGATACGGCGGAAGCCCTGCAGCACAACCATCGCTGCGGATGCTCCGCTAAAAAAATGGCGGCCAATGGAAAAAAACTATAAGGCCAGCAAATGCACACAAGCCACTAGCCCTGCCCCCCAATAACCTGAAACATCCCAATGACACACCCCCATGGCAAATTTAAATATACAAATCACAGGACAACCCACACAGCACACCTGACTGCATTACACCATCTTGACACACCCACATAGCTGAGCATAAAACCAGCCCCTGCCCACAATCCTTTGCACTACTCCAACCCTCAATGAACCCAACCCTGCAGCACATTGGATAGGCAAAACACCACACATCTCACCAGCACAACAACACACACACACACACACACACACCACCTACACCACCCTCACAACTGCACCCCAAAACATCAGCACAGCACACACCATGGCACATCACAAAATGCCAAAATTCACTGACACTGAATTGACAGTAATGGTAGATGAGATAATCAGAGTAGAACCACAACTTTTCGGCAGCATGGTCCAACCGACACCATTATCCACAAGGACAACCATGTGGGCAAGGATAGTGGGCAAGGTCAATGCAGTAGGGAATGTGCCCCGCAACAAGAATGAAATCATGAGGCGGTGGCATGACCTGAAGAGTGTTGTCACGAAGAGAAGGGCCAAGAATCGTGAGCTGGCTGATGCGACTGGTGGAGGCCCTCCCATCCCACCAAAACCATTCACTGCGTGGGAGGAGAAGGTGCTTGCCATACTGCATCCAGAGAGTCTTGAAGGAATACCCGGGGAGTGGAGGCTGGTAAGTACCAACTAATGTATACCATGAAACTGCCATGTACTGTCTTGCACAACTACAAACATACATCCCTGAGGCACAAGTACACACATCTGCACCCAAAAACACACACAGGTCACACTGATTTTACATCCACACCACCTCAAACATCACAAAGGTAGACCACATCTACTGTGTTGCATGTGTCCAGGCAAACAGCACTACAACTCCCACCAGGCCCCCTTGTCCCACAGCTGAGCAGGATGGAGCACTCCCTCCCACCCAGAAGCATGCCTCAGCCATTGTGTGCTACACCCTCACCTAACAGGTAGGTAGCCATCTTCACAGGGAGGAGTGTTTGGAATAGGGAGGCCAGCACCACAACTCCCACCAGGCCCCCTTGTCCCACAGCTGAGCAGGATGGACTACTCCCCCCACCCACAACCATGTGGCAGTCACTGTGTGCTTCACCCTCACCTAACAGGTAGGTAGCCATCTTCACAGGGAGGAGTGTTTGGAATAGGGAGGCCTGCACTACAACTCCCACCAGGCACACCCTGCCCCATCCCTCAGCATGAAGGAGCACTCCCTCCCACCCAGAACCATGTGGTAGACAGTCCACCCACAAGATGCAAACTGCACAGGTAATCAGCCAGTGCATGCACCCCACCATTCTTCAACAAAAGCATTGAGCTAATGCAAACACAATGCCACACTTCACAACAAAATACACCTCAATTACATACCATTTGATAGAATGCAGACAGCGATGCGTATGTAACTGTGACAGAAACAGAACTGTGACTCAACTAAACCCATGTGTAAGCAAATCAGGGACCAAATATGCCCTGCACAGAATGACGTGCAAATTCCATGGCTGCTGAGCATGAAGGACCCTAGTAACAATAAAAAGGCCTGGTCTGTCGAGCAAATAAATACAAGCACAGAACATTACAAAGGTATGCATGAGATAATGTGACAATGTCTAGTAAATGTGCATATGTAACATCTGTCGGGAAGAGTAATCATCCTCGATGCATCACATCAAGTTGCATGGCAGCCAGTTTTCAGATGACAACTCATCAGTCCCATACAAAGAGTGTCAAGTTGGCCATGGCATCCAATGACTTGTCACACCATGGAACAAGATGTATGTACCGCCACATCATGTCATGACGAACAACACTGTGCAGACATTCAACTCATGAAATACGTAACTGTGTGTTGCATAACATGTAAATAAGAGACATCAAACACAGCAAGCCATATGGCTGTAAGTCAATGACCATGTACCCTCTGTTCCACAGGTGACCAACAACTGACTGCAGAGGACAACAACCTCAACCTGCAGAGCCAGTCTCCTCCCCCGGAACATGGACACTCGGATGCGGAGTCCCTGGATTCTTTGGATGAGGAGCTCCAAGCCGGCCCATCTGGTGTGCCAGGGCGCAACCGATCACATGACCCCACTGCCCCCCCACCATCAGCAACAACAACGCTGACCCCTGCTGGAACGACCTGTGCCGCCACCACCACCACTACCACCTTTGCCTGCAACATTCGCCCAGCCACAGAGGATGCCCAGCCAACACCAACAACTGTGGAGGGCAGGCGTGTGGCTAGAGTGGTGAGGCAACAGGCCAGTGACAGCAGGGCAGGTGGGAGGACAAGTGGGACTCCACCAACACAGGACACTGTGACCGAAGCCCTGGCTAACATCACCAGAGTCGTGGGTGCCTATGAACGAACACAGGCACAAATGGGCCAGGCCCACGAAGATGCCCTGGAGCTCCAACGTCTGCTGAGGTCCATGGACAACCGTATGGGACAAATTGTGGACCTCATGGGCCAGTTAGTGGCGGTACTGAGGGATAGGCCAGTGCCACATCACACACCTCCACATCCCCCCGTTGTCCTGCAGGATGACAGTTCATCATCCACCCCTGCGGGCACGGAGAGGGGTGACTCCTCAGACCCCACTGGCCTAGCAGACAATGCCCTCCCTGCCAAAAGAAGGAGGGGCCATCCAAAGAAAAACTTGGGACTCACCCGTGGCAAAGCACCTGCCAAACGCCAGTCAAGGAGCCAGCCATGATGGCAACACTCTTCACCCTGCCATTGACTTGGAACACTGTCCTTACCCACACTGCCATGGAAATGGCATCCGTCTGTTGGACTGTGTCACCACAGCAATGTGGTGCCTACTTGATTGTCTCATCTACCATCAATGTGAACTCATAGATTCACCATTCACACATATGTAAATATCCACTTCCCTCTCACAGATACCCATTGCAAATAAACTACAAAAACGCAAAAGGTGGTTGAGTCTGCTCCATGTTTATCACAGTATGTGCAATGTTTACCATGGTTACAATGTCACAGGAGCATGGATCCTCTGTAGGCAAGGGGAGGCAGAAGGGACCTAGCAAAAGACAACAGAACAAAAGTCAATAGTCAGGTGGTGGCATCACAGCCATCACACAACACATGTCCTCACTGTACAACAATATGCACACATAACAATGTGCAACAGTACCAACATAGACATCCTGTAGCAGTTCCTACATACTCTGTATCCAACACATCGGCAGCCAGCACTGAGTCAACAACAGGATGCACTCACAAAGATCACATAGACCTCCACCCAAACAACTACATCAACAGACAATGGACCAGTTGTACACCGTCACCCAAATTCAAGTGAAGTAGCTGTTGATGAGCTGCTGACGCTGGTCGACACCTTCCTCCTCACCACTATCCTCGTCACTGGACATTTGTGGTATCGCAGGGGGGGGGGGGCCCTGGCTGGTCATCATCGTCCAGGATCATGGGTATCCCTTTCCGTAAGGCCAAGTTGTGCAGCATGCTACCACTATCTGACACACCTTTTTCGGTGAGTACATGAGTGCCCCTCCGGTCCGGTCCAGGCAGCGAAATCTCGATTTTAGGAGACCAAAGGTTTGTTCCACCACCCGACGTGTTCTACCATGGGCATTGTTGTAGAGGACGTCAGACGGTGTCCTAGGATTGCGTAGTGGGCTCAGCAACCACGGTCTGTTGGGATATGCAGAGTCACCTAGGTGTGAAATAAACATCACGATTCAGTAATACAACTGGGGCAGAGGACAGCATGGCACACACAGCACACAACTTGACTCTGCCTACTCACCCACAATCCATGCCCGCTCCGGAAGTAGATTGGCCATCAGCTGGGGTACAATGCTGTTGTGCAGGATGTATGAATCATGTGCAGAGCCCGGAAACTTGGCACATACATGCGATATGATCATATCGGCCTGGCACACCACCTGCACATTGATGGAATGGGAATGTTTCCGATTCCGATAGATGTGTTCCCGTGCCTGTGGTGGAACCAGGCCAACATGTGTGCAGTCAATAGCACCTACAACATTTGGGATGTGGCCAAGGGCATAAAAATGCGCCTTTACATCCGCCAAAGCCGCACGCCTTGGAAAACTGATGTATTGGTCCTTGTATCGCATCATGGCCAACAGGAAATCCCTTAGCACCATGCTGAAGGTGGGCTGAGACATCCACCCTGCAATGCCCACTGTCTCCTGGAATGACCCACTAGCCAGGAAATGCAGTGCCGCCATCACCTTGGTTTCGGTTGTCAATGCTGTTGGGTATGTCCTGCCAGCCCGCAGGTGAGGATCCAACATGGCACACAGGTCTTGGATGTTCGTGCGGTCCAGACGGAATCTGCGTATCACGTCATCATCCTCAATATTAGCCAGCAGGGTGACAGGACGATACACATTAGGTCGCCTCCTAGGTGAGATGAAAGGGGACACGTCATTGCAACAGACCAGGAGTTGTGCACAACTCCGTAGCTTCTGATTCACACAGCGCTAACATTGACTGGCATCACAATGCAACATACAGTGCAAGTCAATAGTCGTGGCACATACAGATCACATTGTACTACAGTTCTTCAGTATTACCACTGTGAGAACAACAAACATGGAAACTGTGTCTGTGAATGGTAATAGTCACATTCCAGAATCTGGTGCAAACAGCACGGGCAGTAAATGATACAGGACATGTGTGAAACAGAAACACTGCTGGCTTCGAAATGTCTGCTGTACGTGTCACACATTCTTGTGCAAACATAACAGCGGACACATGAACTACATAATTTATCCAGTGCTGAAGGACTCAGCATGGAATGTGAGCCAATGCTAATCCACACAAGTATAGAGACACTCATAGACATTCACAAGCCGGTGCCAATATCCACTGTCATCAGTATACATGCCATACATGCTGTTACACACAATTCAAAGTCAGTCAATGACTAATAATGAACAGCATATGCAGTCTTGACGTGAATCAAGACAACAACACAACTGCACAATATCATCAGCAGGCACACATATTGTCAATGTGGCACACAAAAAGTGCATAAGGTACGTGATCCAAAAGGGCTGTAGACAAACGACAATCTGCACTAAAGTTGCATTATGACATGCAGTATGAAGCTAGCACTGCCCAGACACACAACTGAAGTACAACATTTGCCATGGAGCTAACACTCCAGCTGCATGGACACACAACAGTGACACAGAAACAACCGACACCACCACCCCGACAAAGCCACACCACTACACCTAAAAGTCAGTGCATGAACATACTGAGTAAATACCGAAGACACAACAGCCTCATGCACATAACAGGGGATGTCATCGCATGACACAGGTACCAAAGGACTACTATTAAAAACATCCTGAGCCACATGCCACACAGCCTGTCAGGAACAACAAAGCGGACTCTCAACATTCCTCTGCAGACAAAGATGCTGGCTGTGCATCACTTGTTGGCCTCTGGTACGATTAGAACCACAAAAGTCTGAGTTAGATGTGTTCCACAGCCAGCTCCATCAAGGTACATCTCACCTGTCTTGGATGCCATCATTAGCTTGAGTCAACAGCACCATCAGTTCACCCACACAGCGCAGGACCAGCTTGTGCCCCCGAAAGGCTACCACATCATAGCTGGCTTATCCACACGTGTCAGTTCAATATCACTGCACACGTGTCCTAATTGTGCGCACTGCCAAAACTGCAAACACTTACTGCACATGAAAGCACACGCAATGCTGAACTGTCCATGCCAAATGTGGGTCACCTTCCACTGGTCACAGATGCCATGTCAAACTTAACAGTCAGTGAGCACCAGACCCACATTTGGCTACAGTCCCTCACCAAGCCAATATTCTCCATGTGGACAAGGTCAAGGCACCTGTCCTTGGTGGGTACCAACGTAACACACCACACACATCAAATCCACTATCAACATACTCACAACTGTGGAAACATACATGTAACAAAATCACATATGACAGGACGAACAACATGAGCACATACCAGACACAATGTCACAAGTAATGGTGATGACATTTGGCAGATAAGGAGACAAAACATACCCATAGGCAGGGATACAAGTTAAAAGATAAGGATGTACAGAATGCCAAGTGTGCCGGTGATGTAATTAACATCCTTGAGTATGCAGAGCACACACATGTCCATGTGGACATATACTGTAGTATTTGCTACTGCGAACAATAACATTACATGAAGGCAGTACCAGGTGATACCAAACAGACAACAGTGTGACATGTGGCGAGTCATGATATTAATGCTGTAATGTTTGTACAATCATGTACTGTATAGTGACATATTGTGAGAGACATGGACATGTGTGTAAATATTGGGATCAGATATGAAATTGGGGCTAAATTTGGGGGTCAGATATGAAATTGGGGATAACTTTGGGGTGAGATATGAAAATGTGTGTAAATGTGGGCTCACATATGAAATTGTGTAGGAGTAATGTGCCCCATTAGTACTTTCAGTGTGGCATTTGGTGTTAGATATGAAGTTTAGGCTGTCATTGCTTACTATAGCCCATTTGAATTCCATCAAGTCCCATGATATTTTGTAAGTGACCTCTGTTCGGAGTACAGATATGACCCATTACATTGACACAGCACGATGTGTCCATTGGTACCTTAAACGTGCTCAAACAACACTGTTACGCCCATAATCAACAATGTCATGCTGCACCCTCGCCGTAGCTACCGCCTGCCACCAGCGGTGTGTCACCGCCATGGCCCATGACACCATGGTGGGATTGATAGGCATATGCACATGGCTAATGGCATTTGGCATGCTCCGACACCCAGATCTCGGTCACTCATAGCAATGCATGTGCCCGGAATCGCGGTAGCTACCGCCTGCCACCAGCGGTGTGTCACCGCCATGGCCCATGACACCATGGCGGGATTGATAGGCATATGCACATGGCTAATGGCGGTTGGCATGCTCCGACACCCAGATCCCGGTCACTCATAGCAATGCATGTGCCCGGAATCACGGTAGCTACCGCCTGCCACCAGCGGTGTGTCACCGCCATGGCCCATGACACCATGGCGGGATTGATAGGCATATGCACATGGCTAATGGCGGTTGGCATGCTCCGACACCCAGATCCCGGTCACTCATAGCAATGCATGTGCCCAGAATCGCAGTAGCTACCGCCTGCCACCAGCAGTGTGTCACCGCCATGGACCATGCCCTGCCAGCCAATGGGAAGCGCAATCACGGTTGCCTGATGTAAGTTTGAAAATCGTGGTAGGCGTGCTCCGCCACCGCGGAGGCGGTCATTTGATGGATTTGAATGAGGCAGACCTGGAACACCAATTGCAGCAGCTTAGAACCACAGACACGAGCCCTGGGGGCTATATGTGTGTGTGAGGGAGCCACACATTGCCACAGCTCACTGAGCCTGCTGCCTGAGAGCCCTCACCTGCTGCTGCCTCCAGGGACTGCTGCCTGAGACCCCTCACCTGCTGCTGCCTCCAGGGACTGCTGCCTGAGAGCCCTCACCTGCTGCTGCCTCCAGGGACTGCTGCCTGAGACCCCTCACCTGCTGCTGCCTCCAGGGACTGCTGCCTGAGACCCCTCACCACCAACTGCCGCTGCTGCTGTCTCCTGCCCACAGTGATGGCGAGGACGGAGAAGATCCGTGCCACTCCCTTCACCCCCGAGGAACTGGAGGTCCTGGTGGACGAGGTGCTCACCCAGTATCCAAGGCTATATGGTGCGCCAAATGTCGTGGTAAGTATCTCAGGGTGTGAGTGAGAGTGTAGGGGGGGCACACATGGAGTTGATCTGCTGGCAGTATGTGCGTGAGTGTGTGGGGTTGGGACATGCACTGCCTAGCATGCTGTTTCCAGGGGGAAGGTGTGTTTAGCCTATTCCACACGTTTGCCTGCATGCACATCCAGATGTGAGGGAAATGTGATGTCTTGTCAGACATACAGTGTGGCTGCACCTATTCAATTCAGGAGTCAGGACAGTGATTTTCAGTCTGAATGTCTTTGTGTGTCCCTGATGTCCTTCACAGGCACATCTGTGGCCTTAGCTAGTGTCGTTGTCCAGAGGGTAGTTAGGGCATTGTTTCTGACTCAATATGTGCCTCATCTCTAGTTCTGCACTATGCACAGGACCTCAGTCCCCCAGGGTGACACTCTTGTTGCTCTATCACCTATGACACTGTACATTCCAACATTCTTGTGCCCAGACCCTTCCATCACCACCAGCATGTGCACATACTCGCATGTGTTGGCACTGTTTGTGTTTCCAAATAGTCCCTCCATGTAAAAGATGAGATGCCCCACGTTGGACCTCTGTGTGACCCCAAATGGCCTGCACATTGACTGCCCAATCAGACAGTGACACAACACTGAATGTACAGAGTGTCAAATCTGTGCTTTTCCTCTTGACTCTCCGTCAATGAGCCATTGCAGAGGTGTAGATTGCAAACGACAGGCCTTGTGATGAGGGTTAGCGTTTGTGAGGTCATGTCCCTCAATCTGACCTCCATGACACAGTGTGGCAGTTTAAGGGCAAGTGCTTTGAGGGCTGCGCAGTTTTGGGCACAGTGGCATATGTAGTAATGTCCTGCATGTCTTGGTATTCCCAGAAAGTTGCAGTAGATGTGGTCAGCATACACATTTTGCTCTCTGCTGGCATCCTGCATGGCTTTGAGATAGGCATGTACTGCGTCCACCCTCATACCTGCATGATGTTTGAATGTCGCAGATTTGTTGTCTCTGTTGAAGTTAGGGCTGAAGTTGGTATGAGTCTGTCTCATGCTCCTGCACTGTGAAATGGTGTTAGGTTACACTGATTATTGCACCCTCTTTTCTCCCATGTCTGCAGCTCAAAGTCAACCAGCGCAAGGCCGTGTGGAGGGCCATTGCATGCAAGGTGCGTGCACTGGGTGTCTCAAACAGACGGCGCTTCCACTGTCACAAGAGGTGGGATGACATCTGCCGGCTGAGCAGGAACGTGGCCGAGATGACACTGGGGCTGATCCCTCGGTCCGGCAGGTTGGCGAGGAGCAGCATGACACCACTAATGGCACGCATTTTAGCTGTGACGCAGCCTGAACTGGATGCACGTCTGAAGGGGCATCGGCAGCAAGCTGGTGGTGAGTATTCTGTGAGTGTGACTTTGGGTGTTGTTTGGCTGCATGTGCTCCAAGCATGGGCCAGTGCAGGGCTGTGATGTTGCTAGTGTGATGCAATGGCGTGTAAGTGGCCGCGGTGTTGGGTGCAGTAGTCATGCATTCCCCCGACATGTACCTTCCCATGTCATTGGTGTAATGGCCCTTGAGTTCATATTTGTAGTTGTGGCCTTCTGGTATCATCTTCATTGGTGTCGTCACGGACATCCCATGTCAGGGTCAAGCAGAGTGCATGATCTGAGTGTGCCATCATCAATGTGTGCATTGCCTGCCGTCAGATTGGTGCTGGCTACACATCTAACAACAATGTGCAACTGTAGTTGTGCCCCAAGATACGACATGGTGGATGGCATGTGCTCATGGCCATTGTGTGCGGATATGTTGGAGTCTGTCTCTGTGTTGGACACTTCTGCTGGCTCAAGATGTGAGAGTGGCAACATGTTGTGATCAGAATCTTTTACCCCCTCAGGGCCCTAGGTGTGCACAGAGGGATATGTGTGTCTGGTTAGCTGAAGCCACCAACAGGCTAATTGGCTGTGTGTCCATCACATGGGTGAATTATGCCATGTTTGCATTATGCCACGGTAATTTCGATGTTTGGATTGAGGTTGCACAGTGTTACTGCCCATGGTGTTGTCCAACATGGATGATTGTTCATCATTAGTGATGCTTCCCTTGCAGATATTTGTAATCTTTTAAGCAAATGTACTGATCCGACCTCTATCTCTCTCTCATGCAGCATCTCTCATGGGCACGGAAGAACAGGGGACGGACACCAATGGTGAGGCATCAAGCACAACTGCTGCACACCAGCATAGTGACACGGATGTCACCAACGCATCAGAGGGGGACCGTAGTCTTCTAGAGGACTCACAGCCAGAGACGCAGACCTCTACGTCATCTGACGACGGCGGTGACGCTTCTATGTTTTCTGCAGAGGGAAACGGGGACTCGGCCTCCTCGTCCACCACACATCGTTCAGTGCCCACCCTCCCTGCTACTCCCACTGTTGCTGCCCGTGTTCGCACCACGAAAAAGGGAAGAGTGTCCTTCACCCCAGGCACCGCTGCCCCTGTCCCCCCTGCTGCCATCAGTGCTGAGTCTGGGGAACTTTTGCGCCAGCTGTGTGTGGGTCAGACAGCTCTCCTCAATGCCTTCCTGGACCATGACAAAAAATTGGCACAGGTGGTGGCTTACATGGAGGGCGTTTATTCCGACGTGGGTGGGCTACACCGGACTGTACAGTCTCTCTCCTCTGCAGTGACAGCAGCCATTCAACTTGCCCAATCCCATAGTCCAGCTCCAGTCCCTGGGCCCACCACCCTGCCAGTGGCCGCATCTGATGATAGTGACCACACACCCCAGACATCAAGGGACAGATACAGCACACGCAGCACACGGCAGCAGCAGCCCAAGCAGTCCAGGCCGCAGACACCATCTCCACAGAAAGGTAAAGCCACACCAGAGCGCAGAGGCAAAAGCACTTCAGGCCACACCCAGGGCAAGGAGCAGGCCTCAGACTCACATGCCTCAGAGGCATCCCCAGCCAAGGACTCACCTGTCCCAAAAGTGTCTCGCAGAGACAAGCACACAGTTTCCGTGCCCAATGGCAAACAGGTGCTTGCTAAGGGTACACGTAAGAAGAGCTCCAAGGAAAGTTCACCCACAACATCTACTCCCATCCAGAGCCCTGTGAAGCAGGGTAAGGAGGCCACTGTAGGGGGGACACCGGGTAAACAGGTGATGCAGAGGCAATCCGGGGCCAAGCGTCCCAAAGAATCCAGCACGTCCCCAGAGGGGGGGACCAGCATCTGCACATGAGCCAGCTTTTGTGACGAGTGTGCCTGTTGTATACACCCCACTTGGCATTAATCCCAGGACAGGGAAGCCATATCAAATACCCAAGAAGCGGAAGGGAACCCCTCCAAATTCTCCCACACACACTGGGTCTCGTGCAAGTATGAGTCCACCTCCACGTGCCACCACCCCACCTGGTCCTAGCAGCCCTCCGGCTTCCCAAACCACTGCTGGCTCTACCACACCTGGACCTTGCAGCCCTCAGGCTTCCCAGAACACTGATGGCTCTACCCCAGCTGTGCCTCTCTCTCCCCGAGCCAGTACCCCAACAGACAGCCACCTCCCAGTCATACTGCCAGCCAAGTCTGAGTGTTGGTCACCCTCACACACACGTCTCTCCCACAGTGGTACCATGGACTGCCCATTTTTGACGCCCTGAGTGTGTTGCTGACGATGGCAGGGTACTGTACCACACATTCCCAGTGCTGGATGTCATGTACCTCACCTGCACTTTGGAGTGGCCACTGGCCTTGCTGTTCACTGCTGTTTGCCCCTTGCCTGTGCAGCTTCTCATGTCCCTCACCTGCACTTTGGAGTGGCCACTGGCCTTGCTGTTCACTGCTGTTTGCCCCTTGCCTGTGCAGCTTCTCATGTACCTCACCTGCACTGTGTCCTGGCCACTGGCCTTGCTCTTGTCTGACTTTTGCTGCATGACTTTGTGAAATGTAAATAAAAAGAAGATATTTACTCCTGTTGTCTGCCTTGTCAGTGTCCTTGCTAAATAAAGGGTTACTGTGTGGGTATTGTTTACTGTGACACATGCTCTATTTTCCACTTCAACATTGCCAATGTCTTGTTTCCTCTGATCATGTTGTTTCAACTTTTGTGTTCCAGACTTCTGCATCTGTGTGTGTTGGCTTGGTAGTATGTGTGTTTGCTGTGGACTGATTGACTTCCTGGGTGTGTCGTTGTGTGTGTGATGTTTAGATTGTTGTTGTGTGTGTTCATGGTGTGTCACTCATCTCCGTTTGTAACTGGTATGTGTGTTGTGCACACACAGGCTTGGTGTGGATGCAGTGCTGTGAGTTGATGTTGCCTTGTCCTTGCCTGTTGTGCACCCCCTGATGTTTGGCTGTTGTAGCATGTTGATATCTTTGCCTGTGCATGTGTTGTGACTGATGTGGCTGTGTGCAGTGTTTGTGTTGTGTTGGGTCATGCAGTTGACAGTTGCTCTGTGTGTGGTGTTTTATTTTCCTGTCAGTGTGTGTGTGTTGTTGTTGTTGTTTGATTCAGGTGTGTTGCCATTGTGGTGTGCCTTACTTGTGTGTCTGTCACATGGACTGAGGTCTATTGTGGTTGCCGTGCTAGTTTTATGTGCATCCTTGGTGTTTTCTCCTCTCACATTTGATGTGTCTATGGTCATGGTTGTGCATGTGCAGACATGTGGTACACTGTGACACCATTTTGAGTGGATGGGTGTTGTGGTATGTCTGTCTATGTGTCAATGTGGGCCCATTTCTGCCTTTTGTTCGCCATTATTGTTTTTAGTGGATGAACTTCTTATATGTGTTGTGGTATGTTGTCTGTGCGTTTTTCATGACTGATGTGGTTGTGTACTCCTGTTGTGTCTGTGCTCCCATTGGATTTGCACTGTTTAGCTGCACAGGTCTTGTCTGTTGTAGTAGTTCTGTGTGTGTGTTTTGCTTGTGTTCAGTGTTTGACTGTTGTTTTTGTGGGTACTGTGGTACTGCCATACGTGTGTGTGTGATGTTTGTAGATACCACCCAGGGGGTGTGTTTGATTGTCAGTGTCTTGACTGGATATTATTGGCAAGCTTCTGTGTGTTTGTCACTGGTGTTGTGTGCTGCTGGTGTGATGGGTGTGGGGGTTGTGTGAAGGTTTACTTGTGTTTGACTGTCATGGAGTGTTGCAATGGGCCCTGTGTGTTGTGCTGCTGACATACTCCTTTGATGTATTTGGATTCAGATGTGTGGCTGGTCAGGGTTGGACTTCATACCCTTCCTGTCATCCCTGTGCCTATTCATGGGTTGCCTTGCTGTCTCCCTGAGTTGTTGCAGTGAGGTGACTGTGGTTTGACTTCACTCACTGTGACTGCCATGTGTGAATTTTTGGGCGGGGTGGATGTAATGTGTTCCTTCCCTTGCATTTGATGTACACATTTTTGGTGTTCAGCTCCTTGCCATTCCATTTGTGTGCACCTGACTTTGAGTTGCCTATTTGTTGTCCTACATTGCTGTTGGCATGTGGTCTGTGTTTGTTGCTGTGTGTCAGTGTGGGGTATGTCTGTGTGACTTGGCAGGCTGTGTGTCCATTGGTGTGTTTGTTCATTGTCTGTGTGTGTTTAATTTGTGCTTGTACTCAGTTTACTTGCCATGAGTGTGGTGTTGTTGTGGTGTGTGTGTTCCCCTGGCCCAGTGCTTGTACGCTGTGTGTTACTCTGCAGCCACACCTGATGTGGCTGTCTCACTAGTTGTTTGTTGTGTGGTGCAGTGTGTGTGTTCACCTGTTTGCTTTTTGGGCATGTGGGGGCACAGGGAGCTCACGTGGCATGTCCCTTCATGGTGTGGGTGGGCCTAGTGTGTGGGGTGTGGAGGTGTTGCCCTGTGTACTTTGGACACTGCCCCTGCCTAGCGCTGGCCCAGCCTACTACATTGGGTGCATTTGTTCTCGCGGATTCACCGCTGCGGTCACGTGGACTGGGCATTATTTCCGGGTCGCGGACATGGTGGCCTGGGTGTGGAGGGGTGGCCTTGTGGCAGGTGGGAAATGTGTGGCTACACCTGTGGTTGTGTTCCTGTCCCCACGAAGGTGTCTGGTGGGGGCAGGCACCTTACATCGGACAAGTATTTGTGGGTTGTTTGTTTTCGGAGTTGTGTGATGGCGTACCTGCGTCGGCGTCCGTCCATGGCTTGCTGTAGGTGTATCATGTACAGCGCCGGGTAGACGTGTAGTGCAGGGTCCATGGCGGTCGGCTCCGGGGATCGATTTGGCGCTCCGCTATGGTGCTTCCGTATGCTCAGAATGGCCGGTTTCTCCGCTGCGGTGGGCCTGGCTGTTCCGCGCATCCTAATTTGTACGGAGGGAGGGACGTCATCGCGCACGGCGGTGGCTCTCGATTGGTTGTCTCCGCCGCGGTGGCGGGCGCGTTTGGCTGGCGGTGCACGTATGACCGCGGCGGATGGACAATGGGCTGTGTTTGGCCATTGTAATATGGCGGACGGGGGAACCGCTGCTCACGGGCGGAAAACAGCGTTTTCTCCCACCGCCAGCATCGCGGAGGTGCATCCGCCAGTCATCGTAATGGACCCCTTAGTTCTGACCAAAGCATTGTTAAACTTTTTTCGCAATGAGAAGACAAAACAAAAAAGAATTACTTTCAGTATACAACGCATCTAGGAGATAAAGAATTTAAAGATTGATGATTGCAAGTACTTCTCTGCTATAATTTAGTCCATCTTGTATTACCTCCTCATGGGTCTTCCTTGCCCCAGTCATTACCATTGAGCTTAGCCCTACAAAGCTAAAATACACTCCACATACTAGTCTTCCCATCTCTCCACTTCCTCTTCCTTTCATAGATTATAACCAGGGCCACTGCAATTATGCAGCTGCGTCGATTTTCACATAATTGTAGATTTTCCGCATTTGCCACATAATCCATTTTCTGCTGCAAAATCTGTAGATTTTAACAAAAAAGTTTTTTTGTTTCTAGTTCAAATAGTTCAAAAGTTAGTAAAAACATAGCGAGGCGTGTTGCAGTGCAGTGAAAGGCCCTTTGCAAAGGTTGACTGGTTACCATTAATGTAGCTGATTTCTATATTTGAGTGTTAAACTGGTACTAATTCCCAGACGCTGTTAAGCTTAAAAATGACAAAATAATGAAGTAGTACCATCACAAAATGTGCTGCATAATGCCGCCCAATTTGTCTTTTCTTGCTGCGTAATTTACTCAACCCTGCCGCATAATTTGACCCTCCCCTGCCACATTATTCCAGTGGCCCTGATTATAAAAGTAAGTTGGCCCCTCTTACACCTGTCTTTTTTTCTTTCTGTGTCGAGCAGTGTTTCCAAGCAGTCAGGTAAGCTTGGTTTTCTTTATTTCTTCATATGCTGCAATGTGTTTGGAGACAAGGTCCTATTCGGCCAGACTATGGAGGTCCCGCACAAGCGAACTTGAGTGGCTCCATGCTAATTTCCTGCACCAGCGGATCACTAAATCTGTAAACTCCATGCCCCTGCGGGCTCATATGATTATGTGAAGTCCTGCGAAGCGACTGTCGGTGGCCGGGCAGCCTGCTTTCTTACCTCAGCTTTCCAGAGGCGGCTCCTCCACTAAGGCGGAGGAGCGTCGCCTCACTGTTCTCGGAGCAGTGTAAAAGCAACAATAAAATGATAATAACAGAAGTTATTTCTGATATTATCATTTTGTTAGTAGCAACCAGGCTGGGTGGGGCTGGGCTCCCGTGACGTCCAGGAGGAGGAGTGGTTGCTCCACTCCAAAGTGCACATGACTGCTAGGCCGGCCCTACCCCCGAAACCCCCTCCCCCGCTCCTCCACTCTCGTTCCCTGCCACTTGCTACTAAGGCTTTCTCCATTCTCTCGGGACGTGCAGAGCATGAGTCTGAGCGGTCAGCATTTCCGTTAGTTGCTGGGGGAGGAACGTGCACGTGCTGGCATCAAGATACGTTTCCCAGCAACGATAAGAAGTGGGAAGCGGGGTTTCTCTGTTACCAGTTCAATGTTTAACAGCGTTTGTTGCTGCAATGGAATTGGGTGGAAAGTGCAAGGAGAAAGCACACAATCAGGAGAGCTCTGAGGAGACTACTTAAGTTCCTTGTATAAATGCCATTCAGAAGACGATTCAGATGGCAGTGTCAGCAGCACATAAAGAGAAAGAGAGAAAGAAAAGGAGAGAGAGGGGCCTCCTCCTCAAAAATAAAAAGCACTTGTGGAGGTGGTTGTCGATCATGATTGGGGGACAGAGGAGGAAGTTATAAGGGGTTGATTTGTGCAAGGCTCAAAACTGAAGTAAGTCATGCACCAAATTAGGCAAAATATGTCCTTCCCCGGAAAATGAAGACTTTTTCTTCCAATATCAGAAGAAGGAACCAGAGAATCTTCCTCTGCGGAGAGTAATGGAGACAGAGTGGAAGGAGATTAACAAAAATTCCTTCCCAAGGTTCTCGTCACAGAGGTACCCTAGTGAAAAATTTGGAGAGGAATTTCCGACGTCTGTAAAAGGCGATTCCTTAATGGCGGAAATGGCCTTCTAAGGTATTAATATTTCTGAGGAAGCTATGCCGTCAGATCCACTGGATAAGAGGTGGTGAAACACACCTATGCAGCTGCTTATTTTACAATAAGGGCAGGAACTTATTCGTCCTATACTATCCAGTGAATAATAAAGGACTTTCTGTCTTTGGGAGACCAAATGGAGCATGGTTTTACAGATATATCCTACAATTTATTGTGTTCAATACCATCTACAGCTGGTTCGGTGTTAGCACCAAGACGCCAGTGTTGGCTCAGATCTTGGAAGGCGGATACGGCACAGAAAGTGCTATTGTTGAAGATTACCTTTTCAGAATCTAAGTTATTTGGTTCCCAATTGGAGGATATGATTAAGAAATTTGTGGAAGACTGAAAGCTCTTGAGCCCAACTAAACCAGCCAGAGGAAAATACATTGCCAGTAAGAGAGCTTTTGGGCCGGCCTTTCAGGGGAAAGCAGGTCAGCCCTTAAGAGGGAGGGGACATGGCCGGGGAGTACCTCCGTCAGATAAACCCCGGTACCAGCGGCCTGGTTCAACCGTCCAGTCTCTAGCACAGTCCTGACTATAAGGACAGGGGCTCCTTACCAGCTGAAGGGCAGACTGATTACTTTCTGGAGATCTGGAGGAGATCGAACTCGGATCAGTGAGTCCTGATATAGTGGAGAAGGGGTTTCAGATTGTCATATCCTCTCACCCGCCCACTTTCTTTTATGTACCGCTTTGTCCTTTAAATCCAGAGAAAAGGCAAGCTCTTGAGGAAGACATCCAGAAAGGGCAATTGTACAGGTTCCGGTGCATCAAAGAGGAACGGTAGTCTATGCCATTCTCTTTTTGGTGCAGAAGTCGTTGGGCGAGTTCAGGCCCATACTGGACCTAAAAAATGTGAACGGATACATACCGCACATGTCATTCAAAGTGACGACACTGCAGTAGATTTTGATGTTCATCCATAATGAGATTTTCAGGCACCACTGGACCTGTTAGATGCCTATTTCCATGTTCTGGTGCACCCCAGGTCACAAAGATTCCTGCGCTTTTGTGTCCCTGATCAGCACTACAATTTCCAGGTACTTCCGTTTGGCCTTTCATCCTCCCCGAGGGTATTTACTAAAGTGTTGGCTCCTTTGGTGGGAGTTCTGCTTACTAAGGGCATCCAAGTATTTCCCAACTTGGATGACTAGCTGATCTATTGTTCTTGTTTCCTTAAGGTCCTGTCTCAAGTTCATCTGCAGGCATGGCTATTGAAGGAATTAATTTATTAGCCAAAGGGTGTGAAAAGTCATTCAAGAACCTGTTTATTCCTAAACCAAAACAAATCTTGCCTCGATCTAACTCAGAAATTGGTTTTCATGGAGAACCCTTTAAGACAGACTTGGGAAGCATGTTTTAGCCTGCGGAGAGAAGGCACAAGCTCAGATCACGGATCGTGACTTTAATGGCAAGCAGTTTATCCTCCAGTAAGACAGCGGTTACGGGTGCAAGGCGTCCACCTTGATGATTCTACCATGGGCTCATCTTGATATGTACCCTGTGATAAACCATGCATTAGCCCCATTGGGATCCAATGTCACAGAACTTCAAACTAAGGGTGCCAGGTGAACCTCTATTATGGGATTCCCTGGAGTGGTGGCTAAAAGAAGAGAACTTAAGAGCAAGGGTCATCCCTTTCACAAAGTACCATCAAAAATAATGACAACACGTCATCAAGCTGGGATGGGGCGTCTCTTTGGAAGGTTTTGCAGTGCAGGGGAAATGGTCCAATGCAAGCAGAAAGTTGCTTGAATTGGATGGAACTGAGGGCGGTTCCGTTAGCCCTGAGAGAGTTTCCACTCCTCTTGTGCAATCACCATGTCCAGATACGAACAGACAACATGGTGACAATGGGTTATGTGAGCAATCAGGGGGGTTGCAAGTTTCAGAGCCTGAATACGCTGGCACAGGAGACTGCAACCTGGTCAGATGCCAATCTCAAATCTATCTCTGCAGTCCACCTCCCAGGGAAGGAGAAATGGGCGGCAGACAAGTTGAGCATGGTGTTTCTGCCAATGTGTTTGCTGCCTTTGTTGAAGTAAGTATTTTTGAAATTGCAGAGGAACTTCGGGTGTCTGCGGGTAGATTTGTTTGCCCAGAGGGAGAATGTTCTTCTTTTGTGTTTTTGCACGATTATTCCTTGTCCTGAGGCATGCAAGATAGACGCTATGTCATTCAGGAGACCCTCAGGTCTGCTTTAAGCATTCTCTGCAATCTCAATGATACCCGAAGTGTTTCTCAGGATCAAGAAGGACAGAGCCTTGGTTCTGTTAATGATTCTAGGTTGGGAGAGGCGTGCCTGGTACCCTCGCCTATTACAACTAGCGGTTCAACCACAATGGACAATTCCATGGAAACCATATACCTTTTCAGGCTCCCCTCTTCAATTGGGTGTTCTGATGTGTGTTCATCTACAGGCATGGCTATTGAAAGGATGAATTTATTAACCAAAGGGTGTTCATCAGAGGTTATGGAAATGCTACGGCAATCTAAACGTCCATCCCCTCTAAGGGCGTGTTTCCGACGTTGGAAAACATTTGACAAATGATAAGGAGACAGAGGTTATGTCTGCGATTCAGTTGAGCCTATCAGGGTGTTGAATTTTCTGAAGGATGGCTTTCGGTTAGGTCTTGCTACCTCTACTCTTTGAGCCCAGTGGGCAGCAGGGAGGGCATTTAGTAGTCCCCAATTGGAAGACAGTCATAGAACCATTGGTTGGGAGACTGTTGAAAAGATTTGCTCTGGAAAGACCAAAGGTGCAATGTCATTTCCATTCGTGGTATTTGCCATTAATTTAATTTTTAGGGAGGTACAGGGCCCTCCACTTGAGCCTTTAGAAGGTGTGGAACTACATTTTCTCACTATCAGTTTGGCATTTTTGGTGGTGATTTCTTCAGCCAGGATGTTGGAAACGGCAGTGTCTGGTTGCCTTAAGGGATGCCCACTGCCAGGCAGAACTCCAGCTCCCGTCAAGGGCAGGCGATTACACTTGCTGTATAACCCTTGCTCACCCTTGGGAATCTTGGCTCTGAGCAGTGCGGCTCACTACAGAGGCAATGTGTAAAGCAAAGGCACAGCAGCCACTCTTGATAAATACACCGAGCGTCACAAACAAGACTTCACACAGGATGCATGTAAAAACGTTTATATTTAACACACATATTCAATCATTATAACATGACCATCGTATACTTTTGAGCATAAAAACATTTGGAAATATTACTAGCAGTACTAGGCCCACTCATATTGTTATGAAATCACTACTATGCACGCTGTGGACAATTCCTAATCCATTTCTCCCCCCCCCCCCCCCCAACTGAGAGAGAGAGCACCCTTATGGGTGCACGATAGCAAAATTATACACATGCACGAAAATAGTACACTTTTTAGCAGCACCGCGAGGCTGAGCCATGCAGGAAAACCCAATGTCAGAAGGTATTGTGCTTTTGCTCCAATCAACGTATAATGCGGCACCGTCGGCTAGTGTCTTGAATCACAGGTGGTCCACGCACGATCACTCCCACTGCGGTGCCACTGGTAACCAGCAGGTCAATGGTTCACGCCTCCCTCCACCCTCTAGTTCACCCAAATTGTCCTATACCCCCAGATGGAAAATAACCAACACTGCCTACCGGTCACTGGGCAGCACACAGCCGAAGTCAAACTGTCTGGGTACTCTGGAAGCAGGTGGGAAAATGTAACAGTTTTAATTAGGAGGTAGAGGTAAACAAGGGAGAGGTTAGCAGCCACTCGGGAAGTTCACCCACGGGCCTCAAAACACAAAGGAGTCACACAGTCTCTTGATCGGCTTCCGAACTGTCTTGGAAGCGTTTCTTCAACCCAGTCAGTCAATCTCTCTCGCTGCTACCTTCTGCAAATTCTGCGCTTCCCGGGAGAGGAGGCACAATGACCGGTGCACGTTGAGATGAATTAGATCAGGCAATTCCGGTCAGACATAGTGAAGGGATGCAATTCTGTACCTCCCTGGAAAGTGGACACAATGTCCAGTGCACAATGATACAGATGCACCAGACCAGACCGGTCAGACACAGGTACAAGTTCAGCAGAGCCACATGAGGTAGAATGAGGCTCTACTACGGGTACACCCCCACCTCGGAGGGTCGCACCTTGTGAATTGGACACCGGCCACAATGAGCATGCTGTCAGCGTGTCACACGAGAGAGATGCGGCACGATCGAAGAAACGGGCCATGCGGGGTCACGCAACCGGTGAATCCACTCACCACCAACTAGACTATTATGAGTGTCGGGGAACCCACAGTAAAGGAACCACTCGTCTTAGATGGAGGCACGATTTCTCGGGCTCAGCACTAGACAATGGGTCTCCAGACCCAAGTCTTAGTTCCAAGCTCGCACCATGCTACCAGTTGAGATTCAGTAGCCGATGTGGGCACTTACGAGGGCACTGCTCTTCAGATGAGACAGGTAGATCCCTCGCGGAAGATCTTTGATTTCCCTCAAACCTCCAGAAGAACAGGAGGCCTGCGGTCGCGCCCTTGGAGAGCACAATTAAGGGCGCCACGGCCTAGGCCAGCCTCTATTCGGACAGTTATCCTCCATGTGCAAGAAAGAGTCCTCTAACAATGTGCACCACACAGTCCGGGTTCTCCGGTCCCACGTCCCCAGAAGCGCATCTCACTCTTTGCTGAAGGATGGCACCCGTATTTATACTGTCATGTGTCTTTGAGGTTTGGGTGGTTTAGGGGTTTTCCCCTTGAACCACAGATGTCTTCCCTAAATTGTAAGTCTGTCTGCCATGGGGCTGTGGAATGCAGATCTTAATCTTTAGTGGGGCCATGATCTGGCCCTCAGAAGCTAAGTGCTGCAACCTCTATCTTCAATCTATCCTATTTGGCCCTCAAATGGCAGTTCCCGTGGGATGTCCATAGTTTATCTATGTCGATTGGGGAATGCACAGATGTGATCGTCCTCACCCCTGGTATCCACTGGAGCCAGACACCACGGTTCCTGAGACTCTTGGCGCATAGAAATTTTCATATTCTATAAGTTGCATTTCTAAGCGAGTCATGCCAAAACCTCCTTTCCCAATGGAAAGGGTTTGGCACTAGGAGTCCATTGATATGAAACATCATGAGGCTGCTCCACTGCATTCCAATATTGCAGTCCGAAGTAATGTCAAGCACTTCTTCATTTTACCCTATGGAAAAAGCAGACCTCATAGGTAGTGAAAACACACATAGGTTTTTCTCACTGCCTGGGTACACGTGCACTATTGCGCACACCGATCTGGGATGGCAGGAGAGACACATAGTTCCCATCACCAGTGGTGAAAGCGCGCCCGCTCGAGACCGCACAGCAGACGGGACACTGGTTTAACTAATACGTGTGTCTGTGCGCATGCACAAGCCTGCATTGGCAGGCAGCACACGCAATTACGGGCACCACAGGTGTGCGCGCGTACTCACAGCAGCCCACAATGGCATGCTTCCTCCTCACAATAGATACCAGGGTGCAACCACCAGTCTGCAATGACAGATCAGCCCGTGTTTCAGAAAATGGAATCAGCGCCACTTCCCAACACAGATAGGTAGAGCGCGCGCGCGCTTTCACGCGGCAAAGACAGGCCAGGCACATGGCTTACCCAGGCCCTAGCACCTTTGGTGCAAGTGCACGCACTCCACCCTGCTTGGACCAGCCGGCAGCGGCGGCTCCTCCTCTAGGGCGGAGGAGGGTCGCCCCACTTCCCTGTGAGCAGTTCAAAAAGGAAAAATAAAATGATAACGCAATGTTATAACATTTTATTTTTCCGTACTGGCTTAAGTGTGGGGTGATACTGGGCTGGCCAGAGCAGGGGGAGGAGTGGTGGGCACTCTCTAAGTGCGCATGATGGTTTGGCCGGCCGTCTTGGGCCGGCCAGTCACATGCACTTAGCATGTTCTCCACCATGCTGTATTGCACAGCCTGGGTGGAGAACATGCACAGGCTCCCAGTCCCTATCTCAGCGCCGAACTACGGTGCTCAGACCAATCACAACGTTGCTGTCATGCTGGTGACAGCAGCGTTGTGATTGGCTAGGGGAGCCTGTGTGCTTGCTGCTTCTAGGAGTCGACCGAAGAGGACTGCGAGGCGGCAGCCGGTAACTGATTTGTTTTTTTCATCCCCCCACCCCCCTAACCCGCTCCGCCATCCCCCCAACCCGCTCCGCCACCCCCATTAAGTAGCAGCCGCCACTGCCAGCCGGACATGGGTGGACCCCCTTATGGGTGCAATTGCACACTCAGAGCCAGCGGACTAGGCACCTTGCTGCCAGCACCATGGATGCACGCACAGACACAAGGCTGCACCGGCAGGCCTAACCTGGAGGTTAGAACACCGGGGATACAGGTATACGCTCATCAACCTGCAATGGCAGGTCGGGAACCTATCTAAAATGCCAAAGGTGCCATGGCACATCCTTCAGCCTGCCACTGCAGGTGGAACAAGTATCCGAAACAGCATCAGGGCCGGTGCGTTGGCAGACCAGCCCATGTTCCGGAACAGTGTGTCAGCTCTTCTTCCTAATCTATGTAGAAATGCGCACGCACTTCCACAAGGCCTTGACAGTGAGGACGTGCACATGGCCCGGAGGCCACTCCAGAAAATCGGCAAGACCCCAGGAGTATCCATGGGTAGAGCCGAACTCCAAGGCACAGAAGCCCCATTTGGGGGGGGGGGGTCCTCACTACTTGGGCAGGGCACATCCATATGTGCCTGCCTGGCCTTCAGCCTACCACGCCCGTCACAGCTTTGTAGGGGGGGGGGTGCCCTCATGGTATGGGATGACCAACTGAGGTTTGGCTGAGGTGTAAGCGATGGCAACTGAGGCAGGGGTGCAATGTCACCCCACAGACCTGTCCTGGCAGACCCGATATAGGGTTGAGGGATATCCGGTGGGTGGCACACTCATTGCTGTGTCCCACTACAAGCCAGTGCCGTATCTGCCTCGGGTATGTGGTGTATCTGTTTACAGGGCACACGAAGGTACGGCAGCTAATCCCCATCATATACGCACCCACAGCCCAATGCGGGCGAGGTGGGCTTGTGCACCTTCCCTCTGCCGTACAGGGGGAAGGTGCTCAGTTTTCCAGGATTATGCAGAGAAATAGTTGGCAAAGATTAGGAGGTAAAGTGAAAAGTTTCGGGGTAATTTCCCCTAAGGAGGCCATGTCCAACACAGGAGAATGGGAAAACGTAGTTCATTTTTTAATCCAGAGTCTTTTCGGAAGGTCTTATCAGACAGGGTGATTTTAAGGCTTTTTTTAAGCTTTATTTCTCAAGATTTTTCAGATAAACATAGAAAACAAAATTGCATTTCAGCTAAACATTTACTACGTATGGCATTGTTACCACAGAGAACTTACAGCTGTGCCAACATGTCCATGTTTCTATGCACAGTGTCAGTGTTTTTAGGAGAGTCCATGCTGGCGCATTGACAGGGGGATTAGATTCATCTACTGTTTGCTACTACCACCTCTTCGGTAGGACATCTAGCATCGCGGCACCCAACATCCTGGCTATAGGCAGGCCCCCAGACTGCCCCAACCCCAGTCTCCCAGTTCTGTGTCCATCTATAGCAGTGCCCTCTGCATTCCTAGTTACTGTATGCTATTTTGGACGGCCCCCTCGTCCCTTGTCATTGGGGGCTGTGATTCCCCTTACAGTGACGCCACATTCAGTGCCATGTTCAGTGCCTCAGTTATGTCTAGTATCATGGGCTCCCACTCATGACAGTCATTCTCCAAATGCTTATCTGTACGGACTTCTCTCATGTGTCTCGGTTCCACCCAAGACCATTCTGCTAGCTTTCTGCACCATGGTCCATGATCGTAGGTCCAGTGGAGAGAGACACCTGATCGCGACTCTGCACTTCGCCAGCAAGAGGCCCAATTGGACAAACGTATAGCGTACCTTTCCTTCTCTAGGGGATGGGATAAGGCCCAGAAGATAGTGTCTGATCATAATTTCAAGCTGGATATTAGTGGCACGTGTCAGGTGATCAAGTACCTCCTGCCAATATTGAGTAAGTCTGCTACAGTCCCATAGCATGTGTGTGAATCCTGCTCCCCCCCTGCAGTGCTAGCACTCATCCATGCGGGTAGGGTAAATTTTGCTGAGTCGCTTTGGGCCAGGTACGTGCAGTGGAGAACATAAAAATGAGCCAGCTTAACCCACGCATTACAAGATACTTCTTTCACCAGGGCGCAGGACCTGTTCCACTCAGCATGTGTGAGGGGCTCTCGTATTCCCATATTCCAGCTATCCTGGGTACGATAAATGGCCTGTGGAGCGTCCACCCTCGGAGCGCGATATATGTGGGACACTGGCCATCTGGATGAACCAAGCTCCAACCGCACATTCAGTGTGCTGGATTCCAGTGGTGTGGTTGGGTAGTCCGGCCATAATCTCCTCACAACCCTGGTCAGGGCCAAAATTCCAAGAACTAACCGGGCCCACCCCGAATGAGTCCTGCGCCTCATGGAAAGTGGGACAGCCTTCCGCCAGGTATGGGTCCCCCAGCAGCTCAGATTTCCCCTCTCTCCATCTAGTCAAGGTGACCTCCCGGTTGAGCTCTGCAAACTGGGGCATTCACATCAGGGGAGATGTCTGGAAAATGGCAGTGTACGAAACACCCTCCTGACGGCACTCCCCCAAGCCTGGGTGACCTGTTGTACTAGAAACGGTAAGTTCTGTTTTTCTTTGATCCTGCTAGCAATATAGATGGCAGGTATGCCGCTTCTGGGATCCTGGCCAAAAGGCATTTTTCCCAGTTATCCTCATCCGAGCACTATCTAGCCCCATGTTGTAGCTGTGAGGCCAGATAATACAGCTTGAGTTTGGGGAGGCCGAGTTCCCCCTGCATGGGTCAAGCTTGAGGAGTGAAAGGCCCACCCTGCTGTCCTTGTCCACCCAGACCAGCGCCACCAACAAACTATCAAGTCCCTTGAAAGTGCTCCTCGGGATCAAACACTGTGAATTCTGTAACGTGTACAAGCATCTCAGAAGGAATACAATTTAAGCCAGTGATGGTCCTGCCAGACACTGATAGTGGCAGCGTTTGACAGAACGCCACTGAGGTTCGAAGCCCGGAAAGCACCCTGGCCATGTTTAGGGAGTATGGTCTTTCTTCCTCATGTGCAACTTGAATCCCCAGGTACCTGAATGCCTCCAGCACCCAGCACAACCTGACCTGCGGCAATGCCTCAGATGGTCACCCCTCCAATGCTGCCAGCGGGAACACCAGCGCTTTCTCCTGATTCACTGAAAGACCGAAAGCCTTAGCAAACCCCCATAGCTCCTGTAGAAGGAGTGGCACCGAGATCTTCAGTTGTTAGAATACAAGGGCATCATCCACATACAAAGAGATCAGGTGGTCCCTTGCTCCCACCCATATGGCCTATCTCCCCAGCTGTGCCCGTATGCGGATCGCGAGTGGCTTCACTGACGGGGCAAACAGGAGTGGGGAGAGTGGGCAGCCCTATCTTGTACCGTGCTGTATAGGCCAAGCCTCTGAGATGTAGCACCTGACGTCACCTTTGCCGAAGGGCTCACATACAACAGGGAGACCCACTTCAGGATCCCCAGCTCAAATGCCATTTGTCTCCGCACCACCTGTAGGAAGTTCCAGTTCAGGGAGTCAAATGCCCCATCTATATCCAGGGCTATCAGCGCTCCCTCTAGGAGCGAGCCCCGCACCAATTGCATGACGAGTCAATCTGCATAGGTTCAGGAGGGTGCTACCCTGCAGGATAAACCCGAACTGATCATCGTGGATCAAACTTGGGATCACTGCCCTCAAGCGGTTGGCTAGGACTTTTGCTAGCACCCTGTCATCAGTGTTAATCATGGACAAAGGGTGGTAGGAGCCCATAATTTCTGGGTTGCGCTCTGGCTTGGGCAACATAATGATACGGGCCTTCTGCATAGACTTCAGCAGGGCCCCTGGCTGTTGGGCCTTCTGGAATACCTGAAGAAGCTGGTCCAGCAACAGGCCCGGGTAGGTCTGGTAGAATTTGGGAGGTAGACCCTCCAGACCCGGCGACTTGCATCTGGGCATACCCTTAATGGCCTCCAGCAGTTCCTCTTTAGTGAGGTCCGCATCCAAGGTCGCCACCTGTTCCTACGTTAGGGTCAACAGTAGCAAGCTACTTAAAAAGTCCTTCCCCGACACATCTGCCCAGCCATCCAGCCTTTTATAGAACGCAGACAGATAAGGAAGGTGCTGTCTGTATTCCTTCAGAGTGAATTTATCTAGGTTTTCCCAGATATCCTCTATGGAGCGCCTCACCGCCTGCATTTCCTTTTCATCGGTGGGACTGCCCGAAGTGTTTCTTTGCATGATAGCCAGTTTCGCTCTTTTTTTCTCAGATAACTTTGCAGCGTGTGTTTGACTCCATATGTTTTTGTGAGACATTCCTCACCTAGGACTACCTAAAGCGCATCCCATTTGAGCACTCTTGTTGAGGCCAACCCCCAGTTGTCAGCAAAGTAACCAGTGATTACGTCTCTAAGATCTGATCTAAATGCTGCATCTCTTAGAAAGTCTGGATGGAGTCGCCAGGTATGCACGGCTGGCCGGACGTGAGCCCGGGTGCATGTGAGGAGCACTGGTGCGTGGTCAGATACAAATCTGCCCAAGTGCTCCACAACCTGTATTCAGTCTCCCATTTTCAGGGACACCAACATGCTATACATTTGATGAAACGCTGAATAATAGATTAACTCACACTTTGTTGAGTGGAGAGTATGCAAGGTAATCTACCTGCCCCATGACTTCAGTCAATGCTTCCAACATGCCCGGCTTGGCCAAAGCTCTGAGGACTTTTGTCAAGTTGGCAGTCCCAGATACAATTAAAATCTCCTGCACAGATCAGAGGAACACCCAAGTACGGAGGAAAAATTTCGCGGAGCATCAAAAAGTATCCCCTGTCATCACGGTTGGGGCATATACAATTAGCAGGCAAACTTCCATGCCATTCAGGAGCCCATAGAATAGGACATGCTGCCCCTCCAAGTCTGCCTGGGTCTCTCTAGGCTGAAATGGTACACCCGAAGCTACCCATATAGGCACGCACCAGCAGTACCTCGAATAAATGGAGGAGTATAGCTGACCTCGTCATTTCTTCTTAAGCTTAGCAGCTTCCTCATCTACCATGCAAGTCTCTAGCAGCATTGCAACGTCCACCCCATATCTTCTCAAGTAGGTGTGTACCCGGTATCATTTGGTGTAGTTGTGTAGACCCCATACATTCCAGGAGAGGAGTCTCACCCCCGCCATGTACGCGGGCATCCCTGTCTCCATAGCCCCTTCCCGCTAGAGACTGGGGTCCCCAGAGTCCCCCTCTTGCTAACACCACGCATTCACTCATGTGCATTCTTCCAGATCAGTCTCAATGCTTTGGTCACATTGTTGCATAAAAGATAACAATCCCAACCAATCCCCACTACCTCCCCCGGGTAAACACCTTAAAATAATCAAAACTGATGTCTCCCCATTTTTGTGTGAGATATACACCCCAACCCTTCACGCAACTGTTATAACGCATGATATAACCCCTGACCACATGCGGAGGTAGCAAAGGTTAAAAAGGTACAAAGACAGGAGGTGCCCGACACCCTCCCTCCCTCCCCCCCCAGCGCTCCCCCATAGGCTTGCACCCAGCAGGGAGGGGCCGACCACATCAGCAATCCCTGTAGTGTCCCCTCAACTGAGTCAAGGAAGGTCAGGTGTCACCCATTGTCTATCTCCGTATCCCCATGCATCCTCCACACATTTTACCAAGTGTTGATTCTCAGTATCCCTGCCATCAGCAACCCAGGATACAGTCCAGGGGGGGGGGGCCACTCTCCCCCCTCCGGCAAAAAGTATCCTCCCTCCCCCTTGGACAGTCTTCAGGCTCAATGGTCTCACAAGTCTGGGGTCTGTGATGACACCTGGGAAGCGGCGGTCTCCGAGGTCATCTCATTGTGTTGGGCATTGTCTCTAGCTATGCCAAGGGTGCCAGCCGCCTGCACCTCTATTCGATGTGCTTCGCCGATGTGTGTCATTTCCCATATCCATCTCTCAGCCAAAACACTGGGCTCTGCCTCTAGGCCTCATGTACCTTCTCTCGTTACCCCGCTAGGCCAGGGGGACTGCCGCCAGTCCAGCTAGTCCCATACCTCTTCCGGGGTCTAAAGAAGTGGGAGCGTCTCCCTCCAGAATCTTCAACTTAGCCGTATACAGCAGCATGTAGCATGGGCTGAGTGTCCGCAGCTTCTGTTTGACAGCCAGAAAGGATTTTCTTTGGACCTGGATCCTGCATGTGTAGTTCGGACAAAATACACATCATGCTCCCATTGAATCTGGGGTGTCCACGTTCTTTCTGGCCCACTGAAGGATTCTGTCCCTGTCCCTATAGCTGAGAACCCAAGCAATAATGGCCCTCAGTGGGTCCCAGGCAGGGGTGCCGGGCCAGGGCTTGATGGGCCGTATCACGAAAAAAATCCAATAGGGTCCCTGTCCCCATCAGGCGCGAAGCTAGGGTTCAAGAAATGGTTCAGTGGATTCTCTCTCAGCCCACTCAGGGAACCCCACAAATCGCAAGTTGCAGTGTCTGGATCTCCCCTCCGCATCCTCCAGGCGTTCGTCACAGTGGGCAGCATGATCCGAGAGAGTGCGTACTGTGTCCATCGGGTCGTTCACTTCCTGTGTTAGCGCCTGGACCTTGTCTTCAGTCTCCCAGGAGCGCTCCAAAACACCCCATAAGGTCTGCTTGTAGGAAGTTTACTTCTATAGCAGGCTTCTCAGAGTAGCTCGTGCGATACTGGTAGCCCTCCAGCTACCTTTGAGTAACTCTGTTGTGTGCAGTCCATCCTACTAAATTTGAAGCTTTTGTTTGTTGAATGAATATAGGTATACCAAAATTTAAAAGTGTATATTTGATATGAAAATGTGTTTATTTTAAGAACCAATAATTTCCAAAATCTGTTTAAATCTGATATCTGAATGATAAATTGTGCAGCCTTGAGAGACGTATTACTAATATTACTACCTTGATGCCAGGGGGCATTGCACCTGTGGCTGTTATGTATTGCCCTTGTAGAGGCATTCAAAACGGAGTACGCATTTTTTACATTACTGCTGGCAATCCTGCATGGAGGTGATCACGGCTGGTAACTTCGCATATGATGGTCACGAATGTTATCTTGTCTGATCTGTACAACACTAATATTAGTAGCTCAGGATGATTTTAATTCATCATAAATAGCTCGTTAGCAAGAAGGTTGGAAACCCCTGTTCTATAGTAATGGTGGCCATTTTCTGTTCCAGGATCTGCTTTGAGCCCTCAATTGCTGCCAATATTTGCGAGCCAGATGGTTCCACGCCCTGCGGTAGGAACACATTTCCACCCTCAGGCTGTGCCGCACCAGCCCTCCGGGCTCCTGTGATATGGTCTATGCGCAGCTGCTGCAGCTCCCGGACGGCCTTTCCATGCACCATGCTTAGTACACAGGTATCTGGTCCTCTCGAAGGCGAACTGCTCTACCTAGGCATCAGGGCTGAGCGTCGCCCCAAGCGCACAGTTACACAGTCACAGGGGGGACCTATTTCCAGTGTCCAACCATGCCTCCTCACACCCTACCCACAGGAGAGGGATGTTGAGAGGTCCCCCCAGTTGCAGGTCATCCTCCAGGGCCGCTCCATGGAGTCTTTTTTACCTGCCCCAGCTCCTCATGCATCCAGAACTAGCACAAGGCATGGGCTGTCAGGCGCCACAGTGGTCGCCTCGCCCAGGCCTCAGGGCAGGGTGCCGGCCGGTCACCAGGCAGTAGACGTCTTGCCAGGCACTCTCAAGGTGCAAGAAGCTGCACGAAGAGGGAAAATGGTGAAGGAAGAGGGCCCCAGTTAGTCCCCTTTAGACAGGCCCTTTTTGCCACCTCCAGTACTCCAGACACTGGCCCCAGGGCCTCAACAGTCACTCAGAGGCTCCCACCTCCAGATAGCAGTCCGTTGTACAAGCCCTGGTCCTCGCGGTCAGCTGCACATCACAGGTCTGCCCCAGGAGTGCCCACTCGACCAGGCCGCGTCCTCTGCAGGGCCTGCACTTTCGCCCTGTAGGCCTTCCCTCATGCGTCTGATGACCCCCTCACCTCCGAGCGGGCCGTGCAGTCCTCTGTAATGTCGCTCAATGCTCTCCAGTGGCAGAGGGGCCCACAGTTCCTTCAGCCACCACCAGCTGCCCAGCACTCAGTTCCTTGTGGGGGCGCGTGGGAAGGGGGAGAAGGGAGGAAAAAGGCCTCAGCTGGCCTCCCACGGCCAGGCCTCCGCACAATGCCTCCGATGGCCAGTCGCGGGGGCTCCGGCCTCCAGTCAAGTCTCAGCCCTGGCCTCTGCAGTCGGCCTCATGGTTAGGCCTCTCTCAACCACAGTGTCCGGGGGTCCCTTTGCCCCCACCGCTATTCGGCGGGGCCCCTCCAGTCATTGGAGTCATCGCACTGCTCTCAAGAGAATCCCCAGTCCCCGGCCAAGTGTTCCTCTGAGGCGATGGAGCCCACAGTGTCCGCAGCCAGCCCCAGCCCACCTTCTTGCAGGGTTACTGCTGCAGGCGCCCCCGAGGTTGTCGGGGTTCCCTTTTCCAGCTAAGGATGCACACAGCAGCCCCCTAGCTGCATGCCGCTGGCTCTACCAATTGTGCTGCCTTCAGGCCCGAGCTATGCACCATCAATCACGCGGTCCCCGCCAACCATCCTCACCCCACCTGTTGATCAGGGTCAGGGCAGTGAGTTGGGGGTTCGACCAGCAAGGAGCTGGCAAGATAATGCAGAATTCCAGTAGACTGCTGGGGAGTTCCCCGCTAACACCTCTCAGTGGCCATCCTGCTTGGCCACGCCCCCGCTTTTAAGCTTGACTCTTTATTTCTTCCAAAGATCCCTTCACAGTTCCATGCCACAAGAGAGGTTAAGCTCCCGGTGTCGGCTCCTGATCCAGTCTCATAGGAGGAGTTCCTGTTACATCTGTTGGATGTGAAGAGAGCAATTCTGGTTTATTTTGCGAGAACGGAGGAGTTTAGGAAGGTTGATAACCTCTTTGTTACGTTTGGTCCAGCAGGGAGTGGTTTGAAACCTTATAGTTCCACTTTGTTAGGAAATATGTCACTAGTGTGGCCTGCACAAATAATGTGTCCACGTTCGCCCCCCACTGGGCACCAAACACCCCACTGTAGTGCTTGACTCTCTCAGGGTAGTCCAAGGCCTATTCTAGGGAGGTGGTGTGGGCTAGTAATCATCATTCGCTGGTACACAGTAATAACACTCAATAGATGATTGTCCAGTCTGTGCTTTTCCTTTAGAAAAGTAAATGTACATATCACACACACCCACAACTGAATACTACACAGTAATTTACAAATATACATAAGACTGGTGGAAATACCTTTGGGAACATCATCTTTGACACCTAAGGGGTCATGACCCCAAAATTTGCAGAACACGTCCTTCGTGTACAATACAGCACTTAACCATATATGAGGGTGTCAGTTTGCATTAGGTCAATGTTGTCCCATTTCAAGATTGGAATCACATGTTATGGTAATTCTTCATTCCATTGCTGACTTCAGTAACCATAATCCCTCTGCACTTTAAGAATAGACAAGCATTGCAATCATGTGCCCACATTATCAACAGTAACACATGACATCCTTACATTATCAGCAATAAAGCACGACACCCTCTTCTGCACTTAGGAGCTATCAGGTCTTGCAATAACGTGCTCACCTCTTCATTAACAAAACATTACAGCCCATGGAAATCTGAATTACCAGCAGCACTGACAACTCTTTAAATAAAGCATTGTACACTGCATTTTTGAATGAAGCATTGCTTAAGACCATGGTGAAGAATACTTTCCGATAAAGACTTGTCAAACCATCATGAACAACACTTTTAAATAAAGCATTTTCAAGTATGTAGCATGTGACTGTCTTTTTAAACCATCTTTAAGCCACAACCTGTAGCTATAAACTTAGCCCCTCAAGGGCACTGCACTCCAAGTGGGGAATGCTTGAGTTGAACAGAGACCCCAGCTTTGTCCTTGTTTTGGAGACCCTGCAAACTTAGGGTCAGTACTTTACTTGGGGGAGCAGCTGCCCTTCTGTAGCACATCTGCACTCTCTTTGGTACATTAATGGCGCCCCTGCCATACTGGGCCCACCATGTTTGCCAAAATATTTGGGTTGAGCAAAAGACCAGCTAAGCATTATGTGGCGCTCCATCAGGAGCTCGTGAATTTTAAGTAGACTACTTTCAGCTGCTTTTCCCAGGCCATGCGCTGCACAGCCTTTCCTTTTCTTTTGTTGCACCCAGGCACCCCGCAGGCGTTGCTTGTTGGGGGCGCTCCAGGGAGCCCACTCCTGGCAGCCCCAGCCAGCTCCCCACACGGGTAGCATCTCCTTTGCTACCCACAGGAGCCAGCAGCATCTCTCTTCCTGCCCGTTCCTGCAGGCAGGGTGATGGACTCTGTGGTTGGCCTGCCAGCTCCCCCCTAGTCGTGCACGGGGAGCGGGGCAGGCCCACCACTACTCGGGGGAGGCGTGGTGGCCCTCCCCGACATTTGTTCTCCTGTAGGGCCCAGAGATGGGGGTCCCGGGCCCCTGGCTTTGGAGGGTTCTATCGCAAGGAGCTAAGCTCAATGGTAACGACTTTGGCGAGGAAGACCTGGACTCAAAGTAATAAAGATTACTGGTAAGTAACCAAGGCATTACAATGCAAACACAACATAGGAGGTTGAATGTTACCATAAAAGCCAGTAGGAGGCGAAAAAGAAACAGTGATCTGGGTGAAGCTCAAACACCCACTCTAAGTATGTATTAAAGCATTGGTAACCATTAGGTCATAATGTCAGTGGCACTGTAAAGCCAGATCTAAACAAGCATTGGCAAAGCCAACAGGTCTCGGCAATGCCCGAGCTATTGGCCTTATCAATGTGAATGTCTTTTAGCCATGTTGTCTAGCAGCACATCTGCTGTTCTGCATGGATGAAAGTTACTGAAAGTCCAGAATCAGAGGATGTTGAGCTGATACAGAGTCTCTTTGCCCCCCTTGTTGCGTATATTGTCCTGCCCCTCACAACACAAAAAAGCGCTTTGACATGGCGTGCGCTGGCTGCATCATATCGCTTTTTTCAGTGACTTCAGCCCTGCTGAGCAGCAGATGTGCTGCTAGACAACATGGCTAAAAGACATTCACATTAACAAGGCCAAGAGCTCAGGCATTGCTGAGATCTACTGTCTTTGCCAATGCTTGTTCGGTGTTGACACAGTCTTTCCGAACAAATGTGGACATGATAATGAGAAACAGTTGATCTTTGAAGTGAAGCGAGGATGTTGAGTAACTGCCAGAGCTGCCAACAGGGGAACCAGTTATGAATCTCGGGGTCGGCTGAAAAATTTGTGATTCTCAGCGAATCATTTACGTTTCCCCTGCCTACAACAATGAATGCGTCATTGTGTAATATAACCGGTGAGCACTTAAAGCGCTCTAATACCATCAGCTGATGTTAGCACTATGGCAAAATGGAGGACAGAGCAAGCGCTCCCATACCATCCCATCGTGCAAAAAAAAAAAAAAAAAAGTGCATTTCGTGTTTTAACAACTTTTTAAGAAATGCATTTGTTTATGTACACGTGCATGCGTTTTAGCAGAATGTGTGTATGTGTATAAGGGAGACGGCTTGAAAACACAAGTACTCTTATGTGGTGCTTGGAAACAAACAACAAGATGGAGGAGGGAACAAGCGCTCCAATACCATCGGATTGTGCAAAAAAAAATAAAGTGCTGTTCGTGTTTTAACAACATTTTAAGAAATGCATTTGTTTAACTACACACGCATGCATTTTAGTGGTGTGTGTATGTGTACAAGGGAGACGGCCTGAAAACACAAGTACTCCTACGGAGTGCTTGAAAACAAAGAAAATAATCACTGTGAAAACCAGGAGCAGTGTAAGGAGACATGTACTCCGCTATGGGAGGGCCAAACACAAGAAGTGGGCATAACGCCTGCAGGCCATGACGAATGGCATCAAAGAAAATGAGAGTGACGCTAAAGTTTACCAATGGTAGGAGATGGGAAGCCTATAAACCCACAGATAAAACACAACACATCTCTTCGAAGACCTAAACACAGGGCAAGGTGGGGTGGACATGCATAAGAAAGGGTAATCATAGAAACCTGCAAGGTAAACCGCCTCCATGCGCTTGGGGGGATTTAGGGGTTGGGCTAGTGGCCCGTGACGGTTGCAGAATTAAAGAAACATGAAACGAGAGGCCGGGTTCACCCGGATAGTGTGACAGCCACACGGCTCTGCGACCAGTGCAATTGCATTTTAAGAACCTGGATGCCCACCCCCCCCCCCCCTTGTCAACCAGATGCAACTAAGGTGATTCCACTCCTATAACAGCTGCCTGTGTACCTTTACAGTGATAACCGCACCCAAGAGCCTCTGCGAGGGCCTGACCGTCAATGTTGGGTGCGAGGTCATCTGGGAGAGGAGGGAGCGTCTGAGTGATGTGCACAATCTTCAGTCAGCCAGGCCTCAGCATGTCCGGACCATGAATGGGGGGGGGGGCCTGTAACACACAGGCCTCAGCAACATACAGCAAGGTCCCAGGATTAGCCGCGGGCAGCAGCTGTGAAGAGTGCACTGCTTCTCTGATTCCGCTGGAGGGTCAGAGCCCGGCTCAGACCTCAAAATCCCCCAGGAACTAGCTGCGTGGCAGCGTACTTCTAATTAATGGCAGCTCATGGCCAATTAAAGTGCAGGTCAGAGGGGGGACGCTGCAGGTGCCTTTGAGCAGACCTCTATCCAAGCCAGGGTCCCTCCAGACAGTCTACCCACACGCAGCCTAACCGAACTGAGCCCAAACAGCAGCAAGCAAGATTCGCTCCGCTCACACTCCTACCCAGCGTCAGCCATTCCAGACTCGCCCAGTCCGAACACGCTCTGATCCGCCTCACCTAGGGTTGTCACGTGACCGGTTTTTTACCGGTGTGACCAGAATTTAAAGGCACAGCCAGTACAAATATTAAGAAAATCACCTAAAGCCGGTTTTTTACCCCTCATCAGTACATGCTTAAAGAGTATATCTAAGCAGCACGCACTTCAAAAATGTGCTCTAGAGCTGGCTTAATGATCCCCGACTGATAATTAAAAAAAATTAAAAAAGGAAATGCCATATTAAAAAAAAAACAGCTACCTTTATGAACGTTCAATTCGAGTATTATGTCTGGGCCTTCACAGAAGTCTAAGAAGTGAAGAATTGGCTTGTATTTTTTTTTTCTCTGGGAATCCTGGGAAGCTCTATCTTCACCATACACGACTTTTACCCAGCCTCATTCAAACAAAACCTCGTTCGAATGCATCTACTTGCAACCCCTGTAACACTGAAGTCCAGCCGTTCCAGTACCCTGCTTCACTCTAGCCCAGCCCCATCTGGGGCCTAATTCATCTTATCCCAGCTTCATCCTAGTGCAGCGGCCTAAACATAAACCACCCCATACAAAACCACCCTCTTGCACTCCTAGCGCTACTCAAACTCAGTGTCTTTGAAATACAGCCTTACCATAAACTAAATCCCTCCTAACCCTGCTCCACCCAATTCCTGGCTCCCCCTTTGGTTGCAGTTTTATACAGTGCTGCTTGGTCCAAGGGCATTTGAGCACTTTCCATAAGCACAAGATTACATTACACAGGTTTTTTTTACAGTTTTTTTTAAATTTGGCCACGCAGAAATTTTGAAATTTGTCCAAGATCACAGGATGTTAAGCTGAGGCCGGAGCACAAACATCGTTCTCCAGTTCCAGCATTGGCAGCTCCTCCCCACCGGTACCAAGCCCCACTCTAACATACCCTGACATTAATACCGCCCTACCTAACCACACATTAGTCTAAGCCTGCCCCACCTGAACGCACCAACACCCTAACACAACCACCCCAAGTACATCCAATTGTACCACAGGCCTACCTAAAACTACCTAACAAAGCTCTACCTAAAAACCAAAACTCTTGCTCCTGTCGTGCCTTCTAAGGCCAGGCTCAGGTGCAAAATTATGGCTCATATTTACCTACAACTGAGTTTCTGCAAAATGAACTGCAAGATAGCATTCACCTGAGTTGCCAGCTTCACAATTTCAGACCAGCCAACTTGTAAACATTTTTCACAATGTGAGGAGGGAGCAGGGCATAGTGCTTAGCACAGCTTGAGGTACTTTAAACTCTCCACCTCCACTTCTCCATCACCAAAAAACAAAGCTTCTGCGGCTGCTGCCACCAATGTTCTTGCCAGGTTTCACACCCTTTAATGGACAGCGGCTGCGCAAAGCCTCCAAACAATTAGCTGGAAACCTACTCTCTGCAGTTTCCAGCTAATTGTGTACACACTGTGTGATATTGACTCCTCACCGGGTGTCCGTGGTGGCACTGTGTAAATTGGAAGGTCTGCAATTTTGTGGCTACAAAAACCAATCTCTCTCTCTCTCTCATCCTCATCCGTCCTTCAACTCTCCTCTGCCATTGGACAGCTGCCAGACATGAGTGTCCCTGGCACTGCGCTCTTCTCGTCTCCTTCGCTGACCTGGCCTGCCCGGTACCCTGTTTCTCATAAACCTCCATGCCCAGCTCCCCACCAGCAGGCTTCTCACAAGGCTGGGTTCTAAACTATGTTCTCTTTTTACCAAAAAAGCAAGCTCTCTCACCAACTATTCAATCAGAAAAGTATCACTGTGCCTTTCTCATGCCACTCTGCATGAATCCTATTAAAATACCTTTTTTACACGCTTCCTCTTATATCTCATCCATTGCTCTTTCATTCCAGCATCCTGCCAAAGTCCATCACCCCAGTATATGAAGAAATTCAGAGGAGGCACTGCTTTCTCAGTGCAAGCCGCCTTAGCGGCTCCGGAACACCCTACCAGCCAAATTATTCAAAACATTTAGGCACTTCTATACTTCAGAAGAGAGTTGAAAATATGGCTATTTCAAAGATAACTAGGTCATTCCACAACCCCAGGACAGAACCTAGAATGATAACTGCACTTTCAAGTACAATCTAAAGTTTTCAGTCAACAGATCGCCCATTCTGTACACAACTTTCTATATCCCGGTAAGTTATGAAGGACTGACCTATGGCTAGCCTGGGTATTATGTAGTTTTATCAATTCATATATAACCCTTTAGGCCCCCACTACTACAAGGCACTCAGCAGCTGATTGTATCTCATATAAGCTGCATAACACCTCCCTTACACTCACATAAGACATATCTGCTGCAGGTCTTGTCCATCACCCAGTACTGTGCCAACCTCTAAACCAGTTATCACAAAGTGAATAGGCATAGATTAACTGAAGAGATCTGCCACATACTGCTGGCCAATCAGAGGACTCAAATCTAGTTATCCACTACAGGTCCAAACTAGCTACATACTATGATCATTTCTTTACATCTCATAATGACAATCAGATATGGGCTAGCAAAGTTTATTCCAGCAGAACTCCCCACCATTTCACTCTTCAGACAGGCCTGCATAGACCATAAACCTATAAACAAAATAGCTGAGAATGGATAACCCAATGCGGTAACAAGCTAAGTGGACTATGTTTATAAGAAATACCACAAAGGGATCTTCAGAGATGCTCAAAGCTGCCAGCTTAAGAAAAACTATAAACTGCATGCCTATCTCTCACACCTCTTTATCTGCCACACTGCTGAGTGCTCCTTCCAATAACATGATAACTGAACCTCAGTGGTCATCACACAAGACATGGAAACACTTTCTGCACAGGATCAAAGACAACACCCTTCCAACCACACATCCTAAATGACGTAGCATGCTGTCAATGTAGGCAAGCACTTCAGTACCCCACATAGGGGTAGTAAGCTCTACACAGATGTTACCATACAATATAGAATGCACACTGTTTAATTCTCCTAGATTCACCTTCAACTGTGCACAACCCCCTCGCAGACGGAAAGTTGGATCATTGCCTAGGTGTTACTCACTTCCATGTACAGATTCGTCCCTGCCACCCCAATCTTGCATAAATCATCTGCATTTTCATCTCTGCCCATACCTTTAACTTGTAAACCTGATACTGTCTCACCCCCACAATCACCCCTGCGCTGGACACTTATGGAATCAGGTTTGTTTCCGTTCATGTCATTCTTAAAACAGGAAGACAAGTCTCAGCCTGTGAGTTGCCACCTCCACAGGCACCTTAAAAAATAACCAACCTCACAGCTTTGCATACTCTGGCAGCAGCACAATCAATGTAGGTCCGGTCATAACCTGGCACGGCTACACATTCCATGCCTGCAGGGGCATAGCTCAGTCAGTGAGATGTGGTGGGTAAGAATCTCAAATTTCCCAACTAAAAAAAGTAGTGGGCCACAGGGTGAATGTGTGAAGTGACCAAGATTTGGGATGGACTATTCTCAGGAGGAGCAGGGTCAGTACTGATTTGCATTCGGTGGGCATCATGGGCTGACTTAGAGTTTATCTGACGGGTACTCTGTTGCAATGGAGTACCCTTTCTGTCAAACCTAAGGTCCGCCCACCCAATTTAGAGTTGGGCAGAGCCTAAGGTTTATGCCGACAAAGTAAACTTTGCTCTGGCAGTGTAAAACTTTCTTCTACGGCCCAATAGAGTATGTGCTATCGGAAGTAAGCCATCCAGCCTTCCACCTGCTTAGAGTGGACGGTCAGATGTTTTTTTCCTGGCAGTAAGGGACAGTAAAAAAAAGAAAAATGACCAACAAACCATGGGAGAAAACTGCTGTGGGGTTCATTAATTTTTTTTAATGTTTCAAAAACAAACTCCCGCATTGGGAATTCGTTTTGAAAAATGAGAAACTCTGGAAAAGTTTGACTGCCAGCCATCATCTTTGACGGAGCCTTCCGTTAAACTTTTCCTACATTGACAAGAACTGCCATGAGGGCAGTTCCTGCCAATATATATAGATGTCCGCCGGGCTGGTGGACATGTCTAAATTTGGCTGGCAGAGTAAAGGAAGTAAAGCCCTCTGTCACCCTGTCTGCCTTTACTCTGTCTGCTAAATCATAAATCAGGCCCTCGGAGTGGCATAGTGGGTGAAACAAAACTGTTTGCAATGCTACTCGAGGGAATGCCAGTGGTTCACACTATTTTGCAAGCATTTATCCATCACCCTTTTGGTGTTTGATTGCCAAGTAGTATTCCTGTAAACCTGAGACTGGTGAAGCCTTTGAAGCCTGCTACTGCCAATGTTTGTGGTTTCTAAATGTAGCACATTTTCATCCATTCAGGGAGTACTGCTATCGGTTCAGATTTGCTTCTTTTTTGATAAACCGGTCACTAAGGGGCATATTTTCAAAGAAGTGGCACAACGCAGTGCAGCAAACTCGTGCACTTAGGCCTGCCTTGCATCAACACAGGCACCCTTGTGCCATGGTGCAAGGGTGTTTGCGTTATGGTCAGGATAGTTTTTGTACAGGAAGGGGTAGCTTCCTGCACAAAAACTATAATTGGAGGCGTTTTCCTCTTTGTATGTGTGCAGCAAGATGCAGCACACATGCAAAGAGGAAATAACAAGGAGAAATAAGGATATTTCTCCTTTTTACGTCAGGACAGGCAGGCACACCATTTTGGTGCAAAGCCATGTCACAATGTAAATATAGTTTGCCCATGCACCACTCACGGAACACCTACCTGATGCAAAGTAACGCAAGGCAGAACATTGCGCTATGTTACTTTTCTTACAAATATTTAAATATCAAAAGGAGAGAGAGGATTAGAGAACTAGTCCTTATCCCCAAAGTTTAATGTATATCATCAAATAGGACTAGGCTAAGGTTGTATTCAAATGCAACATTGTATGGTTTTTGTAAAAGAAAAGCTTTTTTCTTTTTTTGAAAGCCCTCACCCACCAACCTAGTTGGTGGCATGCTTCATCATTGGGCCCACCTGGTAACACCGATTGTGTCCCTGGTGTGCTTCAACGCCTGATTTACAGCGGAGCAGGTATCTTGACTGAGTGTGCAGTGCTGTGACGTGAAGGTGAATTTAAAAACTGTACAGTGGTCCCATTACCCACAGGGTTTATTTTTAATGATTGGGCCTCTGGCAGTTATAAAAACAAGGCAATGGATGCGCATAGAGTAATAATGGCTCTTACATCCAAAAACGGTTTACATGTTTCAGCCAGGCCTCAGATATGTACTGGCTTTCCTCAGGACCATAAAATTATGTGCGTAGTGAGATCTAAAACTTAGTTTGTGTTCAGACTCAAATGTGTTGCACGCTCTAAGGTGCACTATGTATGAGAGGGGATTACCCTCTTAAGGCATTCCTATATGACAAATACATAAAACGGAACATACAAACAAACATACAATGATACTGCGAAATTAGGCAGAGTTTCTTTTAGTCACGTGCATAATTATACTGCTGACCATCAAGTGGCGCGATAAAACAGGCGGCGGTGAAATGCCGATCTGGCGGCAATGTGTGTCAAATACTGATATATGCGCTAAAGTGAAGATGTATACATGTAAAATGAAATAAAAGTAAATGTAAACTTGCTATAGAAAGGAGGCCTTTCTTACACTTGCAATTAGCGGAAGTGCCCCATGAGAGTCCGGCAGGGGTTCTAGCTGAACCTAGGAGAAAATCGAAGGACGGCGAAATCGCCGTGGTAAAGCACAAGAGGATTGCTTACCGTGAGAAGAAGTGAACGAGCCGCTTCCCTTGACCCCACTTACTGCATTACAGCTCTGGACCCGTGTGAAGACCTACTTGGCTGTCTCGGATCTCCGAAGATATGAGGCCCGAATCTGGCCGGGCGCTTAAATATCACCCGTAATTAGCGGATGAAGCAGGTGTGTTCCCGTTTAGCCTGTGAAGGAGAAGAGGGAGGGTAACAACATAGAGAACAGACTCGGGAGGTCCTCTATTCTAACTACGGCCCTTGATGATGACGCGGAGCGTATGCGCCCGGTAGGCAAGGTTACTGACAACGCGTCTGGGGAATGGGCGTGGCCGCAGATTGAGTGACGCTTAGCGTCTTACGAGTAATCACTAGATGGTGAGAGCGGGGGGTGAATCGGGATCATGACAAAGTCCCCTAGTAAATTGGGACAACAAGGCTGACAGAGAACGCAAGAAGAGGTAGAGCACCATGCGTGTGAGTCACTCTATGCCCAGTATTATGTCTGAATGAAGTATTTCGTAATGGACTAGTGAATCATAATACATAACAAAAAACTGGGCAAATAGAGTAAGGAGGGACTCATGAGTTAGTTAATAAGTAAGGCTATGCCAGGGGATAGAATCGTTTAACCCCTGGAGCTGGGTGGATAAACGATAAATCCACCGTTGTTCCTTGGAAAGTAGAAATTTATCATTGTCAGTTTTATTGTGATCAAAGTGTTCGATCAATGTCCAGGACATATCATTCGTGGTATGTCCTAGTTGTAAATAATGATCTGTCAGGCGACTGATGTTTTTTCTACACCGTATAGTACTCCGGTGTTCAACTATCCTTGTCCTGATTTTACGTGTCGTCATCCCTACGTAGCGTAGACCACAGGGGCACTCAATTAAGTATATCAGGTTTGATGAGTTACAATTGGTGTGGTGTAGTTGTTTCCAGGTAGTACCTGGTTCCAAATCAAGTGTTTTGGATGGGCGTGTGAGATGACATACGCTACAATTATTACATGGGTAGTGTCCCATGATCTTGGGAAGACCCCATGTGTTAAGTATGGTATTTACAGTTGTTCTATGGGGCAATCTGGGCCGTGTAGATACTAAACGGTCCTTAAGGTTGCTAGATCGTTTGTAGGCAAAAAGTGGTAATTCCCAGTTTCTATTGCCTGAGTTTAGAATGCGCCAGTTCTTTTGAATGATGCTGGACACTTTATTGGAGGCATCATTGTAAGTGGTGACACAGGTCATGGGTGGATCAGGCACTTCTCGTGTCGTAGTATCCAGCAAGGCTTCACGATTCTGGTTACGAGCTCGTTTTCTTGTCTTCTGCACGATTTTGCGTGGATATCCTCGGTCATGTAGTTTAGATACCAGTGCTGCTGATTGTTTGTGGTAATCAGATATTTGGCTACAGTTCCTGCGTATTCTAAGGAACTGGCCGAAGGGAAGATTTTCCCTAAGGGGTCGAGGGTGAAAGCTATCGAACCGAAGGAGGGAATTCCTAGCTGTCGGTTTGTAATGGGTGGTGGTTTTTAGGATACCATCCTCCGCTGTTATTTTAAGATCAAGGAAAGCCAGAGTGGTGGGGCTGGATGTGCATGTGAATTTTAGGTAAGGGTCCCTTTCATTTAGCCAAGAGAGGAAGGATGTCAGGGATTCTTGAGTACCTGTCCAGATCAAGAAAATGTCGTCAATATAGCGACGCCATACTTTGATGTTGGCGGTGTATGGGTTGTTGGTGGGGGATATATGTCTCCGTTCAAAATGGTGGACATAGAGACCTGCCACACTTGGGGCAAAAACACTCCCCATGGAGGTGCCATTGGTCTGAGGTAGAATTGCCCTTCATATTCAAAGTAATTTTCCTTTAAAGCCAGAGTGGCACAGTTGAGGATAAATTCTCTGGGAGTATGGTATTCCCACGGAGTGTCCATGAGTATATCATGGAGGACTTGTAAAGTGGCGTCCTGTGGGAGGCTCGTATAAAGGCTTTCAATATCCAAACCTACTAAAAGTTGTGTGGAAGGATCAAACATCAAATCCTTGATGATGTTCAGGAGATGCTTAGTGTCTTTTATGTAGGTTGTTGTCTTTTGTACTAGCGGGTTCAGGAAAAAATCACAGTACCTGGATAGGGGTTCCAAAAGGGAGCCAATTCCCGAGACGATCGGGCGTCCCGGGGAGGTCTCGTTTCTTTATGAATCTTTGGTACTGTGTAGAAATATGGTACTCTCACATTCCTAGTGCACAAATAATCCGCTTCCTGTTTGGAAATGTGTTGGGCTTCTTCTGCTTGTTCTACTAAAGTTTTAATGGTAGTTTGCAGGGTCTTTGTTGGGTCCGTCTTCAGGAGTTTGTAATTCCGTGAGTCAGTCAATAGCCTTCGGCATTCATTGTCATAATCCACTTTGTCTTGTAGGACAATGCCTCCACCCTTGTCCGCGGGTTTAATGATGAGTGTGGGATTGTCCTGAATTTTCCGGATGGTATCTCTGTCTTCTTTCGAGAAGTTATTGAAAGTTTTTGTCGCATCCATTCTTTCTATGTCGTGATAGACAGCCTGTTCAAATGTAGCAACTTCTACAGGGATGCTTGTTGGTGGAGGCATAAAGGTAGATTTTACTCTTAGGCCCGTTTCATTGGTTTTAACAGTTGTTAATTCATTATTTTGTTGTTTCTCAAAAATGCCTTCAGCTTGAGTTTTCTAAAGAACTCAGCTAATTCTACATGAAGTTTAAATTTGTCCAGTTTGGTGGTGGGGACAAAGGAAAGTCCTTTGTTAAGTACTTTATTTTCTTTGGGGATAATGGAGTGCTGGACAAGTTGAATACCAATGTGGATGGTTCTGCATCCTCGTTTCTCATTGGAGTCCACTCGGTCCTGGTTGTTGCTCCCTTGTCTTGTTCCGTGTGTTGGCACTCACTGGCTCCTCTTGTTCTGCCCAATGAAACCTGTTGGTTGTTCCTTCTCCGGCCGCGAGATCTGCGGCCTTGTCCTAAAAAGGTGGTCTCTGACTATTGTGAAATGGGCAGGTGAACCGAATTGATACATCGGCGGCCAGCCGTAGTATGGGTTGTGTGGTGGATGGATAAAGGGTGGGGGTCCAAACTGTGTAGGGATATGATTTGACATAGGAAAATTTCTTGAGATCCTTTTGAAATTTGATTATTTTGGCTTGGGTTAGGTATTCTTTATATTCAGCCATTTCTTGCGTACTAACACCGCGCCACGCGGACTCCTTGTAACCAACGCCCCCAGGATCTTCCTAGAAGATGCCACCTTTAGGAAGGACTGGGCACAAATAGCCTGGCATTGCACCAGGGACTGGCTGGTGTTGATCATTAAGACCGCCAAACGCTTGTCAGAGGCAATGATTATTGAGATCCAAGCTACAGAAACTCACTTCAAAACAACCATTACATCGTTTAAGAAAAAACTGGATGAACAAAACAAAGAAATGGCTGAATATAAAGAATACCTAACCCAAGCCAAAATAATCAAATTTCAAAAGGATGTCAAATCATATCCCTACACAGATGATAACTATGTAATCCCTAACAAACAAGACAGATCCAGTGAGACGTCTGGTGACAATAGTTCAGTCTCAAGTGACTCTAGTACAGGCTCATCCAAATCACGCAATAGAGGGCGCCAACTACGTTGGCAGCAACCATGGAATGGACATCCACAAGGCAACCAGTTTGGACCCCCACCCTTTATCCATCCACCACACAACCCATACTACGGCTGGCCGCCGATGTATCAATTCGGTTCACCTGCCCATTTCCATAATAGTCAGAGACCACCTTTTTTAGGACAAGGCCGCAGATCTCGCGGCCGGAGAAGGAACAACCAACAGGTTCATTGGGCAGAACAAGAGGAGCCAGTGAGTGCCAACACACGGAACAAGACAAGGGAGCAACAACCAGGACCGAGTGGACTCCAATGAGAAACGAGGATGCAGAACCATCCACATTGGTATTCAACTTGTCCAGCACTCCATTATCCCCCAAAGAAAATAAAGTACTTAACAAAGGACTTTCCTTTGTCCCCACCACCAAACTGGACAAATTTAAACTTCATGTAGAATTAGCTGAGTTCTTTAGAAAACTCAAGCTGAAGGCATTTTTTGAGAAACAACAAAATAATGAATTAACAACTGTTAAAACCAATGAAACGGGCCTAAGAGTAAAATCTACCTTTATGCCTCCACCAACAAGCATCCCTGTAGAAGTTGCTACATTTGAACAGGCTGTCTATCATGACATAGAAAGAATGGATGCGACAAAAACTTTCAATAACTTCTCGAAAGAAGACAGAGATACCATCCGGAAAATTCAGGACAATCCCACACTCATCATTAAACCCGCGGACAAGGGTGGAGGCATTGTCCTACAAGACAAAGTGGATTATGACAATGAATGCCGAAGGCTATTGACTGACTCACGGAATTACAAACTCCTGAAGACGGACCCAACAAAGACCCTGCAAACTACCATTAAAACTTTAGTAGAACAAGCAGAAGAAGCCCAACACATTTCCAAACAGGAAGCGGATTATTTGTGCACTAGGAATGTGAGAGTACCATATTTCTACACAGTACCAAAGATTCATAAAGAAACGAGACCTCCCCGGGACGCCCGATCGTCTCGGGAATTGGCTCCCTTTGGAACCCCTATCCAGGTACTGTGATTTTTTCCTGAACCCGCTAGTACAAAAGACAACAACCTACATAAAAGACACTAAGCATCTCCTGAACATCATCAAGGATTTGATGTTTGATCCTTCCACACAACTTTTAGTAGGTTTGGATATTGAAAGCCTTTATACTGAGCCTCCCACAGGACGCCACTTTACAAGTCCTCCATGATATACTCATGGACACTCCGTGGGAATACCATACTCCCAGAGAATTTATCCTCAACTGTGCCACTCTGGCTTTAAAGGAAAATTACTTTGAATATGAAGGGCAATTCTACCTCCAGACCAATGGCACCTCCATGGGGAGTGTTTTTGCCTCAATTGTGGCAGGTCTCTATGTCCACCATTTTGAACGGAGACATATATCCCCCACCAACAACCCATACACCGCCAACATCAAAGTATGGCGTCGCTATATTGACTGACATTTTCTTGATCTGGACAGGTACTCAAGAATCCCTGACATCCTTCCTCTCTTGGCTAAATGAAAGGGACCCTTACCTAAAATTCACATGCACATCCAGCCCCACCACTCTGGCTTTCCTTGATCTTAAAATAACAGCGGAGGATGGTATCCTAAAAACCACCACCCATTACAAACCGACAGCTAGGAATTCCTCCTTCGGTTCGATAGCTTTCACCCTCGACCCCTTAGGGAAAATCTTCCTTCGGCCAGTTCCTTAGAATACGCAGGAACTGTAGCCAAACATCTGATTACCACAAACAATCAGCAGCACTGGTATCTAAACTACATGACCGAGGATATCCACGCAAAATCGTGCAGAAGACAAGAAAACGAGCTCGTAACCAGAATCGTGAAGCCTTGCTGGATACTACGACACGAGAAGTGCCTGATCCACCCATGACCTGTGTCACCACTTACAATGATGCCTCCAATAAAGTGTCCAGCATCATTCAAAAGAACTGGCGCATTCTAAACTCAGGCAATAGAAACTGGGAATTACCACTTTTTGCCTACAAACGATCTAGCAACCTTAAGGACCGTTTAGTATCTACACGGCCCAGATTGCCCCATAGAACAACTGTAAATACCATACTTAACACATGGGGTCTTCCCAAGATCATGGGACACTACCCATGTAATAATTGTAGCGTATGTCATCTCACACGCCCATCCAAAACACTTGATTTGGAACCAGGTGCTACCTGGAAACAACTACACCACACCAATTGTAACTCATCAAACCTGATATACTTAATTGAGTGCCCCTGTGGTCTACGCTACGTAGGGATGACGTACACGTAAAATCAGGACAAGGATAGTTGAACACCGGAGTACTATACGGTGTAGAAAAACATCAGTCGCCTGACAGATCATTATTTACAACTAGGATATACCACGAATGATATGTCCTGGACAGTGATCGAACACTTTGATCACAATAAAACTGACAATGATAAATTTCTACTTTCCAAGGAACAACGGTGGATTTATCGTTTATCCACCCAGCTCCAGGGGTTAAACGATTCTATCCCCTGGCATAGCCTTACTTATTAACTAACTCATGAGTCCCTCCTTACTCTATTTGCCTAGTTTTTTGTTATGTATTATGATTCACTAGTCCATTACGAAATACTTCATTCAGACATAATACTGGGCATAGAGTGACTCACACGCATGGTGCTCTACCTCTTCTTGCGTTCTCTGTCAGCCTTGTTGTCCCAATTTACTAGGGGACTTTGTCATGATCCCGATTCACCCCCCGCTCTCACCATCTAGTGATTACTCGTAAGACGCTAAGCGTCACTCAATCTGCGGCACGCCCATTCCCCAGACGCGTTGTCAGTAACCTTGCCTACCGTTCGCATACGCTCCGCATCATCATCAAGGGCCGTAGTTAGAATAGAGGACCTCCCCGAGTCTGTTCTCTATGTTGTTACCCTCCCTCTTCTCCTTCACAGGCTAAACGGGAACACACCTGCTTCATCCGCTAATTACGGGTGATATTTAAGCGCCGGCCAGATTCGGGCCTCATATCTTCGGAGATCCGAGACAGCCAAGTAGGTCTTCACACGGGTCCAGAGCTGTAATGCAGTAAGTGGGGTCAAGGGAAGCGGCTCGTTCACTTCTTCTCACGGTAAGCAATCCTCTTGTGCTTTACCACGGCGATTTCGCCGTCCTTCGTTCTTTTCTCCTAGGTTCAGCTAGAACCCCTGCCGGACTCTCATGGGGCACTTCCGCTAATTGCAAGTGTAAGAAAGGCCTCCTTTCTATAGCAAGTTTACATTTACTTTTATTTCATTTTACATGTATACATCTTCACTTTAGCGCATATATCGGTATTTGACACACATTGCCGCCAGATCGGCATTTCACCGCCGCCTGTTTTATCGCGCCACTTTATGGTCACCAGTATAATTATGCACGTGACTAAAAGAAACTCTGCCTAATTTCGCAGTATCATTGTATGTTTGTTTGTATGTTCCGTTTATGTATTTGTCATATAGGAATGCCTTAAGAGGGTAATCCCCCTCTCATACATAGTGCACCTTAGAGCGTGCAACACATTTGGTCTGAAACACAAACTAAGTTTTAGATCTCACTACGCACATAATTTTATGGTCCTGAGGAAAGCCAGTACATATCTGAGGCCTGGCTGAAACATGTAGACCGTTTTTGGATGTAAGAGCCATTATTACTCTATGCGCATCCATTGCCTTGTTTTTATAACTGCCAGAGGCCCAATCATTAAAAATAAACCCTGTGGGTAATGGGACCACTGTACAGTTTTTAAATTCACCTTCACGTCACAGCACTGCACACTCAGTCAAGATACCTGCTCCGCTGTAAATCAGGCGTTGAAGCACACCAGGGACACAATCGGTGTTACCAGGTGGGCCCAATGATGAGAACATGCCACCAACTAGGTTGGTGGGTGAGGGCTTTCAAAAAAAGAAAAAAGCTTTTCTTTTTACAAAAACCATACAATGTTGCATTTGAATACAACCTTAGCCTAGTCCTATTTGATGATATACTTTTCTTACAAACCCATGCAAATCGACATTTGCATTGCTTTGTAAATACCAAAAAGGGTTTTTGTGTTGTGGCTGTGCCAAAAAAGCACCACAACCCAGATGCAAAATCTTTTTAAGTCTGGGCCTATGTAAATATGCATGTGCTTCAAAATCCATGGGTGGATTCACAGGAAAACCCTTGCACCACTCATGGTACGCATACCTGACACAAAGTAACTCAAGGCAGCGCAATGAGCCGCATTGTGTTACTTTTTCTTACAAAGCCACGCAAATCTACATTTGTGTGATTTGTAAATACTGAAAAGGATTTTGCGTCAGGGCTGCGTCAAAAAAGTGATGCAACCCCAACTCAAATTCATTGTACATTTAGGCCTAAATATATTCAAGTTCCTGATCCCAAAAATGAACATGTTGAAACCTCTTAAAGACAAGAGAAAGAGAAAGTAACACAGACATAGCAGACCTGACTCAGGATCCCCAGACCCAACTACCAAGCCAAGAATGTATCTATTTGGGGGGGAGCCCCACACCCCATGAAGCTCTGGCTCTGGCTGCTTGGTTCTGCCAGCACAACAATCACAGAGATTTCATGTAATGAACATGCGGAGGAGGAGGAAAACATGGTCAACACAATAATTAGAGCTGTGTTCAGCATATTGGATATATCTGCCTAGCAGGTGCACTTGATGACCGGCTGGATGCACCAATCATAATGGCCTTATTGAAGATGACGCGTGCACAGATATACATATACTTTTCGGTACTACTGTTTCATGGACAACGATGTTGTTGACAAATCTGCCTTTTTCTGCCTCCGATGCCATCCAGCTCATTACTGCTAAGGCCAATTGTATGAGACAACCAACATTTAGCAGTTGTGTACCATATGATGTACCATATGATACAGCCACAGTCAATGGGATTAAGACAAGCGTCTACAGATCAGTAGGATTCCCAAATAGGCTGCACACACTTCAAACCAGTATTCTATTTCCCCGAGGTCATATAAGTAGTGTTTCAGAGTCACAACTTACATTTTCAATTCATCTATGATGTTGATATGGTGCTAACCCTCTACTTGTGTAATTCTGAATCAACAAATAATGCCACACAACAATATTATCTCAGATATCACATAAAAAGTCACCCTGCAAGAATAATGGATTCAGAGAAGGTATGTGAAACGCACGTCAACAACATGCATTAAATAGCAAAATATATTGTATGTTCTCATTTCCAATAAATCAAGAAAAACTGCTTGTGTCTCTCTCATGGCCTGTGCCATGTCGCATCAGTAAAAGGGGTGACATAAGTGCTCCCCCTTTTTTGTGGTTGATATGACCCTCTGGAGTGGACCATGTGCCAAGGGAATACACACAAAATGGCGTGGTCTTTTAACTAATACAGTAATTACCTCACGTGGGATGGGCGGCACTTTCATTAGCACCAGGGGCATCCCCTCCATTAGAGTGGGAGAGCGCCACCGCCCCCCCCCACCAGCCTAAAAAAACAATAATAAAACGGCTTTTAAACTCACTTTATCATCGTTTTATTTTAATCCCCATGGACCTGCCCCCAGGACTCTGACAAGTCTTGGGGGCGGGTCCAGGGGGATGACACTGTGGAGGGGGAGTGGTAGTGCATTCCCTTCACTGCACATGCCGGTTTGGCTGGCCGTCTCAAGCCGGTCAAACCGTCATGCGCAGTGAAGCTCTCTCCAGCCCCAACTACGTTGCTGGGGCTTGAGAGGGCAGGCACAGGCTCCCAATCTGCCTGGGAGCACAAAGTCCCAGCGCTCAGGCCAATCTTGACGCTGCTTTCATGCAGCGTCAGGATTGGCTGCAGTGCATTCTGGGAGCCCGTGCCCAGAAGAAGCCTGGAGGAGCACGAAGCAGCGGGCGGCGATGATCAGGTAAGTTTTTCTTATTAATATTATTTTGTCCCCTTACACCTCCACCCCCCAGCTCCCTCCTCCGGCCCGCCCTTCCACATTGGCAGGGGATGGGCCGCTACTGATTAGCAGTGGCACAAATATAACTAACAAACACATCTAGACATGTAGCCACCACTACAACACCACCTCACAGTGAAGGCCACTCAAAGGAAGGAATCTTGTGTATGCTGGGCAAGTCAGTGTAGCCAATAGCATCATGGGAGTCGTAGTCACAGATATTGCCCACCCTCACAATGCGCACATCAACACCACCATGAACCATGCTCACATCACAGGGAGTGGAAAACAACTGACAAGATGGCTGACACTGGCTACTGCTGTGGGAGCACAAGGCCCTGCTGGCAACTGTGCACCAACCAACAGCAGGACACCACTGACTGACATCCTGAAAGACAACTTGCACTCCCTGCAACGGAAGCACGTTCCATGGTGGAGAATCTGGCTGGGTGGGAAGGAGGACTCACAGCACTGACCATAGTTACCAGCAGCTCCACCCACACACACCCCTAACACAAACTCCACACAACTCACCTGGGAGAATGCATTGCCTCACACTCTAAGCAAATATCCCACAAAGAACCACAACCCTGGGTCATGCAGTGTGAAGCACAGGGACACACATGGGACGTGTAGCAAAACTAACCCCAGGATAACACTGTCAGCCATCTTGTCAGCACAGGCACACAACCCCACAGGGAAGCAGAGTCAAAAGGAAGGAAGCATGGGCATGCTGGGAAGTGGGGTGGAGGCAATAGCATGATGGGAGTGGTAGTCACAGATATTGGTCACCCCCACAACAGTCACATCAACACCACCCTGAACCATGCGCACATCACAGGGAGTGGAAAACAACTGACAAGATGGCTGACACTGGCTACTGCTGTGGGGAGCACATGGCCCTGCTGGGAACTGGGCACCAAGCAACAGCAGGACACCACTGTCAGCCATCTTGCCATTGCTCTCACACTCACACACAGTGAAGTCCACCCAAAAGCAAGTAAGTATGAGCATGCTGGGAAGTGGGGTGGAGGCAATAGAATGATGGGAGTGGTAGTCACAGATATTGGTCACCCCCACAACTGTCCCATCAACACCACCCTGAACCATGCCCACATCACAGGGAGTGGAAAACAACTGACAAGATGGCTGACAATGGCTACTGCTGTGGGGAGCACATGGCCCTGCTGGGAACTGGGCACCAAGCAACAGCAGGACACCACTGTCAGCCATCTTGCCATTGCTCTCACACTCACACACAGTGAAGTCCACCCAAAAGCAAGTAAGTATGGGTATGCTGGGAAGGGGGGTGGAGGCAATAGCATGATGGGAGTGGTAGTCACAGATATTGGTCAGCCTCACAATTGGCCCATCAACACCACCCTGACCCATGCCCACATCACAGGGAGTGGAAAACAACTGACAAGATGGCTAACACTGGCTACTGCTGTGGGGAGCACATGGCCCTGCTGGGAACTGGGCACCAAGCAACAGCAGGACACCACTGTCAGCCATCTTGCCATTGCTCTCACACTCACACACAGTGAAGTCCACCCAAAAGCAAGTAAGTATGGGCATGCTGGGAAGGGGGGTGGAGGCAATAGCATGATGGGAGTGGTAGTCACAGATATTGGTCAGCCTCACAATTGGCCCATCAACACCACCCTGAACCATGCCCACATCACAGGGAGTGGAAAACAACTGACAAGATGGCTGACACTGGCTACTGCTATGGGGAGCACATGGCCCTGCTGGGAACTGGGCACCAAGCAACAGCAGGACACCACAGACTGACATCCTGAAAGACAAATTGCACTCCCTGCAATGGAAGCACGTTCCATTGTAGGATATCTGGCTGGGTGGGAAGGAGGGCCGGATGTCAACCAAATACAACCAATGCAGACCATGTACACACCCCAACATTCACATAGAAATGCCCAAATAATGCAGGACAATGTGCTACACCAATATCAACCCCTGACTGTGACAACTTAGGACAATGCAATGTACAGGCCCGCATCCAGAGGCACAGTCACAACTGTCAGGTGTGTCAAACATTGATGCCTGCAGAAACATAACATACATTGTGTGTGTCTCCCAAAAACAGGTGATGATGGGGACACAGCAGCAGACGCTGAGGAGTCCCCGACCCAGGCTCAAGAGGATACGGAGCTCACTGGTGTGGAACAGCCTCTGCCCTCCTCGGATGAAGAAGACCAACCTGCCACCTCCGGAGCAAGTCATCATGCAGCACCAGCAGGACCACCAGCTGCACCCCCTGCACCCACCCCTCCAACGACTGTCAACACACATACCACCCCTGCCGACATGGAAAGACCAAGGAGCACCACCACCACCAGCACAGGGACCCTGGACCAACGTGGGGCCTTGGACACCAACACCACCAACAACCCCCAAGGTGGCCCAGGGTCACCTGTGCGTGCCACCTCAGGTACTGCACGTGTCGCCAGGGGTGGTGGGAGGGGTGGGAGACAAAGGTCGCTGCTTGCAGAGGGGTCTGGACTGCATGATGACCCACAACTGGCACGCATAGCCGATGCATACCAGTCCAGCACCGGAGAGCTCAGCCAGGTAGTGGGGCTCCTCAGGGACATTAAACAGCAGCAGGCTGCCCATCATGCCCGCTTGGACTCACACATGTCCCGCGTGGAGTCCAAGTGTGACACACTGCAAGAGATGACGGCGGTGCATAGGGACATATTACAATGCCTCCGCCAGATGAACAGCAACCAGTCCACACCTCCCTGTGTGCCAACAACATCTGGTGCTGAACAAACTGCAACTGCCACAGGGAGGGAGGATGACTCTGGCGCAGAGTCCCCTGCACCGCAGCAGCCTGCACTTGAGGGTCCCCCCCCCAAAGAAGAGGGGTCGTCCGAGGAGGGGCAAGTGAGAGGCCGATGGCCATGTGCAACCCCCAGGAAGCCAAAACCTGTTCTGGATAATCACCTTTGTGCGCAAACTGTTCACCCTGTTGACTGCAACACAACTCTCCCACATGACATGGGGAGCTCAAGTTGGACCAATGTCTCAGATGACTGTGGACTCTACTCTGGACATTTCTGCTACCAGGACTTCCAAATCATCTAGGAACTTTGGATTACAATCACAATGTACAGCACCCACCATCCTGTGCACTATACTCACACATGTATGTCAATAAACTCACTAATACACCATACTTGCCTCTGTTGTGATTCCTACGTTGTCTCTGAAGTGGCGATGATGATCTGGGAAATGACACTGTGCATGCTAACTGCTACAGCAAGTACAACACCGGCATGTGAGTCATGGCGACGTCACACATATGAGGGAGGCACACCACCAGGGCTACACAACACATACACACCATGGCCATCTGACTCATCGCCTACACTGATGTTGCCAGTAAATACGTTGCATTGCACAGACCCAACACCTATTCACAGTCTGTGTCAACTAGCCCACTGGTGCAGTAAGCAAATGTCAGTCAGATGTGTGACCACAGACAACCCACATCACAAAGTGAAGCACAGGTTTATTACACATTTGCAACATGTTGTAACCACCACAGATGCAAGGTAATCCCACCTGGCAGCGGGCACACAGTCAACAAGTGTAGAAGGAAGGAAGTCCATGGGTGTGGTGCACATCACCTGTAGGGACACGACAGCTACCACCCTGGAAGTCGAATCACGGTGTTGGGGATCACAGTTGACCAAACGACTCAGAAAGTACCCTGTGAAGGACAGAAATGACACACAGTCAAAAGCACTGAGAACAGCACAGAACTGCAATACTCATGCCCAATACATGTCACAAGATACCCACCCAGAACCAAGTTAGCATGTCAACACTGTTGGGGAGTACAGACTACCTGTAAGGACACATCGCTACACCCATACAGTCATGTAGCACATGGACACACTCAAACAGCACCAGAGCACCACCAACACATATCATGCATACTCACATCATTGACATGACATCTCTGGATACTCACATTCAGCTGAAGAAGTTGGTGATGAGCTGTGTGCGGACATCACCATCATCATCATCACTGGCATCGTGGTCCAGGCCAGGATCCTCCACAGGTGGCATTCGTTGGTCATCGTCATCCAGGATGAGAGGCAACTCCTTCCGCACTGCCAGGTTGTGTAGCATGCAGCAGACGACAATCTTGCACACCTTTGCCGGGGCATATGGGAGGGACCCTCCTGTCTTGTCCAGGCAGCGGAAGCGGCTCTTCAGGAGACCAAATGTCTGCTCAATCACTCTCCTCGTCCGACCATGTGCCTCATTGTAGCGCATCTGGCCTGGTGTCACAGGGTTCCTGAGGGGCGTCAGCAACCACGGCATGTTGGGGTATCCGGAGTCACCTACAGACAGACAATTGCACATTAGCTGAGTTGGAAAAGAGGGTGGAACACTACATTGCAGAACACACACAATGGTACAAAGTCAGTACACACCAACAAGCCAGGCACGCTGGTTCCGCATCTGTGACATCATCCTCGGGATGCGACTACTCCTCATCACGTAGGCATCGTGTGCAGAACCGGGGAAACGGGCACACACGTGTGTGATGGTCATATCTGCAAGACAGACCACCAGTGCATTGAGTGGTAGTGCTTGCGGTTCCTGTATGCCTGCTCCTGGGCCTGTGGTGGTACCAAAGCCACATGTGTCCCATCAATGGAGCCAATGACATGCGGCATCCTCCCCAGGGCATAGAAGTCACTCTTCACGTCAGTGAGTTGCTGGAGTCTTGGGAAATAGATGTACTGGTTCAGGTATATCAACATAGCCTCCAATACATCGCGGAGCACACGGCTGAACATGGTCTGTGACATCCCACCAGCAGTCGCCAGAGTGTGTTGAAAGGTACCGGTGGCAAAGAAGTGTAGGGCTGCCATCACCTTCACCTTGGGGGTCAGCGCTGTAGGGTACGGCCGGCCAGGTAGCAGGTGTGGTGCCAAGCGCACTGCCAAATCATCAATTAGCTGCCTGGTGAAGCGGTACCGTCGGATGCTGTCACGTTCCACCATCGTTGCCAGGTCAGGGAATGGTCTATGGACAGCTGGTGCCCTGCAGTGCATAGGTGAAGAAAGAAAGATTGTCACTCACCCCACATATGTGGCATTGTACACACTCAATATCACACGATACATCATTATGAGGCACAAGTACATGATGTGTGCAGTTCCGTAAGGACATGTATGGCACATACATGGCCAACATCACAGTTCAACAAGTGGCATCAATAAGTCCCAGGTTGTGCCATTGGGTATCATGAGGACGTGTCACATTTCCCATCTCCTGCTGCCACGTTACAAACACACCCCACAGTGACATGTGAGGACAGATGTGCCCCAGGCATCACAGCTCAACAACAGGTAGATTTCCAGGGACCCTGTATTGCCACATGGACACTGGCATGACATGGCGTATCATGTATACACCACAGCAAACAACCATGACCCCCACAGGTAGTGGTCCCTGTTGCCTCGGCAGGACAGACATGGACGTCTGTGACACACACACGCACAACATCAAAGTCCAAGCACAAACAATGTGGGTGTGGAGACTGTCTCCCATTGTGCACATGAAATCAGAGACATTGTAAACACAACATGCACACAGACTGTGGAGGACCATCACTATTGTGCCAATGGGTCACCCTGGGTTAAACATACCGTCCCACGTGGGACACAGGGGGCATGTGACATGACATACACATACACCACCGTGAAATGTGACCATGCCACATGCTCAGATATGAACAGTTGCACATCACAGTGGTCATGTACACGAAACACCAAGGATACTGTCCCCATGAACACGTGCACAGCCTGGGGGTGGCTGCCCCAAGTGACACCCACAGAACAACATGTTCACCCCCATACACGGAATAGGTAATGCAGCCTCACATGCCTTAGGATACAGTTTGGACAGGCTGTGGTGTTGTAGGTGTGCCCCTCACTCCCTGGGAAGTATATGTGGCTGGCATATGTTCACCTGTGACAGGCATGGTGACATATGCCAGTGACATGTACAGGGACGCGTTGGACAGCAATGGGCCGATCGGTGCGCACACATTGGCCATTGCATTCAATGTGTGCTGGTACGCGTTGTATTCGCAATACGCGTTGGACAGCAATGGGCCGATCGGTGCGCACACATTGGCCATTGCGTTCAATGTGTGCTGGTACGCGTTGTATTCGCAATACGCGTTGAACAGCAATGGACCGATCGGTGTGCCCGGCCGGCCCATTGCATTCAATGTGTGCGTGCACGCGTTGCATCCCGGGTACGCGTTGAACAGCAATGGACCGATCAGTGTGCTCGGCCGGCCCATTGCATTCAATGTGTGCGGGTGCAGCGTTGCATCCCGGGTACGCGTTGAACAGCAATGGACCGATCGGTGTGCCCGGCCGGCCTATTGCATTCAATGTGCGTGGTACGCGTTGCATCCAGGTGCGCGTTGAACAGCAATGGACCGATCGGTGTGCCAGGCCGGCCCATTGCATTCAATGTGTGCGGGTACGCGTTGCATCCCGAGTGCAGCGTTGAACAGCAATGGACCGATCGGTGTGCCCGGCCGGCCCATTGCATTCAATGTGTGCGGGTACGCGTTGTATCCCGGGTACGCGTTGAACAGCAATGGACCGATCGGTGTGCACCCATTGGCTATGGCCTGGCCTGGCAACGGACGGCGTTTTCAAATTTTGAACGAGTCTGATGCTGGAAATTCAGTTGGTCACCCACAACAATGTTGCAAATTCATGGGTGTCATGAAGTTGAACATTTGAAGGATGCTCTGGGCGTGTGTAAGTGGTGCAATTCCATGGATTGGCCAGATTCAGAAGATGCTAACGACTTGGACCTATCACTTTGGACACATGGGACAGTAACTGCCTCTGCAGCACACATATAATGCTGGCTGTTCCCCTGAGAGCTCACTTGCCTGCACTACATGCTCCAGGACGACATCTGCCACCACCACTGCTGCTGTATCTGCACCCTCTGGACCCTGCAATGGCACGGGCTGTGGAGAGAGCCCCAGCCTTCAGCACTGAGGAGAACCAGGCCCTGCTGGACAGCCTCCTTCCACAGTACAGCAAGCTGTATGGGAAAGCAGGGGAGCAGGTGAGTGTTCTGTCCACTGCCTTCCTAAATGTGCATGTTGTCTGACTAGCAAGGCTAACAGTCTGCACGCCACTGGCTAGCAGGCTCACTGAGTAGTTGTCACCCCCCATAGTGTGTAGTCATATGCACTGGACAGGTATAGTGCAGTGACAGTGCATTTAAACAAGGTTTTACTTCCCAGGCAATGATACCATGTAGTTACTGCTGGCATACTGTCCATGGCCATCGTTGCACTGCCTGTGTACATCATGTGCCCCTGTGATTCAGACATGTATACACAACTGTGTCATGCACGGATAAGTTGCATGTGTAGTAATAGCATTCTCACTTTGTCATCCTCACAGGTTGATGCCCACCAGAAGCAGAAGATATGGCTGACCATCGTCCGGGCAGTGAGATCCGTGGGGGACTACAAGCGCCGGATCCGCAACTGCCAGAAGAGGTGGCAGGACCTTCGGGGCTGGACCCGGAGGATCGCACGGGTCCAGCTGAAGCTGTCGCCTCCTCGCAGGAGGGCGGACTCCGGACCCTGACCCCCACATGCTCAGGATCCTGGCGGTGGTCTTCCCTGATCTGGATGGGCAGCTGAAGGCCAGGGAGCAGCACGGAGGGGGTGAGTCCATGACTGCATTGTGTACTCTGTCTGCCATGCTATGTGCCCTCCTCTGGCCTGGTTAAACTTCCACAGCACATCAGTCATGTGGTCCAGGACCCATGTCCCTCGATTGTGCACTGCCCACTCCTCATCTGATACCCAGGTGTTGCCCTTGCAGTCAGGGAATTGTGTCACTTGTGTACTGTGTCCTAGCAGTTTGCTTGACTCAAGGTGGGGGACAGCATCTGTTCCCCTAACTGTGGTGGGCATCATGGGTGGGTCCATTGCTTACACAATGCCTGTGTTCTGACATGTAATCTGCGTGTTACTTTGATCTGTGGTCCAATTGCTGAGCTGATCCACCACATGTGCCTGGGGTAACTGGCACACACCCAAGCTGCGGGTGGGAACAATGTTTGGGCCCCAGGAGTGTGTATATTACGTGTGTCACACATACTCAGCCAGCTGCCTACTGTCCAGGGTTCATCCCTCATTCATGTGGGGCAGGACAGTCATGCCTACTCCAGGCCATGCAATGCACTCTGTATTCCCACTCCCGTGTATCAGCTGACACGTCGTGCTCAGTGATATGTCCCCTCAGGTGTCAGCCTCTGTGTCAGTGTGCTGTGGCTTCGATGTCAGGACTGCTGGGGTGTTTATCGGTTGGGGCTCAGCATGCCACCGGAGATGTGACCATAGGAGACGATACTTGTGTGACACATAGGTGTTTGAACACCTGACCGTGCAGACTGGGGTATGCAAATGTGAGGTCCATGCAGCTGTTTCCCATTCACAGCAGATTGTGAGGTGCCTAGGTTCAGAGGCTTGTGTTACAGGTCACCCATATGTCCAATCAGTATGACCTGGACAGATAAGGGTTCAGATGATGTGGTGTGTGGGGGATGTACATGTGCACTTGTTCAGCTCCAGGACTTGCATTCCCCATGACCTACTATTGTGACACAGTGCAGACTGTTGTTGTGTGGCTGCCCTGCCCATGTGACTGGAGACAGTGATGTATGACTTAGCAGGCATGCCTGTGCCATGGCATGTGACTTCCTATGAGTGATCCTGCAGGGGAGTGACATGTGCTACATGCACACCATAGTGGCAATGGCTATCTGCACATGGGTGCATCGTGGTGTCTGTCGCTGGTATGCATCACATGCATTTCATATATCTGACTCTGGGCATCACTTTAATCCGGGCACCTGTACTGACTCAGTGGCAAGAGATGTGATGTGTGCATGTTCACATGCTTCACCGTGTTCTCTGCACCGTCCAACTACTGTGTAGGTGGTGCATGTGTCCACACTGGGGTATTGCCAGCCAACGGACGCCAGACAGATGGGTGCAAGGCCAGGTGTGATGTGAATGCCATGGTTGACGATCAGACTGACAATTGGCTTCTCCTATTCTGTTTGGGCAATTTTAGCAATGTTCAACTGAGGATGCCAGGCCTTGCTCTGTATTGTGCTGTACTTACTGTGGTGTGTGCGTTCGGTGCAGGTGACTGATGTCTGTCTGTCTCCCTATTGTTTGCAGATACATCCACGGCCACAGGAGGGGACAGCTCCACGGACCAGGAGGAGCCGCAGAGCCAGACTGGGTCAACAGCCGAGGAGTGGTTGGAGGGACCCAGTGGCACGGAGGGCGAGGGGAGCCACACCGAGGAGTCCTCAGCACCATCCACCTCAGCTGAGGACCACAGCAGCTCGGAGGATGACTCCCTTATGGAGGCGGGTGTCAGCAGCCACCACACCCCAGCTAGTGTTGCTGTCCCCGCCCACCACCACCACCACCGCCCTCCCATCGGCTCCCATTCCCGAGGTCCGTGGAGGCTCCCATGTACGGGAGCGTGTCTCCTTCGGGCCAGGCACCCCACCCCCTGCCCCTGTGTCCCCTGCTGCCCTGAGTGAGGAGTCTGTGTACCTCCTTCGGCAGCTCCATGTAGGGCAGACAGCGATGCTGAGTGTCCTCCATGCACACACCACTCTGTTGACTCAGCTGGTGTCGTTCATGGAGGGCATCTCATCGGGCATGTCTGCCCTACAGAGGGGCAATAGGTCCATGGACTCCTCCCTGACGGCAGCAGTGTCCCTCCTCCAACAGTCCCTCACCCCTCCTACCTCTGCCCCATCCACACTCCCCAGCACCTTACCTGTCCCAAGCACACACACACCGGCACAGGCACACACCAGCACAGACACGAGCAGCACACACACACACACGCCACAGACAAGACGCACACGCACGCACAGTCAGGGGACTGAAACCACACTCACAGGGGATGGGGCCCAGTCACACACACACACATCCACGAGCACTGCGCAGTCCACAGTTGCCTCTCCCTCCAAAGCCCCCTCCGTTGCCTCACCTGCAACCCCAAAGACCCAGCGGCTCTTCCTCAGTGACCTCGGCCTCATCCCCTCCGATCCAGCTGATACAGCATTCAGGGGGAAGAGGAAGCCCACCCACACGAAGCGGAGTGCCCCTCGCCACCGGACACCCTCCCCCAGGCGCAGACCGGCTGACGCCCCCATCCGCAAGTCCCCTCGGACCCGGAAGAGCAAGACCCCACCGCCGCCCTGCAGCTCAGGCACCAAGTCTCCTTCCTCCATCCCTCAGGCCCCCACTCCACAGGTGCCCCCACCACACCCTGCCCCAGGTTCCCCCACCCACAGATACACCATCCCCAAAAGGATCAGGCCTTCTCCCCCTGCCACTTGCTCGTCCGGCCCCACCCCCCGCTGCGCTTGTCTGTGCCACTGGTGTGGAGACGGTGTCCTCCCCCTCTGTCCTGCCCACCTTACCTGATCCCCATTCTCCTCCCCTGGAGGTAGGCACTGCAGTGGAGTCCACTACCACCCTGTCTGACTTGGGCACTGCAGTGGGGAACCTGTCCACTCCATCTGCACGGTCCCCTGCAGTCTTGCCGGCACCCACACCATCAGAGTCATGCCCCCCAGTTGTGCCGGCACACACCATGTCAGACACCTCCACTGCAGTTGTCAGTGGCTCTCCAGCACCCACCACCCCTTCCCTGCCTCCTTCTGGTGAGCCATGATCCTGTCCCTGCGGTGCCTGGCCTGCCCCCCGTATGCCCCTCCGAGGGGATTGTCCCTGGCTTTCATCAGTGCAGGCATGTGTAGGGTGACATCTGCCACTGTCACCCTGTTTTGACTTTCAAGTTGGACTGGCCATTGGCCTTTGTTAATTTTTTGCTGGACATCAACTGTTAGTCCCACATATGCTGAATAAAGCACCTTTCTGTTCTCTAGTGCTTTTGCTTCTGATGTACATGTTGTTGATGATGCTAACCGTGCCCTTGCTGCAGTGATGGTGATATTTGGTCTCATGATAATGACGTGTTACTGTGCAGGTACACATGTGGTCCAGGGGGAATGTGTCCTATCCTGTGGTGTATCCATGTCATCCTTAGCAGCATCTGAGGGTGTCATGTGTTCAATATTTGGCAATGGGATTTCCTACTTACATTAGCAATTTCACATCTGTGGCTTCCACCCCTGCACATCTGTTGTGCCTGCCATTGTTCAATTCATCTACTTCCCTGACCGTGTGGCCATCTCCACTGGACATGCAGGTTTGGGCCTCAATGGGGAAGGACTCATCTGTGTTGTCAGTGCAACATTGCTATACAAGTGTGTTGGATCTGTGCTGATGATTTCGTTGGCACTCCCATGACCAGGCTGATGTGACGGGAGCATTCATTTGGTGCTAATTGTTGACTGTGTGACCAAGTGCTCAGCTGACATGATGGAGCCCTTCTGAGGCAACATATGGCACAGCTTTCCTCACACAGGAGTGGAGTCCCCTCATGGCAGTGTGTACTCCTGTGACATTGCCTGCGCCCAAGGTGTGTGTTATATGAGCATGTCTGTGTGTTCACTTCCGTTTTGCTGTGCATGCTGGGATCCCTAGTGTTGTACCTGTTTGTGTTGCTTGCTGAGTTGATCTATGTTCCCCCAAGTCTTCTCCCTGGATTCTCTGTGATGTGGGTGCATGGCACATTACTGGTCATCAGGGTGTCACCCATAGGTGTGTTTGCAGTCAGGGCTGAGTTTGTGTGCAGACGCAGATGGGTCACAGTCAGGATTCCCCTTGGCACTTGTTGTTTACACCTGTCATGTGATTTCCAGTTTGTGTTATCTTTCAGTGATTGTGACACGTTGTGTGTGTGACTGCTGGCACTCCTCAGGGTCCGGGCTGCAATGTTGGTAGTTGTGTATGTGTGTTCTTTGTGGGTGTCCTTGGCTTCTTCATTGGTGTGTGACTGTGGCTGGGATCCCATTGGTTGTTGTGGTATTGCCGTCATGTCCATGTACAGCGTAGTGTGCAGTGTGTCAGACATTCAGGAGTCTTGTTGAGTGGCCATGTGTGATGTGTTTCTGCACCTTGGTTCCCACCCACCAGCCTGGGATTGTCATGGGTGCATGTGCAATGTCACCAGTGCATGTGTGCTTCACTGCTGCACATTGTTGGAGGTCGAGGTGTGTGGTGTTGAGTGTGTGCAGATGAGAGTTCTTGCCCGGCTAGACCCCTGCCTCCATGTTGGCCTTGGCTTACTGGCTGTGCTGATTGATTTGTGCTTGTGTAGGTGTGATGGTAGTTTGTTGCTCAGGACACATGACTGTGGTTCACAGTGTGAACGACATTTGGCTTTGTCATCACAGTGGGTTTGTAATGCAGCCCAGGGTCACCACATTGTGGGGGCCCTGGGGGTAGTGCTGTGGTGTGTCTGTGTCTTGCTGTGTCAGTTGCTGTTCCTACATGCTTGTGTGACATGTGTGATTTGTGCTCCCTCTCATCTGACAATGCCTGATTGCCCACATAGGGGATTTGGATCCATGAGTTACCTTTGTGTGGCACTGTATGCACATCTGTGTAATTGGTATTCAGGCATCCTCATGTGTTGTGTGGTTGCCTGGGGACACTGGCACCCCCTCACCTGTTGTGTTTGATGTGCAGTGTGGGTCTGCCTGTTTGTGTTTGTGCATCTGCACCACTGCATTGGCATTTCTTTGGTGTGCCATTGGCTGTATGTTGTTTGGTGGGTTTCCCCTGCTGTCCCTGGGACTCCTAGGTCATCGGTCAGCACAATGATCATGGTTTGTGTGTCCCATTGCTGCCATGGTATGGTATCTGTTCACCTCACATCTACAGTCTCCACAGGGTATCTACATTTGTGTGTCCATTGGTGCAAATATGTGGGTCTGCATTCTGATGGTCACTTCTGTCATTGTGTCATTGATGAATGTTAACAGTGTCAGCCCCCATGGGTGTTGTTTGTCTGCACATGGCCAAAGGTATGTCTTATTTGCACTGCAGTATTTGCCTCCCCCAATCTATGTTGCAATGGGACACATGCACTACTTTGCCACTGATGTGTTTTATGTTCTGTGACCAGGAATCATCCATGCAGTTTGGCTGATGCAGCTTTTTCTTTGTCAACACTTGCATTTTGGTCACTCTGATGATGGGGGTTTAGGCCCCATTGCCACAATGATCAAAATGTGCTTCAGCTATCGAACCCACACTTACCTTTTGGTCACTGTGATGATGGGGGTTTAGGCCCCATTGCCACAATGTTGAAAATGTGCTTCAGCTATGGTCCCCACACTTACCTTTTGGTCACTGTGATGATGGGGGTTTAGACCCCATTGCCACAATGTTCTGAATGTGCTTCAGCTATGGACCCCACACTAACATTTTGGTCACTGTGATGATGGGGTTTTGGACCCCATTGCCACAATGGTCATGGCCTGCTTGCATTGTGGGGGCCACACACATATATGTGTGGCACATGTGATAGGGGGTCACATTGTATGTTCAAAGTCATGTTCAGTGTTGTAGGCATTTGACACAGTCTACTCACGCTTGTCATGGTGTTGGGGGATGTCTTTTTCTTGCATTCCCTAGGTTGTGGTGTGCTGGTTGTGTCATGCATTGTCCATCCTATGAGTGGGGGTGGTGTTGGTGGTAGGCATCTGGCACCCCTGGGTAAGGGTGGTAGTAGTGGTAGGCATCTGGCACCCCTGGGTAAGGGTGGTAGTAGTGGTAGGCATCCAGCCCCCCATGGGTAGAGGTGGTAGTAGTGACAGGCATCTGGCACCCCTGGGTAAGGGTGGTAGTAGTGGTAGGCATCCAGCCCCCATGGGTAGAGGTGGTAGTAGTGACAGGCATCTGGCACCCCTGGGTAAGGGTGGTAGTAGTGGTAGGCATCCAGCCCCCCATGGGTAGAGGTGGCAGTAGTGGTAGGCATACAGGCCCCCCCTGGGTAGAGGGTGGTAGTAGTGGTAGGCATCCAGCCCCCCATGGGTAGAGGTGGTAGTAGTGACAGGCATCTGGCACCCCCTGGGTAAGGGTGGTAGTAGTGACAGGCATCTGGCACCCCCTGGGTGAGGGTGGTAGTAGTGACAGGCATCTGGCACCCCCTGGGTAAGGGTGGTAGTAGTGGTAGGCATCTGGCACCCCCTGGGTAAGGGTGGTAGTAGTGACAGGCATCTGGCACCCCATGGGTAAGGGTGGTAGCAGTGGTAGGCATCCAGCCCCCCATGGGTAGAGGTGGTAGTAGTGACAGGCATCTGGCACCCCATGGGTAAGGGTGGTAGTAGTGGTAGGCATCTGGCACCCCCTGGGTAAGGGTGGTAGTAGTGGTAGGCATCCAGCCCCCATGGGTAGAGGTGGTAGTAGTGACAGGCATCTGGCACCCCTGGGTAAGGGTGGTAATAGTGGTAGGCATCTGGCACCCCCTGGGTAAGGGTGGTAGTAGTGACAGGCATCTGGCACCCCTGGGTAAGGGTGGTAGTAGTGGTAGGCATCTGGCACCCCTGGGTAAGGGTGGTAGTAGTGACAGGCATCCAGCACCCCATGGGTAGGGGTGGCAGTAGTGGTAGGCATACAGGCCCCCATGGGTAGAGGTGGTAGTAGTGACAGGCCTCTGGCACCCCCTGGGTAAGGGTGGTAGTAGTGGTAGGCATCTGGCACCCCCTGGGTAAGGGTGGTAGTAGTGACAGGCATCTGGCACCCCTGGGTAAGGGTGGTAGTAGTGGTAGGCATCCAGCCCCCATGGGTAGAGGTGGTAGTAGTGACAGGCATCTGGCACCCCTGGGTAAGGGTGGTAGTAGTGACAGGCATCCAGCACCCCATGGGTAGGGGTGGCAGTAGTGGTAGGCATACAGGCCCCTATGTGTATGTGTGGCATTCGTGAGGGCCATCCCGCCCCTATGGTGCTGCTGTTGCTGGTGTAGGTATTTCTGCATCCCTCTGTGTGTGATGTGTCGGGTACGTGTAGTTTGTTTTTGTTGTTGGTGTCTGACTTACCTTCTGCGCCGTACGCGTCCGTGCCTGTTCCAGTAATAGAGGTAGAATATTGGTAGGATCGGCACGAAGGGATTCATGGTTGGTTCGTCTCGTTCGTCTTTCTCTTTGCTTCGCCTCGTCCTCGTCGCTGGCGTGTTCGTCTCGTAGCCGTGGATCGTGTTGTGGCGCGAATCGGAGCTTATGTGCGCCTCGCCCGGATGCTTTGACGTGCCGTGCGTAGCGACGGGTTTGGCGCGTACGGAAGCGCATCGTACTTGTCCGGCCGGACGGGGCTGCGTTTTGCTTCCGTGCGGCTCGATTCTACGATTCCGGATCCGGCTCGGTCGGGGAACAGGACCTGGATTGGGTGAGTACGACTGGGTCGGAATCTATGCTGTTGTGCGCATCGTACTTGCTCGTTCGGAATGATGTGCGGATCGGTCGGGAAACAGGCATTCGCATGGCTTTTTTCCCGACCGAATGGTGTTAGGTGCGCCTCCGACCGAGATCGGAATCGGCCCCTATATATTCAAGATGATTTAACATTTAATTTGATAATTTGTAAATCTGCTTTTCTTTCTCATAAATTAATTGACTTAGAATGTAAACTTTTTAATTTTTTATTATCAGCTGCCTTAAAGTCTATTACCTCATGCTGGAAAGACGTTTCATCACTATCTGTTCATGCTTGGTGGTCTTGGGTTATTTTTACAAGAAGAGGAGCACATTTATCCTTGAATGGTGTTATTCATAATTGTAAATCTTTTCATTTATTCTGGAAACCTATTGATAATTATTTATCTTCTTAAAATGTTTTCTCCATAAGTTAAGTGTTTATCAATATTTTTATATATCTTTTATTGGATAGTAGTTCTATTTTAGGATCATCAATAACGTATGTATATTATCTATGTTCTCCCCTTCCCTTTTTAATTTAATAAAATAATATATTATATTATAATGTACCTGTTATAATTTTAATATGGTTGTTAAATATCATATATGCATGTTAGGTACTTTTAATGTACTATTTCTTTTTTGTATTGTCTGTTTATTAACTTAAAATTCAATAAAATATTTTGAACTAAAAAAAAAAGAAAGATGACAATTTTTTAAAAACGTTTTAAACTTTTTTTTACTATTATTGTTTAATTTTTATTTTCATTTTTGACATAATTACTATTTTTATGATTTAGGGTTTCATGGAACCTGCATCCCCATTCATGAACCCTCAATATGGTTTTGAATTTGCGAACCTGGGGTTCATTAACAGGGGTGACGAAAACTACACTTTAAAAAGAATATTGTTTCGACCCCCTCACATGCCTCTGGGGTTCAGGGGGTGATCCCTCAGCCCCCTGATGGTTCCTTTAATTTATTTTTACAGAATGAGGGGACTGAGCCAGAGCCCTGTAATGGCAGCGGAAACAGAACAAATTCTGTTAAGGACAGCGAATCAGAGCCTTCTAGTCCGCAGGCAAGAATTTAGCTTCGCAGACCCGAAATAGGCAATGGGAGCAAAAACCTCACTTGTCCAAGTGCTTTTATTTTTAAAATGTGAGCCCCCAAATAGTCCACAAAACGGGGTTTGAGGACTTTCTGCAAACTAACAGTCTAGGGCTCTATAGTTAAATTCTTTCAAGCTCCCAACACATTTTTGTAACACTAATTTCAAGAAAACTACTGAATGGACTGAGCAAATGCACTGCCCGTTTTCAGTCCACTTCGCCTGGAGCCTCCGCGGTATCCTATCTCATAGAACCTAGTCCTCCAAGGTAAGCCAAATAACTGGTCAACACTCAGGGAACCTTTCTGAATACGTATTTATTATTTTTCAGTTCATGCAATAGCTCACGCTGCCAGTGACCCGATTCGGTGATCACACAGACATTTGTCCAACCAATTTTGTGCAACATTGCTTTCAGAGAAATTGAAAAAACACTCTGTATCACTATAAAAAACAGCATGAACAGACTGTGCAAACACATTCTTTATTTTTTGCTCTCATTTCTAAAAAGTCATTATTTTCTCTTGGTGTACAATAGACTGTAAAAAATCTGGGCATCTGGGTTGACTCTGCCCTGACCTACCAGGTACAAACAAAGTCAGTAGCCGGAGTCTGCTTTGGACTCCTACGTGGACTCAAACTACTGCTTGGATTCTTTGACACCAACACCCGCCAGGTCAATATCCAAGCCACCATACTCTTGAGATTGGATTATGCCAGCTCTCTGTATCTAGGTGCCAACAAAGCAGGGATACATCGCTTTCAAAGGGCACAAAACGCTGCCTCCCGGATGCTCTTCGGCCTGCCCAAATCTTGCTCTACCTCCAGTTTTCTGCGTAGGCTGCACTGGCTCCCGCTTGAGAAGAGAATCAATTTCAAAGTTTTGTGCATTTCTCACAGAATTCTGAATGCCCAAGCCCCCGCTATCTTAGCCAATCTCCTGACGCCCTACATACCCAACCGCCAGTTGCGCTCCTCTGGCCAACACTTGGCGTGCGCTCCTCGTGTCAGGAAAGCTCGGACTGGAGGGCGCTCCTTTCATGCCCTTGCTCCTAGACTCTGGAAAGCCCTCCCTGCCAACATCAGAAATATCCAAGATCATGTGCCCTTCTGAAAGGCTATAAAAACCTTTCTCTTTCCAATTTAACTTCCTCGCCTCGTTCTGCGGTCCCCTGTTTCCCTGTCTGCCTTGGGATTAGCGCTGGGATGCCCCATTGCTGGGGCAGCCTTGCGCTCTACAAATCCAATAACATAACATAACATATAATTTAGAACATAAGTATCCTCTTAAATAGTTAAAATAAGATGCCATATATCTATTTGTATATGGTTGAGATTCTCTTTCGTTTTTCCTATCTTTTTTCCTGAACTTTCAAGGTAAACAGTGCAAACACACTATACAAATGTCACCTGTCCCTTGGTGAGTATTGTGGCCCGACTGATCATGGTTTGTTACTCATCTTTCACATCAATATTTGTATTTATATTTCTACATCCCAGGTGGTTCATAACATAGATAAAGTTGGGAGCATAAGATTAAACCGCCTGTGCCTTCATAATAAACATTGAAAACAGACTACATTTGTTATTTGTCTGTGTTTGTCTTATGCCCATATATTTAAGGCATGACTTAAATGCCATCAAGGACAGGGGGATGTAATGATCACCATGTTCATCATGATGCACCCATGATATTTTCATAATTGATCATTTAAGCACCCTGTATAATATAGAAAACCATGAATGTTCTTACATATTATTGGGATTATCGCACAATTTTGTCATTATTTTGTGATATCGACTATTGTAGCAGCCTTATTTATTTCTAGTTCATGTCTTCCCCAAGTGGGGCTATTGTAGGACAAGAACATGCAATCTCAGGATAAGATCACGGTGGACTCGGTTTCAGAAATGAGTTCTGGCACCGATGGGGCTGAAACCAAAGAATCGAACCCTAGCACAGCAAACGGAGTCAGTGTTTTAGAGGAATACATACTGTTTAGGCAAGAAAGACATTTGAAAGACAGAAATGCCCCAAAAGACAACGCTGACACAAAGCAAGGAGTAAACAAGCATTTGCAATGCAATCGGTCTCGCCTTTAGGACCTTATATGTATTTAGCTATGCAGCACATTAGCCTGGGTGCTGAAACATCTACTGTTCTTTAACATGGAGGGAAAGTAAGCACCAAACTGCGTGACACGCCAGGTATGGGAACACATGGAGAGAAATATTGCCTTTCAGCAGGAAATGGTATAGTCCAAAGCTCTGTTTTTAAAATAAAATCAGGGCCTTTGGTGGTCATATCACTGAAAATACAAGATTTGAAAAAAATATTGTCTACGGGTGCTCGTGGAAGACAATTTCTATGGACTGGAATCTAGAGAATGCTAAAGTGATTCTGGTATTTTACTGACCTCTGCTGGTCGTTTTCTATCAAGAAAGTTAAATAGAGGCAGTCAGAAAAATAAAAAAAGAAAGTCCCTCAGCAGAAAGCAATTCTGATATTTTACTGACCTCTGCTGGTCGTTTTCTATCAAGACACTTAAATTGAGGCAGTTGAACAGAAAACAAAGTCCCTAAGCGGAAGCAGACAAGTCCTAGGGCTGATCTCCAGAGCCCACAAAGTACATACACATATAAGTATATAATAAGTATATACTAAAGTATATACAAGAGGTCGCAAATGCTCGACCTAAGAAAGGAAAAGGCAGAGGTCTAAGAGGAGGCAGAAGGGCGCAGAAACTGGACAAACAAACCCCAATGACGATCCACATGTACAGGTGATCGAAAAGATCTTGTTTTTAATATGACTATAATTGTCTCTTTTTTTTCTTTCTTTTTTATCTCTCTTACAGAAACGTCAGACTAATTATACCCACTTGGGCGAGAACAATAACGTAACTTTCACACAATTCAAAATATAAAATGTTTATTTTTGAGAACTAATATGACTATAATTGTCTGTTGTTTTTCTTTCTTTTTCATCTCTCTTACAGAAACGTCAGACTAATTATTTCCACTTGGGCGAGAACAATAGCGTAACTTTCGCACAATTCAAAATATAAAATGTTTATTTTTGAGAACGGAAATATGAATGTAAATTGTATTTATAATATAATATTTGATGAAATGTGAGTTTGTGCACTGGGTCGCACAACGGGTGATAAGATGTCAAATATACTGGAATTCCAATTCAGACCATGGATCTGTCGAGTCTTGGATGTTGGTTTAATGTATTCATTAAGTTATGCAATTGCATCAAATTGTGAAATGATCTGTTTTTCCATCTATCCAATTAATGAAGTGATTTAATGTAATCAAAAGAGGAGAGTTCAGTCTGATGTATGTGTCTTCAGTATTATTTTTCTACTTTTCACATTGCGTATATTATGCATCGTAAAACAAGATTGTACGTATAATTGCATTTATACAGCGCTTACTACCCCTGATGAAGCGTCGAAGCGCTTTTCGGAGAGTAGCACGCTACTCCGGAACGCAAAAAGGATTAGTGGTGAGTTAGTATTGGGAGATATGAAATTAATTTGAGCGGGACGTGTGAGCCTTTAGTTGGATTGAAAAGGATAGTGGAGGGAAGGGTCCAGAAGTGATGGCAATGAGGGCAGTTTATGTTCCTCTTCCTGGACGAAATCCTGCTTGGAAGTCTGAAAGTATGAAATTATCTTCAATGAATTGTGACATTTGGGCAAATGCTTCTCTTTCTATCAGTTTGTCCAGGAAAGGTCCATGTGTAATTGGTCTGTAGTTGTCGGGGTTAAGCGGGTCCTGGTGTGTTTTCTTTAGTAATGGGCGTATGTATGCCTTTTTTATGTCTTCTGGAAATATTCCCATAGTTAAAGAATTGTTGATGATTTTTTTTGACAGCTGAGGTAGTTAGAAGAATTTTCTTGAAGGTTTGTGGTGGAAATGAGTCAAAAGTGCTGCTTTCAGGCTTGCTTGCTCTGACCACATCCATGAATTCACTTTGTGATATTTGTTTGCAGGAATGCAGAGGCTTGGTTAGACTACTCTTGGAGGGTGTTTTTGGAAATGGGTCAGTGCTGGTGGTTTTATGTTGTTTTAAATAGAAGTCCAACGTGTCTGCTTTGGTTGTGTAATGATTTGCCAGTTTGTCTGTGAGGTCTTGAGTAATAGGATGAGTTCCTTCTAGGCAATTTGGTTTACAAAATTCAGTGAGAATTATATTGAATTCTTTATTTGCACATTTAGTATTTTGAATTCTGTCTGAATAGTCTCTTTTTTAGCGTTTTTGATTGCTAACTTGTATAATCTGTTACATTTCTGTAGGTGAAGTTTGTCTTGGTTGGTGTTTGTTTTGAGCCTTGTGTGTTGAGGCTTTCTAATTTGCTGTTTTATCTCTTTTATTTCTGTATTTCTGCAAGGGGCATGTTTTCTTTTCTCCTGTTTTGTTGTCCTTAGTGGTATTAGGATATCAAAAGCTTTCTGTAGCCACTCATATCGTTTTTTAATTGAATTTATTGTGCCTAGATCTGTATTGGATATTAGTTGTGTTTCTAAGTGTTCAAAATTGAGTTTGTTGAGATGCATATAAGGTGGTTTTGGGTGTGTTGCTTTGTGCTGTTTTATGTTGGAAAGCAAGCAAATGGTGGTCTCACCATGTGACTGGAGTCATAGTTTGAAAGGTAACTAGTTCTGTATTTGCAAAAATGACATCTAGGATGTGTCCAGCGATGTGTGTGGGTTTGTGGACGATCTGATGTAAATTCAGTGCGTCTAGGCCAGTGATGATTGTTTTCGGATGGGGCATATTGGGTTGGTCAAACCAAAGGTTTAGGTCACCAAGAATGCATAGGTTGGAGTGTAGTGTTATCAAGTTTAAAAATTGTGTCTAGAAGATTGTCTGGAAATGTTGCATTGCTTGGTAGAGGTATGTAAAGGAGTAGGAAGTTACAGGAGGAAGATGGTGTAGGGTTGCATCTGGTGAAGAGGGCCTCACAACCTTGTATGGAGACATTGTCAACTTTAGTGATATTTAATGTTTGCTTGAATAGAACAGCTAGGCCACCTCCTTACTTTGCCTACACAATTTTGTGTGATAGTTTGATAGCCTAGGGGAATTGCTTCATGCAACACTGGAGCCATGTCATCTCCCAACCATGATTCAGTTATGAAGAGTAAGTCAGGTTGTGTGTCAGTGAGAAGGTCATAGATGTGATGCTTGTTTTTAGAGAGTGATTGAGCATTAATTAGTAGGCAGTTTAGAGAATGTGTTTTGGTGATGGTGTAATTTTGTTTTGTAGAAGAATGAGCAGTATTTTGTGGACTTGTAGCAGGTGTGTCCTTAGTGCTGATAATAGCTGTATGAGTTTAACAACAGTGTAGCTTTTTTGTATCGTATTCCTCATCCAGCAGACTAAGAAGGCATCTTGTTGGATCTGCATGTGTAGGAGGTGGGAATGATAGTTGACAGTGAGTTGTATCGCTGCTACATCTGTGATTTCACAGGGCTTTACTGATGACAACAAAACACTTTTCAAGCAAGAGTCTGAGGATGAACAAGGAAACTCAGGTGAGTCATATGAGATCCTAGGATAAAACCGATAGTTAAAATGTATTCTCAAGCTTCCTATATTTCAAAAGGTTTATTAGAATGTCTTACAGAAACGGCATTTATCACAGTTCTTAATTCGGCAAACATGAAAGAGGAGAGAGTGGATTGTTTTGTAGATCAATTGAACTCTGAGATGAAAGGAAGTGTTGATAATCTTAAAAACAATAACTGCATCCTTGTGAAAAAGTTATGCAAGTGACCGCCTCTAAACCTACATTAGGATAGTTTACTTCTATGTTCTATGGTAGTTGCTTTCTTCTCACCCCATCATGACTTCACCTTGCCTAGTTACTGCTTTGTGATTCTTTTGTTTGTTTTATTTACCCTTATCCCTGAATTCTGCTTTTGTCTGTTCTTCATGGGAGCCTATTTGAGAAAAATGTCTGCCTGCGTTACTCATATACCTGATTGACTTTACCCTCCTGCCTCAATACCTATTACTCTTCATGTTGTTATGTTTCACAGTATGTCCCTTGTAGCAACCAGAGATGGATGGTAAATTGAAATTTGGCTTAGCATTTCCTGGTCATTATTTACTTATTTAGTAGATATGTGTAGGAAACTGGAATTTTGTTCCAGTTGTCTCCCCCACTTTTTGCTCCCAATAGACCTACTAGGTGCTGGTTTTTGACTCTGACAGTGCACTGAAGCCTGCTAACCAGGCTCCAGTGCCAGTGTTCTTTCCCTAAAACAAGGTAAAATGATCTAATTTGCATACACTTTGAAACCCCTGTAAGTCCCTAGTAAGTGGTACCCCTGGTACCTAGGGCATGGGTACCAAAGAGGTTCCCTAAGGACTGCAGCATGTATTATGCCACCCTAAGGGACCTCCATACCAAACTGCATGCAGCCTGCTTTTGCAGACTGTGTGTCATGGTGCAAACCATGAGTGAAAACACAACATGACACACTCCCTGTGTACAATGCCAAAGTCACTGCAGATAATATATCTAAGTCTCCCCTACAGAAGGCCTTGTAGCCGCTAAGGCAGGTGCATTATATTAGATGTGAGGGCATATCTGCATGAGCAGATAGGCTCCTGTGCTGTCTAGTTCAATTACTAGATGGTACAAGTGAACAGGGAAGCCATCTTAAGTACATGTACTGGGCACTGGTCATTACGTGTTCCCCAGCTACATGATTTCTTCACTGAAACCTACGATGTTTGGTATCAAACACCTTGTCTTAATAAATCTGTACTGATGCCAGTACATGATTTATTATGACTTGTACTCAGAGGGAAGCTTAGAGGTGCCCCCTGAAAAACCTTCCACACTGCTGGCTGACTGGTCTCATCCAGCCTGCCAACACAGGCATGTTTCTGACCCCTTGCAGGCGAGCACGCACGCTCTCTGAGGCAAGAAACAATGCCTGCTCAGAAGGAAGGTGTTCACACCTCCTCCAGCAGGATGGCTAGTGATTTAGCATATCAAGGCCATGGGCTTCAAAGCCCCTGCCACCTTTGATATGTGACCCCGTCTTTCCCCAGACCTGGGAGATGCCACCCCTTCCCTGACGCCCATTTTGCTCCAGGACAGGCAGGAAATTAGCTACTCAGTAGGCGTGTTGCACCACCAGATTAGTCACACCCCTGAGATGGGCTGCCTGATGTGCTCCACGAAAGAAGGATTCCACCATCCAGGAATTGGGCATATAGAGGGTGTAGTGACTCCAGGGGTAAGTAGCCCATTGGCTACTACCCTTCACTCCCATTAACACCCCTGAATTCAGTATTTAGGTGGCCCCCTTACACCAGGAACTCAGATTCACGTGACCCAAGAAGAAGGACAAAGAAGAAGATGGTGGCCACAGTGAGAAAGCATCGTCCTACGAATAGAAACTCGTCTGATGTGTATACCACTATAAAAGTAACAGGACATATATTACCCGTTGTGAGTGTGTTTTTGTCACCTTACTTTGATGTTTATGCAGGGATCCCAACTAGCACAATTATGGGCTCGGGCAGATGGAAGATGGGAATCAATAGTGCCTGAAATAAAACAGGCTGAAGTACTAGGTGGGTGGAGGGAAAAATAAAACGGGGTGGGGGTGGAGGTATAAGAGATGGAGACTCTTGCATGCATACTAGGTTAGGGAGGACAGAGGATATAGAGACTGAGGCATAGAAAGAAACAGTCAAAAGAAGGCACAAGGAGAGGTGGGGAAGGACAATTGTAGACACCAGCACTGCACCCCAAAGACCCTACAATCACCCACACTCATTTGAGGAGAGGTTGCAAGAATTAGCTTCTACCTCTGCAGGGAATTTCAACAAATACATATAACCCTGAATACAATCATTCTGGTTAAGTGAAAAAACCAACCCCACTGCAGTGGAAAACCTCTGAGGGAGTGAAGTCACAATTATCAGGCATCAGTTTCCACACTCACATAGGTTGGGAGAAAGGCCACAGAAGGTCAAAAAAATCTGTTCTCCATCTCTGCACTGCCCCATCCCTTCCCTGGAGAATGTTGCAGAGGAAAAACACAACCTATAGGAAACACTGACCCCACTCACAAGTCAGCAAAAAGTTCTTAGGACCCACTTCTGTCCCCTAAAGAGTCCTATCCACTGGGAAAGTGCTAATCACAGTCTGCCATTCAACACCCTCAACCGCACAAACCGGGCGAAGGGATTGTGAATGCTATCATACACAAAAACATCTTGCCTAACATGACAAACAGTTACAGCTCATACACAAGTTCTGCAATCTACCTCAACACACAGAATAGGTACAACCTGAGCACCCGCAGTGTATGATTCCCACCACTCACACACAAATGTTTCATCACAGGCAGCAGTAGTTGAAATCACCATTACACACAGAAAAGATACTGCACGATCAGCAGGAGTGCAAGCTTCCCTTGCCTTTGAACATCTTGGAATTCTTATCTAAGATGAATCTGTGGGAACTTTTCCCAGAGTCCTAGAGCACACAAGGGGTGCAGAGGTTAAAATGTAACCCTGAGAGCCCTTAACTACTGATATCCTGTGATTTTACCGTACACTGAGCACCATGTGCACCTCCTATCACTTGACCCTCAGGGTAGCGAAGCTGAGCCGTCCAAGGTTCAGAGTGTTGAGTACCAGAAGCTCAGAACTCAAGAAAGCTTCTCATAATAATCAATAAATCATTGTCCAGACAGTGCTTTACTTACGAAAATAAAATACTTTAATCTGACACATAACTAAATACTACACAGGAAATTGGAGAGGGAAAAAGTACTATACACAATTCATGAGGGCCTTGTGCCAGCACTAGCTACCGCTACTCTGGGAGAGATTTAGGAGAGAGTCAATACAGCTCACATTTAAGCCACCTTCCCCCTTAAAGCTAAAGTATATAAAAAAGTGATGTAGGAATGCTTGAATTAATCTCAGCCACTGGTAATTACTTGGGCGGCGGCCTAGGCCATCATTATTCACCACACCATGCCACCTCAGTTTGGACCCAGCCATATGCAAATCAGTTTTGATCCTGCTCCAATGGGAACAGTTCTCCCTGAACCGGAACACAAGCAACCTAGGGCCAGTTTTGCCATAGTTCGTGCTCATCAGCCAGGTATAGCTTGGTTCCAGTGACACAGTGTGCATGGGACCCATTTCTGGGCTTCCCCATCCCACTTAAGGTGACAAAGTATACGAAAAAAAGTGATGGATGGAATGATTGAATTAATATCAGCCACTTGTAATTACTCAGGCCACATCCTAGTCTATTTGTATTCAGCACACCATGTCACCTCAGTTTGGACCCAGCCCTATAGACCCTTTTGGCGGCAGAGGACAATGTTCTTTATCTCTCCCCAGGGCACTGTCAGTCTAATGTTGAGATAATTAGAAGTGTCACAGTCTGGCACAAACCAGTGGAGCTGTGCCTTATGAAAGTTATTATGCCCCTGGCAACCCTGGTGTGCACAGTACCTTGACTTAGTCATGGGGTAGCAGTTCTGCTGTTGATCACCGCTTCGAGAGCAGAGATGCTGACTTGGCCTCAGACTGTGGCAGCCCAGGTGCACTCGTCTGACTGAAGAAGTGGGAACATGTGAACCCAGTGGTGCAGAGGGTGTGCTCAATCGAAGATCTTCCTTGGGTACAAATGCAAGTCCAGCAACAGACTAAGGGTAGAACCCACCCTGGGTTGCTGTGGTAATTCTGGTCGTGGGTTTGCAGCAATCAACTGCTAAATCTGGCTGTACTGGCTTGTAGCAGCAAGATATCAAAGGGATGGTTCTTCAGGTGAGGTACCCACCAAAAGTCGCAAACATCTTCTTTGTCGCATCAAGCCTACACAGACGTTTCTTGTACCGCCAAATGCAGTAGCGCTTTTTCTGGTGGCACCAATATTCTTAGGTTTGTAGAAAGAGTCATTTTGCTGCAGAGGGACTAAGTGCAAAAGCTCACTAGATGGCTTTCCTGTGCTACAGCGAGACTCAGTTCCATTTTGCCCGTCTAGCTCCTCCTGTACTCCTCTTCTAAACAGTTTTTTGGGGGAGTAATACCTTCAGTACTCCTCTCCAGCAGCCTGTGGGCTGCCTCCCTGAAGGTGGTTACAGTGCACTGCTCTCTAGCAGCGTGCAAATGTTCCAGCATTCGATCTTGAACCTGGCAACGAAACATGGCAGTCAGTCATCCCAGCCCTGGAAGTCAAAGGGCTTTCTGGTCTCCAGTGGTGTTGGGACCCCGGATACTTGATAAAGAGAGATCCTGGCACAAAGACTTGGTTTCTGCCCTACACTGATATTGTTTGCAGACAGAGTTCGAGTATTGTATACGTCCAGCTCTGGGATCGCTTTCAGGCAGTTCTGGAATTTTGTGTACTTGTCCCAGACTAGTCAAGTCACAGTATTTGTCGTCTAGTGCCAAGAGGGAGGTAGAGTGAGGCGGGGAGCTCCCTGTCATGGGCAATCCAAAACAAAGGCACAAAAGAGGGAGAGACTTGCTCAATAACTGCCTCATCCTCAGGGTGGTAACACTCTTGGGGAAGAAAGAGTGGATCAGAAAAGGGACAAGGAGTATCCCTGCACTATAAAGGAACCATGTTTCCTATCCTCCACCCCCTGGAGGATAGGAAACATGGAGGATCTAGAACAAAGGGCATGAGAAATGGTTGGAGAAGCCATGCAAATTTACAATGCTATATTGAAGGCTCTCTCTAACCTCCATCTTAAGTGGCACTCACGTGTAGCAATTCAAAATGGCCCCCTCTTGGCTGCAACAGCCTTGCACAGCACACACGCTCCATGCACAGCCTATGTATGTGGAGCGAAGGACCAGGTTGCGAGGAACTGAGGGATCAATTTAATACAGGAAACAGGTAAAAAAACAACTTGTCCTGCCACTACAATCTGTTGCTGTGCTCTACAGCCCAGTGAGCAGATGTTAGTCGTGCTCAGAAAAGGACGGTGTAAATGGTATGCCTTTCCAGACCACAAAGCCCCACTCTGGGTTGCTTCCATGTCACATTGGTCGTCAGCTTACGAGCATACTTGTTTTGAGTGTTGAGGCCAAAAAAATCAAAAAGCTACCAGAAAGCTGCCATTGCAAATGCAAGGCAGGGGTGCACACTTTCCAAAGCTGTGCATGGGGCCTTTTCTGTCCCATCACCCTCAAAGTTGAGGATCTATAATGGAAGGAGCGGGCGTGAGAGGGTTGTTTGCATGAATAAGGAGAGATACATCTAAGGGCATTGTTGGTAGCCCTCATCTGGGGTGTTTTGTTTAGTTTCTGAAGTGTCTTTCCCAGTATTGGGGGTCGCATCTGGAGTGTGACTTTTTGCCCAGTTCTGGATCCAAGCCTGGCATCTTGTGTCCAGCTTGGAAGGGTTCATCTAGAGCACTGTGACCAGTTCTGGAGGCTTCATCTGGAAAGCTGCGTCCACTTCAGATGCTTCATCTGGCATCCTGGTGCCAGTTCTGAAGGCCTCGTGTCACACAGTGCCAGCCCAAGAGTTTTGCCTGCCCAGGTGAAAAGCCTCCCTCAAAAGCAGAAACAGTTTCACTTGGTACAGCACTTACTGGGGTGCAGCAGGTTTGAGGGCTTTCTGTCTCATTCCTCAGCAACAGTGCAAGCTTCAAGGCACCCATACTAACATAAAAGATAAAGTGCATGCAGAAGTGCAGGCATCTCTTGCACACAAAACTGGTACAGCATAAAAAGAGAAAGAGAGAAAGTGTGGCCTAAGGAACAGAGCTGCTGACTTTGGAGCTGGGGAACCAGGTTCGAGTCTCTGGTGGGCTCAACATCCTGTAATTCTGGGCAAACCACTTAATCTCCCCGTGCCTACCAAAACATGAATGTGTCCTTGTGTAGCGTAACTGGTGCTCATGTAAAGCGCTCCAATACCTTCGGGTCGAGTTGCGCTATATAAAAAACTGCACGCAAAAAAAAGAGCATGTTTGGTCACACATCCAGATCTGGTGGGAGCAAGTGTTCCATCACAGAAGGAAGAGTGACAGCACTGGCAACAGCAGTGCAAGCTTCCCTCAGACTCTCTTCAACACCTTCACTCATACAAACACACAAGCGCGCACACTTACACTCAAAAGAGATGCGACACAGGCCGCACAATGACATGCCTCCCTCACACAGAGAAAAGGAACAGTCTAGGTAGAATTCGGGCAAGGTTCTCTCACAAAAGTATTTACAGGCATCAGAAGGCACATTCCCTCAAACACAGCATAGACACAGCACAGGCCGAATACTTGTATAGCGCACACTTAACCGTGTGCTATGCACATGCCAATTACATAACAATACTTTCTATCAGGCAGTAATAACGGACCACGACAGCAAATCAACGTTTTTTAGAGGCTTCAAGCATGACACTAAATACTCTGCTTGCTGCCGCAGTCGTGTTTCTTTTTCCTTTGCAGTTACTGCCTTATTGCCTTTGTGGCATTTATGCAGGGTTACGGCTGTAAGAGAGCCTGCTGGTACCGTATTAAATGCCCAAATAAATAACCAAGGAAGTAGAGCGGAGGCCTCGTGCCCAGCGGGTTCAGCCGGCTGAGGCTCTCTCTGCTGGCTGGAACCTGCCTTCTGAGAGGCGGCCCGGGTGAAGCCTGGGCCAGAAAACTGCACCTTTCAGCAGAACAATTTGGCTTTTTTAGTGGTGAGAGAGTGAAGGGGGAAGCAGCGGGAGTAGAAGAATTAATCTCAGTGTTCGTGGGGAGGGGGTTTAGTTGAGGGGGAGGGAAAGGGGGAGGAGGGGGTTTCCAGACATGCTGTTCCCTGAACATCTAAAATCTGTTCTCGCCAGGCTCACATTTTTTTAAGATTCGAACACGCGCGTGCCTTACCAATGGGCAGAGTTAAGGCTCCTTTACCCAGCATCCATCACTTGGCCACTGTTAAGCATCCTGTGTTTGCTCGCCCTGAAATGTCATTCCTCACTGGAATTAAAAATGAAATGTCTGCGAGGTAGATTATCGAGAGGGAAGTGTGATTCCACGTTATTTACACGCTACACCCTTGTGTCTCATTCAATCAATCAAACAGGATTTATAAAGCGCGGCTAATCACACGATAGGGTATCCAGGCGCACTGGGATTTCCATTATTGGTTTGGACCTGCATGAAGGTGAGAGGCCACTTGAGTGATACGAGTCGGCCCTGAACAGTCTTCATAAGGCAGTGCAATATCCTCACTCTAGGAGGCGCAGGATGACCGGGGGAGTTGCTTGGTCAATAAGATTGGGGGGCGGCGGCGGGGATTCAGAATTTCCAGCAATCACGCAGGCATATAATGTTAAAATACAGTATACGACAAGCACGGCGCATGAGGGCGGTTTAAAGGGCAGAGGAGAGGAATGAGGTTTGGTAGGGGTACTAAGTGAGAGAAAACACAATATTTTGTAAAATAACAAAAAACATTTTTGAAGACTTTCAAAACAAAGAGCGGGAGAGAGTGTGTGTGCGTTTTTGTCTGTGTGTTTGTAAAAATCTGACAGACACCAAACCAAACCCGCTAAAATCACCTGTACCCAACTATTTACAAGGAAATGCATTTAGTATGGGGATGTAAAACCCACACAACCCCCCCCCCCGCCCACGAAGCTACACCCCTAAGGATGCGAGCCTGGCTTGGGTAGCCAGAAACCGATCCCAGGATGCTTGTTTCCGGTCCAGGGAAGACATGGCTTGGCAGTTCGGGCTGGACTGTTCCCATGAGGCACAGGGTCAGACTGATTTGCATATGGCCATGTCTGAACTGGGGTGGTGGAGTGAGCTAAAGAATGATGATGGATTAAACCCAGATCAGTTGACTGGGGGTGAGTGTTTGATTGGCTCAAACGTTCCGTCCTTCATCCCCTTTGTATCGCTTTGGTCGCCCTAAGTTGGCGGGGGTATGCCCAGACGTGGGTCCCTTGCTCACTTTGCCACTGGATTCAAGCAAGCCTGGCTGATGACGGCTGAAATGCCAGAAACCGGTCCTAGGATGCTTGTTTCCGGTCCAGGGAAGACATGGCTTGGCAGTTCGGGCTGGACTGTTCCCATGAGGCACAGGGTCAGACTGATTTGCATATGGCCATGTCTGAACTGGGGTGGTGGAGTGAGCTAAAGAATGATGATGGATTAAACCCAGATCAGTTGACTGGGGGTGAGTGTTTGATTGGCTCAAACGCTCCGTCCTTCATCCCCTTTTGTATCGCTTGGTCGCCCTAAGTTGGCGGGGGTATGCCCAGACGTGGGTCCCTTGCTCACTTTGCCACTGGATTCAAGCAAGCCTGGCTGATGACGGCTGAAATGCCAGAAACCGGTCCTAGGATGCTTGTTTCCGGTCCAGGAAGACATGGCTTGGCAGTTCGGGCTGGACTGTTCCCATGAGGCACAGGGTCAGACTGATTTGCATATGGCCATGTCTGAACTGGGGTGGTGGAGTGAGCTAAAGAATGATGATGGATTAAACCCAGATCAGTTGACTGGGGGTGAGTGTTTGATTGGCTCAAACGTTCCGTCCTTCATCCCCTTTTGTATCGCTTTGGTCGCCCTAAGTTGGCGGGGGTATGCCCAGACGTGGGTCCCTTGCTCACTTTGCCACTGGATTCAAGCAAGCCTGGCTGATGACGGCTGAAATGCCAGAAACCGGTCCTAGGATGCTTGTTTCCGGTCCAGGGAAGACATGGCTTGGCAGTTCGGGCTGGACTGTTCCCATGAGGCACATGGTCAGACTGATTTGCATATGGCCATGTCTGAACTGGGGTGGTGGAGTGAGCTAAAGAATGATGATGGATTAAACCCAGATCAGTTGACTGGGGGTGAGTGTTTGATTGGCTCAAACGCTCCGTCCTTCATCCCTTTTGTATCGCTTTGGTCACCCTAAGTTGGCGGGGGTATGCCCAGACGTGGGTCCCTTGCTCACTTTGCCACTGGATTCAAGCAAGCCTGGCTGATGACGGCTGAAATGCCAGAAACCGGTCCTAGGATGCTTGTTTCCGGTCCAGGGAAGACATGGCTTGGCAGTTCGGGCTGGACTGTTCCCATGAGGCACAGGGTCAGACTGATTTGCATATGGCCATGTCTGAACTGGGGTGGTGGAGTGAGCTAAAGAATGATGATGGATTAAACCCAGATCAGTTGACTGGGGGTGAGTGTTTGATTGGCTCAAACGTTCCGTCCTTCATCCCCTTTTGTATCGCAAGAGTGGATGTGCCCTATGCTGTGTCCACACGTCTTCAGCCCATATTCACGGAGCATCAGAGCTCCAGTTAGGTAGGAAGGCCTCTCCCGTACATGAAGCTCCGATGCTCTCAGAGGAACATAGACAGAAATACCACTGCACAAGGCTGCCCTAATCGCTGTGTTCCCCAGGCCAATCTTGCACTGCTGCACCCGCCTTTGGCCATGTGTGGCGCGGGATAGGCCTAGTTAGGTATGGTAATGAAATATTACTTTGCATTTAAAAAAACATAGAAATTTACTGAAAGAAACAAAGGATAAAGTGACATTATAGTTAGGTATGATAATAATATCTTACTTTACATTAAAAAAACTCAGAGACATTCACTGAAAAAAACCAAAGCATAAAGTGATGTAATAGTTGGGTGAAAATGTCAGTGAAAGCGTTACATTTTAAACTTTAAAAACACTGAAATTCACCAGTAATAGTAAACTCAAGCAACTATAACTTGCACCCTCACCATGCTCTGCTTGTGAACTCACATATTACATCACTCATGACATGTTCTGTGACATTATTGATAACATCAATGTGACATCAGAAATGCTATCACTGATGACACCACTGTGCATGGTGGGGGTGCAAGTGCAAAGTACAGTATCTGAGCAGATTAGCCCAGATTTACACCAGAGACCGATTAGGAGGTAAAAGTTATAAATGATCTTATTAAATGGGGAGGGACAAGGAGAAGGACCAGTTGCAGAGATGCTGGAAAACGGGAATATGATTTGCACTCTTCTGACTACAGGTGCAGTGCATAGTATTCACAGATCTTTAATCGCTGATGGTATTACTTGTTATGATAATAATTACTCATCAGAACAACAGCACATAATAAATTCTAATCATTATGAAAAAACAATGAATATTGCGGAACTGACTTTGGGCATATCACAGCATATCACCTATATTAGCAAGAGATTCTTTGACAGGTTGGTGTGTGATCCCAAGCAACTCTAACACATGAGCATAACTCATTGGGGGGGGCTGAGAAACACCTGCCAGTTTTCCTATTCTCCACAATTGTCATTTTTACCTTTGGGGACTCAGAAAAGCTACAGACTGAGACCTCAGGACTTTTGGCGTGTCACAAGAAAAGTGTCACAAAAGGGCACTTAGGATACTGGGCTAGTGAAGTCAATTAAGGGACTATGGGTACTTGTCTGGGGATAGTGCTTTACGTACTAATGTTTCCCTCTAGAGTCAAGCCAGATTCTACCAGCACTAGACTAGTGCTAGTAGAAACTGGCGTGACTCTAGAGCGAAACATGCTGGAGAAATACTGGCTTGGCTAGGGTGTTTTACATTCTGAGGTTCTTAAATATTTTTATTAGTTCTCCAATAATTCATGTAAAATCTATTGCTTTATGACAATCTTGTTGTATTCATATCATTACAATTCTTGTGCACATGCTGATGTTATTATTTGCACTGTGTTCTGCGTTCCATGAGAATGTTGATCATGGAATGCAGGAGGCATTGCGGTTGTGCTGGAAGTTGTCGTAGGAGTAGGACACTGTGCTGTGCTGCTGAAAATAAACCTTTAAACCTTTCTGTCTGGTGATGGTGTGTTGCCAAAAAATATAATGTTGAAGCTATTGTAAATGCACCTGCTCCTACCAACAAGGAACAATTGTTATCTTTTGCGGGCATCTGTGAATACTACAGCAAGTTTATAGAAATGTTGCCACTAAAATGGAACCTCTTAAAGAACTGTTGAGGCAAAATGTTAACTATGTTTGGTCCGACCGGCATCAGGTCTAAAACAAGAAATTGTGAGAGCACCAACCCTGAAGCCTCATTGCATGAGGAAGGAATGTATAATCACCGTTGATGCCAGTATGTCTGGGGTTGGTGGTGTTTTGTCTCAAAGGAGGGCAAGGAGGAATGGAACGCAGCATTTGCGTCTCACACATCGAATGAGACAGAACATAGGTATGTGGTGATTGAGAGAGAATTGCTTGCATGTGCTTGGGCTATTGAGCATTACAGGAACTGTATATGGGGCAGCAAATTTGTATTGAGGACAGATCACAAGCTGTTGATTAACATCTTGTCTCCTGGGAGTCGGTGGAATCCCACTGCACGTATCGCCAAACTTACCTCGAGACTCCTGGAGTAAAGTTTTAGAACCGAATATGTCATAGGGAAGAAAAATGTGACAGCAGATTTTATGTCGCGGTTGCTATTCCAGCAGGATGACATGAGTGTCATGGCAGAATGTGAGATGGTTGCCACTATTGAAGACATTGTGACCAAAGAGTTTGAAGAGATTTCAGAAGAAAATTGGAATGAGTGTGAGAAGGCTGAAGAATTATGGCAGACTACCAAAATATTTGTGTTGAAGGGGTGGCCTAGGAGAAGGGAAGTCAAACCTGAGTGGTCACCCATGTTTAAAGTAGTGGAGGAATTGGATTTGGAGGGTGGTTTGTTAAAGGGGGAAATGTGTTCCTCCAAGAGGCTTACAGGAGATCTTTCTCAAATTGGCTCATAAGGGACATCCTGGTATGTCTGCCATGAAACGGCTGGTGCGTACATATTTTTGATGGCCAGGAATGGACAGAGTGATAGACTGAACAGTGAGGAAATGTGAGATGTGTGCTTGCAGTGAAAAAATGTTGGACTAGTACGCCTCATTTGAAGCGTGTTGATTGGCCGCAGTTGCCATGGCAGAAACAGCTTTTGACATATCAGGTCTGTTAAATTGTCTTCCTATGGACACCCGGTTTGCTTAAGTTCTGCTAGACTATCATTCTAAATGGCTAGAGGTAAAATATGTGCCACAAACTAACTACCACTAGAGCAGTGATTTAGTTTTTTAAGGAGGTGTTTGCTAGGGAAGGTTGTGCCTCCAGTTTGGTAATTGACATTGGTTTTCAACTCTCATCTGTAGAAATGAAGTCATTCCTCAGACATTGTAACATCAACATGTGACCACTGCATTGTATGAACCTAATGAGAATGGTCAAGACGAGGTTCAACCTCGTGTTGAATGGATATGTGGTGGAAGCACATGGACAGGGGGGTGGTTGGCAGAATGTGTTGAGAGAGAGGTTGTGGTTGTACCGAATAACACCCCACACCATTACAGAGGTCAGTCCTTTCAAATTGATGAAAGGAAGGGATTCCTCTTCCAGTTTATGTCCATGGTGGTTTAAGGAGAAGTGGAGAGGAGCAGGTGAGAATGTGATGTGAGGGGTGTGGCGGAAAGAGTGAAAAGGAAGCAAGGTCAATGCAAGGAGTGGTGTGATGCTAAGTGGAAGGTGAAGCTCCATGAAATGAAGATTGGAGACTGGGTGAGAATTCTAAGACCAGGACTCATTAACAAAGGTATGACCGAGTTTGAAAAGGCTATGAAGGTAACAAAGGTGTTCACGAATTGTGTGATTACACAGGATGGAAAAGTATGGAATGTAAGAAGAGTGTACAGGAGCGGGTTGTGAAATTGATGTCAGGGAAGAATATGAAGATACTGAGAAAAATGACAAGGGATTCTGTTTGAGTATTGATAGAGAGGTGCGAAATAGTCACCAGAATGGAAGGAATTATGTTGGCACAAGACCATCCGATCTCAATGAATACGGGAGATTCTGTGGCTTTTAGAGTCAAGGAAGCAGGCAGGATCAGACAGCCACCTGAGAAATTTGCTGAATTTAACAAATCGTAAACCTTTTTACTATGCGTTTGTTGTGGTGCGATTTTGTCAATATTCAATTTTTTTATGTTTAATATTTATTTTGTTATTTCATTGTTTGGTTGAATTTTGTTTGTTGATAATAATGTCAATGTTATTTCTATTTTGTGTTCTTTATGGGGGAGATGTGCTGTATTTATATCATTACAATTCTTGTGCACATGCTGATATTATTTGCACTGTGTTCCATGAGAATGTTGATCATGAAATGCAAGAGGTATTGCAGTTGTTCTGTAAGTTGTCCTAGGAGAAAGACACTGTGCTGTGCTGCTGAAAATAAACCTTTAAACTTTTCTGGCGCGGACTCATCTTTCTAATAAATCGTCCCGATAAATTGCCCTGTAAAATACAGAATTTCAATTACGCCGGAGTAATTGGAGTGATTTTGGTAATACCGAGGTACTCTTTTACGCAGAATTACTGATAATTAATCGATTACTAATGCTGGTGTAATTAAGAGTAATTTTGGGGGGGATAGTCCAAGAACACATATAGCGAGTGAGAATGTGTTCTGTTGCATTTAGTGCTGTTTCTTAGTGCAAAATGCCTCCTCAAGACCAATTTGGATGTAAAACTGCATTTACCCTAAGAAAATAGTGCTAAATGCTGGCAGTAATTTTGTGGGAAATCCTACCCTAAGAGCACATTAAGGGGCATATTCACAAGGACCTACCGCCGATTTATCTCCACCTTAACGCATCCAAAGTGGAGATAGATTCAACACCCCATTCACAAGCGGGTGCAAACTGCAGACATCGCCAGTATTCCCGCGATAACTGCCCCAAAATTTATCTCCACGGTGGACACCACCAACCAACTCTAATGAGATGCAGAGTAGGCGTTCCCTGCAAAAACACACGAAAAACCACAACACCACTTTCACAACGAACTGCCAGATCTGCGATGCGAACCAAAAACAGGCGATAAGCCGCGGTAGCACCAGTGATTTAACACCTGCCTTTGCTGGTGTTAAGCAGGACGACTACCTGCAGTATGAAAGGGAGCCCAGCCAAGAGCCACACCTGAAGACCCACAGATGCCATGGAGACAATGATCATGCAGCTCGGATACCCATGAGGGCCACAACACCCACCGCCACCACCCCTAGCCCCACCCCACCCCCCCCCCCGGACAAACACATACCGTGCACGACACAAGAGCCACAAAAAGCGCATGATGACGCACATTGTCAAAAATAACACACATGTGTGGCCAGAAGAACGAGAAACAGTCACACAGCACTGAAGTAACAACCAAAAACTTTATTGAAATACAACACAAAACACCAATGCGGAAGACTCCTGTCGGGTCCCTCCGGGACAATCTCGATGTCACAGCCTGGAAAATAAAGCACAAAATCAGAACGTGTGCCATGCGCATATCAAAGGAGCGAGACACAGAGAAACAGAGAATGAAAGAAAGGCAGAGAGAGAAAGAGGGAGAATGAAAGAAAGGGAGAGAGAGAGTGAGAGAGAGGGAAGGAAAGGAGAGAGAGTGAGAGTGAGAGAGAGAGAAGGAAAGGAGAGAGAGTGAGAGAGAGAGAAGGAAAGGAGAGAGAGAGAGACACCGCCGCCCCTGCGAACCCAGGCCCCACTGTTCACCTGCTGCCACCGGTGTGTCTCCAATCACGTGCCGGGATACACTGCAAGCCACCAGGTCTGCAACCTGTAATCGAGGTCAGAGTCAATCATGGCAGAGTCCATCACACAGCACACGGCAACAACGCCTGTCCGTCCCTGCGCACCCTACCCCCTCCCGCCGGCCAGCGCTGGCTGTCCGCACTTGCGCACCCCGGGCCCACTGCTCACCTGCCGCCAACGGTGTGTCCACCAGTGGGCACACCACGTGCCCGTGCAAGCTCCAGGCCCCGGTCCCACCACCATGGCATGGTCCACATCATGCGGACCTGCCCCGCGGCCCAGCAGGTCCCACACATGACACTGAGTCCTGAGGCATCAATGGCAGAGACCACATCAGTGCACACGTCATCATCGCAGGCTGCACACCCGCTCAGCTATTTCGGTGCCACTAACCCTGTGCAACCCCAGTCAGCGCCACGTGGTGGTAGGCCCGTGATGAGCGCAAGGCTTCGGGTGCCACTAACCCTGTGCAACCCCAGTCAGCGCCACGTGGTGGTAGGCCTGTGACGGGCGCAAGGCCTCGGGTGCGACCAACCCTGTGCGCCACAACTCATGGGCCCTTTATGATTGAGAACCGTGGAGCGTCCGTCATCCAGTCACCACCGGCAGTGGGGAATGTGACGTTGTCGGCCCCATATATTGGCGGGGTCACATGGCCTGTGACGCCTGTGCCAGATGGGTGTGGTGTGTGTGCAGACCTGCCCTCAGGGAGTGGCCGTGACATGCTGACAACTAGACCAGTGACCTGCATACCACCAGCGTGTACGCCTGTGACATGTAGCTATGTGGGCCCCCCCTCAGAACATAAGCGGAGTGGTCTGGCCTGGCCTGGCGTACGCCAGACCAGCGCAGGGCTTGCAACAATGACTCGGGGGCTCTGGGCGTGGTTCAGTCCATGTCCGGACAAGGGAGTGACTAATGCGTGTGTCCCTGTTGTAGTGTCCACGGCAAGCGGAACACAATAGGCAATGTAGCACACTGTGACTGGCATCCCACTAGATGAGCATCATTGACGTAAGGGAAATCACTGTCCCTACATTCATCCACACATTCATCCATGAATGATGAAAGCCATGACACAGCAGTGCGTTTCTGGATTTTTATTGCACATCCAGTGGAGTTTTGCAGCTGGAGCGGTACAGGGCCAAGCCAAGCACACTACACAATATGGGCCCGTGGAGGGCCAGCCAGAGTCCATCCGGGGATGACAAGTACTGCGGAAGAAGAAGGGTACAGTCCGCAGTCTGGTCGCCGTGTCATTGGTCATCAAACAGGATATGGCAGTCCATGTCGCGGTCCAAGGTGAGTGCAGCGGAGTGTATCAGGGGTCAGTGGAAGGTCATGGGGCCATGTGCGGCACCAAGCAGAAACAGGCAAGGGGGCGAAAATGAATGCTAGTGCCTCCTTCTAAACTCAATCCCATCCACGTCCTCGGATGTGTGCTCTGCCCACCTTTGGGTGTTGCAGTACCGGCTGCGGCACTGTGTGCCACTGACACATCAGGGGCCGGAGGAGGATTGTCGGCCACACTGTGTGGCAGTGACACATCAGGTGCCGGAGTGGATACGCCTGCCGCACTGGGAGGCACTGACACACCAGGGGGCGGAGATGTGGATGGTGTGGGGGCAGCAGCATTCATCTGCGCCACGCCTTGTGGCAGCAATGCCATGAAGAGGATCTGCAGGGCATGGTAGATCCCAGCTACATTTTGCTGATGTGCAGCGGTGGCTGCCATCCTTTCCTCCTCCATTCGCACCATGTCCTCCATGAGCCTCCGCATGTGTGCCAGCTCACGGCTGGGATCACTGGAGCCATTCTGAGCGGACAGGTGTTCTTGTCTCCGAGTCATGACTCCAGCGATGTCAGTCAGGGCTCGTTGGAGACCATGGAGCGGGTCGTGGGTGTCCGTTAGGGACTGGAGCTGGTCCCTGATGGGACCTAGACACCCATGGATGGCGTCCAGTTTGGTAGCCATGAGGTCGAACCCCACCCGCACCTGCTCAGCCGTCTCCCTCTGGCCCTCCAGCACACGGCGTTGGAAGGCCATGTGTTGTTCCTGGGGTTCTTGGGGGACTGCCGGGGCTGTGGGTGCCTCCTGATGGGTGGTTTGGGTAGTGGGTGGGGTCTCCTCGATTCAACTGGGCTGCCCTGATCCTGGAGGTGAGTTGCGGATGATGTCAATGATGTCTTGGAGGGCTTGGGTGTGGATGCTGGGGGTGTCCTCCTCGTCATCAGTGAAGAGTGGCTGGGACTGCTCTGCAGGAGGTGTTGACGGCGCCCCTGCAATGTGAAGGGGAGATAGTGTATTACAATGTGTCCGCATGTATGTAGCCGCATGGTACAGGTTCACATTCAGACAGCATGGCATTGTACATTGTGACAGTCTGTGGATCAGGGCCATGATCCAGAGTCATTGTGGGTGTGCACTGTGCTCTGCTTGATTGGGCATGTGTGCCATTGTGGCCATCTCCACCCGTCCCCCCCAGTACCTGGTGGTCACTCACCCTGTTGCGGTTGTGTTGTGTCCTGTCGAGCAGTGTCCGGTCCCCCGACTCCGGCCACAGTCTCCACACTGATGACTGCCGACACCAGCTCCTCCATGTCATCCAGCTCCAGCTGTGGCGCTGGGCTCCCACCTCCAGTCTGCATTGCTGCCTTCTGGTTGCCTGCAAGTTTCTCCTTGGTCTTGCGCTTGATGTCAATCCATCGCCTCTTGACCTCGTCCATTGACCTCTTGTGCTCTCTGACGGCACTCACCTTGTCCACGATGTCCCGCCATATTCCATTTTTGGTGCCCAATGACACGTTGGAGGTGACGAACAGTTGTTGGTGGTGTTCCATCACCTCCGTAACCAGGATCCTGTTTTCCTATGGACTGAACTTCGTCTTCCTCTTCTTCTTGTACTTGCCCTTCCCTGTCCCCGAGGTCCCAGGCTGGTCGTCTGGGGTGCTTGTGGGGTTGCGCTCGTCCTCTGCGCCTGCTCCGGCTGCCTCCAGGGTGCTTGGGTGTTGGTCATTTTGTGTTTGTGTCTTTTTTCTACTTTTATAGTGGTTTTTCCCGCCTGCCATGTGTGTATTGCAGACCTGGCGCTGCTTATCGCTGATTTCCTCATCCGCGCTTTGGCCCATCGCATGTTTTTTCGTGTTGGGGTTTGTTGTATCGCGGACATTGGCCGCGTTTTCGGGGGACTATCGCATGGTACCGCCGTGTTGTGAATTCCACGTTCACACTGGGTTATTTTCCCGCGATAGGCTGCGATGTGTAAAGTTGCATTAACATTTTTTGGAGATGTTTAGCACACGTTCTTGTGAATATCCCCCTTAGTGAGCACGATTGACTGCTTGCGCTTGCTATTTGTGTTGTGTTGCAATTAGCGCTATTTCTTAGCACCAAATGGCCCATCGTATCCATTTTGGGCACAAGAGGGCATTTTTGCACTAAGAAATAGTGCTAAACATAGAATTACTCTTCTAGCGTAATTAAAGCGTAATTTCGTGGAATTCTTATGTAATTCCACGCAATTACGCTACACGGAATTATGCAAGTTGTGCCCACCCCTAGTTTGGACCGATTTTTTCCAAACTTTTTTTGAAGGGCAAATTCCTAGTGTAGGAAAATCCACTTTTTGGCTGATAGATTCTGCTGCTGTATTCACTCTGCACATTGGGAATTCACTAATATGGTTCTCATTGCTTATGTTTACTTTAAAATCTGAAGGGACATTGAAAGACTCAACAGGCAAATGCTTGTCAAATGCATCATAGCTTCTACAGACCCATCATATAAGATGGTGGAGGAGGCAAGATATATAGTTCAGGGCTGTTTTGCTAAAGGGCCTGTGATCATGGGTAATGCAACTAGTTTGGCTGAAAGCAGCATTGCTTTACCATGGGAGCGAACAAATATAAATGGCCTTTTCTAGAGGCATCCTATTTTTACCATTAAAAATGATATCTAGAAAAGCTTTGAACTGATCATTCACTTTACAGAGTTCTAGCTTTAAGTGACTAACCTGTAGTAAACCCGGGAGTCCTTTGAGGGTGGAGCTTCAGCGTAGGCACCTTCCCCCACCTCTGCTTGGTATACTTTATCAGATGGTATCTGAGGTTGAAGCAAAAGAGGACTACTGTCTTCGGCAGACTCAGAAGGACCAGAAGGGACTCGGAAGGCAAGCCATAGACTCCACCACGGTAGCTCCGTGAAGTTTGGAAGCCTTGAGCTGGGCCCGCCTGCTCAAGGCAACTGACTTTCATCCAGACCCTCTGGCTTAACTGAAAAGAGTTAGCCAGGAGCTTGGAGTCTGTGCTACTGGAGTTGGAGGAAACCTCCTGTATCCACTTCTGAATGATGCGCCAGGACGTTCACTGACAGTCCATGCACAACGTGGAAGAAGTGTGAAGTGGAACTATTACTCTGAAACTGTTTATCTTTGCAGTGTTCTGATCCAATTTGGGTTGTTTTGTTAATTATTTTAATCATAATATATATTTAATGTTACCAAGTTGGTTTGAGAGCTTTGCTGACTGCTTTTTTTCTGATTCCAGTGTTGTGTTGTTGCTGTTGTTACCCTACTAGCATTCTCCAGTACAATGGTTCTTAACCTTTTGCCTTATATGGACCCCACTGAATCACTACTTGAAGCCAGGGGTCCTACCTGAGCAACTTCTAAGATCTGAACTTCAAGACACCACACAGAAATATGGAAGCAAATGTATTTCAAACAAATACACAACTTATGAAATATTTTATTTAATTCACAAACAGAAACATATGTGAATATTGAAAGTTGAAGCATTTCAAAATTATGTTTTGTTTCTAAAGTAAAAGCGACATGTTGGATGCTAAAATATCCTATTGTCTTTTGTTCCAAATGCATGCTTTCTTTTTATTAGTGTATACCAGTGCCTTCAATGAGGCCATCAATGGCCCATGCTACATCTCTTTTGCTGTACTTGCCTTGGTCTCATGAATCAAGACAAACATACCAACTAAGGGACTTATTTACAAAAACTGACGAATCGCTTCGTCAATGCAGCGATGCGTCAGAAAAACATGCACTGCGGTACGTCAGTTTAAAACGGCATGGTGGCACCATATTTACAATATGGCGCACCATGGCGTAACCCGCACGGTACGTAGAAAAAAATGGGGCATCCTTCGGCGAGATGTCGTAAGGCAAACTGATGCATCGGCAGCAAAAGTGATGTAAGGCTGGTTTGTGGCACATAAAGTGAAGCTAGCCACGTACACGTCACTTTCGAGTGTGTCAAGCGTCAGAAATCAAATAAGAAATGACGCATCGAGAGCAAACGAAACTGCACGCCTCACACAAGGTGGCAATGGAGCAGAGAACAACAGCCAGGGCAACAACCCCAACAACTCCAGCACCAGCCAGGATATTCAGACAGACTCCCAGAGGAAGAGGAAGTGCAATTTCAGTAAGGAGGAGAATGGCATCTTGATCACAGAGGTGACAAAGCACGAACACCAGCTCTTTGTCACCTCCAAATTGCCATTAGGGAAGAAAGAGACCATCTGGCAGTCCATAGTGGACAAGATTAAAGGTGTGGGACAAGCAAAGAGGACAGTCACTGACTGCAAGAAACGCAGGCACGACTATAAATACAGGATGAAGGCGAAACTAGCCAAAAACCTGAAGGCAGACATGCATGTAAGTCATAAATTATATGCTTGGCTTACAAATAGCAGCACATGTGGCATGTCCAGCCAAATAAACATCAATGGATCTAGTCATGAGCAACCATCATAAGAAACATATACTTCTCCTAAAGTAACAATGCTAAAGTACTCAGTTCTTGGCCTTGCAGGTACATGAAATGACAGTGTCTGGCCTAATAAACATATATCCATGTAAATAGTAAGAGTGATTAGGAACAATGATGTTGTGTATACATGGAATGGCACGAATGGTTCATCTAGGTACTCCCTAGGGTCTGTCATGCAGCATGCAAGAGGGTATAATCTATGGGCAATGACCAATGTTAAATGAGTAATGTATAGCAAGTACAGGTATTGGGCCTCAGCAATATGTAACTGTTATGCAAATACACAAGGCCACACACATTGCAGCGCTGAATTACTCTGTACCAGGTAGTTAAAATATAGATGGAGGAACCTCCAAAGCAACAGACCTGTTGGACAATTCCCCAATATTGACTCATGGAAATACCTGAACCCTAGTACATAGATCACGTCATGAAATACAAGCAATACCATGTGGGCCTTTACATATCCTAGTGTCTGTCCATACATTTCAGTACGGAATGTTACCTAGATGGACATAAACTCATACTTTATCATGTGATGAGTGTGTGCATGCATGCCCTAGATCTCATATGTATGAGTGTCTTGTGTTATATCTTGCAGCTAATTGCCCAAAAATGCTCAATGGTGAAATTTCCCGGGGGAGACAGCTTGGATAACTGAAGCAGTAGGTGGACAGTGAAATGGCCTGTATTGCGATCAACACAGGGCCCGATTCACAGAACTAACTTAAGACAAAATCCTAAACTTACTACCATTTTGGTATTCACAGAAGGCACTTACTCATTTTGGTATTCACAGAAGGCACTTACTTACTCATTTTGAGTAACTTACTCATTTTGTGTAACTTACTCATTTTGTGTAACTTACCCATTTTGGTATTCACAGAAGGCACTTACTCATCAATGAGTAAGTGCCTTCTGTGAATACCAAAATGAGTAAGTTACACAAAATGAGTAAGTTACACAAAATGAGTAAGTTACACAAAATGAGTAAGTTACTCAAAATGAGTAAGTAAGTGCCTTCTGTGAATACCAAAATGAGTAAGTGCCTTCTGTGAATACCAAAATGGTAGTAAGTTTAGGATTTTGTCTTAAGTTAGTTCTGTGAATCGGGCCCACTGTGCATACATGCCTGTGGTACTTTACACATTGCCCTTTTTCTTCACAAAACACTACAAAGGGATGACCATGTGTCAATTATAGGACAATGGGCATATGAGGGCATGAGTCAGGCATTTAGCTGCATTGGCATGTGTGGACTGGTGACGTGCCACAGCTACTCATACCATTCTGTTTGCACTGAGGTAGGAATCCTCATTGCCTGTGTGAACCTGCCACACAAAATTGTTCATACATTGCCATGTGGACAACAGCACTAGAAATGTGCCTCAGACAGGCATCTTTGAAGGTTATCCGTCCAATTCCATGTGGGATTTAAACGACCATGGCATTTTGCTAATAACTCCTCTGTCACCCCATCTCACATGTCACTGATATGCAGCACTCTGAGTGATGCACAGGTACCTATGATGCAGGATGACAGTTGACACCAAGTAAGTCCTCGATATGGACAAAGGACTCACACACTCACAGCAACAAATGGGGATATGAAACGTCACCACTGGTATTGCTATAATGAATGATACATTTTGACTATGCTACCTCACAAATACATATGCAGCATCTATACTAGGAAGGAATAATGTTTCGGTATGCCGAGCCTGCTCACATGGTCATACAAGTCCATTGGAGTCCGAACTTTGGCTAGACGCTGAGCTACTGGTACATGTATGGATCACAAAACACTTTGCCGTTTGAATGGCATGAATGTCTGACATGCCTTCGATCATTTACACTGCACCAATTTTGGTAGCAATGAGGGACGTATTCTGCATGCATGCGCATGGTATGATATGAACACACAATAGGAGGACAATTAAATTGGAAAAGATGTTCACTGTGCACATTTTCACATTAAAAATTACTGTTGACTACTGGTAGTATTGTTTGGGATATGTGTTACACTCCAACCACACATGTGTCCGGCTCAAATTTGGACTTGGGCAAACATGCTGTGTCAGGAAAATCACAGCCTATCCCATGCAACATTTCTGTCACATAATTTGGCAACGTTGTCACTTTCTGTCCATAGTACGGGTGAAAAATATTTAAACATATGACTATCTGTTAAGAGCAGCTGACGGTACATGTGCCATAAGCTTCTACACCATAGATGGCCCAGCATTAGCACAGCAGATTCTGACCCATCCATGATGTGGGCCTACATACATTGCTAATAGATTCACACTGGTATGTGCCCCTATCAATTGCACATACAACTTTGTCCTACTTCCGTTGTGAATCAACACGTAGGGTAATGCATATTTCCGCTGACTGATGATACCCCTTACACATCTCAATGCAAACAAAATACAAGAACACACACAATCCTTACAGAGAACAGAAATATTCTGGTGACACTTACTGGTAGCATTGGGATCTCTGAAGCTCTCCACCTCTCCAAATGGTGAATGGGTCTGGTCAGTGCTTAATTTGTAAAAAAAATGAGTGTCAGGGCCCTTGTCAGGAGGCCTCCGCAGCTTGCACCACCCATTGCCTCCAAATGACTTTAAAAATGGCTTGGGTGGCAGGTCTTAGTTGTTTAAATGTATACTAAATTAATAAACAATTGCTGTTCTGCTCATCTCTAAATTATACAAACAGCGCACCATGAGGCAGCTATCATAAGTGCCGGCATTGACAATTAAGTGCTGGTGACGAGCACCGGAAACAACTGGCTCAAATTAAGCACTGGCTCCAGCCCACTTACAAGACGAAAACATGGTACATTGCTCTGTGAATGCTGAACATGTACACTGTGTACATATGAAACACAGTACATTGACTTCACAAATGTCTGGTATAGTCTGTACGTTGGACATACAGCATATGGCAAAGTGGAAATGCCCTAATGATGGTCATATGAATGCCATGGTGCAGTGTTTTCTGATAATACCAGGCACATCATGTATCTGGTGCACAGAGTGCAGACAAAGTACAAAACCAGCCTACCATGCTACATGGTGCAAGGGTGCTTGACGTTGATGGCTATGTGAACAGACCAATTGGACAGACAACACTTTGCATAGTATGATATTGCTGGGGCCTTCTCAAGTCAATACGTGTTCTGAACAATGCTACACACATCAGACAGTACCCATGCTTGTTTGTCTTATTAACTTCGCACCTCGCATGTTACTAGTGCACTGTAAATGAACAATGATCATACAAACCCTGTACAGGCTCATTAAGGAATTGTGACCATTTTTCAGAAAAGACATGTATGTGTAAGATTTTGGGAGGAAACCAAACACCCTGTCCAACTTCTGGCCTGATGAAATATGAGTGTGCTCCCCTGCAACATACATGGTGGGTGGTCCCTAAGGTCTGGAGTCAGTAATGACATAGCAGGCCAGTTGACAATACTCCCTGCACGGTGCTGCATGGGTCCACAGCATATATGGGGCTCCCCTGCACTGTATGATCTGTTTTGGCTATTGCAATGCCACTGTGAACAGACCCCTGTGGCATGTTCTGTTTATTTAAAAGACTTATCCTGTATCATGCCATGCTACTCTAAATACATATCTGGCCCTTCCTGTTGAAAAAGCAATTCAAGATGTTTGCTAAAGCCACACAGCTACAATCTCATGGAATCTAGGCACTTACTGATGGGCCCACCAGCTTCAGTTTCCAGGTGATCAAGGAGATCTGCCTCCTGGCTGACCACATCTGCCCATCAGTGCTTCAGTTGGTGGACGGTACGCTGTACATTGAACACATGGCTCATGCAGTACTGTACATTCTCCCACTGCTCCCGCCTGTCTCGTGTATGGTAGCCTTGGCTCACCCTACCTCCACTCCTGATCATTTTGGGTAGGTAGTGGACCACCAGCCACAGCGGGCCACCAAACTCCTCCTCCGACAGATATTTAGCTCTGCCCCTACCTGACATCTCCCTAACCAAACTACCCACCCTAAAGTCTAACACAACAGAAACTTACCCTTTCCTTACCCCTATAACAACAAACCTCCGAATGGATGTACACCCAACAATACACAGGACAAAAGAATAAAAAATACAATTAAAAGACACAAATAACAGTTTAGGTACACAACAGGGACAGCAGAGACACCAACAAGACCAAAGAACAGTGTATTTCACAAGAGCATACACCAAACACCTCCACCAGCCAGCAAAGACAAAAAGACTGTAAGTGAAAGTGAAAAGAACTTCACACTTCCTGGTTTGCAGCATGGCGAACCATTGCATCATTTCCTGAGTGGATGCGTCTTCTTTCCTACTAAAACATCACTTTTCCTACCAAAGGGTCATTTTTTTCTGATGCATCGCAAGAGAAATAGCCAATGTGTGAGTTGCACATAACACTTGACAATGCGCAATGCATTGTTTTTGATGCTTTGGCGTTGATGCGCGGCTTCTGCTCGATGCTCCGGGTGCAATCCGTTGCGCAATGGGCCAATGCATGTGTTTTCATTGATGCAACTAGCCTTTTGTGTGGTACAGTGTATTGATTGGTGCAATGCAGGTAAACACTCCTAGGGATCACTTTTCTTGCATAAAAAATATCTTTGCTGACATGCTTGTAGACTTGGGATGTGTTGCTTGTGTACATTAACAGTGCGCATATGTGTGACTCCCAGTGGCGGCTCCTCTGCTAAGGCTTTTAGCAGTGCAAAGAAGGAAAAATAAAATGATAACAATACGATGGGGTTATCATTTTATTTTTCGTGCTGAAGCAGGCTGCGGGGCGGGGCTTGGCTGTCTACGCAGCCAGCAGGGGGTGGAGGAAATATGTGCACTAAGTGACCATGACTGTTTTGCCGACCCTTCTGGGCCAGCCAAAGCATCATGCGCACTTAGCATGTTCCCCACCAGGCTGTAATGCACAGCCTGGAGGGGAACATGCACAGGCTGTCACTGCCTGTCTGATCGCCGAACCACGGCATTGCAGCGTTGTGATTTTGGCATAGGGGAGCCTGCTTGTGCTTCCTGTTCTGGCCGGACCAAGCACACGACGACAACAATGGAGGAGAGTTGGCGGCTTTGTAAGGTAAGTGCTATTTATTTTTAATCCCCCCCTTCTCCTGCCCCACGCCCATCCACCCTTGTTTAGTACCAGCCGCGACTGGTGACTCCTTTCATTCATGGTGCGTACACTAGGATAGGCAATATATTGCTGTGAAATACACAGACATTATTGTTATATGTGCATATCTTGACATTATCAATATACATTGAAATTTGTATTATGCTACCATTGACGTAGGTATCAGCGTAGTAACATTTATTGTTCACAGGTATTGCACACCTATGCAAATAATATATACATTGTCATACATGATTCTGGCCATAATTGAAGATCGTACTATCTGTCTGCATTCCTGACAAAGGATGTGTTGCGGACGCAATACACACTCAGGGAATGACATACACTGGCTGCTTCAGCCAGTCTACAGTCTATGTGACATCGAGCTCACAGATTGACTGTCTAGATATGAAAGGTATGTTGCTAGGCCAATAGGTCCCCTGTTCATATGGGCATGCCATAATTTAGTAGACAAAAACAACCAACGACCAACAAATCATGTTGTGGTGCACACAAATCTGCTGTCTGGGCTTGGTGTCTGGCACTATATGTGCGGCACATGCACATAACACACGTAGAAAGTGTTTGGAAAACATATTCGCCAAGATGATTATTATCATCTTCTCGAGGCTTGCTTGAGTAGGCCAAACAAGTGTGATGACTTCCAAGTAGGAATATGTTTACCATTGCCATGCATCACATCATTTGCCAACAGAGATGTCTTACGGTAACTTATGATGTGTGTAGGCATTCACACCAGATGGCCATATGTGCATTTACTTCCAGTATACACCACTCTAATCTGGTATGCCTCTGTGCATGATATGTTTGCTGGGATAGCGCATGTAGTTCTACTGTGTAATATTTTTGGGCTATTAGATTCTCTTTGTGGTATGTTTTTATCAACACACATAGATGGAGCTGTAGGAGTCACAGCATTGTTTGTTTAAGGGTAAGACACAGAAACACGGTGACCGCCATTTCTGCATGTAACAGTTGAATCATTGACTAATGGGCCTTTAGTGGGGGAAAAGTGGCCATTCCAAGCCCTGCACAGGTCAAGGGTCAAAATCCAAAACTATCATGTTGGATATTGAGCAAGTCATGCAATCTGCTAGCAAACATAGCAGTGGCGTAGATGTACTAACTGGCCAACACTTTGTGACTATTGCAAAGTATGAGCCTCAATGTCCAATCTCAGGACGTCATGTAGAGTTTGCAGTGATCCACATATGTAACAGTGAAAGCTACTTCATTGCAATGAACCCCTCAAGTGCACTCTGTGTTGGGGCCCAACCATGCATGGATCATGTTGTGTTACCCCTGTGGTGCTTAATGGGGCACAAATTTACCATGACTCTGATGTTCAATGTACATGATAGTGGCATTGACACATGCTGTATGTATTACTTGTGTGAACTCCAGTAGCAGTACATCTCCTCTGAGGGACAGCCTTTGTGTGTGCCTCCTGGTCCAGGTTACACCATTCCCTGACAAAGGCATATGCAATGGGGCACACTGAAATTACATTTCACCTTGGAGTGACTACAAGTTAGTGGCCAGCTCTACTATGCCCTTGTAAACTTAGGTCAGAGGGAGACAACTCTTACCATGTAGACCAGCCTCTAATCTATTGCCCTCCATCTTATCATCTTCACTGAGTTTGTGTGTATGCACATACAGGTTAATCTGCCTTCTTATCCACGGGTATTCCCACTCCTGACATCTCTGCATTTATCAAGTGTTCAGATGTTTGCATGCTACCTATTCAATGTGACACTGCTTTGGCTAGTTGCTGAATGTACATTATCATCTGCTCCTTATATTATGTTTACAGGCCTTTGTTCCTCATAGCATTGCTATACGATGCATGGCAAATGTGTCCTTTCTCTACTGTAGCATGATGTTGTTTATGTGACAATGTAGGCAGTAAATAGTTCACATGCTCTATGTTATGTGTGAATCCACATATGCATGTATGTGCTCTTTAGAAGTGCCAGCTTTTACATGTTAGCATGACACCATGTCTTTGTCCATGAATGAATGAATGAATGATATACTTATAGAGCGCACTGTCACTCCCAGAGGAGTATCCTGGCACTAAGCGACCATAAGTGTGGCTGTGTCAATTAAGTCATTCTTGGTACATCCTTAGAGTAAAAAAAGAAGTGCATCAAAGAATGAGTGAATAACAAAGATCATCTGGGATGCCAAAAAGCCAGGTCTTTACCTGCTTTTTAAAGATCCTTTCAGATTCAATAAGTCTCAGCTTACTAGGGAGTAAGTTCCAGGCCCTTGTACCCAGGAAGGTGAAAGATTTACCACCTTGAGTTTTAAGTCTGTACGTGAGGGGTTTGAGCAGATTGGCTTGTGAGGACCTACGAGGCCGTGTAGTCATATAATGGGTGACTCTGGAAATTAGGGGCCTCATTTATGAGGCCTTTACGCCGCCATTGCGTCACTTTTTGTGACGCTGCGGCGGTGTAAAAAATGCACCATATTTACAAAGTGACGCATCTAGGCAGATGCGTCACTTTGTAAACCCCTGCGCTACATTATACCTGCGACAGGTATAATGTATGCAGGGTGGGCGTTCCGACGCAGGTACGCCATGTATAAGTGTTGCAGTGAAATCTATGAGATTTCACTGCGACACTTCTACGGCATCAGATCCCTACGCCTGCTTGAAGCAGACGTAAGGGGTGATGCAGTGCCTTTCACATGGGGCCTGCCCCATGTGAAATGACACATTGCTTGAGTTGCGTCTGTTTTCAGACACACTCCAGTAATGCGCCAATTTTACGCCGACAGATACGTCAGGATTCCTGACGTGTCTGTTAATCCTTGCGACATGGAGCGCCATACAGTAAATACGGCAGATCCATGGTGTCGCAAGGAGGGAGCACTGAAAAGCGTTGCATCGCTGTTTCACCGCAGCGATGCAGCACTTTTCATAAATGAGGCCCTAGGTGCTTAGGCCGCAGTCCTCTGAAGGCCCTGAAGATGAATGAGAGAATTTTAAAATGACTCCTTTTATGCACTGGCAGCCAGTGTAATACTTTCAAAGCTGCTGATGCAGAGGAGCGACGAGGGAGTTTAAGTACTAATCTGGCTGCAGAATGTTGCACCACCGGAAGTTTCTGCAGGGTTTGTTTTGAAGAACATGCATACAGGCTGTTGCAATAGTCCAGTCTAGAGGTTATCAAGGCAAAAGCTACTGTTTTTCTAATTGGTAATGTTAGGTATTCAAACATTTTTTCCAGTGTTTTTTTATGAGACTGAAACAAGTTCCGGCTACTGCTATAGCTTGTGGGCAAAATGACAATGAAGCATCAAATTTTATACCGAGGTTCTTCACAACCGTGACCGGAGGAGGTGGTGGAGGAGTAGCATTGGGCCACCATGGTGCCAGGTCAAAAGAATTGGACTTCCCAAGGAGCATAATCTCTGTTTTACACTTGAGGTAGTTAGTGTGCATCCACCGAATAACTTCAGTTAAACAGTTTTTAAAATTGGTCTCAGAACCATTAGAGCCTTTATCCAACGAAAAGATTAATTGAGTGTCGTCAGCATAACATGCAGATTGAATACCAAAGGATTCGATCAACGAGATCAAAGGGGCCATATAGAAGTTAAATAATGCAGGACTAAGCGCAGAGCCCTGGGGTACCCCTGATGTGACATATTTTGCTGAAGAAAAAAAGTTTCTGGCGAACTATCAGTCTACAGTCAGAAAGGAAGGATTTAACCCAGGCGAGTGCTAGTTGCGAGGTCCCACAGCCCTTGAGTCTTTGCAGCAAGATGTCGTGGGAGATGGTATCAAATGCAATTGATAGATCTAATAAAATCAGCACTGCATTTTACCCTGCCTCGAGTGTTAATTTCAACGTATCTGCAATTTCCAGCAAGGCTGACTCTGTAGAATGTCTTGGACGAAAGCCGGACTGTCGTGTGTGTAAAATATTCACCTCCTCTAAAAGTGCTATAAGTTTGTTGTTGACCAACTTCTCGGTAATTTTGCTTAGAACAGGAAGTAGTGAAATTGAATGGAGGTTTGAAAGGTTAGATGGATCTGCTAATTACTTTTTCTGTAGTGGTTTAACAACTGCTAGTTTCCAATCGAGCGGAACTACAGCCGTGGCCAGTGAAGCATTCACAATTTTGTTAATCACTGGATTTACACATTCTACGACTTATGGAGTACACTAGGAGGGCGAGGGTCATGTGGAGATCCTGATTTACAGGTTAATATCGCCTGTCGAGACTGAGATAGTGTGACAGTCTGAAAAGCTGTCAATACTGGTCCTGTCAGCAGAATGTTTCATGTTGGTACATCATCCAGAAGGGGAGAAGTACTGAACTCCTGCTTGATAATATGTATTTTCTCCTCAGAAAAATGTGGATACTTTATCACATTGGGATTGAGAGAGTGGAATGTCCCTAGTCATTGCTGTCGGTTGTAGGAACGATTTTGTAATTTTAAAAATATTGTTTTGATTCTGTTGAGCTTTGTCTATTTGGGCAGTAAAATATGTATTTTTTTGCAATCTTGATTTGACTGTGATAGATTTTCAAGGCCCTTCTATATTGCAATAGATCTTCCGCATTGTAGGCTCTCTGCCATTTACGTTCATGCTGTTTGCATCTAAGGTGATATTCTGCTATGGTCTGTGAATACCACGGGGCTGATGGCTGAGACTTCAATTTGTTCTTAGAAGGCTTTATCGGAGCTATTTCATTAATGCAATGGTTAATCCATTTTGTAAAAGCTGAGACATCTTTTTCCATGACAACTGTCACTCATTATCTCTAATGGTATCTGCAACAGGATAAGTTCCTGCAAGATGCAATCAATCTGCATGGTGACACATTGTTGAGACACAGTACATTTTGAAGATACTCACAGTTCTGGTAGTTGGTGGTTTGTGTTCTAAACGTTACTGAGTGCCATCTGTTGTACACTTTACTGCTGCATATCACAGCAAGGCTGCTAGCTGTGTAGATCAACACTTATCAAGTGCAAGGGGAGATTGACATTCAACTTGGACAGGGAAATTTGGCATGGCTGTCCTGTCCTTCTCAAGCAGTACACAGTTTCACATAGCATTTCTGTATATGTGCAATTGCGTGCGGCATAGGCCCATGTTTCTCAATAGGTCTGATGACATGATTGTAAACTTTTGAGGCCTACCTCTAGTTGTAGATATGTGGGTGTGCAGATGTCTACTGGGACTGTGACATGAACACAAAGATAAAGATTTGATCCAAACATTTATTTGCCGGTTGAACATTTATCATATGGTAGTTATAGCTCCATCACGGTACATGTGATTCAGCTGAAGAACTGTTACTCAATGTGTGTGCATTGCCTATTGCCAGCCACTGAGTTTTGGATGTCTCCACCATCCTGCTCCATTGGGTCCTGCTGTTGCTGGTCCCCATCCCACTGGACATTCGTCCGCACACATATATTGTGCAGGATGGCACAGACAAGTATGATCTTGAACACTACTGGGGGTACAGCAATCTCCCCCCTGAAATGTCGAGACTTCAGAACATGGCTTTGAGCAGACCAAAGGTTTGCTCGACAATATTGCAGGTCTTACAGAGTGCCTGGTTGTAGTTCCTCTCCGGCTCGGTCTGGGGTTGTGCATATGGGGTCATGAGTCATGGCTGGAGACTATAACCTTGGTCAGCTGGAAGTTAAAAAGATAGGTCACTGTCAATGCTTTGGACCACTATTACAGATACATTCTGGTCCATGTGTGTTATGTGCAGTTAAATGGTCATACACATTTCTAACAGTATTTCGCCAAAGGTGTATACATGCCTCCTCCATTACTCTGTGTAATGGCAAATGCTGAGCATGGGCTGAGACTTGTAGACTTATATATCCTGACTTACGTGTTGATCCTGTAGCTTTCTGTGATGGCCATTTCGAGATGGTCCTGGCCAGTCTATGTTATGTGCTCTCACTACATGTGTGCACTGACAGATTGGAGATCAGATAATTGACTAGTAGGTCCTCCCTAAGTAGGTTGTGACATGACTAACATGGTTTATATTGACACAGACATATGTCCATGGTATACCACAGATGTCATTGGTGGCCAACATGACATTGGCACAGGCCTTTCATGGTACACTTACTTGCCCATGTGATATTGGGTCATACATGTGGTGCAGTTCACACATGTCACATGGATTGTTATGGTATTCATTGTCTACCTTCCATTATTGTTTTTGACATAATAGTATTCATGGTGCACTTTACTTCACACATATGTATTGCTATGTGGCCATGCTGATGTGGAACAGACTGATGTTGTTATGAGGAGCTGTGTACTACATGAAAAGACACAATACATTTTTCATTCACATGTATATGTAGGAGTAGAACTTGTAGGGGATTGTGTAGTTGTATGCCTTGCTTTTATTCTCATAGCTGTGGGAGATCCATGTTTAGATCGGTGTCCTGAGTTTACTGTGGTGCCTTGTCCAGGTTGGATATTATTCTATGTTTATGATTGATGCATGACATGTTTGGCGGCATTGTGTTAGACTTTGTGAGTTTCACATTGCTGGATTCTTCTGCTTTTCATTTGGGCAACTTACTACACAGAGCAGGTGAACCATCACATTGCTGACATATGTCAATGGCTCTGTCTGCCTATGTGTATTTGGGGAAATAGACAGTCAGTGTTGCTGGGACATATGTGTGTCTTATACTGTTAGTGTCACATTGTTATCCAGGAATGAGATGTTGCCTTATTAGGGCCGGCCCAACACTGACATGGCATGCCACACATTGTGTTACCACATAGTTCTTCCTGTGTTGCTCCTGAAACTGTGGTCAACATACAAGTACACAGCAATGACTTGCTTATTTCCACAGTACTTGCTCTCACCCCACTGAGCTTGTTGACCTGTGACTGATATGAAGAGTTAGTACAACACTGTGGAGACACTCACCTCAGACTTTTCTGTGCTGTTGCCATTGTACTCATAATTGACTTGTCTGTCATGCCACATTTTATGAGTTTAGATTTGTTTGCCAGTAGAGTTTTTTTTTTTTTTTATGTGGTTCCATCCATCCACACAGTTTGAACTGACACATTGCAAGTCAGTGACGTTGTGTCACTACTGACATAGCAAGATTGATTTGTGCGTGTCAACGTGGCACATCATTGTCTACCAGTTGCATGGCATTGTTCCCACTATGTACATGTGATCCATGGACACAAATATTTTAGAGAGTGGCACTGTGCAGTCTAGCAAGGCACCTTTCAACACTCCACAACGTCACTGAGTAAGTGGTGCACGTAGTTAGGCCATACAACACATTCCGGATCTATTAGCCTACACTCGCACACAATGTGCTGCCTAGCAGAGACTCTGGCACACTAGCACCACAGATGCTCAGGGGCCTGTATTGCATGCAGGATTGTGTTTGTGTAGAGGGGTGCATGTTCCTACACAGGGTGCAGCCTCGGAGGCCAGAGCATCTCTGTATGTGTACCTCTGAATGCAGCACACATTAGAAGTGGAAGCGACTTGGATGAGTTCAGTTCTTTTAGATCGTTACACATCACCTGTGGAGAACAACTTGTTTGTAACATTTTATCCCTTTCCTGGGGTGGTATGCATAATATGCCTCATGAACCATGGGAGTGGCATTGAGACACCTCCATAACCCCCATGGAACACCTCCCATGCACACTGTGCGGCATATTTACAAAGAAATTACATAGCGCAGAGCTGCAAACAATATAGCAGTGCTGCGCTACGTCATTTTAAAAAAAAAAACAGGGATGCGCCGTATTCACAAGAATACGGCACCCCCCTCAGTTTTCCCTTGCGCCAGTGCTAAAAAAGCTACCTAGCACCAATACAGACACCCTTGCGCCATGGTGCAAGGGTGCCTGCGTTGCAGGGATGATTGTTTCCGTGCAGGAAGAGACACCTTCCTGCACATAAACAATCATTAAAGGCGATTTGCTCCTTCTATGTGTGCTGCAGAATTCAACACACATAGAAAGAGCAAAAAACGAGAATTAAAATGCCTCTAATGCCTGCTTTCCAAAATGAGTTAGTTTTTGGTGCAGCCTCAGATTTACACATCCTTGTAAATATGGGGCAGTGCCAAAAAGCAATGGGTGTTGCGCGCCCCTTTGACGCAGAAAACTACGTGAAAGGGTACGATATTTACAATGCAGAGTAAAGCCACGCAAATTGGCTTAGCGCCGCATTGTAAATACGGAGCAGACCACTGCGTCACCGTGGTTCAGCGCTCTGACAGGGGCTGGGGCCTAGGCATGTTCTCCACCCAAGCTGTAATGCAGCCTGGATGGAGAACATGCAAAGTGCGCATGACTGTTTGGCCGGCTGGAGACGGTCGGCCAAACTGTCATGTGCACCTTAGGTGCAGCAATAGCCACTCCTCCTCCCTCTGGGTCAAGGTGCCCAGCCTCACCCCGCCCTAACCTGGCGGTAATGGGAATGCAAAAAATAAAATTATAATAACTTCTGTTATTATCATTTTATTTTCTCTATTGCACTGCTACAAAGCAGTAGGGGGCCGCTTCACCGCCTAAGCGGAGGAGCCGCCACTGAGTGATGGGTATTATGTCATCCATTTCTGACTGTTAGTGAGTCTGTTAGGTACTTGAGTTTTGCTTACCTACAAGTAAGCCATTCCCATATTTACCATTCTGGAAGCGTTCATGTATGATGAAGTGCCTGAAGATGTATGCGTCATGCACACTCCCACGGTGTTTGGCTGGCACGTTGGTGAACATACCCCAATGGTCCACAATGGCCTGGACATTGATGGAGTACGTGCGCTTCCGGTTCCTGTCCAGTTCATGGCACCCAACACAGTGGGAAACCGGTGATAGCATGGAACCCTTGCTTGGTATCCAGCTGAAGTTGTTGTGTGTTGGGGAAAAGGAAGTGCTGGGGTGTTAGTCGGCTGATGGCATCCAGGACAGAGGGTAGGAAGGCAGAGAAAGGGTGGCAGGTAGATTCCAGCCACTCTGACTGTCGTTATCTGGAAAGAGCCAGAGGCCAGCATGTGGAAGACAGCCATAAGTTTGAACTGTGGAGGGATGTTGGTGGACATGGGAGTTAGTGGGTGGAGTCTTGGCGCTATCTGGTGTAGCAGTTGGACAATGGACTCCCTCCTGAGCTAGTAGCAGGTGATAACCTCATCCTTCCTGAAATCAAAATGCGCTGCCTTCATGGTGGTGAGTGGGGGTGGAGGGAGGGAGGTGGTCGTCTCCTAGCAACTCCCAGCTGAAAAATGAGTACCTCCAGTGCATAGTTGAGGTTGCCACACTGTTCTGTCTGGCTTTTTTTAATATACCACAGCCAATGCGTCATTTCTGATACCTGGATTACTGATGAGCAGGAATGATGACGTATTTCGGCTTCAGCACGCTGCTTGCTGACAATGCGTCATTTTTCAGATAACCCAGTTGGGCGCAGCTAAATTCCAATGTAGGGCTACTATAAGTGACGCATGTACACACATGCGTCACCTTGTAAATATGGCATACGGCCTGCGTCTCGTCAAAACTTTTGACGCAACTGCGGCGCAGCCCGCTTGTAAATGAGGTCCTACATTTTTTACCTCCAGTTTCAAATTCTTCCACATTTACAGAATGTTTTAAAAATTTCAATTTTGCTTTTATATATATAAATGAAGCTGCTAATATTAATTATCTAAACCGTCACAGCCCCCTTGGGTTGGTGTCGTAGACCCCCCAAGGTTCCACGGAGCACGGTTAAGAATCAGTGCTCTTGTAGCCTTCCGTCTAGGTTGTGGGCCACTAAGGGCTGCCTTTGGGAAGTATAATTTGTCTGACTAGGAACTGGGATGGCACAGAGGAGGGAGAATGTGCCCTACCAGGTAATCCTGCTTCCTGCACCCAGTAAGAGCCATTTCTTAACCCTGTGAGATTTTAGAGGGTTCAGGTTGTACTTCCTGAAGAGGAATCAGTGTAAAAGCCTTACATTATTTTTACAATAGCTATTCTGCTACTTTTTGCTTGAATAATTACCTAAAAATAGTTATAGTTTACACCTCTTTAAAATATGTTTGAGGTGATTTCTTCCTATATTTGCTGTTTTAAGATTGGAAAAGGCACTGGCTTTAAAATACAGGAAAGGCCAGTAAAATACGGGCAAAGTGGAAACCCTACTCCTGAACCACCAACCACAGCCGAACATTCTTAGACGCCTGAACTCACTCACGATTAGACCCCCCCATGCTAGTATTAACATGTGAGCATGATGCTCAAGTGATTGAATGGAATAGGATGGTTTTACTACAGCCAATAAAATTCAGGGCTCAACCAGCACACCAGCTTTGCAACCGTAAAGCCATATTTGTTAGGTTAGAAGACAACGGAATGTAGGGTGAAAAGATTCTCAAATGTGCACTGCAAGTGCTACAACCTCACTAATGATATGAGAAATCTGACTTCCTTGTAGCATTTTTGTTTTGTTTTATATACCGCAAACTCGACTCGAAGGTATCAGAGCGCTTTACCTGAGCACAGTTGCGATACAGATGAACACATTCATTTTGTTAGGCACAGGGAGATTAAGGGCCAGATGTATCAAGCATTTTTGCGTTCGCAAACGGGCAGAATCTGCCCGTTTGCTAACGCAAAAATTGCTTTTCCGATGCAGCAAACCTAATTTTGCGATTCGGTAACCTGTTACCGAATCGCAAAATGGGTTTGCGATTCGGTATTAGGAAAGGGTGTGTTTAGGGCGTCCCTTCCTAATACCGAATCACATCGGTATGTATGAATGTTTTGTGACCGCAATTGCAGTCGCAAAACATTCGCATTTTACCACCTACTTCAAGTAGGTGGTAACCCACTTGCAAATGGGAAGTGGTCCCCAAGGGACCCCTTCCCCTTTGTGAATGTTTGTAAAACCATTTTTAAGATAAAAAATGAAACAAAAACTTTTCCTTTTTCGTTTTGTAAAGCATTTCGTTTTCCTTTAAGGAAAACCGGCTGCTTTACAAAAAAAAGATTGCTTTATTGAAAAGCAATCACGGGCATGGTGGTCTGCTGATCTCAGCAGACCACCATTCCTGTGATTTTTGCAATTCCTAGGGACCGCAAATTGCGACCTAACTCATTAATATTCATGAGGTAGGTCCTTTGCGACCCCCTAGGAATCGCAAAAGGTGTACTATGCACCTTCATACATTGCATTTTGCGATTTTCTAATTGCGAATCCTTGTGATTCGCAATTAGGGAATCTCAAAATGCTATCTACATACATCTGGCCCTAAGTGATTTGCCCAGAATCACAAGATGTTGAACGTCCATGCCGTGACTCGAACCAGTTCCCCAGCTTCGAGGTGGACCGCTCTAGCCGTTAGGCCACATCCTCTCCCCTAATTGTGTAAGGCTCTTGAGGGGCACATCTTCTGAGGAGGCACTGGTCCCCACATATATGTTGGTAGAAGATGCTGTTGTACTTGTCTTGTAGTATGTATCTTGCAATCATTTTGTTATCTCTCTTTGTACTTCTAGTTGTATGTGCTGGTTTACCCACATGGTGTTAGCATCAAGAACTGGCTTACTTTTAAGAGGGCTAAAATTAAGTGAAGATAAAAGTTTAAACAAGCCCAAATCCCTGAATGGGTAATTAACTAAACAGCTGAGCTCACCTGGTTGAAGCTCAGGTGCCTAAAATAGACCCAGACTTTACCACAGATGTTTTGCCTCACAATGGCCTCTGGCGGCAAATACAGATAGTGCTGGGGCCTCTCAAGATAGAACAAGAAGTTATAAAGTAGTACTCAATAGCCAGCCTGGTATCCCCATTATCCCAACGCAGTACCACAAACACGGGATAAAAAAAACAATGACATCTTTATTAAACAAGCCTGGAAGTGCAAAGCATTTATTTACTCGCAGAACAATACGTGTGACCTGCTTCAAAACCATGTTTTCTTGCTCAGGCTAACATTGCCTACAAGAAATGCCGTCATACAACTTTTACATCTTAGCTCCAGAGGTGTGTAAAACAAAGTAAAGCTTGGTGAGTTGAAACTTTGTACATTTTTGTTACTATCTGAAGATCTCTCTCTCTGGTTCTCATGAAGTCAGCGTGCGCCTTCTTCTGTTCATTGTAAGGAGTTACCCTGTGGTTATTACTTGAAACTTGTGTAGAGAAGGGTATCCATTTAAGCCTTGAGCTGGCCTCCACTTACCTTTGCTGGGCGAACCCCTGGCCAATTGAATCTGTGATTCACAGACTATAAATGTTTCTTTTCTTAATAAACAATTTCAGACTTGATAGGCGTTTGAAGAGATTTCTTTAACCCCAGTGCCCTGAGTTTTGCAAATGTATTTTCAGAGGAGAAATATTGTGACTATTTGTCAGATTCCATACACCATAGATTTGTATTTAAATTTAATTAGGAAACAGCCGCTCTAAAGAATGCACTGGTGTGTTATAAGAACTCAAGTGGCCAGACCACATTAGTTTAAGTGAAACTCAAGACTGAAAACAAAAACATTGGGTCCTGTAAGAAAAGGGTCATCTGGTTATTTTAATATTGTTCATAGAGTTTTGGGAGGACTGTAACAAAATCAGGTATGTCCAGAGAACAACTGTGGATTAAATCTATATTTCACTCTGCTGTCCCCTTGTTTAATAAAATTCCACTTGTGTTGGTTATTTCCCAACTATAAAACGGACTTTGACACCCTTCCACCATGTATAACAAATTATGGAAATCCTGTAATGTCTGGAAAGTCTCTTTATTAGTGTGAAGGAGACGTTTCTGGTAGACTCTTCTGGCAGCATTGTGGTGGAGTTGATTGGTCAACAGTGACTGGACCCGAAACAATGTCTCCAATAATTCTTGAACTCGCTGGACGGACACTAGGAAACGTTGCCCAATCTTCACGAAGTCACCTCACAGTTCTCCTTGGCGCGGGGTGAGTATACAGACCGATACTGTTTTTATGTTTTCATTCTACAACTATAATACAGGACCTGTAGAATCATAATGCAACTGAAAACCAAAGACCGGACAACCTCAGAACTACGAACTTCAACAAATATTTCACCGCGTGAGGAGGGAACGAGACTTAGGAGGGGGAAGGGCATTGTGCCTGAGAACTAGCTTAAAGGCACTTCAGCATCCTCCCCCCATCCCAAAAAACACAAAAGCTTCCTGACTCTGCAGCCAATGTCTGGGGGTGATGGACTCACACCTCTTAATGGACATCGGCTGCTTTGAGCCTCTCCATATGATCTGGAAGCCCACCCTGTGTAGGGGTTTTGAGCTCACCTTCCCTTCGACCGTGTTATAACAGTTCTTCAGTAAGTGACCGTGTGAAGGAAGCTCATATGGTGTGACATGTGGTGGCACTGTGTTGGTTGCCAGGTCTGCAAGCTACTTACACCTGTCATTGGGCAACCTGAGGTCGGCTTCTGTATTGTGACCTCCATCGCGATGCCTGAGTTCTTTCGTAAGCAGTCCTCTTTGTGTGGCTTTGTTTGATTGTGTTTTACATCTTTCGAAAAAAATATTATAGGTATTTTATGCAGAAAGAGATGATGCTGTAACTCCAGATTTTATGAAATGCAGCTGGACGGGAACGATGCCAAGTGTTGCTTAGCGTGGTCAAGAGCAAGAATGGGCTGGAGTTCAATGGAGGTGACACGGTCCTTCTATAACTCCAGGGACCACCTTGATAACAAGGAGCTGGTATCTAATATGTGAAACGGAGAGCCAAGCTTGAGTCATACACCCAACCATTAAACCCAACCTCTCAGGCCATGCAGGAGCACTCACCTCCTGTTTTTTAGGTCTGGCTTAGAGACAAAAAAAACCAAAAAAACACACACACATAGAAACAATGGCTTGGATCAGTCCTCTTCATGCGGCCTAGTCAGAATTTCAATTACGCTGGAGTAATTGGAGTAATTTCGGTAATTCCGCGTTACCCTTTGACATGGATTTACCGATAATGACATGATTGCTCCTGCTCGCCTCATGAAGAGTAATCGGGGGGGGAAAATCCTACCACGAGAGGATATTTGGCGAGCGTGAGCGGCAGCTCCCGTTTGCTATTCATGTTTTGCTGCATTTAGTGCTGTTTCTTAGTGCAAAATCCATCATCACCTCCATTCTGGTGCGAAGGGCATTTTTGAGCTAAGAAATTGCGCTAAGCGCTGAATTACTCTTCTTGTGTATTTCAAGTGTAATCTTGTAGAATTCTTAAGTAATTCCGCGTGATTTTGCTACACGGAAATACTTGAGTTACACCCATCCCTACTCTTCATCCATTGGTCTGTTCAAGTGTTATTCACATTTTGTTTTCCGCTCATCGTAGTATACAGCATTGGCGCCTCCACTGGCTGTCTTGCAGAATGCGGGCCAGCATTTTGCATGTTCGTATGTACGCCCCCGTCTAAAAAGAAGTGGATTGCAGTGCCAGGGCTAGTGTGTCTGGGCTTCAGCGACATTCCATTATTTTGAAGCTTGGGAGAAATTACTTTGTGTACGTTGCATCTGTTTTCCTGCAAGAATAAATTATAACATACAGCAAGCTTGCCAAGGCCAGACTTATTGATGTTGCCAATGACTGTCTCTCTAAGTCCAGGGGTCTGCACAGACCACTATGCTGAATAAGAGACGAAGCTCCCGCTGGCTCAGGCCTCTACTGCTGCCAGTAGTTACCCAAGAATCTCTCATTTGCGCAAATCTCGGGTGCTTGCTCCTGCTACAAATTAAGGCAGCAAAAAACAAACATTGGCTGTTTGCACACCACTGACTAGAGAGTAACATGCACTACTGACGGTTATTGCCCATTCCAAAATAAATCATGTGCAAACTGCACACCTGCTAATTTGTACCTTGAGTAAGGCAAATTAGCGTTTTGGGACCAATATTCACAGGGTCAGAGTGCTGCAACTGGCAAAAAGGTCCAACTCCTTGTCCCTGATATAGAAAGCCCAAAAAATAACACAAGTAAATATAACCCTGCGCACATGCGCAAATCACACAATCTACGTCAGGACCCTTGGGCAGCTGCAAGACAGGCAGGTGAGGATTTGAAGTCCAGCGCCCCGGATAAGGTACAACGGATCCTTTTTTTTAACCCTTTGTGCATCCAATAATTGTAATGCACCACGCGTGGACTCATTTTGCACATGTGTGCCATATATTTCGAGTATGTTCTATGTGCCCCCGTTAGTGAGGCATGTGTGAGTGGGTATTATTCCTCCCAGCCCCCCTACATAGAGAACTAGGAGAGATTCTAAGGCCTCGATTAAGAGTGCCCGAGGACAGTGCGACAAGCAACATCGATTTATTGCAGGTTTTGCCCTAAAAATGGGGCATAACATGCGGATTTTCTTTCTTTCCGCACCAAACTCTGCATATCCAGGCATCTACCAGTTTTCCCCCACTAAATTTCGACAGGCCTAAGCTACCGAAAATACTTTACCTGAGGAAAACCGCGAGGCTGTGGTGTTTGCAGCGAAACCAGTAATTCCCACATATCCCAGAATACAAAGCACTGTTGCACACAAAAATGTATAGCCAGGGCTGTTAGAGTGCCAGTCATGACAATGAGTCATTTGGCTGGCTTCTGCGTGTCTCTCTCTCTCTGCCCCCGAAGCTGAACTAGCCGTATCCTCCAACGACGCTGTTATTGTCCGTTTCTCTAAGTCTCTCCCTGCGCCTTCTTCCTGAAGTTGGGGGGGGGTGTCACCATCTTTTCAGGTAGTGGGTGCAGCGTGCGTTGTGGCGTGTTTCATCACACTGACACCTCCCTCTCTAACACACACACTCTCTCTCTTTTCTCCCCTCTCCCTCCCTCTCTCCTGAACTCGGATTACCCTCCAATCAAGCTGTCTCTCTGGTGTCTCTGGCGCTATTATGGGATTGGCAGAGCTCGGCGCGGCTGCAGCCGCCCAGGGCGTGAGTGGGCAGAGCGGAAGCAGAGAGCCGAGCTGCAATCAGCCTTCTGGAACGCGCCGCACGGATCAGGCCACGCTCCAGGAGGGGAAAACAGGGCAGGGGAGAGGCACAGGGCAGAAACAAAGAGGCAGGAGGGAGGAGAGGCGGTAGAGCGAAGACAAAAACAGGACACTGAGGCAGACGGACGTGGCAAAGAGAACGCAGGGCAGAGAGGAAGGCAGGCAGGGAAAGAGAAGGGTCGAAGAAGGCAGGGCAGAAAAAAAGGTAGGCAGAAAAAATAAGGATTCAGGAATATAGGAAGTAGAGAGGCCCAGAAGCAGTCGGGGAGGTAAGTATCGGGCAGAGGAAAAAAGTACACAGGAAGGTAAGATGCATATATATGCAGCCCGGGGCCAGATTTACAAAAATTTGCGTTGACGACGTTAAATATATTTTGGTATTTACAAGGCCACACAAAGTCCGATTTGCATGGCTTTGCGTGACATTGTGGGGAAAAAAAGTCACGCAGCGCATAACGCTGCCTTGCGTTACCTTACAAAGGGGAGGTCTTACATGGGTGGACCATGGGCGTTTCCGTGCATCCACCCATGTATTTTGACGCAAGCCCATTCTTACTGAAGTCATTTAACATGGGTATATATATATATATATATACACACATATATCTATATATAAGCAAACACATAATATCTTTATTTCTCCTTGTTACTTCCTCATGCATGTGTACTGCATGGAGAGAGGAATAAACCTATAAGAATAGAATAGTTTTGATGCAGTAAGGTATCCCTTGCTGCACAGAAACTATTCTGACCACAACGCAGGCACCCTTGCATTTGGCAGCCAGAAATTCGCCAGTTACAAGCGAGCAGAACCGCGCCACATCTTAGTAGATATAGTGCATTTCTGATCTTTCCCTTTGATGCAATGCAGCAACTTTCCTTGCTGCATTGCGTTGTGTCAGTGTTTAGTAAATGCGCCCAGAGGTACATAAAGACAAGCAGGGGAGATGCAGATAGAGCAAAGAAACAAAAGCAAACAACTATTGGTAAACCTAATAGGTCTGGCTGGCATCATGAATCCTGATTAAATTATTAAAAAAAGATTTTTGTACTGAAAAAAACTTCAAAGAAAACAAGCAGTGGCAAAGCCAATCGGTCTAGCCTATGCAAGCGCTATTTAATTTGCAAATGTGTTTTAGTTATGTTGTACATCAGTGTGGCTGCTGTTCAGCATGGTTAAAAGTTAGTGGCGTAGAAGAGAGTGGAGTGGGGTAGAGTGGTGCAGAGTGTCGTGGAATGGCATAGAGTATCGTGGAATGGTGTGGTTTGGAGTAGAGTGGAGTGGTGTAGAGTGGAGTGATGTAGAGTGCCATAGTATGCAGGGGCATAGAGTGGAGAGGCGTGGAGTGGAGGGACATAGAGTGGAGTTGAGTGTCATAGAGTGTTGTGGCATAGAGTGAAGTAGAGTGTTGTAGAGTGCAGTAGAGTTTCACTGAGTAGACGAGCGAAGAGTGGAGGGGCATAGACAGCTGCACAGTGGAGTGGCATAGAGTGGAGTAGAGTATTGTAGAGTGTCGTAGATTGGAGTGGAGTAGAGTGGAGTGTCATAGAGTAAAGTGTTGTGAAGGGTCGTAGAGTGGAGTGTTGTAGAGTTGAGGCTCATAAAGTGTCCTGTCGTAGAGTGGAGTGTCGTAGATTGGAGTGAAATAGAGTCTTGTTTAGTTGAGGAGAGTGATGCAAAGTATCGTAGAGTTGAGTGGAGTGCCATGAGTGTCGTGGAGGGTATTAGAGTTGAGTGTCAGAGTGGAGTGTCGTAGAGGGCAGTAGAGTGGAGTAGAGCATAGTGTGGTAGAGTGTCATAGAGCAGAGTGTTGTAGAGTGGCATGGCGTAGCATGGTGTAGAGTGGGTAGAGTGGTGTAGAGTGTCATAGAGTAGAGTGGCATAGAGTCACATAGAGTGGAGGGGCGTCAATTGGAGGGGTGTAGAGTGGGGGGGCGTAGCCTGGAGGGGCCTAGAGAGTCATGGCGGAGAGTAGAGTGGAGTGGCAGAGAGTAGCATAGAGTGGAGTAGGGTGTCGTAAAGTGGCGTAGAGTGGAGTAGAGTGTCATAGAGCTGTGTGAAGTAGAGTGGGAAGGCGTAGAGTGGAGTAAAGTGTTGTAGAGTGGAGGGCCGTAGAGTGAGGTGCTGTAAAGTAGAGCAGAGTGCCGTACAGTAGAGTAGAGTGGAGGGTCGTAGAGTAAAGTGTCGTGGAGTGGAGTTTTGTTGAGTGCCATGGAGTGGGGTTGAGTGAAGTAGAGTAGCGTAAGGTAGAGTAGAGTGGTGTAAAGTGGAGTAGAGTTTTGCAGAGTGGCGTAGAGTGGAGTGGCGTAGAGTGGAGGAGTGTAGATTGGAGGGGGCATAAAGTCGTGGGCATAGAGTGGAGGGGTGTAAAGTGTCATGGCGTAGAGTGAAGTGGAGTACAGTGGACTGCCGTAGAGTGGAGTGGAATGTCAAAGAGGTCGTAAAGTGGAGTGCCGTGGAGTGGCATAGCGTGGAGTAGAGTGTTATAGAGTGGAGGGTTGTAGAGTGGAGTGGCATAGCATAGAGTGGAGTAAAGTGTCATAGAGTGAAATAAAAGTGTCATAGAGTGGAGGAAAGTGTCAAAAGAGTGGAGTAGAGTGGAGTGCTGCAGAGTGGAGTGGAGTGCCGTAGAGTGGAGTAAAGTGTCATAGAGTTGAGTGGCATAGAGTGGAATCGTGTAGAGAGGAGTAAAGTGGCATTGAGTGTCGTAGAGTAGAGTGACATAGAATGTCGCAGAGTGGCACAGAGTGTCATAGAGTAGAGTGTCATAGGATGGAGTGCCGTAAAGTGGAGTAGACTGGAGTAGAGTAGAGGGGAGTAGAGTGTTGTAGAGTGGAGTAGAGTGTGTTAGGGTGAAGTGGCATAGAGTGGAATGTCGTAGAGTGGAGTTGAGTAGAGTGTCGCAGACTGGAGTGGCATAGAGTGGAGTAGTGTAGAGTGGCGTGGAGTAAAGTGACATAGAGTGGCACAGAGTGACGTCGAGTGGAGGGGCGTAGTGTAGAGTGGAGTAAAGTGTCATGGAGTGCCGTGGAGTGTTGTAGAGTGGAGTAAAGTGTCATAGAGTGGAATGGCATAGCATAGCAGGGAGTGGCATAGAGTGGAGTAAATTGGCATAGAGTGTCATACAGAAGAGTGGAATAGAATGTCGTACAGTGGAGTGTTGTAGGATGGAGTGGCGTAGAGTGGCTTAGAGTGAAGTCGAGTGGAGTGGCATACAGTGGAGTACAGTGGAATGGAGTAGAGTGGAACAGATTAGAGTGTTGTGGAGTGGAGTAGAGTGTCATGGAGTGCAGTGTCGTAGAGTGGAGTGTTGTAGAGTGGAGGAAAGTGGCCTACTGTTAAGTGGCATAGAGTGGTGCAAAGTTGAGTGGCGTAGAGTGGCATAGTGTGGAATTAAGTAGAGAGTCGAAGATAGGAGTGGAGTAGAGTGGAGATGGATTATAGTGGAGTGGCGTAGAGTGAATTAGAGTGGCATTGAGTGGATTAGAGTAGAGTGGCGTAGAGTGGTGTAGAGTGGAGTAGAGTGTTGTGGAGTGGTGTGAAGTGGAGTGGCATAGAGCAGCACATAGCAGAGTGGCATAGAATGTCCTACAGTAGAGGGTGTGGTAGCGCACGGCCATTACAGACAACACCATTGACCATTACATTTTCACAGACATACAGTTTTACTGATAAAACTATACAATGCATAAACAATAATGTGTGGAAATGGCATCACCTAGCATAATGATTTGTTTTGATTTCATAAAAAATTGTTTCCACTGCACTTCAGAATTTCAAAAAATGTGCTTCATTAGTGCTTTTCTATTTTTTATATATTCTGAAATATTTGCACAGTTCATTTACGGACATTTACATTTTGTTGTGTGCTAGAAAAAAATTAACATTGTACAGCATTCCTTCAGCACACCCCCAGTACCCAGCATGATTGTCACATAAATCCTCTCACTTTGAAGTCAGAGAAAGAAAAGTAAACACCAAGCTCACTTAGAAGAGAGTCCGACATTTGACTTCTGTCTTTGAATGCTCATCAGATATGACAAGATAAAAACAAAATTTAAAGACCTGTTTACAGAAAGCGAGCACTCATGGGAGAATACAGTAAACAAGTTGTGCTCCACGGGAGCGACTAACTCAAGCTGGACAGCCTCAAACAAATAAAGCCAGCAAATAGAAAGCAAACAACTGTGAGTTACAAAACACAAAGCCAATGGTAAGCAATGGGCGGAATGTGTTCCCTGGAAAGTTTTCCAAATGTCCCCAAGAAGTCTTTGCAAACGAGACATCTGCGCAGTCTAGTAGGCTTCAACCTAAAAATGATGACTTACTCTATACAATGAAATAATGAGATGAAGAATTGTGGGGCTTATTTACAAGCTCCTTGCGCCACCGGTGCGTCACTTTTTGTGACGCACCAGCGGCACATTTTTCTGCCCCATATTTACAAGGACAGGAAAAGCCACCCTGCGTGGCTTTTCCTGTCCTTGTAAATACGACCCCTTTACACACAGCACTTTGCGTGAAAGGGGCGTTCCATGGGTGTTGCTGTGGGTGCTCCCACTCAACACCCATGGAACCTGAGACATTTCCAGATTTACGAAAAATCGTAAACCTGGAAATGCGTCTGAATGCTACGCCTCCCCAGGGGAGGCGTTGGGAGGTGCAACGAGGAGAAATGTATTCATTTCTCCTCGTTTTTTCCCCTCTTTCTATGCCTGCTGCATTCTGCAGCACACATAGAATGAGGAAATGACCTCTAATGATTGTTTATGTGCAGGAAGGTGTCCCTTACATAAACAATCCTTAAAAAAATGACGTTTTACAAGTTCTATGTGTGCTAATGCAGCACACATAGAAGCTGAAAAACACCATTTCAGATTGTTTATGTGCAGGAAGGAACACCGAGAGGAGAGGCGGTTGATTGGAGGGACAGGGAGGCGGGGAACGGGGCTGTGATTGGGCGGGTGGACTGGGCATGGCATTTAAACCCAGCTTGCCGTGACGCTTAGCGCTGAATCCTGGAGTTCGGGTTGTGTGCAATACCCGCCAGGTCACGCTGTTTTTAAATTCTTGTGCTGCTATCTTCTTTTTTAAATTGTTTTAATTAGTTTTACCGGGCGTGCAGGGTTACCGCTGTTGCCCGGCCTTCCGGACTCCCTGGTGACGCCGAGAGGAGAGGCGGTTGATTCGAGGGACTGGGAGGCGGGGAACGGGGCTGTGATTGGGCGGGTGGACTGGGCATGGCATTTAAACCCAGCTTCCCGCGACCGCACGCGCCAAGTGGCGCACCTAAGCCCGTCTGCGCCCGTCCGCGCTCGGATCGGGCTCAGGGCGAGACCCCCTGGTTCTGGTACACCAGATGTTTTAAGATATTCCCCCAAACAGCTTAGAAGCTTGGACCAAGAAGGTGGGAAGGCCTGCTGCCCTAGGTTTTCACCTAGCACAAGGCCGGGAGAGTTGGCCGCTAAGTGCGTGCTCTGTCACTGTCCTTTGCCGGATATTCTGGCCTACCGCTGCAATGCTTCGGTCAAAGAGGGGAAGGGCCCGCAGAACCTAGGTACAAACATTCCCCCATGGAAATGTTTATTGTTAAACGCCAGGTCGCTGGTTAAACATAGCCTGGAATGCAGTTTGTTCATTGAAGAGCATCAGATCATGATGGCGTTCATTACTGAGGCCTGGACGGATAACACTTCAGGTCCTGATATTGTGAAGGCCTTGCCTGTAAACTTTGTTTCCCACACGCTGGACCGACCCTCAAGAAGAGGGGGAGGGCTAGCTGTTATTTATCATAATAGTCTGGATCCCTCCTTTTCTATAGCCTCTAATCAAGCATGTGAAGCTCTGTCTATCAGTGTCCGACTCTCCCCTCATAATACCTTTAAAGCACGGTTGATCTATCGTCCTCCAGGGTATAGAGGCGCGTTCCTGGACTCACTCAGCGCTTTGCTGGAGGATGGACTGTGCTCAAACTCCTTCACCATCATGGGAGATTTTAATTTTCATCTGGAGGATGCCTTAGATCCGGATAATAAAAGACTTATGGATCTTATTTACGGAGGGGGGCTAGATCAAAGGGTGGTTGGACCATCTCATATAGCGGGGCATACCCTGGATGGCATTTTTTCTAATAGCTCCGGTTTGGACATATTGGAAACTCTGCCGCTTCCGTGGACAGATCATGCAGCTATTATTTTCACACTTTCACAAGTGCCTCAGATCAAGGCCGACTCCAAGCCAAGGGAAAAAATTGCCATCCGGGCATGGAAAAATATAGATGGGACTGAGATGGGCAACTTTCTAACCTTAAATACCCCCCAGCATTCCAGCAAATGTAGATAAAGCAGAGGAGATTTACTCAAGGTGGATTGAGAGGGCTTGTGATAAATTTGCGCCAGTTAAACTTTTTACTCAAAGGCGGGCCCAGCCCTCTGCCCCTTGGTTTACTGACACTCTGCAAAAACACAAAACTGACTGCAAGAGGCTTGAGAGGGTATGGAGGAATGGGTACAGTCCCAATAACAAAGATAAGTACAAAGAAAGCCTCACCATCTACAAGAAATTAATTATAGAGTCCAAAAAAGCCTACTTTGCTGAGCAGATAAAGAAGGCCAATTCTTCCTCCAGAGAATTGTTTAGGACCATCACTAAGCTTACGATCCCTACCAAACCCACTACACATAGTAGTCCGGCATTGTGCGAATCTTTAGCCTCCTTCTTTCGGAACAAGGTGGAAGGGATTTTCTCCTCCTTCTCCAAAGCTCAGGGAGAGGTAGGGGAAGCAGCAATTAGCCTCGATTCTAGGGTGAGGTTGGCACCGGATAGACTAGAGAGTTTTAGTCCGCTACAGATTGAGGAGGTTATAAGCCTTCTGCGGGCTGCCCGGTCGGGATCGCCCAATGATCCCTGCCCGGTGGCGGTACTTAAAAACTGTCCCGAGGTCATTGCGATGACACTTACCCCAGTGTTCAACACCATCATTGACTTGGGTAACTATCCTAGGAGGTGGAAATTCGCCTCTATCCTTCCCTTAATAAAAAAACCCAGTCTGGATAAAAACGACCCTAATAGCTACAGACCCATATCCCGTCTCCCGCTTCCGGCCAAATTACTGGAGAAGGCCATAAACAGGCAACTAAGCTCTTTTTTTCAGAGAACCAAGGCACTCGACCCGACGCAGTTCGGGTTTCGTGCAGGACACAGCACAGAACTGGCCTTGATCAAGGCCACTGAGGAGGTGAGAGTGGCGGTGGTCCAGGGAGGGGTGGCTGTTTTGATTCTGTTGGACCTATCGGCGGCCTTCGACACGGTCCATCATGGGGTGCTGATGGACCGGTTGTCGAGGGCAGGGGTGGAAGGCACTGCCTGGAGCCTCCTGAAGTCCTTTTTGGCCGACAGAATCCAAACAGTTGACCTGGGGCTTGATAAATCCAAGCCTTTTGCCCTCCCGTGTGGGGTACCACGCTCCCGTGTGAGCCCCACGCTTTTCAACATTTATGTCAGCCCATTGGCGGCTTTGATAAGATCCTTTGGCCTGCAACTCACTTCCTATGCAGATGACACACAAATCGTGTTATCCATACAGCGAGGGTCTCAAGTGGATATGGCCGCGAGGTGCCATGATTGCCTGAAAGATATTGCGGGCTGGATGGCCTCGAATTGCCTTAAATTGAACGCAGGGAAGACCAAGGTCATGATATTTGGGAACAATCCTAACATCTGGACTCCGGATATGTGGCCTGATGCTCTGGGGAAGCCTCCAGTCCCCACGTGCACGGCAAGGAATTTGGGCGTGATCATGGACCAGAAACTTGATTTTGGGTTCAGGTTAGCGGAGTGGTTTCGACATGCTTCCATATCCTTAGGATATTGAGGAAAATTAAATTTTCTCTTCCAGCCGATGGTTTTAGGTTAGCAGTCTCAGCCCTTATTCTGTCACGCTTGGACTACTGTAACAGTCTGTACCTGAATCTGAAAAAAAACCATCTGTACAGATTACAGTTGGTTCAAAACGCGGCGGCGAGACTGCTAACAGGCATCCCAAGGTTTGCCTCCGTTCGAGAGGGACTCCGGCAACTGCACTGGCTGCCGGTATCAAGACGAGCTCAATTTAAGGCTTTGTGCTCTGTTTTCAAAGCATTGAAGGGCAGTGGCCCAGAGTTCTTGAGTCGGTGCTTCAATTGGTATGTGCCAGGGAGAGCGTTGCGCTCCTCCGAAGGCAGACTAGTTGCGGTACCCCGAATAAAAAAGGCCAGTTGGGGAGGAAATAGCTTTTCATACTGTGCAGCGAAGGCCTGGAACAGCCTGCCGGCGCATATCAGGAATGCAGAGGAGCTCCTCTCTTTTAGAAAGGGGCTGAAGACTTGGTTATTTAGGGAATAGGCCCCTCGTGCTCCAGGGAGTCAGTGTGCAGCGCCAGGACACCCTTGGGTATAAGTGCGCTTTATAAGCTCATAATAATAATAATAATAACAATCATCCCCGTGACGCAGGCATCCTTGCACCATGGTGCAAAGGTGCCTGCGTCAGCGCATGGCAGCTAATTGTTCGCCAGCGCAGGGGAAAGCACAGGGATGCGACATATTGTTGTAAATATGTCGCATCCCTGTGCTTTGAAAGTGACTCAGTGCGGCACAGCCAAATGGCTTGTGGCACGCACTGAGTCACTTTCATTGTAAATATGGCCCTAAATGTATGCTTCAATGTGCTTTTGAGATGTAAAGTAGTCCTTCAGGCATTAAAAATCAAGCATTCCGAGTGCTTATTGATACATCAGACATCCAATATCGTATGGTGAGAGGGAAATACTTCTCTAAGTGCAGCCAAAGCCCAATCAATGTATATTTTCAAGAACTGGTAACAATAGGTCTGCAGACAGGTGTACTATGAAGTCAGAACTAACAAGCATTGGCACAGCCAAACGGTTTCGCCTTTAAAATTAGGCCAGAGTAAAATTGAAATTAAGCCAGCCTAATTTGAGTAATTTTGCGCAATTCACAGTACCATTTTGCTACAAATTTATTACAAACATGCCATTTGTGGTAAAAATGTACTGTGATGGCATGCGAACAATAGAATATAAGCATCTGTTTGCAGTGCTTTTGTATTTTGCATTCGTTTTTAGCATGAAATGCATCATTGTGCCAAAAATTGACATGATGCATTTCAAGCAAAAATATAGCTCTAAATCATAAATTCGCATTTTGTGTAGTTATGTGTAATTTTGCCAACATTGCGAATAATTTTGTAAAAGCAAATGACGAGAATTTCACCCACACCTATGTAAAAGGCATTTACCAAGCAATTGGCATTTGCAATGCTTGTTTGCACTGGCAAAAAAAAACCAAATCAAAAATGGCCACCGGTGTGTCACAACTCAAGTACATGCTTGTACATGTACTGACGGCTATCTTGGAATGTTTTTGTCATTTAAGAAAAAATATTTTAAGGTGAATGCATTTTGATTGTTCACAATAGGTCTTAGTCAATGGACAGCTAAATCTGTCAGTAGGTGAGACCTAAAAAGGACAAAGAAACACATAGGGGGCATATTCTCAAGGACTCATCGCCGATTTAGCGGCACTTTTCCACCACGAAAGTGGCGATAGATTTATCGCCCTATTCACAAGCCTGCGCTAACAGCCGACATCGTCAGTTTACCTGCGATAGCTGCCGCTAAAAACATTGCCAAGGCTGACAGCGACAACTAACACTAATCATATGCAGAGTAGGCGTTCCCGTGCAAAAACTCACGATAACACCACTTCGCGATATTCTCAACGACCAGCCAGATCGGCGATGCGGTCCAAAAACAGGCGATAAGGCACTTCAGCAGCAGGGACTTAAGACCTGCTTTTTTCTGGTCTTAAGTAGGACGAAAACCTGCAGTATAAAGGGAGCCCAGCCCAGAGCCACATCTGAAGACCAACAGATGCCATGGAGCTACTAATCATGCAGCTTGGAGACCCAAGAGGGCCACAACACCCACCGCCACCACCCCCAGGACCACCCCCACCCCCAGGACCACCCCTCCGTCCCCCAGTCCCTGGTCGTTACTCACCCTGTTGCTGTTGGGTCAGGTCATGTTGAGCAGTGTCCGGTCCCCCAACTCCTGCCACCGTCTCCCCACTGATGACTGTGGACACCATTTCCTCCATCTCATCCAGCTCCTGCTGTGGCGCTGGACTCCCACCTCCAGTCTGCATTGCTGCTTTAAGGTTGTTAGCGAGTTTCAGCTTGGTTTTGCGCTTCACATCATTCCAGCGCTTCATGCAGTCGTCCACTTCCCTTCTCTTCACTCCGACTGCATTCACCTTGGCCAAGATGGACTGCTATATTGCATTTTTAGTTGCCAATGACACAGTGGAGGTGATGAACAGTTGTTGGTGGTGTTCTATCACCTCCGTAATCAGGATCTTGTTTTCCTGCGGAATGAATCGCGGGTTCCTCTTCTTCTTCTCCTTGCCCTTCTCCTTCCCCGAGGTCCCTGGCTGGTCATCCGGGGGTTTGTGGGGTTCTGGTTGGCCTCTGTAGTTGCTCCAGCTTCCTCCATGGTGCTTATCAGTTGTTTTGGGTTTTGTTTTTATTTTTATTTATTTTTTACAGCTTTTATGGTGATTTTTCCCGCCTGACGTGGGAATAGCAAGCCTGGCGCTGCTTATCGCTGATATTTTTATCGCTGTTGGGCCCATCGCCACTTTTTTCACGTTCGGGTTTCCTTTTTTATCGGCGTCACGGTAATTTTAACGCAGACATTTGACACGTTATCGGGAAACTATCGCCTGTTGCCGGCGTGTTGAGAATACGCCGTTAACACGGCGTTAGTTTCCAGCGATAGACGGCGTTATGTAAAATTGCGTTATCCTAGGTTGGCGATAATTATCGCCCGTTCTTGAGAATATCCCCCAAAGTGTGTAGGCAGAACTCAAGCAGTGAAGCCACAAAAATACCGCCAGGAAGAGCAAAAAAAAGGACGCAGGAAGGTAGGGGTTAGACATAAGCAGACCAGGTACATTGTTGGGACGGAAAAGTCCCTTTCCTGGTGATGCACAAGAACCCCTGCCCTGAGAGCTCCAGCTGCAATATCTGGTTTCCTGGTGCCGATTTTTGTTGCCATGAGTGAACACAGATCATGCCTTTGCATCTTGACATAGGCCTGTCTCACGGATTGCAGTCTTTTTGACCAGGAGGGATGCCTAAAGCTCTACCCTCATAGTGGTAAAAGGCTACAGCTTTTGCTAGGAGTTAAGTATCACAAGTGGAGTGGTGGCAGCATAGCGTGTAGTGATCAGTAGGAGTGAACAGGCCTTTTTAACTGTGTCAGTGAGGTGAGACCTACAGGCCCACTCATGTAAAGTTCCGGTGATGTGTGCTTGACTCACCCTTGGCCTACATCAAGTTAGTATGTAGTGCTGTGCAGCATGTGTGGTTGCATGCATGTGCTGTGTGTATGTGTGCCTGTGAATGGTGCAATACATAGAAGACTCTGGGTTCCATTTTGGGAGATCCAGGCTGACTGGAAGAGCTTGTGGAGGTAGAGGAATCCCTCAGACAGATTTGTGGATTGCTGCATTCCTGTGAGCCGGGTGGGACACACACTGGAGGAAGTCGAGCCAGGCTCTTCAGTACACTTCAAAGGGTGCCCTTTAATTCAGGGAAAAGTCACTGGAAAGGGGCCTGGGCACATCTCAGGAAGGAGATGGGGCTGACAAGAGAATCATAAAGAGCAGGGCTGAGGCCCTGGGTAAGCAACCTTTTGATGCACATATCACGGTGGCTGACATCCAGGTATAAACCTCTAATCGTTTCCATCGCTTGTGTTGTTGGGCTATAACATTTCGAGTTGCCCCTGCTGTGACAGACTGCTTTCTGGAGGAAGGACAAGATAGAGGAGTGGGCACTTCAAAAGGAAGGAGACCCCCATCACAAATTTCAAAGACTCAGACCCTAAATCACATTTGGTGTCTGGAAATGGACTATAAGAAGGGGAGCTCAAGGCCCCCAAATTGTCAGCTGTCAAGCAGCCAGTCATGCTTTGCAAGGAGTAGAATCTCTGCAAGAATGTCTGCCTCTCTTTGGTTTAATAATTATTTAACATAGTGTGGATAGCTTTAAAGTATTTTTGTAAATGATTTCCGCTTGTATATGATGTTTTACATTTTTATTGGAAAGGGGAATAAATCGCGACTTTTGTTGCTTTTCATAGTTTTATTAGGTTTGACCTTTGAGACCGTTTTAGCTGTCTCGCTACACTATTGTTTTTAAAAAAAACATACATAATATCAATACAGAAAAGGGCTTTTGGTCAGTGGGCTTCATCCATTGGTCTTGTAAATTATCATTCACATTTTGCTTGCCCTATTTGCAGCACACTGAACGAGGCAATGGATTAGCCCACTTTCCCCATTGGCTCCCTTCACTTTGAGTGACTGCATAAAGCATATGCACATTGTTTATATCTGCCTAAAGACTGTTCCTTTCTCTTCAGTGACAAACTGATTTAAAGAGTGCTTTATTTAATTATTTTTTTTATTGAACTTGACAAACCAACTATATATTTTGCCTGCCCTTTCGGTTAAATGGTGATTTATTTTTCGTCTCCTTTATAAAGCTGCTGTAATTTTTTAATTGATGCTGTAACATTGCAGCTGCTTGCAATTTCCTTGGCTTGGTGGTGATTTATTTTTTTCACCTTGACAAATAATAAAATGCATGACACAACTAAAACGCTTATTATTTAAAAAACATACTAGTAAAGCAGCCACCTCAATGAATGTTTTTTTTATTATTACAAGCATTTGGCAGCCATGTTTAGGGGGCTGCATTTTTTTTAATTTATGGCATATGCGAGCATAAAAGTAAAATAACATTTGCACCAGTGAAGGCCAGACCTGTTGGCTTTGCCAATGCCTGTTTTCCACTGGCCTTGACATGAAAATAAAGGTCATGTCAAGCAGGAGCCTGACCACTGCATGGAATTGCCCAAGAGAACCTTACTGGGATCTGTTCCTACTCACTGGCCGTGAAAATTCAATGTAGCAATTGACAACAAAAATGCTACTGCTTTTCTTGCAAGGGATCCTGGTGAAATCTAGCACTTTGAGCTGCATGACAAATAGCTCCTAGGAGTCTTCAGGTATGGCAGAGTCAGGACTGGCAGGGTGCCGGATTTCTTACACGATAATGTACTGACAACAAGCATAGAAACATATTTTGACCTTTGTAGCAAGTTGCCCGCCTTGGCTTAGTTATCCTGAGACACAGTACCTTGACTCCTGGACTCTATGATCAGTTAAACCGAGGGAACAAACACTAGCCACTCCACTCTAATGAAAGTCAGTGGGAACACCACCAAGCCACACTCTTGTCATGAGATACACTGCAATGTTCTTCAAGCATCGGACACATGCTCGCTGTGCAGCGGCTAATCTTAATATGAGCGAAACCGAGATTTTTCTCCATATGAAATATTTTCTGTGTTTTTCCAGGCCTAAACCCAGTAGAGGTACCTATGAGGCAGGTATGTCCTGTGACAGGAACAGAGGGCCTGGGAACAGAAAGTGCTCTGAGATTAGTTGAGTCTTGGGCACAACCCCTCTCTAGAAACAGCGGTGGAGTACATCTCCATGTGTAACTAACACAAAAAACATAGAGGACAAAGCTTTAAACCTAGACTACTTTCAAAACCACAGGGACCAAAAACCAAACTAACAACCTTGGAGATGTCAGAGCCAAAACACTGCTCCAGATTCCTGTCAGTAGCCCCTGTTGCTGACACCGCACACCAGGCCTTCTTTGTATCTGCTATAGCAATGCCCCACACCACCAAATGTTGTCTCCTCTCTGCTAGTGTGGTACGTGCCCAAGAAGATCTGGATGGCACATGATTGCTTCACACAGTCACATTCTGGCTGTCATTCAGCCTCTCGTGTGCATCTTGGTGCTTTAACAAGTTTGTTTACTGACCTATTACACGTAATGCTGCCTTTAGCTTTCTCTAGCTTTTGCAGTTCGTTTCTGCTGGTCATCGTTCACTATCTATTAATATGCTGTAGCATCAGGTTAAAAAAATCTTGTAAAATAGTAGCCCCTAGCTAAGTCAAAGGTCCTGTGAAGTCACTCCACTTGGTTTTAACAAAAGGTGGTGACGTTAAAGGACATGTGATGTCATATACTCCAACCCTATAATTTGGATGAAAATGAGACCACTTGACTCCGAGACCAAACTAGGCAGTTAGAATTCAACTTAGGCTGAGACCCAACCAACCACAAGAGGAGACTCTAAATATAACACCCGCTCAGCAGCCTAAATACTAGCCTAGCCCACCGTTCAGGCCATGGGTTCCAGCCATTACACCAGCCTCCCCTCCCCACAACAAGGCCCACCACTCAACCAGCCTCCGACAATACCACGAGGCACAACCACCTAAACACCTTCGCATCCAGACCGCAAGGCCTAACCAACTAACCAGCCTCCAGTCCAGACAAAGAGAAGTCCAGTTCAGACCCAGAGGCCCAAACGGACCACTCCAACTGATCCTAAGCAACAAACCAACCCACAGTTCAGGCCTGCAAGTCATACTCCAAGCAAGGCCCTCCAGCAAGACAGAGACTCAAACAACGGCAGAGCTCACAGAGCAGATCTATCTTCCTCAAAAACACTCCAGCTCTTCAAAGCTCTTGTGCTGTTAGGTGTTTTATTCATATGAAGACACCAACCCTAGCAGATCTCCCCACCATCTCTCTCCAAACTATGCCTGCTTATGACAATTAACTTTTAAATAAAATATCTCAGATTTGAAAACCTAGCACACAATCCAGCTAAATTGACTACGATCATAAGAAATACCACAAATTACTTGCAGAGCTACTCAAAGCTGCCACCTTCCTGAAAAACATAACCTGCATATCTTTCTCTCACACTTATTCATCCATCACACTTCTAAGTGCTGCATCTTATAACACAATAGCCACATGTCAGTGATCATCACGCACAACATGGAAACACCTTCCACATAGGATCAAAACAAGGACAACACCCTTCCAACCACACACTCTACATGTTGTAGCTTACTGCCTAAGTAGGCAAGTGCGTTGATGCCCCACATAGGGGTAATAAGCACTATATAAATGTTGCAATACAATGCTAGTGTTTTTATTTATAGGACTATATGCTTGCAAATGTAATGGGATTTCTCGCTTGCTGTGCTGTTGCTACAGTAGTGTATTTTTGTATAGTGCAGGCCTTGTCAGGCAAAGTGGGGCTCCTCTGATCGTAGACTTCAAGAAACTCTATACAAGTAACCACTGGGACAGCTAAGATAAACTACTGACGGCTTATGAAAAAGGCTCCACTCAACAATCTTGTGCTCAACATATCTTTTCAAAGGAGAATGTGGCAGCACTTACTCCATGATTATTTCCTCAGACAGGCTATAAAAAATATGGTAGATCTCATGTTAAGTGTGCTTGGTAGCGGGAAGGATGGTATATGCTCTCTCTGGCAAAGTGTGCCCCAAGAAATGAGGATGGTTTTTGCACCCATCACCAAAGGGTCCGGAAGAGAGAAGAATATACCTCTCACGGAGGGGGTGCTGGACTAGGGCAAGTGACTACTGCCTATTCCATGGAGGTTGCACTTAATGAGGGCAGTTTTATCTCCCACAAAGAGTATACAAGAGGTGATATCTTTCCCTCCTATGGAATGTACATCTCCCAACCCATGCAAAGTTTAGTAGGCATGGATAATTAAACACCAGCCCCTTAGGTGTGATCAGGAAGGTCAGGTGTACCTCACACATATTAAAGGAGTGCTGGGTGGTGTATACATATCCTGCACACCATGGGACATATGCTCTGTAGGTAGGCACTTATAATGCACTTGAGTGGGGACGGATACAGTCCACACCCACTAAATGTATTTAGAATTGCCTATACCCTCATGCAATAGGGTCCCAAGTGTTCTGCTGGTATAACTTTGTTCAGAGCCAAGAAGCTTCAATGTTCTAGCCCTTTAAAAATTATTTTAACATAACATGACAAAGGAAAACCACCAGCGCCTTTCCAAAATCCCTCCAAGTGTAGGTTAACCCGGCCTCTGCATTCCTTCAAACAAATACCACAAAGTAAACTTGTGGATCTGGTCAAGGCAAGCAGGCCAGCCAGCTGCCCTACTGACCCTTGCCCACCACAAATCTACAAGAACATTTGTTTATCTTCCTCTGCTGTACCAAAGGGGATGATGGACGGAGCGTTAGAGCAAATCAAACACTCACCCCCAGTCAACTGATCTGGGTTTAATCCATCATCATTCTTTAGCTCACTCCACCACCCCAGTTCAGACATGGCCATATGCAAATCAGTCTGACCCTGTGCCTCATGGGAACAGTCCAGCCCGAACTGCCAAGCCATGTCTTCCTGGACCGGAAACAAGCATCCTGGGACCGGTTTCGGGTTCAAAACCCTCATCAGCCAGGCTATCTTGAATCCAGTGGCAAAGTGAGCAAGGGACCCACGTCTGGGCATACCCTGCCAACTTAGGGCGAACAAAGCGATACCAAAGAGGATGATGGGCGGAGCGTTAGAGCAAATCAAACACTCACCCCCAGTCAACTGATCTGGGTTTAATCCATCATCATTCTTTAGCTCACTCCACCACCCCAGTTCAGACATGGCCATATGCAAATCAGTCTGACCCTGTGCCTCATGGGAACAGTCCAGCCCGAACTGCCAAGCCATGTCTTCCCTGGACCGGAAACAAGCATCCTGGGACCGGTTTCGGGTTCAAAACCCTCATCAGCCAGGCTATCTTGAATCCAGTGGCAAAGTGAGCAAGGGACCCACGTCTGGGCATACCCTGCCAACTTAGGGCGAACAAAGCGATACCAAAGGGGATGATGGACGGAGCGTTAGAGCAAATCAAACACTCACCCCCAGTCAACTGATCTGGGTTTAATCCATCATCATTCTTTAGCTCACTCCACCACCCCAGTTCAGAGATGGCCATATGCAAATCAGTCTGACCCTGTGCCTCATGGGAACAGTCCAGCCCGAACTGCCAAGCCATGTCTTCCCTGGACCGGAAACAAGCATCCTGGGACCGGTTTCGGGTTCAAAACCCTCATCAGCCAGGCTATCTTGAATCCAGTGGCAAAGTGAGCAAGGGACCCACGTCTGGGCATACCATGCCAACTTAGGGCGAACAAAGCGACACTCCGTCCATCATCCCCTTTGGTTTTGCTATCTTCCTCTGCTGCCATACATAATTCTTTAATTACGGGAATCTCTCCAAAAGACCTAAAAATGGCATACAAACATCCATTATTAAAGAAAATGAAACTGGACCCGCATGACCCCCGACAACTACCGATCAATTACTAAGGGACCTTTCCTGGGGAAACTGATAGAAAGAGCAGAATTCGCCCAGATGTCAAAATTCAGTGAAGATAACTCCATACTTTCAGACTATCAAACAGGATTCCACCCAGGAAGAGGCACAGAATCTGCCCTCATCGCCACCTAGCATGACCTTAAAAACACAGTAGGCCGGAACGGGGTTGCTGCACCACTTCTCATGGACCTCTTAGCTGCCTTTGACACAGTTGACCATGACGCTGTAATACAAAGACTCTACAAAGCTGGACTAGAGGGGACTACTCTCGACTGGATCACATACTACCTTCAAAACAGAACAAATGTCATCCATTCTCCCCCTTTCTCATCCAAACCATACTTCACAAAAGCTGGAGTCCCTCAAGACTGTATCATCTCATCCATGCTTTTCAACATCTACATGAAGTCCTTACCGGCAATGATCACTGAATTTCACCTCACGTGCTTTAACTATGCAGATGACACACAAACACTCCTAAAACTGGAAAGCCCCAAAGACATTGGAAACTCACAAATCTTCAGTTGCTCAGAGCCGTTGATCAGTGGATGACATGGAGCAATTTCAAATTGAATGCTTCCAAAATCGGAAATACTCACATACAGCAATTGGAAAAACTATGACCTACTCTACGCCTGGTCTGACGATTGGAAAACACCCCTAAAGTATCTAAGGAAGTAAGAAACTTTGCAATTACCATGGACTCCAAGCTATCAATGAATGCCCAAGTTGACAAATTAGCACGATCATGCTTCATTACTGTAAAAACTCTGCAACGCTTCTTTCCCCACCTGGGATTTCCACACAAGGTCCAAGCTACTATCTCTCTTGTACTGTCTGAATTTTTATTTATTAGCATTTAAATGGTATGACACATTGCAATATAATAGCAATACACATTCATCCCCTCAAAATTATAATATTTAGTCCTTATAGTCAGGTATCAGAGCATCAGTGATCAATGTGAGTACACTGCACGAATATCCCTGATCACTATGGATGCAGGATTAGAAGAAGTTTTTCACTGAGGCAATAACAATGCACATATGTCCGGTGCTATTTAAACTTGATTCTCTACCATAGTTCATCTTTACCAACTATGAAAACACTACAATGGATTCAGAGCTCTGCTGCCATACTACTCCTATATGTAAAGCCACAAGCACACATCTCCCCTGTCTTGAGAGTCCTATATTGGTTACTGGCTGCCAGAAGATCCACCTTCAAGCTGATTTGTATCACCCACAAAGCAATACATGGAACAGGACCGCTCTTCATCAGGAATAAAATCACCAAATGCATTCAACAAAGGAACCTCTGCTCAAGATTGGCACCCCTCCTCAAAATCCCAGCATACAAGAAAAAAAAGCATAGGTGATACATCTTTCTTTGTTCAAGCAGCCAAACTATTGAATTTATTACCCCTCAAACATAAGATCCACGGATAACTACCTTACGCTCAGAAGACTACTTAAGACTTGGCTCTTTCATACATAACCACCATAGGCATATCTAATGTATAGTATATCACTGTGTTTGTAAACATTTAGAACTTGATTATATGCATTTTTCTAGGCATGTGTAATTCTTTGTACAAATATGTATAACTATAGTTTTTAAAATATATAGATTTTTTTAGGTCTGCTTAAGAAATGTATAGTTATATTTGTGTGTATATATCTGAGGACTTCCAGTACCAGCATGCATCTGCCTGGATGTGTGAGCGCAAGGCACCTGAACATCGTTAAGGCTGAGGAGGGGCGAGAGACCACCTGACTGGGAGTGGTCATACTATTAAAATCATAGCGATTGGCCCCCCTGTGAGATCAAGGAGCCATTGAAACCGGCACTGAAGAAGCCAATTGAAGGTGAAACGCGTCTGCCAAAGCGTTTCTTTGACTTCATTGACCTGCGCAAAGAACAGCAATAAAGCCTTTGGAATCCCCGGAGCTGTGTCGTGCCTTTTTCCCTACCTGGGAGAGAGTCCTGTTGTTCATGTTTTGCCAGCAAGCATGCGCTGGCTGACGACCACCCTCTCGGTTTGGAGCAACGCGGGAAGCCTGCACTTCTGGTCTGTGCATGAAACTGCAACGCGTCGCCCCCCCACATAAGGGGAGAGAGGAGGCAATATTGATTGCCTGATAAGGGGACACAAAAAGGCCAAACCCTTCCAGGCACCTGTGGCGGTGTGGGAACCTACAGCCAACTCGTTGGGACATCACCTGGTGTCTGTAAATGCCCTATCACTGAATGGGCTTTCTCTGAGGACTTCCAGTACCAGCATGCATCTGCCTGGATGTGTGAGCGCAAGGCACCTGAACATCGTTAAGGCTGAGGAGGGGCGAGAGACCACCTGACTGGGAGTGGTCATACTATTAAAATCATAGCGATTGGCCCCCCTGTGAGATCAAGGAGCCATTGAAACCGGCACTGAAGAAGCCAATTGAAGGTGAAACGCGTCTGCCAAAGCGTTTCTTTGACTTCATTGACCTGCGCAAAGAACAGCAATAAAGCCTTTGGAATCCCCGGAGCTGTGTCGTGCCTTTTTCCCTACCTGGGAGAGAGTCCTGTTGTTCATGTTTTGCCAGCAAGCAGGCGCTGGCTGACGACCACCCTCTCGGTTTGGAGCAACGGGGGAAGCCTGCACTTCTGGTCTGTGCATGAAACTGCAATGCGTCGCCCCCCCACATAAGGGAAGAGAGGAGGCAATATTGATTGCCTGATAAGGGGACACAAAAAGGCCAAACCCTTCCAGGCACCTGTGGCGGTGTGGGAACCTACAGCCAACTCATTGGGACATCACCTGGTGTCTGTAAATGCCCTATCACTGAATGGGCTTTCTCTGAGGACTTCCAGTACCAGCATGCATCTGCCTGGATATGTGAGCGCAAGGCACCTGAACATCGTTAAGGCTGAGGAGGGGCGAGAGACCACCTGACTGGGAGTGGTCATACTATTAAAATCATAGCGATTGGCCCCCCTGTGAGATCAAGGAGCCATTGAAACCGGCACTGAAGAAGCCAATTGAAGGTGAAACGCGTCTGCCAAAGCGTTTCTTTGACTTCATTGACCTGCGCAAAGAACAGCAATAAAGCCTTTGGAATCCCCGGAGCTGTGTCGTGCCTTTTTCCCTACCTGAGAGAGAGTCCTGTTGTTCATGTTTTGCCAGCAAGCAGGCGCTGGCTGACAACCACCCTCTCGGTTTGGAGCAACGCGGGAAGCCTGCACTTCTGGTCTGTGCATGAAACTGCAACGTGTCGCCCCCCCACATAAGGGGGGAGAGGAGGCAATATTGATTGCCTGATAAGGGGACACAAAAAGGCCAAACCCTTCCAGGCACCTGTGGCGGTGTGGGAACCTACAGCCAACTCGTTGGGACATCACCTGGTGTCTGTAAATGCCCTATCACTGAATGGGCTATCTCTGAGGACTTCCAGTACCAGCATGCATCTGCCTGGATGTGTGAGCGCAAGGCACCTGAACATCGTTAAGGCTGAGGAGGGGCGAGAGACCACCTGACTGGGAGTGGTCATACTATTAAAATCATAGCGATTGGCCCCCCTGTGAGATCAAGGAGCCATTGAAACCGGCACTGAAGAAGCCAATTGAAGGTGAAACGCGTCTGCCAAAGCGTTTCTTTGACTTCATTGACCTACGCAAAGAACAGCAATAAAGCCTTTGGAATCCCCGGAGCTGTGTCGTGCCTTTTTCCCTACCTGGGAGAGAGTCCTGTTGTTCATATATATATATATATATATATACGTATGTATGTATATATATATATATATATATACATATATATATATATATATATATATATATTCTATGCTTAATATGTTTATAGGTCCCTGCATAGTTTTCATATGTTATTTTATTGAATGCTTATGATTCCCTGTTTTATTTATCTATCACAATATGTAAATGTTATCATAACTATTTATCTACAAGTCCTTCAGTGTTTAAATATTGAGGAAAAGGTAGAATTAAAATGTAAAAAGAATTATACATATTTTAAATTCAAGTACAGCAACACTTGAAAGTCTGAGTTTGAACATTACTTATAAGAAATGTATATATATTATTCTATGCTTAACATGTTTATGAGTCGCTGAATAGTTTTCATATAAGTTATTTGATTACATGTCCATGGGTCTCTGTTTTTATTCATCTATCACAATATGTAAATATTATCATAACTATTTAACAAGTGCTTCTCTATTGAAATCTTGAAAAAAATATTAATAATAATTTAGCTTCAAGTACAGCTACACTTGAAAGTCTGAGTTTATACAATACAACTTTAAATCTCAATATATTATCTTACTTTTGCATGTATACCCTTTCTATGTAGTTATGTATCTATAAATGCATTCCTTTACTCCTACTTCAGAAGAAGAGAAAAACAAACATGCAGAACAAAAAATCCTTGACTCTCCAATGCACTGCTGTCCTACTGTCTCACCCTATACTTCTCTCAATATATCCCCTACCTCCACTTTCTGACTCATCTCTTTTTTTTTTTTTTTACTTTTTTTTTTTTCACCATCAGTTTTTCATTCATCATTACAAAAATCCATACAATATTATACAGGTTTACTTTACACCAAAAGGAAAATCGAAGGAAAAAGAAGAGTGAGACAGGAAACAAGTTAAAACAAGTCGTCTGATGGGTATATCTTCAGCGAAGCGGTCAGACAAAACAAAATTCGTTAAATCTGTTACATTCCAGATACTTGCCCCCCAATAAGTAAAAAGTGAGAGAGCTGTTGAAATCATAACAGATGTTATTTTTCATAACCAAGAATTATGGCTGGGGTCGCTCCAATCTAGCATTCCAATCCGTTACTGGGGCCCAGATAAGTTTCCCTAATTTCATAGCTTTCCACCCTTTCTTCTCGTAAAGACCCTTTTCAAGACTATAGATGGCTAAAAGCCGTGATACCCATTGTTGAAAAGTGGGAGGGTTGGGGTCCTTCCATGCGGCTGCCACACAAATCCTAACAACCGCCATGGCAAGAAATAAAAATTTGCGGTGAGCTACATGAACGCCCACACCTAAAACCACTAATTCATTAGTTAATCTTATTTGAATCCTCAAGGTTTGTCCCATAAAGTGTTCAATTGCCCTTTTCAAAGGATCCAGCATAGGGCAAGAGGCAAACATATGTACCGTATCGGCCTCCGCGCTGCGACAGCGTGGGCAATAAATGCCCATAGTCCCCCCCCATTGGGCTATTCTTGCAGGGGTATAGTAAAGTTCAAAGATGGTTTTAAAGTGTTGAGCTTGTAGGTTAGCTACCTTCAATACCGTACATCCTAACTTAAGTGAGACTAAAAACTCACTCCCTTCAATATCGAGCTTCCCCCGCCATTTCTCGGAATATTTTCCCAGATCATCGTTTTGAAGCTGGTTTAGCTCACTATAAATCTGGGTGATAGAGCACCCTTCGGGGTTTTGCACCGTTTCCATAACTGTGTCTCTGTCAAATGCTCTTATTCCCCCACTTTTCCTTACAAGGGCCGACCGAATCTGTAAAAATTAAAAATATTCCCTGCGCTCCAAATTAAACCGGATTTGGGCTCTTTCGAATGTAATTATGCCATCAGAGTCTATAATATCGCCGACAGTTTTAACACCCAACCCGTCCCACCGCCTCATTACAACGTCATGAAAAACCTCAGGTAAGGATGGATTCCTAAATAGAGGAGTATAGCGGTTCGTTCTGCCCAATCCCAGCTTTTTCTTAACAGAAGACCAAACAAATACTGCTGCTCCCAAAGTCTTAAATGTAACTTTTTTATAATAGCTGGCCTCGCTAAAGCTCAGAAGCCAATTACGCGCTTCACCATCTATAAGTAGATCATATACATCCGGTACAGCGTCATCATCCCTCCACCTGTCAGTAACCGTACCTCCCAGTAGCCCACGCATATATTGTAATGCTGCGGCCCAATAATATGATCTTAAGTCAGGCACTGCCCAACCCCCATTCTCCCTGGGGAGGGACATAAATTTAAGTGCCCTTCTCGTCTTCCCCTGTGCCCAAATAAAACTGTTTATCATTCTTTCCATTTCTTTAAACCAAAAGGTCTCAAACTTCAGGGGTATCGTTCTGAACAATTATAAGACTTTTGGGAGGAATATCATTTTAATAATGTTACATCTTCCCACAATCGAAAAGTGTAAATTATTCAGCCTATCAAGATCCCTCCTTGATTTCTGGATCGCTGGTGCAAGACTCATCTCAAACCTCATTCTACTACTATGATCTCCAAAATAAACCTTTCAAGACTCTCCCCTTTATCCTTCCTTGGCTCACCCAAAACCTTATTTTACTACTATGATCTCCCAAGCAAACCTTTTAAATTCATCCCGCATGCGTCCCTCCTTTGACTCATCCCAAACCTTATTTTACTACTATGATTTCCCTACTCCCTCTCTAGAGACTCGTCCCTCCTCCATCTCTCTTTTTACTCATCCCAAGCATCATCTTACTACTACGATCTCCCAAATAACACTTTCTAGACTCTTCCCTCTTCTGTCCCTCCATTATCCTATTCAATCCAACTAACAGACTCACATGTCGACCGCTCAAATTAACACATATTTCCCTATGCTAACTCACCACTAATCCTTTTTGGGTTCTGGAGTAGCGTGCTACTCGCTGAAAAGCGCTTTGACGCCTCGTCAGGTGTAGTAAGCACTATATAAATACAATTACAATATAAAGTGCTCTTAGCAGGGTCATGAATATTGCACATTTTATGGAAGCTGTGTTTGTTTGGGACAGGTATACACCATTGCCGCTCTATGATGTGCTTGGGGGAGGCCAAGTATACTACAGACTTCATGGAAGATAAGCTTGATTGGGTAGGTGTACCTCAGTGCTTAATTTGAACCAGTGGTTAATTGGTTTCCGGTGCTCAGCAGCAGTTAATTCTCAACACTGCACTTAGGACAGTCTGCCACATGGTGGCGCTGCTCATCTAATTTAGAGATGAGCAGAACAACGGTTGTTTATAAATACAATATACATTAAAAATTACTAATACGTGCATCCCCAGCCATTCCTTTAGCTTTGGGGACCTGGAATAATCTGAACTGTCACACTTGCAGGCGAGGTAGGTGGTTAGTAGTTGTTTTGGCAGCGATGACGGGTGGTGGATGGTGAAAGCTGCAGTGGGCTCATGGTCAGGGCCTTGGCACTTATTATTTTAATAATTAAGCACTGGTGCACTCCACAAAACATAGGCGTGCACTGAGGAATGGAAGGTGTCCCCCTAACACATGGAGGTGTATGTGTTGGGTGCAGATAAAGCGAGCATACAATTCAGGACATGCTGGGTAGGGACAGATATATGCCCTACACCACTGAAAAGGATGTGCTGGGTGGAGAATTATCCCACGCCGGTGGCAGGTGTGCTGAGGTTGGCGTGGACACATCCTGCACTCTATGGATTGTGTACTTAGAATGAAGTCAGGTATACCATGCACCTCATGGAAGGTGTGCTTGGAGCAGGTATATGGCACACGTTAGGGAAAGGGTGCACACCAAGAGCACTATACTCCTGATGAAGGGCGGGTACATCTCATAACCTAACGGAGGAGCGGTGAGGGGGTAGGTATAGCCAACACCCCTTGCGAGGTGTGCTCCGGTGGCGGTACACGGCATCAACCCATGAAAAAGAGTGCCCAGGGGGAAGGTACACCTCATCTCCACATGGAAGGGGTGCTCAGGGTGGGGGGGTGGGGGAAGTGTGCATGCACAGGGATGCTGAAAGCGGCACACAAGCGCACTCCCTGCCTAAGGCCACAGCTTTCATCCCTTGCCCTTTGCCTCTAAATCCAAGCCAAAGAGCAGCTAGGAAGACTTAATTAAATCTAGGCGGCGAGAGAGACGGCCCTGCAGAATATTAACAAGTGTTCGGCAGCGCTGAGGAGCGCGCGCCTGAGCTCATGTAGTGCAGGTGTGCTGCGCCCCCACCCCCCGAGGCCGCTAGAAATGAAGAAATCCACTAACGCCCACCCCCCTCCAAATTCTATTTTTAAAAAAGAGGGAGGGGAGCTTCTTCAAAGCTGCCCCACACGACACCCTAAACACTACATCAAGATGGTTTAACTGCCCCAGAACAGAATCCTATTAATAAGGGGTTGCCCACTATGTCCTGTAAAGACAGGGTCCGAGTGGCCTATAGGGCAATCCGGCAGTGCCAGATGGGTTGGTCTGACAGATCAGACCGTGGGTCGTTTTTAAGCAGTTTTGGGGTCGGTTTTCTGGTAAAGTAGTCCGGTTTACACTGTTGATTTCTCTGATATTACCACAAGCATTGCCTATAGCAAGAACAATGGGGTTGCAGGTGTGAAGCACTGGTGCTACTTTTGTTACAGGGGGGCGATATTGCAGCACTGTTGCTAAACCGGCCCCAGTAACAAAAACGCCCCCCGCTCCAAAACCGGCCCACTCGTTCCAGCCCACCAGGAAAACGCCCGATGCCCGCTACGGCCAGTCGACCCTGGTCCGACCCTGCGGAAAGACTAGAGGATGTTTTTTGTGTCTCGTAAGGTGGATGTTTCCCAATTGCGCACACTGGCTTCTTAAATGGAGTGTGACGCTAACAACCAGACTTCGAGGCAAAGGTCTTCATAAGTGTCCCCATGTCCTGGGGATTGTAAAACCCACAGGACATCAACCCTCAGATACTAGGCAGAAAGAGACATATCAACAAATAGGACATAAGTTATGCTGAAAGAAAAGAAGGAAGATAACCAACCACATGTGCAGAAAAAAAAGCAGACAGACAGAAAGGAAACAGACAGACAAGCACAAGAGAGGCAGACAGACACGGGTACAGAAAGAGAAGTATGCGAGCCGAAAGCAAGCAGGGGCGTAGCTATCACTGGTGCAGTGACACTGGGACATAGGGTGTGAGGGGCTCAGTGAACCCTAATAATGGCAGCCCTTGACTACCTAACCGCTGGGCAGGTGGGAGTGCCGGGGGAGTTCCTTGCATACATTAGGACCCATGGCGTTAGGAAAACAGAGACAGAAGCACGCGGGAATACAAGCACACAGAAAAGCAGCCAGAGGACTGATAGACAGCCAGGCAGGGAATAAGACACATGCAGAAAGACAATACGAGTCACAGAGACAAAGACATACAGAAGAACAAGCAGACAGTCAGGCAGACACACACTCAAAAGGAAAAGCAGGCAGGTTGGCAGACCGGCTAAGAGACAGACACACACGAAGAAATACCAGCAGAGACAGACAGGGAAACAGATACAGAAACACACAAAGTAAGAAGACCAACAAGGAGACAAAGGCGCACCGAAAGTCGAGCAGGTTGGAAGATAGTCTTGTGGCCAGAGAAGCAACGCATCAAACATACCCACAGAAAGACAAGCAGAGTCACTATCAAGGACACAGGCAGAAAGAAAAACAAAGAAACAGGAAGCAAGCAGAGATACGGACTGGGAGGCTGACAAAAACACAGACCACGTGCAGAAATACAAGCAAACAGAAACAAGCATTTGCAATGCAATAGGTCTCGCATTTGCGAGAGTTAGAGCTACTGGCATTGTAAATGTGAAAAACCGGACCACTCGTTAAATCTCACAAAATGTCATCCGAATTATAAAGCAGGGAGTGGAAGTAGAGATGTTATTTACTTATTATAAGTAAATCTTATGCTTAGGCCGTATATTTATAAAATGGAAATAAATGGCTGCATTTCAGCTGTGTGCTCTAGATGTTTGGTAGGCGGGGACGAGTTTAACAAGCGGCACAGGCCATTCATTATGTGTACATGCAAAGGGTATAGGAAGTTTGCTTATGCTGTGAAAGACTGGATCACCCCCCCAGCAATTTTATACATAGTAAGCTTGAACCGAAGGTATTGGAGCGTTTTACCCGAGTACTAGTTATATTAAGCAAGGTCAAATTCAGCAGATCACAGTAGGTGCTGTACATTTACTCAACACCATGGTGTGTGTGCATTTTTATTCCAGTCACCCTATTTTTTACTCAAAGGTACAGGGTTTGAGGTGTAAGCGCAAAGTACGTGTGTTAATGATATTAATGATTAATTTCCCCAAATGCAACGTCCTGCTAGTTTGTTAAAGAACTGGGAAGCCCTGCACTCTTCCAGAACAGAGGTAGCACACAGATTCTCACTCGCGCGTAGAAGTGGTGCCCATGCGTTACGCTCTTATGAGCAGGTGCTTGCCTTTCTTCCGCGTGTGTTGCAGCACAGATTAAAAAAAGTTGTTTGTATGTTACGCCGTCCTGTTTAATAAATGGAACATTTTTACAACCATCCACGCAGCCCTTTATAAATAAATTCCTAGAGACGCTTCAATCCTACACGGTAGGATTTAACTGCGTTACACCCATGCACTTCAAGTGGTGCACTGTAGAACTAGGTAACACCAGTTCAAGCACACCCCGGCTTCCCATCTTTAGGCTGTGCAGTTTTAGGCAACTCACCAAACACGCACTGTGGTTTAGCACATACTTTATAAACGCCTGCACCCCCATTGTGCATGCCTGTTCTCCTTAATTCAAGCCGTGTGTCTGTCTGTAATGCAATTGGTGGTGACGTAAAGCGCTCTGATACCTTCGGGTCAAGTTTGTGCTATAAATCAAAGTGCAGAAAAATAAATAAATTTAAAAAAAAGCCTACCTCTAGCAAGTCCATTCTTATTCTGCGAGGCCACATGCCTTCGGGTCCCTGTACTGCTTAATTGCACCCAGCTCTGGGTGAGCACCATGGCAGGCATGGTTTGTTGCAGAGCCATGGCATGTAACCGTTGTCCTGTGGCTGCATCGCGGGGTAATAGTGCGGGGGCAGGAAGGGAGACAGTTGGTACGGCTGTGCCATGGCAGTGTAGTTCTCTGTGCAGGCCGGGCAAGGACTTTGCTCTTCAATATGGGGTAGAAGAAAGTGAAAGCGTGCCATGCGCGCGCTGTGCTGAAACGCCGTGGTCAAAAGGACACCCGCTGTATGGAATCTACTCAAGAGGACTTTGCTCTTCAATATGGAGTAAAAGAAAGTGAAAGCGCGCCGCGCGCGCGCTGTGCTGAAACACCGTGATCAAAAGAGACGCGCCATGCGCGCGCTGTGCTGAAACGCCGTGATCAAAAGGACGCCCGCTGTATGGAATCCACTGAAGAGGACTTTGCTCTTCAATATGGAGTAAAAGAAAGTGAAAGCGCGCCATGCGCGCGCTGTGCTGAAACGCCGTGATCAAAAGAGACGCCCGCGAGAAGAAAGTGGAAGCGCGCCATGTGCGCGCACCGTACGCGTGCACATCTCCTGTCCGGGCAGGCACGGCAAACAGGAGACAGGGAGGGTACAAACATGCCTCCCTTCCAATTAAAAGCGCACATTTTTGACGCGCGCCAATGAGAAGCATGGGTGGAGCTTCCACCCCGCTTCCGAAGCAAAACCGACGACAACAGTCTCGCAAGCGAGCAGCACATGCGCTGCGTCGCTAGGCGAGACCTAAAAATCAGCTTGGACATCCACCATATACCTCTTTATTTGTGTGCTGCAATGGGGAGAGACAGCTTCTCAGAGGCATCCTTTGAGAGGCACCAGGCGTTTTATACATCTTCCCTTCAGGGCAGTGGTTAATTTGTAAAATAAAAAATAAGTGCTGGGGCTCTCGCCAGGAGGCAGCTTGCACCAGCCCATTTCTCCTATTAGCGCCATCTAAAACAAAGCCAACTACTAACCATGACAGTGGGGAGAGGACGTGGCATAATGGCCAGAGCTGTCGACTTCGAAGCTGGGGAACCAGGTTCAAGTCTCAATGTTGGCTCAACATCCTGTGATTCTGGGCAAATCACTTAATCTTCCCATAAATGAATGACTGGTGCTCATGAAAAACGCTGGTGTTGATGATTAAGTGCCGGTGCTGAGCACGGGAAACCACCATCTCAAATTAAGCACTGCTTCAGGGTTAGGTTGAGACCCAGAACAGGTGCAGGTGGCCCCAAAAAAGTGCCCCCCGTTTGCGGATCACAAGTAATGGAGGATGCAGAGTTTTCATGAAGTATTGCTTATTAGTATCAGGGGGTTCCTTTTGGGAGGTGGTTAGGTAATAAGAAAAGGCTTTTTGAAATATGTTGCCAAAGTTGTATAACTCACAAGTAGAGGCTGTGCCTCATTTAGCAAACATTTGTAGCAAAAGCTCCAGAGCATGCGCTCAAAGACAGGAAATGTGGATTTAAACGCAATTTGAATGCCCTCCAGGGCATCATAGGATACGGGAATTGACAAATCAGCACTTGGTGATCTTTAAACCACACATTCCCACTCCAAGGTAGGATCAGAATACAGCAGAAAACAGAGAAGCGCGTGCTTGATCGTGATAAGGACCAGCTGCGCTCCCAGGCTGCTGCCCACAGGACCTATGCCATGCTGTTTCCCGCTCAGGGGCTTATTTACAAGTCCATCGTGGCGCCGGTACGTCACTTTTTGTGATGCACCAGCAGCGCAGTGGGCCTGCCCATATTTACAAGGCCACGTAAAGCCACCCTGCGTGACTTTTCATGGCCTTGTAAATATGGGCCCTTTCACGCATTGCTCTGCGTGAAAGGGGCGTTCCATGGGCGTTGCTGTGGGTGTTCCCTTGCAACATCCATGGAACTTGACGCATTCCCAGATTTACAACATTTTGTGAAACTGGGAATGCGCCAGAATCCTACGCCCCCCCAGGGGAGGCATAGGAATGGCGCAACGAAGAGAAATACTTTTATTTCTCCTAGTTTTTTCTTCTTTCTATGCATGCTGCAAATAGAAAGAGGAAAATGACATTAATTTGTGTCCCTTCCTGCACAAAAACAATCATCCCCACAGTGCAGGCATCCATTCATAATGATGCAAGGGTGCCTGCGCTGGCACATGGCCAACAATTGTGCGCCAGGGCATGGGAAAGCACAGGGATGCATCATAATGTTGTTGATATGACACTTCCCTGTGCTTTGAAAATGACGCAGCACGGTGTAGCTAAATGGCTTGAGGTGCCTCAATGCATCATTTTCTTCTAGATGAGACCCTGAATACTGTGCAACTATTTTCTGTCCCAGGACTTGACTAAAACCCGACTCAATGGGATGACAATGTCATCCCCAAATGCAGATGCTGCAGGATTTCACTCTCTACGCCTTCTCTCAAGGATGATCAAGCACCTCCTGTCGTGGGGTGACTCTTCATGTCTGCTTACAGTCAGATGATTCCCAAGACTGAGTCTCAAGTCAGTGGGCTCACTGAGAGTGGCCAAGTGTGAGGCTGGCCACCTTCCCTTCTGGATCCCTATAACCCCATTACATGATATGAAGCAATTGCCAGAGTGCATGCAGCATGCTGCAGGGAAGCAGCTCCGCACAAGCATCCATGCACACTTGGGGGTATATTTACAAGCTGCTAGCACCACCAGGACGTCACTATTAGTGATGTTCTGGTGGCGCTATGCCCTTCTCCATGTTTACAAAGCGGCGTCACCTTGTAAATACGGCCCATTAACATGCATCACTTTGCGTGAAAGGGGCGGGCAATGGGTGTTGCTGTGGGCGTTCCATTGCTTTTTGACTCTGTCCCAGATTTACAAGGATGTGTACATCTGAGGCGGCGCCAAAAACTAACCCCATGCAAGAGCAGGCATTAGAATGGCGCAACAAAGAGACATACTTTTATTTCTCCTCGTTTTTGCTTTTTCTGTGTGTGCATAGAAAGAACAAAACTCCATTAATGATTGTTTATGTGCAGGAAGGTATACCTGCCTGCACATAAACAATCATAAAAAACTGACGATTTGCAACTTCTATGTGTGCTGCACAATGCAGCACATATAGGAGTTACAAATCGTCATTATTGATTGTTTGTGTGCGGGAAGGGACACCTTCCTGCACATAAACAATCATTCCCTGCAATGCAGGCACCCTTGCACTATGGCACAAAGGTGCCTGCATTGGCACTAGGCAGCCAATTTTAGCGCCAGCCCTAGGGAAAACACAGGGGTGCAACGTATTGTAAATATGGCGCATCCCTGCGTTTTAGAAATGTCGGAACGCGACGCTGCCAAATTTGGTGCAGCTCCACACTCCGAAATTTCATTGTAAATATGCCCCCTTGATTCAGAGTGTGAGCCCAGCTGAGCCTTGACTGACAGGAGGCGGCCAGGCACCGGTGGATTCAAGCATTGGTCTAGCAGGCACACGCCGGATGATTGAAGTGATTTTTAGACTCTGGCAGGGCCGCTCTTCCTTTCATGTTCAAATAGGTGCCATTGCTGTGGACAATGATAATACTCGTCATTAACACGCACAGTGCATTAGCCCTGCATGAAATACGAGCACTCTGCAGGCTTGGAAGGAGGGGTGAAGAAGGCACTGATTTCTGCCTCTGTTTCTTTTGATTAAAGAGAACAGAATGAAGTGAGTCTGCCCTCCCAGGCTCCAGTCTTGCCTGGCTGGGGAGGATGGCAACACTGGAAAAAGAGCAGGCAGTGCTAGGCACTGCTCCAAGGAAGAGGAAAAATGGGTAGCTAGCTGGCATAGGCTTCAGAGTCCAGCAAGCCAGTGTAGCACCAGGTGGGTCAGATCATGGTGATGCCAGTCCTCCGCCACGTGGTGGGCGCAGGTGACAGACAAGCTGAGGTTCTCTGCTGTCTTGGCCTGCGTTTATCACCCATCGCCCTTCGAAGCACAGAGAAGCCTCTGGGCGGAAGTGATGTCACCACGGCCCAGGAAGTGTCCCCCAGTGACTGAGATCCGCTAAGAGGGTTGCACTGCAGGCACGGGCACTGGAATGATGTGTTTGCGGAAGTGGCAATATTCACAATTTTATGGATGTGCCACATAATCCATCATCTGTTGCATAATCTGCTGATTTTGACCAAAATAAATTGTTTCTAGCTCAAACAGATCAGAAGATGCTAAAAACTCGTTGAACGTGTGTTGCCCTGCAGTGGAAGACCCTTCACAAATGTTGACTGGTCATCATCTGTAGATTAATACTGTGTTTGTGTGTTAAGCTGGTACTAATGAGGTGAAACCTTTTCTCAGGCAGTGTCCAGTGGCGGCTTGCACAGGTAACGCTGTGAGGCGGTGAGGCCGGGGCAGGGCAGGTGGGGGGGTAGTGGAGTTCGACATACGAAAGGAAAGATAAAAGTAAATACATAAATAAATAAAACCACCTACCATGCGCATCACCACTCCACAGCGTTACCTGTGCGAGCCGCTACTGGCAGTGTCAACATGCTTAAAAATGTCAAAACCATGAAATAATACTATCACAAAATGTGCCGCATTGCACAGCGTAATTTGCCTTTTTTGCCACATAATTTAGTCAATCCTACTGCATAATAAATCCTCTTGGGGCCCTGGCTATAGGTGGTAGGGAGTGGTCCATACCTGGTTTGGTAATGTAAATGTACTATGGTCGGGCCATTGCCCTTCCTATGACGAAGGAAGCTATTTTGGACCTCACTGTCTCACACAGGGGGATGCCGGGGGGAGGGGAACAATTGAGCTGCTCAGCAGCAGCTCCCTGGAGCCTCAACGTTAGGGTCTGCCAGAAATAGAGCAGGACAGGCACACTTTCTGCTGCACCTGCCCAAGTGGGTTCAGAGCTTTAAGTGGGATGCAAAACGTTGGGGTCTCTAAAAACGGCGTGGCCTATGTAATTAAGCCCATGGCTTAAACATGTAAACTACATTTTTGGGATCCCTTTAGAGTGCCACATAACCACAATTTTGATGCAATATTAAGTAAAACATGTGAAATATAAACATAAACTAAGTCACTGAAATGGAATACCTTAACGTTTTTCCCAGTAATTTTTCAGTAATCGGGCAGTGTTATTTGCCAGTAAAGTTAAGGACATGAATATAGGGCCTGAAAGGACCCCTTTCAATGTCCGCTTTTAATTACTAACCGGACTGAGACCCGGAGGGACTCGGCCCACTTAAAGCCCTGGGTGGGCTCATTATCAATATTCTGTGCATGAGAACGAGCACCACAAACTGCTTTCTTTTGTGGGGCCCCATCTCCCTGGTCTGACTCAGCCATAGTCGAATTGGTTCAGGCAGATGAAGTCCTACATTGTAAAGAATTTTAAAAAACTGGCCCTTCGGTGTCCACAGCCAGCAGCCTTTCCACCATGGGTTGCGCACGCAATCCGACCATGATTCCCACTGGGTCTTTCAAAATGTCCCTCCCCTATGACAAGTCCCTACAGAATGCTGCATGGACTCAGGCCATCCCTGGTGGATGGACTGTTCCTCCACCTGCCCACTGATGACACTCAAATGTCTTAAAGTGACATCTGCAACTGATGCTCTCTCCCTAAGAAACTGTCTGGGTGCCATAGATGGCTGGATATCTTCTAAAATTCAGATCATATTATATTTATCGATTACATTTTCACCACCTCTTGTCTTTTCTAGGCTCTCTTTCTTTTCACTATAATTTTTCTCCACTCTGTTTCCAGTTACAGATGGAATTATTTTAAGAATGTCCAGAATATGTCAAGAATTTGACACTACTATGCAAGGCATAGCTAGAGTGTTATCAAGAAAGCCAACAACATGTCAGGAATGGGTCATCATCATGCTTGGTTTAATCCATAAGGTTGTCAAATAGGGAAAAATGTAAAAATTCCCATAATGTGTAATCTATTGGCCAGTTTTAGTAGGGCTATTCAGAATATAACTGAGAAGGCCCACACTATGTTGTTATGTTGTTAAGTATGCTAATGATGACACACACACACACACACACACAACTCTCCCCCCCCCCCACCAATTGTGGGAATACCCAGGCAATCAGGGGCTAGTGAGTTTCAATTGTGTCAGTGGGAGCCTTTTATCTCTGGTGTCCTCGGGCCACATTAGCATTCGACTCTGTCGTTCCCAAGTCTAAAATCAAATGCTTACAGAGAGTTTTGGGATCTAGAACCCTCGCAGATCTCAGATTTCAGCAAATCTATCTGCTACAAGAATGGAGGCTGCAATATCCTGGGGAATCATAGCATTTAGGAGGCAGACGTTATGGCCGTGCTTCCCTTTCTAAAATTGTTGCAATGCCCATTACTCAAAATGAACGTTTAGCTGTTGCAAGATGGTGACCAATGAACTGTTGTTCCACTTCCGGGTGAGTTTCGGCAGAGCTGTGTTTAAGGTGTTTAAGGACGCTTCCTTATTGATAGGTTATTCTCCGCTTGGTGACTCAGTTCACACCCAGCCTTTCCCTTCTCCTCTGCACTTATTTTGTTCCTGCGCTCCCTCCCTCGCATCTCTGTCTCCTTCAGTTCTTCTTGTCCTGTTTCTTGGCGTTTGCCCCGATTGCTGCCCTTGATTTCTATTTTCTGTAATCTACTGTCTCCTTACCATCGCGGTCTATCCAATGTGGAAATATCACTGGCTTTGTTTCCTCATTTGGGAAGGTGAGACTTATCTTTATAATCATTTACAAGTGCCATTTATTTTGCATGCTGTTAATATATATCCTTGTTTCCCATTGCTCTCTCTGGTGGCTCCCACTTACCAGGCTGTCAAATAGTCCAGGGACCCGACTGTTAAGCAGAGGCCATTGACCAGGACCTGTGTTCATCAATTTCCTGCCCTTATTCCCTGTTTCCCCCACAATTTCTTCTGAGATATAATATGTGAAGAAGTCTCATGCGCAGCAGACAGTGCGGCTGTGGACCATCACAGGATCTGATATGTTGCTTGACGTCTAGACAGATCCAGAATTGAGCATAAAGTGCCCAATTAGCTCTTGACTCTCAAGGTAACGAGGCATAGAAGATGGTGGCCAGAAACTCAGGACTCAGAGACAAAATTAGCACACAATAATGGTACCACTGCAGCCAGTGGTTTAACTTTAAAAAGAAAAAAGTACTTTATTTTGTACACGGCTATATACTACATAAGAAAATAAATAAATGAACATGGAGGAAAAACATGCAATGTAATACGGTTTTTACACAATTAGCAGACCTCACCCGTGAGGCTTTGCGAAAGTGTTTTCATAATCAATAAGGCACAACACATGTCTTTTAACAACAGGTTTTCTCAATAATCTATCCCTGCCCAGAGGATTTGAAAAGCGACTGTGTATTGGCTTCATCAAAGGGCTCTTCACAATCAGTCACCCACTGTCTATGGGCTTTGTCAACAAGGTGTATGTGCCACACCAGACAAGCAGAGTTAGTGTTTTCTTTCCTGAAACCCTGCTCACAAAAAAATCACTCAAAGACTTCCATGTAGTGGGGATTTAAATCTACATATGTGCGCAACCGCTGGGGGATTTTGGATGTTTTTTGTGATTTCGAAAGCTTAGTCCAGGGAGGAGGACAAAGGAAGCTCTAAGCCCTCTTGGAGGCAAACAGGGGACACAGGTAGAGTTGTACGGATGGAGGGGGGTCATAGGGCTGAACCTCCCCCTGGGCAGTACTTTGATGGTTCAGAAAGACCTCCAGGTCTCCCTGGACATTTCTCACACAGGAGGCCCTTGGGTTGTGATCTCTTCTTCTGGCTTGCTTTTATGGATTGCTCCTAGCATCCCTTTCTACAGTGGCTGGCTTTCTGCTTCAAGGCAGAGTCAGGGAGCACTTCTAGCAGAGTTCAGGACCCCACGTGGCGTCCCAGTCACCAGGCAGCGGAGCCATCACCACATACATTATGCAATGTGGAGGCTCTGCGGCAGTCTCCTGGGTCTAGCATGCAGTTCCTCCTTCTTCCGTGCAGTCACCAGCTCTCCCAGCCTTGACGGGTAGCTGACTGATACTCAGGAATCTTCTCCCACTGCTGTGTGGAGCCTCGACTCCTGTCAATGAGAAATTCCTGGAACAACGACCAGTATTGTCTTTGGCTAGCAGATGCAGATATTCATTCCAGAACCCCTCTCTGTTTTCCATTACATCTGGTTCTTGGTGTGTTGGAGATTTTCCCACAGCCTCCCCCAACAGTAGTCCTTAGAGCTGCATAATCAGCACCAAGAGAGAGTAGAGTTGAGTGTGCCCAGAAAGGAGGTGGAAGAGAAAGGCCAGAAAATGGAACAGACATCCTCGCTGTCCTAGCAGTCTAACACAGAACAGGGGTGCATACTCTCCAGAGCCCAACACTCACTCACTCATGCACACAGCATACCTGCCAACTCACACGGTGTCACAGTGTGATACACAATATCGGCTCCCATCACACGGTCTCCCGGTGAGAAGCCAATATCACACTGTGGCAGAGACAACGAGCTGAAAACCCACTGTAAATAGTGGTTTTCCAGCTCCTTTTCTGAGACTTTGAACTGCCGACGTCCATTAAGGGGTGTGAAAACACCCCAGGACATCGGCACCAGCCTCAGCAAGCTTTTACTTTTTTGGGGAGGAGGGGGCTTGGAGGTGTGTGGGGCTCAAAAGTGCCTCTTAGGTACTTCTCGGCACAAGGCCCGCACCCTTCAAGGCCACGCCTGCTCCTCACACTGTGAGATCTCTTGACTGGGGGTGAATGTTTGGATTTGTTCTGCATTCCGTCCATCAATTGTGTGTCTTTTGCTTTCTCGCCCTAAGTGCGCCAGGTATGCCCAGACGTGGGTCCCGGGCTCACTGTGCTACTGGATTCAAGCTATCCTGGCTGATGAGGGGTGAAACCCCGAAACCTGTCCTAGGATGCTTGTTCCCGGACCAGGGAGGACCTGGCTTGGCAGTTCGGGCTGGACTGTTCCCCTGAGGCACAGGGTCAAGACTGATTTGCATATGGCCAGGTCTAAACTGGGGTGGCATGGTGAGCAAAAGAATGATGGATTTAACCCAGATCTCTTGACTGGGGGTGAATGTTTGGATTTGTTCTGCATTCTGTCCATCAATTGCGTATCTTTTGCTTTCTCACCCTAAGTGCGCCGGGTATGCCCAGACATGGGTCCCGGGCTCACTGAGCCACTGGATTCAAGCTATCCTGGCTGGTGAGGGGTGAAACCCCGAAACTGGTCCCAGGATGCTTGTTTCCGGTCCAGGGAGGACCTGGCTTGGCAGTTCGGGCTGGACTGTTCCCATGGGGCACAGGGTCAAGACTGATTTGCATATGCCCAGGTCTAAAGTAGGGTGGCATCGTGAGCAAAAGAATGATGGATTTAACCCAGATCTCTTGACTGGGGGTGAATGTTTGGATTTGTTCTGCATTCCATCCATCAATTGGGTGTCTTTTGCTTCAAGTTGGCAGGCATGACACAGACACATTAACGCATACACTCAGCCATACATGAGCCTTTACCTAAGGAGAACAGGCAGAGAGATGATGGCATAGAGAGTGTGCAGACAAGGCAGATAGATTAGCACATGCAACAGACTTTCTAGGGGAAGAGGGCACAGCTGAAAGAACCAGTGCAAACGAAGGCAGAGAAGTGCACTTGGGGTGGGGTGTCGAGAGAAACATTCCATGGCAGGGACATACAGGGCAGTGCACACTGGTGCAGATATGCAAATATGGCCTATCGCTATTGGGGAGCATACTAGTAAGTTGGGTGTGCTCCTTCTGCCCCCCCCCCCCAATGGCAGGAGGACCATTCAACTAAAATCTCCAGCGAAGTAATGATAGTTAAAGCACATGCCCTATAGAAAACAACCAACCCTTTTAAGTCCGACAAAAGCACCCTCCGAAAACAGCACCTGATCTCGGTCTTTGAATGCTCTGCAAATGAGCGAGATAACAAGAACATTTACAGGCCTGTTTAACAGAGGTCGTAGCGAACCCGAGCTGCTCTGTGATAACTGCTGTTACAAAAAGACAAGCAGCTACAGCACCGAAGCTGAACAACAACATGAACTTCACGCAGCTATAGGCAGAAGTGTAAAGGAAGAGGATTGACAACCAGAAGTAACACTGAGTGAAATCTGATGGGAGGGAACCAAGCACGCAGCGACTGGCAGGAGTGATCAGGGAAAGGATGGCCAACCAGAAGGAACAATGAGTGAAATTGCCTGGGTGCCAATGAAACACCCAAAGGAGGGACTTTTAAAAGCAACCCACCAACATTTCTGAATGGCACAAACAAAGAACGAATGGCAATCGATGGGCGTGGATTAAGCCCATATTGTACTTACAGCATGTCTTGCAGACAGCACATGTACACTGCCTAGGCTCGACCTAAAAAGGTTTCAATTTTGAAGTGCAATCATAAGGATGGTGATCAGTGGTCCCTTGCAAGTCACAATCCTCATGAAGGTAACCAATAAGAGGAGCCAGTATTTTGTTACCTGACCTATTAATACATAGTTCTATTGGCAAAATTAGATAGGGGTTGCAAATTGCAATCACTTTTTGCGACCGCCTATCTTTGTACCTCTGGCCCTAAATCCAGTGATATCAGTCGCAGTTTTCCTGTGGGACAATAACAAGTTCTTCAATTCTGCCTCCCAATCCATTCTGCCTTTTACTACTTATTATATATGTGGGAAAGTGCCCTTTTCAACATGGTCACCCCCACTTTTTGCCTGGTATTTGATGTGATTTCAACTGGAAATGCACTGGGTTCCTGCTAACCAGGTCCCCAGTGCCAGATCTCTTTCCCAAAACTGTGCTATTGTTTTTCCCATAGGCGATACCTTTAGTACACTCTGTAAGTCCCTAGTAAATGGTAGCTCTGGTACGTAGGGCCTGAGGTAATAAAGAGGGCTCCTAAAGCCTGCAGCATGAATTGTGCCACCCTAAGGGACCCCTCATCAAACCCATGCAAGACTGCCACTGCAGGCTGCGTGTTTTGGTGCAAACTCAAAAGTGAAAACATGACATGACACACATCCCTGTGTGCCATGTCCCCAAACCCTGCATGTAATATTTTTAAGTCACCCCTACAGCAGGCCTTACAGCCCTAGGGCAGGGTGCCTTATATTACATGATAAGACATAGCTGCCTGAGCAGATCTGCCCCTGTGCTGGTCAGTTCCATTGCGACCAGTAAAAGTGATCAGGGAAGCCATTTTAAAACATGTGCTGGACACTGGTGAAAACGAGTTCCCCAGCTACATGATGGCTTCACTGAAAAGAGGGATATTTGGTATCAAACATCTTGTATGAATAAACCCACACTGATGCTAGTGTCGGAGTTAGTGATAAATGCACCCAGAGGGCACCTTAGAGGTGCCCCCTGAAAATCTACCAGCCCCTGGTGCAGACTGACTAGCTTTCATCAGCCTGCCACCTGAGACGAGTGTCGGCCTTTGCTCTCAGGAGGCCAGCAAACAGGCCTCCTTGGGCAGGGGGTGTTTTCACCTCCTCCCACATGATGACCTGTAGATTAACATTTCAAAGCAGGGGAGCTTCAAAGCCTTTGGTGTGTAAAACTGGTTTCTCTCACAGGAGAAGAAACCGACCCCCTTTGTCCAGAGCCATTTGCCACCTGGACAGGTGGGAAAATTAACTAGTCAGATAAGCGTGTCCACCCTCAGGCTAATGCCACCCCTAAGGGGGACTACCTGAGGTGGAGGCCACTTTTCAAAGTTAAGCCATATTGGTGATGGCAAAATCAGGAATTCTGGGACAGGGTTATGAACACCTCCCCTGGGAAGTGGTCATATAGGGGACGTAGGGACCCCAAGGGTAGGTAGCCCATTGGCTACTACCCTACACTACCCTCACGCCCCTAAATTCTGTATTTAGGGGAAACATGGCACCAGGAAATCGGATCCTGCTGAACAAAAGAAGAAGGACTGAAGAGCCACGAAAAGCAAGAACTGTGGAAGAAGCAACTGACTTGGTGCCATCCCTGCTGGCCTGTCTGCTGTTTCCGACGATTGGGCCAAAGTCGACTCATCCTGCAAGCTGCTGTGCCTCCAAAGGCCTGCCCGCACTTCTGCCAAGACTCAGGAACTCCTGTGGAGCAGCAGAGCTACTTCCCTCCATCCTGCAGGCATCCAAAGACACCTGAGAGGACTCCGGACCACCAACACCCAACACACGAAAGCACCACTGCTCCCGTGCCGCCTAGCCCAAGTTGAAGTGGGCCAATGGTGCCAGCGTGGTCCCCTGGCCCTCCAGAGACAAAGCGCACCCTGGACTTGCCACTGTCGCCTTCCCAACACCGCCTGCAGTCTCTGTTTGCAGGACCCCTCTACCGCGAGTGCTCCCGGTGACGCCTGGAAACATCTCTCCACCTGCCGGCCCTGGCCCTTGGAGAATAGGACCAAAGGTGTTCCCAAACATTGTGAGACCTGAGTCCCTCTTGAGGTTCAGACCGACTGACGTCCCAGTCTAAGCCTGCAGCCACTTTTCGACCAGACCAATCCCATATGATAAGATTGGAAACCCGACGCCGAAAAGCACTTCTGGACCTAGCTGCCCCAGTGCCACCTGAGGTGACCTGTAGGTGCTGCCTTGAACCTTACCCCATACTCACCTTAAGTCCATGAGATTGGTCCCGTAAGTCGCTGCGAAGTGCCAAAATCCAGTAGGTTTTCCGCCATAGGATAACATTGGGCATCCAACACTGAAAAGCACCTCTGCACTATTCAACTGGTCCTATATCATGAGATTGACTTTCATCAGGCCCGGTTTTGTCAGCCACAAGCATCAAACATGGTGGAACCTGTGGGTCTATAGTTATGGAAAAGCGAAACTACAAGTCCCAGTATCCCTAATGCAGCTGACTGCTAAACCAGGGCCGATCGAAAGTGTCCATCCTTGGGCTGGCATGGGTCCAGCTGACAGGTATGGACAATGGAGGAAACTATGGGATCAGTTTACGTTGGGGTTAGGTCGGGGAGATATCCCCCAAACTTAAACTTAGCCCAGTAGAAAGGCCAGAGTGGGTATGCTAGGGGAAATTTCCCCATGAGATTGCTGGTATCATATCACTTTGGAAGATAGTGTGCTGTGGCTTTCAGTCCTACGCTCTGTCCCAGGGCTCCTACACTAATAACCTTGGACCTGTTATTTGCTTTACAGTTTAATATACCAACCTTTTCAAAGCACTGCCATGTCACCTTGCAGCCATTTGAGAGCACCTGAACTCAAACTTTACCACTGAACCCAAGGTTAGTAGGTTAGTATATGTTACTACGCGATACTCAGGGGCTTATTTACAAACTCCTTGCGCCGTCAGTGCGTCACTTTTAATATGGGAAAAAGTGACGTACCAGCGGCGCAAGGGGCTTGTAAATAAGCCCCTCAGTGCTATAAAATATGCATAATTGTAGTGCTGGCGTCAGCCACCGCCATGTTGCTCTTGGCTCTTGGGTTAGGGACTGACTATGCGTATAATGGGTACCTAGCGGTGTCAGAGGAGGGTATGTATAGAGGTAAAACTACATGTCAGTCAGTCACTATATAAATATTTTTTTGTTACTGCAGATGCATGTAACTTGACTCCATCATGCACAAGACTGTTCAGGGCATGGGTTGGTTCTGTGCTGTCAGATACTTTGTTATGTCTGCCTGGATCTTGTGGGAGGCCGCCGTTTGTGGCTTACTGTGTTGTAGGACAGTAGTGTTAGGGTCTAGAAAAACTATCAAGCTGGTGTTTCATAAGAAAAACAGTGGTTGCCATGTGCTGTACCAACAGACCTGAGTGCATGGCTTGTCTATAGAGGTTATTATTTCAGGAGAGGCCTGAAGGATAGCAAATTGGCTTTAGCTTCCATCACGGGTCTTCAATCACGAAGTATCAGCCTTTGTGCTTCTCCCGGGTGAATTTCAGCTGACATTGTGCAGGAGTTGATGATCTGCCTGGTTTGTCGTGGGGCAGTGAGTTTTGTAAGTACTGAGCCATTGCTTCATCACGACCTGGACAGTACTCGTAATTTGGCCTTACCCTCACCCGAGAGACAATGTAGGACTTTTAAGGCACGTGGCATGTTGTCCTGCATTTATTTCCATGTACGTCTAATATGGCCACCTGGTTGTAAACTCGATTTTAACTTTTTATGAGTTTTTTTTAATAAGAGAATTGTAATAATTGAAAGATGCCACCAGGGATTTCATTAGTTACACTGGATGTGAAGTTTTAATGAGCTGTAGCATCTTTCTCATCATGAAAAGTTAGAAGTTGTTATTTGTGATCACTTTATGTGAGGAGGAGAGATGAGGTATTGATTAAACCAGATGTCTCAGATGCTCACCTTTAGTCTGGATCCATGTTAATGATCACTTCCAGGAGTGACTTCACATCTGGTGTCTCCTACTAACAGGTCCACATTGGGCTTCTGAAGGAGGTGAGTATTTAGTCTATGGTGATGGTGAGGAACATAGTTTGTGATGTCTGTGGTGAGAAAGGGAATACCTCTTTAATGCCTCCTACAGGCAAGGATTACGTAGCAACAGAAGATTTGGTTTGCATCCCTTCCATTCCGTAGTCAGATCCTTCCATGCAGACAAGAAAGAGGAGAAATTCAAAGAATGAGACTTCTCGACATCGCCATCTTGGATGTGTGGCATCATCCAAACTCTCATAACATTTCCTTAGGCCCACTTTGCTGTAAAGGTTGGTGGGTTCCATTGGCAGGGAAATGTATTAGTTAAGGTGTTTACAGTTCCCACCAAGGCAGCAGGTTTAGCATTTTTCTATATTAAGCCAAGCCGTCACTAATTTAATTTGATTTAATTTTTGGACTTGTAATGTGCACAGCTACCCTGAGGGGTTTCCCGGCGCAGGATAGTTGCCGACTGTGAGGACCTCAGCCAAAAGCTAGAAAAGCCAAGTTTTCAGCTTCTTACGAAAGGCCATGAGGGAATTACAGTTCCTAAGGGGAGTAGGGAGAGAATTCCACAGCTTGGGGCCAAGATAGGAGAATGAGTGACCTTTGATGCGAGTTAGGCAGAACCTCGGTGGGAAGAAGATCTCAACAGACGCGTAGGTTCATATGGAATTACCAGTCCTTGAATGTTTGCAGGCGCCAGGCCGGGTTTGGCCTTGTACATATAGCAAAGTGCCTTAAATTCGATGCGTTCTGAAATCTACCACTACCACTGTAAATCATATGAGTCCGACTACCTGCTTGCAACAACACTTTACCAAGAGTTTAGCTAGGACCTAACAAGAAACCATGGCCTACCCCTAAAGCTGTGCGACTGAACATTTTCCCCTCGAGTGCAAACAGCCTGTTTGCTGAACCTTTCCCAAGTTTATGGAAGGAGGATCCTGAAAAGTTGTGTATCTTCCTGTTGGTTGACATACAAAGGGCCTGGAAACATGCCTGTTTTGTTTGGCAATGACTGCTTCTCTAGTGAAGTGATTTCCTCAGCTTTAGTAAGGACCTTCTAACCAGAAGAGGGAGAAGCCTTTTCAAGCCAGAGATTGAGCTGAAACTATCTACAGTGCCAAGAAGCCAGCAGGCAGATGAAATTGCTTATGATCCACCCAGTCACTTATTGAGCCTGTGGCCCCAGGAGATGCGGCTTGTATATTGTATGCTCACCAAATGGCACACCTAAGACAAGGCGAAAAGGTGTTTCTCACAAATGCTCAAACTGAAGTGCTGGTGACCTTTCTTTAGCATTTCTAGTCTCTTCTGCTAACTGAGATGGACCTGCTCCCACTGATCTGCCTGAAGTCATGGACCTGCAGTGCTCCCTAAGAACACCCCAGGAAGCAAAATTCACTACATAAGGAAACTTACCTTTGTAGCTCAGCATGTCTGTAATGGCCGAAGTCTTCACAGCCCTCCCAGTCCTTAAAAGACTGCGACCTACTGGAAAATACTTTGAAAGATTAAATGTTTTTTTTATACTTTTGAATTACAGTTTTTGTACTATGTGACACTGCATATATTGACATAGGCAGATAAAAATGCAACAGCTGCCTTCTTCTTCCACCGCCAGCAATTATACATTTTTTTCTGCGCTGATCATTCTTACCTCTGTTATATAGTTCGACTGATAATCATTCTTCCATTTAGAAGTGGATTCTGTATCCAGTCCTCTGCAATCCACAGAGGGAATGGAGTGCTGAGATCGAAGCGGTGAAAGAAAAGAAGGAAGAAAAGGTAACAGGAAGTGAACGCCCTCCTCCCTTATCCCCATAGCAACTTCCAAATCAACCACTTGCTATAATGAACTAAGCACTAATGTACTGTGAGTAGGTGGGAGTTCAGTCTCCCAGAGCAAACGCAACTGGCCCACAAATCTTCTACACATCACCATGTGCATGTCACTCTAAATCTCAGCATCTCTCTTTTAGAAGATTTGCCATCTTGTCCAGGCTTTTTCGTCACCATTTTCTACCCTCAGTGCATTCACAGTAATAAGACGTGCGGACCGGTGTGCTTCGTTCCACTCGAAGCTATCGACTCTGCAGCCTAGCAATCGTTGTGGAGCCTTTCCTATCATTAGTTGGAGGAATCATTTGTTTTATTCATTTCAAGTGGCCATAATCTCCCCAGTTGAGGTTCCCAGTCAAGGACAACACAGCACCATGCCTAGAGATAAACACTTGCCACAGGTTGCCTGTGCTCCATTCTCTTGTCGAAAATACCCACTGCAGAGTTTCATTTACTGTATACCACACAGCTCCAAACCAGGAATCCCACACAGTGGCATACATGCTTCAATTGGGGCCACACCATAAAGATTGGGCTCCAAATCCCGGCCACCCTTGGGCCGGCTGATGTGTCAGTTTCCCTCTGACGTATCCCATGCCTTAATAGTGCTCAGAAAATACCTTTGCAAACATCCAATACATTGGACAGGTGCATCCCAAACCTACGTCCTGAAGTACCATGTCTAAATTGTATGCTTAGGGTCGAAACAATGACTTGACACAATTATAGTGTACTGTTTTATTTCGATTCTGGAGCATTTCACTCTTTTTTTAGAGTGTGTACCAACCACCTATGCATCCTGGATCAGTCACTATTTTATGTACATAGAGTGTATAGTACCAACGCACTTTACATTTACTGTTTTCACTTGCAATGCATCGTTGCGCCATTTGGGTTCACTTTCTTACTTGCAAATCGATTTAAGTATAAAACTGCAATAATTTTTTTTCTATTTATTAAAAAAATTAAATAAAACTGTCCAATTGATAAATGGAACCAATCTCCTGATGGTCTAAATTACTCTCTGCAAGGAAGGGGGGGTTCACACTTCCCCCTTAAGGGGCCATTGTTTTGCTTTATTACTCAATGCATTCAACAGCAGGTATCACATTCGAACCATTGCAGTGTGAAGCCCCTATTGTACCGGTTCATACATTCTTCTCCGTTCCACAGTGGTCCGGCCTCTTCTGGTTAAAACTTCCACTGCCGGCTGCAAAACAGCTGGAGTCTTAGAAAGTGAAGAGATGACAAATGCACCAGACCTAGAGTCCCATCAAAGTGTAGCTTCTCCCTATATGGCTTGATGCAGTATTTGTAGATGGCCAATCCCTGCATCTTCTTTGCATTGGCATTATGACCCCAAGAGCCTTACAAACCCACTATAGAATTCTGTCCAGCTACTCTGGTGAGGCACACAAGGATCACTTGTGATAACTCTGAGGGCTCATCTGGGAAGCACCTTGGTCCTCTCTTTTCAGATCCCCTTGATATGAACCCCCTTCATCCCAGAACTTTCTATATGTTATAGGGGCTATACCTCTCTCTAAGATGGCCGCCAGCATATGTTGTCCCTCACATTAACAATGCTGATGGTGGAATGTAGCTGCCACAACCTCCATGTCCCTCGACCTTCGACCAGGCTTCACCAGTTTTGCACAACTTCACCATGTGGGGACCCCCTATGCGTCCTATGTTATATGGAGTTGCCTTTCCGCTCAACACACCGAGGCCCCTCCCAATGCTACCTCAATGACACACCTTCCACGCCTCTGACAGTAAATGGTGCATTATCCAAGAGCACAAACCACAACTGTACTGAGGCACCACTACCATCTGTACAAACTCCTTCTTCACAACCTTCCAGTAAACCGACTCCTTTCAGCATGTGGAAGATTTGTTCACTATCAGCGAACTATGATTACCATTTTATGAAAAACTGTCTTTGATCTATGGTATAGGACAGCATGACTTCAACTGCTTACACCCTGCAGACAACGCAAAGACTGTATTTGGTGTTAACTCCTGAAGCACGAACACCTGTTAAACATGTCCCTACACTGGGCATGTTCAGTTCTCAGGAAATGTCCATTGCTTCCCCAACAGTGAAGACTACCCAGAGTTCCAACTGAGCTCATGCTTTGTCACGTCCGATTGGCTTCACCCCCTTTTACACTTTTATGTGACTGCTTAGTGAAATGGTTGCGAGAACTTTACACCAATTGAACTCTTTTTACACTAGATTTGTATCACTTTTCAGTTCAAGGTTGTGTGTGTTTCAGGTCACTCTAGTTTACTGTTAGTTGTACTGGTGATCATTTTTGGGGTGTCTGTTATGTGCCTGTGTCTTGACCATACATGCCACCACTTCCAATTTAGACGTGATACCCCTTATTCTGTAAGAAAGAAATGATATTTTACCATTCTAGCCCTTAAAATGTCCACTACTACAATGGAAATTGATTCTAGAATTCAAGTCCCATAATTTTATTCTCAAAATCTTCCTCTTAGGTGTTCCAAGATGTTGGAGAATATACTCATGCCCCTTGTTTTCATGTTTGCATGTGTCACCTCGTATCTAACTAGCGCTCATGTTGCAGACATTGACTCTAACACGCATGCCCAACTTCACATATTTGCACTGGAAGACAGAGCTGTCATTTACTCATGCAACACACTCACTGTGATTCTCGCAGCACTCACATAACTCACTGGGTGGGGGGTCCTGTTTACCATGGTGTCTTTGGTTGATCTGCATTTGTGGGGGCGATGGGGCAAGTCATGCTGATCGATGATGTGTTGCCAGCTTACACCACTTCAGGCTTCAGATACTATCATGGTGTTCTCATCAAGAGGGCTTAAACCAATCCATCATGGCGTATGTACTCCTGCCTCGCAGTGGCGGCTGCCAGCAGAGATAAGTGGTGGGGGACAATAAAAAGTACATTAAAAAGAAAACTTACCTGCCACCTCAGTGCTCTTCTCCTGATCTCAGGCTCCCAGACTCCCCTGCGCCAATCCATGCGCTGCTCTACTGATGGTAATACTATTACCCAGCATGAGAGCAGCGCTGGGATTGGACGGAGCAGGCTGATTTTATGCTCCCAGAAGGACTGGGAGCCTGCATCTGGAGAACGGAGCCTGTGCCTGCTGTATCTACATGCAATAGCCTGGAGATATCTAAGTGCGCATGACGGTTTGGCCAACAATTGTGAGAGGCAGCATCCTTCTCTAACCTGTTTTACCATCTGGACAGACCATGTGGCTTGTGTAAAGGTTCACCTTTACTTCCGCACATTTGAGGATCAACCCCTGCGACAAGTTTGACATTATTCTGATTTCTTCTATTTTGCCATCAATGTACGATTTGTGGTATGATTTGGCAAATTTATATTTATCTCTGAAATGTAATTCATTACACTTGTTGACTCCAGCATCCCCGAACACCTTTGCTGGCTGTATGCTGATCTGACTTCAGCTGGCTCCCCATAAGGAAAGCTAAGCGTGAGTCAAGGAGCCTTAGTCCACCTGAACCGGTGAATAACTGGATTTACAGGGTGTGCAAGCTTAGCTTACATCTACTCTAACAGCTTCCACAGAGAAATGGAATCCGCTCCGAGAAATGGAACCCACCCCAGTCTCGAGTGCAGAGTAACAGAAGTCTCTCTCCAAGCCCTGAACGTCCACAAATACTGATGTTTCATATGCCTCAAACCTAGACCTGACTACATGAGGGTGGGCTCCTTCTACCGACAGCATATATAGCTCAGTTCTAAACATCTAAACAACAGAAACACAACCACGTACGGTGTCAACAGACATCTTTGACTCCAGTCAACAAGTATCCCAGAACCGTAAATGCACCCAGATTCTGAAAGTGCTACAGGACCTTAGAAATGGTAGGGAAGCATAGTACACATATACTTAGCATAACATACTACCGGGTGGTGAAGAAGGGAGGCCGGAAGCTGCAAATGTTTCATCGATGACCCTAGCCCTGTAACGAGTAGGCCCGTCTTTAAAAGCCGTTGGTTGTTCTACTCTGGGAATCATTCCTCATGTACCTGCACCTTGCTTGAGAGTGCAATCTCTACTTGGAAATGGGCAGTTAGTGGCCACAGTGTAGAGTAGCCATCACAGTTCCCGTACTTTTTCTATGCACTTCAACCTTTGGGAATTAACTCTGGTGTACTGTAAACTGGTTCTGTGCATAAGGCTCCGCTGGAGGATCAGTGATACTACTGCCTGCCAGCAGGGCTGCCCCAAAATTGGATTGACCAGGACAGAGCCCTGGGTGGAAAGAAAGAAAGAAAATGTGGTGTTTGTTGTGGGGGCGGGTGTTGTTGCGGTGTGACAGCAGGAGGTGTGAGGAAGATGGGAGGAGGCCGCAGGGCTTGAATTGTAAAAAAAACATAAGCGCCAGGGCTCTTGTCAGGCGGCCCTTGCAGCTTGCACCACACATTGTCTGTGCCATGCTTCAAATGATCGTAACAACACAACTACTAACCATCATACGCCTCCTACAAGTGTGACTATTCAGACTATTCCAGGTGCCCAAGGCTATAAGAATGGCTTGGGCGGCAAGTAATAGTCATTTTAATGTAAATTGAATTATTAATTAACTGTTGTTGTGGTCATTTCCAAATTAGATAGATAGCGCCACCTTGTGGCAGACCGTAACAAGCGCCAATGTTGACAATTAGTGCAGAGCACCAGAAACCATAGCTTAAATTAAGCTCTGGCAGGGCGTTGATGGGGTGCTAACAATTACGCTGAGTTACATTAAGGGCTGTTAACAAAGGGGCAGATTTACAAGCCCCTTGCGACACTTTTGTGCCGCCGTTGCGTCACTTTTGTGACGCAGCAGTGGCGTAAAAAATGCGGCCAATTTACATGACGCATCTAGGGAGATGCGTCACGTTGGAAAGCCCTACGTCACATTATATCTGCGTCAGGTATAATGTATGCAGGGTGGGCGTTCCCACGCAAAAAGCCATGTAGAACTGACGCAGTGAAATCTACAAGATTTCACTGCGTCACTCTACGCCTTCAATGCGTGAAAATTCCTACGCCTGCTCAGACCAGGCATAAGGAATGACGCAGGGCTTTTTGAATGGGACTCACCCATCTGTTGAGGTGCATTGCTGGAGTTGCGTCACTTTCATGAGCAACTCGAGCAATGCGTCACTTTTGTGCCAACAGATGCGTCAGTATTTCTGACTCATCTGTTAATCCTTGCGCAATGGGGCACTGTATTGTAAACCCAAAGGGGATGATGGACGGAGTGTTGAACATTGCAAGCACTCACCCCCAGTCAACTGATCTGGGTTTAATCCATCATCATTCTTTAGCTCACTCCGCCACCCCAGTTCAGACATGGCCATATGCAAATCAGTCTGACCCTGTGCCTCATGGGAACAGTCCAGCCCGAACTGCCAAGGCATGTCTTCTCTGGACCGGAAACAAGCATCCTGGGACTGGTTTCTGGCTTACAGCCGTCATCAGCCAGGCTATCTTGAATCCAGTGGCAAAGTGAGCAAGGGACCCACGTCTGGGCATACCCTGCCAACTTAGGGCTAAAGAATGATGATGGATTAAACCCAGATCAGTTGACTGGGGGTGAGTGCTTGCAATGTTCAACACTCCGTCCATCATCCCCTTTGGTTTTGCTATGTTCGCCCTAAGTTGGCAGGGTATGCCCAGACGTGGGTCCCTTGCTCACTTTGCCACTGGATTCAAGATAGCCTGGCTGATGACGGCTGTAAGCCAGAAACCAGTCCCAGGATGCTTGTTTCCGGTCCAGAGAAGACATGCCTTGGCAGTTCGGGCTGGACTGTTCCCATGAGGCACAGGGTCAGACTGATTTGCATATGGCCATGTCTGAACTGGGGTGGCGGAGTGAGCTAAAGAATGATGATGGATTAAACCCAGATAAGTTGACTGGGGGTGAGTGCTTGCAATGTTCAACACTCCGTCCATCATCCCCTTTGGTTTTGCTATGTTCGCCCTAAGTTGGCAGGGTATGCCCAGACGTGGTTCCCTTGCTCACTTAGCCACTGGATTCAAGATAGCCTGGCTGATGACGGCTGTAAACCAGAAACCGGTCCCAGGATGCTTGTTTCCGGTTCAGGGAAGACATGGCTTGGCAGTTCGGGCTGGACTGTTCCCATGAGGCACAGGGTCAGACTGATTTGCAAATGGCCATGTCTGAACTGGGGTGGCGGAGTGAGCTAAAGAATGATGATGGATTAAACCCAGATCAGTTGACTGGGGGTGAGTGCTTGCAATGCTCAACACTCCGTCCATCATCCCCTTTGGTTTTGCTATGTTCGCCCTAAGTTGGCAGGGTATGCCCAGACGTGGGTCCCTTGCTCACTTTGCCACTGGATTCAAGATAGCCTGGCTGATGATGGCTGTAAGCCAGAAACCGGTCCCAGGATGCTTGTTTCCGGTCCAGGGAAGACATGGCTTGGCAGTTTGGGCTGGACTGTTCCCATGAGGCACAGGGTCAGACTGATTTGCATATGGCCATGTCTGAACTGGGGTGGCGGAGTGAGCTAAAGAATGATGATGGATTAAACCCAGATCAGTTGACTGGGGGTGAGTGCTTGCAATGTTCAACACTCCGTCCATCATCCTCTTTGGTTTTGCTATGTTCGCCCTAAGTTGGCAGGGTATGCCCAGACGTGGTTCCCTGGCTCACTTTGCCACTGGATTCAAGATAGCCTGGCTGATGACAGCTGTAAGCCAGAAACCGGTTCCAGGATGCTTGTTTCCGGTCCAGGGAAGACATGGCTTGGCAGTTCGGGCTGGACTGTTCCCATGAGGCACAGGGTCAGACTGATTTGCATATGGCCATGTCTGAACTGGGGTGGCGGAGTGAGCTAAAGAATGATGATGGATTAAACCCAGATCAGTTGGCTGGGGGTGAGTGCTTGCAATGTTCAACACTCCGTCCATCATCCCCTTTGGTTTTGCTATGTTCGCCCTAAGTTGGCAGGGTATGCCCAGACGTGGGTCCCTTGCTCACTTTGCCACTGGATTCAAGATAGCCTGGCTGATGACGGCTGTAAGCCAGAAACCGGTCCCAGGATGCTTGTTTCCGGCCCAGGGAAGACATGGCTTGGCAGTTCGGGCTGGACTGTTCCCATGAGGCACAGGGTCAGACTGATTTGCATATGGCCATGTCTGAACTGGGGTGGCGGAGTGAGCTAAAGAATGATGATGGATTAAACCCAGATCAGTTGACTGGGGGTGAGTGCTTGCAATGTTCAACACTCCGTCCATCATCCCCTTTGGTTTTGCACTGTATTGTAAATACAGAGCATCCATAGCGGCGCAAGGACATTCGGCGCTGACGCAAGGAAACTCACGCATCGATGCAGATGCGTCAGTTCCTTGTAAATCTGCCCCAAAGTCTTTAACAGACCTGATTGAGACCAAGTGGGATGGACGAGCTGCTGTTTGTAGGAAAGTAGGATCTGCTTCTTATGGTTACCCCCACTTTTTGCTTGATGTCTCACTGTTTTTGACTAGTCTGACTGGGATCCTGCTAATCAGGACCCCAATCTATCTGCTTTCTCCCTTAAATTGACATACAGGTACTTTGGTACACTCCAGATTGGATACTGGGGTACCCTTATAAGTCCCTAGTATATGGTACCCATGTACCCAGGGCATAGGTACCCCAGATGCCTCCCATGGGCTGAAGCATGGATTATGCCACCCATGAGAGGTTATGCAAAATGGAACTCCAGGTCTGCTACTGTAGCCTGTGCAAGATGGTGCTTGCACCACTTACTTTAGATATAGGTTCACTATATCTATAGGTCACTACACTTAAATCTTATAAGTCACCCCTATAGCAGGCCTTATCAATCCTGAAGGCAGGGTGCTGGGATTTATGTGAGAGGGTGCTCCTGCATGAGCAGAGCCTCTCTGCGGCCTTCGGAGACCATTCTCCCGGGTTGTCTGTGACTGAGCCGGACATATAGGTAGAGGTGCATTATAACCTCGCGGTAAATGCTATCTCCAAAACGGCTTCATAGAAACATATTGTGTTTGGTATCAAACACCTTGGAATCATACCTCTACACCAGTAACTGGTGTGGGAGGTATGATTCTACCCTTCAGAAGCGAGCTTCGTGGGGTCACTGGTCTAACCAGTGCCAGCCTTCTCGACCCGGACAGCACAAAATGGATGCTGCTGACCAGAGACACATGTCTGCCCTCCTGCTGCTGAGCCAAGCTCGAGCAGAGGAAGGCAGCACAATAGGCATCCTGTCACAGGGAGGTGTGACCACCTCCCAGATAGGGTTTAGTGTATTGGGGCTGGGTGGGTGCACTCTGAGAGTGCCTGAAAGTCTGCACCTGGGGCACATTTGGTGTCCTTGTGCATAGTCCAGCTCAAACCAGTTCTGGGAGCCATTGGCTCCTGCTCTGGCGCGAAGCTGGACAAAGGACATGGGTGTAACCACCCCTCTGTCCTGACCCTCCCCTAGGAGGGTCCCCCGAATCTGTCCAACCCTCTCCCGTGGGTACAAAAGGGCTTACCTGGCTGTAAGACTTTGGATTTTACGTGGACAAGATTCTACAAGAAGAAACCAATACGCTTCGACCGTCTGGACACGCTGGACTTCGCTGGACCTCCATTGGGCTCGACTTCGTCTCCCTTTCCGTCCAAAGCCTCGTCTGTGTCCGTGCTCCATACAGGCTCCGTGCAGGACCCTGTGGAATTCCAAGACAACTGAAGAATCTCCCTTGGAGTGAAGGAGTCACTCCCCTGCATTCGCAGGCACCGTAACGCATCTGACTGGTCTGCTGATCCTGAGCTCCTGCGGACTCCGAAGGCTCCAGCAACACAGGAGGTGGGTTCCGAAGGTCTCCAAGGTTGAGCTGCCCTCTCACCAAGTTTGAGGCCAGTATCCCTCGTGGGAACCGCATAACCCGTACCTCTGTACACCGCGTTCATTTGCAGCTGCATATGCTTGTTGTCATGCAACAATTCTGTCCATTGGGCTATTTGTAGCCCCAACCCCAGCGCACATTTTCTACAAAGGACTCCGGCCTCCTTGCACTCGGTGCCCTGCTAGCTGTTGTTCTGTGAAACTGCCTGAGGTCCCCTCGCGACTCCTGTGCCTCCGGCCTGTGGGTCCACTTGAGGGTCAACACTGCTTTTCTTGGGCTCCTCTGGTTGCTCCAGGCCTGCCGTGACTCCCCTTGCTGTGGTGAGTCTCCTGGTCCTTGCTGGGCCAGACCATAACTGAACTCGACCATCTTCGTGGGTTGCCGCTGCCAAGGCTTGTTGGTGCTCCCGCAGGACACCGACCCCTCAGCACTCGACATCCTTCATGGGACAGCTCGTATCCGGCTCCTGGTCATCCTAGACGTCTCCTGGTCCCTGCATCTGAAGAGTCAAGCTCCCCGTCAACGCACCTGAAGCACCCGACATTGGTGGGCATTCGTCCACTGAGCCCCTGGTCACTCTGGAGTGACCCAGACTCTGTCCCCTCTGCTTTCAGGTTCCTTCCTTCCAGAATCCAGGCTTGGATTCCACCGGACCCTTTTCACCTTCACGGCAGCAGTACTTCTTTGCAGCTCTCCATTGAGAACGACGCCAGTTTCCGACGCCACTTCAGACCTATGCACCCGGCTCCTCTGGGATAGGTAACTCGGGTACTTCGGTATCCACGGGTGGGGTGGCTCTTCAAACTCTTAAGTTCAAACAGGTTTGCTCGAAGTCCTCCTAGAAGGGTCCTTAAACTTTAGAAGTGTAACCGCGACTTCCCCATAGAATTGTACGGAGCCCGCGGTCGTGTTCCCACACTGCACCCGGCCTCTGTGGGGTCCCTGTCTACTCACCTTGGGTGGTTCCTTGGGGTCCCAGCGATTCTACGTGCTCCAGACATTGTCTTGATCTCAGTCGTGACAGTTATACCACTATTTTAGTATATGGTTTGGTCTCCCCCTGGAGCCTACTGTGTATTGTGCTACTTACAACTGTTCTATTAATCTTGTATTGTGTGCTTTGTGTTCTATCCTCGTGTAGAGGATAGTAGAGAGTGTTATATTAATAAATACATATTTTTATATAACTACTGTGTGGTTCTCCTTCATTTAGTCATTCAGGAGGTGATATTCTGGTAAAACAAGCTGCTTTACATTCCTTCAAGATTAAGCCTGAAGGCTGCTCTCCACAGCTACCACTAGGATAGCTTTCTAAAGGTTATCTTTGACCTCATACATCATAAGGGTCATTTGGACTGGTACAGGGTGCCCACTTTAACTAGTGGACAGCATATACCAGGCCAACTTCTCACACTGTTTACATAAAATTACGTCAGGCAGCTTCCTGCCGCGCCTCTCGGAATATTAATTTGGCGCCCCGGACCTGGGCCCGTCGCCGGCCTTACCTGCCAGGGAAAAGAGGGACCGGGCAAGGAGTCGTCGTATGGCCAGTGCCAAGAGCCGACGAAGAGCTGCCTGCAGTGTCCGTGTTTTGTACAGCTCTTTGAGCCAGTCGGTCGCCTGCGGTCACTGTGTGGAATTAAGGGTGTTTATTCAGTGCCTTTGAGCAGTACCGGATAAGCAGACTGGTGTTTGATTTCTTTTTTTTCGCGTTTGTTCCAGACTCGTCGCATGCCACCTAGAACAAGGAGCGCATGCGCCCCCTTCCCCCACCGCCTGCCTTTGGTTGTTGACGAGCGTTTTCCCGCGCAGGGGAGATGCGTGCTCGGGCCACGGCGGGGAGCTGGCACGCTGCACATTGTGCAGGCTTCGCGGCCCCCGCTGCGCTGACTGCCAGCTGACTTATCTGATTTTTCTTCCGTTTATCCCACACGGCCTACCTGCCAATCACTCGTGAATGAGCGCAGACTCATCTCCAGCCCCACAGGCCGTCAAAGACGCCGCGCTGCACAGATCCTCTCTGTCGCTGCCGCAGTGACAGCAGTTTGAGCTGTGGGGGCCGGTGCACTCCCTTTCTCCCGGAGGATTTGAAGGGGTGGGGAAGATTGTTGTGGTGACTGTGCTGAGTACACCTTATTTGTTTTTTTTCCGGCTGGCTCTTTGTTAGGACGAAATTCCTCGGCGTGGCTTGGTGAAGCTCTGCCGTTGCTCTGGGCGGGAAGTCATGTGTTTTTATTCCAGTGACCTTGAGCATCAGCAAGGCCGCTGGAAGTTAGCCATGTTGTTCCTGTGCTTTGACGACCTAAGGGCTATGATCTGATGATGTCAGAGAGGCACCCAAAGCTACGCCCATTCTGCCAGAGAGGCTACTACCGTCTCAGCCCAGGCTAGGTGGTGAGTCTGGTGACTGACGGTGGGGTCAGGTGGATTCTGACGCACGGGTCTTTTTACCTGTACCCCTGCGGGGAGACTGCTCCCTCCAGTATTCTACCTGTCAGCCCACCTGCATTTGGCGGGTGTCAGCCTCTTTTTACCTCTATTTACCCGCCTGACAAACAGAAGGGCCTCCATAGACTTTAATGGGGTCACCCGGTTTTCAAACCGATATTGCCCCCCCCAGAATGTCTGTTCTCCTTTCACCCTATTAAACACCTAACTTTACCTGCATGTTTGAGCCCGAGCACATTATAGGCCCATTCAATCTTCATAACTGTAGCCCTTTACTTTTAACATGTATGGAACATGATGAAGGATGTATGTTGCATGTTTCTAAAATGTCTGGTCACAGTAGGATTGCTAATTGGCGAGATTCAATGGACCATTGTGTGTCTTGTGGTTTCCTTTGTGTCAGACCGGTGAGGTCAATCTCAGACATCTCGGCTTACAAACATACCCTCCCTGAAGACTCACAGAGTCCCTGTTTAAATACAACAAATCTAATACCTTCCATGGTAATGCTAGGAGAAGTGAACCTTGATCACAGGAAGCGCCTGACCAGACGAATTTGGTGAAGGCACATTGACCACCAATGTAAAATGAGACTTGGAAAACATAATTGGAAGCTCTGAAAAGTTGAATTAAGCTTCAGCCAAGTTGCCGGTCGCTATGGACAGGCAGTCAGATGGGAAACTAAGAGCTGCCGCAATGCTGCGAGGTAGAAGACACAGATTAGCCTATCATCACCATCCCACTGGCATGATAGTGGCTTCTGAAGACATCCCCTAAGGGGGGAGTGGATAGAAGGTCCGCCAGGGGCACAGCACCCAGAAGGGTTGAGTTCTTAGGTGAGGCATGGTCACCTGCTGTTTCCTCATTATTAGCAAATAAGAGAGCGAGTGCGAAGCTACTGCCCAAATCTATGGAAAGCTCTCTAGGCGATATATGGGTAATTTCATAGAGGTCTCTGAAAGATCCAAAATTGCATAAGTAAGATCGACAGCCCTCCAGTTCATGCCATGCACACCATACCTTCTCAGTTTTGTGATTCGCCCAAACACAGCTCTCAAGCAGGACAGAAACCACTAGGTACATACTATTACCAAAAATACAGATTGAAAACTGGGTTATAGCTAACAGATAACTCAACACCAAGATCTGCTTCGTAGTGCGGCAGCTCAGTGACTTTTTCAGTAGCCATGGAAGTATCTCTTCCTAAAGCAAGCCATCAACCTCCTGAGCCAAAGATGCAAGTGCCTTGTGAAGGAGCCACAAAGGACAGCACTGAATCTCAAGTGGTCCAGCTCATGTCACTGGTGAGCAGACGGTACCCTAGAGACATTGGCATAGATACAGGAAGGGCCTATCACAGATAGGCAACTCTTGGATGTTACATGAGAGGTGCCTCTACACGCAGTTGGAGTCACTGTGAGGAAGACTGGCACAGAGGAGGTTAAGGAGTGGCTAGAGGCTTAACACACTTTAGATGAACTTCCAAAACACAATAAATTCAGTTATTCAAAAAGAGAGATAGGCCAAAGGTATCCTGATGAACCCTCGGCTCACCACTGAGGTGGATAGGCTGGGCCCGAGGCGTATCCTTGCCAGAGTTCTGAACTATGTCGGATCCAACACTCACAATACAGTGTATAATTAAGAAAACACACACTTAAGGTACACGCAAAGGTTAAACCAGGATCAACTAGTTACCAATAAAATATTGGAGAAGAAAATTGGAAAAACATTGATAAAAACGGACATAATTATTAGAGCAAACATATCTGAAAAGCCGGATTAGGTTAAAAACAGTCCTTCATGATTTCACTGAACTGCTATGGGAAGGACAAGAAAAGTTATCATGAGGCTATTTTATTTAAAACTTCAAATGTCCGCTAAAGGACCTCAGCGAACCTGGGTAACCATGGAGTCCGGGCGGATGGGGAGAGATCAGTTAGTAGTAGGCTGGGACTGGTGAAGAACAAACACTCATGATCTCTGTAAAGATGCTCTCTTTCGTCCAGTGTTTACAATGAGGAACAAATATCACACTTCAACAATTTATTTTGCCCCGTGACACAGCAGAAATATGCCCTGGTGCATGGAATCTGGGCCATAGGCATACAGAACTACAACTCAGGAGTGTAGAAGCAGGCAGAATCTGTGCAGGTCCTGCAGAACTTCCTTCTGGCCGCAGACTTCTTGGGGCTTGTTGGGTTGGCAGGATATGCTGCATGGTGGCCCCCATTACCCTTCACACCGCAGGCAGGCCTGGCAATTTTCATGGTCCAGTCTGCAAGGGTCCCAACCCCCTCCAGGACAAAATACACAAGTCCTACATTTCTTTTACTCAGTGTCATGGCCCTCTACACTTGTGTTTCTGTTGGTCTTAGTCACCAACTGACAGTCTTTATGGAGTACTTGCTTCAGCAGCAAAATACCAGGGCCAAATTCCAGTTCCCACTGTGTTCTGGACTTTGAGGCCAAGTCTACAAGCAGGGCCACTACTGTTATACGATTCTGTGGGTGTGGCATTTTCCACATAATTATGGACTTCCCTCAGTAGCCGCAGAATACACCATCTACTGTATGTGTTGAAGATTTCAACAAAATAATTGGAGTTCGAACAGATCAAAAGTTTTAAAAAAAGTACCAGATATGTTGTTTTATAGTGGTAGACCCTTTCCTAAAGTTAACTGGTAATTTTTTTATTGCTGATTGATGAAATCAGGTGTTATACTGGCACTAATGAGGTAATTTTTGCTCAGACGCTAATGAGGTGAAATAAAATGACAAAATAGAGAAATAATTGTCCCAAAGAACAGAATGTTGCTAATTTTGCTTTTTCCTGCTGTGAAATTTAGTCAACACTGCTACATAATTTGGTCTTCCGTTGCTGCTTAATTCCAATGGCCCTTACGACAGGCATTGGGCAGCTCTTCTGCTGGTCTCCACAAGAGACCTGCGAGGCTGGGTGGGGACCTCTTCGGTCCTCCCACAGTTAAGAGGGAATCTGCAACACAGCTAATATGCTCTGCTTCTTCAGAGCTTCCAGGCACTTGGTCTCACTGCATGGAACTCTTAGGTCTCCATCGACAGCTTAGAGATCAGCTATTTTCTGATAGTGTCATGACACTGGCTGACTAATTATGCAAACATTATTCAGCCCAGGTCTGGCTTTAGCCCTGTTGACGCCTGGTTCAACAATTTGTTTTTGGTGCCTCCCCACTGACGACCTTCTCCACGGATTCCCTCACTACTACCTCCAAGTGTGCCGCTCATCTCTCCAAAGCCCCTCTCTCACATGCATTTCATTTTTTTATAGCACTACTCATAGCAGTGCAGACAGTAGCGGCCCGTGGTGGGAGTGCTGCCGGGTGGTGACGTGGGGCGGGGGAGGGGCAGGGTGGGGGGTAGTAAACTACGGAAAACGGCCGAATAGAGGTAAGTAGACATATAAATAAATAAAACGAATTTCGTTGCGCGCGCTGCATCGCCAAATGCGATGCAGTGCGCGCAACTGAATTAGTTTTATTTATTTATATGTTTACTTACCTCTATTCAGCCGTATTCCGTAATTTACTACCCGCCACCCTGCCCTTCCCCGCCCCACGTCACCGCCCGTCAGCACTCCCACCACGGGCCGCTACTGAGTGCTGAGTGTCAAAGCACTTTACATCACGCACATTATGCAGGGACAATGAATCATACGTGTGTAAATTAGTCTGTAGGAAATGCTACAAAAGACAATGAGGATTACAAGGTGTAGGAATCACGTCATCCATACTAACAGGCAATATATTTTAAGGGTGTTTGGTCTGAAGAAGCACAAACTCAGGGTTTAAAACATGCCACAGAGGATGGGGTTGTCTTTACTTATAAGAATATATTTCTACCCAAACGAACCCTTTTTAGCAACATTAGGATAATGAAAGACTCGAAAAATATCACTTTCTTACCCATACCATGCAGTTTGCATGCAGGTCTTTGATGACAGTTCATGTCACTGTGTTGAATTAGGATTGCAATTTATGAACAGCAAGTAACAAAAGGTTCTCTGTGACTAAAGCAGTAACCCACTGAGCTATCCACATAAAATACAGTTGTGTGATCTGCATGGTACACGTTCTTTGCGGGAGGCATATTAACCCTCTGCTCTACATTATGATGAATCAAAACTTTGATCTCTCTCCAGAGGAACATTAATCACAGAAGGCCCGATTCACAAAAGTAATCCGAGACAAAATCCTAACTTTATGACTTTCGGTATTCACAAAAGGCATTTAGGAGTAGTAAAGTTAAAATGTTGTCTTAAGTTTGTCTTAAGTTTTGGTCTTAAGACAAAATCCTAACTTAAGTTAAACTTAAGTTAAACTTAAGTTAGGATTTTGTCTTAAGACCAAAACTTAAGACAAATTTAAGACAAAATCCTAACTTAAGTTTAACTTAAATTAGGATTTTGTCTTAAGACCAAAACTTAAGACAAACTTGACAAAATCCTAACTTTACTACTCCTAAATGCCTTTTGTGAATACCGAAAGTCGTAAAGTTAGGATTTTGTCTCAGATTACTTTTGTGAATCGGGCCCAGAGTAATCTTGACATTTTTATTGTTGCCTGAAAACTGCTGGACACAAAAAGAACCTGCAGCAGATGTTTTTAAACTCATAAATTATTTCTAAACACAGCCCCACCAGCTGCACCGGTTGCGGCGCCCTAAAGCCAGCCATGATTTAGCCTACCATGAGCCTAGGCAAAGGGAGGCAGGGAGGTAGGTTATCTTAAAGGTGTTGAAAGGTGGTGCTGAACATGCTGGAGCTTATAGGGAAATCCTAATTCTTGACTGATTGGGAGCTAAAGGCCCACTGAATGTTCAATAAGGGTTTTATTTGGGCTTTGCGCCAACCTACATTCTGCAGCAGAGTAACCTTGGAAAACACCTGTGGGAATGGACCTACTGGCTTTCCGAATCACATACTGTACTCAGGATTGCAAGGCACATCCAGATTTTCTGGCTAACCTAGTCCCTGACTTCTCCCCCTCTACGCCAGGGGAGGCTCCTCCACTAGGACGGAGGATCGTCGCCCCACTGCTTTCTCACAGTGCGAGAAAGCCAAAACATAAAATGGTAATGACTTTTAGTTATTAACTTTCTATGTTTCTTTGCGCATTGCGGGCGGGTGGGCGGAGCTGCCCTTTGAGCAGGGCAGGGCAGGAGTGGTTTGCCCACTCCTGAGTGCGCAAAGACTGTTTGGTCAGCCCTCTTGGGCCGCCGAAACCAATCATGCGCACTCTGCCCTTCTCCATGTAGGCTGCATTGCAGCCTGCATGGAGAACATGCCATCCCCTTCAGCCCCTGGCTGGGCGCCGTTCCGACCAATCACAACGTCCACTGGAGCGTTGTGATTGGCTAAGGGGAGAGAGCCTGGCTGCCTGCTTCCTGTTCCTGTCGGAAGCAGGAGAGCAGGAGCAGTGAAGACGCAGGACCCGGGCCGGCGGAAAGGTAGGTTTAATTTTTTTTTTTTAAAATTATTATTGACTCGCCCCCCACCCCACCCCACCCCACCCCACCCGTGAGCCATGCCGGCCGCTACTGCACTAGGCTAGCTTCCTTTAAACCAAGTAACACCCAAATGAACAGGGTTACACTGGGGCAGCATTTTTGCTTCATCTCTACACTGGGAAACAAAGGCCTACACTCACGCTGCACCTTTAGAAGCAAAAAACTCTGCAGCTGATATAACAAGAGGTTAATTAATTATCAGAGAATCTGCTTGCAAGATTAATATCTTCAGACCCGTCGAATTTACAAATAGTGGGACAATTAGTACATATTGCAGTTGCTGGAAAATGCTTCTGTAGCTACACATGAGTTTTAAAATACCTTTAAAGTCCCACTATAAATAGAAGAGTGTTATCAGAAATTCTCTCCTACGTTATAAAACATCTGGGCTATGCTGCACAGCGCTCTTACAAATATAGCAATCCGTATTAGTAGAGAGGTGTGGTGCAGCGGCCAGGGCAGCTGACTTCGGAGCACAGGGCTCACGGTTCGGTCCCCGGCGGCAGCGCAGCTCAGCACCATGTGACTCTGGGCAATAACTCACTTAATTTCCACGATGGCCCCCAGCGCCTTGAGACCCGTAAGGGTGAGTAGTTCGCGCTTTACAAATACGGATTTACATTTACATATTTTATATGAGATATTATGGTTCCCAGCCTGAACTGGAGGACTCAAGCTTAGATGGCGCTACATTGTTTACACCCTTGAGTAACGTTATAGGCTCTCTAGAGCACATTGAAAACAAGCACTGGCAAAGGCAAATGGTCTGGCCTTGGCAAGCTTCCAATTTTTTAAAATATATTTTTTGCAAACATATGCAATAGGCAAAAAATAGAAAGAATAAAGAAAGGCCCTAACTGCTTAAGCACCCCAGTCCCTTGGACTGAAGTGCATTGGTTTTTTTCAGGAGGATGTGCACATGTGGTCAGGCGAAATGATGTCCCTCACAGTGCAAGACAGTCAATGGATGACATGGGCTGACCCACTGCTCCACGCTGGATGCTGTGGCAGGGAAGCAAAATGTGAATGACACTTGAACAGCCCACTGGATGAAGAGGGTTGACCCAAAGCCCTTTTGTATATATATGTGTGTAATTTATTTTATTGCTTTGGAACATGAGGCTGGTGATACAATTAAAACACCCACTTAGCCAGACTTAAAAAGGTATATTATGGTAGAGCAGAGCAGAATCTAGCTGCTGACCCACTTTAACAATGCATTGCATTGTTTTTCTTACGAGGACTGTGCGGTGCTCACAATAGGATGACACGTGGAGGTCTTGTTGGGGGTCAATTCAAGGGCGAGGCGCAGGCGCCTGCGGTGCAGCAGCCCCCAGTCCTTCAGGTACCCCAGCCCTTCAGGGGGCCCCCATTCAGGCTATAGCTAATGAATATCTGTGAGATATGGGAGACTCGGGCCCCCTCTTCATATTCTGCAGGGGAGACCCATCATGTTCCGCTACACCACTGGGTATGTTACCTACCACCCACCCCTACTCTCAAGCACCCACAGATGCAAAGCTCCCGGGTCGGACAGGGGCAGAAAATAGGCACAGACACCAAAATAAAAGTGTTCAGTGTTCAAGAACTGGGTAGTGGAAAAAAGTGGCCCATATGTGTAAATCGAGTAGCTCTGAACTTTTAAGACTTGGTGCCTGGATGGTCCTTGAGGGATGAAGAACAGCGGGTATTTGTTCCTGCTGTGGGCAGTGTGCACATCCACAAACCGGCCCACAAACAGTCACAGAAATACCGACTCACACACTGACCTGTCAGACCGGGAAACGGCCACTACAACGCGGCTGTTTCCACGCATAACTTAACCACGCATGCATTACAACGCATGCGTGTTTACAACGAAAGCCCTTACCACGCATACCTTTACTACGAGATACGTAGTAAAGGCATGTGTGTTGAAGGCAAAAAAAAAAAAAGGGGGGGCTTGGGGGGGGTCTCCCCCCCCAAAAAACCAAAAAGCGTATTAAAAAAAAGGGGGCTTGGGGGGTTTCCCCCCCAATAAAAAACGCACCTTTTGAAGTTTCTATGTGGAGGGAATCGGCGTCGTTAGAAGAAACGGAAAGACACTTCCGTTTCCTCTTAACGACGTATGACGTCAACACGGAAGAAGATTGAGAAGAGACGACGTGGAGAGGTAAGGGGAATATTAGATTTAAGAAGGAAAAAAACAGGGGTCCGATTTAAGGCTTAAGGGCAGGGGAGGGGTATTTGTAAGAAGGGTTTAGGGGTGGGGGGAATAACCTTTACCAAGAGTATGCCCTTACCATGCATGAATTTACAACGAAAATCGTTGTAAAATTATGCGTGGTAAAGGAATATTCGTGGTAAAGGTTATGCGTGGGAAAGGCATTCCGTTGTAACGCATGCGTGGAAAAGGCATGCGTTGCAACGGAATGCGTTGTAACATCATACAACCCAGCCTGGCCGTTCAGGCACTGCCAGAATTGACCTATAGGCCAGTCCGATCCTGCAGAGCTCCATGTTAGGTGTGGTTTACCGCCTCGGACCCACAGCTAGTTGATAGTGGATAGCTCCTCACTGCCCCAGACGCACTGGTTGTTCTGTGGCCGTGTGACCAGGAGACTCAGGTGCATGAGTTGTTTTCATGATGGCTGTTTCCTCAATGCCTCCACACGCACAGGTTGATCTCAGGCAGTGGATTGCATACTATTGTTCACAGACTCATAGCGAGGGCTCAGGGAGGAAGTTGTTTCCCAGCCTTGTCTTCCGGTGCACAGATTGATCTTGGGTAAAGATTAGAGTTGCGCACTCAGATGCCAAGTATCAGGGGACTAACAGTAGGCCCTTGAAGCCCCTGCGGCGCGGGGGGAGGTAGGGGGCAACCTTCCAGGGGGACCTCAACCCATCAAGGAGGGCCCCCTATTCACCCTAAGATCTATGAATATCTATTAGATATAGGAGACTCAGGGGGGGCTCATAACCCACCACGGGGGAGGGCGGGGGTGGTGTTACGCCACTGCCAAGGCTCTTAACAGTATTACGCTTTTCCTTCACATGCACTGATTGCCCACGTCGGGAGGTTGTTCCCGCAGCACCTTCAAACGCACAGATTGATCTCAGGCAGGGTCTCCCAGGCCGATCTCAAGCAGCGGGTTGTTCCGGTTGGTGACAGCACCAGGCTCAGAAGACGGATGGGCGCCAGGCCGGGCCCTCTCCAATAACATCAAATCACTGATTCAGCAAAGCCTGCCCGCGGGGTGAGAGGGACGGGAGGAGGGGGGAGCGGGACACGGCGACCTGGCACCAGCCGCGCTGCACTTACCGCTCCACCTCCACTCCGGCACTTCCACAGGATGAAAGGCAGACAAAGAGGGGGAGGGACGGGAGAGACGAGCAGAGCACAGAGCCATAAAAAGAGAGAAAGGAACAGAGCAGGAGGAGAGAGAGAGAGGGAACTGAATGAGGAGAGATAGCAGGGAGCAAGGGGGTGGATGAAGGGTTGGCGAAGCTATAGAACGAGTATTACGGCAGGAGAGATGGGAAGGACAAGAGAAGGACTTTAAGAGAGAGAAGCAAAGGAGACCGAAGACATTTGAAGGCTTAAAACGAGGGAGGAAGGAGAGGTTTGGGGAAGAAGAAAGGAGTTCAAAGTAAAAGGGAGGGAATGAAATAACAGGGGTGTAAAGGTGGGCGAAAAATATAGGGCGAGCCGAGCCAGGGGTCTGGCTTGGCTCTGAGAGCCCGAGCACAAGCCAAGCCATCAAAATATTTTCCATGTACATCGCGCAATAAACGCCATTTAAACAGATGATGAAGGCCTTTCAAATAAAGTTTCTTTGTAATGAAGGTGCATTTCACTTTAGTACATCAGATTATATTATATCACTTTATTGAGTGTCATTTATTGGAAGCGATAATTTATACAGATGAAGTAGAAACATTGTAAATGTAAATGTTATTTATAGAGCACTTGTTACCCCTGAAAAGCGTCTAGGTGCTTTGCGGCGAGCAGCACACTACTCCGGAACCCAAGATAAGGTGTTAATAGTTAATAGATTAGTAATAATGTTTTTTTCCCTTTTTGTTTTGTTTTTGTGCATTAGTTGTGTTAGGTTCGTGCACCAGATTTCTTGTGTATTTAGTAGAGTATTGAGTAGGGATAGAAGGCTAGGATTGGGTTTGAAAGGGGAAGTAGTACATTGTTTTTAGGTCAAGCCTGGGCAGCGCATGTGCTGTTCTGCGACGCATGCTGTATTCGAGTATGGACTTAAAGCTCCGCCCACTCTCCGCCCATATTTTTCATTGGCTTGTGTCACTGTCCTTTGTAAATGCTGGCTTCTGATTCGTTAATAGGCTTGTTAGTCCCTCCTTAGTACCGCTTTGTCTTCATTTGTAACCTCCCATGAGGACTGGTCCTTTTACTTTTGTTGTTACATGGTATGTCTTATTTAGTCTGTAAGCACTATTTTCTTTAATGAGTTTCTCCTACTGTAGGTACGACATGCTTTCCTGCAACATTCAGCGCGCCATGCGCGTTTCACTTTCCAAGCAGCCCGGGACAATGGCGGCCGCTTCTTTGAAATGCAATAGTTCTCGCATTTACAAGAGTTTAAGCTGTTGGCATTGTAAATGACAGTGCCTTTTATTTATGTGTTAATTATCAAAATAGATAAATAAAAGGCATTATTATTTACAATGCCAATAGCTTAAATTCTCGCAAATGTGAGACCTATTGCATTGCAAATGCTTGTTGTAAGTAATGGTCGTGTGTGCCTGTTAGTTGGGTGACATTGCTATAAAAAAAAGGAGGAGGGAGTTTCACAAGGATGTTTGGGGGGTTCATAGTAGTCAGAAAGATGTGTGATTAGCCAACAAAAGGAGGGATAGGACAGAGACTGAAAAGAGGAATCTTTTTGATAGCAGAAAACTGAAACTCCTGTATATATGCACATGTACATAGACACAGCATTTATGACATTGTCTTATACACACATGTACCTTGTGGTGTAATATACATTGTTTCCCCTTATATAAATGAACTAGCTCCACCCCCATATATGATGCCATTAGTGAAACAAGAAGCCATTTAGGTGTCATGTGCTTTCTATATGTAACTGAGGGTGTTATTACATCTGATGTATTTCAAGACGCTCTCAGTTGTGATGATGAAGGAAAAAGAGGCCGAGTTAAATAAAATCTTTGCTTAGGATCACACAATTAGTTCAAGCTAGGAAGCTGGGATTGATCACGTTTCCTGGTTTCACGTTGGGAAATGTAGTCACAAGAACAGAGCTTGCACCAAGCAATTTTTGCATTATTAATTACTCACTGGGAGCGGAGCAGAATTCAGATGGGCTGTAAGGCTCTTCCCTATCTGCATAAAGACCCTGACAGAAGTGCTGGGCAGCCTCTCTGCCGCGGGAGGTGGGGGACTGGGGTGAAGGAAGGTTGTCTGGGGGGGGGGGGGGAGAGAATTATTGTGCAGTGAGGGCCCAAAAAGGCTTTGAGCTGATATAGAGGCAGACATCTAGCTCGAGCCTTTTGTGGCTCACCTGTCTCTAGGTTTAGGCATGACTACTGGAATTAAGCAATTTTGCAGCTACAGCATTTTCCACATAATTATGGGTTTGCCACATTTGCCACATATTACTGCATAATCTACAGATTTTAACAAAAAAATTGTTTCTAACTCAAACGCATTAAAAGTTACCAAAAATTCAGCAACCTGGGTTGCAATGCAAGGGAAGCCCGTCACAAAGGTTGACTGGTTATCTTTCAGTTGCTTATAACTGTATTTGGGTGTTAAACTGGTACTGAAGTGCAACCTATACGCAGACAGTGTTAACAAGTGTAAAATGACAAAAAAATGAAGTAATTCTATCTCAAAATATGCTGCATTATGCCACATAATGTACCTTTTCTTGCCGTATAATTTAGTCCACCCTGCCACATAATTTGGTCCTCCCATGCCGCATAATTCCAGTAGTCCTTGTTATAGGGGGGGGAAGAGGAGTATAGACTCAGGAAGGGAGGAGAGGCAAGTGGAGAAAACAGCAAGAGGCTCAAGAGGAAGAAGGGCAAAAGAAGAGAAGTATGGGGAAAGAAAGAGGTAGAGTAGGAAAGAAGATCAAAAATAAGAGAGCAGAAGAGGAAGGGGAAGAAGGTCAAGGAAAAACAGTGAAGAATGGAGAGAGGTGGGTAGGTCAGGGAATAACGGGAAAGTGAGATGGAGAGGTCAGGAATATAGGAGAGATAAAAGCAGGAGCGGCCCATGCAGGTAAGAGCGGAGGGGGGCAATGTGGGGGGAAAGGGGGAGTTGACAGACGATGAGGTAAAGTTAAATTAAAAAAAAAAGAAAACCACTTACCTTGTGCTTGCTGCATCGCCAAGTCAGCGATGCGGACGAGCGCAAGGTAAGTGGTTTTTGCTTTTTTTATTTAACTTTACCTCGTCGTCGTCTGGCGACTCCCCCTCCCCCCCTACCTGCACGGGCCGCTCCTGGATAAAAGACAAAACTATCTAAACAAACTGACATAAAAAAAGGAAAGACAAGTGGAAGTGCTGTGGGCGTGTGTGTGGTAAGAGAGATTTGAGGAATGAGAGGAGAAAGGGAGTGTGAGGTCAAGGAAGAGAGTAGGACAGACAGATAACTCCTGCTTCATGGTCTGAGAGTGAGCCTCACACCTCTTAGCACTGTCTCATCTGGTCCAGTTGACTTAGAGTTTCACACAGGAGAGTCACACTTTTCCTGTTAAAACAGAATTATTTGGTGTGTAGCTCTCCAACTTCAAGCCTGCAGAGCTGAATATGCTAAGAAGGATTGAGTGGGAGACAAGGACATGGAAAGAGAGCAGGGTAAGAGGGAGACCCGGAGATACAGGAGTATTGCTGGTAGGGAAACAGCGAAGCTATTATAAGGATTTATGGCTGCCTGGTCATAGGCATAATTTGTCCCCTTATTTCTGGATGTTTACACTTAGGGGCCTATTACGATGTCGGTCGTAAGGCCTCCCTTACGACCGACATCGTCGGTTTAAATTCGGACGGGCTGATTTTGATTTAGCCGGTCGGAATTGAAACCAGGCGGTCATTCCGGCTGGCTTCCGACAGGCTCAAGGAGCCTGATGGCCAGTTGGAACCGGCCCGTAATCCAAATGGACGGAGGTTTACGCCATCCGGATTACGATGCACGGTTTCCAGGCAGAGTTTCCATGCAGGCCTTTCCGACATGGAAACCTTGTCAGAAAGCGTGTTTGCCTCTGGTTGGTGGCAGAGGGGGCACCTATGGTGCCCCTTGTTAATCCCTCCACCCCGTGGCAGGCACCTTGAGGTGCCTGCCAAGGGGTGCAGGGATTAACACCATCTCACATTTCCCTATGGGAGCATGTACTACGGCCGCTTTCGGCCGTAACACATGCTCCCATAGGGAAATGTCAGAATGCAACCACACCATGTGCGGTCGCATCATAATGAGGTGGTCTGGACCACTGACCGGGGGGCGGTCGGTCCCGTTTCCGAGACTGTGTCGGGCGGATGCAAGTCCGCCTGACATTGTAATAGGCCCTTTAATGTTTTGTAAATTATGCAGAACTTCAGCACCGTGGTTTACTGAGTCCTTAAGGAAAAGTAAAAGTGCATGTAAAAATCTAGAACGTTTATGGAGGAGAAATTTTGATCCCACACATAAACTTACATATAAAGCGGCTTTAAAAGCCCACTATGCTAAAGTTCGAGTGGAAAAGAAAAGTTTTTTGGCTATAAAAATAGAACAAGCTGAAAACCGCGCTAAAGAATTGTTCAGGATTGTCAAGGATTTCTCCTCACCTAATGCTTCTAAAAGCTCCCTTGCCCCTACCGATGAATGGACAAATGAAATTGCACAATACTTTTATAGGAAAATTAAAACTATTCAGGACTCTTTTAGTAGCCCCCCCTTGGACAGGGAAAGCAATACTGTTAGGCCTCTCCCGGTATGCCCCACTACGGAGAATACCCTTTTGGAGTTTTCTCCTATGCCCATGGCCACTTCACTTAAAATTATGAAGGCCTTGAAATTTGGATCCCCCTCTGACCCCTGTCCAGCAAAAACGTTGGCATTGTTTGCCGAGGTAATAAATCCAGCTGTCAACCAGATACTGAATCTATCCCTGTCCGAAGGAAGGATGCCAGAAAATTGGAAGCATGGAAAAATTCTTCCGCTCTTAAAAAACCCATTAGCGGACCCCTTGGTAGTCAGCAATTATAGACCCATATCGCTTTTACCTTATTTCTCCAAGGCTTTGGAGAAATATGTGAATGCCACCATCACAGATTTTATCGAGGTTAGCCAGGTGCTCCACCCGAGCCAGTCAGGTTTCAGAGCAAACTTCAGTACTGAAACTGCTCTATTAGAAATCTCAGAGACGATAAAAACCACCCTTGACAGAGGAGGAAAGGCTGTGCTGATATTATTAGATCTTTCGGCGGCCTTCGACACCGTGCCACATGATCGCCTCCTTCATAGACTGAGGGTGAGCGGCATTGGGGGCACGGTGCTCAGATGGTTTTCCTCTTTTCTGGATAACCGCCATCAAACAGTCTGGGCTCCTCCCTTCTCAGCCCTCATCCCCCCACTGAATGTAGGAGTGCCACAGGGTTCCGTTTTAAGCCCTACGCTGTTTAATATATACATGGCCCCCCTTGCTCCTTTAGCTGAACAATATGGAGCAAAAATTATATCGTACGCAGATGACACGCAATTGCTGTTTACCTGTGAGAAGGATGAGGTGCTGAACGGTAATGTAGTCAATGTATGCCTAACCAAGGTGTTTGACTGGTTTTGGCAAAATCAATTACTCTGCAACTCTGACAAGTTGGAAATTATTTTTTTGGACACACTCCTGGCGACGACTGGCGTCAATGGTGGCCAAAAAATGTATCCCCCCCGATAGCCCAGTCTCCATCGCAAAAAATCTAGGAGTGAAATTAGATTCTGACATGACTATGAAGTCCCAGGTCCAATCGGTTGCTGGCACCTGTTTCGGGCTTTTAAAAATGATGAGGAATTTCCTCCCCATGCTGCCTATTCCTCATAGGAAAACAGTGGTCCAAGCACTGATCATGTCAAGGCTGGACTACGTAAATGTGTTGTATCTGGGACTTTCGGACTACTTACTAAACCGCCTTCAGGTAGTTCAAAATGCGGCAGCTAGGGCCGTGCTCATGGTCGGACCCAGGTCACACATGTCTCCCCACCTTAGATCTCTGCACTGGTTACCAGTGAAAAAAAGGGTCAGTTTTAAATCCCTGGTGTTGACTTTTAAGGCCCTAAACAACATTGGGGCCCCGTACATCAGGAATAAAATTCAGCCCTACAAACCGTCCAGAACTCTACGGTCATCAACCCAGCAATTGACAATTGTGCCTAAGTTTTGCCGCTCTCGCAAAGGTGGACGCTCCTTTCAGGTAGTAGCTGCAAAATTATGGAACAGTCTCCCACTTTCCCTTAGACAAGAATGTGATCTCCTCAGCTTTAGGCGAAGCTTAAAAACCTGGCTTTTCCAACAGTAGAGTAGACTATTTGGCTTTGGCTGTCAGGTCTTTCAATTGCTCTGTTCTGGGGTCAAGATAGCGCCGGGACACTCCTCGGAGTAGCCGTGCGCTTAACAAATACCCTATAACATAACATAACATAACATGCAGACTTCTAAAACAGGCAAATTTCTGTAAAATATGAGGTATATTCAGGGCCACTGGAATTGTGCATTTCTGTGAAAGTATTGTTTTACTCACAGTCAATTAATTACCATACTAGCCACACTATCCAAAATCTGCTACATAATTTACACTTTCCAATAAAAATATTAACTTACCAAGGATCACCTGATGATTTTTGCATTCTGGCATTAAAAAGGAAGATTTTCTGACATGGTGTTAATATTCAGTGACATGATTCAATATTTTCCACGGAAATGTTATGGTTTTCTATGCAAATTCATGTTTACTTTAAAGTGTTCTAAAAGCAGCATTGTTTCAAGAGAGCACCCTTAGTTTAGAAGAACATAAACAATTTTTGTAATCTATTTTAATGATCTCATATCTTGAAGCTTAAAGTGTCTCAGAGTGAAACAGATTCATGATATAGATGGTCCTTGGATTCACAATAATAAATCCTTAGCTCAGTCCTGATAGTGCGACAAGTGAAGAAGTCAGGTATTATGGATTTTAGAAGCAAAAATGGATTTTAGAAGCAAAAATAAATCAGTGGAAATGAATACTGCAAAACTTTAGCATTGTGATCAATGGTAAAAAACACTAGTAACAACCGGTCACTTGCAGGTTGAGTTGCGTGGAACCCACTGGGGGTTAAGGTGATGCGGGTCCCAGGACCAAGCCACGACAGTCAATTCTACTTTACCTGGCTCGAGAGGCCCGGGTGAAGAGTTGTCCTGGCTGTCCTTGGAGCTGAAGCGGGAGCCACAGAGGAGCTGGTTTTACCGCTTAGACGGTGCTGGTAGGGAAACAGGTGCAAAAAGTCAACAACGTGGCCACTGAGGGGGTCGGTTGAAGGTGCTGTGGAGTTTCCTAGTGTTGCAGTGTTGGTAAAAGGGTTAGTTGCCGAACTGGCCACCAGCAAGCCTTGGCAGCAGTAAGGTAAGCAAGATGTTATTTCAATGTCCGGAGGTCTGGGGGAAAATGGTAGCCACCTGAAACTTGCTGGAGGTCAGGACTATGTTTCCCACAGTGGACTGGACCATCTACTCTTGGGTGATCCTTCCGGAGGGCCCGATGGCCAGCAATTGTTTGGTTCTGGTATGGTGTTTTTATCTGCGGACTGCAGGGGACTAGTACCACTAGTCCAAGGGAGTCTGGAGTTGCCTTTGACTCTCACAGGGTTCCCTCTGTCTGGGAGAACTGATCTTAGGTCTGGGACGCGTTGCAGTCGTGCAGTATCAGGATGGCTGCCACAGGTGCAAAGTATCACACCTTTGTTTTGTGCAGTTCCTGTTGTCGCAGACTCGGGTGTCTTCTGTATGTACTGTTGCAATTCGAATCAGAACTGGGGTTCTGGTGCCAGGGGTGCCCCTTAAACCCTAGATTTAGGTGAGTTAGGGGTACAAGTGTGCAATGGGCTACTAGCCCCAGCGGCTACTCTGCCCCTGAGGTGACCACATCCGGGGGTGTGTGTCACCATCTCTACCCAGAAACCTCTATTGTGCCACTTTTAAAAATGGCAGAAACCTTCCTTAGCTGTACAGTCCAGGTAACCCCCTCTAGGGGTCTTGCTAGCCTACTGTGGGTGTACACCTCCTGACTACATAATTTTCCCACCTGCCCGGGTGCAAATGTGGCTGTGGGCAGTGGGACGGCAGTTTCCTTCTTTAGGAAGGAGACTGGATGCACATCAGAGGAGGTGTAAGCACTGAACCTCATCACTTCACTAGTTATCCTGTCAGGGAGGGAGGTGCCACCTGTTTTCCATCCAGGCCATTGTTTCTGACTCATGGGAGAGTTCACACCTCCTGGCAGGGGATCAGACTCCTGTCTTGGTGGCAGCAGCTGTGGGCTTCCAGCCTGAGCACAGGAAAAACTGAGGAAACCAGGCGGGCATTCTCTAAGGTATTCACCTGGGTGCATGCCATATCGATTCCGGCACAAGAATTGTGTCAGGGGTGATGAGGCAAGTTGTTTGATACCAAACATGACATATTTTGGCGGTACTATAATGGAGCTGGCAACCTCGAGGTTGCCCGGATGGCAGCCCATGTTATCCTATGGACCGCTGATCACTTATAGAAGCCCTTAAAGGAAAAGTGTACTATAGGGACAAATAAGCTTGCACTTATATGTCCTCACCTTTAATATAATGATCTGCCTCCGCGGCTCAGGAAGGCTTCCATATGGGTGACTGGCATATATTAAAATTAGTGCTTTGACCTTGCCACACATGGTGAGAGCAAAGACAAGTATGAGCAGTTTGCACTGCTCCTGCAGTCTGCAATGGCAGGACTGCTGTCATCTGTTTACTTGGGTCACTCAGGGTGGCACAAACAGTGCTTCAGGCCCTGGTGACCCCGTGAACTCCCATGCCCTAGGTACGACTGGTACCGTTTACCAGGGATTTATAAGGGGGTTAAAGCCCTTGCCAATTGGGGTTACCAATTCACATGTATCAGTTTTAGGGAGAGAGCATTGGTACAGGGGCCTGGTTAGCAGGATCCATTGCACTTTCAGAGTTACAACCATCAGCATTGAAGCAAAAAGTATGGGGACTGGGGCGACCATACAAACAAGCATTGGCATAGCCAATAGGTCTCGCCTTTGGGACCTTATAAGTGTTTAGCCATGCAACAGTTGATGTTGTTGCACCAAAGATATTGTGCTGCATAACTAAATATTTATAAGGTCCCAAAGGCGAGACCTATTGGCTATGCTAATGCTTGTTTACAAATGGATCTCATCCGGGGAAACGTGGCTTGCATGAAAGGAGTCGCTCTGTGCACCTCTGGCCAGGATGTGCTGCAGTCTGATACTTGTGCACATTTGCACAGAATCCAGGGCAGTGGGAGAAGATGTTAAACTGGAGTTACGTAGGAGCAGAGCTTACCTTTAAGGAACGTCACATTTCTGGCTGAGTACCGTGAACTTATGACTGAACAGTATTTTGTGTTATAAAGATAGATTGAAAACAATACAACGCCCCACAATCTGAGAGGTCCTTGTGTGCTCCTAGTGCCCTGTGAGCCTGTTTCTTTCTCTTTCACAAAAGTGGTCATTCAGTCTTAATCCCTGTTTGACATCTCACTTGTTCGACTTGTTTGCTTTGGTAACAAAAGTGTAACCCAAACCTGAGGCTCTCGTGACATGTGTCTGGAGCCCAGATTGAGAGAGGCGAAAAAGTCTGAAGAGAATACCTAAATCCTCATGGGAAAACTGTCTTTACTGTTCCTCAGCAACAGGGCCAGACTGCTCACTGTGCCACCCTGGCATTTTCCCATCGGGCTCCAGGCTAGCTGGCTGTTTTCAGGGCAGGGTGGGCTGCTGTGACCCACCCTTGCCTTCATGGCCCCATTCTAGTCATAGCATCCCGCTGTGCCGGGCTCTGACCCTGAGAGAAGTGTCACTCAAAACACCTCACCCTCTTAGATCTGGGGATAGCGCCTCCCAACCCACTGAGCTTTGCATTACAGATGTGGCTTCAGATTAGAAGGCACTGAGCACTCCTCAGCAGCGACGGGGTCCAGTGCATAGTGGATGGCCAGCGTGAAGCAGGAAGCGACCACAGTGGGCCAGCCACAGTGCTGGCGTGTGAAGGTCAAGCGGTCGGAGAGCTGGCTAGCTCGAGACAAGGCCTGTGCCAATCGTCCGCAGCTATGGGGTCCGCTCCTTCGTGCCAGCGGGTGGCAGGCATACCCTTGTAGAGCTCTGTGGGCAGAGCACGGGGCACGAGTGCTGCTCGTCCCTCTGCCCATCCACGCCAGGGGCAGCGTTGGCTCGGCCTGTGGTGTTGACTCTGCCTCGGCCCCTCTGACTCATTCTCTCGGGGTGTTTGCCCTCAGCTCTGCTCGTCCTTTGAATACAGTGAGGCCAAAGAAGCGGGTATCACATGATTGAGTTTTATCTCGGCGGGGTGCGGATAACAAACTCATCTTATCGTCTGCCACAGTCCACCAGTGACAAGGGGGCAGCTGGGGACGGGGGTCAGTAAAAACATGCCGCCCCCATGCGCTGGCCAGTTTCTTCTGTGTCTTTAATGGTGCGGGGATCTTTTGCTGGTGATGGTGAGCATCTGCCAATGTTTTAAAGGGGGCGCCTCGTCCTCTTGTCCACAAACGGGTCTGGGCAGAGCGAGGTGCACTGCCTCTGAGTACTTTCAGTTTCCTTTATTGGAAATGTCACCGCCCACATGAAAGGTATGCTTTGGGGGTTGTTCCCCGGAGGGTGTGTGATGGTGGTACTAGCAAAAACAAGTGATAAGCAAGGGGGGGGGTGGGATTGACAGCATTGGTAACTGATATATCTAGGGTGACCGGATCTTGAAAAATAAAAACTAGGACATTTTAGAAAAAGAGACATAGAACTACTATCCTGAATTAGCCGAGGAGCACACAATGACTTGATTGGCAGCGCTCGCCAACATATGAAACACAGACAACGAGGCACTATGGTGGATTCATTGCATCTTTTACATCCAGTGACAGCCCATCCCAGCGGCTGCTAACGAATTCTGCCCCGTAGCACATAAATAATAACGAGTGGTGCGCGCGCGCACTTCCAGGAATGTAAGGAATGCAGCTGGCACCCGGCCGCACTGCTGCTCGCTCCCGAGACCCCTAGGCCATGGGAGTCAACGTTTAGAGAGAAGGCGGGACATGCACCCGCCTTTGGCCAATTGGGGGCTTTCAATTTTTGAAAGCCACACGCAATGGCCAATCACTTCAGCTTTTCAGAAAACTCGTGCGTGTGGCTTTTTGTAGCCACACGCACGAGTTTGCTGAAAAGCTGAAGTGATTCCAAGAGGTCATTTTCTAGAGCAGCGCATGCGCGCTGTGCTAGGCTCAACCTAAAAAGGGCACTTTCCTACACATAATAAATATCAAGTGTACAACACTGTTCCAGAACACTGTTTCTTGTTGGGAAGAAGTGCTACTAGAGCTCTATCGTGTGAACACATCTTAAATCCAAGACTGTGGGAATATATATATTTTTTAAAGCTGAGAGTCAAGAAATGAAAGCAGCACATCTTTTATTACAAGACGTGTATACCCAATACCATGTTTTCTACAAGTACAACAGTGAATGCATTTAACTCAAACCAAACTGGGATGCAGAAAGTCCTGTGCAAGGCAAAATGATTCCTTTTTGGTGAATAACATTTTCAATGTGGTCTTACTCCCAAACTATTGGGTTCACACCCGGCAGAACCCCTAAGCCTCAATAAAAAACAATACTCATTTTGGAGAAAAGAATAACTTGGAAAGTGTCTTTCGCTCCTCCCCTACAGTGTTATGCTTTGGTTCGCAAGAGTGTTAGGAGTCAGACAATCCTGTCAGAGAATTTCTAATTTGCATGTAGTATGTACAGAGCTCTGCCACATATCCCCAAATAAGTATGCACACATAATAATTGGTATTTCACACTTTATGATTATACACTGTTTACAGGTCAAGTGTATAAGAATGATTGTAAGCATTATAAACAGTCCAGAAATAGTTATGCAAATTAATGCAAAGATTAAGTATGGCCTAGATATATTTCATCACACACACCTACATCCTCAGTCTACCTAAGTTATAGGCAGTTGTCTAACAGCAATGTTGTACAAGTTTTACATTATATGACAAGTTATATATTGACTCCCCACATACCTTATTGTGCCTTCAGGCTTGAAGTCAGAATTCCTTAATTTCGAATCCTCTCACTCCTTCACCAGTAGCTTATATATTTTTCTTACAGATGGTGTTCTTCGGGACGAGGAGATGTAGCCTCAAGTTCGGCTCCTGTATCATTATTACACAGGATATTTGCACAATGCTTACTGTTCAAAATATACGTATAAGCTCATTGTTACTTTTCTTCCTTCTTCCTACGAGACGGAACATGCACGGCCATCTTCCCTTCTAGCCATATTTCAGCTGTCGTGCTTGTGGACAGGGTGTGCACTAGAGAATGGAAATGTTTCTTCTCTGTTCTGTTAGCGGTGTTGGGATAAGAATGTCCCCTGTGTGGTAAAGTAGCATGTACTCATTCCCTGAGTGCACGACTGCTTCTGAATCTAGTATCCCGACTTTACTTTTGGCCCTGGCGTCACACTAGTCTAGTAAATAGGCCTGTCTCTGGCCATGTGAGGTCCAGGGCCTGGTCTGTGATCTGGAGGGGTATGCCAAGCGTGCCATCAAAGCGGGCAGTGAACTACTGGTCTGGGTGTACATATAAAGCACTGGCGGCAGTGTACCTAGTATTGTAATTTGTAGTTTGACCAAAACTTTGCTCTGCGATCCTATCTGTATGTCGAGTGTGTGTGTGTATTGAAATAGGGTATGCAGTTCCTAAGGGCATGAAGATATACAAGGTCAGAGGGGTGCTAGGTTCTAAGTGCAGGAGCACACGTGAATGTCCTGTGATTCCTGGCGAGAGGGGGAAGCCCCTCTACGGAACTAAAGCCCTCACACACCCAGCAAGCTAGGTGTCATGCTTCATCATTTGGGCCTGCTCCTCATCGGGCCGGCGCTGCAATGCCCGACGGGCTCCCATAAATGGGGCTCTTTTTCGGAGATCTTTTGTTCCTGCCGTTTTGTGCAGTGGGGGTGAGGGGCCTAGTTGTGTAGATGTGGTAAAAGTGAGTTAAAACAGGTCAGTTAGTCCTTGAACAACCTTTATTCAGCTAGGTAAACTGCCCAATTAAAATGTATGGAGTGGCATAAACCTAGGGGTTATGTGCCTAGATATCTATGTACTACTCTCAATAGGTCGACATGTTTCTTGCCTATACCGTCAGGGCGATCATTGGCAATTCTTCAGGACTAGATTGAAAAATGTTATCTACACATAATGAGAGGGGAAACCTACCTCCCAAATCGTGGTATAGTGGGCAATGTCCCACCGTTGTCACGGAACCTAAATTCAAATGAAGTAAAAGACATTATATAAATTGTAAACCCCATTCATGTCGCATTGTATATCTTATTTGCCTTGTGAAAATTGCACACGAAGTGTTCAAAAGGGTGTGCATTCCATAGTGATGACTCACATGATTAAAGTGTCTAGGTGCAGCATACAGTGATTGGCCACGCACTTGGTATTAAAAACAATTAAAAACAATTGAAATCATTAAAACCATTGGAAAGCAGTAGTCGAGCATAATTACAGTGTAATGCTCACCTAAGGGCCTACTAAGTTAAGCCTCATCAGTCTCCGGCGCGATAAAAAGAGCACCAGCAGTAAGTGTCCTATCGAGGATAAGGATATAAAGATATAAAGTGACCGGTAAGTCAATCCTCCACTACCAATCCGGAAACTTCTCAAAAGGACAGTGGCGCATGACACTAGAGAGGGAGGAACTATGATATCAACGATGTATCATACATGTCCCCCCACACACACACGTCATACACTGAGCCTGACTCCTGTATAGTCAGGACACCGCCAGGTGCCGAGGGTCAACACAATGTGGCAGTGCAGTCAGCCCATTGATATGTGTTTAAACCCTGGCAGGCCTGCACAGTAATCATGCCCTGGGAGCTCAGAGTGATGTTCCGACATGTAGCGGGCACGGTAATCAGAGTTGATAATCACGCAATTCGGGACTCCCTCTAAACATGTCATGCAACACTAAGCGTTGCGAGCCCCGTTAAGGGTGTCGTTCTCACTTACCGGCACTCCTATGCGTGCATGCAGTCTCACCTACCCTCGCCGCCGGAACCGGTTGGTGTGTGACCGCCACGCTCATCCGTAGTTATTCAATCCGGTAGCCGGGCGGCCGGGGTGGGCGGGGCCACGCGACGCCTGCTCGTTGTGGCATTGGTTAGAGGAAGCACTTCACTAATGAAGGTAGCGGCCATCTTGGCCTAGTCTAAGTTGCTTAGGCAATGTTGAAAGGAGGCTGTGAATTAGTGGCAGCCATCTTAGATGTTGGTGGTTCAATAGCTACGTATTATTGGGCCATAAGGAATAGGAATACAGCATTATCCACCCATTTATTGAATATACCTTTACTCGCTCACATGGCGATTCAAGGAGTAGAAGTACAAATAAATAATCATTGTTGGTATATATATAAGACACATGCCCTGTCTCCTATAATTGTTGTTATTCAGTGGCTATGTATTATTATAGCCGTCTGAACTTGGGAATTACTTATTTTCCACCTATTTATAGGCGTCACAATCACTCAATCAACTGTCAATATTGTTGATATATTTAAATCACTTGTTAAATCTCCTGTATTAGAGGGGTAAAGTATCGCATTTCATGTATTGGTTAGAGTGGCCCAGGGAATATCATCATTCAGTACCTTACTGTCAGTCGATAATCTATGTACCCATCTCTGTTCAATCCTGAACAGGGCCCTTTGTGTAATCTGTGGGTGTGCCTCTAAAATTAGCCATTTGATGGACTCGGGGGAGTGATTGCAGTCTCTGAAGTGTGTATACATCTTGGTGGTGACCCTCTGGCGGCGGATGTTACTCCTATGCTCTGTGATGCGAGTTTTGGCCATACGTAGTGTCATGCCTATGTATTGGAGGCCGCAAGGGCAGGTGATCATGTAGATGCAGTGGGTGGTATTGCAATTAGTATGTCTGGTTAATTTCCACCTGAAGGTTTCTGAGAGGGACACCTCCTTGACAGTGGAGGTGAACCGACATACAGTACATGTGCCGCAAGGGTGGTGGCCAGTGACTGGGGGCAGATCCCAAAGTTGTCTTTGGTCTGTGCGATAGGTTTGTTTAGGTCGGGTGTTGATCAAGATGTCTTTAAGATTTCTTGTGCGTCTGAATGCAAACCTTGGTGTGGGGATCTGTAAGTCGCCCGTGTTCAGTATGCTCCAATGTTTTTTAACAACGCGTTTTATCCTGTTAGATTCAGGGGTGAATGATGTCACGCAGGTGAGAGTGTCAACAGAGGATTTGATGTTCACCTCTAAAAGAGCCTCTCGTGGGTTGTTCCTTGCTCTTTTCATGGCGGTGTTAATCTGACGTTCTGGGTAACCCCGCTCTCTCAGGTTGGAAGCTAAAGTGTGAGCTTCTGATTTGTAATCTGCAATTGAGCTACAGTTACGTCTAATACGGAGGAACTGGCCCACGGGTAAGTTGTCCCTGAGTGTTTTGGGGTGGTAACTGCTATATAGCAGAAGGCTATTTCGGTCTGTAGGTTTTCTATACAGGGTGGTGTTCAGTAAGCCTTCATTTAATCTAATCTTGAGATCGAGAAAAGGGATGTCAGTGGCTGAGACCGTGTGGGTGAATCTCAGGTATTCATTTTGATTGTTTACCCATAGCACAAAGTCCTCACAAGCTGATCGGTCCCCTTTCCAAAGAATGAGGATGTCATCAATAAAACGTTTCCATAGTAGCAGGTTGTTTGCATATGGATTGTTTTGGTTCCAGATGATGTCATCCTCAAACGCAGCCATGTACAGACAGGCCACACTAGGGGCGAAGGTACTCCCCATTGAAGTACCTTGTGACTGGTGATACAATTGGTCTTTAAACTCAAAAAAGTTTTCTGTCAATGCTAGGGTTGCACACTCCATTATGAAAGCGATCGGGGTTGGAGACGTCCATTCGCTCTTGCCTAGTGCAGTTTCTATAACCGCTAATGTTGCCTGTTGGGGAATATTGGTATACAATGCCTCCACATCAAGAGTCATGAGGTAGTCTATATCATTGCTATTGGGTACCTCCTCTATGATGCGGAGGATGTCAGTAGTGTCTCGTACGTAAGATGGTGTCTGTTTCACAAGGGGTTGAAGAAAGTGATCACAGAACTTAGACAGAGGCTCAAGTAATGAGCCAATGCCTGAGACAATAGGACGTCCTGGGGTCGGTGTAATGCCTTTGTGTATTTTAGGGAGTGTATAGAAGTATGGTATTTTAGGATCTTTGGCAGTCAAGAATTCCGCCTCCTTTTTGTTGATCCATTCGTTGGTTTCTGCCTCATGGATCATGCTGGTAATTTTAGTTGTCAATCTGTTAGTGGGATTGTCCGTTATTGCGGTATAGTACCTGGCATTTTGTAGTTGTCTAAGACACTCTGCATCATAGTCAATGGTTGACTGAATGACAGTTGCACCGCCCTTGTCGGCCTGTTTTATAGTAATCGTCATGTCATCAGCTAGAGATCTGGCAGCCGCCAGTTCTGCTGTAGAAAAATTGTGAAAATGAGTCTTGTTGGAAGGGGAAGCTAGTTCATTTAGTACGGCTTTTTCAAAAGCCAGCACCTCCACAGGAATCATACTGTTGCCAGGTGTGAATGTAGAAGGGTTGCGTAACCCTGTGTCTTCTTGGTCTTTAGTGGGTCTGTCTTGAAAAAAGGCTTTAAGGCGAACCTTTCTGAAGAGGTTCTGTATTTCACACTGATCTCTAAATCTGTCAGTCTTAGGGGTGGGAACAAAGCCTAGGCCTTTTTTTAACACCATTGCTTCTGTCTCAGTGAGCAATCTATGTGACAGATTCACTATCAATTCCTCTGGCCTCTTGTCTTGCTCCTTGTTTCTATGTTGTGTGGAGTCTGTTCCTTCCATTGCACTTGCTTTTGCCCTCCTCATTTCCGCCCTCTTCCTCTGCCCCAGCCTCTGTCTAAAAAAGTGGGGTTACTGTTGTTGAAGAACTGAGGTTGTCCCTGATGATACATCGGGTATTGCCAGTATGGGGGCGTGTGTGTGCACATATATTGTACGTGCTTGGCACTGGCACTTAATTGTCAACACCGGCGCTTGTGACAGTCTGCCACAAGGTGGCGCTGTCTTGATAATTTAGAGATGACCACAACAGCTGGTAATTAGTAATTTAATATAAATTAAAAATGACTATTACCTGCTGCTCAAGCTGTTCTTATTGCTTTTGGGGCCTGAAATAGTCCGAATTGTCACACTTGTAGGAGTGTGAGGGTTAGTAGTTGTGTTGGTACTGTCATTGACAGCGCTGGCAGGAGCAGTGGCCAAGCTGCAGTGACCTCCTTACGAGACCCCTGACACTTATTTATTTACCAATTAAGCACTGATTATGATTACTGCAATGCACCGACTCAGCGCAAGGAATGAAGATATTCTGCTGAAGTGAAAACAGGGGTATGATCGAAGTGACTGATTGTGCAGTCAAAACTGTGAGAAACGTTATTAACACCTAAGCCTAATTCATATTGGGGAACTGCAACGATTAGAGACCCCCGAGTGGGAAAAGAGCATTGCATAGAAGAAGGAAGTCTGTGGAGCCCAGAGGCAAATTTTACACTGGTGAAGAACGGAAAAGGAGCTGGGCAGTTCAGCATAATACAGGGCTTTTCACAAAGTAGCAAGAAACAAAGAAATAAGGCTCTGAAGGCTTAGGCGAAAGTGACATGTTCGCTGAATATTAAGGTGCAGGAGAAATACCTTGCGATCAGCTAATTGAATCAAGTGGAAGTGCAGAGTCGCTGGTGTTGCAAGGCATAGAATTGAGCGAAGATTCAACTGAAACACAAGACATTGCGCTTCAGTGATGTAAGCAGGCGGCACGTAACTAACTCGTGTGGGAGGGTGTGAATAAGTGGCGGCTCCTCTGCTAAGGCGGAGGAGCGCTGCCCCACTGCGCAAAAAGGACAAATAAAATGACAATAACGTATAGTTATTATCATTTTATTTTTCCTATTGCATGCAGTCAGTGGCCTTGTTCAATGTGGGGCGGGGCAGGGCTGGCCAGAGCAGGGGAGGAGCGGTCTGCACTCCTTAAGTGCGCATGAACTGTTTGGCCGACCAAACAGTTCATGCGCACTGTGCATGTTCCCCACCAGGCTGTTATGCACAGCCTGGTGGGGGACATGCACAGGCTCCCTGTTCCCATCTGAGCGGCGAACCACAGCGCTCAGACCAATCACAACGCTGCATTGCAGCATTGTCATTGGCTCTGGGGAGCCTGTGTGCCTGGGTGCTTCCTGCTGCCGGTCAGACTGGAGAAAGGAAGAAGGAAGAGGACACAGGGGAAGCGACGGCCGGTCGTTCGAGGGTAAGTGTTTTTTAGGTCTCGCCTAGCGCAGCGCGCATGCGTTGCTCTAGGAGAGGGCCTCTTGTAAGTACTGCAGACATTCAGAAAGCTTTCTGAAAGCTCGTGCGTCTGCTTGTCAAATTCTATTGGCCTTTGCGTGTGGCTTTCAAAAATTGAAAGCCCGCAATTGGCCAAAGGCGGGTGCATGTCCCGCCTTATCTCTAAACGTTGCCTCCCATGGCCTAGGGGTCTCGGGAGCGAGCAGCAGCGCGGTCGGGTGCCAGCTGCATACCTTACATTCCTTGCAGTGCGCGCGCACCACACGTGGTCTTGTTTATTTACTGGAGCGCGGTAATGCCTAACAAGACTCTTCTTACCAGCGACAACCAAAGAGGAACAGACTGAATTTCACAGCCTATTCCCAACAGTTCTTTTTCCTCCACCCTTTAGTGCTAAGTGCACCCAAATAAACACGAGAAAAGCCCTCCCTCCTCACGATTACTGTCAAGCAGATGCCTGAAGTAGAGCTCACATGGGCTGTTCCTACCACAAATGACGACACTCCTAGAGCACAGCGCAACGAGGGAAGCACTTCTAGGGCGTGTGAAACCACTACTCAGCTACGTGTTGTCTGAGTGGGTCGAGGCCTCGCATGTTGAACAGCTTCGATGGCTGTGTTCACTCCTGCTTCAACCCAAAGATGCTGGGGTTACTGCATGCTCTTCCGGCAGGGGGCGACACTGAGCGGCCTTTACCACAGCGGTCAAGCGGCGGCTACAAGGACATTCTGGACACATGCCCTGGCCAGGCAGGAGGCACCAGGGGCAGAGGCACAGCTGCTCCCAAGGGCTCAACGGCTCCCTCTGCACAATCCACTGCAGAAATCAATGCCAGAAGTAATTAGCACTCACACTTCGGCTCTCTGATCCTGTCTGGATGAGTGAGTTTCAATGGATCTCATTCTCTGTATGATCGGCTCGCCAAACGAAGTCACTTCTAGCCAAACACAAGAAGGCTCTTCTCCCGCCTGGCTCCGCTTCAGCCACCTATGGGGCAACATGCATGCCAGATAGAGCACAACTGTGCTTCCTGTACATGCCAATATTGACACCAGCCGACAACATTTAAAGCAAAGGTCCACAGTCGTGCAGACGTTTTAAGGTTATGGACATGAGATAAATGCACATCCACTGAGTCTGAAATGGAACACATTACACAGTCTGTGCTTATCCCAACACCAGCCAAACTGGACCAAACTTGGACGCCTCCGAGTCAGCATTTCAAAACTTGTAAAGTGCAGCAGGTCCAAAGGAAGAGACAACTTTTTTGACATCACGTTTGTCAGCCTCACTTTCCTTTGGTCAAAGTGCAAACAAATGTGTGATCATACGATTACCTTCAAGGTTTCAACACAACTGGGTTTTTAGTCAAAAATAAGTAGATGGCACTGTTAGGAGTAATCACGAAGACCCGAGGGAAGTGGAGGAAGAGGCTGCCGCCCTCGCCGCCTCCACAGGTACTTTCTTATGTTGTTATGGCTGACACACCAGGACAGCTCTCCCGAACTCTTGCTTTGCTTGTCTTCCTTTCCCTTCGCTCGTCTCGGAGACCTCCCCCCACCCTCCAAGCACACAAACAACTGTGGGTTTGTCAGCGCTAAAAGACCTTGCACTGCGACCCCCCACCCCCAAGCACTACACAGCTGCCTGCCTCTCAACTCCAGCAGCGGCATGTGGAGGTTGTTAACCCTTTCCCCCGTGTTTGGTGAGTGTGTGAAAGGCCCCGGATGTCCTCCGGGGATGCGCTCCTCCAGCAATTGGATGCTCATGTAAGAGATGTCATGTTTTAAAACAACATACTCACGCCTTGTTTACACGGCTCGCTCAAATCCCAGACTTCCCACCGTTTTTCACTTCACCCATTTCCTTCCTTCCTCTGCCGACATGGACTGGGCTAGAAGAGAATTCCGATCATGCCTCTTTAAATCTGGGAGGCTTGGCGCTGGCTCAGTCATGTGCCGTAAGTAGTCTGCCATATGACTGACTCTGCCCCAGCCCTGACCCCACCTGTATCGGATTAGACAATGTTTCCTATGGGTTACTCCGAATCTTGCAGATTCCTGTCCCCAGCGTTCTTCACTACCTGATTACAAACCATTTTTATGGCAAATCCCGGAATAATCCCAAAATGTAATCAGCCCCCAGTTTTTCCTGAAACATGAAAGTTTAACGTTTTCAGAAATCCTGATCCACAAAGCTTTTTGCACACATACGTTTTAATTTAAATGTTCAAAATGACCACTTTGTGAACTCAAGATCAGGATTGGTTATGTTATGTTACGGAAACTTCCAGAGCGCTGGAATACCCGAAGGTGTCTTTGCGCTAGCTTTGCTTTCTTTTCAACACAACTTTCCATGCTGGAATTGTCTGAGCCCATCCAGGATAATGTGCTGCATGACTAACCACTTATAAGGTCCCAAAGGCGAGACCTATTGGCTATGCCAATGCTTGTTTCCCTTAAATTTCACCCCTTGCCCCTCCACCCTTGTCCGGTAGCAGCCGCTACTGGTGTGAAGCTCAACAGCGCGCCAGCTGGAACACGAGAAAACACTGAATTGTGCTGTAATAACACCCATGTGGCCACTGAGTGTTCGTTATGCTGTGAACCAGTCTACAGACTGGAAAATGTGCACCAGAAAGAGGAGGCTTATGCACTTCCTAACAAAGCATTTTGCTTTAACAAGTGACCAAGAACAAGATAATGTGAGCTCCGGAAGTAGGAGGCATGGACAGGAGTGCAACACACAGTAACACGTGCCCCCCTCAATGCCTCAGCAAACATGTCTGTGCACAGTGATATGGGATTAACATCAAGTGGGCAATATTCGCCAATGCAGCAGTCTGTCAGTGCGAGTCACACGTTGGTGGTGGCTTGGGCAGGAGGATAACTTTGTAATAGGGTATTTGAATAGCCTGTTGGTCACAGACACACCTCTAAGCCTATTGGTAAAGAACAAATATTTAGCTAGTTAACAGATGTTTGGATAATTACAAAAATTGTGAACTTAAGGGTTATTCTCTTATTTAAAAATAATGTATTTTGATTTACAAGTCAGGAGGACGCAATGCAGAACATTACACTGCCCCCTTTATTCCTTATGAATGCTCGGGAGCCATCTAGGCGATGGAATACATGGAAAAAAGTGTTTGCGAATCAAACATGAGTGTTGATGATGGCTCTATTGTTACATAATCTAGGAACAGAAGGACAGGCAGTGTTAGATAATGTGCCAGATTAAGAACGTGATGTTATACGCGATCTGAATCAACATGCAGTGGGCATAATTTACAATATCATACATGCCAACCTAGCCGATTCAGGCGGGAGACTACTGATTTCAAGGCAAGTCTTCCACTTCCTGATTCCTGCCAGAAAAAAATCCAATTGCTTGGCAGGCTTCAGCCGACAGGAACTGGTCTTGTGTGAATCGGAGTATGCACTGACAGTTACTTCCTCCTGCAGGCCAGTGCACAACATTTTTGTCACACTCTCTTTGCCTGCCATAGCGCTTTCTCCGTGCTCCTGACAGGTAAAGAAAAAAACTATATTTTCATTTAGTCCCAGTAAGTACATGACAATGGACCCAATTCAGGCCTCAATAGAAATCAATGAGAGAAATACATTCCGATGATTATTTTTAGAAAATATCCCTCTTTCCTCTTTTAAAATGTTGGCATGTATGCAGTATTCACCATTTTGGAAAAATATAATTTTGGAAGACACAAACAGTCTGAAGGAGAGTGTTGAGGAATATCTAAAAGCAGTATGAAAGTTACCAGTGTTGTGCAAATTTGAACAATCAATAAGCAAGAGAATTTGAGACCAGTTTCTGTTAAATTGTAGGTGTAAGAAAGTGTGTTAAGAGCTATGGTTACAGGATGACGCTACCATTGAGCATGGTGTTGATATATTTTTTTTAATTTGAGCATATGATGAAGTGTGTAAATGGGTTAAATGAGGAAAAGGAATAAGTGGGGCTATAAAGGCTGTGAAAAGTGATGAAGGTGGAGTAGAAGAATGTTACATTCAACAGTTCTAAAAGTTTTTCAAGGTGGGGCACATGGCAAACAGCGGGGGTGTCCCACACTCAAAACTAATTGTAATCATTTTGTGAAGTGCTGTAAGAGTTCATTAAATCTACAAAGAAACAAAAAGATATGAAAGAAGTGTGTGAGGAGGCAATTTTGCAGCTCTTTATTGGATATGAGTATAATCCTCTTGTTTTAATAAATGATATACTAATTAAGATGCTATTTGATCTGTGCTCTAAATTGGCAATAATTTCAGAAGAGCTATGTAACAGACATTTTGCAAGTAGATATCAGTTGAGCATAGATGGGAGATCTATGAGATTCGGTCATGGGAGTCAACCTATCCAAATAAGAGTTTACTGTGAAACTACTCTGGAGAGCAAGGAAAGAATCGTTCTAGACAAAATATATGTTTCTGCGAGAGGTGACAAGATTCTTGGATGACCTCTTCAAAGGGAAATTTGAATTTTACCCAGTACAAATCTACAGGTACAGGTGAGGCACGTAGAATGTGAATATTTGGAATTTGAAACAAATGTTTTCTAAAGCATTCACTGAAAGGTTAGGGTGACTTAAGTCTTATATTCATAGAATTAAGATGAAAAATGGTTCAGACCAGAGGTGTCTAAAGTAAGGCGCCAATTGATTGCAGCAGCAACAGGGCCAGCATGGGTGGAATTATAGAGACTGTGTGAGATGGGAGTTATTACACTGGTAGAAGCTACTGAATGACTGACTCCATCAGTTGTGGCCCAGAAGACAAGTGGTGAAATAAGCTTGTGTTTCGATCTCCGAATACTGAACAAAGATGTTGTTGTGGATACATTTCTGTCACCCAGTATCAATGACATGCTTACAATGCTGGCATGGGCAAAGATTTTCACCACATTGGATGTGGTCTCTGCATACCATCTAGTAGGGTAGCAGGAACACGATTTGACAGCCTTCATTACTCCCATAGTTGCGTTTGCATTTCGTTGCACACTGTTTTGGCTTGTATGAGCGGGTTCAGCCTTTCAAAGAGTAGTGTCCTCAATGTTCGATGATATGACACACGTGGTGTTCTACCAAAACAACTTTCTCATCTATAGATCAACATAGGAGAAGCACAATGTCAGAGTGAAGACGGTGCTTCAGGTATTTGACGCGACTGGGTTAACTCTAAGAGCGAGTAAGCACTGTTTTAGAAAGAAAGAGATTTCTTACCTAGGTTATGAGATTAGTGAAGTGAGGCCTCAACCAAAGAAATATCTGTTGACTTGAAGTGCCTTGTTGTATGGATGATATTCATTTCACTTTAGGGATGGTAGAATACAGTTGAAGTTTTTGTGCATTTCATATTTTAGTGCATTTACAATGTGCACAATGTGGATTTCCATACAATTTTACACGTACACACTGCCATAGTGCTAGTGCATTTGAAACAAATTTGCTATGACATAGAAGTGTGTTTTTCTGGCATATGTTAACTAAGCCCAATTTAGGCCCTGACGCCATCTTGTTAAAAATGAATGTCTCTTCCTGCATGTACACTGTTCATTATTTCTGCAGCACATTCTACTGATGTTTTTGTTGATGTTTTTGATTATAATTTTCCAGCATGGTCACAATAATGTTTCTTTTCCCAAAAACCTTGTACTAGTTCATTGTAAATTATTAATTCATAGTAATCTGCTGTTGTTCATGTAACTAGTTTGTTCTGCCATTTCCAGATGACATTAGCATAGAGTGGGTAGAATCAATATTTATGCAGTGGGATAGTGCATAGATAAAGAGCCAATATGACGTTTAATAAAACTGTGCTCCTTTTTACTGAAAATGTAATTCTTTTGCTCACCCCATGATGATTTAGTTGAATTTGATGATTGTCTATGCAGAAAATGGTATATAAACATATGATTTTGGGGGTGAACTAGAACTTTCCTTATGACTTTCTGGTGCTACTAGGGATGCTGTTCATTTCTGTTTTGATTTTGCTGTTCATTTAGGACTTAGATGTTTCTGATTTACACATTATTTTGTAATGCCCTATTCTAAGAGCCCGCATGGCATTGATTTCATGCATTTGCATTTATTATCTCTGTATTGTACCTTTTGAGTTTTTTAAATAAATCTTCTAAATGTTATTTCTGATTTAGAGCTCAATCATTGAGTGGGTGTTTAGTTAATTGACTGTATTTTGATATGTTGTGAGGTGCCTTATCATGGGGTTTAACACCGTCTCTGAATCATCAAGCAGTGATCGAGGTATTAAGGTAATATTTTGGGGTGTACAAATTTAGAGGTTACCCCTGCTCACACAGTGCTATAGTAGATTCACAGAGAATTTGCCAGCAAACAACTGTGCTTTCTTTTGTTTAACCAACATTCAGAATTTAAATGGACTCCTAAGTGTTTAAAATAATTAATTAAGGTCAGATGTGGTTTGGGGCACCACTGGGTTTGAAAATGATTGTACCTGGTAAGGAATGTGTAGTAATTACTAAAGCTAACTCCAAGGGGTTGGGTGCGGTTCTAATTCAGATGGTACAAGGCGAGGAAAGAACAATGCTTTTGCCTTCAGAGCATTAAAAGGAACTGAATTAAATTATTCAGTTATTGGAGAGGAAGCTTTGGCAGTAAAATGGGTGTTTTATGAGTTTCAGTTGTTTTTATGGAGTGTAGTGTTAAAGATTAGGCTGGACCACAATCCTCCCTTTTAGATATTTGCTACCAAAGTTTATATTTAATTTCCGCCCAGATTTGTAAGTGGGACTTGAGCTTACAGGAGTACACACTCATTGTATAGTACATTCCCTGGGTGAAAATTGGGCAGCTGATTGTCTTGCCAAAGTTGTCTCTCTCGGGCAGGGAAATGCTTTGATTGCTTTCACCCCGTGGGGGCAAAAGAAAACTGCTCCCATGGGGATTGGAGCAGTGCCCGCACCCGCGACGGCTGCATGCTGAGGAGCAGGCGGGGCTGAGGGTGCCCTGGGCCTCCCCCCCTGCCCCCAATGAGGGACTAACTGTGGGGTGCCCCACTAAAAAAAACGGGAGAAGCTGTGGCGTGCCCCGTGTGGACTCCAGGGCACACCACTTATTTAAAAAAAAAAAATAATGACGTGGGGCCATGGGGGCCCTGGGGATTCCCTCATGGCCCCCAAAAATAAAAAATGGTCTGGGGGAGCCTCTGGTGGGCACTGGGACACCCCACTTAAAAAAAAAAAAAAAAAAATGGGACTAGTTGTGGCATGTGGAGGATCTGTTGCAATATGTCTTTTAAAAAAGAAGCCAGAGCTCCCGCGCTTCCTTTTAAAACTCCGGGGGGGGGGCAGCACATGTTTTATTTTGGGGAGGGGGGGCGCATGGCCCCCCTAGTCGAGCTGTTTATGGCCCTGGGTCCTGGAGCATTTTTTAAGAGGAGGGGGGCACGCCCCCTGGCCATTTTCGGCCCTGAAACCCCATACCCCGGGGCCCAAAGTATTTTTGGAGGGCAAGGGGGCACGTGGCCCACCTCCCCAAGCCTCTGTTAGCCTTAGGAACCCTGTTTCCCAGAGCCCAATTTAATTAATAAGAGAAGGGGAGCATGCCGCCCCCTCCCCGTGCCGTATTTGGACTCAGAGTCCCTGGTGACCCCATCCCTCAGGGCTGTAATTGAAGCAGAAGAGAGGGCGGCTGCACGGCCCCCTTCCCTGATCCTTTAATGGCCCGAGGACCCCATCTCCCAGGGCCGGCCCACATGCTGTGTCCTAGGGGAGTCCTCCCCACTCTGGCGAGGGCAGGGAAACTTGTGTTTTCTCCTGCCTGGCGTGAGCATTTTTAAAAGTCCTGCTAACTGAGAGCAAACACAAAGTCTGCTCCTAGCCAGCGGGAGCTTTAAGAATGCTACCGGCCGGCTGGGAGCAGACTTGAGATCTGTTTCCCTGCCTGCACTGATGCAGGCAGGGAAACTGATCAACATATTGCTCCCACCTGGAGGGAGCAGCATAAATGCAGCTGCTCCCTCCTGGTGGGAGCAATGCCGGCTTTCGAACAAAGCGGGGAGCTTGTTAGGGCCACAGGGGTCCTGAGGCTCCCCCGCACCCTCCATCATTGTGCTTGGTGGGTGCCATGGGTGGGCAGCCACCTAATATAGGCTCGTGGGATGGGGTACCAGGGGCCATAATAGGCTTTTGGAGAGGGTCTGTGTGGCTCCCCCATCCCTTTTATAAAAGGAACAGCCCTGGGGGATGGGGTCCCAGGATCTGATGAGGCTCAAGGAGGGGGAGCCACAAAGCCCCCCTCCCCTATAAAAAAGTTACTGTCTGGGGATGGGGTCCTCAGGGCCTATAATGGCTCGGCGAGGGGGACGCGTGGCCCTCCTTCCCTTTTATTTAAATTTCAGCCTCCACAGGATGGGGCCTCCATGGGATGGGGCCTAATTAGGCTCAGAGAGTGAGGTCACCGGGGCCTAAAATGGCTTGGAGATGGGGGTAGCATGGTCCTCTTCCGCGATTTAATTGTATTTGGTCCTGGTAGATGGGCTCCCTGGGGCCTTATAAAACTCGGGGAGGCGGGCCGTGTGGCCCTCTTCCCTTTTATATTGGCTTTGGCCCCAGGGGATGCAGTACCCAGGGCCTGATAAGGCTTGGTAGGAGGGTGTGCAGCGCTCCCTTCCTTTTTTAGTTGAATTTGGCTATGGGTTCTCCGGAGCCAATTAAGGCTTGGCGAGTGGGGCTGCATGCCCCCTCCCATTAATATATATGTTTTGGTCCCGGGGGTATGGGGTCCCCAGGACCTGAAGGCCAACCCTACCCCACGTGGCAAAGGCTCACCCCCCGCCGCAGACAGCCAAAGGCTGTTCATGGTGTGTGGTTGGCTGCATGTGGGGGGTTGGCTGCAGGACATGGCCACCGGGCAGCCCCTTTGGCCAACCCTCTGCCATGCATGGCTGAAGGCCCTGAGCAACATGGGGTTAGCTGCCTAGGGGGGGTTGGCCACTGCGGCCAACCCCCCCACACATGGCCAAAGGACATGCACAGCGTAGGATTAGCTGCATGCGGGGGTTGGCCGCAAGTCAGGCCCTGTGGTCAACCCCCAGCCACGCATGATTAAAGGTCCTCCACAGCATGGGGTTGACTGCCTTTGGGGGTGTTGACTACAGGGCCTGGCCGCAGGCTAGCCCTTGTGGCCAATTCCCTACCACGCACGGCCAAAGGACATATGCAGTGTGGAGTTGGCTGCCTTTGGGGGCGTTGGCCACAGGGCCACAGGGCCTGGCTGCAAGCTGTGTGCAGCTTGTGGTTGGCTGCATGTTGGGGGTTGGTTGCTGCATGACATCTTCTATGACATCATTGATAATATCACTGCAACATTTGTAATGAAATTAATGAGTAAAGTGTGCATGACGGGGGTATGAGTTATGGTTACCTTAGGACACGAGTTATAGTTACTTGAGATAACTGTAACTGGTGAATTCCTGTGATTTTTAGAGTTTAAAACGCTATGTTGTTACTGAACATTTCACTTAATTATAACGTTACTTTAACCTTTGCTTTTTTCAGTGAAAAAAAATATATATATTCACTGATACACGCAGTCACTCATCAATACAGCCACTGATATATGCACTCATACACCCATACAGACACTCACACACCGTCACTCACGGTGCAGAAAAAGGCAAGAGGGGTGCAGAAAGAAGCAATAGAGGTACAGAAAGAAGAAAGAGAGGTGCAGAAAGAAGCAACAGAGGTGCAGAAAGAGGCAAGAGAAGTGCAGAAAGAAGCAACAGAAATGCAGAAAGAGGCTAAAGAATTGCAGAAAGAGGCAAGAGAAGTGCAGAAAGAGGCATCAGAGGTGCAGAAACAGGCAACAGAGGTACAGAAAGAGGAAAGAGGGGTGCAGAAAGAGGGAAGAGGGGTGCAGAAAGAAGGAAGAGGGGTGCTGAAAGAAGCAAGAGAGGTGTAGAAAGAAGCAAGAGAAGCGCAGAAAGAAGCAAGAGAGGTGCAGAAAGAAGCAAGGGAAGTGCAGAAAGCAAGCAAGGTGCAGAAAGAGGCAAGAGAAGTGCAAAAAGAGGCAAGAGAGGTGCAGACAGAGGCAAGAGAGGTGCAGAAAGAGGGAAGAGGGTGCAGAAAGAGGCAACAGAGGTGCAGAAAGAGGCAAGAGAGGTGCAGAAGAAATAAGCAAGAGAGGTGTCGAAAGAAGCAAGAGAGGTGCAGAAAGAAGGGAGGTGCAGAAAGCAGAAGAGATCTGCAGAAAGAGGAAAGAGAAGTCCAGAAAAAAGAAGAAAGGTGCAGAAAGAAGGAAGAGAAATGCAGAAAGAGACAAGAGAGGCGCAGAAAGAAGCAAGAGTGGTTTGCGCACCATTAGTACCAATTTAACACTCACATGTAGCAATAAGTAACAGGTGACCAGTCCAGGTTTGCAAAGGGCCTTCCACCACGCTGTAACAATTGTCGCTGCATTTTTGGTAACGTTTGAACCATTTTTTTTTGTTCAAATCTGCAGATTATGCAGCAGATGACGGATTATGTGGCAAATGCCGAAAATTTATAATTATGCAAAAATCGGTGCAGCCGAACAGTCGCATAATTCCAGTGGCCCTGCTCATACCTCTGACTAAGTCCAGAAGTGCTCCTCAGTGGTTCCTTCTTTTTTTGTCTCATTGAGTTTATAGCTTAGCTTCTATGGAAATGAGGAAGACTAAACCTGAGGTTACCCATCCACAACACAGACTACCATACCACTTAATTTCTCTCCATAACACATAATCCCACTCTACATAATTCCTATACACTAAATACCACATACTTTCTATCCACATAATTTCACTGCACAACATACCACATAATTCCACTACATACAACGTACATCCACTTCACTCCAAAAAACATTAGTAAAAAACTTTTACGTTTACAACGCCAATAGCGCCAAATCTCGCAAATGTGAAACCTATTACATTGCAAATGCTTCTTTAACTAGTAGTCGCATTTGCAGAGTGATGGAGAAAGGGGGCTGGGTCTTCGACCAGCGCTCAGGAATTTTGCTGCGTAGGACTTACAGGAGGTACCAGGAGGGCTTCTTGGCCCCCAAAGTCCCTCAGGCGTAAAGTCGACTTCATCCCCTAACCAGTAGTGTGCCTGGAGGCACGTTTGCAGAGTGGTGGAGAAAGGGGGCGTGGCCTCCGAAACCTCTTTGCAATCTCACTGTGTGGGACTTACTGGAGGTAACAGGAGGGGTAGTTGGCCCTTGGGGGCCAACTATCCGTCCTATTACCTACAGTAAGTCCCACACAGCAGGATTGCTAAGTTCTCATAGCAGGGCATGCCCCCTTTGCCCACCACTCTGCAAACACACTCCCAGGAGCGCTCTTGGAAGGGGATTGAAGTCCCCTTCGCTGCTGGGGGTCCTTAGGGGCCAACTAGCCTACTTGTTACCTCCAGTAAGCCCCCTTTCTCCACCACTCTGCAAACGTGCTTACTGGCATGCTCTTGGTTGGGGGATGAAGTCCCCATGCCTCCTGAGGATCTCTGGGGGCCAACTAGCCCTCCTGTTAGCTCCAGTAAGCCCCACACAGCTGGATTGCTGAGAATGGCCAGTGGCTACGCCCCCTTTTTACACCACTCTGCAAACGTGCCTCCTGGCATGCTCTTGGTTGGGGGATGAAGTCCCCTTGCATCCTGAGGATCCCAACTAGCCCTCCTGTTAGCTCCAGTAAGCCCCACACAGCTGGATTGCTGAGAGTGGCCAGAGGCTACGCCCCCTTTTTACATCACTCTGCAAACGTGCCTCCTGGTCCACTGCTGCTTGGGGGATGAAGTCCACTTTAGTCCTGAAGTCCTCAGGACACAAGGGGACCTCATCGTCCCATCAGCAGTGTGTTGTAAAAAGGGGCGTGGCCTCGGACCACCTCTCAGCAATCCCACTGTGTGGGGCTTGCTGGAGGTACCTGGTGGGCTAGTTGGCCCCTAAGGCCCCTTAGGATCGAAGGGGACTTAATCCCCCAACCCAGAACGCGCCAGGAGGCGCGTTTGCAGAGTAGTTCAGGGAGGGGGCGAGGCCTCCGGTGAGTTGCCAGTTTCTTTTTATTATTTTAGGAAGGGGGGCTGTGTCGCCCCCCTTCCCTTGACCCTTTTGGGCCCCGGGGACCCCATCCCCCGGGGCCTGAGCCATTTAAAAAAAAAAACTATTGAAAAGGGAGTGGGGCGCACGGCCCCCTCCCAAGGCCGATTACGGCCCGGGTGCCCAATCCCCCTGGGCTAGGCCTTTGTTCATTATTTTTTTTTAAGGGGAGGGGGGCCATGCGGCCCCCCCCTCCTGAGGCCAATTTTGGCCCCGGGGACCCCATCCCCTGGGGCCCGGCCTTATGTTTTTTTTTTTAAAATAAAATAATTTTAAAAAGGAGGGAGCCGAGTGGCCCCCCTCCCGGGATTTTAGGCCCCAGGGACCCCATCCCCCGGGGCATGGCCAGAATGTTGGGAACCGCGGAGGGAGCCCCAATGCCCCCACGGTACTTGCCGGCTCCCTGCCTCCTGCGGGAGCCGGCATTGCTTTTGGGCAAAGGGAGCTGCAGACATGCAGCTCCCTTTGCCCAAAGGTAATACTGCTTCGCTTCATGGAAGCAAGAGCAGTTTTCCTGCTCTCGCTTCCATGAAGCGAAGCAGAAGTTTGCTGTGGCAGGGCAGGAGCAGTGCTCCTGCCCTGCCATATCAAACTGCAATGTCCCGGGGGTGGGTACCCCGAGACATTGCGCCGGCTCTGGGGGGTGGCGGTCCCCAGGGCCATGGAGGGCTCCACGAGGGGGGCCGCACGGCCCCCATCCAACATGTTTAAAGCCCCAGGAGGTGGTGGTCCCCAGGGTTGGGGGTCCTCAACGGACCCCCACATTTACATAATCAATGCCCCGGGGATGTGGTGGTCCCCGGGGCCCCCCACACCATTTTAATTTAAAAAAAACCCCGGGGAGGTGGCGGTCCCCTGGGCTGCGGGGGGCTTGAGGCCCCCCCACATTCAAAGATTAAAGCCCCGGGGAGGTGGCGATCCCCGGGGGGGCAGGCAGGAGCCCCCCATGCGTTTTAATTAAAAGAAAGGTGCAAAGGAGGTGGCGGTCCCCGGGGCTGCGGAGAGGTGCGTGCCCCCGCATATTATAAACAAAGCCCCGTGGAGGAGGTGGTGGTCCCTGGGGCTGTGGGGGGCCGCGTGCACCCCGAATTTTATAAACAAAGACCCGGGGAGGTGGCGGTCCCTGGGCTGCGGGGGCCCACGCACCATATTTTGACATTGCCCCTGGGACCTGGCCCACCCGGGGGCTTAATTAAACGAATCGCGGGAGAACGCGCTTCCTTTTTAAAAAAAATTTCGGCGGGATTCGCGGACCCTATGCGAACACTGCCGAATTTAAAAAAAATAAATAAAAGCTTTTTTCGGCCCTTGTGGTCCCTGTGGGCCCCCCTGATTCAGGCCTAGGGGGTCAGGATGTTCCTACCCTGCCCACTTTTCTTGATTTTAATACTTTTTTACATTTTTCTTGTGACTTGGTTCAACTGAGTCACAAGATGGCTGCCAACACTTCAAGCCAATCAGAGTCCTGGTTGTGATCGGGAGGGTACGCGGATCCACCGCAGTCACCTGATACTAATATTTCTAAATATATGAATTTCTCAGGAACTCCTGAACGGATTTACACCATTTAACAAAAAGAGTGCACTCTGGACCAAGAGCTACCTTTCTGCCAAATTTGGTGTAATTCCGTTCAGCAGTTCGGGCTGTAGCTGCGACAAAAGTTTCCTATGGAAATTAACATGGAGAAAACGTGTTTTGGGACCCCCCTTTTTTCTCGGCCCCCGCTTGACGAATCACCCCGAACCTTTCAAGACAGGAGCTGACCTGAGCGGGCCATTAGTTTTGACAATTTCGCGAAGATTCGTCAAATGGCGCCAAAGATATTGGCAAAAGAAAAAACGCTTTTTTGAATAGAAACAAAGTCCTAACTATAACTACCTACTGGCGAGTGCCAGTAGGTAATATATATATACATACATACATTATCTACTGGCGGTCGCCAGTAGATAGTTATAGTTAGGACCTATTATCCATAGGAAATCCGCGACATTCTATTTGAAATAACGTTGGCGCCGGTTGACGAATCTTCGCGAAAGTTTCCAACTTGTTGGGGCGCTCCGCTCCGCTCCTACCCTGAAAGTCTCGGGTTGATTCGTCAAGCGGGGGCCGAGAAAAAAGGGGGGTCCCAAAACCCGTTTTCCCCATTCATTTTTCCATAGGAACCTTTAGTCGCAGCTACAGCCCGAACTGCTGAACGGAATTACACCAAATTTGGCAAAGAGGTAGCCCTTGGTTCAGACTGGTGCCTTTGGCTTAAATGGTGTAAATCCGTTCAGTAGTTCCTGAGAAATTCACAAGTAAAGTCACATATATATCTATGGCCGAGTAGGGTCCGCGTACCCTCCCGATCACGAGCTGCATGCTAATTGGCTGTCAGCTGGCTGTCAACATTCCGATTCAGGAAGTGTTGGCAGCCATTTTGTCCCTCGGTAGAACCGAGGGACAGAAACAAGTGCGCAAAGCGCACAAAGGGGGCAGGGTAGAAACACCCTAACCCCTAGGCCTGCTCAGGGGTCCCACAAGGACCCCCTGGGCAAAAAAACATTTTTTTTTTAAATCGGCAGGATGCGCTCAGGGTGCGCGGATCCTGCCGGAAAAATAAATCGAGCGGGGTCTCCGCGCTTCGATGTTAATTTGCCCCCGGGTGGGCCAAGTCCCAGGGGGCATGGTGGGGGGGGGTTAAATTTATATATGGGGGGCCTCTAAGGGCCCCCCAAGCCCCGGGGACCGCCACCCCCGGGGCTTTAACACAAAATGGTGCGGGAGGGCTCTTTGCCCTCCCGCTGCCCCGGGGACCGCCACCTCCCCGGGGCTTCTGTTTTAATTGTTTTTAACCTGTGTGGGGGCTCCAGCCCCCCACATGCCCCGGGGACCGCCACCTCCCGGGGCACTAAAAATTAAAAATGGGGGTCCGTTTTGGACCCCCGAAGCCCCGGGACCACCACCTCCCCGGGGCTTTGAAAATGTGGGGAGGGGGGCCGCGCGGCCCCCTCCTGGAGCCCTTGATGGCCCTGGGGACCGCCACCCCCCAGGGCCGGCTCCTGTAGTGTCACGGGGTGCCTACCCCGGGACACTGCTGTTTGCAATGACAGGACGGGAGCCTCGCGGCCCCGTCCTGTCATTGCAAACTTGCTTTGGATATTGGAAGAGAGAGCAGGAAACCTGCTCTCGCTTCCAATATCCAAAGCTGATTGCTTTCCACATGGGGAGCAGCATGTTAGCTGCTCCCCATGTGGAAAGCAATGCCGGCTCGCGCAGGAGGCGGGGAGCCGGCGGGACTGTGGGGGGTTTGGGGACCCCCACAGTCCCCAACGAGAGGCCAGACCCCGGGGGATGGGGTCCCCGGGGCCATAAGTGGCCAGGAAGGGGGCCACGCAGCCCCCTCCCCAAATTTAAAAAAATAAAAAAAAAGTGCAAGGCCGGCCCCGGGGGATGGGGTCCCCGGGGCCTTAAAGGCCTGAGGAGGGGGCCACGCAGCCCCCTCCAAATAAAAAAATCGAGGCCATGCCCCGGGGGATGGGGTCCCCGGGGCCAATACAGGCCCAGGGAAGGGGGGCCACGCGGCCCCCTTCCCGTTTTTTTTTTTTTAAATTTAAAAAAAAAAAAAAAAATTGCTCAGGTCCCGGGGGATGGGGTCCCCGGGGCCAAAAGTGGGCAAGGGAAGGGGGGCCATGCAGCCCCCCTCCCATTAAAAAAAAAAAAAAAAAAACGACCGGCATCGTGCCGGAGGCCCCGCCCCTCCCTGCAGTACTCTGCAAACGCGCCCCTGGCGCGTTTGCAGAGGGGAACGAATTCCCCTTGAATACTGGGGGTCCCTGGGGCCAACTAGCCCACCAGGAACCTCCAGTATGCGCCAGGGGCTGCGTTGCAGAGACGTGTACAGAGGCCACGCCCCTTTTACACCTCTCTGCAACGCAGCTCTGTGGCGCTTTTGGAGGTATATGGTGGGCTAGTTGGACTCCAGGGACCCTCAGGATTCAAGGGGACTTAATCCCCCAACTTAAAACGCGCCACGGGGCGCGTTTGCACAGTGGTGAAAGGAGGGGCGGGGCTTCAGGTGACATGTGTGCAAACAGGCCCCGTGGCGCGTTTTAAGATGGGGAATAAATTCCTTTTCAATCCTGAGGGTCCCTAGGGGCCAACTAGCCCACCAGGTACCTCCAGTAAGCGCCACGGAGCTGCGTTGCAGAGTGTTGTAAAAGGGGCGTGGCCTCTGAACACCTCTCTGCAACGCAGCCCCTGGCGCATACTGGAGGTACCTGGTGGGCTAGTTGGCCCCTAGGGACCCTCGGGATTGAGGAGGAATTAATTGTCCAACTTAAAACGCGCCACAGGGCGTGTTTGCAGACATGTCACCTTAGGCCCCACCCCTTCCTTCACCATTGTGCAAATATTCCTCTAAAATCAGCCGAACTACGAATTCCGATTTACTCACCTGTTATCAGGAGAGACCTCAGTGCTGCATCTTTGAGCCCAGTACTGATCCTGAAAAGTAATTCTAACCGTACTTACCAGTAACTTGAATTTCCTTCCATAGGATATCATTGCCTGCTTTTTGCTGAAAAAGTTTCTAAGTGTCGATTTTTGAAACATACAAATATTCCTCTAAAATCAGCCGAAATACGAATTTCGATTTACTCACCTGTTATCAGGAGAGACCTCATTGCTGCATCTTTCAGCCCAGTACTGGTACTGAAAAGTAATTTTAACCGTACTTACCAGTAACTTGAATTTCCTTCCATAGGCTAACATTGACTGGTTTCACTTGGAAATTCTTCTAAGTGTGGAGTTTTGGAACTTTATAATATTCCTCTAAAATCAGCCGAAATACGAATTCCGATTTACTCACCTGTTATCAGGAGAGACCTCAGTGCTGCATCTTTCAGCCCAGTACTGATCCTGAAAAGTAATTTTAGCCGTACTTACCAGTAACTTGAATTTCCTTCCATAGGATATCATTGCCTGCTTTTTGCTGAAAAAGTTTCTAAGTGTCGATTTTTGAAACATACAAATATTCCTCTAAAATCAGACAAAATACGAATTCCGATTTACTCACCTGTTATCAGGAGAGAACCCAGTGCTGCATCTTTTAGCCCAGCACTGACCCTGAAAAGTAATTCTAACCGTACTTAACAGTATCTTGAATTTCCTTCCATAGGCTAACATTGACTGGTTTCACTTGGAAATTCTTCTAAGTGTGGAGTTTTGGAACTTTATAATATTCCTCTAAAATCAGCCGAACTACGAATTCCGATTTACTCACCTGTTATCAGGAGAGAACCCAGTGCTGCATCTTTTAGCCCAGCACTGACCCTGAAAAGTAATTCTAACCGTACTTACCAGTAACTTGTATTTCCTTCCATAGGAATCCATTGTCTGGTTTTCAGCAGAAAAGTTTCAAAGTGTCAATTTTCATAAACTACAAATATTCCTTAAAAATCGCCTGTATGACTTAAACGCATTCTTTCAACTGTTTACAGGAGATGCACCAGTGCTGGATCCAGGATCCACCACTGAGTAAGAAAAAGTAACGATAACACTACTTACCTGCTAAGTGAATTTCCGGCCATAGGATAACATTGGTGATTCTATGTGAAAAAGTTTCTAAGTGTCAACTTTTAAAATACAATAATATTCCTTAAAAATCAGTACTGTAACCAAAACGCTTTTACTCAACTGTTTACAGGAGATGTCCCAGGACTGAATCTAGGATCCAGTCCTGTGGTTAGAAAAGTAATCCATAAAGTACCTAATTGCATTTAACTAGAAATTCACATTGAGCTCAATGTTGCATTGTGTTTGAAATTGTGTTGCCCATTGCAACAACTGTAACTACTGTACTTAAAAGTCTATTGCCTATTTGCAAAGTATTTAAACTAAAGTAATTCATTCTGAGAAAGTATATTTTGTAATGTAATGTATAATGTAATTACAATGTAATTTAAAAAATAAAATATCTAAAAATAAATAGTTGAAAAAAATGTTGTAAATCAGTATCAAAAAAATAAATATAACAATTAATACAATTAAAAAATTGTCATTTACAAAACCTTTGAAATTCACTGAAAAAAACCATAGGTTTCAGGCACGTTATAGTTAGAAATTAGCATTTAAAAAACCTTACAAATTCACTGAAAAAACCATAGGTTTCAGGCACGTTATAGTTAGAAATTAGCATTTAAAAACCTTTGAAATTCACTGAAAAAACCATAGGTTTTAGGGACAGTTATAGTTAGTTGGACATTGCACTCGTACAAAACCCGTGAAATTCCCCCGTTATAGTTAGTTCAGCTAACTATAACTCGCGCCCCGCAATTCACTGCTGATGACGTCACATATTACATCACTCATGACATGGTCAGTGACATCACTGATGACATCACTGATGACATCTCAAATGACATCACTGATGACATCATCCATGTGATAATTTCATGCATCTTCTCACACGCTAATATAACTTTTGATACACCCACTCTTATTTACAGACTGCCATTCGCAAAACCATACACACTCCAATACCAATAACTATATACCCACTCACTGATTCTTAGGTCTACACACACACATCTACTCACTCACCCGTGCAGTCACTCATACTTACAGTCACTCAGTACAGGACTATCATATGCACTCATACACCTATATAAACACTACACACCGCCACTCATCCATAGAGGTACTCACACACCTAGTCAGTCATGCAAAAAATTAATCACACACCCATTTACTCACCTATAGAGTTATACACACACCAGCTCACTTAGTCATACAAATACTAGCACATTCTTACGCTCTTATACAATAACTAATACAAGCACACACGCATCCATACAGCCACTCTCACAATCACACACTCTCACTTATAGCCTTTTAAATACTCTAACACACATATATACTGCCTTTTATATATGTAGTTACTCGCACATGTACCACTGAGATATACATTCACTCACTAACACACCCATACACACACTCACCCACCCAAGCAGTCCATCACAGACGCACTCTTCAAATCATGCACCCAGTGAATCACCCACTCACACATCTATGTACAGAGTCGCACACACCCCACCCACACAAACACTCAGGCACCCATACAGATACTCAGACAACGAATCAATAACTCATGTAGACACTCATGTAGTTATTCACAAACCCATGCAGCCACTTACACAGCAACAGACAGACGGATACAGACATTCACCCAGTTTAGTCACTAACCCATGCATTCAGTAAGATACGTTTAATCACTCACTTATACAGTTAGTCACGCACCTACTAAATCATCCATACAGACACTTATACACCCACTCATTCTTCAATACGCCTTTACCTATATACATTAAAAATATTTAAACTTTACAGAAACACAGTCACTAGATGATGTCATCAGTGATGTCATTTGAGATGTCATCAGTGATGTCATCAGTGATGTCACTGACCATGTCATGAGTGATGTAATATGTGACGTCATCAGCAGTGAATTGCGGGGCGCGAGTTATAGTTAGCTGAACTAACTATAACGGGGGAATTTCACGGGTTTTGTACGAGTGCAATGTCCAACTAACTATAACTGTCCCTAAAACCTATGGTTTTTTCAGTGAATATATATATATATATATATATATCACCATTTCCGTCAATTCCTGGTAATTTCTCCACAAACGGATACGGACCACAGTTCTGCGCTTTGAAGTTGTTTATTGCATGTTCGCCATTACGCGTTTCGGCTCTGGACGAGCCTTGATCACATATCATATATATATGTACAATGCATATGTCGTATCCTGGTACTAATAGGGATCTGGGTAGTGGGCAGTTAGGACAGTATGAAAATGATGGGGATCTTTCAGAGTTACTTGAGATTATAATAAAACATTTAGTGGCTTAATCAATCACCACCACCATTAATGTTCAATCGGATTAGCAATAACATAATGTCTAATTTATAAAGTGGATAATTCAATGGAACATTATGAACATTTTTGGTGGGGGTGATTCATTAATTGATCCCCTAAATGCTTGATCTCAGGTGACCTCAGGGAAACCACTGTATTTAAAACTGCATATTTTGATACAATTACGATAGGTTGCCTACTTTGCCTTTGATTGTCACCTAATTTGGATTTCCTTGCCACATATTGTAGGCAACTGTGCAACATGGCTTCGTCCTCCATTGCTACATAATGTTAGTGGCGATTGGAATAGTTCAATATTTTCAGAAAATTCTATCTACATACTCTTTAGAGCTACAGAACACTATCAACATTGTCCAGGTAGCATTGTCTATGTTGGACATGCACTGCAGAATGTAATTGCCACAAAGCCATCTTTATACAGTCATATACTAAGGGTGGCATGGATACACCGATTCAATTTGCAGCTTGTTCATGCATATGTGGTGCGGGGTGGGGGAGAGCTGAGCTCCAGGGGGTCCCCTTAAGCACAGTACCCTGGCCTGAGAGCTCCTGAGTGAGTCTGGAGTGGGGCCCCTCCATGTACTTTGCATGGGCCCCCCCTCAAGTTTTGTTAGCCACTGCAAGTGTCAATCAGGGTATATAGATCTCACAGGCAGAGACCTCAGGTAGCAAAGATATCCCTTAGGTTATACATCTTACAAACTGAAGCAAAATCCCTCAGGTTATCGCGATCAGATGGAATCAGAAACGTGCCTGTGGGGGACAGGGACTTAAAAGACTCTTACTTTAGATAGGTGAAATATCCACATTTGAAAGTCATTTCCCACAACTTCTTCATGTTATATTCTCATACCGAACAACTAACCATGGCTTTGCTTAGATCTCACGGGCTCATGCAAGGTATCCCTTATTTTGTGCACACCCCTTTAAAAGTGATGTTCTTTCCCCGATCGCCTTATAGACCAGGATTATGACTGCAAGACTATAAATTATTGACCAAATTGACACATTATGTGCTGACAGGTGATCAAAGTCCTCAAGACATAGCGAAACATCAACTGCAAAATACAGGTTAAGGCCTTACAGAGGCGGAGCTCTATCATTGCCAGGCCAGACTCATGAAAGAATAGAAACCAAGCAAAATGATTGTGTAAAAGTGAAAAAACAGGAACGCACTTCCGTCAAACCTATCACACCAAGGCACTCCTGCAACAAGCAGTGTGGGTATATGTTGGATTCCATTAAAAGAATATTTTACGCCCAATATTCTTGCTGTACTGCTATGCACAAAGAAGAGATGTATTGACTGTGACTGGCGACGAGGCCCAGAAAAAGCATTTTCAATGTCTCTTTGCAGATTTGACTTTCAAGCTACCGAAGATGTATATTTCTCTGTCATGGAAATCGCCTTTAGCCTCAAAAATATCAGTTCAGGTGGCCAAAGTGCAGAGGTTATCCGAAGTGAAAACCTCAGCATTGTAAAACTAGAGAAGAAGTGGAGGAAATGCTTCCATCCCCTCTCTGCATGTAATTTTAGTGGTACTAGTGAAGAAGAGAAAGAGTGGGCTATACACTAATTTAATTAATGGGGTTTATCTTGGGACATACAAGGTCTAGATTGGATGTTGCGGAGAACAGTCTATCCCGTGGGAACCAGATAGGGCCTTTGTTAAGGGAACAGCAAAGAGGGCCCAAGGCTGCAGGCTCAGCAGAATCAGGACAGCAAGTACTGTCGCGACTGACGATAATATACCCATGGACTGGAGACGTATAAGGTACAGAACACTGAGATAGACAGATTGATGACTACAGAAGAAGTAAATTGCTATATTACGTTGGATTTAAAGATGCAAAATGACTTATCATACTAAATGTGATGATAGAAGGGTTATTCAATCGTAATCTAAATGTGCATAATGTTTATGTTGAAAATCCAATAAACAAATTTGAAAAAAACGTTCTCAGTGCTTCAGCCGTCGCCCCTTCGGAGATGGCAGTGATCCAACTGTGCCATCCAGTGCTTCATGCGCACATACATGAACATTAGTGCACCCTTTTCTTTAGTATATAGAGGACCGGCCAGCAGCCCTAAATATAGGTCTGGTTCTATTAGGTAAGATAAGACAAGGCAGCTGCCTAGAGTACCTATCTTGTTGGCTCAGGCATCAAAAACTTTCCTTTTAACAGTAACTCTCATAGCGGTCCCTAAGAAGAGTTAAAGGCTTGCTGTGAAAGGAGATCAGGGTGGGATTAGAAGAAAAAGAAGGAACTAGAATGGGAAAATAATAAAAAGAAGATAGAAAATGAGAGAAGCAGTAAAGAGAGAAGAGTAAGAATACCCCCAGAGCAGGGGCACTCCTGCTTATGTGCGTCAGCAAGAAAGAGATCGGTCCGTTCAGTGGCGGCTCCTCTGCTAAGGCGGAGGAGCGTCACGTCACTGCTTTGCAGCAGTGAAATAAAGGAAAAATAAAATGAAAATAACTCAAGGTTATTATCATTTTATTTTTTCCCTGCTACGGCAGCTTTGGGGCAGGGGGGGCGGGGCTGCTCTGCTGACAGAGCAGGGGAGGGTAGGAGTGGTTTGCTCTCCCTAAATGCGCATGAATGTTGAACCGGCCGTCTCGGCCCGGCCAAACATTCATGCGCAGTTTGCATGTTCTCCACCCAGGCTGTATTACAGCCTGGGTGGAGAACATGCCCAGGCTCCCATTCCCTGGCTGAACGACGGCGCTCAGACCAAGCACAAACCTTGGAAGCCTGGGTGCTTCCTGTTCCTGGAATACCGGCTGGGAGAGACGATAGCATGGGGTGACCAGACGTCCCGGGTTTCCCCGGACGGTCCCCGTTTTTGGAGAAGTGTCCCGACACTTTTCTCCAAGGTAATGAAATGTCCGGGTTTTTAAACAGTGTCCGTGTTAAACATAGAAATGTCCCGGTTTTTTATTGGTGTTTCGGTTGAGCATGCGCGCGCATGCTCTCTTTGCTTAACGTGACGTCACTTAGGTGAGCGTTGTAGCAGAAAGGGAAATCCTTTGAAGAGAGACACTTTCTCTCGGGATTTCCCTTCTCTTTGTACAACGCAGCGCCACCTACGGGTTAGGAACAAACTAGGTGATGGAAACTGCATATCCAGGAAGGTATAAATGACTTGAAACAAGGTTATATGCTTGCCCCAACGTTGTTTAATATCTTCATCTGTAATGTCCCGGCCGAATTAGACTTTGCAAACACTCATGTTCCGAAAATCAGAGGGAAGTCCTTAGCGAGCAGGACTACGCAGACAGTATTATACTCCTAGGTCAGACCAAAGTCGGCCTGCAAAGACTTCTCAATATCTGGGTGTTTGTACTGCTAAAAATCGCCTTGAAATCAACGTAAACAAGACAAAGGTGGTCCCCTTCACAAGGAACACATCAATGTTTGTCCCTTAGCATTTAGACAACAACAAGGTTTCTCATGTCAGAGAGCCCAAATACCTTGTCATAAACATTGGTTCTAGATGCTCTTTTTCTTCCCAAAAAGCAGAAATGAAAACCAAGTTGGCCTCTTTATTGTCAGCCTTATTCACATTACAAAAAGGAATCAGTGGGGGGGCAAGTCAATGAGGCCACTGCTGCAAGTGCTGAACGCCAAACTGCTCCCCCATCTCTCCTATGGGTGTGAATCCATGTGTGGCCAAGAGGCAATACGATGGAGTCACTCATTCTTAAGATCTACAGGCAGCACTTCCGTTTGCCTCGCCACACCTCTCCTGCCCAAATTCAACTTGAGTTTGGCCTTGTAAGCCAGCAGAATGGGGAGGTCACAACGAGCGGGCTCACTGCTTAGTGCTAGAGTGCAGTGACAATATGCACTTCAAGCTGATTTGCACTTGGTCTTAACAGCGTCAGTACTTTGGGCATGATTCACAATGGTAACCTTAGACCAAAAGTCTAAGTTTATGAATTTTGGTAGTCACAAAGGGACTTGCAAGTAGTAATAAAAGACCTCTGATTTGTCGTCTGTAATGCTTCATCTCTGTCTGTGGAGGGAGCTGTCATTGTAGTCCTTTTTCTATGTCTATGACAGCTGTCAAATAGTCCTACTTTTATGTCGATGGTTACTGCAAACCGTAGTCCTACTTCTATATCTATGACCTGTCCCCGTTTTTTGTTTTGAGAATCTGGTCACCCTACGATAGCAGGACGATAGAGGAGAGGCACGGCAAAGGGGTACGTTTTTTTTCTTTTTTACACACCCCTTTACCCCTGCCTCGTGCCCCCCGCCCCTGATCCGTCGGCCGCTCCTGGGCCCGTTTCTTCAGGATTTGCGGATCCCGTTTCCAGGATCTGAGGATCCCTCCTGAACGCTGCAGAGTTCGAACTTCTATAGAAATGCCCTGACGGCGGTTTATCAAGAGGATCCTTTATTGCGAGAGTAGCTCCTGCAGCAGTGTCCCATTCACAGGCCCAGTGGCATAACTAAAAATGACGGGGGCAAGATGGCACCCAGAAAAATAAAATACCTCCACTTTGAACCCTATCCCAAATGGCACTGAGTAAGTGAAGTGAGCGAGCCCGGCACTTGTTCCATTGCTTCGCTGAGGAAAACCTGAAAACACTGTGGCCAAATTGTGCGTTTTATACCTACTTTCCCTGTGAATTTGCTCATATGTTCATCAATCCATCCTTCTCTACGTCCTTCCTTCTTTCTCTCATCCATCTGTTTTCATTCACACCTCATTCCCTTCATTCACCTATCATTCCTTTCATCCACCCACAACCCCATTCATCCATCCACCCATCCATCTCTTCATGCTTCCTTATGTCCATCCACCCCAGCCATCCATATCTCTCCATCCAGCCGCACTTCTTTCCACCAAAATCCATCATCTTTTTCTGTCGTCCATCCATCATCCTTACTTCAATTCATCCTTCTTTCCATCATTTCACCCACCATCTAGTCACCTCTCATCTACCAATCCGCCCTTCCATCCACCACTCTGTCCACAATTCATCCATCCCTCTCCATCCACCCATCCTATTACCCATCTTTCTCCATCCATCTCCCCCTTCTTTTCTTTCGTGCTCTTCTTGTTGGATTTTTCCCCCCTCCCCACAATTTTATCATGCTTTTTCTGCCAGTGTCTCCAATCAAAATTAAAGTAAACACGGATACAATTTTAAAGGTTTAATGTCAGACACACTGCCAGTGCCCTGTCCCTGTCAAGATGCCGAAGTGGTAGTGGGGAGCATTCATGACGCCCCAGGAGGGGGGCCCCACAGAATGTGGTGAAGGGCCCTCTAAACTCCCATATTTCACCTGGGGGTCTCTGAAGGGTGGGCCCCCTTGCGCTGCAGGGGCCTGCATTACCCTCCTGCAAAGGCTCCTTCCTCCCAAAACCCACCTCTGACTTTCGCTTCCTAAAATAGCACAGCCCTGGAGCCCTAACACAACAAAAACATGTAACTGCTGGGCGCTCTACAAGCGGTTATCCAGGCGCACGCACGCACAGATACACAGGCTGATACGCACGCACGCAGGCGCGAGCGCGCCACAGTGTAACAGAAGCATACACTGCCACGACAGACCTTTATTATGCCGCATCACTGGGGTCATTTGACAAATTTGAGATTTTTCTGTTGTTTACAGGAATATGCTCCACAAATATGGCTACTCTGTAGCTGTTTCAGTCTTACTGAGCTGCTCAGCGACAGGGGTTGGGCATCGCTGCCAAGGTTTCAGATTGCTATGTGTGACATTTTCATAATTTCAGTGTAATTATGAGTGACATTTTTACGACTATGAGTGACACTTTCTCACGATAACATCAAGCAATTTAGACGAGGTAAACATATAAATAATATCAGAAATTACACCCATTTGAGCAACATGAAACAAAGAAATCACTGAACTAAAGTGCGCTAAAGGCAGGCAGCTGAGAACTGAGCAGAGCAGAGTCAGGCTGCATGACTGCACAGTTCTCAGACTCAGTACACTACAGGCCAGGGGGCGCAGGCAGCTCAGAATGATTGCAGCATTAATGTTATTTATTAATAGCAGCTATAGCAAGTTAGCTGGACTACTAAAACAGGGATGCCATAGCAGCCTTAACCCACACTGGGCCCCCTGGATCCTCCCTGCTGCCAGCAATCAATCAGTCAAGTCAGGATGCAGAGCATCAGTGTGTACTCCAGGGCCTCTCTGTCCCACGTGGGCCCCGGCCCACAGCAGAATGATGTGAGGCCCCAACATGAACAACACGGACCTCAGCTGTAATGCCTCTAAGTTGCAACAGTAGCAGACTCCTTGCTGTCACGTGCTCGAGCCTTGCCTGTTCAGTGCTGCATGCAGTGCTGGACTCACTGTGCAGACGTCATTTGCAATGATAGCAGGTCCACCACTCTGACCTATGCTCTTCAGAGGGGTGGCGCAGGCAGTTGTGCTCCTGCAGCCGTACTGAGCTGAGACCATTTCTGCAAGTCTCGTCAGCCAGCCTTTGCCTTTTGAAAGAACCGTGGCGCAGTGCTACCGGCATGGAAGGCAGCAGGTGAGTTGGCAGTGGTGGCTGGTGACATTTGAAAGTGGTGAGGCGTAAAAGTTCAGGATGAGTGCCTTGTGGCGAGTGTCATCACAGATCAGTGGATGCTTCTCTGGCTAGGAGGTTTAGGGCACATGTAATACTGGCAGGTGGCACCAACTGCAGTAACATTTAACGTGTACACAAGACCAGTCTTTGAAGGTGCCACCGCCCTCAGTAATGTTTACCAGTTTACCCAGCACCACCCTTAACAGGTGGCAGCACTCACAGAAACGTTTAACCATGGACGGGGTAAAATAGCTGGTAGGCAGAGGGCATCTTCCGACACAGAGGACGGGGCGATCTATCACTTTTCTCCCTCTACATCTGAGGAGCCAGTGACATTGGTATGATCGCAGGCATAGGAAGAGATCTAATGGACAGGAAGCAGTCATAGCCATAGGAAGGGCTCTAAGGAACAGGAAGCAGTCACAGGTATGGGAAGAGCTCTCAGGGTCAGGAAGTGGTCACAGGCATAGGAAATATTCTCATGCATAGGAAGAACTCTCTTAGACAGTTAGCAGTCACAGGCATAGGAAGAGCTCTAAGGGACAGGCAGTAGTCACAGGCATAGGAAACAATAACAGACATAGGAAGTAGTCATATACATAGCAAATACTCACAGGTATAGGAAGAACTTGCAGGTATAGGGAGCATTCACATGCATAGGAAGCAGTCACAAAGGAAAGCAAGCATCCAGGGGGATAGGAAACACTTGCCTAGTATGGCCAAGGAGCCTTCACACGAGAAGCCCTTAAGGTGTATACCTCCTTTATTTATCAAGGTAGCTCGAATTCCTTGCCTGTCAAGTGACTGTCTCTGTTCCATTTGAGAAAGCACCATCAAGAAAATTCACACCCGCCAGTACCCAAGAAATTGCCCATATAAACAGCCCAGCATTCAAGTTTATAAACTATCTTTCACACAATCCATAAACTGCATGACTCATGTTGATCTGCGGACTAATAACCCCCTCCATACATACAAAACAAGTAGCAGTCCCAACCGGAGGAGTCCTCGGCCAGCCCTGACGTAAGAATCTATCCACTCTATGCACAAACAGATCACCAACATGTTGCAAGACTGTCCAAAGCGATAAAAGTAACTACACAATGCGATCCCAGCACCCAACACATAAGCCTCAGACTAACCTGCCTGATTCTCGCAAGAGCCAAGAAACGGGTAACCTCAGACAGAACCCCAGCTAAGGCAGACCACCAACAACAAACATAGGCCGCAGCTGAGGCCAGCACTCACCGGCATGATCCTTGGTCCGAACCGCATTGATACAGGCTACGGGCCGTTGGGTCCGGTTCCGAGGCTGATCTTTGGAGTTGGGAAGTGAGTGGCAGCTGGTGGACTAACTCACCCGATCGCGCTGGGACTTGGGTCCTGCTATGTGTGCCGGCTAGGATCACAGGGTGTTTGTAAGCATGCAATTTGGGGGTGGGGAACATAGTTAACTGTGGCCCGCAGGTTACACTAGCACCCTTTTGGGCATTTCTTTACCAGTGCGCACATTTTCAGCGACCCCTGTTTCGGGTCGGTTCCAGGTGTAGAATGTCCTTTTTGCCCCTCGCCCTTTATTTTATTCAGGGAATGGTGCTCGCGCCCTGGGCTTGGAGCTGTAGCTCTGTGGTGCAGATGCGTGCCTGTGGCCAGGCAGACTCCGTTGGGGCAAAGGTTCTTGTAACCTATAGTGCCAAATGCACATTGAGATTGTATTTTACCCGTTCCAGTTCACAATGGTAGAAACGGTTGACTATTGGTTTCACTTGGTGTGTAATGGGTAACATCTTTAGTGATTATCTTACCAATACAGTTTAATGTGAATCCCTATGACCGTTAGTCCTAACGCAAGACCAGTAAGACTGCTGCCCGCAGGGATTCGAAAATACTGTGCATGATGGCAGAAAATGGCAATTATTTGTTTTAGGGTATAGGGGTCAACTGCTATTGCTAGTAAAGATGGGTTTAGGACTAGGGTGATGATAACAGATAATTGTTGGAAATTCCTTTATGAGACGGCTACAGCCTACGTTGAACCATGCGCTGCTTATTACCATATAATTGGCATTCAAAACGCTGTGCCTTTCGAAACACTTTTAGCCTGTTTATACATTTTATGGATTTTATTACGAAATCTCCACTTCGGCTCAACATCAGGTGATTCTGGCAAATCACTTAATCTCCACATGCCTGTAAACAATGTGTATGACCAGGTGTAATGCACCTTAGTGCCCCGGTTAGGCGCTCCGAGACTTTCGCTTCATGATGCAATGTATCTTTCATTTGTTAAAAAAAGAGCCTCACTTATTCCAGAAATTTCTGTTGGGCAACACTAATTGACTCTAAAGAGTTTGAGACATATATAAACCTTCTAGAGCCAGAAAGAACCCACTGTTGGTTAACTCTACCCTTTGATAAAGAGCTACTCCAGTAACCCACCTCTGGTATGTTATGTACAGCCACCACTTTGTCGACTTACAACCAATTCAACCAATTTTCGGTTCAATATCAATCATGTGTAGTACGGTCAGTCGCGGCTCGGAATACTCGCGGGGGGGTGGGTTCGCGCGGGGGTTTAAAATTAAAATAAAAAGAAAACTTACCTGACCAGGTCCGCGACGCCTCTGCTCCTGGGCCGGGGTCCCACGTTCTAAACAGGAACAGGCATACTGCAGCTCCCTCCCCTCCTGTAAGCCAATCACAACGCTGCAATGGCAGCGTTGTGATTGGCGTGGAGTCCTGGACGGCGCCCAGCCGGGCACCAGTAGGGAGGCCTTTTTCTCTATGTAGGCTGCATGCAGCCTTTATAGAGAAAATGTAGAGTGCGCATGACTGCTTTGGTCGGCCCCAGGGCCGACCAAGCAGTCAGGGCACCCAGAGTGGTGCAAGCCACTCCTCCCCGACCCACCCACCCGCCCGCCCGCCCCCAACCAGGCATACCCCTGCCATCTGCTTTCTCGCAGCGCGAGAAGCAGAAAATAAAATGGTATTTAAAATACCATTTTCTTTTCTGCTTCTCGCACTGCGAGAAAGCAGTGTGGCGGCGCTCTAACGCCCTAATGGAGCGGCCGCCACTGTGAGTTGGCACAACTTTCCAAAATTTACTCTAACAGCCCTTACACAGAAAAAGGCTCTATGATTTGCATTTTTATTACTAATGCTATTTTATTTTAACACGTAGCACGGAACGCTCCATCCGGAAGACAGAAACCAGCGTGAAGTATGAGCTGTTGCAGAGTGCAGGAATTGGGAAACAGGCAGCTGCACATATGGAGCAGCGGACTGACCCCATTCGACAATATAATTTAAACAAATAACAACAGCTCTCTCTCTCTCTCTCTCTCTCTCAGAGCAGACAGTTAAAAATGCACTCTGAAAACTTCAATACATAGTTTCTTGCATCCATAAACTGTCAAGATGCAAGAATGTGCAGAGGACGTGCTGTTTAATACACTCCATTTACTCTGCAAGCGTTAAAAAGACAATTTGACACTCGGCTGTTCTCACACTTATCGCGAGGAGACCACGGAATTTCGGTTTCCTCAGAGTCCGTCCACAACTTCTCACTAGACTCACTTAGCAAAGGCAAACGTGCCCCCACCCTCCCGACTCACTCAGGCTCAGCAGCAGGCGCAGGTCAGAGCGGAGCTGCGCAGTGGGCTGCAGCGGTCCCTGCCGTCCGTGGGGGGTTGGGTCATCATTGATTTTAATTTACCGCTGCGGTGCGTCGTGCGAGCAGCGCTGTCACGCAAACTAGCCAGGCAGCCTACCAAACATTTAAGTGTGGCTGCAGTAGGAGGACGTGACGTCACATCCTGCGGAACTAAAGAAAGTCTGTCACTGTGTCAAACCTGAGTCGGCTGCCTGGTGATGTCAGTCAGAACTTAATTATGTGCTGCCGGGAATCTCGATTCCTTCACTGATGAATTGTAGCAGCCAGCGAGTTATCAGCTTTTAGCTCAGCCAGCCCCCAAGCCTGCCCGAAATAGCGCGCACCCACGCCAGCTTTAGTTTACTCATATGAGCGCTTTAACAGCTCCACAGCCAAGACTCTGCCCATTATGCGTGACTTTGCATTTCAGTGCGGTGATGCAGACCACCACACTGAAATGTGGTAGTCTAACGCATGATGCGTGATACTTGGCAGGGCTGGTTGGGAGGCTAGGCCCTTGGGAAGAACGAACTGGACACTCCAGTAGTTTTGTTAAAAAGTCTGCTTTATTTGGAAGCAGGCAGAGTTCTCAACTTCACATTAACCGTACACACTATGAGGCATATTTACGAACTTGTCACGGAGTGCAGCACAGGGAAAGGGCAGGAATGCGCTGTATTTAAGGCAATACGGCAGATTCCTGCCTTTTCCCCTGCGCTGGCGCCCTTTTGGCAACCTAGCGCCTAGCGTTGTATGCAGGATTGTTTTTCTGCAGGAAGGGACACCTTCCTGCACAAAAACAATCCTGGGAGGCATATTTCTCTTTCTGTGTGTGTTGCAGATATTTCTCCTCGTGTGTGTTGCAGATATTTCTCCTCGTTACGCCTCCCCTGAGAAGGTGTATCTTTTTGGCGCATTCCCAGGTCTACCAGTTCTGGTAAATCTGGGAAAGCATCAAAACCACGGGAGTTGCTTGGGAACACCTGTGGAAATGTATAATATTTTACGTTAGCATAAGCTACAGCCATTTTGGCTGTGGTGTCCATTTTGTTAGTTTTGTAATTCTTTCGTCCTCTGCTCCTCGTCTTTTCACTCTGCCTGTGTCATCTATTTTAGTTGATCTCCTGACTCGGCTAAAGCAATGTACGTGCTGGGGGGTTTGTAAGCTGCCAGTGCACCTGGTCTTGAATGTAACTGTCGACCATTTACTGCTGCTGTAAACATTTCTGCTCCTCCTCCCCATTTGCTGACTAAGTGTTCATTCATCTGCCCTTGTTTGCCGATAGATATTCCTATGTTTAAACTTGTTCCTTTTTCTGTCATGTGCTTACATTGCAACAAAGTCTGTATAAAAGGACACTGGTTTGTGAAGCCAGTGTACCTCCTCCTGCAACGCTTGAGAGTGTTGTGTGGACGTGGTCCCACTCATGAGTGATTAATAAACTTGTTGTTTTGTCTCAAACTCCAGTGCCGATCTCTCTCCTTTTGTTAGTCTTTGGAACCCGTGGACGAGAGGGTGACCCTGCACCAGTGTACCCCTAAAAAGGTACATTTTCCACAGTTGGCGCCCAGCACATGGGTCCCCATCAGAGACGCGGCCGTCCAAAGGAGTGGTCTCGACGGAGGGTCGAAATATTACTGAGGAGGTATCCTGCATGAGGAGACCCTTGTCTTTGCAGACCGAAGTGTTTTTTCCTGTTTTCCTGATTTGACCCTCCAGGTGGTAGCCGGTCTCGACTGGGGTTCTCTTTGGCGCATTTTTTGCAGTGACCATTAGGTCAACCAAGAGATCGGCAGGTGGGAGTTCGAGACTTTTGTCTGGTAAGGTCGCTGAAGCGGCACTCTTGATTTGCTTGGCCAAGATTTTGGATTTGTTTGTTATTCGTGCTTTGCAAAGTTCGAAGGCAGGTAATGTGGAGATTTTTCTCCCTTTTCTTCGGAAATATTTTGGAGTAGTAATATTTTACACACATTTGGTAAACATGCCTGTTCTTAGCACACTCCGTAGGTGGTGTTGCTGTTCTGGTGGTACCAAAAATAGTTTAGAGCAGAGTCAGCCGGCTCCTCCGGAAGGAACCCCTAACAGGGAAATGTACATTAAATATGGTATTTCTCCCATAATGTATGGTACATTGTGGAACAAATACACCAAGAAAGAATCTGATTTACAATGGCCAGTGAATGGGTCATTCGATTTTAAAAACATTCAATATGTAGAGAAGTGTTTATTTAAAAGAAAAAGTCGACAAGATATGTTTGATTGTGTAAGTATGTGGGATAAAGAAGTGCGAGACAGAGTGAAGAGAGCAGAAGCTATAGCAGAAGAAGAACAGCAGAAAACGATATATCAAAAAGCGTTAGAATTAAAAAATAAAGAAATAACGGATTTAAAAGAAAAAGAAGATAGGGAACGTCGATTAGAGGTAAAAGGCCAGTACCCTATTAGGCGCCCTATATATCCCATACTTAATAAACCCCAGGATGACTGCATCTTATTATAGCGCCCTCCACCCCCGTATAAATTCCCCACTGCCCCTGAGGATGAGGCTTCTGACGAGGAGCATTTTTCTTCAGACGATAAAGATACAGACAAGCAAGTTGGCGGCAGACTCGCTCCACTTTGACTAGAGCAGAAAAAGATACATTAAAATCCGCTGCTAGAGAAGAAGCTCGCCGGACTACCACTGCATCGATCCTTGTAGCTATGGTTCAACAGTGGAAAGATATAGACCAATTTTATTTTGTAGAGAAATTCTCTTGGGAGGTAATATATGGTTGGCGGCATATTTCTAATGAAACAGAGCCAGATGATATAAGTACTGATTATAAACAGTTAGTAGATGGGACTTTCCTTTTTTCAAACTTACCTGATATGATTAGACGAGGGGTCAAATTACGAGATGAAACATTACGTTTACGTAAGGAGCAAGAATTAGCTAGAAAATCTAATTTTGTAGAAAATTAGGTAGGTCAGTCTATGCCGCACGCTCATACCCTTACACGCATGCTGCCATTGTTCTTAAATAAATGCACTTTGCACTTCAGCAATACCAAGACTCGTGCAGGAAAGCTGTTTTTTTAATAATCGTTCTGGTAATAACTTTCTAATTGTTTTAACTGCGACGCTAGCGCGAAGTGAATTTACCTGCTTCTCTGTGTTCTATGCCCCGTTCCACCGCGGCTGGTGCCGTTTGTAGTGGAGGGCAGATTTGAACCGGAAATTCCAGACTGACTTCCGGATCAGAGGAGGCAGTCACTTGCGTGCGCGCCAAACTCCCTGCCACTTTGCATAAATTCAGGATGCAGCAGCGGACGCGCACATACCAGCGGTAGGTCTATGCCGCACGCTCATGCCCTTACACGCATGCTGCCATTGTTCTTAAATAAATGCACTTTGCACTTCAGCAATACCAAGACTCGTGCAGGAAAGCTGTTTTTTAAATAATCGTTCTGGTAATAACTTTCTAATTGTTTTAACTGCGACGCTAGTGCGAAGTGAATTTACCTGCTTCTCTGTGTTCTATGCCCCGTTCCACCGCGGCTGGTGCCGTTTGTAGTGGAGGGCAGATTTGAACCGGAAATTCCAGACTGACTTCCGGATCAGAGGAGGCAGTCACTTGCGTGCGCGCCAAACTCCCTGCCACTTTGCATAAATTCAGGATGCAGCAGCGGACGCGCACATACCAGCGGTAGGTCTATGCCGCACGCTCATGCCCTTACACGCATGCTGCCATTGTTCTTAAATAAATGCACTTTGCACTTCAGCAATACCAAGACTCGTGCAGGAAAGCTGTTTTTTTAATAATCGTTCTGGTAATAACTTTCTAATTGTTTTAACTGCGACGCTAGCGCGAAGTGAATTTACCTGCTTCTCTGTGTTCTATGCCCCGTTCCACCGCGGCTTGTGCCGTTTGTAGTGGAGGGCAGATTTGAACCGGAAATTCCAGACTGACTTCCGGATCAGAGGAGGCAGTCACTTGCGTGCGCGCCAAACTCCCTGCCACTTTGCATAAATTCAGGATGCAGCAGCGGACGTGCGCAGCGGGTGCGCCGCTTGCGCGCCGAAGGCGCGCCTAAGGCAAGCCCGTCTGCGCCCGTCCGCGCCTGGACCGGGCCGAGGGCCATTACCCCTGTTCGCTACACTCCAAAAGCAGGTACAAGACTGACGTATTCCAATGTCACTCTTATGGACCTCAATAGAACATTTTTAAAACTCCCCTGTCGTCAGCTCGACCTATCCAATGAACTTAAGTCATGTCCTCATTGTAATGCAAAGTTCCTCTTTACTAAAATTAAAGCACGCTCCACAGAAAAACATACCCTATATGGACAATCATCAGCCCCTAAGACAGTTACAGGCTTGCTTATTATTACCCGCTCCCTAATAAAACACAACATAGAATTTGCGGAATTATTGCCCTCACACAAAGTAGATATGGCCTTTGTGACCGAAACCTGGGCAAATAGCACCTCTGATTGTGATCTGGCCCTAGCTATACCCCAAGGATTCTCAATCATCAAAAATGATAGACAAGATAGACGGGGAGGTGGACTAGCGATCATAATCAACAATTCCCTGGAATTCAAAGAATCCCCGGCAGGAAGTAGCTCTGATTGCGAACTACTCTCCTTTAGAATCACTCTGAGTACTAATTACACTTTCAATGGCTCATTACTGTATAGACCTCCCAGCTCAAAAAGCAAAAGTAAATTCGAGGAAATTATCAGCCAAGTAATAGAATCAAGCACCAATTCAGAGGACTACTGTATATTAGGTGATTTTAATTACCACCTTGAAGATTTAAAAGACCATAATTCAGCATCACTAATAGAGATGATGTCTAATGCTTCATTGGAACAGAAAGTATTGCACCCCACACATGATGCTGGTCATACTCTGGATGGGCTTTTCACATCCAATCCCCACCTTAGAATTCAAGAAATCCTGCCAATTCCATGGTCAGACCATAGAGCCATTTTGTTCACAATAACCACCACACATCACATCTCCAGCACGCACATACCCCATAAGATAATTAGAGGTCGTAACTGGAGGAATATTGACCCCCAACAGATGCAACACACTCTGGCATCTTCTAAACCTGACCTAAAATATGAGGCAAATCAAGCAACAGGTAACTTTGCTAACTGGATTACATCTGCAGTAAATTTACTGGCACCAGAAAAAAGCATTACGACCAAGCGCATAAAGAAATCTGAGCCCTGGTTCTGTGTTGCCCTGCGCAAACAGAAACAACTTTGCAGACAGGCAGAGAGACCCTGGAGAAGCAACTACTCAATAACTGATAAAACTCTATATTCTCAATCTTTGAGCATCTATAAAAAGATGTTACTGGAAAAGAAAAGCAATTACTTTTCAAATAAAATCCAACAGGCAGGTAACTCCAGTAAAGCACTATTCTCAACATTGAAGAAGCTAGTCAAGCTTCCTGAACCACAAAAAAGGACATCAGCGTAGCTTTCTGCAACCAACTGGCAGGGTATTTTAAGAACAAAGTACAAATCATCTTCGAATCCCTTTCAGACTGGGAAGACGGCATGGCAGCCACTCCCGCCCCAATTTCCCTATACCCCACCAATGTCTTGGATTCGTTTAAACCACCAAACATAGAACAGATAGAGGAGGCAATTAAATCAACAAAATCCGGAGCACCATCAGACCCCTGTCCTCCTAACATATTCCATATGGCACCAGACACAATCAGTGAACAACTCAGTATACTTTTTAAAGAAATAATTAGCTCGGGTGTCTTTCCAGACGTATGGAAGACAATATCTATTCTTCCACTACTGAAAAAACCCAATCTAGATCCCAATGACAATAGCAATTACAGACCGATAGCAAGGATCCCTTTTCCAGCCAAGATCCTGGAAAAAAATTTAAACTTCCAATTAACAACTTTCATCTCGTCGACAGGCCTACTAGATTCTTCACAGAATGGTTTCCGACAAGGACACGGAACTGAAACCGCCTTAATTATGGCGGCAGAAGAGATCCGGGCAATACTGGACACGGGTGCCAAGGCCGCCTTGATCCTGTTGGATCTGTCGGCGGCCTTCGACACCGTGAACCATGACATCCTAATCAGGAGACTCCAGGAGGTGGGAATCAAGAACTCTGCCCAATCCTTGCTCAAATCCTTTCTGAACCACAGATACCAATATGTTCAGATAGGGGACTCCTGTTCAGAACAGTTTACTTTGCCTTGCGTGGGTACCTCAGGGCTCCTCTTTGAGCCCCACCCTGTTTAACCTTTATGTGACCCCCTTAGCTAGGGTCATTAGGCAATTCGGCTTTACACTTATATCTTACGCTGATGACACCCAAATAGTGGTGTCTATTTCTAGTAAGCCTGATGAAACAGCTGAGCGTTTCAACCAATGCATGTCCCATATAAATCAATGGATGGGGACAAACTGCCTAAAACTCAATGGAACAAAAACTGAGGTACTCTTATTAGGCTCTGACACATCCTTTTGGTCACAAAACTGGTGGCCTTCTAGTATGGGCGCTGTCCCTACCCCAGTCCATAAAGTGAGGAACTTAGGTGTCATTTTTGATGACAGACTGACCTTCCAACAACAGGTAAATATATGTCGTCTCATTGGTGTTTCTCACTCTAAAATCAATCCGTAAAGTGCGCCCCTTCATTCCCCCGGAAGCAGTAAAAACGCTAGTGACGGTCCTAGTCTTGGCTAGATTGGATTATGGAAATGCACTATACTTAGGCCTTCAGAAACAACATATGGCTAAACTTCAGCGAGCACAAAACACCGCTGCCAGATTTTTGCTAGACGTTCCCAAATTCCAAACCATCTCTGAAGGTTTGAAAAAACTCCACTGGCTCACTATAAAGAAAAGAGTAGACTTTAAAGCACTATGTCTAGCATACAAAGCTGTTCACGGAAATGGACCAGCATTCTTGAAGCAACATCTTGTCTGGTACCATCCATCAAGACATCTACGCTCAGCACAGAGCAAACTCCTCCAAACACCAAAATTTAAGAAAGCTAGCTGGGGAGGAAGGAGCTTTGTCCTGGGTACTGTGAGGTTGTGGAACTCACTTCCGTTAAACATCAAAAGCTGCCCAACACTACTTGGTTTTAGAAAACTATTAAAGACATGGCTTTTTGCAAACTAAATACACTATCTCTGGCAATCTCCTCCACAAAAGCGCCTAGACGCTCCAGGACAATCGTGCGCTATATAAATTCTAAAATCAAATCAAATCAAATCAAATCAAATCAATTGCAGACAAAGAAAGTAGATGCTTCGGTAGATGTGAACAAACCCAGTAGTAGTGAGACTGCTATGAAACCAATGCGTGAAGCTGCACCTTTGTATGTTCCCCCGAAGGGTGCGGGAACTAGTGATGATAAAACTTCGGATGATGCAAAGGGATATTTTATATATAATTGGGTTTACACTCCTTGGAGTAGAGCAGATGTTATGGCTCTTAAAGCTGCTTTGCCCGACCCCCCGAAAAATCCCGCCGCCTTCTATGAGGAGGTGGAAGGAGTCATCAGCTCCTGCACTATGACCCTGCCAGATATTGATATGTTCTTTGGACTTATTTTGCCCCCTGATATGTGGAGAACAATACGTAAAATAGATGATAATGTAGCATATGGTGATACCTGGGAACATTTAGAAGAAATAGATGCGGAAAGGGAGCCTGCGCAGAAACCCCAGAAGGAGATATTAGATCTTCCTAAAGCTATTGTAACTAAGTTGAAAACTCTCATACCTCCAAAGAAAATAGATTGGACTACATTAGCGTCCTGCAAACAGAAAATGGATGAGTTAGTTTCTGATTTCTTTTCAAGATTTGAAGAGACATTTCATGATTTTAGTGGTCAGTCATTGGCCGATGATACGGGTAAGCATTTGTTTGTCGACAAATTTGTCGCTAATATATTACCAGAAATAGCCAGTTGCTTAAAGGCTAGCGAGAGTTCGTGGGCCACGTCTTCCCCAGTTTCCCTTTTGACTATGACCCAATATTATGAGCGACAAGAACAGGAAGTGAAAGGTATGGAGGATAAGAAGGTTAAAGATTTAAAGACAAAAGTTATTATGGCTCAAGTATATGGTCCACCATTTAGGGGAGGTGGAAGAGGTGGACGTGCAGTGTATACACCTGGAGTGCCCCCTCTCCCTCGTGCAAATTTGTCCCCTGATCAGTGTGCTTATTGTAAAGAGAGTGGGCATTGGCGTTCGGAGTGCCCTCTTTTGCGAGGTCAGCAGTACCAATAAGGAAGGGGAAGTATGAGAGGACGCCCAGGGAATTCAGGAAACAGGGGAGGTACAGGAACTCGTCCCAGGTTTGAGGCAGTTGAACAAGGACCAAACTATCCTAACACTTTTGATAGACGAAATCAATATCAAGTGTCTGATTATTCTGCTGATGCCCTTGCAGATTCCGATTATGCATAGGGATGCCTAGGATGGGGTAAGGAATTGGTTGAGGTGCCAGTAGATCAAATGGGTCCTTATGTTGACGCAAAAGTCTTGGGATCTACTGATCGATTTCTGGTTGACACAGGGGCTACCTGTAGCGCTCTGTCTAAAAAATTGGTTCCTTGGGCTCCCCTGTCTGGCACAATGATAACATCAATAGGATTCGATGGAACACCTACACCTAGCCCGCTTTCTCAGCCACTTGAATTCGGACTTGACAAATTCACTGCAGCTTGTCCATTTTTGCTTTCCCCTAACACGCCGGACAACATTGTGGGTATCGATATGCTTAAATATTTTCGTGCTACAATACATTGTTCCCCAGAAGGTGTGCGTGTTATTTTGAATGATAATTATCCAATGGTTGAAAGATCCTGTCTTATTAATGAGGATACCGCTCTGGCGTCCCTACCTTGTACTTTGTGGGCTACATCAGATACCGACGTGGGTCAAATGGTTATTCCACCTGTGCACATTCAAGTAAAAGAAGGTGTCTCACTGCCTCGTTTGCCTCAGTATAAGATATCCCGAGAAGTAAAAGAAGCATTGACACACATTGTTCAGAATTTGATTAAGGTGGGGGTAGTGGAAGAAGTCCCCTATAATACCTGCAATAGCCCTATCCTTCCTATTTTGAAAAAAGACACTGACACTAAAATTTACAGATTCATTATTGATTTGCGAGAGGTTAATAAAATTGTAGTGCCCCAATATCCGGTAGTCTCTGATATCACAACCCTTCTCACTATGGTCCCTCCTATTGCCACTACCTTTTCAGTTATAGATCTTAAAAATGCATTCTTCTCAATACCCATTCACCCAGACAGTCGTTATCTTTTCGGATTTACGTTAAAAAATAGATCCTTCCGGTTCTGCAGAGCTCCACAGGGGTATACAGAAAGTCCTAGTATTTACAGTCAGGCACTAAAAAGACAGCTTGATTCCTTTCCTGTACCAAAAGGGGTGGCCCTTATCCAGTATGTTGACAACATCTTGTTAGCTGCAGATATCCCTGAGCAATGCAAAGAAGGAACATTGTTATTGTTATCATTTCTTGTCTCCCATAATCACAAAGTCTCCCGGAAAAAATTGCAATATTGTAGACAGCAGGTTACCTATTTAGGTCACCTCCTGTCTAAGGAGGGACGTGCACTCACACCAGACCGCATTCAGACCATTTTAGATACTCCTGTGCCCCGTACTCAGAAGGATGTCCGTGCGCTAATTGGTCTTACTTCCTTTTGTAGACAGTGGATCCCTAGTTTTTCACACATTATTAAACCTTTGTTGGCCCTTTTGACTAAAGACACCCCAATGCCCCTCCTGTGGACTACTGAATGCCAGAATGCCTTCCAACAGTTACGCCAAGCTCTTTGTTCTGCACCAGTATTAGGGACTCCAGACTACACTAGGCCTTTCACACTCTATATACATGAGAGGGAAGGTTGTGCCCTCTCAGTCTTAACACAGACACATGGTGATAAACAACGTCCTTGTGCATATTTTTCAGCTGTCCTTGACCCAGTCGCTCGCGCGCTGCCTGGATGTTTCCGAGCAGTGGCGGCAACGGCTGTATCTATACGTCAGAGTGAAGGAATAGTTTTGTCACATAAATTGCTTGTGTTAGTACCCCATTCTGTTGATGCTTTGTTAAATCAAACAAAAACACAGCATTTGACTAGTGCCCGCTTGACAGGATATGAATTGACACTTTTGGCCCCTCATATTACACTGAAAAGATGTCTGACCCTAAACCCTGCTACACTATTGCCATTTCCAGCTACTCTGTCTCAGTCGCAAGAGTTGCATGATTGTATATTCCTTACTGAAGAACAAACAAAGGGTCGTGTTGACCTACAAGATACTCCTCTTTCCATTACTGATGGGGAGTTATGGGTTGATGGGTCATGTTTGAAGTTGCCTGATGGCACTACATCTGCTGCCTATGCGATTACGACACTTGAGACAGTAGTTGAAACAGCTCGCATCCCACAGAAGTGAGCCCAAGCGGCCGAATTGATTGCACTAACGAGAGCGTGTGAGCTTAGTACAGATTTGCTTGTTAATATTTTTACGGACAGCCAGTACGCTTTCGGGGTGGCACACAATTTTGGCCGCTTATGGAAAGAAAGGGGTTTCCTCACCTCACATGGGACACAGATAGTGCATGGAGAATTAGTACATAATCTTCTTACCGCTCTAACCTATCCTAAGAAAGTGGCAATTGTTAAGTGTAGTGCACACAAGAAAGTGACTGATAAAATAGGAGCAGGTAATGCCTTCGCAGATTACTCAGCCCGTGAAACCGCAATGCAGCGAAGTACCACATCTATGTATGTAGTGAAGTCACAAGCTGAATGTTGGCATGATGCCAGGCAAGAGGTACTGGACATGCATTAATCTGCCTCCACTGATGAACTAGACCAATGGTCTAAGGAGGGAACACTGGATGATGAGGGCTGCTGGAGGAATAAAGATATGACCAAATGGAAGTTACCCACAGCATACTTATACCCTTTGATTCACATGGCACATGGGCCGGCACATGTTGGAGCATCCTCAATGGCAAAGCAACTTATGCAAGTTTGGGATCATCCTGATATTGCCGGCACTGCTAAAAAGATATTTCAGTCTTGTCTGATCTGTCTCCAGTATAATCCTGGAAAAGGAACGCAAACTCCAACAGGAGGGTTTGCGACACCAACTGCACCTTTTGAGGTCCAGCAAATGGACTACATTCAGTTTGAGCGTTGTAACAACTTGAAGTATGTCCTAGTAGTGGTTTGTGCCTCCAGTAAATGGGTGGAGGCGTATGCTACGAAGGATAATACAGCTCTCACGACAGCGAAAGTTCTCTTAAAGGAGTTCTTTCCTCGATTCGGCATTTGTCGAGTTTTATCGAGTGACAACGGACCTCATTTCATTGGGCAAGTTGTGGAATATGTCATGAAAGGATTGGGGATTAAGCAGAAATTTCATGCCGCTTTTCACCCACAGTCAACAGGTCTGGTGGAGCGTTACAATTCCACCCTGAAACTGAAATTGGCTAAAATACAGGCTTCCACGTCTTTGAAATGGCCTGATGCGCTGCCCCTGGCCTTGCTTTCTATCAGATCGATACCACATACACGATCTGGCCTTATGCCACATGAGGTAGTTTTTGGGCGGCCCATGAATATTTGGGGGATCCCTAAGCCTCGCCCTATGCATGATGTACCTCATGTGTTGATGAATGATTATTTGTTTCAGTTAACTGACAGCTTGTCTTCTATTTATCAGCAGGTTCGGGAGGCCCTTCCAGACAGGTCGCAGGGAGAAGGCCATGATCTGCGGCCTGGCGATTTCGTCCTAACGAAATCGTTCCAACGAGTGAACTCCCTGGCACCTCGGTGGCGCGGACCGGAGCAAGTTCTCCTTGCTACCAGAACTGCAGTTCGAGTGACCAACCGAAAAACTGGGTGCATGCTAGCCACTGCCGAAAGATTCCACATGCCCTCGTGAGCCCAGCTGTGTTGACAGATTACCTCGACATCCTGGTCACCGAGAAAGGACGAGCTGCGTCACCTGAAGGACCTGAGGAAGTCTTCCCAGACCACACAATCCCTGGTACATCTAGATATCTACTTCGATCCAGGAACAAAGACACTTCATCGCAGAAAGAGACTGTTTGAGCCACTGTCCTGGGTGGTTAAAGACTGACTACAAAGGGGGGTAGCCTTTTAGTGGCTACTCGTCTCAACGTTAGTGAAGAAACCAACGCCTGCCCAGGACCTTAGGGCACCATCTGTTTTGTTGTTTGCCGACGAGATGAACAAGCCTGAGGAGAAGAAATCGAATGCTGCAAGAGTCTGTAGCAAACGTTCAATGTTTGTTACTGGACTAACTTTGACTGCTGTCATCATTGTTGTAATAATGTGGGTTGTGGAGGAAGTAACTCCGGCTCGAAATTTACTGACTGCTACTACTCCTGTCCCTGCAGAACATTATTACTTTACTCTTCCCTATCATGAGAGAAAACACCGGATGTCATATCTCAATAACACTTTCATACAAATGTTGCATCATACTCATAATGCTACGAACACTACCAACTGCTGGGTATGTGGAATGATGCCAGTTCATCAGAAGAAGGAGGAACGCCTTTCATTCCCTTGCCATTCTCGCATAATGGCTCCTGTAGAGCCTGGTTCGCACTGTTGTGGGCCTCTGAAATTGCTAATATTACTCTAGCTGATGTAGGAGGACTTAATGCACGACTGAACAAAGTTTGTTACCCCGATGAGGAAGGCCTCCCACAAGCCAAAGGAACTGTATGGGAAATGGAGGAGTATCGCAAAGGAAATTCCTCCACAAGCTATGTTTTCCCCAACACTCGAACGGCCAAGGGTAACGGGTCTCCTGTTATTGCTGTTACTAGAGCCCAAGCAAGTCTTTGTGTGAGCAGTTTTGGCAGTATCCCAGTGGGGAAAAGTGACTGTACTACAGTATTGAACATTACTGGAACGAACAATAGCAGTTTTCTATCCTCACACAACACTTATTTTGTTTGTGGAAGTAAAGGTTACTATCATCTGCCAATTGGATGGTCTGGAATCTGTTATATATCCTTCTTGCTCCCTCCTGTGTTCCTAGCACCTGCATCATATCATAAAGATCAGAAACTGTTTAATGACATTCCCTTGAACCGATTCAAAAGAACTATAAACAATGATGAAGTGGATCAAACTGACACTGCATTACAGCAATATGTTGACTTTAATTTGGGACTCTTTTTCTTTGTTGGTGCGGCTTTAAACAGCAGGAAAATTAGACGGTTAACACGTGTAGTAGAGGCTGTGACTAATCAAACAGCAATGGCTCTTGGAAATATTACAGAAGAACTCCAAATTACGAGAATTGTGACTTTGCAAAATAGAATGGTGCTAGATGTTATTCTAGCTGATCGTGGTGGAGCATGTCGCATTATCGGGAGTAGTTGCTGTGTGTTTATCCCTGATCACGCCCCTTCTGTTTATGATGCCATTTCCAAAATGCATAAAATAGCCACTGAAATACATCAAGATTCAGGAACATGGACTTGGGCTGGATGGTTCTGGAACACATTTTCTGTGTGGGGTCTGAAAATATTGTCGGCCTTATTTATAATTATCGCAATTCTCTTTTCTTGCTGTTTGTGTATTCAATGTGGACCAATGCTTTGTTCCCTCTGTATTTCCACTTGTACTACTTGTTTACCATCAAAAATGTATGTCCAAAATGTAAATGCCCGTTCAGCAATGGAACAAGAAATGTGTGATATAATGTCAATTGACATCCATGATATTTATCGTACCCCTTTTTAAGCATAAGAAAATGTCTTCAGCTTATGCTAAAAGGGTCGTCTGTGGAAATGTGTAATATTTTACATTAGCATAAGCTACAGCCATTTTGGCTGTGGTGTCCATTATGTTAGTTTTGTAATTCTTTCGTCCTCTGCTCCTCGTCTTTTCACTCTGCCTGTGTCATCTATTTTAGTTGATCTCCTGACTCGGCTAAAGCAATGTACGTGCTAGGGGGTTTGTAAGCTGCCAGTGCACCTGGTCTTGAATGTAACTGTCGACCATTTACTGCTGCTGTAAACATTTCTGCTCCTCCCTCCCCATTTGCTGACTAAGTGGTCATTCATCTGCCCTTGTTTGCCGATAGCTATTCCTATGTTTAAACTTGTTCCTTTTTCTGTCATGTGCTTACATTGCAACAAAGTCTGTATAAAAGGACACTGATTTGTGAAGCCAGTGTACCTCCTCCTGCAACGCTTGAGAGTGTTGTGTGGACGTGGTCCCACTCATGAGTGATTAATAAACTTGTTGTTTTGTCTCAAACTCCAGTGCCGATCTCTCTCCGTTTGTTAGTCTTTGGAACCCGTGGACGAGAGGGTGACCCTGCACCGTGTACCCCTAAAAATTTACATTTTCCACACACCCACACAACGCCCATGGAATGCCTTCCCAGGGCAGAGTATTGCAACTCAGCAATTTGCGATGTGTTGCCTTACTCCAGATTAATGGAGCCACTCAGGGCAATGCAGAGTGGCCTAGCGTGGCTTCATAAATCACATGTAAGGTTTGCGTTGCTCTTGCACCGCAATGCAAAGCAGCTGATAGATAGGCCCATAACACTGTACTAACAAACTGATATCTAACCCACCCCACTTTCCCAAAGCATTCCCCTCTCCATAATGCTCTAAACATCCCCCCTTTTTCCTTGATTCCAAACACTTCTAACAGCTGTACATAATAAACTCCTATTTCTAAAAAAAAAAATCGCTCTTTGTTTGGTTTTCGTCTCACAATCTTATACTTCCACAAGCATTGTACCAGCAGGTACAATTAAAATAAGAGTCAACCCACCCCCATGAACACAACATGGGTACATCACACGCATCCCACAACATTTTTCCAAGTGTAGGTTGTATTTTGAGCTATCAATCGAAATTGGAAAGGAAAAGCAAAAAAATATCAAACTACAATTTTACCCAGGAGACAAAGCTCAGGTGTCACCCTCATAATTTTAGTCACCACATCTACATCTTCCTCAAAAATAATTTTGGGAATGGCCTCCTTACTTTGTTTCCAGGACAACCACAGCCTCCAAAGTGACTTTTGTTGCATAAGATCACAACCATGAAAGCCTCTATTCAAAACAGTTTCAAGATTTAGAGAGGTCCTTCTTGAGACGTGTGAAAAAATGTATTATGTTACGGTTATAAAAAGACAAAATACAGAGCCAGATAAGAAAAAATGCGATATAGGAGAAGGTGAAAAAGTAAAAGAGCAGATGTAATATTCTAACGATGTTCTTAATGTACAATGTCCTTAAAGTTTCCTGGGGGATTGTCATTTGCCTCAGTAACAAATAATTAATTGTGACTGAAATGTGTATCAGCTGCGCGTCTGTGCACAGCGACAAAACGCAATAAGAGCGCATGAGATGGTGTGTGTAAGGTTTAGGACCAACACATCCAATCTGTGAGCTCCAGAAGTCGGTGCGGAACAAGGAGAGCCAGTATCGTGGTAAGTAAATAATATTTCCATTCTCAAAAGAGTGAGTTCCTCTGAAAAACCTACTTTAAGCCAATGCTTCTAAAACAGGAGTGTCCAGCTTATGTCTAGGAGAGCAGGCTCCAAGGCAGATTTTAATTATGCCTATTATGCATTTGATTGCGGTTCTGTCTGTATAACTGTGTTAAATGTTCATATCTTGAAAACATTACATGGACTTGACCCTCATATCCTGTGTTGGACACCCGGGCTTCTGAAGGCCGGCAAGGAGGGCGTAGGAGAGCCATGTGTGAGGCCAGTGTTTCTGATGGTAATAAATCCTCAAGATCCTCAAATCTGGAAAATTCCTGCATTACATCAGCCCAGTTCATCAAGTTCTCTGATGCATCTAATGTGAACCTTTTGGGAGCCAGGTACCTCTGATATAAATAATTAAGTTGTGTATACTTGAGTCTCTGATTTCTACTAATTGTTTTAAGGTACTGGAGCATAGAGAGCCATTCCTTATCAGTCAGGTGCTGTGGAGGATGGCCTCCCATTTCCTCTTCATCCCTACTATTCCAGAATGGAATGCCGGTGGCAGCACTGTATTACACCCTTCTGCACAACCCCTGTCAGTAGTAGTGTCAGAGCATTGTGTCTTGGCAGCTCATTGACTTCCCTTCTCCATGCCATTCTCAGCTCAATCGACAGAGCCCCACACATGAGGAATTGGCCAGTGCTCAGGCCGAACAATATTTTGAAGGAGCAGAGCGCCCCATCACTATGCAAGCGCCTACTGAGTCAATCCTGTCATCTGACTAAACTGAGTCTTTGTAAGTGTGCGCTCCATCTCTCAACTCAAAAGGCTCCACAAGGGTATCTAAGGGAGCAACATCATCGGACCCAAATACCTCAACGAAAGAGTCTCTTTCCACGTACCCAAAAGGAACCTCCGCTCCGCCGACCTCGCCCTGGCAGAGACCCCACGCATCCGCAGAACCAGAGCAGGCGGAAGAGCCTTCTCTTACGTTGCAGCAAAGACTTGGAACGAGCTCCCAGTCAACATCAGACGCTCCCCCACCCTGCACACCTTCAGGAAGAGCCTCAAGACCTGGCTCTTTGACTGATCCGGAGCTGCACCCCCCCACCCCCCCAGCGCCTTGAGACCCTCACAGGTGAGTAGCGCGCTTTATAAACCCCTGATTGATTGATTGAGCATGCTGTTTGCAGTTTTGCCCTCAATAAGTACAGTTTCCAACACCACTGTGCAACATGGAAGGCTCCAGGATGTACATGCGTTAATTTCATGCTACGTCTCAACACATCTAGCACATCCAGCACACTTTTGAGATATCAATCAAAATTTGAAAGGAAACTAATATAATATCAAACTACAATTTTACCCAGGAGACAAAGCTCAGGTGTCACCCTCGTAATTTCAGTCACCACCTCTACATCTTCCTCAAAAATTATTTTGGGAATGGGCTGCTTATTTTGTTTCCAGGACAACCACAGCCTCTAAAGTGACTTTTGTTGCATAATATCACAACCATTAAAGCCTCTATTCAAAACAATTTCAAGATTTAGAGAGGTCCTTCTTGAGACTTGTGAAGAAATGTATTATGTTACGGTTATAAAAAGACAAAATACAGAGCCAGATAAGAAAAAACGTGACGTCGGAGAAGGTGCAAAAGTAAAAGAGTAGAAATAATATTCTATAGATATTCTTAATGTAAAATGTCATTATATTTCTGGGGGATGGTCATTTGCTTCAGTAACAAATAATTAATTGTGACTGAAATGTGTATCAGCTCCGCGTCTGTGCTCAGTGACAAAACGCGATAAGGGCGCACAAGATGGTGCGTGTAAGTTTTAGGACCAACATTTCCAATCTGTGTAAATAATATTTCCATTCTCAGAAGAGCGAGTTCCTCTGAAAACCCCACCTGAAGCTGATGCCTCTAAAACAGGAGTGTCCAGCTTAGGTCCAGGAGGGCGGGCTCCAAGGCAGATTTTAATGATGTCCATTATGCATTTGATTGCGGTTCAGTCTGCATAACTGTGTTAAATGTTCATATCTTGAAAACATTACATGGACTCGGCCCTCATATCCTGTGTTGTACACCCGGGCTTCTGAAGGCCGGTAAGGAGGGCGAAGGAGAGCCATGTGTAAGGCCAGTGTTTCTGAAAGGCCGGTATGGTCGATGCGTAGTTTGACAGGTTAGGTCACTGCCCTGAAACATCGTTGGTGTTGAAGCAGAGTCTGTCACTTATTAGGCCGATGCTTGTGGCAGGGCAGGGGCAAAAAGAAGTAGCCTATGTGTGTCTGGCTCCTCTGAAAGTCCGACAGACAGGCGCCGAGGCTAGTGTCTGTGAATGGCCACATGGGCTGGGGAGGGTCAGTAGCAAGACAGACTTGTCAGAACAAAGCCTTCTTAATTACCAGTTAGTCTCGTGAGACAATGATGGAGAGTGAGTCATATGTCAGCTTACTCAGTGTTATTATATGTTGTAATTTTGTCCCTTATTGTTTTCAATGTGACAATTTCAATGGGGATTTATTAATCCTCCAGTGCCACTGTACACCAAATGCAGCCCTCCTCCAGACAGCGTGTTTATCTGCTGATCAGGGAAGTGGCACATTTCATAGCCAACTCTCAACCTCCCTTTGTAGGGTACCTTTGTAAATGTTGCTTTTTCTCCTGTTGTTGCAACCTCCCTCTGTAAAGGCTGCACTTTTCCTAGTTAATTTCGTTTTTAAGTATAGTGCACCACACAGGTACTGTTAATTGGATTTAAATAGCACTGGGCTGCTGCAGGGTGCTCTTTGAGTAGGCAGAACTGGTTTGGGCTGGCTTTCCTTTTCAAGTGCCTCTCTAGGCTGTTCTGCAGACACAGCCTTTGTGCAGAGAGATGCAACAGAGGTACAAAGAGGTGTGAACTATCTGTTCCCAGCTATGAACACATAAGAAGACAGTGATCAAGAAAGAGGCAAAAGGCTGCTCTCACCTAAAGGATCCTCACACTCTGAACAACAGAGACTACAGCCACCCTGCCCTCCCCTTCACCCATCTACCAAGTGGCAGTGCTACAGGAAGATTATTCAGGAACACTTCTCAGCAAAAGTACCTTGTCGGATCTTTATAGGAGCACTGTCTCCTCTGGCCCTACTTCAGTGACTGGGCCTCCTCCCTCCTGCTTCAGGATTGCTAGCAATACGCTTCCACTGTCTGAGAAAACAAAATCACTTCCATCTTGTGCACAGGAAAAGGGCAGGGGCTTTCAAAATGGAATCCAAAGGCCTCCATTACTCTGCTTTCCTTATTCGTACAATGCATATACTACACTGGCAACCACATACACACACATGCATAACATACACTTGGGATGTTATCTGCAGTCACTCTACTGTGTCATAGAAACAACATAGAATGGGATTAGGTAACAAAACAAGTGTTATATCTGTTTGCTCATTGACGAGATGCTCTCAGCCTATGTCAAGTAACTAATTTTACAGAGTGAGTAAAAAAATAAAAACGCTTATACAGAATAGTGACGGAAAATCACTAAATGAGACCTTTTTTTCTGCACCAACTCATCTTGTGCAGCGTACAGACCCTGTACCAAGGTTGGAATACTCCAGACTATTTTTACAAGGGCTGCCCTAGGGTTGGCACACAGGAGGTAAGACTCTTAATGTTTAAGTGATGTGTACATTCAAACTCACATGTTTTAATCTCTCTGCCCCGGATATGGAGCCCTATGTATAATGCTTTTTCTTTTTATAGCTTACATCCTCAGATTGCTTTCTTCAACTTACATCCTTAGATTGCTTGCTATCTCAGAAAGCCGTCTCCAACTACATTCCTAAAACCCAGCATGATTCCTTTCAGCTTGATTCCTCTCTTTTGTTTCTTCAGAGTGACACTCTTCCTACCTTCCATCCTCCGCATGCTTTCTATTTCTGAGTATAGCCTCCTCTCATTCTCATGCCTTAATCTCTCTTATTGTAATTCTGCAAAAGGATGACACCTCATTTCTTAGGTCACAACCTTTCCTGCTTTAAAACCCTAAACCCTATCCCTGCAACCTAACATTACCTAATCTCCGCCAGCCTTCCTATCTCACCAACCATTCACTTGAAACCACAGAGCCCCCACTAATGATCACACCTAACTGGTATTAAAACTTCTCTTACTTCTCCTGTCCTCTCCGCCGGTTCTACTTCCGACCCGGCTGGTCAAATAGATTTGTGTCCTCCTTCAATCTGAGTAAAAAAGCTCCCGTATTGCTATCCCCTAATTACAGGATTATGCACACACCGACCAACGTTCAGTCCAGTGTGAGACGTTATTATGTTCCGATATTTCTTGTCCTTTCCAGTTAGCGAGTACGCTTGCAGAGTCAGATTCCTCCCGCGGCCGTGTCGTGCACTGTAAACCGGAAACCTTGCTCATGGCAGGCCCTGGGGTTGGTGCATGGCCTAGAAGGACAAAAGGGGATACATGCCCAGGTGTGTGCTACATCTGCCTGTGACAGGGAAGGCCCCTTTTAGTTGCATCAAGGACCTGGGGACATCCCCTGTCAAGGGGAGAATAACATCTCTCCACAAGTAAGGCCCATTGTCCCTGTCTTGGGAGCAGTTCCAATCTCACCACTGGGGAACCATCAAGCTGCCTTGTGCCAGCTGAATACTTACAGAAAGACCTCCAGAGGCTTTAGGCAGGCAAAATGTAACTTTTCTAAAGTACCTTTTCTGAAATATTTTTACAACATTTGATGTCCTAATTACACTGGATTTTGTTTGACTATTAAAAGAGTCCTTGAAATATTTCTCTAGCTGTTACCAATGCCAAATTAGCATTATACGTTGTTATAATGTAATTCAGCTTTTCCCTATGGAAACCGCCACCCTTGCCACAGTGAAAATAGCGTTTATGCTTTTTCACTGTTAGGACATGTGGAATATTAACCTTCTAAATGTCCTACTTTTAAATACTATGCACCCTACCCTATGGGCAATAGGCCCTACCTTAGAGGTGACATATTAATATTTAAAACAAATGCTTGGGCCAGTCAAAAAAGTTTTTTTTGTGCAGGTCAAAATGGCAGTGTAAAACTGCACAGCCAGGCTACAGCGGTAGGCCTGGAGATGTTCTTTACTCTGTCACTGTAGTGGTTGGCGCAATGAGTGCTGCAGCTCACTGGTGACGTTTACCTTACAGGCCGTGGGTACACTGTAGATTCCATATACAAGGAACTTTTAGGTAAGTTAAATATGGAGGAGCATCCCAATTTTACCATGTTGAAAGGAGGAGTGCAATCACTTTACCCCTGTTTAGTAGGGGTAAATCGCACAGAGTTCTTTAGCCTACAAAAATCGAGTTCAGCAAAAAGGCCCAAAAAATTGTGTTGACCCTGCAGAAAGAGCAAATTTCCAACACATCTCCACCCAGCCAAAAGCAATGCATACACTAATCCATACCTTGATGAACTTCCCCGCTGAAGAGATAGAACATGGGTAATTTGCCTCTCCTGCAGTGGCAATTGTCTGTTCTATGCCACTATGAAATTATCTTATGCCTCTGTCACCATCCTCCTGAGCCACTGTACTGACCCATGGGGAACGCTTCCCCTCATCAGCAGACCCCATGTGTGACACTTCTAACCTTAGCTTGCTCACAGTAGCATCATGGCCAAAAAGCTAATGTGGCCCATTCTGCGCCATTGATGAGACATCCACACCACCCCAGAGAAACCTCTGCCCACGAGGTAAATAACCAACAAAAGCCGTCTGTGTCAAGAGCCAGGCTCCTGGTGACCAACTGCCAGGTGGAGGCTTTCATCTGAGTCCTCAATTCCAGCATTGGGGCTGGAAAGTAGCCCTCTACTTGCTCCTGAGGTCTCTCTGGCCTCTTAGGTTTCTCAAAGTAGGGGCTACACCCACAGGTGATAGACATCCTCCTTCCACTTGAGCTCCTGCCATCTCGATGGTATCCTGAGGCTGGCTTCTCTGCCTATGGTCTGCACCTGAGAGCAAACAGGTGCCTGGCAGTCTCGAGGGGAACCACAGACCCCATCAAGGGTGACACACTCTGCCTGTGTCATGCAGGGGTCTCCCTGGGGCAGGTCTCCTGTTCTTTGATTCTGTGGCAGCATATGCAGCACCTCATGGTCAGAAGTGGCCTCATCAGGGTCAGTCCTGGGGTGCTCTTCCCTCAGAGCAGCTAATCCCTGAACCATTAGACACCCCACTGTGGATGGCCTCCACCTCGTAACCCTTACTACTCATCTCTGGCTCCATGTTCTCCGTCTAGGGACAGTACCCACAAATATCTGAGGGATTTGACTCGGCCGGTGCAGCCCCACCCAGCTGTTCTCTCACCAGTGAAAGTTCATTGCTAAGGATGCATTGAATGGGCATCTAAGGACTGACAATGACCCTCCTCTGCCACCCCCCCCCCCCTCGGTAAAAGGATACCAGGGAACAAGTCCTGCCCATTGGCTTGGGTTATCCTACATACCTGTCCTGGCAGATACTACTCTGCCAACTTTTCAGCAATCATGGTCTGGCAGGCACAGATATCCCTCACAGCAGTGACAGGGACCCCATTCACTGTAATTTGGTGAAAGTGACGACTTCCATGCTCAGGGACCGCCAGCTTACCTCCTAGGTCCACTACTACAACTAAGGTGAGTTCCCTTTCTTTTGCGATGACTGGTTACAGTCATGACACCTGGGCAGGAAAAAGGGCACCAACATTGTTTTACCAATCAGAAACACCCCCCTTTTTCTCAGAAGGGGTATGGGAATCCTTTTCCTCCAAACTCTTTGGGGGCCCTTTGGGGAACTTCTCTGTTTAATCCTGGCTGTCCCGCTCCCTCTCTTGAGCAGGACCTAAACTAACTTTCTTGGGGTCACTCCTAGGTACCTTTTTGTACTCTCTGGTACTGATCAAGAGGTCAGCCTCCTTTCCACATTCTCTGGGGACAGTGAGCTCAGAATCAATAAGGTATTGGTGCAGCTCTGGAAAACAATTACTGATTATGTGCTCCTTCATTATCAAATTGTAAAGACCATCATAATCACTTACTGTGCTGCCCTTCACCCAACCCTCCAGTGCAGAAGAAATGGAAGAAGCCCTGGCAACTGAGGAAAAAAAGGCAGCAGCAGAGATTCACTGGAGGAGGAAAGATTGACCATGGCCTTGGAGGAGAAGAAGGCCCTGCTGGACCATGAGAGGGACTAGAGAGAACTGATCTGAACGCCAAGAGTATCCCTGAGTCCAGTGAGGATGGCTGCTGAGACAATGAAGTACCCAGAGGAGGTAAAAGGTTCCACATCCCAAAAATGGCTTGGTGCCTAGCTTTACGGTAGGCTGTGTGATGTAGACAAGTGATTTGAGGCCTATGAGGACACTGTGTGTATGCATAGAGTCCCAGAGTACGATTGGTGGGCTAGTCTGCGGCAGCATATTTCCACTTACGGAGGGATATCATATTGGCATTTGGGAAAGTTTACATGATGGAAGCCCTTGTTGTGAAGTTTGGTTTAACCCCAGAAACGAATCGCCCGAGGTTCAGGGATAGCCAGAACCAGACCCACCATTAATGGTTTGATTTTGTGGGTTGATGAGCACACGCCTCTTCCCCATAGTACCAATGTATCACGCAACTTACTTCAGGGAAGCTTGTGTGATATTAGAGTAGCATGGAGGTAAAGTTTGAGTGGTGGATATCCCCGAAGAACAACCGTACTGGAAAAATGTTTAAAAAAAAGAAAAAAATGTGGTTTGGGTTCCCATAGGGGTTGAACTTAGGCAGGAGATGTGTGTAGTGCCTGACTTGAGGTCAGGCCCTGCATCCAATTCCCCACTGTACACAGTCAAATGCTGGGCACAGAAGTGAGTTGGGTGCCCGTGGGGTGTGGGGTGAAGGGACCTACCGGAGGCCAGGCACTGCAGCTCACCCCCGCCGGGCATGGCCTAATAGAGTGGTTTGCTGCACAAAGAGAGGCTGGCTACTGGGAGTGGGATTGGGTGCAGAGCCTGGCTGGAGGCCAGGCCCAGCAGCCAACCCCCTGTTGTGGACGGTCAAAGGCCAAATCTATATAACAAGTCATGAATGATATAAAATGTGAGGTCATACGCATTGCGAGGCGGGGTCACAAGTTTTAGTTAGCTCAGTGAACTGTAACGGGTGAATTTCAGAGCTTTTCTGTTTTTTTTAAAAATAAATATTAGTGTTAGGTCCATTTCAACACCTATTCATACCATCACTTTAAACATAGTTTTTGCAGTGAATTTTGTTTTTTAAATGCACTCTAGCGTTTATTAAAGTACCCATTTATAACATCACTTTAATATTTTGTTTTTTCCTTTTTTTCAGTGACTCTATATATAAATATATATAGAGTCACTGAAAAAAACAAAGGTTTAAGTATTGTTATAGTTAGGTGTGATAAAAAAGATCAGTTTTTTTAAGAAAAAACATAGAAATTCACTGGAAAAAAACGAAGGTTAAAGTAATGTTATAGTTAGGTGAATATGTCAGTGACAACATTAATGTTCTGAACTAAAAACAAAACAGCACATAAATTCACCAGTTATTGTTAGCAGAGCTAACTATAACTTGCGCTACCCCATGTGCTGCTTATATCACTGCTTATTCTCACATATTACATCACTCATGACGTTCTATGACATCATTTATGACTTCACTCATGACATCTCAAATGACATAATTGATGATATCACTGATAACATCACTGATAAAATCATTCAAGCTTCTTTTGTATACATTGCTCTATAAACGGGTATAGCATTAAAGCTATGAAAATACATGAAAAATAGCTCAGAACAATATGAAGCATCATTACTGCTATCATACATACAACCCCCACAGTAAAGCAAGCTTGTGTTATGTGCAACATTGACCCTATACCATACACTTCATGGGTAGCTGAGTTCATGTTCACTATGAACCAGAGATGAAAGGGTAACCTATCCTGCACACGATGTTCAATCTGTATACAACTGTTCAGAGGAAACCAAGTTTTCAATATACTGAAGCCCTGTTACATAACTCATGCCCTACCACAGACCGTCTTTACTTGTATCAAACCCTTGACAGTCACCAAACCTACACTGCGAAAAGAAGTTGATAGGAGTAGAAAAGTGGGTACTGTACATAGTGTTTTCACTCTGGAGAAAGTTTACTCTGTACCACACTGTTTGCAGACAGTGAAACTCATGAGAAATACACCATAGGAAAAAAGTATCTATTTAGAACAGTGTACACTCAAAAAAGACACAGTTCGCTTAAAATAACCAAAGTCTGAAGGTGCTAAAGGTCATACTACCTGCAGCCTTCATACTGTGGTGAACACTTTTCAGATAGTCCATCTTCGAAAGTAAAAGAAGCACATGTACATAGGTAAGTACCTGGTGCACACAGTCTTCTATGTTAAGAAGAAATTGTCATGCTGAGACTATTTTGTCTAATAACTCAAAGCTGCTTACAATACTTAGTATGTAGCATGTAGAATCTTTGCGCTACTGGAAAGTTTTTCTGCAGTACAAAAAACCTGTGTGGAACATAATGAACACATTTCGTTAACTGTCCCTTGAACACAGAGTTACTCTTCAATGCAAAGATTGATGACATGTTCTACACCGTTACACAGCTACGATGTATTAGGAGCACATGCGTTTGTAAACACTTACACCCATTAGCTGGACACAGGCTGTAAACAATAGGTAGAGTAGTAATATGGTAGCTATCCGCCGCTATGTAAACTATAAAACAAACTAACACACTCGTTTGATGATGTAATCAGTGATGTCATCAGTTATCTCAATAATGATGTCATTTGAGATGTCATGAGAGATGTCATTGAACATGTCATGAGTGATGTAATATGTGAGGTCGAAAGCACTGCATGGAGGGGGCGCAACTTGTGAATTATTGCTGTTTTTAGTTCGAAACATTAATGTTGTATTCACCTAACTATAAAGTTACTTTAACCTATGATTTTCTTATCCTATGAATTTCTAAGGTTTTATTTTTTAACCAAAAACAGATCCTTTTAATCACACTTAACTATAACGTTACTTTAGCCTTTGGTTTTCCAGGAAATATCCAGGTTTTTTTAATGTAAAGTAATATTTGATTACCAAACGTAAAGTCAGCCCCCTGCCAAGCACGGCCTTTGGCTGTGCTCGGCGGGCGGTTGGCCACAGGGTCTTATGTTTTTTAAAGGGGAGTGGTCCACATGCCCCCCTACCCAAACTGTATAAGGCCGGGGGCCCCATCCCCCAGGTACTTTTTTTAATGAAAGGAGAGGGGATAGCATGGCCTCCCTCCTCGAGCCTTGTTAGTCCCTAGGGACCCCATCCCCAGGACTGTTTTTTTTTTTTTTTTAAATAAAGGGGAGGGGAGCGCGTGCCCCCCCGAGCCTTATAAGGACCTTGGGACCCCATCCCCCTTGGCTGTTTTTTGTGAATTAAAGGGGAAGGGAGCAGTGTTGCCCTGCCTCTCCAAGCCTTATTAGGCTCTGTGACCCCAACCTCCAGGGCCACTACTTAAATTAAAGGAGAGGGGGACCGCATGGACCCCCTCACCAAGCCTTGTTAGGCCCTGGAGACCCCATTCCCCAGGGCCTTTTTTAATAATGAAAAGTGTGGGGGGGCCATGTGGCCCCCCTTCCCGAGCCTTGTTAGGCTCTGGGGGATGGGGCCCCTATTTGAATTAAAGGGGCGGGGGGCCATATGGCCCCTGTCCCAAGCCCTTTCTGGCCCCGGGGACCCCTTCACCCGTGGCCCACCCTGTCAAAGGTGGGTGCCTTCGTGCCCACCCAGGACACTCACCATATACTCATTGGGGGCCGCAGGGGGAGCCGCAAAGCCCCCGTGGTCCAAGTTTGCTCCCCGCATGCAGCAGGAGCAGGCATTGCTCCCTCCCAGAGGTAGCAGCTACTAATGCCCTCCTTCCAGATGGGAGCAATATTTTGATCCATTTCCCTCCCTCCATCAGTGCTGCTCCCAGCTGGCAGAAGCATTTTTAAAGCTCTCGCCGGCTGGGGGCGGACTGTCTTTGATCCCGCTTGGTGGGAGAATCAAAATTGGCCCTTAAAGCGTTAGCAAACACAGGTTTCACTGCCCTGTGTGGGCAGTGAAACCGCTGTCCCGGAGGTGCGTTCCCAGGGACATTGCATGTGAGCTGGCCTTGGGAGATGGGGTCCTTTGGGCCCTTAATGGCTCTGGGAGGGGTGGCCTCCCTTTAAGTAATTGACCCAAGGGTGGGCCCCCCAGGGTTTTTAATGGCTCGAGGAGGGGGGCTCCCCATTTTGAAAATTTTGGACCACAGGGGTTGGGCTCCCGGGGCCTTTAGATGCTCAGGAGGGGAGGTCACATGGCCCCTATTTCCCATATACACTAATTTTGGCCCCGGGTGGGGTCCCTGGGGCCTCTGGAAGCTCGGGGAAGGAGGCGCACAGACCACCTCCATATATACACTTATTTCAGGCCTGGGGTGGGCTCTCCCGGCCTCTGTAGGCTCAGTGAGGGGGGCCGCGAGGCCCTCCTCCCCTTACATGGATATTTCAGCCCGGGGGGTGCTGTCCAAGGCGTTTAATGCCTCAGGGAGGGGGACCGTGTGGCCACCCTCCCCTTTTTTTAATGATTTTGGCCCTGGGTGTGGGCTCCCTAGGGCCTTTAATGGCTCTGGGAGGGGGCCACGCAGTCCCCCTCCCCTTATTGAATACAGCCCCAATGGTGTGCTCCCCGGGGCTTAAACCTAATGAATGCAGCCCGGTGGCCATTTTTCTTTTTTACCGATCCCGCAAAAGTCCAACTCCGTTGTGTCAAATTTTGACAATTATTTTGTTTTTGGCCCCAGGGGGTCCCTCTGGATCCTCCCCATGTGTCTCATGGGATCAGGGTATCCCTGCCCCCTTATATTAGTTTGCATTTTTTACTTCAAGACAGGGAACTAAGTCCCAGAGTCCTGTAATGGCTCACAGTAACATATTTCTGATGCTGCTGGCAGCCTATCGGAGCACAATATCCCGCTGGAGTCTGTCTCCCACGGGAGCGAGTTGGCCCAAGGGAAATACAGTTCTCTGGGCTCTATTTTCTATTTTTAAATTGGCGCTCCTGTGAGAGTCTCACAAGCCTCTCGCGGACATAACCGCACAGATATACAATTATATTTTAACCTTAATTTGTCAAAAACTAATTAATGGATTTACACCAAATCACAACGGGCACAATCTGCAGGCCAAGATCTAGCTTCCTGCCTAATTTGGTGATATTCCGTTCTGCAGTTTTTACAGCAGCCCCTAGGTAATATGTATGTGTATATACAGGTTCTCTCCTAAAGCCTGAGTGGGCATAAAGCCAGACCTGCACTAATGCAGTAAAATAAATCATTGCAGCCCCAGTGGGCTAAATATCTGTTAACTGGATCAGACAGTATCGAAAGGGGGGGTGAAGGTCCATAGACGATCCCTTTCAGCCCGCTTCCGGGACTGGAAGAATAGATCCCCAGTGGGAAGGTTCTGATAACTAGTGCCCAGAATTAGTATGCAAAACAAATTAATGCACTGAGATAAGATTAAAATGAAAATTAAAAAACAGTAAAAATTTAATTCAGATCAGTATGGTAACGAGTTATACACATTCTAAAATGGAGATGATAAGTTGCAAAGCCATCCTGCATCAAATATGCATAAATGTATGACATGGTGATTGTGCCATAAGTATGTCATAAGTATGTAAGGTATATATTCCGAATTCCTCTGTTCCTCCGTTCCAGTTGGATTCGGTGAAGGATCACAGCACCACGCTCAGAAGATGTTCAAGTACGTGCATTTTTATTAAACCATAGTGCAATTACAAAACGGTAGAGGACGGTCTACGCGTTTCGGCTCCAAGCCTTCTACTGGACCATAGAGTCCCAGAGCCTAGAATGTCTCATTTAAAGTGCTCAGTGCATTTTCCCACATTTCTTTCTATAAGAAGAAAGACTAGGCTTGCGTCAATCCTGACTAAAAAACTTTGTGCAAATATTTACAAACAATTTCAGTTGTGGCTAGAGCAGTAACATATAAATTCATATAACAATGTGCAAATAGTGCAGGAGTTTTAAGCGTGAGTACAAGGTTTTTTTTGGGAAATTTTTAGAACATCGTAAGAGATTGTTGTAGTTTTCATTCTGAGAACACATGTCATAAAATGTAAAGTACATTATTATTTTATGCTAAAAACAAGAACCAGGAGGTCAGATTATTAAAGTGGCTAGTGCACGTGTTATGATGTTCACTTTTGCGAACAGTGACTTGTTAAGTACATTCTTCATTTTAATCACTGTACCATCTCGGCACCCTATTTTATAGATTGCTCTGAGTGACATCAGATGTAAGGTACAGTATTAACTTTGTTGGTACTAGAGACGAGAGCCACGAGATCTAATTGCTCTTTAAATAGATTTCTCTATCCTAAATGCCAGTTTTTTGCCAACAAGCTAAATTAAAAAAGAAAGAGAAATGATTTTCCATTTTTAAAGTGGTTAGTACATACGTTATAGTGTTCATTTTTGGGGACAGTGATTTGTAAAATACATTCTGCATAGTAGCCGCTATGCCATCTCGGTTCATAGTACATGTGTTACTATAGTTTCCATTATAAACATGACAACATAATTTCTACAATTAGTTTTTAAAAACAGTCATGACACAATGTTCATTGGGGGATGGCAATATCCCAATTATTCTCTTCTTGTCTCTTCTTTAATGCCCCGATGGTACTACTGCCATTCAATTTGAACTTTATAGTTTTTCCTTTAGTTTTCTAAGATGACCCATGATCAGTATATATATATACATTCATGCATATATACATACATACATATATATATACATACATGCATACATATAAATACATACATATATATATCTATTATCTACTGGCGGTCGGTCGCCAGTAGATAGTTATAGTTAGAACCTAGTTTCCATAGGAAAAGCATTTTTTGATGTGCTTATAACTTTGGCGTCGTTTGACGAATCTTTACGAAATTTTCCAAAAAGTTCGTCTTTTCAGATCAGCTCCTATCTTGAAAGTTTGGGGGTGATTTGTCAAGGGGGGGCTGAGAAAAAAGGGGGTTCCCAAAACGTGTTTTCTCCATGCAATTTCCGTAGGAAACTTTAGACAAGGCTACAGGTTAAACTGCTGAACGGAATTACGCCAAATTTGGCAGGGAGAAAGGTCTTGGTCCAGAAAGCACGCTTTTGTTTAAATGGTGTAAATCCGTTCAGTAGTTTTTGAGATATTAAAGGAAAAAAATATATATATATCTGGGTGGAGCCTAACTCCCAAGCACGAGCTTGCCTCTGATTGGCTGCTAACACTTCAAACCAGGAAGTGTTAGCAGCCATCTTGTGCCTCGCATCGAGTGAAAATAAAACAGAGGTCCCGGGGGCAATTTAATATGTATATTATATATATATATATATATGGAGTTAAAATTTATACCGCGTACACTTCCGCTCCTAATCGGCATAACTACGCGTCTTCCAGTCTTTCCTCCCGGACTGCTACTTATGCCGAGGTCTCTGCCGAGGTCACAAGCAGTGGGAAAGCGGCTGTGTTTTCAAAGCTCAAAAAAGGTCCGAGAGGAGGTGAAACTTGAGCTGCTCGCGAACCAGCCTCCAAACTGAAACGGCGACGCCAACAAAACTAAACAACATACCCGTTCGCCAGCATTCCTCCGCCAGGACCCAACACCGAACGGAACCAGGCGAGTTCGCCCAACGCTCCCTTCCCAGCCCGCAGCCACCATTAATACGGTCCGTCATGCGCTCGGTCGGGGGTGCACACTTTCAAGATGTGTGGGAACCGGTGCACAGACATCTGGCGCTGTGCGGTGCTTACAAACCACACATTGCTATACACAGAGGGCACTTTCTTTCTCAGTCTCGCTATTGGTTTCTGTTTTCAGTCATCCATTATGAACTCCCGGGTGAGCTGCTCGTGATTTTGTGATTTTGTGAAATCCATATCACTAAAATGAAGTCTTCCACAAAACCTATTGTAGAAGACTTCACTTTAGTGATATGTATCCACAAAATCACGAGTAGCTCATCCGGGAGTTCATAATGGATGACTGAAAACAAAAACCAAGAACAAGACCGAGAAGGAAAGTGCCCACTGTGTATAGCAATGTGTGGTTTATAAGCACCGCAGAGCGCCAGATGTCCGTGCACCGGTTACCACACACCTTCAAACTGTAAATTGTATAAAGCAAAGGAAAGAATGCAAAACAAATATGTAATTACTGTTGCTTGTGGTTAGTTTTTTATTTGCAGTCCCGGTTTATGCTTAACGCACTGTGTGATCCTGTGCACATAGCCCTATAGAAACAATTGTCACCATTTATGTTTTTTACTTAAATAGTGCCACTGTCTACACAAAAACATATTTCCGTACACAGCAGCACTATTTAAGTAAAAAACATAAATAGTGACAATCGTTTCCACAGTGCTATCTGCACAAAATCACACAGTGCGTCAAGCATGAACCAGGACTGCAAATAAAAGACTAACCACAAACAACGGTAATTACATAATTGTTTTACATTCTCTGGTTTGTGTCATATAATTTCTCTTCTCTTCGTCCCTGTCTCAGCTTTTCTCTGGTGTCTCACTCCCCCACCACACCACACACACACACACACACCTCTTATTGCTTCACAACGTTAAGAATAAGGATGATTTGCATTTCTCTGTTGAGGCCAATGTGTCCTGAGCTGAGAGTCTGTAATCGACTCCCAGTGTCCTGCTCGCTGTTTCTCTGCAGTGTTCAAGCAAATTGCTGTTATATTACAGAACAGGCAGAGGTTGATGTCTAAGGGCCTGCTCTTCTTAGGTTCGCGCCCAAGGTAACAACTTGAGTTGGTTTTCGCAATATTTAAATAAATGACGTGGGAGGGGGAGGACAAAAGGCAGAAAACAATACACAAAGAAAAAAATATAAGGACAAAAGAGGGAACAGTTCGAAACACAAAAGTTACTTCGGTGTAAAAATCTGTGTGTGTCACTGTGGTTGTGTGTTAATAAAGTATACATGCACTGCTATTGTCACAATTTTGCTTGCTGTTACAAAAACGCTATTCATTTAGTTGTTCATTCAGTATCTTCCAAACTAACACAAAACACCATTAACTTGTCACATGTGAGGCACAAACCTATTTCATCATAGATATTAAACTCCCAATAAAAATCAGACCTGTTTCAAATAACATCACATCAAGGCTTCCTTTTCCTCTTTCCAGCCAGGAAATCATGTTGTTAAGACACAAAACAGCTCAAACATGCAGCAGCATTGTCACTAAATACCACTGCATCGTTGCACAAATTTGCATCCATATGTGCTATTCACTTCAGCATCGGCTCTAAATGAAATTTAATATCAGTACTAATCTTTCTACTTCTGCGTTTCCCAAAAAACTAACATTATTCTCCAATATATTTCAAAACATATGCCACATCTAAACAAATGCACTAACAAAAACACAATTTTGGCCCTAAAGCCAGGAAAATCAACATAGGACCCATTACATTGCTCATAATAACAGCATTTAGCGACGACCCTTTATGCTGTCTATATTGAGCACCTTACCGCATTCATTTAAAACAGGGACCATATACATATAGTGCCCACAACAAACTTAGATGTCTCATTATGCTTAGTGCTTATATCTTCTTTTACCTAACTCATACATTACCTACTAGCATAAGTCAGTGGGAAAAAAGTGCTATCGATCAATCACACGGCTCTATTTTTCATTATTCATAGTTGCAGGACTCTCGCAACATTTACAACAAATCACAAAAAACACACTTTCTGTACAAACATCTAGCTTCCTGCTAAATTTGGTGAAAATTCTATTCATCCATTTTACCTCTAGAGCGTAACAAAAATGCCTATAGAAATTCCATAGGGAAATTTAAGTTTAGGACCCCCTTTACTTGGCCCCTAGGAAGGAGCACAGGTGCTAAAACTTTTTTTCGTGAAGATTTGCCAAAACGCGCCAAAAAGTTATTAGCAAATTAAAAAATCAATTTCCTATCCAAATATAGTTAGAACTATAGCTAGGTATATATATATATTCACTAAAAAAACCATAGGTTTCAGAGACGTTGTAGTTAGAAATTAGCATTTAAAAAACCTTTGAAATTCACTGAAAAACCATAGGTTTCAGAGACGTTATAGTTAGAAATTCGCATTTAAAAAACCTTACAAATTCACTCAAAAAACCATAGGTTTCAGAGACGTTATAGTTAGAAATTAGCATTTAAAAAACCATAGAAATTCACCGAAAAAAACATAGGTTTCAGGCACGTTATAGTTAGTTGCACATTTTACTCATACAAAACCAGAGAAATTCGGCCGTTATAGTTAGTTAAGCTAACTATAACTCACGCCCCACCAGTGCACTGCTGATGATGTCACATATTATATCATTCATCACATGGTCAGTGACATCACTGATGACATCACTGATGACATCTCAAATGACATCACTGATTACATCACTAATCACATCATCCACGTGATAATCTGATGCACCTCCTCACACCCTAATATAACCTTTCATAGACACACCAATACTAGTTACTACATACCCACTCACTGGTTTCTAGGTCTACACACACATCCACTCATTCACCCATACAGTCACTCAGACATGCAGTCACTCATCAGTACAGCACTATCATATGCACTCATACACCTATACACACACTCACACACCACCACTCACCCATACAATTACTCACACACCTAGTAAAACATGCAAACAATCAATCACACTCCCATTTACTCACCTATACAGTTATACACACACCACTTCACTTATTCATATAGATATTAACACATACTTACTCTCTTCTACAATGACTAACACAAGCACACACTCATCCATACAGACACTCTGTACTCACACAACCAATCAATAACCCCTATACACACTCATATAGCTATTCACCAACCCATGCAGCCGCTTACACACCAACTGACAAACTGATACAGGCATTCACACACATTAGTCACTAACCCATGCATTCAGTAAGACACGTTTAATCACTCAGTTATACAGTCAGTCACGCACCTACTAAATCATCCATTCAGACACTTATACACCCACTCATTCTTCAATACAGCTTGGCATATATATATATAAAACATATTTAAACTTTACAGAAACACACAGTCACTGGATGATGTGATTAGTGATGTAATCAGTGATGTCATTTCAGATGTCATCAGTGATGTCACTGACCATGTGATGAATGATGTAATATGTGACGTCATCAGCAGTGCATTGCGGGGGCGCGAGTTATAGTTAGCTTAACTAACTATAACGGCCGAATTTCTCTGGTTTTTTATGAGTAAAATGTGCAACTAACTATAACGTGCCTGAAACCTATGGTTTTTTCGGTGAATTTCTAAGGTTTTTTAAATGCTAATTTCTAACTATAACGTCTCTGAAACCTATGTTTTTTTGAGTGAATATATATATATATATATATATATATTATCTACTGGCGGTCGCCAGTAGATAGTTATAGTTAGGACCTATTTTCCATAGGAAATCCGCAACATTCTATTTGAAATAACTTTGGCGCCGGTTGACGAATCTTCGCGAAATTCTCAAAACTTATGGTCCGCTCCGGTCCGCTCCTATCCTGAAAGTTTCGGGGTGATTTGTCAAGTCGGGCCGAGAAAAAAGGGGGGTCCCAAAACGTGTTTTCCCCATGCAATTTTCCATAGGAACCTTTCATCGCAGCTACAGCCCGAACTGCTGAACGGAATTACACCAAATTTGGCAAAAAGGTAGCCCTTGGTTCAGAGTCGTGCCTTTTGCTTAAATGGTGTAAATCCGTTCAGTAGTTCCTGAGAAAATCAAAAGTAAAATCACATATATATCTATGGCCGCGTAGGGTCCGCGTACCCTCCCGATCACGAGCTGTATGCTAATTGGCTGTCAACACTCCAAACCAGGAAGTGTTGGCAGCCATCTTATGCCTCGGTAGAACCGAGGCACAAGAAATCAGAGAAACTAACCACAAAACGCAAAAGGGGGCAGGGTAGAAACACCCTGACCCCCTAGGCCTGCTCAGGGCCCAAAAAAAATATATATATTTTTTTTAAATCGGCGGGATGCGCTGCAGAGAGGTGAAAAAAGGTGTGTGGCCTCGGAACGCCTCTCTGCAACTCAGCTCTGTGGTCCTAACTTTAGGTACCTGGGGGGCTAGTTGGGCCCCAAGGACACTCAGGATTCAAGGGGACTTAATCCCGCAACTTAAAACGCGCCACGGGGTGCGTTTGCACACGTCACCTCAGGCCCCCCCTCCCTTCACCACTGTGCAAACACGCCCTGTAGTGCGTTTTAAGAGGTAGTTTTAATCCCCCTGCCCTATTATGTACTAGGGACTTACAGAGGAGGTCATGCTAATCACAGGGGTACCCCAACGCATAGTGTTCCCTAGTGTATGTAGGTGTTTTCACTGTATTCTAATGTGTTTTAGCATAGCACTGGCTCTGGTTAGTCAGAGTCAGTTACCACCAGTACACGTCGGAAAAAGTTGTGGGCACAGGATGATTTTGGAACAAGGCCTCTTTCTGCTCCTCTGTTGGTTCTTCCTGCACATCTTTTGCTTCTTCCTGCACTTTTCTTTGTCTTTGTGGAGTTCTGTTGCTTCTTTCTGCATTTCTTTTACTTCTTTCTGTGCGTTCTTTCTTCTTTCTTCACATGTCCTACCTTTGTAGGCATAGTTAGAAACTAGCATTTAAAAAACCTTTGAAATTCACTTAAAAAACCATAGGTTTCAGGCACGTTATAGTTAGAAATTAGCATTTAAAAAACCTTTGAAATTCACTGAAAAAAACCATAGGTTTCAGACACGTTATAGTTAGAAATGAGCATTTAAAAAACCTTTGAAATTCACTGAAAAACCATAGGTTTTAGGGACAGTTATAGTTAGTTGGACATTTCACTCGTACAAAACCCGTGAAATTCCCCGTTATAGTTAGTTCAGCTAACTATAACTCGCGCCCGCAATGCACTGCTGATGACGTCACATATTACATCACTCATGACATGGTCAGTGACATCACTGATGACATCACTGATGACATCTCAAATGACATCACTGATGACATCACTGATGACATCATCCATGTGATAATTTCATGCATCTTCTCACACCCTAATATAACCTTTGATACACCCACTCTAAATTACAGACTGCCATTCTCAAAACCATACACACTCCAACACCAATACCTACATACCCACTCACTGATTCTTAGGTCTACACACACATCCACTCACTCACCCGTACAGTCACTCATACTTATGGTCACTCAGTACAGGACTATCATATGCACTCATACACCTACATAGACACTCACACACCGCCACTCATCCATAGAGGTACTCACACACCTAGTCAGTCATGCAAATAATTAATCACACTGCCATTTACTCACCTATACAGTGATACACACACCAGCTCACTTACTCATACAAATACTAGCACATTCTTACGCTCTTATACAATCACTGATACAAGTACACACTCATCCATACAGCCACTCTAACAATCACACACTCTCACTTATAGCCATTTATATACTCCAACACACATATATACGGCCTTTCACATATGTAGTTACTCACACATGTACGACTGAGATATACATTCACTCACTAACACACCCATACACACACTCACCCACCCATACAGTCCATCACAGATGCACTCTTGAAACCATGCACCCAGTGAATCACCCACTCACACATCTATGCACAGAGTCACACACATCCCACCCACACAAACACTCAGGCACCCATACAGATACTCAGACAACCAATCAATAACTCATATAGACACTCATTTAGCTATTCACAAACCCATGCAGCCACTTACACAGCAACAGACAGACAGATACAGACAATCACACAGTTTAGTCACTAACCCATGCATTCAGTAAGATACGTTTAATCCCTCACTTATAGAGTCAGTCACGCACCTACTAAATCATCCATCCAGACACTTATACACCCTCTCATTCTTCAATACACCTTGGCATATATATTAAACATATTTAAACTTTATAGAAACACACAGTCACTGGATGATGTCATCAGTGATGTCATTTGAGATGTCATCAGTGATGTCATCAGTGATGTCACTGACCATGTCATGAGTGATGTAGTATGTGACGTCATCAGCAGTGCATTGCGGGGGCGCGAGTTATAATTAGCTGAACTAACTATAACGGGGGAATTTCACGGGTTTTGTACGAGTGAAATGTCCAACTAACTATAACTGTCCCTAAAACCTATGGTTTTTTCAGTGAATATATATAAAAACAAAACCCTTTCAGGTATAGAGTGACGAATAAATTATGCAAAAACAGAAGCAGAGAACTCTGGGTAGTTCTCAAGTTTAGGTGGAAAGCAGCTCCAGTAGAGCACTCTCAACACCAGCGACACTCTAAATGTGCTCACCTCAAATGTCTGCTTTTCTATCAAAGTCTTTAAGCATAGGATTAGCGCAGTGCTATCCACGCCGAGATAGAAAGGGACAAAGTCTTTTGCCATTTTTACAGCAAAGTCTTTAAGCATAGGATTAGCACAGTGCTATCCCTGCCGAGCTGTAAAATGGCCAAAGCCTTTTACCATTCCAGGCACAGTATTACAGCTTTGGATTGGTAAAATACCATCCAAGCCAACCTGAAATGAATAAAAGCAACCCCTGACACGTGTTTCGCTCTCGTTATAGCTGTGTCTGGACAAAGCTATACCTCTCTGAAGAACTCTAACGAGAGCGAAACACGTGTCAGGGGTTGCTTTTATTCATTTCAGGTTGGCTTGGATGGTATTTTATCAATCCAAAGCTGTAATACTGTGCCTGGAATGGTAAAAGGCTTTGGCCATTTTACAACTCGGCAGGGATAGCACTGTGCTAATCCTATGCTTAAAGACTTTGATAGAAAAGCAGACATTTGAGGTGAGCAAATTTAGAGTGTCGCTGGTGTTGAGAGTGCTCTTACTGGAGCTGCTTTCCACCTAAACTTGAGAACTACCCAGAGTTCGCTGCTTCTGTTTTTGCATATATATATATGTATATATATATGTATATATATAATCAATCACCCAAGTGGGTATACACATATATGTATAATGCTGTACACTCATAATTCATAATGAATATCAAGCTTCTATTCAGTCAAGCATACTCTCACCACTCCCAGTGAACAGATTCAAAGACTAATTTCAGCACACTCATATGTCAGACACCATAACTACATCTAGTCCTTGCGAGGGTACCCCATTAGAAGATTCAGCATGTGGTAATCATTTACAAAAACTGCAATTCGTGATTCAAGCCCTGTATCAGATTTAGTGCAGCGAGTAGGTGAAGAAGAAGAAAAGGGAAAAAAGGGATAAACTAGGATAGTGCAAAAAGACAAAAAAGAAAAATATATATGTAAACTCAATGTATGGATGTGATTTAAAAACAATTTAAAAATCAAGCAGCTTCAGATGAACAGTAAAATCAAAACAGTACTCGGGCATCAATATGTGCATATTGCAAGGTTTACAGTCAAACATCTTACCCCAAATGTACACTCATCTCTTCATCAGTGGTTAGGCCTATTGGTATCTTAGTGTTTAGTTCTAGGATATATTTGGGCTCTAATTACCACATAGCCAGTTCTCTATCACCTCCCTTCACAGAGGGGTCAAACCTGTCTGTTGCAAAAAAGCTCGAGTTTAGTTCTACTATATATATATATCTATATATAGATATATATTTATATCTATCCATATATATATATATATATATATATATATATATATATATGTATGTTTGTATGTATGTATGTATATATACAATGAAAAAAACAAAGGTTAATCCTTTGTCATAGTTAGGAAAACTTTATTTGTTCTTTCTATACAAACTAAACTTAAAATACACAAACATTAGAAATTCTTCAGTTATAGTTATGCCTTAAATTTATAATTTACGCACCACTTTTAAATTAATATAGCTTTATTTATTTTTTCACTACAAACAAAAGTTAGATTATATGGTGGAATAGTTTACAGTGGAGTGGTGTACAGGACAGTGGCATACACTGGATGTGTTAGAGTAGGGTGGCATACAGTGGAATAGCGTAGAGTAGAGTGCCATAGAGTGGATTGGCCTAAAAGTGGAGTGGCATACAGTGCAGTGTTGTAGAGTGGGGTGGCTTAGTGTGGAGTGAGGTACAGTGTAGTGACATACATTGAATGGTGTAGAGTGGAGTGGCTTAAAGTGGAGTGATGCATACAATGGAATAGCATACACTGGAGTGGGGTAGGGTGTAGTGGCGTAGAGTGGAGAGGCATAGAGTGTAATAGCATTGCATGGAGGGGCATACAGTGGAGTAGCATAGACTAGAGTAGCGTAGAGTTGAATAACGTTGAGTGTTACTGTCGTACAATGTAGTGACGTAGAGTGGAGTGGCATACAATGCAGTGTTGTAGAGTGGAGTGAGGTACAGTGAGTGGAATAGCATACAATGGAGTGGGGTAGAGTGTAGTGGCATAGTATGGAGAGGCATAGAGTGTAATAGCATAGCGTGGAGTGGCATACAGATGAGTAGCGTAGAGTTGAATAAAGTTGAGTGTTACTGGCAGACAGAATAGTGACATAGAGTGGAGTGGCATACAGTGCTGTGTTGTAGAGTGGAGTGAGGTACAGTGTAGTGGCGTGCATTGGAATAGCATAGAGAGGGGTGGCATAAAGTGGAATGGCATATAATCAAGTGGCATACGGTAGAATAGCATACACTGGAGTGGGGCAGAGTGTAGTGGCATAGAATGGAGAGGCATAGAGTTTAGTAGCATAGCGTGGAGTGGGGGAGTAGCGTAGAGTAGAGTTGCGTAGAGTTGAATAACCTTGAGTGTTACTGCTGTACAGTATATTGACGTAGAGTGGAGTGGCATACAATGCAGTGTTGTAGAGTGGAGTGAGGTACAGTGTAGTGGCGTGCATTGGAATGTTAGCTGTTCATCACAGGTGGACGCAAGACATGGTCAATTTCTTGCAATCGAGCATTGTCATGTAGGTGTGGGTATGTTTTTTAAGTCCAAGGACATAATGCTTCATCCTTATCTTATATCTTCAGCTGCAGGGTGATTACAACACAGCTAAATGTTTTGTAAAATGCACGCTTTGCATTAAGGATCGAAACAAAGTTCATTGTAGTTCATTTACAAGTGGGCAAAGCAAAAGAGGACGTGCATTGTATTTATGACTTAGATATTACTTCTTTTTTTTTGTCCTCATTTGTCAGTTTATATTTAGGTGTCAGAGGAATCTGTTCAGTGGTAACAGGGAAAACCCGGTCTCTCCACAGAGGAGGGATGTTAAAACATCCCGGGCTCCGGTGTACAGCCAACAAGAGCTGACTCCTGTTTACAGGGGCTAAAAGGGGGTAACCCCAGCCAGAGGTCAGCGTTCCTCTAGCCTTGTTACCTGTATGTCTTACCATTAATCATTGGACCAAGAGATTTAACATAACAAATGTAACTTAGGCATAACAAATATCAGCAGGAGGGGCCAGGAGGAAAAAAAAGAAAAACGGCAAAATAGATGGGGAAACAGACTAAGAAGGGAAAACAGAGAAAAAGGACCAAGAAAATTAAATCAATGACATGCAATCTTTGCCCAATCATCCCAGAGTCCCCAGAACTTTGTTCTCTTAGCATGAGATGTAGCGCGATCTAGGTTAGCTATTTTTTGTATTGATCATATCCACTCCGACTCAGTAGGGGAGCTGGGCAGTATCCACTTAACCGCGGCGGCAATTCCGCCGCAGTGCGGCAGTTTAATTGAGTGGGCGGGGCCGCGTCGGCCAACGGACGTGCGCAGCACTACGGAGGTAGTGCTCGCGACGGCCGTTGGCCGACGGGCGCATCGACGGGGTTAATACACAGCTCTCTGCGCGCAAGGAGGATTAGAGTGAATAAAATTGCTTTATGTGTTTTAAGAGAAGCCCTGTTACCTTCCCATTCTGACATCACCCCAAAAATGACTAGCGCCAGGCTCACCTTAATTTTCTTGACCCAGAATTCCCAAAAGCGTCATAACCACTTTCTGCCAGAAGGTCTGGATTGAGGGACATTGCCAAACATGTGAACTTCGTCTGCGTTGACCTCTCCAAACCTGGGGCACTTCTTTACCGCCTGCGTTCCCATCTTGGAAAGTCTCCGTGGTGTCCAATATGCCTTGTGGCGGTAAAGAGATGATTCTTCCTAAGTGGGGCAGACTTCACATATGACCACAAATGAGACATAGATACTTGCCATAACAATTCGAGGTCTTTGACCGGCAGTTCCCTCCTCCAGGTCTCCATCAGCAAAATTTGCACCTCTTCCGTGGCCTGAATCAGCATCCAGTACCATTCTGCCACTTCTTTCCGCAAAAGGGGTCGGGCGCATATCCTGGACTTCCAAAACTGATTCCCCTTTCCGTCCTTTCCCAACGTATTTGCCCTGCTTGCTAACTGATAGTACTTAAATTTAGAAACCGAGCCCTCGGAGATCTCTCGCAATCGCTGCCATGAAATTTAGTTTGGCATCCTCTAAGAGTTGACCCCATCTGAGAATACCACACTCCCTCAAAGGAGTTGCGAGTGAGTCAAGAAGGCACGCTGGGGTACTAGGAGAGTTCCAGATTGGAGCTAATTCGTTAAAGTAGGGTATTTGTAGGGATGATCTTATTTGGTCCCAAATCTTACATGCACCCAACAAAACCTTAAGCCTGACTTTTTAAAACAATTTGGGGTGACCAAATTTAAAGAGAAAAAAGTCTATTTGACCTGTGGGAGCTATGGCAAGGGCTCTAAACAGTGGAGACAAAGCAGAGGTAGCATTCAAAAGCTGTTGGAAAGTCTTCAAGTGAAAGGCACAGTAATATATAGAAAAGATCTGGGCTGGAAATACCACAGTGTTCCTTTTTCTCTCGAAGTTTCTTCCAAGAAATTCTAGACCTTTTGTTTCCCCAAATAAAACAAATAAACTCCCCTTGTATTTTCTTGAACCACTCCTTCCTAAATTCTAAGGGGATGGCATTAAACAAAAAAGTAAATTTAGGGAGAATAGACATTTTCAAAAGGTTGGATCTACCTAAAAAGGATAAGGGAAGGGATCCCCAAGCCTGTAATTGTTTTCTAGTGCTGGATACTAATTTATCAAAGTTTACTCGCGCTAATTTCTTCAGGTTTTGCACTACTTGAATGCCTACATATCTTATATTTTGTCTTATTAGATCACTCGGATGACGGGTGTTCCACTGCATTACCTCTGTTTTTTAGGTCGAGCCTAGTGGCAACGTGCATGCGCTGCTCGGTCTGCGAGGCATGCTGTATTATGGTATGCACTAGAAGCCCACCCACTCTCCGCCCATACTTTTAATTGGCTTGTGTCATTGCCTTTCATAAAGGCTGGCTTTTGATTCATTTTGAGGCTTGTTAGTCCCTCTTAAGTACCGCCTTGTCTCCATTTGTTATCGCCCATAAGGACTGGACCTTTTACTTCGGTTTTTACACAGTACGTTTATTTTTGTCTGTAAGCACTAATTTCTTTAATGAGTTCCCCCTACTGCAGGCAGGGCATACTTTCCTGCAACATTCAGTGCGCACTTTCACTTTCATTGTAGCGTGCAGACTGCACTTATTATGTAAAATGGCAGTCAAAAACATCAATTTCTTATTTTATAACAGTGCGCCATACCTCACTTTCAGCCCTCTATGCTTTCGAGCATTGTTCCGTCCCGGACTCACATGACACCTCCCCCCCCTCTCCCCGCCCCACTGCTCAGCAGCAGAAGCCAGGAGCAGCGATGCAGGAAGAAGAGTGGTCGGCAATGGCAAGCAAGGTAAATGGCACAGTGAAATGTTTTCTTTTAATTATTTATAAATCTATTAATAGTATTTTTTATTTGGCAGCACGGCACGCTTTTACTAAAGCGCCCGCGCACCTTAATTTTCTTCCGAACTTGTATTTTTTTCAAACGCTGTGTGTAGGGAAAGTGAATGTGTGCGAACGTGGGGTGTGTGCAGCCGTTTCCATTGGTCCTTGTTTGCTATTTTTTTAAGCACCAGAGGTGAGGCGGTTTGCCCAGAATAACAGGGTGTTGGTCCTACGCCGGAATTCGAACCGTCTTCCCCAGTTCCATGAGCCCACACCTCCTTCTATATATGCTGGTATACAGTGTCTTGGGCTTCTAGGCGCACTCCACATACGCTACTTCCTGCTTGGCTCCGCTGATCACATATTCTGCCTTCAAGGACCATCAGATTAGGACCACTCCCTCCCAGGATGGGAAGTTGCCTGGTTCCGTCTGTTTCTCACATGTTCTGCTGACTTCATGCTCATGGCAGTGTCACTTGCCTGCCCCATGTCTGAAGCACATCTCTGACTCTCAAATACCTCATTCTACACTCTGTGAACTAAGCACTCCAGTATGGCGCATTGAACATGATACAAACAGGAGCGCTTCGCGGCCTCATAAAGGATATGAAGTGCTACATAGATGTACGTTATGCTGGTGACACATTTAAAGCGCATGTACCCCAGAAGCTTTCTTGGCGCTAGTTGGGTGAAGTCGATGGGATTCCTGCAGTGCTTAATTTGAAGACGGACTTTCCATTTAGCATGCTTAACATGGGGCTGGGGCATAGCTATTCTTTACTTCCAAGCATTGTTCTATTATATGTAGCAAAATGCTTTTCTTTTCCTTTTCATTTTAGAAAGGTTTCGGTATGATAATTCTTGGGCCTAATTATGGCGTTTTGCAAAGAACAAAAAAAAAGCATTTGCAATGCAATAGGTCTCGCAGTTGTGAGAGTTTAAGCTATTAGTGTTGTAAATGACAATGCCTTTTATTTATGTTTTAAAACCCAAATCATAAATAAAAGGCATTGTCATTTACAATGCCAATAGCTCAAACTCGCGTGAATGCGAGGCATATTGCATTGCAAATGCTTGTTGCTGATTTATAGCATATCCAGATACCTTGTCAAAACTTTTGAGTTTCCCAAATCGCAGAAAGGGAATTAGGCAGATCTTCTGTAAAAATCATCAGGTCGTCCGCGTACAGCCCAATCTTTTTTCCCAACCATTACAAACAAAGGGGAAGATGTTCCGGCATGATCTTAATTTACAGGCCAATGGCTCTATATAAAGATTAAATAGAAGAGGGGATAGGAGACATCCCTGTCTAGTGCCCCTACTGATGTTTAATATTTTAGAGAGGTTCCCGTTGACCAACACTCTTGCTAGGGGATTTTTATACAAGGCCTTAACTGCTGCTAAAAAGACCTCTCCTAAGTTAAAGCGGTGAATCATTTTATACAAAAAGGGCCAGCTAACCCTATCGAAAGCCAAAGCGGCATCAAAAGTCATTACCGTCAAGAGATTCCCGTGTTCTGTAGCCAGGTCGATTGCCCCTATTAACTCCTGAGTTAATTCATGCGACTGTCTCCCTTTTATGAAGCCTTTCTGATCAGAATGGATCAGGGACCCCAGCACCTTGTCCAGTCGTTTGGTTAATATCTGAGAATAGATTTTATAATTACTGTTGAGAAGTGAAATGGGTCTGTACGACTCACAGATCCTAGGATTTGTATTAGGTTTGAGGAGTATAGTTATGGTGGCAACATCCCAAGAGGAAGGCAGATCTTGATAAAGAATAAAAGCTGAGTTAAAAAGTTGCAACAAGATAGGAGCGAGCTCCTCTTTTAGTATCATGTAGATCTCATTCGGGAGAGCGTCAGGGCCCGCGGCCTTCCCTTTCTTTAGGCTGCCTATAACTTTAACGATTTCCTCAATGCAAATGGGGCTATTCAGGGCATCTCCCCCTGAAGAGATGGGAGATCTAAATCTTGGAGAAAATTCTCAATTTGCTCCACGCCAATGGTCAAATCTTCCGTGTAGAGGTCTTGAAAAAACTGTACAAAGGCATTTTCAATCTCGATGTCGTCTGAGATTATGTTGCCTGAATTTTGACATCTAAGGTCCTCAATCAGATTTTTTGTCTGATTAGCTTTAATCTTCCAGGCAAGCAACTTGCCACATCCTTCTCCATATTCATGGTGGGACAGCCTACTGGCTTCCCATTTCCTCCTGACTATTGCCTCCAAATAGTCAGCAAACTCAGATCTTTCTTGTTGCAGCTTCCGCTCAATTTGAGCTGTATTAGTGGCATTAGGGGCCTGTTCTAAAGTTCTCTGAAGGGTGTTTATTGAGGCTTCAAAGGTATAAATGTCCTCCCTATCCTTCCTATTTTGTGCCACATTTAGACTGGTTAAGATACCTCTTAGGAAAGCCTTGTAGGTGTCCCATACAATATTCAAAAGGGCTGACTCGAGGTTAAAGAGGAAATACTCTTTTGTAGCAACTTTCAGGTTCTCCACTACTTGTGGGTTTAAAAGTAGTGTGCGATTTAGTGTCCATATTCGTGGAGAGGATCTATTCCTGTAAGTGATCTCGAAAATAATTGCAGAGTGATCCGATAAATGTTCGGGGACATGTGTAACTTTGCTGGTATTTTTGCTGGTGACTAGATCTACGAGAAAGAAGTCTATCCTGGAACGGTGACCATGTTTTTTATTATGGAAAGTGAACCTTCCCCCTTCTGTATCATCCCTATCTCCCATAAATTTCCAAATATCAATAAGGCCGATGTCGGCCATCAGTTGTTTCAAGGCCAGTCTCATGTTGGGGGTTGCCACGGCTGCCCTTTTGGAAGTTGTATCTTGAGCTGGGTCTAAGACAACATTAAAATCGCCTCCCAGTATAATAGGTTCATTTATGTCGACTAGCTGAAGGAGTAGAGCACATAAAGGTGCAGGATCGTCTAATTTGGGGCCATAATATCCCACGAAAGTCGACCAAACCCCGTAAACTTTAGCTTTGGCTATTACCCATCTACCGAGGGGGTCAATTACACATTCCCCCAGCATAGCTCGAGTAGATTTTTTGAAAAAAAGGGCAACCCCTTTCACCGTGCACAACTGAGAGGTACACACACAGTGCTCAATCCACTGTTGGACTTTAAGTATCTCAGCCCATTCTTCTTTAAGCAAATGAGACTCCTGGATAAAAAAAACGTCAATGTCTACAAGTCTCAGATATTCCAGAATTTCTTTCCTTCTCGGGACAACCCTGAGGCCGTTGACATTCCAGGATAAGATTTTCAGGTGTCAAGACTTATCTGGATTTGCCATAGAATAATAAAAACAGGTACATGGTATCCTAAAACTCCTAAGCAGGCCTAGGGACCTAGAATAACTGAAAAGACATCTTGACCCAAATTAACAAATGAGGACATTTTTTTATTTTTTACCCACATGCTCCCCCACCCAGTGAAAAAAAGCTTTGTGAATTTGTAATTTTCTTTTTTTGCAAGTGATCCACCCACCCCACCCTACCCCGGGGAACCCTCCCAACAAACTAGAGGAATTCTGATGGCTACCTCAATTGAGCTCTCTTGCTACGTTATAGCAGTGGGAATTAAGTTATATTTGGTGTGCCTTGATCTGTTCTATAAACATCCTGACTTCGTTGGGGTCTCTAAAGTTATGCATTTTGTTATTTCGCATCACCCTCAGAGAGGCAGGGAAGCGAATGTTAGCGGTGGCCCCCAGCCACCTCAATTCCTGAATGTACTTCCCTAATTCCCATTGCCTGTCTTGAGTAACGCGTGAAATGTCCGACCTGCTGCGGAAAGACCAGTCGTCTTTTTTTTATAGGATCCTGCTTTGAGAGCTCCAGCAAGAATTTTCTCCTTCAAAGAGTATGACTTAAAGTTCACCAGGATCCTTCTAGGTTTTTTTTTCCCTGGTCTTCTCGTAAACAGGTCTCAGTGGACTCTCTGTATGTCCTGCTCCAGGCTGCATTCTTCTATCTCCATATTAAATTCTTTTAAAAGGTTGATCGTGAAACCCCTTATATCTTCTCCCTCAAGACCCTCTGGGACATTCAGAATTCTAATATTGTTTCTTCTTGCGCTGTTCTCGAGGGCTTCCAGTTTACCTCTGAGATCTCTAGTGCCGTGTTTCAACTTCTGAACCTCCTCTTCATTTACTTTTTTGGAGAGATCATCCAGAGAGACCTCCATAACCCCAACTCTTTCTACCAAGTTATTGATCTTATCTTCCAAGGCCTCGCACGTACCCTGGATCTTTTGTTGGTTCAATTCAGAGATTGCAAACTTTTCCCTGATCTCTGTTAACAAGGTAGCTAGGAGCATCTCCGTATCAGTCTTCTCGGCCTGACCTGCAACTGCAGTGGGTGACCCTTTTTGACCCTGAGAGTAATTCTCCGAAGTCATGAGCCTGGGGCTAGGGCTCTTCTGCTCTTGCGTCGAATTGTCCTCTTCTAGGGGACTGAATCTATTTTCTAGTAGTATTGCATCTTTCCCTGCTTTGGCAGTGACAATGTCCTCCATGTCCTTTGAGTACCTGCTGATTACAGGAACCCGGGGGTGCAGTTGCGAACGGAGGAGAGGCCAGAGTCCCCTGGGCTTGAACTTTGAAATAAGAGCGGAGCGACGGTGTGATTTTCACACTGTCCGTTTTTTTTGGGGGGTGCTTATTTCCTGCCCTCAATGGTGGTTTATTTACAGATGTTCTTTTAATTGTGGGAATTGAGGGGGGCTGGTGGGAGGCCTCAGAAATTCTGCTCTTTGAAGCTTTAGGAGGGGCTGGCAAGGGGTTCTTTTTTGTGACAGGGCCTCCTAGAGAGGTCTCCCCTTTCCCCCAATGTCCCTGCTTCTCAGCGTATATCTGTTTATAGAGCGCGTGGGCGCTTCACTGGTATCTCCATTGTCTGCAAAGGCTGCCTACTCAAGATTGGGGGAACCACCTACATCAACCCCTACACCAACACCAACCGGAACCCGCTCCCCTTTCCTTACGGGGGTCATCAGGGATCCTTCGGCAACATCTCCAGTCTTAGTGCGTTGACAGAAAATGCGACCTTGGACTGCAAGAAGATTGTTCCTGCTCCCCCGGAAGCCGAGTCTAGCTGCGGCGCGTCAGCCTCTGCCAAGCCGCACAGCAGCCTCCGCCCACACTCTTCCTTGCGGCTTCGCCGCCGTTACTGAAGCAGGATATGCGGGTAAGCTAACACGGGGCCAAAATACGACCCCGGAGGGGCTTTGCGGGATGGCCCGGCTCTCCGCGGTCTCCACTGCCGCCGACTGCCTCCCCGTCCACGAACTGGAAAATCAAGGCACTGGTACGTCGCTGAACTGCAGAACGAGCAAGACAGCTTGCGACCGGCACTACCTGTTGGCCGCCATGTTCCCCCCGAATCCAAAGTGGATATTTCTTCTTACTGTAATAGAGGCAAGGGCATGGCGCACAAAAAAAAATATTTTTGTAAAGGTACCTGGCGATATATCGTCCCCAAGCATACAAATAAATTAGAGATAATACAAAGAGAGCTACAAGAGTGTGCAACGTCTGCATCGAGGAGAATGGTGTTGGGATACCTTGACCTTTAGATGTGGGAAGTGCAGCTTTGTGGAGGTGTGGCTGTCAAAATGAAGTCACAAGTTAGTACCTGTGGTGGAAGGGGTGGTGAGGGAACCCAAGATTGTAATTTAACATTTTTATAATATGCACTGTCCCATTGGTATGTCACGTGGATAGGTTTATGGAGATGCACCAGCAGGAAGGTGAGGCAATGTTTCTTTGCTATGCAGGGAGTTTCTTATACTGTATTCTCCATCAAGGTTTGGTACCTGGGGATCAAGAAGAGACTTCCAAGATCCAGGGAAATTTGTTCTCCTTTAGTTGCTGCCTATTTAGATAACCTCTAGGCTTTGCAGTTGTAACATGCTGCGGGGAAGCTAGGAAATCATGGGTTTCAAAACGTGTTAAGTTGGTCGGGGTCTACTGGAGAATCGAGGTTTTGAGGTATACACTGCTCAATAAGTCATTGTTTGGAAAAATCAAGGGGCATATTAACTATTTTTTTTACGTAGTGCACTGCAGCAGCCGCAAATGCTGCGCTGCGCTACGTGAAAAGGAGAGAGGAGGAGAGCGCCCTATTTACTAAAATAAGACACTCTCCTCCCCTCTCACTAGCGCTGGTGCTGAAATCAGCTGCCGTGCGCATGGAGAAGCCTTTGCGCCATGGTGCAAGGGTGTCTCTGTGAGTCTAGTATAGGTTTTGTACTGGAAGGATTCCTTCCATTACAGAATAATATGTACAGACTCACTTTAATCATTTCACACTTTGTATGTGTGCTGTAAAGTGCAGCTCACATGCAAAGTCGGAAAAGGAAGGAGAAATTAAAGCATTTCTCCTTCCTTGCGCCCACATGAAAAGGGCGCAGTTTTCTCACGCTAAACCCAATCTAATTTATTTAGTAAATTGGGTTTAGCATGAGAAACCTTGGGTGGTTGCATGGGAACCCCCATGCACCACCCTTGGTACGCCCCCATGGCGGGAAGTAATGCTTCGCATTACTTTTCCGTTATTTCCAGCGCTAAACAGGTTTAGTGCTGGAAAATAGATTGAGAAAAAAAAATTGCGCCGATTTGCGTCACTTTTGTGATGCAAACACAGTGCAAAATCTTAGTAAATCTCCTCCTAAAAGTTGTCTCCATTTATACGAGGTACAGCATAAAACCTGAAATCGGTGTGCATTATAGCAAACACTGAAGCGTCAATTTTACAGAGTCCCGAGTAGGGGAAGCCTTAAAAGAGCTCTGGCACCTAGGCCCTCTCTCACACACAGACGCACAGACAGTGGCGTAAGGTGCAGAAAGTGGTGAGGCGCCGTGAGACTTTAATTTCTCACAGATTTACATAGGCCTTAATTTGAAAGCGGCTCTCCTGAAGGGTGTGGACACCATTCGCCATGCCCCTCTACAGACTGTAACTAGAACATACACACCACCAATCACATTCACTCTTATGAAAGACAAACATGTAGCAAAGGCATGACCACACCATCAATGAAATCTGAAAAACATTTCAGAAAATATACCAGAAATACACAGGCCTAATACAGAATTGAGCCTCTCATCCCAAACTTGAACAAGCATTTGCAATGTAATCAGTCTCGCGTTACTGAAAGTTGCAACGCCAATAGCTCAACCTTTTAGTAATGCGAGACAGATTGCTCTATTTTTTCAATATAATGGGCCCGATTCACAAAGGCAATCTGAGACAAAAGTCTAACTTTACGACTGTTGGTATTCACAGAGGTCATTTACGAGTTGTATCTTTGCGTCCGCAGTCGGGCCGGAATCTACGGCTGAGGCCGTACTCTCCACACCCAGGCCATACTCTCGGGCTCGGGCCGTACTCTCCAGCTCGGGTCGGATGAAGTGTAATCAATGGGCCAGAATGCAATTTTTTTTTTTTAAACATATTTTATTGAGTTTTGAGAGTACCACAAGGGCGAAGGCCTGACAAAATCCACATACAGACAAATTATTAAAGGATTACCAAATGTGGAATTATCCGTGAGTACACTTTGTATACATAACAAAAGAAGACACACTAAGAACTGTACGCAGACTTCCCCACCCCACCCACATTGGCAAGCGGATATCAACACCTTTATACACCCAGAAAGACAAGATAACACATTGTATATAGCAATCTGCGGACCACCCATTGGGTCACCATTACGGGGATTGTGATGGAAGGGGAGGAAGATCAATACCCCTGTATGTGGCCCATCGAGACCAAATTTTTCTATGCTTTTGGGGGCAACCCCGTGCCTCAAATACAGACATTTCAGCACCCATGCACTTATCCAGTTCTCCTCGCCACTTTCCCATTGTCGGAGGAGAGGTGCCCTTCCATAATTGAGCAATATCCCGTTTGGCGATGGTAAGGGCAAGAAAGAGTAAATGCTGCTTATACCGGTTACCTCCTATATCTTCTGTACTATGGAGTAGGACCAAGTGGGGATCTTGCGGGAGGTCCCAGGATAACACCTCTTTAAGACAGGTCAGAACCCTACGCCAGAAGGGCTGTAGAGCCGTACAGCTCCACACCGTATGGAAAAATGTCCCCTCCTCCCTGTCGCAACGTAAGCACTGGGGAGATGCCACAACCCCCATCCTCCAAAGGCGCGACCGGGTGTAGTACACGCGGTGCACGTACTTAAACTGTATAAGACGGTATCTGGAAGCTACCGCAGCACCACGGGGCTAGCTATCGCCTCCGCCCAATCATCGTCCGTTAGGTCTGGAATGTCATCCTGCCATGTCCTCCTCGTCTTGTGCAAGGTCGTATGGGAGTGCGTTGTCAGTGTCTGATATATTTGTCTTATTTTGTGTGCTCCAAGGTCCCCCATAAGAAGTTGACCTTCTAACGGATGAAATTCAGGGAGATCGGGTATGTTCGCCAGCAAGGGAGTCAAGGCATGCCGCAGTTGGAGGTATCTATAGAACTGAGTTTTGTGTAACTGGAACTCATCCTGGAGTCGCTGAAACGATTTACGAACAGTACCCCGCATAACGTCCCCCAAAGTGGAGATTCCAATCAGGTCCCATTGGCGGAACCCCTTCAGAGCGACCACCTGACGCAGATAGGTGCTGTGCCATAAGGGCGTTGCCTTTGTCAACCGCCTATGCCATCCCATTCGCCGAACCGTATACCGCCACAACCTGATCGTTGTCCGGCTGGCGTGTGGTAAAGAATCAAGACTCTGCGCGCTGTAAAGTAAATGCAGAAGGGGAGTCTTTCCCATGGCCATATGCTCAAGAGCGAATGCCGGATCCGATGGTGAGTTGTACCACCAGTCATTGATAATTAACAAATGCGCCGCCACATAATAGGAGTAAACATCTGCGGCAGAAATGCCCCCGCAGTATGTGTATTGGGTGCATGTCTGGAGTGCGACACGAATCGCTCCCCCCCCCATAAGAATTTATTGAGTAGGACATTAATCTGTGCAAACCACGCCCGCAGTATATAGTACGGGTGGTTCTGGAGACGATAAAGAACCCTGGGGAGAGAGACCATTTTAAAGATGGCAGACCGCCCATATAACAAAAGAGGTAAAGAAGACCAAACAGCTGTGTCGTCGTGGAGGCGGGCAAGGAGCGGAGTTATATTGCACGTCCATGAAGTCTGCGGACAGGGGGACATATATACTCCCAGGTATTGAAATCCGTCCGTAGCATGCTTTAACTGGGACGCCCAAGCGTCCCTGCCCTGATGGCCGCAGACCGGAAACAGCACCGATTTAGCAGGGTTAGTGAGGAGCCCAGAATTCTGGCCAAAGACACGTAGGATCTGCAGAATGCGTGGACCCGAGATCCAGGGGTCGGTCATAAAAAACAGGACGTCATCCGCATAGAGTGCAATGCGGTCCGACTGGGATCGTGGCCAGTCAAAGCCTCTGAGCACAGGGTCCCCTCGGACCCACACCGCCAGCGGCTCCACCGCCAAGGCAAAGAGGAGAGGGGATAAAGGGCAGCCCTGACGCGTGCCTCGACCAATCGGGAAGAAGGGGGAACGATGGCCGGCTATTCGCACAGAGGCCATAGGATCAGTATATAGACTAGGAAACGTGGACCGAAGTTAATCGCTTCCAGCAGTCGGAAGAGGTAATCCCAGCTAAGGGAGTCGAAGGCCATGTCAATATCGGCCAGGAGCAGGGCCGCAGGGCGCCCCAACTCAGGCGCCAAGGCCATAGCGTTGTGGACCCGACGAATGTTATGTCGGATGGCCAGGTGCGGAATAAATCCGGATTGGTCAAGGTGGACCAAGTCCTGAATGCACAACCGCAGGCGGTCCGCCAGGACCTTCCCCAACAATTTAGATTCAAAGTTGATTAGGGAGATAGGGCGGTACGAGGACGGATCCTCTGGTGGGCGGCCGGGCTTTAAGAAGAGGACAATTTCGGCCTGACGCCAGTCCCGAGGCAGTAGTCGCTGTTCCAGGGCCTCGTGGATAGCACCCAATAAGTGCGGGCCCAGCGCGGCCATATGAGAGCGAAGGAATTCCATAGGGAACCTATTGGGGCCTGGGGCTCGACCCGGATGCAACGTGTTGACTGCGGCAGTCAATTCGTCCAATGTAATGGGGGCGTCCAATTGATCTCTCATCTGGGCAGACAACTGCTGAGGGGGAATATCTCGTAGGAACTCCGCGATGATATCTCCTGAGACCTGTTCCCTCTGGGTGTACAGCGCGGAGAAATGACGCACAAATTCCTCCAGTACCTCCGCTGGGGTTGTACGTAAGGCACCGTCCTCTCCCCTAATGGCCGGGACCAAAGCTGGGCCCTGCCTGGCTTGACATAATCTATGCAACATTTGGTAGACTTGTCCCCCCACTGGTATATCCGATATTGGGACGCCAACCAGATTTCCTTGGCCTCCTCAGTCAGATGGTGATGCAGCTGCTGTTGCGCCAGGGACAGGTTCCTCCGAAGGGTCGGGGTGGGCGCAAATGAGTTTTCCGTTTCCAGGGAGATTCACCGGGCCTCAAGTTCGTGCCTCTGAGCAGCATGCTTACGCTTATCGTTGGTCCTATAACTAATGTCCACTCCTCTAATGGCAGGTTTCAGGGCCTCCCACATGGTAACTCTGGAGGGGATGGAGTCAATGTTCAGGGAGAGATAGTCGTGGATCCCCGTGTGGATGCACTCTTGGTTACGTAGATGCCACGGGGACATCCGCCAACGAAACGGGGGCTGCTGAAAATTTAGGAGGAGTGTCACCCTGACAGGCGAATGATCCGACAACCCTCTCGGGAGATGTGAGACCTGGGAAAACCTGTGAACGTAACTCGTGGTGTGAACAAGTAGTCTAAACGAGACAAGGAGCCATGGACCCCCGACATGTATGTGTAGCCTATCTCGGCTGGATGGTATTCCCGCCATAGGTCCGCCCAACCCAGTGCCCCTGCAAGCGATGACAATTTGGAGGTGCCTATGGGGGGAGCCGCCCCGAATCCCCGTCTCCTATCGATTGGTGTCATAGTGTCATTCCAGTCGCCGCCCAGTACAGACAGGCCCTCAGAGAGCTCACCCCACAACCGAGTCAGACCCTCCACAAAATTAGTACCGAGAGGTGGAGGAGCATAGACACTGCCCAGTGTGAGTTGTTCACCTTAGAGCGTCCCTGTCAGGAAAACGTATCTACCCCCGGGATCTGTCAAAACTTTATCATGGATGAAGGGGACACGGGTATGAATAAGAATGGCTGTCCCACGGGAACCCCTGGTGAAACTGGCATAAAAAACTTGTCGGAATCCGAACCTGCCTAGACAGGGGGCCGTATTACCCAGGAGATGAGTCTCCTGCAGGAAGAGAATGTCAGCCCCATATCGTTTGGCCTGCCTGAGGATAGCCCCCCATTTCACCTTGTTGAGCAGCCCCTGGACATTCCACGTCACTACCGTCAGTTCACCAATGTGGGAAGCCGTAGTCGAAGAAGCCATATGTCTAGTCTGGGTCTAATAGCAATGATCTACCAGGTGAAGGAGTGGGATATGTGTCCCCGTGTGCAAACAACAAAAAACATAACTGTACAAATCTGAAAACCCCCCCTCCCAACGTCCCCCCTCCTCCCACCCGATACTGCCAGGAACAAGGAGCATCTGTCCCGGTGAGGGGAACCTCAGGACCCAAACCACAGACCCCGAGGCCCCCCTCCAATGGATCCCAACCACCCCGTAGAACATGAACCTTGGGGAGCTAGTGGCAGTGCAGGCCAGACACCACGCAGAACATCCAACCCCACGTCGTGTATTCTGATCGAAGTAAGTCCAACCCTTGGAGAATCAGTTATGTGTTAGCAGGAATATCACCGGCCAAGGGTCAGTCCAGAAGCTTGCACAGGACTAGAGGAATGACGATCCGAGCCAGAGCGATGCCGTCTCTTGGACTTCGTCCTGCGCGATCTATTCCGCTGCGAGCCCACCGAGGAGTCAGACTCCAGCGGGGGCGGGGAGTGCGGCTTCAGGTGTTGCCGTTCATCAGTCCACGCGAAAGCCGCTTCAGGTGAGTCGAAAAAGAGTGTTTTAGAGTTATAAATCACTCGGAGCCTAGCCGGATAAAGTAACATATAAGAGATGTTGAGTTCACGTAGCCTCCATTTTGCTGCGGTAAAAGAGTGTCTTTGTTGCTGCACCAGGCGGGTGTAGTCCGGAAAAATCATAATGGGCCTGGAGTCGAAGACGAGCTTATCTTTGTTCAGGCGGGCGTACTGCAACACTGCATCTATGTCCGCATAGTTTAGCAACTTGGCGATGACCGGCCGCGGACTCCCCCCCCAGGGGGTGGCTTCTTTGTAAGCGCCCGATGAGCCCTCTCGACCACAAAGCACGCCGAAATCTTGTCAGCCGGCAGCAGGTCCTTGAGCCATGAAGTGAGGAAATGATTCATGGAACCGCCCTTGCAACCCTCCGGAAAGCCAACGAAGCGGAGGTTATTGCGCCTGGCGTGGCCTTCTGCGTCTTCGGCCCGGGTTGCCAACTCTTGGGAGATCACAGTCAATTTATTGACTTGGCGTTGGAGGGTCTGCACGGTATCCTCCACAGACAACACCCGCGTCTCGGTCTCGGTGATTCGGTCGACAGCCTTGCATAGATCCTGCCGCAGAAATGAGACCTCGGTGCCCACTGCACCAATCTTGGCCTTCAGCGTGTCCCTTGAATCCATAATGGCCGCAAGTAAGGCTGCGTTATCCGGAAGGGAGCCAGAAGAAGGCCCCCCACTTGCAGACATCGCAAACTGGTCCAGAGTGCTCTGTTTCGGGCCTGTGGCGCCCGGCTTATCCTTCCCCATTGCGTAATCTACGAGTTAACAGTTCCTGTCACCTCTGGGGAGAAGACTTGATCCGGCGGAGTACGCAGGATCACAAGGGCACCAATCTGCCACCTCAGGACCCTCTCCAGGGGGTGCCCCGTGGCCAGTCCTCACGGACTCCGTCCACCGCCAAGTCGCAAGCCGCACTGGATCTAATCCAGACGCTTCCTCAACCAACCACAGACGACCAAGCACGCCCCTCTAATGGGACCTAGCTCGCCGGACCACCAGCGCACGGGGCACCCCTGATACACCAGCGTCCGTAAACTGCGTCTCCTTCAGCAGCGGGGAATGCCAGGCGCAATTTATCGCCAATATCCTGGTGGCTCCACACAGGAGTAGCCCTCTTCCTGGGCTTCCGCCATAGGGCACGCACCAGCAATGCCAGAGAAACACGAGGGCCGGTCGCACCAGCACCCTCTATCTAAAGGCCTTCGGGAGATTCAAGATGGCGGCAGGCTTGTGTTTTTGTCCCCCGGGACCCAAGCCTGGGCCCCCAAGCAGCCATTGATTTCCAGTGCGCAGGTGGGCCCCCACCGCGGGTCCACACAGCCAGACTCCCAATGTGAATAGCAGGGAATCAAATTGGCGGCAGGCTTATTACCCAGAGCAGCCGATCGGTCCAAGTTTACGGGCGGGCTCCACGACCCACAACCGCACAGCAGGGCTTCCAATGTGGCCCCGCTGCAAGCGAGTGACTGCGCCTCAGCACCCGGCACCTAGGCGTCCCCCCCGGGAGAGGCTTTGCACAGCAGCGCCAGGGGGCCCCCACGGACGCGGCCCACGGCACCGCTACACCCAGCCCCAAGGCCCCAGAGCAGACGGTCCCCCGCGCCAACCAGCGCCCGGGCTGGAACGGGCCCCACAACCACGGCAGAGAACCCAGCTGGGCTTACGGAGCCCCTCCTCAGCCCAGGCCCCAGCCGGCAACCGAAACCGCCACCCGGGGAGGCTCCGAAAGTGCGAGGACACACAGCCGCCGGCCACCCCCGCCTAGCCCCCCAGCACACCGTCTTACCTCGACCCGGGACACAACCAGCCCAGGCCCCGGACTCGGCCACAGCCTCGCAGGATCGACCAACAGGCAAGGGGGAAGCCGAGCTCCAGCCGCTGCGCCCTTCTCACGATCCACACTCTCGCCCTCAATCGAGCCGCAGAGATTTCGTTTTGGCTCCAACAACTCGCCCGATGTCTCCTCCGTCCTGCGCACCGAGGATGACCTGGAAACGGGTCGAATGGGGTAGGATAAATGGCGGATTTAGGTGGCGGGCGCACGGAGCTTATTCAAGCTGCATCCGCCATGATTGCTGGCCAAGCCACACCCCCCCAGAATGCAATTTTTACTAAAAGGAACATTAGGAACGTGTGATAAATGGTAGAGGACGTTATGAAAATCAGTTTGGGCTGTGAAAAGGCTGTGGCCGGACACTACATCATATCCCAGAAAAGTTTGCTCCTTTGCATGATGGTACATGCAGTCCACAATTTGAGCTCCCCTCAGTGTTGACTGTAGTGTCAATACTACAGTCAACACTAAGGGCGCTCCACTTAGTGTTGACTGTAGTGTGGACACTAAAGTCGTAAAGTTAGACTTTTGTCTCAGATTGCCTTTTTGAATCGGGCCCTTAGATGGTACCAATTTTGGTAGGGTAGAGGAAGGTATTCTGCAGGCATGTGCATGGTATGATGCGATGTGAACACACAATAGGAGGACAAATAATTTAGACAAGCTGTTCACTGTGCACATGCCAACATTAGATGTGCTTTTGGCAACTGGTAGTGTTGTCTGGGATATGTAATACAGCCCAACCACACCTGTGTCCCTAGCAAATTTGGATTTGAGAAAACATACTGTGTCAGGAAAATCACAGCCTATCCCATGCAACATTTCTGTCACATATTCGGAGTAACATGTTGGCACTTTCTGTCCATATTATATGTGAGAGGGACATTTGAACTAATGATCATCATTTGGTTTTGGGGCAGATAGTTGTGTGCCATGAGCATCCACTCCATAGCTTGCACAACATTCACACAGATTCTGAGCAGATTCTGAGCCAAGCAGCATGTGGACCTGCATACACTGGGATTAATTTTACGTAGCAATTTGGCCCTGGCATTTGCACATGCAACTTTGTCCTACTTCTGTTGTGATTCCACAAGTAAAGTAAAGCTTATTTCCTTCTGTCTGATGAGACCCCTTACACATCTCACTGCAGCCAATTTACGGGAACACACACACTCCTTACAGAGCACAGGAATAATCAGTTGACACTCACTGGTAGCACTGGGATCTCTGAAGGTCACCACCTCGCCACGGGTGTATGGGTTTGGTCAAGCTACAAGACAAAAAGATGGTACATTGCTCTGTGAATGCGGAACATGTACACTGTGTACATATGATGCACAGTACATTGACTTCACAAATGGCTGTTATTGTCTGTATGTTGGACTTGTAACGTTAGGCAGAGTTGGATTGCCCTTATGCTGGACCTGTGTAAGCTATGTTGCTTTGTATTAGGATAATACCTGGCACATCACATATCAGGTGCACAGAGTGCATACAATGTACAAGACCAGCCTCACTTGCTACATGGCCAATGGAGCCTGGCTTTGATGTCAATGTGAACAGTCCAATCTGACTGACCATACTCTGCATAGTATGATGATGCTGGGGCCTTCTAATGTCAATACGTGCTCTTGAAAAAGCTACACACATCAGGCAGTATGCATGCTTTTTTGTCTTCCTCACCATGCTCCTTACATGTGACCAGTGCACTGTTGGTTAACAATGATCATTCAAGGCCTGTACAGGCTTACACAAGAATTATTACAATGTTTCTTTATTTACACTTATGTGTGCCTATCATGGGGGTAAACCAAACACCCTGGGCAACCTGTGGCCTGATGACATGTGAGTGCGCTCCCCTGCAACATGCATGGTGGTCAGCCACCACAGTTTGGGCTCAGTAATGACCTAGCAGGCTGGATGACAATACTCCCTGGGTCCCACTCCCCTGCACTGCATGGTATGCCTTACTATTGTCATGCCCCTGCGAACAGGCCTCTGTAGCATGTTCTGTTCATTTAACTGAGTTAGCCCATATCATGCTATACTAACCCATGTATGGGCCTTCCTGAAGAAAAACCTATGAGCCCATGGCATATATGGACTTACCAGTAGGCCCACAAACTTCAATCCCCAAGTGATCAAGGAGATCAGCCTACCAGCTGACAACATCGGACCATCGGTGCTTTAGTTGGCGGACGCTCCGCTGGACATTGAAGTTCCTACTCATTTGGTATTGCACCTTCTGCAACCGTGCCCATCTCTCACGTGGAGGGTAGCAGTGGTTTGCCCTACCTGTACTGCCGATCATGTGTGGCAGGTATAGCACCAGCAGCCCTTCAAACTTCTCTGACATGTTCTTCGGCCTGGCCCAACCGGACTTCTCCCTACCCACTAAACCTAAAACTACTAACCCCTAAATGGACGAACACCCGACAATACAGTGGACAAAACTTTACAAAATACAATTACAATACACAAATGACAGTAAACTTACACAGCAGGTACAGCAGAGAAACCAACAAGACCCAAATTTCACATCAAATCGCAACAGCTCGTTTCCTCAAGGGTCACCTTTCCTACTTGAGCGTCGCCTTTCCGACTCAAGCGTCACCTTACGAACTTAAACACCAATTTTACTTCTAAAGCTTCTCGTTTCCTAAAGAGTCGTCTTTCCAACTTGAGCGTCACCTTTCAGACTCAAGCGTCACCTTTCCAACTCAAGCATCATATTTTGACTGATGACTCTCTAGTGAACTGGGCAATGCGTTTGTTTTCATTGACGCAACTAGCCCTTTGTGTGTGGTACAGTGTCTTGTTTGTTGCAATGCAGATAAACACTCCCAGGGATCACTTTTCCAGCTCAAAGTTTTTTTGCAGACATGCATGTAGACTTAGGATGTGTCACATGTATATGTTATCAGTGCACATATGTGTGACTCCTTGCATTCATGGTGCAGTACAATTTCAAGTAGTTTTTCTGCATATGTGCAATTGATAGATATGCGGCATGACATGATTGTAAACTTTTGAGGCTTACTTCTAGTTGGCTCGATGTGGGTGTGTAGATGTCCACTGGGACTGTGACATGAACACAAAGACAAATATTAGATTCATACATTTATTTGTCGGTTGTACATTTATGGTATGGTAGTCATAGCTATATCATTGTACATGTGATTCAGCTGAAGAACTATTGCAAAATATATGTGCCTCACCTATTGCCAGCCACTGAGTTTTGGATGTCTCCACTATCCTCCACCTCCTCCTCCATTGGGTCCTGCTGTTGCTGGTCCCCATCCCATGGGACATTCGTCCGCACACATATATTGTGCAGGATGGCACAGACAAGTTTGATCTTGAACACCACTGGAGGCAAGTACAGCAATCTCCCCTGGAATGTTGAGACATCGGAACCTTGCCTTGAGCAGAGCAAAGGTGCGCTCGACAATATTGAGGGTCTTGCATAGTGCCTGATTGTAGTTCCTATCTGGCTCGGTCTGGGGGTGTGCATATGGGGTGTGTGAGCCATGGCTGGAGACCATATCCTTGGTCAGCTGAAATAGGAAACGATAGGACGACTGTCAATACTTTAGGTCACTGTTACAGATATATTCTGATCCATGTTTGTAATGTGCAGTGTTTTCACAATATTTCTTACTCATGGAGTTGGTCAAAGGTTTACACATGTCTCCTCCATTACTCTGTGTAATGGCAAATGCTGAGCATGGGTTGAGACAGTACATTTCTGCATCCTGCCTTACATGTTGATCCTGTAACTTTCTGTGATGGCTATTTGGAAATGGTCATGGCCACTCTATGTTATGTGCTCCCACTACATGTGTGAAGTGACAGATTGTAGATCTGATAATTGGCTAGTTGATTCTCCCTAGGTAGGTTGTAACATGGTTTACACTGACACGGCATATGTCCATGGTAATGCATAGATGTTGGTGGCCTACATGACATTGGCACAGGCCTTTCATGGTACACTTATTTGCCCATGTGATATTGGGTCATACATGTGGTGCAGTTCCCACATGTCTCATGGATTGTTACAATATTCATTGTCTGCCTTTCACTATATGTTTGGGCATAATAGTTATCATGGTGCACTTTGCTTCACACAAATGTTTTGCAATATGGGTCATGCTCATGTGGGACAGACTGATGTTGTCATGAGGAGCTGCGTAATACATGAGTAGCCACAATACATTTTTCATTCACATGTGTGTGTAGGACTAGAAGTTGTAGGGGACTGTGTAAGTGTCTGCCTTATATTTATTCTCATATCTGTGGGAGATCCATGTTGAGATTGTATCCTGAGTACACTGTGGTGCCTTGTCCACGTTGGATATTGCTGTATACTGATGACTTTAGCTGTGGTGACATGGGTGAGCTGTGGATTTGCTTGACACATGTGGCATGATGCATGGTGCATGTATGTGGCACACCCCTCATACTTGAGGGCCGGTCTGCTCTGACAGACACAGAGATGGGTATTCTGCAATCCATTTTTGACTGTTCGTGGGTCTGTTAGGTACTTGTGTTTTGCTTACCTATAAGTGGGCCATTCCCATATTGGCCATTCTGGAAGCGTTCATTTATGATGGAGTGCCTGAAGATGTATGCATAATGCACACTCCCTGGGTATTTGGCCAGCACGTTGGTGAACTTCCCCCGATGGTCAACGATGGCCTGGACATTGATGGAGTAAGTGTGCTTCTGGTTCCTGTAGAGATGGGATGTTGCTGCAAGGGGAACCAGTTGCACATGTGTGCAATCCATGGCACCCAACACATGTTGGAAACCGGCGATGGCATAGAACCCTTGCTTGCTCTCCAGCTGCAGTTGTTGTGAGTTGGGGAAGAGGAGGTACTGTGGCGCTAGGCGGATTATGGCGTCCAGGACAGAGGTTAGAAAAGACAGGAAAGATGGCTGGGAGATTCCTACCACTCTGCCTGTTGTGATCTGGAATGAGCCTTATGTCAACATGTGGAGGACAGCTATGAGCTTCACCTGGGGAGGAATGTTGGTGGCCCTGGGAGTTCGTGCCTGGAGCCTTGGCACTACCTGGTGTAGCATTCGGACGATGGACTACCTCCTGAGCCGGAAGTAGGTGATGACCTCATCCTCCCTGAAATCAATTAGGGTAGTCCGCTGGCAATAAATGTGCTCCCTTCTCCTGTGCTGCCTTTGTGGTGGTGTGGGGGGAGTGGTAGGTGGTTGGGGGAGTGGTGGTGGTCGTCTCCTTGCGGCTTCCAGCTTCAAAATAAGCACCTCCATGGTGTAGTTGTGCTTGCCACACTGTTCTCTCTGGCATCTCTTTCTACCAATGTCAACACGTAATTTCCTACTTGTGGGTTTTACAGGCACAGGAATTTTGAGGCTATTGGGCTTCTGCGTGACTCAAGCCAGTGACGCATCACTTTTGTTAAAACTCGTACATATCCATGCATCTGTTTTACAGTGGAAATTACGATGGAACCTACCTTCAATATATTAATACTCACGTGACAAAGGTAGTTCCGACGCTGGTTCCTTTGATGCAAGACCCCAAAAAGTGACGCATCCTCCAAGACACGTCACCTTGTAAATATGGAGTACTGACAGCGCCGCCGATGCGTCAAATATTTTGACACATTGGCGGTGCAAGCTCTTTGTATATAACCCCCATGGTGTTCAGAATATGGCGTATAACCTTTATAATGTACGGCTCTTAGTATTATGGATTTTTATTTGAAGGTTTCCATTTGTGATTGGCAGTAGATACATTGTAGGTCCAGTGGGCTGCAATCAGCGTATTTAGAGAGCCATGGGGAAATGTAGATAATATTACTTTCTTATTCCTGGGATTCCAGAAGATGATGATGATGAGCATAGTCAAGTGAGAAGTTTAAATGTACATAAGGCTCTTATTTAAAGCGCAGTTCTGAGATCTGCAAAGGTGATTAACTTTTTGTAACATTTGTAACAAGTAAGAGGGGCATGTAACCTTCCACAACCACTCTTAGCAGATGGGTTCAACCTTTGATTATGCTGGGTATGATATTGCAGGAGTCCAGCTTCCTCCTTTCTTGCAAGGTAGAGATTGAAGAGGAGTTGCTGCTTCATAGGCTTCGGCCTCAGGGGTTCCCTTGTTGGATGTATGTGGGGAAGCAACTTGGTCCTCACCTTCAACTTTTTTGAATCATTATCAAATGATGGTTCCTCACCAGGTCGACTTGACAGTAGGCAGAAATGTTCTGGCAGTTGGATAATGCTGAAGTATTTGTATCCGTATTTCACTAATGGTTTTTAGTAAAGGACACACTGGTGAATGCATTTAAATATTGGTGTGATGTATAATCTTTATTCACTCCTTCATGTGCTGAACTTGGATTTATCCTCACTAAATAAGGAATGGTAAGAGGAAGAAGAGAGACGGAGGTAATGACTAGATTGCTTGCGGTAATCTTCAGTAATGTTTCTCCATTTCTTCTTCGTACTGTTTCTTTTGCTACCCTCCCTTCCTACCTTTGGGGGATTGAAGCAGCGTTTTTTGCTTCAGATGTACAGGAAGTATTCTGGGGAGAATTCACTATAATAGTGTCTCCCAGGAAGCAGATCGAGAGGCGGAGTAATCTTAGAAAGAAAACAAATATTGGCAAAGTCAATAGGTCTCGCGTATGTGAGAGCTATTGGGTTTGTCAATGTCTTTTAGTTATGTTGTACATTAGTATGGCGGCTGCTGTTCAACAATGCTAAAACCTAGTGGTGTGATCTAGAGTGGCACAGAGTGGAGAGGTGTAGAGTGGGGTGTGTGGAGTGGGGTTGAATGGAGTGGCGTAGAGTAGAGTAGCATAGAGTAGAATGGTGTAGAGTAGAGTAGTGTAGAGTGGAGTGGCATAGAGTAGAGTGGAATGGCATAGCATGGAGTAGCTTGGAGTGGTATAGAGTGGCATGGAGTCACGTAGAGCAGTGTGGCGTAGAGTGGAGAGGAGTAGAGTGACGTAGAGAGTAGTGGAGTGGCAAAGGGTGGAATGGAGTGGGATAGATTAGAGTGGCGTAAAGTGAAGTGGTATAGAGTGAAGTGTGGAGTGGAGCTGAGTAGAGTGGAGTAGTATAGAGTAGAGTGGTGTAGAGTAGAGTTTATAGATGTAGAGTAGAGTGGCATAGAGTAGTTTGGTGTAGAGTAGCATGGCATAGAGTAGAGTGGCGTGGAGTGGCATAGAGTGGCGAAGAGTGGCGTGGCGTAGAGTAGAGTGGAATGGAGTGGCATAGAGTAGCGTGGAGTAGAATGGGGTGGTGTTGATTGGAGTGGCGTACAGTGGAGTGGTGTGGAGTGGAGTGGCGTGGCAAAGACTGGAGAAGCGTAGAGTAGTACAGTTGTGGGTGTAAGTAATTTAAACAAGGAACCAAACTTAAAATCAAAGCTAAGGTCTGGGACTGCCGGGCGCTGCATTCATTTTGGGTCGGTGTGGGTCGGGAGCTTTAGTCAGTCCTTGGGCACCCCCTCGAACTGACTCTGCGTACTGCCCTGTTGGGGCTGATGAAGCAACTGGGAGGCCCCCGTGCCAAACACATTCTCATTGGGGTGGCCTGCTTAGTGGCCAAAAGAGAAGTGGCCCGCACATGGAAGCGGCCACCCACCCCTCCGCCCCCACCCCCGCTCCAATGCTGGCGCAGGGGGTAGATTGATGTGCGCAACAGGAAAAGCCTTTCTACAGTACTCGTGGCTGCCATCACAAACATGAAAAAGTGTGGGGAAATGGTGTTCCTTCTATGGTTTGCTAATGCATTTCATTCTACATGCCGAGATTATGACATGTCCTTTGTATTTTTCTCAATGCATAGCTTTATGATTTGGAATGTACTTGCTGTATAATAATAAAGTTGGATATGAAAAAAAATCAAAGCAAAGGTATGAGGCATAAAGGGGATGAATGATGTATGGCTGAAAGGCAACGAAAATAGGCATGTGGCGGCAAGCATCATAAAGATGTACGTGTGTTGTTAGTGTGGCATTTATACATTATAAGGGCCGGCCTAGTGGTTGCAGCTCTCAGCCATGTACCATGGGAAGACAGGTTTGGCTCAATAGCCAGTATATCTCCGTGCTGAAACACAAAAGGGTATGGCATAGTCTCTGGGTCTGTGTTAGCGCTCTTATGCCCTTGGGCAAGAGCCAGGCTTTGGTGCATCTCCCCTCCCTTCCCTCCTTACAAGTTCTTGTGTTAGTGTGCAGGCTTCCTGAGTGCAACAGAAAGGGGCAGGTCAGTGCTCTGGCTACTTGCATTTTGATTACCCATTATCAATTTGTAACAAGCATTTGCAATTCAAAAGGTCTCGCATTGACATTATTTAGAGTTATTGACATTGTAAATGATAATGTTTTTTTTTTCTTTTTCTTTTTTAAAGCCGACCTACGGGAGGGTTGCCCGTTTATTGAGTAGAGCAGTGCCCCCACGTGCCTGCAATTGTGGTGTCGCGTTGATGTGGGGGGCGCGGATGAAGCGCTTTGGGCTTGTAGCGTAACGTTTCTAAGTGGATGATGTGCCGCTGTGATGAATTGGTGCTGGGCATAATGTTTATGCCCAGCCGGTGTTGTGCTGCGGCTGTGGCACCGAGGTGCCCGTGGCAGAACATGGTGGGATGCGGGAAGGAGGGTAACGAGGATGCAGTGCCATTGGATGGTTGGGGGGGAGGAGGTCGTTGTGTTATGGTGGGAACAGTGATGCGTTGTGCGGGTGGGACGATGGGGCAAGGTTCTATATAACCATGGTGCCTACGGTGGCGCTCAGGAGAGCTTGGCCAGGGAGGGAGGAGCGCGCTGCAGGTGAAATGCAGGGGAGGCTGGAGGTGGTTTGCGCGGGTGGTTGGGGAGCGGACGGGCACTTTCGGGAAGGGGTGGGGGCGCTTGTGGCGTGAGGCAGTAGGGATACACGGGGCGGTTGCTGCGGTCCCATGTTGTTATGTTACCCATGGGCACTTCGAAGCGCTGTGGGATCCCAGGAGTGAGAGATGACGGTTGCATATTAAGTGTATTATAAAGTGGGCCTGGCATTTATGAACCAGAAGCGTTAGGACATCTTTGCTATACGAGGGCATGGAGCCGAGTTGCACAGGGGGAGGGATTAGGGTTTGCAGGAGAGGACAAGCTCATGACTATTCCCTAAAGCAACAACTGATGCAATTGGATGGTTGTGCGTTCTACTGATTGGCTACAGCAGGCTTAAGCTTGCAGGACAGCGTATGATTGGCTGCAAGTATACCCTAGGATATAGCTGCACTGGAGTCACCGCTAAGCACCTATTAGAGACTGGTGTCTTAAAAAACAAGAGTAACCAAATAGAAAAAAAAATGGCGGGCCACTGTTTTTTGTTCTATTTGTTTAGTTTGGCTACAATCGCGGCACCCGCGCTTTACTTTAACATGGTTAAAGGTAAAGCGCGGGTGCCGCGATTGCTGCAAAAGTAAAGAAATAGAACAAAAAATCTATTTCTTTACTTTTTCAACAATTGTGGCACCCGCGCTTTACTTTAGTTAAGCGCGAGTGCCGCGAGTAAAGCGCGTGTGCCGCCAAAGTGAAAAATAAGTAAATAAATAAGTGTATACATGCACGCAGCTTGGCACTTTACATAGTGAAGTCACGCATCGTACGTAAGTTAATAAGGTGTATGAAATACATTAAAAACAAGCTGTTGCCATTGCGCAAAGGCAGCCGCTTATCGTTTACAAACAAATGTTCACAAATTACTGTGTCGCTCTCTACAATTTGCTTGATACAAGATGAGTTTGCTGAAAATACGAAATTATATCACACGACCTTAACGTTATAACACGCTTCCGAATGCAACCCTTCTGATACATATCAGGTTTAGAAATAATACTTAGTACCAGCAGGTACCTCCTAGCAGTGACTGCCGCCCTTCTCCTTCTCCTCATCCCACAAAGAGCTGCCTCATGCTTGCCTGACACACACTCAACCATCAACAAAAACAACCAGGAGCCACCCGCCTGTGGTAAATTAATTTTACCTATTACCTCATTTCTGAATTTCTATGCTTAATAAATCATAATTTCTTGTCAATGCAAAGCGAGGAGTCCGTGGTGCTCAAATGAAGGAGGAGAAGACCAATAACTCGAGTTAAAGGGAGCGCTTCCAGCACCAAGCGGGCACAGGAGCAATCTCTCAAGTCCCTCTCTTTAAGTGGGGGTCTTTATTTTCAACAGCAGAATATTTATACAGTCTTGGTCACGAGGCAAAATAGAGGAACAAACAGGTCGTGGCAGATAGAGGAACAAAGATTCAGCAAGAGGAGCAGAGTGTGAAGAAATGGGGGCGTGTCTTAGGCTTCGTGAGGGGACTTGCGATGTGAAATAGTCTGACAGTTGGAAGGGGAAGGCTTCCTCATTTGGGGGTTTGTGCTCGTGCTTCATGTCAGAAACATGAACCATCTCTGCGGGGGAGCAGGAACTCATGTACTGGTTTCCCGGACTTGGCAGAAACCACAGAGACAGATGGTGAAAATGAGGAAAACCAGGTGCAGGGGTGTCGTGCTCGTGCTCGGGGTCTTGGGACACCAAAGGGTGAATTAAAAACAAAATGGTGCCGGCTTTTAATGTGGGCAATTATTAATCGCGCAAAGGGGATCGCGCAAAGGGGCATAATTAGATCGCGCAGAGGGCAGCGAAGGGGCATAATTATAGATTTTATTTCCACATTCCCTCCTTGCCCCAGAGTGTACCTACATTATATCTCAATTTGCATGAGATCATTTATACATTCTTGTAACATGATTCTTTCCCTTTCTCTCTGCTGGACAAGTGGTTTAGGAATGCATTTTGCAGCGCATAGACCGCATAGGGCAGGACCACATTGGATGCAAAGGCAGCATCCAGTTATTATCAGGAATATTATGCCTGCTGCTGACAGCAGTTGCCATCCCCAGGACGATATTATCTTCCAGAACCAGTCAGACCACGTCCAAGTGCCAGGTTCTTGATGTAAACTTACGGCTATCTTGTGTAATTTTGTTATGGCCGTGTATACAGATGGGGAATTATCAGGAATAAATATACAGCAGCTAGAGCCTATAATTTTACAGGCTCCGCCTCTGTCAGCCAAGATGATGTCAAGGACAAGGCGATTTTGGAGAGTAACCAATCGTATGGCAGACTGCTCCTGGGTTAAGCTCCCCAGGGCAGACGCCGTCTGGTTTACTACAGCCTCTAAGGTCCTTGTCAACCTGCGTATAAGCTTGCTGTTCTGTACAGGGCCAACAAAGAAGAAGAACCCTTTGTTAAAATCTGTATACTGTTCCCATGAGGTTTCCGTTTGGTCAACCAAGGAGGTATCGATCGTTCTTTTATGTCTGACATGGGGCACTAGGAGGTCTCTGTGGTAAGTGGATGGGGCCACAAAGACAGGGGGTAACAGGAATGCTATATAGCAAGTTCCCCCCAGTTCAAGGGCAGCTGCACATAGGCCGTTTGGCCACAGATGAAATAAGTATGGCGAGATGCTAGAAATGAGGACTTTCCTCTGTCTTCAAAACTTATAGTGGTATGACAGTCACTGTGTCCTAATGGAACAGAGCCATTTTTCTGGATGCACAGGTGTCCTTTTACTGGTGAGACCGAGATGGAAGGGGAACCAGCATTCTTTTTAGGTTTGGTATTTAACATCTTGTAGGACATGGTCATGTTCCCTTGCTTGTATTCTTCACTTTCTAGGACTGTACCGGTCGCCTGAGGATCTCCCTCCTTATTAGGGTAACAGGCAGTATTGAGTACCTTGTTTAAATCCCCCCAAGGCCACCCATTCTTGCATGAATTATTTCCGTCAGGGCAGGAGGTGGGGGTAGTAGCGTCAGCTGTTATTAGGGCGAACCAGGCTTCACAAGTTCCATTATAAGAGAATGGGAAAGAAAAAAGAGGCATCCCTCCCTTTTTCTGATGAGGTGGGATGCGGCCACATATCCAACAATTGGTGCTATTACTGGCTTGCTGAGTGTGGTGTAGCATCTGTATGAAGGTATTGTTTCGCAAGGCTAGTCTATGGGCTTGTTCATGAGGGGGTAGGTCGTGATAGGTGTGTTCCTGAGTGCTGTTGGGTGTATGAGAGGTGTGTTGTGTTGGGGGAAAAACAGTGTGGAGAATCCAACCAAGACACGTCATAACTGCCATGAGGAAAAATAATACTGTCAAACATATAATAGGACCATTATGTCTTTTTCTAGAGTTCATTTTTTTTTTTTTCTCCCACATAGTCAAGGTGTTAAAATCCATTCCCATGCTCCAACCGCTTCACCACTGGACCGACGCCCAATGGACTTAATTAGCCAGAGTCCGAATGGCAGACCTTAACTTTGATTTGTAATCCTGTTGTGGGGTTAGTTCCAAAGGCAATAAAGATTGTTCAGTCACAATGTCAGTGGGATTGGCAGGGCCATCAGCAACAGTGTCTTTTTGTCCAAAATGTTTCCGGCAGTGGCTTGCGTGGAGCCAGCCCTTCCTGCCCTCGACCTTCACTGCTGTCCGTGTTGTTAGTAGTACGAGTCTTGGCTTCTTCCACCTGGGCTGGAGGGGACTGGTCCGGTCGAAGTTCCTCACGAGGACCCAGTCCCCGGGTCGGATGGCGTGTTCTTCCGGGTTGGTTTTGTCAGGGAAGGTGGCAGCAACCTGAGAACGACAAGATTGGAGTGCAGACATCAAGGAAGCCAGGTAGTCAGTCAGCATAGTACTGTCAACATCAGTTATTCTTTTAGGCCTTGGCGTACCCCACATATTTGGTGGTCTGCCAAAGACCACTTCATATGGAGATAAGCCAGTTCTGGAATGGGCTACCATACGCATGTAGAAGAGGGCAACCGGTAAGGCTACCATCCAGTCCACGCCTTTGTCAGTGCATATCTTGGCCAATTTTGTCTTCAAAGTTTGGTTGTGCCTTTCTACTAGACCTGCTGCATGAGGATGTCTTACACAGTGAAACTTCCAAGTGTACCCTAACAGAAGAGACACTTGCTTCATGAGTTCAGAGGAAAAAGGTTGGCCGTTATCTGAGTAGATGACACGGGGCAACCCATACCTCGGAAAAAACTCTCTAACTAATTGTTTAGCAGTTGTCGTTGCAGTGTAATCTGGGACGGGATAGGCTTCTGTCCATCTGGTCAGAGCACACACTACAACTAGCACATACTTGTGACCTCTACATCTCTCCATCTGGATATAGTCCATCTGGAGAACTTCAAATGGATGGTCAGGGGGTTGGAATCCTCCCTGTTCCACCTTTGTGCCTTTTCCTGGGTTGAACTGATTACAAATCATGCACGTTTTAACTTTTTGTTTGGCTGCAGCTCTCAAATGTTTGTTGTGCCATATATTCTGTATGCTGTCTAACATTGCTTTTTCTCCCAGATGTGCTGGTCCATGTATGGTGTTTACCATAACTTGTACCATGGCATCCGGTAGAAACCATACTGCTCTTTCAGGTGTCATCCAGCCTTGATCTGTAAGGACCCCTCCTTTGACAGCAAGTGCCCTAAGTATGCCACTTGCTGTAAACAAAATTGGAGCTTACCAGGGGAAACTTTATGGCCATTTGCAGCTAGGAATTCTAGTACTAGTAGTGATGCTTCAGCACATGCTGCGTCAGATCTGGCCGTAATGAGGATATCATCAACATATTGTAGTATGGCTGTATCCGTGGGCATTTGAACAGTATCTAGTTGTCTTTTTAATGCTTGGCTATATACGCTTGGACTCTCTGTGAAACCTTGAGGAGCTCTTGTGAATTGGAAACTTCGTCCTTGTAAGGAGAAGCCAAAAAGGTATTGACTGTCTGGGTGAATAGGTATGCTAAAGAATGCGTTTTTCAAGTCAATGACTGAAAAATGCGTTGCTTCCGCATCTATGGCTGTGAGTAGGGTGGAGATGTCTGGAACCACAGGGTGTTGTGGAACGACACATTTATTGAGCTCTCTCAAATCCACCACTAGTCTGTAGACAGGTGGTGTTCCTGGTTCCACTTTTTTATGAACTGGTAAAACAGGGGAATTGCAAATGTTAGAAGTTGTTTCCTTAATCACACCTGACTGTATTAGGTCCTGAATAATTAACATTAATGCTTGTTCAGCCTGAGGTGGAATTTTGTATTGCCTTATGCGTGGTAGTTGGGCTCCCTCTTTCAGTGTAACCTTGTGAGGTGTTATTTCCATACATCCTACTGTGGTGGAATCAGTGGCCCACAGGGTGTGTGGCAAATCTTTCAAACGCTCATCTAATTCTCTACTTGTGTAGTGGCCCTTGAAATCTCGCAGAAATAGTCTGACATCTGTAGGTGAGCAAACAATGACAGCTCCTAATTCTTTCAATGTTTTTATACCAAGCAAGTTTTCTGGACATGATTTTGTCAATATAAGATCTGTAGTTGTCATGAGGGGACCAACCTGCAAGGGCAGTGGCTTTGACGTGACGTTTGTCACAGGTTGTCCCGAGAAACCCAGAGAAATACTTTTTGAACCCGAGAGAGGAGCCTCTGGGACCTCTTGATGGCTTATTGTTGTTTTACTGGCCCCAGTGTCTAGTAGAAACTTCCTATCCTCCCCAAGAAGTCGGACCTCTATAAATGGACCTGTCTGATCTACTGGAATGGGGATTAGGGGCAGTTTGTCATCTTCTCTCTCTGGGCAACATCATGAGAAATCTGGGTAATATTCAGTGTAGGCGCTGTCTATAATATTCATTTGGGCCATTTGTGTTGTCAGTGGAACTGAAGGTGTTGAACTGTCTAGGGAATCATTCTGTTTTGGCTGATATGGGCGTGGCTGGGTCTTACCAGTAGCCAAATTGTGCTTTAAGACAGGGCAATCTTTAACGAAGTGTCCCATCTTTTTGCAATAATTACAAGTGCTTTTTATATTTGTCTGGCTACTTGGTGTCTGTTGACGCTGGGGTGCAGTTTGGGCTACTAATGCTTTCATCTTTGTGTCTTTCATGCGTTTCTTATCATTTTCTTCTTCATCCCTAATGCGATTCTGGTGATATTGTAGCATTTGTAACACCTGTGGAGGTGTATGTGCTTGCCAGGTACTTTCTACTTTTAGTACTCTGTCCTTAATGGCTGGCAAGGCGTTATCTACTAATTTGGAAACAAACAGATGCGGGTAAGCTTCACTTGTTGGCGTAAGGCCGCTATTTACCGCAAAACACTTTTCAAGTCTAGTGTAATAATCTCCTATGTCTTCACCATGTTTCTGTTTGCAGGAGGAAATGGCATCCCAGTCCTCCTTTTTCACTGTTAGTAACTGTGGTAGCACCTTTAAAATAGTGCCAGGAAGTGCTTTTAGTTTGTCTCCTATACCTTGACCTGCTACTCTAGTATTTTCGTCATTCTGAAGTTCAGTCCATTTAATGTGTTCACCTGCTACTTCCCAATCTTTTTCTCTTAGTTTGTCATATATACCTGATGGCAACAATAATTTCAGAATTGCTGTGATATCAGAAAGAGTATATGTTCCCATCATTAATACATCTCCTAATTCCTTAAAGAATCCAGCAGGATCCTTTGAGTGGGAGGGAACCATCTCTTTCATCCTTAGTAACTCAAGTTTTGTCAAGGGTACATAAATGAAGACGCGTTGTAGCGCGCCATTCGTGTCAGCTCTGGGGTGGACCTCTCTCATGGGGAACTGGCGTGTTTGAGGAAGTCTATTAGTTGATCCACACGTATTATGGGGAGATCTATATCCAGTCACTTTCTGGTATTTCTGTCTAAAATCTATAAATGTGTTAAGAAAAACTGAACTATTGTGGAGGAACATGTTATCAGCGCAGTCAGACAGAAAATCTTCGAGTCTTGGATCATGTTTAAAATGAGTGTCATTGAGTGTGATGAGATGTTGTACCATGTAGAGACTTGCTAATCTTTGATGTGAGCGTGGTAATGCTAGAAAAAGCTGGGCTATGAGATCATTGTCATATATCTTATATTGAGAGACCCATAGGGTCGCAGTTCTGGCTATTTCCTCCTCCTCCGGTGTAAGCGGAGGTTCCTGGTCTAACCAGTAGTCTAATGCATTGGATGTATTTTCAAATAACTCATCTGGAGATGACCGTTCAGAGTGACCTTGGAGGAATGTAGGCGGGGGTGTTCGTGAATTAGGGGCGGAAGAACGAACGGGTAGGACTTTTTCAGTAGGTTCAGTAATTTCCTCCTCAAGTTTCTTATTCTCTTCATTTGTTTGCAAGTTTTGCAGAATACGGGTCACATTACGGGTGAACCTGTCTAGTGCATCATTTATAAGTTCTAGACTAGTGTGGTCGGATGCGGAATCTAATAAGTCAAAAAGTGAAACTGGTACATTTCTTTCCTCTGCTTGTATGTGTTTTATGAAACAGCAAAGGAGGAACCTATACATGTGCATTTTTACAGGGTGTGATCTTCTTGTAGTCATAGCGTTAATGGCTCGTGAGTTCTCTCCAGTACGAAGAAACTCAGAGGCCGCTTGAAGAAACGTGTCAATTGCTGGTAGATGTCTTATTTCTTCCCAGGAGTCATGAAGTATTTTACTTATTCGGCCCGCCTCCCCTGTGTTGCTCGGAGTCGGGTCATAGGGGCAGTCGGGAATTGTTTTACCTGGGTCTGGACCTACGGCACCCCCTTCTGGAGTGAGAGGTGGTGCGTTATGTTGTGAAAGGGGTGGCGGAGGCAGAGGGTGTTGAATGACTGGAACTTCATAGGGTGGTGGAGTATCTAAGAGAAAATTAGTAAAAGTATCCTCTGGTGGTGGGGCTGTAGGCTGTGCTGATGCAATGTTAAGGTTTTCAGGTGCAGATGGCAATACAGGATAAAAACCAGTAGAAATGGCTGATTGTTCCCTTTTATTCCTTTCACTAACTACTTCTTTCCCTATTTCTTGTAACTGTTCTTTCTTGGCCTGCTCTGACATTCTCTTACCCTTTTCAACTTTATGCAATTCCTTCTGTTGCCTCCTATGGGCTTCTTTTCTCCATAATTCTACTGAGTCACTCTGTGACTGGCGGACTCTCTTTTTCTTCCATAACTGTTCCTCTAATTTCATAATACACTCCGTATCAAAACTACCATTTTCAGGCCATCTATATCTGAGTTCTAGGTCTTTAGTATATTCTACCCATAGATCACAATAAATAAGTGCACCGACACCATGTTTTGCATACATGAAGTGTCCTGGAGTATCCCGAGGAGGAAGGGGAATTTCCTTCTCAAGAATACTCCTTTTGGTTGCCATCTTACGTATTTTCGAGAAAATAGGCATGATGGCAAGACTTTCAAAGATTTTAGAAGTGAGAAAAACATAAACAGAACAAATATCTTTACCGTACCCACGAAAGAGGTGAGTCCGTCTTTTATACTAGTTTAGTAGTCCTCACAAAATAAGTGAGAAACCCACAAAAAACATGTATCTTTACCGTGCCCACAAGGTAGTGAGTCCGTCTTTTATACTAGTTTTAGTAGTCCTCACCAAAGATAGGTGAGAAACCAAAAAAACGCGTATCTTTACCGCCCCCACAAAAGCTGTGGGTTCGTTTTTATACTTTTCAGCAGTACTCACCGAAAAGTAACTGGAAGGCCTCTTGAAGATTTTGGGAAAACGCGGCGCGCAGTTTCAAGGTGGGATTTGTAGAACCTCGGACTCGTCTGCTTCGCAGGTTGGGCTTTGGTTCAGGACGTTCCGCTATTTCCTCACCGCCTCGTGTGGATGCTGGGCCGCAGTCGGTCCCCCTCTTCGCCTCGAGGGAGTTAGCGGGAATTCCCCGCGTTGTGCACTTTTGAAGTCCGTCAACGGTCAGGAGGGGACAGTACCGGGTCCAATATCGCCGGCGCGTGGGGAAAGGGAAGGTCCCTGTTCGGGCGCCAATTACTGTGGTAAATTAATTTTACTTATTACCTCATTTCTGAATTTCTATGCTTAATAAATCATAATTTCTTGTCAATGCAAAGCGAGGAGTCCGTGGTGCTCAAATGAAGGAGGAGAAGACCAATAACTCGAGTTAAAGGGAGCGCTTCCAGCACCAAGCGGGCACAGGAGCAATCTCTCAAGTCCCTCTCTTTAAGTGGGGGTCTTTATTTTCAACAGCAGAATATTTATACAGTCTTGGTCACGAGGCAAAATAGAGGAACAAACAGGTCGTGGCAGATAGAGGAACAAAGATTCAGCAAGAGGAGCAGAGTGTGAAGAAATGGGGGCGTGTCTTAGGCTTCGTGAGGGGACTTGCGATGTGAAATAGTCTGACAGTTGGAAGGGGAAGGCTTCCTCATTTGGGGGTTTGTGCTCGTGCTTCATGTCAGAAACATGAACCATCTCTGCGGGGGAGCAGGAACTCATGTACTGGTTTCCCGGACTTGGCAGAAACCACAGAGACAGATGGTGAAAATGAGGAAAACCAGGTGCAGGGGTGTCGTGCTCGGGGTCTTGGGACACCAAAGGGTGAATTAAAAACAAAATGGTGCCGGCTTTTAATGTGGGCAATTATTAATCGCGCAAAGGGGATCGCGCAAAGGGGCATAATTAGATCGCGCAGAGGGCAGCGAAGGGGCATAATTATAGATTTTATTTCCACACGCCCCCCATCCCGGGGGGTTTAAGTGGGCCGAGCCTCTTGCCTGCTCGGATTATCTCATGGTTACTGGGCAGGTCTCGGCAACTCACACGCAGAGTCTGAGAGAATAATGCATCATCATTTCAAGGCAAACATATGGCTTGGGTCTAAGAAGCGGAAGCATTTGAGAGAAGCAGCAACTTAAACTCCGAACAGGGAAATATCCACACCATAGAAAAAATCTAGAACAATTGAACAACTAAACCTCACTCCAGTAAACTGACCGAATACAACAGGCCCTTCGCTACAACGTGCTTTTGTGACTGCCCCATTCTTTTAGTCATTGTGTGTCGCGCAGATAGTACAATGCAATGACAGACGAAGGCATCGAGGAGATGAATGGCGGTGTAGGGAGTATGTTGACAGTAGGGAAGGACAACGACAGACAGTGCCCTTCCTGTGGTGTAACTGAGAAGGTGGTACACTAAGCACAGGCCACAGATAAGAACAATGGGGGAGGTGTCTAACGAATGGGCATTAGATGGGCAAATGGAAAGTCCACCGGGTGTAAGGAAACGCAGTAGAAGGGGTACACTGGGTAAGAGCAATATGGGTGTGAAAGGACAAACAGAGAGCAAAAACTACAGTCCCGGAAGGATGCAGAAAGGCCAGGGTTGGTGTTACAGGTGAGGAAGAAAAGGCACAAACAGGTAAAAGAGCCACAGCTGGGTTCACTGCGGTTGGGAAAAACACAGTGTATATAGCAAGGGAGGCATCAAAGGGGCGTGTGGTTATAATAACAGTGTTAGGTATATTGCAGAGTATGGCTATTACGTAGGAAAGATGGCACTGGCCATTGGTGAACAGGAGAAAGAGAGAAGTACTAAGTCCGGAAGTAGCTTGGCAGGGTTTGAGGTTGACAAACGTTGTGAGTTAGGTGAAGATGGAGATTGTGAAGTATTGAGTGCTGAGCAGGATTCCACTGACAGGAGCGGTGGGAGACAGTGAGGACTCCATAGATAGTTGCTAGTGGTGAAGGTAAAAAGTTGACATGGGTAAAGTCAGACAGGAGACATAGGTGAGGGTACACAGACCATGGGTGAGAGTGCACACCTGACAGGCGAGAATCAGCTAGATATGAGACGGCAGTAGCAGGTGAGTGGTAACAGGTGATGGTATACGTAACCGAGTAATGAGTTGTGTGGTGTGGCAGACAAGAGACGAGCGAGGCGCAGGCAGGTGGTTTGGGCGGACACGTTGTAAAAACACACAAAATCAGGAAGGAATGCACAGGTGAGAATCGAAAGTCTGGCGTGGAAGAAGTGGTGACAGCTGATGGGGCTCCGGTCAGGATAGAAATGTTAAGGTTATACACGTGACGGGTCGGCAAGGGCACATGTGGGGTGAGTGTGGAGAGGACAGACAGAGGCGCAGGTTCATCGGGAGCAGTGCTGACAAGAGGAAGTGTTGAAGGGGCATCCAGTAGTGACAGTACTGGACTGTAATCCTGTTCAGGGTATGAGTGGAGTCCCGCCGCCCCGCTCTCTTTCTCTTACCTAGCGCCACCTTGCAGGCTTTCCGCAGCTGTGAGTGGTGCGCTTTCTTCACCTCCTTGTCTGCAAGGATCTTCTCCAGGGCGCGGGTCAGGAAGATGTTCTTGGTGTTTTTGCCCTTATGCATAGGCACGGCGGGGCTGCGGTTGCTGGGCTCCTGCTTCCCGCAGCCCCGGCCTCCTCCTCCGGCACCTTGGCCTCGCTCTGCGACGGCTCCACTCGCACCCGGAGAAGGTGGGCGCTCGCTACCCTTACCGCCCACCCTGGGCCATCCCTGGCTGCGCGCACACTGGGGTCAAACCCTCTGCTGCCCGGGCTACACGGGGCATTAATGGCACACGGAAATGGCCGGCTCCACCATCAGCAGCGACCTGCACTCGCTATGTTGGAAGGAAGCGACGTCACACACACAGAGCCTAGCGGCAGCCAGGGAGCACACCGGCCGGGACAGGAGGGGGAGAGCCAAGGAGAAAGGAGAGGAGGAGAGAGGTGAGAAGAGGGGTGGGGGGAGAGGAGGCGACGAGGATGAGGTGGAATACGAAACAGGGTTAGGATGAGGCTAGAAATAGATAAAGACGAAGGAACGAGCAGAAAACAAGCTGTTGCCATTGCGCAAAGGCAGCCGCTTGTTTATATTTGCATCGCGCTTTCACTTTAAGTGAAAGCGCGATGCAAAACTGAACACGCGGACGCCCTTGCCAAAGGCGAATAATAACAAGACTTCGGAAACATGATCCGTCACTACACGCCTCCTTTAGATAAGAAATACACTCACGACAGCCTTCAAGCAAGTGATCCAGTCCGGATGGGCCGTCCCAAAAGGAGACAGGGCGGTAACAAAGAAGCCTCATTTTCAATCGGAGGCCACCGTTTAGCATAAACGATGACGCCAGCGAATGAAAATGATGGGCGGGGCTTCAAGTCCCTTTCTGAAATCTCCTCTACCACAATATGTCTCGCAGAGCGAGCAGCGCATGCGCGCTGCAACGCTAGGCGAGACCTAAAAAGCCCTGCAGCGCTGATCAGCTCCTCTTCTACTGCACCCAGGGGGGTGGCAGCGCCGCTGGGCTTTTTATAGGTCGATAGTGGGGTTGCCAAGCACACAATAACAAAATAGCGGATTAAAGTAGGGACTGGGGCAGAGGAGGCTCTCTGCAGAAGGCTGTCATCTGAAGTTTACCGTGGAGCAGAACTGTTAAATGTTTTCCCTGCAGATGGCTTGGTCTGTAGGGAAATCATATGGTCTCCTGGCAGGCGTCAGGGCTGGGGAAGAGTCAGTCACACAATGATGGATAAGGTCGTCAGGCGCCTCTGGCCCACCCATTTCTCTGCCTGTTACCTGGCTCTGCAACCTACTCCATTTTCAGCTCTGTCTTTGTTCCTACACGATGAATACGCCACCGATGATTCTCCCAGCCGTCAGTCAATCATGTCACTTTTTATCAAAGTTATTCAGATCTGCCTAATGGGTGAAAAAATATACTGGTGAGAAAGCTGATGGATGGAAATTTCGGGGTTGTCCTTATTTGGTCTACAAGAAATTTGGAGTCATCAAGCGGAGGTGGGGGGTGAGATGCGGGGTTCGAGGGAGAAGAAGTGGTGTAGCAAGAGTGTCATGGGAGTAAATGAAAATATGCACTGGTTGGATAGCAAAAGAAAGAAATGGGTGCAGTGGGCCCCTAATACTCATGGGTTCCGGTGCTACTGCACCTGCTGCACTAGTGATAGCTACACCTCTGGGCTTGATGTAACTCCTGCCCGCGCCTGTCCATGTGGGAGTTGCTGTGATGGGTGAACCTGGACAGTACAAATACTCACACACGCATCCCAGAGACAGTCTTATCAAAACTAGGCCTTTGAACTGAAAAAAAGATTAAGATGATGGATACATTTCCTTTTATAGTTCCCTCTTTTTTCTCCCGAAAGTACCATGAATAGTAGAGGGGCAAAGCTGGGCATCTAAAATCTTGTAACTGAAATGGATTTGTTGTAGAAACCAGTGTGTTGTTGTGTCATTAGTCGCCACAGTAATCAGAACACAATGGACAATCAAGGAACTTGAACTCTCAACAAACTTAATCACCTCTTGGCTCTTCAATAATATTTGTTATTATCACCATACTTAGTGGTGCTCTTTTTATCAGCCACAGAATGATGAACATCTGAGTTTGGCCCTGCCAGGATTTGGACCGCTGACTTGAAGCTTGCATCTATATCTCAGAAGCATTTACTCCACTCAGCTCATTTAAGGACTTCACTCACCATAGACCCCAGAGGCTACTTTCTCCTCAGTGACCTCAATTTTCACCTAGAAGATCAAAATGATCCCGGCTTCAGAGCACTCCTCAAAAGCTTGAACAACATCAGATTCACCCAGCTGTCTCAGAACCAACACACACTGCAGGACACACACTGGACCCAATCTTCACCACAAGCGACAGAATCAAATACAACTCCACCACACCGCTCACATGGACTGACAACTCCATCATCCATTTTCAAATCAACACACCTCAAGTCAACACCTCTACCAGGTTCAGCATTCCAAGCCGCAGCTGGGGCAGGATCAGAGAAGCAGACTGGCTCAGAGTCCTCAGCATGGATCAACCTAGCCCCATAGACAACCTCGACAAGGACATCAACAACTTCAACTGGATCAAGAGCTGCACAGACTCCTTCTCACCCATCAAACCCAACATGCATAGTAGATCAAATAAACAAACAGGCCAGCTGGTACACAGAAGACCTCAGAAACAACTAACAACACTGTAAACAGATAGTAAGGAAATGGAGAGCCAGCCACAACACCACCGCAGAACTACCTACAAAGCAGGGGCGTAACACAGGCCCCCACGGTCCCCGCGGTGCGGGGGGCCCCCAAGCTCCAGGGGCCCCCTCAGCACAGACCTCTGGACGGAGAGCTCATGATTGAGCCCAGAGGGGGCCCCTCCACGTACCTTGCAGGGAGGCCCCCTCAAGTTTCGTTACGCCTGTGCTACAAAGATGCACTCAGACGCTATCACTGGCAAATAAGAGACACTGAGAAAAAAGCACTAGTGGACCGCATCGAAGGAAGGTCTAAAAGCTGCAAGGAGATCTTCTCGATCATCAAGGATTTCACCTCGCCCTTAGCCGCTGTCAACAACATCTCTGCCTCCCAACAACTCTGCGACAACCTATCCATCTTCTTCCACAGCAAGAACCACAGCACCAAAACAGCACTCATCGCAGCCACCAAAAACATTCGACCGAGGAGAAACAGCGGCCCTCATCCTGCTCGACCTCTCAGTGGCCTTCTACACTGTCTTCCATAACACCCTCATCAGAAGACTACACAAGATTGGCATACAAGGAGCCGCTCTTAAATTCATTTGTTCCTTGCTCACTAGAAGAACCCAAAGGTTCAGGCTGCCACCCTTCACATTAAAGAACAAGAAACTGATATTTGGAGTCCCACAGGGATTGTCCCTCAGCCCCACCCTTTTCAATATATACATGACACCACTCGCCAACATCATCCAAACACAAGACATCACCGTCATCTCTTACGCCAATGACACCCTACTCATCCTCTCCCTGACAAACATGACAACCACCACCAGAAACAACTTCACCAACTGCATGACCATGGTAGCAGACTTGATGCAAACCAACTGCCTGGAGCTCAACTCCAACAAGACAGAAGTACTGGTCTTCAGCAACAAGAACTCCCCATGGGACTCTACATGGTGGCCATTAGAGCTAGGACTAACACTCACTGGCCACGTAAGAAATCTAGGGATCATCCCAGATGACAAGGTCTAAATGATGGCTCAAGTCAACGCAGTGTGCACCACCAGATGGACCATCACGCAAGCACTTATCACCAGCAGGCTGGACTATGGCAACACTCTATACGGTGAAATCTTCAAACAACTCCTACACAGACTCCAGACCATCCAGAACACCGCCGAAAGACTAATACTCGACATTCCTCGCCAATTCCACATCACACCGCACCTGATATCTGAATAGCTGCATACACTTTCACCAACTCACCAGACACCTACGCTCTGCCTCACGCGCACACATTCCCAGCAACTGTAAAAGCAAAACTTGAAGTTGCACCCAAGACATGGAACGACCCTCTCAACACATCAGAGCCTCCTTCTCACTTCTTGAGTTCCGCAAGAAGCTGAAGACCTGGTTCTTCATATAAGCACCTTGGGGACCACACACCTACACACTGGCTAAAGCACCTGGATACCATCTCGGGTGATTAGTGCGCAATACAAATCAATATGAAATAACATTACTTAATCCAATCCACGTAAAATGTAATTTTATTTTACATGTAAGCCAAAAGATGCAGGCGTAGATAAACAATGTCCAAAAATGTGTTTGAAAACAGAACAAATTGAGAAAGCAGCGTGAGAACTGGAAACGAAGGAAGTGTCCTGAAAGGTGTACCTCAATCACAGCGCGATCAGTCAATGGACACTAATTAAGCTGAATCAACCTGTGCTTGGTCCTTGCTCCACCGAAAGAAAAGGATATAATGCCCGGCACGCACTGGTCAATGAGGCAGCAAAGAAGAGTGACAATGAAGTCAATGAATGGTAAACAATGGGCGGACACCCAGCCCTTTATTGTGAACAATACCCTTCACAAGTGATAGCGTTTGCTATACATGCACTGCTGGAGGCGAGACCTAAAAAGCTATGGGCTTTTTGTGGAGATTTTGTCTGGCAGAATGAGGTAGATACTTCACTAAATATGAAATGGTACAAGGAGGAAATGGAGTAAGAGTAATGAAGATTGCCACCAGTAAACTAGACAATACCAGTCAGTTAACCTTTGTCCAGACAGTGCTTTTACTCAAGAAAATGTACTTTAATCATGGCAAACAACTAAATACAACACACAAAAGGTAGTGGGCAAAACATAATGTACACAGTTATTCCTGGGGTCTCAACATTATTCTGATATTACTTTCAATAAGATGTGAATTCATAGACATTCAGGAGGCCACCGAGGCTCAGGTGTGGGAGGGTTTATATATTCTTTCCACTTCTTCCAGACTCTGGCAATATACTAAACAAAAATGGTCATAATGCAGTCACTTCCAACTGCTATTGAAGCTAGCCCAGGGGCTGAAGAAGCCTGTCCATTCCACAGTCTTCGTTGCACACAGTACCTTTGGATTCCGGTGCGCGGGCACCTCCTATGGTTCATCATCAGCTGGGGCTGGGCACTGCTCTTGGCTGTGTGCATGCTTCCACATGTTATTCGATGGACTGGCATTGCTTGTCTCTGCCCCAGCGCAACAATCTCTGGTGTTGCCCGGCAGCAATGTGGCTGTGTGCAGGAGCACACCTCCAATCAGATGAGGAGAGGCAGCAGGGGAGTAAGCAACAGGCGCTTGCCCGACCTTTTGTGAGCTGCAAGGAGGAAGATCTTCCTTGTGGGATCTTCTTTGGGTTCATCACCAAGCCCATCACCCAAGTAAATGAGGAGCCCATTCTAGGTTGCTGTGGTGATTGAAGGAAGTGGCCCGTTTAGGGTCACCCGTGTCACTAACGACCACCTCTCAGCCTTCCATACCAAATGAAGAGTCGGTCAGACAGTAGAGAATACAAACCAAATATACGTTTATTCAGATACACTCGAGTGGAGCCCCGTCTGCCCAGTCGCTTAGGGATGTTGCAGAGAGGACTGACTTCAGCAAGCATAGCGATACATTATGTACATTTCAGAACCAAGGAAGACATGCCCAGACTGAAAACTTCCAGATGGAGCCAGCTACACAAAGGGGGTACAGAAGGATAAGTTTCGTTCCTGAGACCGGTCACACACTATCTCTATGCCAAGGCCGTTCTGTCCGTGCCTACCGCTAGACTAGTGGAAGAAGGCTTCTATCTAGTGGGAAAGGTATGCGCTAATAAGAACAGTGTATTCATTAGCAGAGCAAGACCTAACCTTGGAGAAATGAAACTTTCCACAGCCTGCTTCTCGAGGAGGGAATACGCAGTTAATGGCAAGATTCAAAATGGTGGCTAAGCATAAAATCATGCCGCGAATGCTAACTTACATAGAACAATGCACGAACAAAATAGCAAAAACATATTCATTTCATCATGGTCTTGCCAATATGAAGAAGCATAAAATATAGGTGTGAGTTGTATGGCACCAATTAATCATAGGAATGCTTCTTCTAGTTGAATGCTTCTTCTAGTTCCAATTGCAGGGGTGATGTTTCGTAGCAGCAAGTCGTCATGGCTTTTCTTTGGTAAATCCATCTTTACGGGGCACTTCCACCATCTCCAGTCACTTTCTATAAGACGGCGTGGACAAGGTGGGGGAGTTTATGAGCCAAATGTAAGGATAGATTAGTGGAACAAGCAATCTGGGGCTCACTGCAGGGGAACTGGGACACAAGGCCTCACCAAATGGCCTTATGGTGCAAATCCTTGGCTGGGCTACAGCAGGCCAACGTCAGTTCTTTCTGTGCATCTCCTCAAAACTCTACTTATTTAGGCAGCTTTTTGTCATACCGGAGGACCTCAAGCACCCCTCCTCTGCAGCCATTAGGATTCCTCCTTTAAGATAAAGATAGTCTTCAAGCATGCTCTTCTTGACAATTTGCAGAACTTCTAGGTACCTGTCGGGGGGGAGATGACAGTCAGTGCCCCCAACTCTGAAGCACATGTGTCTTTCTTAGTCTCCACTGGTATGGGGGAACCTGACACTGGTTAATGAGAAATCTTGGTACAATGACTGGGGGTTTCTGTGCCCTAATTACACCATGCTCTCAGTCAGAAAGTATGTATTCCATGGGTCCAACTTTGGGACAGTCTTCAGGCAGATCTTGACTTTTGCGTATTCTTCCCAGATTGGTCAAGGCCCACTCTTAGTCCTCTAGTGTCAGCAGAATGAAGAGCTGGGGAAGTCTCCCCTTAGGGAAACCCAAAACAAAAGGCACAAAGAGGGAGAGACTTCCCTACTCAGCTGCCTCTCAAACTATTGCGCGTAACACCCCTGGGTGACAAATTTAGCAGAAAGTAGGGAAGGGCTATTCTTACACTTCAAAGAGGCTTTCTACCTCCTACCATCCACACTGTAGTGTGCCATCCACTACAAAGGACCTCAGGAATGCTTCAGAAGAGCCCTGCAGTCATATTACAGTCTGGCATGCTCTCTCCAAACTCCGTCTTATATCACTCACACACACACAAGATGATTTCCTGGTATGCAATAGTCAGTCAGAGCACACATGCTCTATGCTCACACTACCGTGTACTCATAGATTAACAATAGATCCATGGCGCAGATGGATGGAGTGAATGGTTCGACTGTAGAAAATTGGAAATTTAAAACAGTAGAAGCCTGTAGGCAACCATCCCCCCCCCCATTGCAGGCAACAGGAAAAAGGCCTGTCCTCAACACAGTCTGTAGTTGCCACCAGTTTCAGTCCTCTACAGTTTGCAGAGCTGACAGCAGTCACAATCAGTAAAGGAGATTACACACAGTATGTGGACCACAGAGGCCTTCAGTGGACATGCAGTATTGCATTGCAGCCATAAGTTGTTTTTTTTTAAAGGAGAAAGACTCATTATAAGTAACTCTTGGGCAGGAGCACATGCTTTTCTGAACCATACAGGAGAACCTTTCCATCCCAACAGCATCAAATTGTGAGGAGATTGTTTAGGGATTCAGAACCACTCGTGAAAGAAAAGAGAAGTTTAGGGACAGGTCCGACTGTTGTTGAAATTTTTGACGTTGACGGATGGAGCATGATCTGGATATATGATTTTGTCCTGAGATATTCTGGAAATTGATCCTTAAGATTATGTTAAATTCTTCAGATTGAGTGAAAAAATCCTTGGGTGGAGAGGGTTTTGATTTGCAGTATTTGGATTTGATACCTTCTGCTGTTGCCAGTAGTTTGGGGTTCCCCTTTTATAGCACTGTGCTCCCCGGCAGGCTATCCTTTTTTACAAACTTCCCATAACAATTGAAAGGGCTCTGCGGCTCACTGGTTGGCAAACCAGAAGAGGGAGTTTTCAGAGATTTACTTCTGAGACAGCTCATCTGCATCACCTAAGAAGATCATTGTAACATCACAAGTCCCTTTGCGCAGTGTCCCTGTGACAACCTGCTCCTGGTATGATTGTTCTAGCAGCCCTGATATGTTTCCATGTACTGAAGGCTTGTATCAAATGTCTCCCGCCATGTGCTCTACATGTGTCATGTTTCATACCATAATAGTGCTAGACTCCTTTGGGGATCCAGGAACCATCCAAAGTGATACTCCTTTTGAGTCAACGACTGTCAATCCCATGCCAAGACTATAACACTGCTGAAGGCTGGTGGCCAATGATTTCAGGTGGGTGCAGCCCTTTTTCTCTGACACTGATGGGGGGATTGCCTACTGACTGTCTCTGGTAAACTCAGTGTAGAAGGTCTTCAATGCAACCCCTTATGCCCTCCAAGTATTTTCAGAGTGTGCAAATATACATGAAGTGGTTTCCCAGGCTATGTTTAACCCGGTATAAAAATGTATCTAAAAGTTGCAGGATACTCCATGAGGTTAGCAGGAGCCAGGGGTAGCTGATTCTCCTTTCCAGTGGCGACCGACACGGATCGCGGGTGACGGGGCAGGGGGCGGGAGGAGATTAAGGGAGTGTTAAAAAATGTAAAAAATTAAAACACTTACCTTATCGCTGCGTCTCACCTCCGTCTCTCCTCCGCATCGGACTCAGCCAGGGACAGGAAGCAGGAAGCACCCAGGCTCCCCTAAGCCAATCACAATGCAGCCATGCAGCGTTGTGATTGGTCTGAGTGCCGTGGTTCGCCCTCTAATCTGTGTGCAGCCCCGCCCTGCAGAGCTGCCGCAGCAGGGGAAAATAACATGATAATAACATCAAGTTATCATCATTTTATTTTTCCTTTATTTACCTGCTGCAAAGCAGTTAATGGGGCGACGCTCCTCCGCCTTAGCGGAGGAGCCGCCACTGCTCTTTTCCAGCATGGTCCTCAATGCTGCTCCTTTATGTTTCCTCTCCTTGTAGAATTAGTTGTAATTGTGCCTTGTAATGCTAAGTACCCATGAGGGAATTATTGTGCTCTAACTTAAACTACAAGCCAAACCAGTATTGGCAGGTCAAGCTGTTATCAGGGAGAGAGCAACACTTGGGCTAAGACTTTGGCCTAGTGGCCTGGCCATAGCGCACATGCTCCTAGAAAAGGCTGGAGCTGAAGGCAAGGACCATCTTGATGGAACACAGAAAGACTGTGTAACAGTTGTCCACATGGAAATGCATAAGCAATGTATCGCACTATGAAGGACCGAGTCACTGAGTTACTGCAGAAGAATGCAGCACTTTTTTTCATCATTGTATTTAAAAGATTTACATCTCATCTAAAAAAATAACACTGCTTGGCCATTGCTTTTAAAGTGAGTGATACTTGCGCTGCCTGAACTAGATAGACATTTACATCACACCAACGTTGAACAGCAAGCCCTTACATAACACCGCTCTGTAGTTTACTGCTTTGCGATGTCTACAGTTACTTTTATGTACTGCGATTTTACCTCACTGCCCGAATTAACACCTTGTCTTCAGGTTTTCCTGGGCACCTATCGAGTATATGACCATGTCTGGCATCAATGTTTAGTGAGAATTCTTTGTAACCAACGCTGTGACACCTTATTTACCTCATACCTCAGCAGATCAAGAATTTTCTTTCTCTCCTTATCTAGGTGCAATACTGCTTTATTGGCAGGGCTAAAAGACAAAAAGTATGGACAAAAATGAGTTCCTTAAACAATTGGGATGACATTCCTACATAATTAAGGCAGCCTGCTACTATTCGTGTCGGTTTCTTACATATGCCTGGAGTTTTGAGTATCTTATGTTATTAAACACTACTGGGCATTTATCGGTTTTTCTGGTATCTCTCAGTTTTCTTCTAAGAGAATTTGTAACTCTTGTTCTGTTCATTATTTAGCCTTCGAAATTCTCTGGTTTCCTTTTCAAACTCTTTCATATAGTATCTCTTCGCTACTTAGGCTTATAGGTCTGCGTTTTGACAGTGCAGCTCTCAAACAAATCCATTGCGTACAATATACAGTCAGTGGGCTTTGGATCCACCACTTTCAGCTGTAAGCTTTCTTCAACCAGCCTCCTTCAGCCATTGGCTTAAGACTGTCAGTCTTGTCTTGGATTGGCCCAGTGCACCAAACCATCTCTCACTTAATGCTAGTGGCTGTTTGGGAGTATCCTTTCACCTCCACTTGAGTGCTTGTCTTGAACTACATATGGGACTGTTTTACAAAATCTCTTTGTCCGCTCCTGCTGGCTCTCTCCTATGTGTCTTGCTCTACTGTGCTAACACTGCATGTGTTAACACATTAAAGGCAAACATATTGGCTTGTTTGGTTTACTGGATAAGAAGCTGAGTTTTGCTTTCTTCAAGATCCATGTTGTATTGCTTCCAGATTCTTTATTCCTGTCCAGTAGCGGCCAGCACGGATCAAGGGTGGATGGCCGGTGGGCAGGGGTGAGGGGCTAAGGGGTTTAAACAAAAAATTACCGCCACGCCTCTCCTTGTCGTCCTGCCGTTGTCTGTCCCGGCCGGAAAGGAATAGGAAGCACTCAGGCTGAGGCTCCCCTGAGCCAATCACAACGCTGCAATGCAGCGTTGTGATTTGTCTGAGCGCCATGGTTCAGCGCTCAGCCAGGGACTGGGAGCCTGGGCATGTTCTCTACCCAGGCTGTAATTCAGCCTGGGTGGAGAACATGCAAAGTGTGCATGACTGTTTGGCCGGCCCCAGGCTACCGGCCAAACAGTCATGCACACTTACAGTGTGCCACCACTCCTCCCACTGCTCCTCTGTCACCGGAGCAGCCCCGCCCTGCTCGCAAAGCTGCCGAAGCAGGAAAACAATAAAATGATAATAACCTGGAGTTATTATCATTTTATTTTTCCGTTATTTCACTGCTACAAAGCAGTGGGGCGACGCTCCTCCACCTTAGCGGAGGAGCCGGCACTGTTCCTGTCGGTTTCAAGGACTGAATGTCGTTGCCTGCTTGAAGTCTAGACCCCCGCCCGTCGGCAGCGACGCAGGGCACCGACGCTGCAGAGCACCCCATGATCCATTACAGGTGGGTGACGCCTGGGATCCAGGGACTACCGCGACCAGGTGAGGCTTTCAACCTTGAGGTGACTGGTTGAGAGGTGTCCCGCTGCCTCCTCACCCCCGACTACCCCGTAGCCGATGTTGCTCGACCAATCGCCGCTGCACCAGCGTCGAGTGGCAAGTCGGACTGGGGGACTGCTGTGGCTGGGAAGAAAGAGGCGGCAGCCTTCCCTGTATGGAGCCCAAAACCCCCTCACTCTTGGATGCCCCGCAGACTCCCGCACTCAGCCCCCTCAACGCTAGTCGCAGGCGAGCAGTGAACGGGGTGTAGAAGGGGAGGGTCGGCAGTGCTCACTGCAGCGAGCCTGCTGATCCCTCACATTATAGCTGTCCCGCAACGCGCCTTGCCGGTCTGGACTGGCTCCTGCTAACGTAACTCCACTGCTATGTGTCCGGTCCCGTCCTGTACATGCCCCTGGAGGGCCTGACCTGTGCAGGCGATCCCCTGGTGCTTTTCGTATATAGTTTGGTGGCCATATTGGAGGTGAAGAGACCGTCGCTGCGCACCTCTGCAATTCAGCTTCCCCCAGCCTGCGACTCTCAAACGATGCCTGGTGAAATGCAGGAGGACAACCGGAAGGTTGTCCGGCCTGGGACACATTAACTACAGCCTGACTTGCTCCCCCCTATGTATGCTTGGAGGACACCTGGCCATCACCAGCTCGGGGATCCCTACAGGCCCAAGATCACTGCCCGTAAGTACAACAACACCCTGAAGGCTGGGCTGAAAGCAAGAACCCCAGCAATGGCGAGAAGATCATCTATGTAAATATATATATGTCCAACCCTAATCGCTTCAACTTTTCTTAAAATGTGACCTTGAGTGATTTGCAACTTGTATTTATGTAACTCTAACCACTAGTATATGTAGTAGACTTATGTACTTACTACCATTCTTATGTGAATTTAGAGTTTATCTGTTTGTATCTTTTATGTAATTCATGTACTCCGAAGTCCTTATGTAATGTAATGTAATGTAACTGGTTCTAATGGAAAGCGTTCTTACACCTTCGGGTAAAGTTCGCGCTATATAAAAAACGCATAAATAAATAGTCAAAGCCTATGGGCACTTTCCCTGTATTAGGACATTGCATATTTAACATTTGTTTATTCTCATTAGGTACTATTTCAGGTTATGACTTTTTTTTGACGATCTGTAACATTTAGTGTTGTGTTGTGTCATCAGTAGGTGTGTGGAGTGGAAGCTGCCTCCAGTGCTCCGTAACAGGACTGGCCTTGGTGCCACTCTCACTGTCAGGTGGGGCCGGTTCTGGTGCTGCGACAGAGAGACGGACTCCTTTCATTCCGGCGTCATGATTGATTGCTTTGCTGACAGGGTGGTAAATTCGTAGAGCCGGCTTCCAACAGCAGTCCTGGTAGTGAGGGGCACCCCAGTAACGGAATTCAGGGAGGCTGGGGGGGGGGGGAGAGAGGCAGACAAAAGCCTCTAATAATCGCCTGACAGCAAAGACAGCTGGAGGCCGCGCAGAAGATGGCGCCTGCCACAGCAGGCAGAGGGATGGGCGAGCCCAAGAGGTCTGCAGGCGCTTATCTGTCACCCTCGTCTTCGCAGGCAGAGGATTGTGCAGAAGAGCGGGAAGATGGACGTGGCTGAGAGGCCAGGGAGTGTGCGGTGAAGGAGGGGACCAAGGCGGAAGAAGGGGGTGCTGAAAAATGCTTTGTGAAAAATTCACAGTATTCTTTGCATAGCAATTATTCCTCCATTTGCTTTAATTACCACTTCGCAATAATGTAGACAGCTCTCAAATACCTTTTAAGTGATTTCTTCATGTGTTTGCTGTTCTAGGTTTACATTTCAAAAGGGAATAACAACCGGATTCTGCTGATTTTCTCAATCTGTTACTCGCACAGACGTAAAAATACGGGGCAGGCCGGGAAAATACAGGACAGGTGGCAACCCTAATTCCAGCAGCCCCTCCGCACAGCAGAGGTCTGCGTCAAAGTCCCTGCAGCCGAAGCGCGTGGAGAGGGGTTTGGGCCGTCCCTCGGCTCGGGTGTGGGCCTCTCCACTGGCGGCGCCCCTTCCTCATTGCATGGTCCCGCTTCCACATTGCCCATCATTTGTGCCTCTGATGGGTTTTTTTGGGAGGAAATAGGCATAGATTTCTGTGCTTCACCTTGCAGGCTTCCTGCTATACGCCTCCAGCCTGAGCACGTCACCTTGGCAGCGTGTGAGGAGGCGCAGGTGCCCCAACTCACCAAACCCAGCCTCGGAGGCAAGTCTCCAACTCCTTTTGCCCATTCTTCTTGTGTAGCTGCTGTAGCATATTGATGTTATGCGCACTAGGACCCTCGTGGTTCTGAGCGGACTCTGAAGAGGAAATACATAATATATAGGTGTTAGGGTGTGGTTAATTGTGAAGTATGATGTAATGCGCAGTGCGTGAGTGTATGCTGAAGAATAAGGTAATGTTCGACCGCAGCTCCCGTGTGGTGAAATTCATCTGCATGGTCCTGGACTGGGGAAGACACTACAACTGGAGATGAGTGGGGGATATGTGCCTGAAAGGACAAGACTGCTCTCCCTGAGAGTTTATAACGATACAGCAAATTGCTTGTGCGTGCCAGGTGTGCCCAGAATCGATGCAGAGCATTCAGCGACCGGCATATGTGGAGTCAAAGCCCTGCTCCAGCTCATACACGGCCGCAGAAGAGATCGAAGACCCTACAGAGGAGATTATTCAAAATGCCCACCAAAACCACAGACGAGGTGCTTGATAGAGATGCTGCCCTGTGCACCAAATACAGAAGCAAAATATAATGTCAGCAAGGTTTGAGAAACAGAGAATGTCGTCACCGCCATGGGAGATTGAAGCATACTGTCACACATACTTCTCCGGAGACTTCTTTGTCGGTGGGTGCCAGCCTGCACTGCAATCGCCTGAACGGCACATGCCAACACAATGTCGACAGAAGGGAATGCGAAATACAACACATCCATGTTCCTGAAGCCACCACGGCCTTTCAAAACTTCTAAGAAGCAGAACATTGGCGCCAGGAGGGCTGCGTAGATCGAAACATTCAATGACTCCATAGATGCACTAGAGGAAGAAGATGACAAGAAGATCATCAATTATTTGAAAAACCTTGCCAGTGGTGGAGTGAAAGAAGTGCTAAAGAAAATCTCACAGACTGATGTAAAATCGTACCAAAAGGTAAAAGAAGTGCTGGAGGCCAAGTTCAATCCAATGTCGAATGTCGACTATGAAAGGTATATCTTCAACCAAGCAGGACAGCAGGTTGATGAAACAATGGATGAGTTTGTTGAAAGACTTGATGCATTCCTTAAACATTGCAAGTTCTGTGACTTCACCAACGAAGAGGCCATGCGTATCAGAGCCATTGATGGCTGCCTTTCAGATTCGTTTAGAAGGCGCATGCTGAGATAAGACACATAGTCTAGAGAAAATGCTGATGGCTGAGAGAGCAGAAGAACTAGCAGACAGACAATGTGCTAACATGGAAGCAGGAACAGCACACAATGAAAAGCAAGCACAAACATAAACAAGATACATATGTATTATCCAGAAATAGTACTGGTCCAAAATCGAGTCAGCTGATAATGGAATTGCTCATGTATAATGTGGACGATACGAGAATATCCAATATAAGCAAATCAATCCAGTGAGATCGTCAGTCGAGATTTCATATTCTTTATTATTGTCCAATGGTTAAAAATTTCCCAGCACACGATAGCCGACACGTGTTTCGTCTTAACTAAGACTTTTTCAAGGCAAATTTGGGAATCTTGAAAATCTGGAGTCAGAGAACGGATGCGTCCCTCCAACACATCCCCTGTAAGAAGTAGGTATCCAAGTGGAGATGTCACAACAAATACTGAGGGAGACACAAAAATACGTATCTCTACCACACTTGAAATCCGTTTATATAAGGGATCGCCAGGAAAACGAAGCTGTAAAAGCACTGATATATCCGTGGGGTGAGCTCCAATAAGTCAAGTAGAAACGTCGAAGACCATATGGTATTGGTGCTCACTGCAAAAACGTGGCAAACGCTAATAGAGTATAGCTGGAGTCCAAAGTATCTCCATAGATCCTGAATACCATGGGGTACAACCTTGGTAAGTGACCCCTTCAAGAGCGAGAAACCCGTCCAAACACACACGTGTAAGTGGTCGCGGGATGCGCCGTTGGAGGGACGCATCCGTTCTCTGACTCCAGATTTTCAAGATTCCCAAATTTGCCTTGAAAAAGTCTTAGTTAAGACGAAACACGTGTCGGCTATCGTGTGCTGGGAAATTTTTAACCATTGGACAATAATAAAGAATATGAAATCTCGACTGACGATCTCACTGGATTGATTTGCTTATATTGGATATTCTCGTATCGTCCACATTATACATGAGCAATTCCATTATCAGCTGACTCGATTTTGGACCAGTACTATTTCTGGATAATACATATGTTTCAATGGTGTGCTGTTAGTAGCTTCTTTTTTTTGTGTTTAGTTATATGCATGTTAAAGTCTTAATGTGCAGTTGACACCTCTAGGTAGTAGGTGTGTGAAGCTGATTTAGCACCTGGTTGCCAATTTAGCAACATTTAATGAATATCTCACGCCAATTATTGATGCTTTGAAATACGTGTACTTAGTGGATGTGCAGTCCTTTCCCTCAAAGGGAACACTACTACCTGTTTTTTGCGTTGAATAAACAAGATACATGTAAGTAGACGTCTCCAAAGAAAAAAAAGCTATGCTTCCGATGTGGATTTTCGTTTCCCCATGAAGGTAAATGTCCAACCATAGGACAAGTCTGCAAGGGTTGTGGGAAGGAGAACCATTTTCATAGCTGTGTGCCAAGCTAAAGAAAAATCAAGTGTGTCACGACAGTAAGAAAAGAGGGGCACCAGAACATTCCAGAAGCATTCTTGCCACGTCCCTAACCTAAAAAACAGCATCAGCTATGACAAGTAGAAACCAGGCAAAATCAATCTTCGTCAAGCTCATCGTGCAAAGGTTCTTCGACATCACTATTGAGTATCAGCAAAGATGGGTGTGCGCTGATGATATCTACCAAAGAACAGTGTGCACGTGAGGTTAGCTGCCTGTAAAGATCACAGTTCAATGAAAGCTCACTAAACAAAGCGACAAATGTAATTTGCACCTGTACTGATATGCACCAGGCAAACAAAGCCATTGAGATGGAGAGACACCCTGGTCCGCACATGGTGGATATGATCATGCAATTGAATGGAGCTAAAGTATTTTCCCATCTTGACCTGAATGAAGGATACCATCAACCTGAGCTGGAGTAGAACTGCAGGTACATTACTACCTTTTCAACTCGTGTTGATTTTTTCAGATATATGAGACTGTGTTTTGGAGTATCTTCGGCTGCTGAGATATTTCAGGACATTGTTCGCCGAGTAATCCAACCTTTTACTCATAATTTCAATTGCAGTGATGTCAAACTGGTTTTTGGGAGAACAGAGAACAAACACAACAAAGCCCTTATCCAAGTGTGCCAGTTACTTGCTGATGCAGGTCTCACTCTGAACGCTGCAAAGTGTGAGTTTCACCAAACCAAACTCATGTTTTTTTAGGCACATGTTCTTTGATGGGAGAATGACTGGTTCATACCCCGACAAGGTGCAAGCCCAGTTATCCACTTGCCCCCCACAGGATGTTACCATGCTCCAATCCTTTCTAGGGCTGGTCAGTTATTGCTCATAATACATTCGCAACTTTACTACAATGAGTGCCCCAGTGAGAGATTTGACAAAGCGAAATGTACCATTTCATTGGTCTTTGGAATGCGACGCTTGTTTCAAAGACATTACACATGTGATTGAGAATGCAACTGAAATGGCTTACTTTGACCCTAAGTTAAATACTGAAATAACGGTTGATGTGAGCCCAGTAAGGCTAAGGGCAATCCTTGCTCAACACAATAGCCATCACAATGGTCAGAGACACCTTATGGCCTATGCCAGTCGAAGCCTGTCTAAAACCGTGCATGCTTATTCTCAGCCAGAGAATAAGAGTCAGGCTGTGGTGTGGGCCTGCATACATTTCCATATATTCCTTTACGGAAAAAGATTCTCTATCATCACAGATCGCCGGGCATTGCTTACAATCTTTGGCAACCCAAAGGCTAACATACCTCCTCGCATCGAGAGGTGGGGGCTAAGACTGCAAGAGTATGACTATGAGATCGTGCACAAACCGGGGAAAGATCAAAACCCAGGAGATTACTTTTTATGAATGCGGCTACATCATCACAGTTCGACATCCAAGACAGCTGAAGCATATCTCAACTTTATTGTGAGATTCTGCACACCAGCGGCTTTGTCTGTGGAACAAATCATTGCTGCCACCAATGCGGATAAAGACATGACCATAATCAAAGAACTTATTACCACACAAACATGACCCAGCCCCTTGCCGATGATGTTGAATTCCATAAATGCAAAAATGTACAGGATGAGTTAGCAGTCTCCAAAGAAGGCGTAATACTGCGAGGCTCGAGAATTATCATACCTGGAAGCCTATGACAGTGAGCCATCGAGCTGGCCCACGAAGGACACCGTGGTATCGTAGCTACCAAAATAGCCCTAAGAGTTCGAGTGTGGTTCCCTCGGCTAGATGAGCGAGTCAAGAATAAGCTGAAGGCTTGCCACATTTACAATTGTTTGTCCCCCAAGGTGACGCAGCACTTAATGACAATGTCTGACCTTCCTGCCCATGCTTGGGAGAGGGTTGCAGTTGACGTTTTGGGCCTTTAGGAAATGGGCAGGATCTCATGGTAGTCATAGGTGAATATTCATGTTTTTCCCTGGTGGAAGACCTATCTTCAACAACCCATGACAAAGCCGTAAAACGGCTTTATGACATCTTTGCAATGTGGGGTATCCCTAAGATCCTCAAATCTGATAAAGGCCTGCCCTTTAACAGCAAAGAGTTCAAAGAATTTCTTGTCCATCTCAATGTCAAACACCAAAAGAGTACACCCCTCTGGCCCCAAGCCAATGTGTAGTTGAGTGATTCATGGGCACCCTCAATAGGGTCGTTCAATGAGTGTCCATAGAGGGAATCGATTCGGACCAAGCCATGTGCCAGGCCCTCTGGGCCTATCGATCAACTCCTCACTCCACAACTGGTGAGAGTCAAACCACCTTACTATTTTGGAGGGCCATCAGAACAACACTGTATCAATGCACCACAGATCGATCAGTGAATACTGACATGGTTCGAGACTCCGACGTGACTCGGAAAAGGAAAATGAAAACGCATACAGATCAACGTCGCAATACCCAGGAGACAGCCTTTGACAAAGGAGACTGGGTACTGGTTAAGCAGAGACAAAAACGGAAAATGGACACTCCTTTTGCAGCTGATCCTTCACAGGTCATGGTGTGCAAAGGACATATGGTGACAGCACACCGTCCTGGACAATCCACTACTGGGGACACATCACATTTTAAATACATACCGCAACACTTGTTGAGTCCTGAAACCATGCATGAGGTGACCCCGCCAGCAGGCCCGGCTCAAGCACCTGAGCCTCTGTTGCTGTTGCCCAATCAAATTCCCTGATGCGTGCTGCCCATGACAGCCCCATCCACTGGCATTCTTCTGCGGTTCTTCCATCTCTGCAAGGAGGCCCAGTGTGTTTCTAATCATGACACCTGGCCTATGCCGTGGAAAAACAAAGAGGGGGTTTATTAAGTTATAACAGGGAAATTGCTAATGGTCATAGTGATGGTTACAATGGAAACTTTAAATATTGAGCTCTTTCCCTGAAATTTGCGCCCTCTCCCCAGCCCATCTCCTTCCCCCGGATCACTCAGGTATGCTCTCCACTTTTCCCCAGACTCTACTTATGCAGAGCATCTGCGCATGTATGGGCTCTGTTCCGGCTAGTTTTCTAATCACAGTAGGGCTCAGAATATGCCAGCAGTTTCATTATGCTAGAGTACAGATTATAGCAAAGTTGGGGATACATCATTGTTCTAATTCTACTATTTCCTCTTTCTTAGTTCCCCAGGACATGTCTCATGAACTGCTTTTGCAAATTTACTTTTAAGCATTCACTGGATGTCATAAAATGTAACTGTGGATAAATCCTGATTATATTTGCAGTTCAGTGCCTAGATTGTCAACTGAGGATCAATGAGATGACTCAGCCTAACCTTCTCCACTTGAGCGCAAATCACTTAATGCTACAGTGCCTCTATTGCCTTCTTTGCCATAATTTTGACTGTATAGCAAGTGCTGGATCAAGGTCAAAATGTTATGGGCCTGATTCGCAGAGCTTTTTTTGTATGTATGCTTGGCTTAAGTGTGCAACAATTGGTTTTGCACTCATAAAAAGATTTACTCACATGAAGATTTTCATGCTAGCAAATCGACTCACAGAGGTTGGATGGAGCTGGGAAATGGAGGTTCCAGGGCTGGATGGCCATTTGAATTTATGCACACCTACAAGCTTAACCCCTTTATTGCTAAGGACAAGACATTCATGTGGGGGACATGAACGTCTCATGCTTGGGGCGCTTAGGGGAACCTCTAATGCTTGCACTAGAGACTTCCCCTGTTTAATAAAAAAATACTGGGGGCCAACAAGGAATAGCTTCAGCGTAAGGCCCTGCACAATTAAGCCTCCAACAATGACTTCTGCATGCCATATGGCAGACTCATGTAATTCACCCACCAGATAATGCAGGTGCCAGCAGCAAGTGAACGGTGTTCCACGAGTCTAGTTGCATTTCTTTCCCCGATGGGCATCCATGGATATGGTAGAAGCACTGCGGGAAAGGGGAGTCTCCCCTTCATAGTGTTGGCTTTTCCAAAATGATTTTTCATCTGGGACGGCGAATGCACTGTGATTCCCCACACAGGAATCCATACTAGGTCACCAGGGCCATTTTTTGGGGGGCAGGAGTCGCTCTCCCAGGTCAATAGTTTTCCCCAACCCCCAGGGGGCATAAATACTTGAGGCTATTTTCCCTTCTCTAGGGGAGGCGATTGGGCTCCCCGCCTCCCAGCTAGGCACAATTGGCTGCCAAGGTAATGGAAAATATGTCAACCACTTTGTTTTGTGGCTGCTCCTTTCCAGGGGCTTCTCATGGCAGGAAAACCGATTTATGGACAACCATTGGAAAGGGGAGTCTCTTCCCTTTCCAAAGATGCCCCTATGCCCCTCTGCCATAGATTCCTGCACAGGGATCAAGGCAGGGCCACAATCCTTGAGCTCAAATCCCCCCTAGACACCAGAGAAGGTTTTTTATATTCGGCCCCCTACAGAACACAGCATGGGCCAATGAGTTAGTCCACCTCAGTCATTGGCTAACTTCACCATGAGTGATGATATTTTTTATAAATAACAGGGGCTTTAAGTCAGCCGTATTTTTTCATTGGTCTATTGATATGTCATTCACATTTGTCTTCAGCCCACTACAGAATTCAGCATGGGGCACTTCAGCTGTTGGCTAACTTCACTGTGAGTGTTTCTTTTATACCCTCATTCTCTCACAAATTTGTGCCCTTCTTGGCCAGGGACTACTATGGCAATATGTGCCTTTTGAAAGAAAAAAAAATACTTTTGCTTTAAGTAATATTTTTACACTGAAGAATACCCGGCAGCCTTCTTAACAATAAAGCTTTGCAAAAACCATGAATTTGTTTGCTGGTAGAGAGGTCGACCCACTGGGACGCTTACTTACTTTTAAGTATTTTCCCTTCCCTTGGAGAGCTGATCAAGCCATTGTCCCCCACTCCACACCAGAAAAGGAAAACTGAAAATTGTGGCTGTGATTGCATTTTAGTTTGCCTTATTGTGTACAGTGCAAGTTGAACTATTTTTTTCTCTGTTAGGTGTTTTTCCAATCTACTGGTGACTTCTAAAAATGTAGGTTTTAAAACATTTTCTTAATTAAGGTAAATATTTTTGCTGTCCATTACTTTTGTGCTACATACATTCCGCAGCATTCTATTCCATGGCAGTCTTGATGTCCCTTCGTAAGCACAGTCTATGCAGCTGAGAGACAGTGGCATTATAGCCCAATTTTGAGTCCTGGGAGGTACTGTGCAGAGCAAAGTTAGAGTGCTCACTTGGTAGCCCCATAACAGATTTGAGCTGCAAATGCACCCATTTGCTAAAGATGCTGGATATGAAGTCAATACTACATTTTTTGCTCATTTACTACTTCCAGCTTTTTGATAATGGGTGTCCCTTGAGGAAATTGTGCACCAAATGAATTTGCATGCCGAACAGTTTCTAAGGGAGCATAAAGACATTTTAGCGCCTCATTCTAGGGCACACCTGTGGATTCCCACTTCATTTGGGAAGTTGGAAAAAATGTTGGCCCACACACTGCTCATGTGAATACTGAACAAGCTAACAGCAATTCTGTAGGAAATTGGTTATTAGTTGTGAAGGATGTGAGTCCTTCACAAGTAATAGTTATGAAATTGTCTTATTACTGGGAACCAAGTGCCCCATTGTAGTACTTGACTATTTCAAGGTAGTGAAGTAGAGCAGCCCAAGGCCTATTCAGTGGAGGTGGCATGAGCTAGCAATCCCAATGAGCTGGCACACAATAACAACACTCAATAAATTACTGTCCTATCAGTACTTTCCTTTTTTTAAAGAAACGTACTTTTATTATACACACAACACTAAATATTACTCATTCAATGACAAACATATACATTCAGGTAGACGGACGTACTTTTGGGGACACCCTCATATCATATTACACTTCTAGTGGGTCCTGAACCCTATAGCCCTAATTTGCCTCACCCCTACTTGATGCAACATCACACTAGAAGGGTGTTTTACTATATATAAGGCAGGTCTACTGGCTTTGTCAGGGTGTCACCATATTAATAACAATAACCACATTTTGTATTTGTTAATATAACACCACTGTAATTAATGAGGCCAACTTTACTAGTTCAGAGCATTCATTAAAGTGTAATCATTGCTATGTGTGCCAGATTTTTCTTCACTTTTTACAGACCATAAAATACAACCATAAGAACAACTACAAGGGGCCCCCACACTCCAGAACCCAAGTTAAAAAGCTCCAGTGCTGGGAGTGCTTGAAGTCCAATACAAATGTCTTCGGGGGTCAGGGATGCAATCCCCGGAAGGGGTAGGGTTACTTTCTCTAAACACTGGGGGAGGGGTCTGCTGTACTTCTGCAGCCCCGAGCACTCGTTAGGAAGCACTGGTGATTCCCCTGTCCTTCCTTGGGGCCCCACAAGAGGAAGGATATGGACATTTGTGCCACACAGTGCATTATGGGGCACTCCTAGGCAGGGAGCTTCAATAATTAATGAACAGGTTGGCCCACTTTGCTGAGGCTTCTGTGGTCTTGTGCCGCATATTCTTTCGATAAACCCACATAATTAGCCATCAGTTGGAGGCTGCAGGGGGAGACCGAAGGCCCCTGCAACCCTGCCAGATTCCCAGTCACTGCTCCTGTGCTGTGTGGGAACTGACATATTCTTTGCTGCTCATGCTGTGGCAGGAGCAGCTCTGTCTACTGCTGCTATGGCGGGTAGAGCTGTTGTGAGGTGCTTTGCATGCCCAACCAGGTTGGTCTTCAGTTCTCGAACCTGGGGAGCCCCTGGGACCAGGGAGGATTGCGCGCAGCGGCTCCTTCTTTGTGTTCCTTGGTGCTGCCCTCTGGGGAGATATGGGCCGCTGAGGACAATAAGGTGGGAGAGGAATGGGGCCGCACAAACTCCTATTCCACCAGGCCGAATTAAATTCACTATTGTACCGACCACTTAGCCCACCCTAGGGGTTTCTTTGAAATAGAAGTGGCGTGCCACACGCTCAGATTTATGCATTCTTGTTTTTAAAAGTAAAATCTTTAAACTTTGTATCTCTGACCCTGTTGGGCCAATTTTCTTAATATTTGGCCTGTTTGCTCCTGGTGGCCAACTCTAGCCATTTTCTTTAGGCCTCCTGTCCCCTAAATGGTGATTTGTGTGGGGAGCTGGTATTTTACTGCTCACTGCGCCAGATCTGTCCTCTGCTTGCATTTTTTTTTTTTTTAACTGTTTTTATTTTTAAACAAAAGCCAAAACTGTAGCAGGTGAGTTTCATACATATCGAGATTTGTCATTGTTACAAACAATAGTTACTTTCAGAGATACAGAAATTGCACAATGAGGTTTCCTCCCCCTAGCCTCTACCCCCCCTCCCTCTCCTGAGGATGGGCATGGCTCACCCAGACTGTCCCAATCATTTATGGCTCTGGTGTATAGGGGTGTACATCGTCAATCTCCACTCCCTGCACCTCTAGGTTATAGAATGGTAGCCATGGCTGCCAAATTTTCTTAAACTTTTGGGGACATCCTCTGGCCATATAGGTCGCTTTCTCAGCTCCCATATATAAGTCCATACTGGCGTGCCATTCCTCCATTGTGGGCAGATCTTCCCCTTCCCAGTGCTTGGCAACATCTCTTTTGGCAACTATGAGTCCCAGGTTCCATAACAGGAGGTTGTATCTGGGGAGATTGATATCTGTAGGGATGCCCAGGATGATATATTTGGGATCCATAGGGATCTGTGTGTCTAATAACTTCACTTAATTCCATCATTATTAGGGACCAGTATCTCTGCATTCCTATAGCATATGTATAAAGGTGCCTGGATCAGTCTTACACCGTAAACAGTTAGGCGTTTCTGCCCTACCCATTGCGTGGAGTCACACCCTGTCATAATACACCCTGTGCAGGATTTTAAGTTGTATTAATCTTAGCCGAAGCTTAATTGCAACCTCCCTTGGATGCATCAGTGCTGCCTCCCAATCTATATCCTCTAACGGGCCCAATGTTTCCTCCCATTTATGCCTAAGGGGTATCAGCCTGTCAGGGATGTTGTTTATTAGAGTTCTGTATGTCCAGGAGACCGCCTTCGAGGGTATCTCCTCCTGGAGCAGTCTACCTTCTAGTGGTGCATATTCTGGGATATCTGTAATGTCGGGTTTTTGTGTCTTCCACGCATGTTGCAATTGTAAATATTTGTATTGTTGCATATCTGCCAGTTGATATTCGGCTTGGAGGTCCGCAAATCTGATGAGGTCTCCCCTTTTAATTATGTCACCTAGGGACGTGATCCCAACCAAGTCCCATTTCTTGAAGCCCTGTAGTTTCGCCAGTTCAGGTATTCGCCTACCCTCCCACAGTGGTGTGGCTTTAGTTAGTTTCTTATCCCATTTCATCTGACGCTCCACACCCTTCCAAGCCTCGATCGTCCTCTGTGTGGCAGGTAGTAGTCCTCGTGCTCCTGCCCCCCACCATAGAGATAATGAAGGTGAGTATGGTTCCGGAATTGGAGTCTCTCTCTAGGGCATATGTGGGGTGATCTCCTGGCGTATGGCTCCATTCATTAATTACCATTAAGTGTGCGGCCCGATAGTAGGCCTGAAGATCCGGCAGGGCTATGCCCCCGTTATATTGGCCGCGCTCCAAAGTTTGCAGTGCTACTCTAGAGTGGCCTCCATCCCACAAGAGTGTGCGAAGCTCGTTATTAATTGCCTTAAAAATGACCTCCGGTATCTTATGATATGTATTTTGGAATATATATAATAATTTGGGGAGCGTTATCATTTTATACATGGCCGCTCTTCCTAGCAGCGTTAGGGGGAGACTTCTCCATCTTTCTACGTCTTCTCGGAATTCTGCCAGTACTCACTTAATGTTATGAGTAAGGCAGTCGGCCTCGTGTACAGAGATATGCAGCACCAAGTATGTAAAGCCCTCTTCAGTAATATGTAGATGTTCTGGTATAACGCGTGCATCTATAGCACCTCCAACGGAGTATAGCCTCGATTTTTCCCAGTTGATATTGTATCCTGCGTGTCTGCCATACTCCTTGACTAATTGTAATATCAGGGGGAGTGTAGTGTCAGGGTTGGTAACGTAGAGCAGGATATCGTCTGCATAGAGGGATATCCGCTCGTCTGCGAGATGACCTCCAGTGTCTTGGAAGCCTCTGAAGTCCGTGTGAGCTCTGACCAGACAGGCCAGTGGTTCCAGAACCAGCGCGAAAACTAGGAGAGACAATGGGCAACCTTGCCTGGTTCCTCTTTGAATGGGGAAATCAGCCGATTCCACCCCATTGACCCTGACAGTAGCTCTGGGGCTGGTGTACAGTAATTCCACCCAAGTCACAAATTCACGTCCAAAGCCGAATTTTACCAGGACTTGTCTCATAAAAGGCCAATGGACAGTGTCGAAGGCCTTCTCTGCATCTAGCGAAAGGAGCATCTGCGGGGCAGATCTGTCCTTCTCCGTATCTAGCCAATTGGCAAGTCGAAGGAGATTAAAACGTGTAGCTTGGCCTGGCATAAAGCCAGATTGGTCACGATGGACCAGTGATGTAATAACCGTTAAAAGTCGTGTCACTAGGATAGAGGCCAAAATCTTTGTTTCAATATTTAGTAATGATATTGGACGGTAGGATCAGCAGCTTTCCAGGGGTTTACCCGGCTTTAGTATGACCACCACTGTGGCCTGGCGCAAGTCTGACGGCAACGACCCCACTTCTCATGCCATCTGTTTAGAAGATGAGAGACCAGCATGCTGGCATTTTGCTTAAAGAATTCTGCTGGTAGCCCGTTTGGACCAGGGGCCTTTCCTGTTTTTTTCCTGCTGATGGCATCCTGAACTTCAACTAAGGTGATCTCTGTCTCCAAGGCTTCTCTATCCTCTCTCTGCAGGATGGGGGTGTCTATATCATTAAGGTATTCTGGTATCTGTACTTCATCTGCCAGTGGCCTGGCCACATAAAGTTCTGTGTAGAAGCGTGCAAATGCTGCCGCTATTGTGCGCGCGGTAGTATGTTGTGTCTCCGACTCTTCGATCTGTGCCACCCAGCTCGCCTCCCTTTCTCTCTTACCCAGCCAGGCCAGGAGTCTCCCAGCTCTATCTCCCATCTCATATAGTCTGTGGTGTGCGGCCTGGATTTGGGCCTGTACCTCTCTTTCTGTTAGGGCCCGCAGTTCCCTACGCGTGACAGCTATTTGTCTTAGGAGGGTGGCCTCGGTATCAGGGGTAGTGTTTCTTTCAAGTTCCAGGAGTTTACCCTCTAGGGTTTCTATCTGGCGGGTTTCATCCCTCCGTATCTGTGTTATGACATCTTGTATAGGCCTCCCATAGGGTGATAGTTGAGGTCACCGAGCCTTCGTTTTCTTGAAAATATAGTTTTGTCTCCTTTTTATCACTTCCGCTACTGTTTTGTTACGGAGCTCCCAGGCATTTAGTCACCAGGTCGATCGCTGCTTGCCATCTCTACCTCCCACCATCATCCACAGTGGTGTGTGTCCAAAATGCCCCTTGCGAGGTATTCCACCCTGTCCACTGTTCATATCTCCCCCGCTGGGGCAAAGAAAGAGTCAAGTCTGGAGAAGACTCTGTGTGCCCCAGAAAAATAGAAATAAGTGCGGTCTGATGGATGTTGTCATCGCCAAAGGTCAGTCAGTCCCATTGACTTCGTAAAGTCTGCTAATAGGGTGGGAGCTCGGGTTCCTATGGCAATGTGTGTGTGATCTAAGCTTGGGTCAGTTACATCATTGAAGTCGCCTCCAATGATGTGGGTGGAGGGGCCTGATTCCAATAGTATCCTAGCAATTGCCTCTAGTGTTGGGAGTTGCAGACATGGCGGGGCATAGACGTTGATCAGTGTGAGTGCTCGTCTTCCCCATGTCCCCTGAACAGCTGCGAAGGTCCCGTTGGGATCTATCCAAGTCTTGGTGGTGTGAAAGGGGGGGGGGGGTTTCTTAATCAGTATGGCAACTCCTCCCGCTCCTCAGGAGAATTCCGCATGTGCAAGTTTTGTGTATGGACCCCTCCCAATAAAGGCACAATGTGTCCCCATCAAGTGGGTTTCCTGCAAAAAGACAATGTCAGGCTTGAGTCTCTTAATATACCTTGTGACCAGTCCCCTCTTAATCTTGCTTCCCAACCCATTAACATTCCATGTCAGTGTAGTGAACGTCTCATCACTCATTGTGTATGTTTCTCAAATGCGTCCTGATATATGTGGACAGGTCTGTCTGCTGGTCGCTTCTCTCCTGTCCCTGTCTGGAAACTCTGATATCCCTGCTGCTGGCTGTATGGGGAACATGTGTAACAAACTGAACTACAAAACTTTGATCCTTTGTCTTCTCCCCCCACCCCACTCTCTCCCACTTCCTACGCCCGTCCCCTGAACTGTCAATATGACAACCTGGCACAAGTTTAGCTTGAGAGGTCTGTAGTCCCCTCCCTTCCTACAACCCCCTACGAGTCTAAATAATTCAATAAAGGATATCAAGTTCAAATGAAACGTTATACTCAGAAACACTGAGCACAGTAACGTCGTGGGGAACTCTGCAACAGATCTACAGTCTATCTGCCATTGATGCAGCCCGTATTTCAGCCTTCTTCGCCACTCTTGTCTTGCTGCTGGTGTGTGATCTCTAGATTGCTAGTCTCAGTGTCTTGTTTTTCAGCGCAGTGAATGTTCTTAAGAAGTGGATGGTCACTATCAGTGTCCGCAAGGTACTCCTTGTCTGAAAGTTCTGTGTGAGGACTTTCCCGCTGGCTAGCGTGCTTCTTGCCAGCCCGAGCCTGGGTAGAGTCTTCATCCGATTCTGAGTGCATCAACGTCTCCGAAGTGCGCAGGGTTCCCCTCTGTGGGGTGTCTCCCTGCCTTCTGCCTCCTTTTGTGAACAGCCGCCTCTTTTTGACCCTCTGCGGATTGGGTTCCGGTCGTACTGATTCTTCCCCGGATTGTGATCTTCTATTCCTTGTTTCTTGTTGCAGTGGGGGGTGCTCCTCTATCCAGGCCCATGCCTCTTCTGGGGTTTGGAAGAATTGTGAGGTGCCTTGGAAAATGACTTTTAGCTTGGCAGGAAAGAGGAGCATATATTGGACCTGCATTGCTCTCAGCTTGGCTTTTACTGAGTCGAATGTTCGCCTCATCTTCTGCACTTCCCTTGAATAATCAGGGAAAATCATTATCTTAGCGTTGGCCAGCTTGAGATCCCCGGTGCGTCGTGTCTCTCTGAGAACTGTGTCTCTATCTTGAAAATTCAAGAACCTTGCTATTAATGGTCGCGGAGGGGCTCCCGGCGGTGGTCCCGCATTGGGCATCCTATGGGCTCGTTCGATGATAAAGCAGGGTGAGAATTTGGCCATTGGAAGGGAGTCTTGCAGCCAAGACATCAAGAACATCACCGGGTCCGAGCCTTCCGTTCCCTCCGGAAACCCGATGAAACGCAGGTTGTTTCTGCGTGCTCTGTTTTCCGCGTCATCCACCTTCCATGCCACCTCTCTCATAGTTGCCTTCAGGTCCTTGACGTCTGAGTGTAGTTTGTGGAACGTGTCTTCCACCTCCGAGATGCGAGTTTCAGTCTGAGTCACCCTTTCGGCGATATTACGCATATCTTGTCGTAGGAGGGATACTTCGGACCTTATTTCTGCCATTTTGGTATCTCTTGAGGCGTGGATCGCTTGGATTGATGATGGCTGTATTATCCGGTGGTCCAAGGGCGTCTCCCTCCGTTTCCGGCGGCGGAGGTAGCACTTTTGTATATTTGTCCATTTTTCCCTGTTTTTGTGTTTTAGGTTCTTTATCTCTTGCCATCTTGCTGTTGGAGAAGTTGGGTTGTCTGGGAGGTTACTTATGATTTCCTTGTTCTCTGTAGTAGGCCGGGACGGTGGGCGCCTCCCGGTCAACCCAAGAGGCGCTCGGACGGCTAGACTTTAGTGACCAGGGAGGGGATCTCGTATGCCGTTGGTTTTGGGTGCCGTCTGGCACCAATCCGTGTCTGCGCCGCAGCAGCACCCCTCTTATTATCCGTGTACACTCGTTACTGCCACTTTCCCTGTCGCCACCGCCGTCACCATGCCAGGTAGTAATGTCTCTCTTCCCTCCAGTTTTATATTGCAAGTCTTCTGACGGGGAGTATGACTTCCCACCATCACTGGGTGCCCCTCCGCAATGCAAGGGTGTTATTGCGCAACCGTAGCACCAGGGTCGGATTGGCAAGGCGGGCAGTCGGGCATTGGCCGATGGGCCGGCGCCTAAGTGTCACATGTGGGCCGTTTTTTTAAAGCCCTGTGTCACCTGGCCCACAGAACTTTGCAATCTTTGGCAGCCCCCCAGCCAGGCAGACTGACTATCAGAGCAGAGACTTGGGACACTAGGCCTGCCGTCGCAGACTTTAGCTTAGCCCCTGGGGGGCTGCACAGACAAAGCAGTGCTCCTTCTCCCTGCTGGGCTGTCAAACAGACGGGACTGGACGAATAAAGCAGCCTCACTGGGGGGTTCAGTGTCAGGTGATAACAGCCGATGGCCCATCTTCACCTCCGAGGCCGGCCCAGAAGCTTTGTTCTTTGCTTGCTTCCTCCTCTGCCAGGCCACAGCCCCAAGGCTATAGTGGGCTGGGGAGGATGTGAGTTGGAAGCAGCCAGAGGCCTCCCTGGGGGCCAGTTGTTCTTCTGGCTGTTTTTTCACCTCACCCGCTTGGGTTCGATCCAGCCCAAAATCACTGTCTTTCCCCTGGCCGCTCCCCCACTGGGCCATCACATCACATTGAGGCCTTGGTGGGCGGGGAGGGAGAGAGTATTCAGGGGCTTTGATGGGGGCCAGGAGTTGTCTTCTCAGCCCCAGTGTCTTTCTGTGCTGAGTGTAAGGTGGTGTGTGTGTGTGGGGTGGGGAGTGGGTTGGGGGGTGTTTGCATGATAATCAAAGACGAATCTTTATATAAAATAAAAACCTCATTCTTTTTTTTAACATGGCTTTTCTGCCTTTGTTAATTTGACGATCCGTCACGGATCATTAAGGCAGCTTTAGAAATCAATATAAAGGAGCATTTGCCTTACATTAAAAGTTTAAAATACATACGGATTAGGGGGAACAATACTGGATTTTGGTGATATTTGTCATTTTTGTACAGGCCAGGATTTTAAAATTCCCATCAGAGCAGGTGTTGTGGCCTTTGGACCATTATATTTCACCTTGCCCATCTGGCCAAAATTCAGTGCTCCTAGTTTTTACCCACGCTACTGGCTCTATAAGCTATACAATGTTAAAATTACCAAACATTTCTATAAACATGTGCCAATGAGACTAATCAATTGGTGTTTAATGAAAAGGCACAATCCGGGAATGTGGGCCACTTTTTTAGGAGTGCCCGGGCCGAATTGTGATCCCAATCCGACCCTGCGTAGCACCAGGGTCCAGCAACGTCTAGGAGACCGTATCTCTTCGCAGCTGCTTGTGTCTCTATTTTCCTGGGCTGAGCGCAGTGCCTCTCCTGCCCTGGCCACTAATCCAGTGGGAGGGAGGGGGGAATCCACCCGTCTCCTCCTCTCCTTTGTGTATATATATGTTGCAGCCCTCCAACGTTGTCACTTAGAGTTTCCCCCTTGTGCTGCCAGGGTCAATATTCAAGGGCTCTTGTTTAGTTCTTTGCCCCTCTCAGCCCGGTGATGGTCATATAGGGGATCGTCCCCTCTGCTTCCTCAATGCAGGCCGGCGCAGGTCGACGGATGGGATCGTCCTCCTGGGCCACCCTGCATATTCGCGCTGCCCCCCCTGCTTCAATCAGACTGCGGGAATGCGCCTCTCCTACGCCGCTCCCGAGTCCGCTGCAATCTCTCTATCGGTGCAGGGATCGCCTGTATTCGGTAGGTCTGTGGCGCCCCGGGGGGGAGGGAGAGGGGTGCGGGCTGGTGCCTATGTTTGTCTCTCGCGGTCTCCGCTGGGTCAGCGCAACCCCCGCGACACACTCAGGTCCGTCAATCTAGGGCCGGGCACCCTTCGGTTGACACCGCATCCCTTGTCGGTGCAGAGACACGATCTGACCCGTCCGGGCCTGCTCGCATGCTGCTCCTCTCACCTGCGTCCCAGTCGCTTCTTCTCTTTACTTCTGCCAGTGGCGGAGGTCGCGCCCTGCACTTGGTCCAGCCCACGACTCAATAGGGGGATGCGGCTGCTCACACTCCCACTCCTCCATGCGCAGTCTCTCTCTTCTGCATACGGGTGGGGCTCAAAGTACTGTGTCCCTCTTTGTATAAGTCACCTCTTCAATTATCAGCTCTGAACACCTCCCGACATACCTCAAAACTTCAGTAGTGTATGAGGTGGAGCTGGGAATGCGACACTTGGGATCTTATCTCAGCGTGTGGCGGTGTCTCTCTGATAGCGCATCTCAGCCGCCATTTTGGGTGACCGCACCCGGTCTCAGCTTCTTCCAGATTTTCCACTGCTGTGTGTCTTATTATTCAGCAGATGAAGAATTTATGGTGCTAGCGTGCCTTAGGTGTTGAACAGCACCACTAGTGAACTGCTAATGGTGGCTTGAAGGGCAGGATTCTGGCCAGGATTCATTTCGGGCTACCAGCGCTCCGGCAGATGCTGTTAATCGGCCATGTTCCTGGCCACGCCCTTCTCTGCTTGCACTCTTGAGGTTCTATTCTGTTTGGAGGCAGATGTTTTCAGCAGCTCCTACACAGCCAGCAAGCAGAACACCCTCCCTGCTGCAAACCCCAGACCCTACGATTTCCTGGTCATCTGGCAGGGCACCTGTGTATCAGTAGCATAGGCAAGAGCCAGTCAACATAAGTTCTAGGGGAACCATCTAGGGTCCACCAGCATCCCAACTGGTCCTCAGGGGCATACATGGGAAAGCCCCACTGGCCCTGGAGAGACCCATCCTGGTCTTGGGGTCAGTTGGAGTCAAAGCCCTTATTCCATCATTGCAGGGCATCAGGTGGCTTCTCCATCAATCTAGACATCATTTTGCCATTGTCAGTCCCAGGTCCAGGATCTTCTTATCAGTCTCTTCCTTGTGCAGGAGTTTTTAAGTGGGGGTGGAAAACTTTAGGGACCAGTCTCCCGCCCCAGGAAATCCTATATTGCCACATCATCCCTCCACCCCTGTCCCAACCCTTCTGCATTGCATTCTGGGAAAGTCCAAAATAGCAACTTCAAGTTCTCTCTGGTAAGAGCTCCTCTGACAGACTCAGCTCCACACTAGCAGACACAACTTCCTGATCCTTTCCCACCAAAACTGCAAAGGCAAGCCCCTCCTGTGTTGGCTGCAGGGATCTGGGCTCTCTACTTCTAGTGGGCCTGGGTATCTCAGTAATAGGTACAGTGTTACAAGTTAACTATCGGATTTAGATTCACTCCCCACCCCTTCCTTTCCTAAAAACGTGGTCAATCACTGTTAATTGCCCTTTTGTATGGGGGGGTCTTTGATCTCTTTTCTAGGGCCCAGAGTAATGAACTGGGTCCAGTAGGGTGAACGAAGGCCAGTGCTGCTTACCCTAGCTGAGGAGAAGCAGCCTTTTCTTAAAAGGCAGACACTGGTGATTAGCACACTCATTCCAATTACTGTAATTTTACTGTGAATAAGACTCATGTAGTGAGACTCACTCACAGTAAAAGTCCCAAAAAACGGGTAGTCAATAGTAAAAAATCACAGTGAACTAAATGGGTTCAACTCATTTGCTACACAGTCTTACTGGTTATGTTATGTTATGTGTATTTCTAAAGCACACTGTCACCTGCCAGGGTGTCCAGGTGCTGAGCAAGTGTGTGTGCCTTTCCCTGCCTATGGTAAGTTGGTTAATTGAAAAGTCTGGTCTTCAGCTTCTTGTGGCATTCAAGAAGAGAGAAGAAGGCTCTGATTTGCAGTTGTGTGGTCTTCTAGTGTGGTTTGGACAACACCCAGCTTCCCATTGACTATGACCAGACATTGGTTTTCAATTCTGCAGCATTTCAGAAATAATTCTGCAGCATCGCCATTAGACCATCCAGATTATGACAGGTTGTTCAAAATTCAGGTTATCGTGGAACACTTATCTGCCAAGTTTCAAGAGGTTTATACTCCAAGGTTGAATATAGTGGTTGATGAGTAGTTGATTCGGTGCAGAGGACGGCTACTGTTCAGGCAGTAAATACTAAGCAAAAGAGCTTGTTACAGGATCAAGCTGTATATGTTGAGCAAGAACTCCATTAGTTATGTATACAATCTGAGAGTGCATCCTGGTAAGAACTCCAGCCTGGGTTTGGTAGGTTTCCATGAGTGGAAGGCGAGCCAAGTCCAGGCACAAATACTCAAGGCACAACCTAACTGAAGTCACCATTTACTGCATTTAGATGCAGTGTCAAACCTTTCCCCTCCCATAGGGAAAGTACATATATACCTGCCACAATAAATGTAGTCCAAAAAGTGTGAGATTAAAAATGAACTGTGTACAACTTACATAATAAAAAGCAATTACCACTTTGTTGTTGTGTGTTTTTTTTACAATCAATTGTGGGATAACAATTATGAAGAAAGGTAAACCCTCACCCACATAGCATGGTATGCTTCATCAATGGATCCTACAATCTAGTACTGGGGATCTTTCTTTTGTGTTGGCTGGTGTTTGTATAAGTGCACAGCGCAAGTGCCACAAGGGTGCTGAGATTACAGGTAGATCTGTATGCGTGGTTAGAGAGGTGTGTTTGTGGTGTGACCTATGTGAGTAGTGATGATTGCAGTGATCGTGTGTCACTCTTACCTGGACCATCAGCCTTCTACCTACAAGAGGACACCTATGAAAACAAGTCTAGGCTTAGCTTTGAGTAGCTCTGTCTCACTCCGAGTCCTGACTAAGATTGTCTGCGAGGCCAGGTGGACCTTTACTAATGTCTCCCCATAGCAGTCTGCTTAGGCCCAGGAAGACTTGTCTTTCCTGTGCCAATAGTGCGCTCCCTTTCCTTAGCAAGAGCCCTCTTTTATAGGTCTCGCCTGCGTTGCAGCGCATGCGCTGCTCGCCTTGGCGAGATCTATTGTCGTTGGTTTTCTGTCCGGTTTCTTTGGAAGTGGGGTTGGTGACCGCCCTGTCTCCCTTAGGCCCCGCCCACTCGCCTAGTGTTGCAGCGCATGCACGCTGCGTCTCTTCACGTTGTGTCCTTGCCTCACGCTCGAGCCCCCCTTCTCTGAGAGGCTTGCTGTCTCTTCCTCTTGCTCGCCCGCTTTTACTTTCACAAAGGCAGCACGTCGCACTTTAACATGAGCGGCCCCGCGCCTTGTTTCTGGAGTTGCTCTACGGAGGCCTTTTAGCGCAGTCAGATGAGTGCAGAAGGCTCAATTCTTATTGTTATTTGGCACAAATAGCACGGCGCCACCGGCCATTTGTGTGGCAGCGCATTCGAGGGTGACGTTTCAAATAGTTGAGGTTTCCGTCACGGACACGTGGTGGTTCCTACTGTCATCGGCGCAGTGCTCTGTACAGCCGTGTAGGGTAAAATGAGGCCCTCACCCCCTGCAGAATGTGGCGAGGGTCCACCGAGTCTCCCATAACTGACATTTATTCAATGATCTTGGGCTGAAAGCCCCCCCCCCCGCCCCTCCCCTGGAGGGTCCACACCCTTCCGCTGCTGCAGAGGCTTGTGGTAGGCCCTGGCTGTGCAGTGCGTGCCTGTGTGCACGCGTTGTCTAGTGATGCGCTGTGACATGATTTTCCTCCAGAGAGTGCTGCGTGGTGCAGTTCTGTGGGTGAATCCAGTATTCAGTGAATAAGTGCAGTACTAAGTTATGTAGCGCTACTCTATTTGAAGTGGTCTGCAGTGCTGTGCTGTGGTGTTTTCTAACTATAAGGGGAGTGTAGTGTAATACGGTCGGAGACTGGTGTTTTATTTCGTGAGTGTGCCAGTACAGTTGTGTGTGTGTATGTGTCTGTGTGGGGGTGGTGTTAGTAGGGGGTCGGGGAGGAGAAGAGAGATGATTGGATAGGTGTACTAGTGTTGCGAGTGCTGTTCGTTAGTTAAGTCAAGGGGAAAAGCCATATATATCTAATGTGTCATCACTGAGCAACGAACAAAGCCTTCTGTGTGCGTGTAGATACATCAATCCCGGGCGGGTTCGAATTGCAGTAGTGGCGGCTCTGCCTTTCATCCTCCCGAAATGAATAAAACGGTGGTAACCTAGATTATTCACAACCCTTTGATAACAAACAAGGTATCGCCAGACATCTATGTGTTGTATTTCACCAACTAATTGTAACCAGGATGGTGAAGGGCTACGTCACCTTCACATGACACCAGAGCTCTGACGTGAAGTGCTAACCTGCTTGTGAACTGGAGTGAGGCACAGTGGTGTCAGATTCTGCAGCCTCCTGTGTGACATCTGGTTTGTGAGTAATGCCTCCACCAACCCCCTGTAAGACGTGCTTCCCCACTGGTTTAGGATTTTTTTTTTGTGGGAGGGGGGGGGGTGCGCGAGGGATGTTTCTTGTCGCTCAAAGCATGCAGCCGGGGGCAGTCAACGGCCAGATTGCGGTGACCCGGCAGAGGCCCACGCGCGGCTCTAACTGCTGGAGTTGCAGCGTTGTGTTGGTGAGAAATGAGGTGCATTGGAAGAGCCCTGTTCGGACTCCAGTGCTGAAACAGCAGTGTGCTGCAGACCAGGACTGATGTGGTTTGGCAGAGCTGCGCGTGGGTCCCTGCGGAAGAACAGTAGATTTGCAGATGATTTTATTTTTTGAAAGTTTTATATAAAGGTGAACGAGGGTGTGCGGGAGATATTTTTCCTTGTGGTTGAGTCGCCTGCTCCTCTCTACACACTGCCAGCCCCTGATGTGATGGTGCTTCGGTGACCCCGAGAACGTCACCCTGCAGGTTGTGCGCATACTCTGCCCTGCAAGCTTTCCATCTGGGCATATTGATCCCATATGCCGTGCCAGGCTTATACTTGTGCCCAGTGTTGCACATAAATAATGTGCTACTTTCTGCTTGCTGCCCTGCATATACTGTGGGTTAGGTAACAATTTGGTACGAACCCTGAACTCGGTGCTGGGCAGGCAGCCTACACTAGGTCTCCACTTCGCGCCGTGGATGCACACGGTTGCCCAGCTCTGTACTCACCACGGAGAACATATATTCAGAGATGCACATGCACTCGGCGCCGCTACATTTAAGCGCTGCTTCCGTCCCAGTTCCTTTTTCAATCTTCTCTCATACTTCCCCCACCTTCACAGTTTTGCTCTGACTTCTACCACTCATTCTCTCACCCTCATCTCTCTGGTTCTCCACCTGCACCACTCATTCTTCCACCCACTCCAGCTTCACCAGTTCACTTTCTCACCACTAACTTTACCCCTCTCTTCCTTACCTCGCTCTCCCCTATCGTTCCTTCTCATGCACATTCCTCAGTGATTTACTCCGCGCACAGAGAACAGGGACAACAAATCGTCCATAAAAAAATATAAACAGTTAACCTCCACTGCTCGCTCTCACTTTCACTCTGGCCATTACCCCTATTTCCCAGTTTCCCTCTGCTCCACTTTTATTCCCTGGTTCTCTCCCACCTCCACTCTTCCACCGTCGCCTGCATATTTTCCACATTCCCTCATTCTCGCACCTGGGTCTCTGCCTTCTACTTCTACATATTTCTTAACTGTTTCTCTGTCTCCCAGTTCCATTGTCCTCTCTTCCTCCTCGTCCTCCTTCGGTCACCCTCCCATGTCCACGTCCTACAGGGTCTCCCCATCATCTCCCACCTTTCTCTTACCTTTCTCCCACTCCCTCCCCCTCTACCTCCACCAGTCTCCTTACAGATTCCACCTTTCTTCTATTTTTTTGCCCCCACCTTCTGCAATCGGCATCATTTCTATTTCCCACCGCTCCACCATCACCCTTCCCTTTTCCCTCTCATCTCTAGCGCTTATTCCCTCACCGCTACCTGCTCCATCCCCCTTCTCTTTCCTATACAATCAGTATAATTTCACTCAATGCTACACACTTCCACACCACACAATTCAACTCTTCACATTTCCATTCCACACCACATAATTCAACAGCAAACCACATCATTCAACTCAACAACACAATTACACAACACACCACATACATTCAATCCATACCACAGAATTCCACATCATGCGACAAAAAACAACAGCACACCACATAATTAAACTCCTCTACATACCACTCCCGAACACAAAATAACATTCCAAATAATTACACTCCATAATGCACAATGCCACTCCACATAATTCCAGTGCACTCAATACCACATCTTTACTATCCACAAAAAACCACTGCACACCATACCACATAATTCCACTACACTAATCCACTCCACACCACACAATTCTATCTCATAGAATTCCACAACTAACAATACCAATTCAATCCACACAATTCCACTCCACACCACCTACATCCACTACACTCCAAACCAAAGCACATGGGTAAAAAATATTATCATTTACAACGCCAATAGCTCTAACTCTCACAAATGCGAGACCTATTGCATTGCAAATGCTTGTTATTATTTGACTCCTGATCTGCAAAATGACTGCCAAAAATGCCGTTGACAACTGTCAAATGCATCTCCTCCTGTGGTAGTAAGTTGAGAGTGTTGGAGACTATCCTGTGACCCAAGCATAGGACAGTGAGCTTGTCTACAAATCCTGGGGCAGACGCTCCTAAGTGCCATAAAAAACACTATATATTTCTGCAACCAGAAGTGCCCAAACAGACATAACATGCATTATTTTTTTTTAAATCAGCCATAGAGGTAAAAAAAATTACAGATGAAAACATCCCCCAATTCTATTTTTTGTCTACTTATTTTTATTATTTGTTTATTTCAACAATTAGTTTATTTGGTAAGCATGAGCAATTTAGACAAATGACCCCTTCCTGAATTCCTAATTATGTCTACTTTTCAGAAATGTGTAGCTCTATGGGTTTACCCATGGCTATCACACCTGTATCCACCACAAACTGCAATTAGGTACAAACCTGATAAATATAGGAAAAACAGACTACTACTTAGCAGAATGGAAAAACTATGGTAAAAAATGTTTTATACAACGCTGCCTGTTTCTGGGAGCTGGAAAAAGGGTGATCTTAGCACAGCAAACCTATTGACGATATATATATTTTTTTTTAACTGTGCTTTCTTACATAGGTCTTTTGTGATTTGTTTTAAATAGAACCCAACATTTGATATATTTTCGCTATTTTCTCAGTTACCTCCAGGATAATCAACAAACGATGGATACCTTTAGAATTCCAAACTTGTGGGAAAAATGGTGCAAATTTGGCCAAGATAGTTTTTGTGGGAAAAAAAAACCTATTAGCGCTTCCCCCGTCCCCCCCAAAAACAGACTAAGCACCTGGTTTAGGTAAAACCTTAGCAGTTTAAAGGCATTCACCAAGTCGTCTGTAACCCATTCCCATACTGGAAAATGGTAGGATATTTGCTGCTGACAACGGCATCCCCCAGCTCCATAAACAAATATGGTAGTGGTGTACAGTGCTTTAAATGGGCTGATACTGTCCGGTACGGAGTACCAGCACTTTTTTAATTTTGAGAGGGAGAGTACCTGCACTTCTCAAGAGAAACGTAATACTTTTAATTGGAGAGTACCCGCACTTCTCAGAAACAAGCAGGTACTCTGGTACAGAGTACATCACTTCTATTTTTCAATTTCAAGTACTGGTGGTGTATGAAAAGAAGTTTCTCCATGTGGGAAGATATTTCCCTAATGGAGAAAAAAGAAAAAAGTTTTAACAATTGAATTTGCACTTTCTTGCAGGTTTATCACATGAACAAATATACGCATCAAAACTCTTGTGAAGTCATAAATCTGCACCAATGCATGAACTGCGGGTGTGCTTCTGAGGCTTTCTCTAAGTATGAGGCCCTTTTTAACATGTTTTCATAATGATTTTATACTGATTCTCCATTAATATTTATTTATTCTTTTAAGTACTGGCATGCTTCAAACATGTTTTATCACATGATGCCTTAAATAAAAGATATTTAAAATTGTGTTGAAATGAAGCATGATAGTTTAAAAACACAGTCTGGAATTTTTATCTGTTTTGTAAATAATATTTGGATGCATTTTATTTTAAAACAATCGTCAATCTTGCTACCATTCTTCTGCGTGCATTTGCACACAGTCACTGAGCATTCTGGGAGCATATAAATAGCCAAAAATTGCTATCTTTTATACAATCTAAGCACCTTATATAAAATAATACATATCTTACTGTTGGAGAAGGCAATCTGTTTCCCTCAACCAAAGTACACAGTGTAAATTGCCACAAGGCTTCTGCGGAAGTGGGTTGGCTCTCATTGTCCAGTTGGCACAGTAATCAAGAACACCTCTTCACCTTGACCCCAAACAATATGTCCTGGGCACCTGGCAATAGGAATTTCCACACCCCTGCCACTAATATAACAGGGTTGTTTCAAAATCTCTAAATGTTGCAACAGGAACATATGGCCTGGGGAACAATGACCCCACTGCTCCCCCCTCCCCCATCCACAGGTGCTCGGGTACCTTTACGTGGGGTAGGATGGAGCGTTTGTTGTATGGGGGAGAGATGGGGATACCACATAGGGGTGCTAACTGCAGTAATGAATAAAAACATGGTCGAGTTGCATTAGAAGATGGGTGTGCAAACTGATGCAAGGCAGAATAAAAAAAAAAAGGAAGCTGGTAAGGGATGGGCCAGGAAGGGAGGAAAAGCTGTTGGGATACAGAGTGATGAGAAATCGGAGAATGGAGGGGGCTGAAGTTGGAGTGAAAACTCCTCCCCCCCCTCCCTGCCCCAAAATCAAAGCGCAACAGCAAGCAGTCCATGAGGCAAGGAGGTGAGCGGATGTGAGTGGATGGCAGAGGCAAAGGGGCGGCACATGGACCAAGATGCACAGCAACTGGTGCCGTATAAGGAAAAGCGGGGTCCTAGTGGTGGGCAGAAAAGGTTAATGGAGATGGAAATCGTTTTGGACAGGATAGGCAAGGAGATGGGATTCACACGGACCAGGCAGAAAAAGGGATGATGGCGAGCAATGTTCCCTCTAATTTTTTTCCTCTGTGTGCGGCAGAGTAAGGTCTCTGTGGGCTGCAGCCAAGGCTATGTGTGCCTAGAACCCGACCGCACATGTAGACCAGGGCTTTAAGTGAGATGAAAAAACGAGGGGGTCTCTCAAAGGGGCGTGACCGATGCAATTAAGGGCATGGCTTAAAAGCAATTAAGCAAAAAATGTGTGCTTAGCATAGTGTGCCACCTGACTGATATTTTGCTTCTTCTGTTATTGCATCCAGATATATAATACAAGTAACATTACACCTACAAGAAGCCAGGACTATTGGCTTTGTCAATGGTTGTTTGTTGCATAAAGTTGTATATAATATTGAAAATGCTTCCGCTCTTGTGGTAGAGGTTGTGGCTTAATGCTCGAGCTGCCGACTTAGGAGATGGGTTTTGAGTCTCGGGTCAGATTAACATCCTGTGATTCTCAGCAAATCAATTAATCACCCCATGCATACAAAAATAAATTAATAAATCATTTAAATCGCTCCAATACTTTTGGGTTGAGTTCGCACTATATAAAACTTGCTGCATTTCTTTTCTAAATGTGGGGCTGGTGGTTTGCCTTTTGAAAGAATTTGTGTTAAATGCAGCCCATGACGGACGCTGTGATCAGGGGATCAACTAGTCCTGAACTTCGGGGGGCTAACACTCCCAGCCAGGGCTGGCCCTGCACTGGTCGCACACTGTGCAACAGTCTTTTTTTGGCACCCCTCCCCCATTTCCTCCTCCTCCATGAATTCCCTCACTACCACTCACCAACAATGCACCTCATCTCTCTATAGCACCATTCTGAAAAACATTTCATTTTTTAATAGCGCTGCTCGAAGTTTACTCACACTCAGTTCTGTGATCTGCATGGTACACGTTCTTTGTAGCAGGCACATTAACCCTCTGCGCTGTGTGGGTGGCAGGCGTGCCCATGTGAATGCACGGTGAGCGATGCAACAGTGTAAGAGTAGGGTAAGAGGAGTGACTGCAGGGTGAGTGAGGTGACCATATGAATTTGGGTGCGGATGTAAGTGCAGAGTGGGACGAATGAATGCATGGTTAGTGATGGGCTTGTTTGAGTGAGATTGCAGCTTGAGCAGTGAGGGGGACAGGTGAGTGAAGTATCACATGAGTGCAGGGTGAGTAGTTGCTCGTGTGACTGCAGGGTGAGGTACAGGGTGAACAGCACAAGTGTATTGTGAGTGCACAGTGATCACTGAGAGTGCAGGGTGAGCGGGTGAATGGTGTGAGTGCATGGTGATCAGTGTGAGTGCATTGTGATGACTGTGAGTGCAGGGTGAGCGGGAAAGTGAAGGGTGAGAATGAGGAGTGAGTTGTCTGAGGTGCATTCCCAGACACAGACAGTATATGACCTGAAGGTGTGTGTATGTGGTGCAAGACTGTAGGAGAAGGTGAGTGAAAATGTGTGAGAGAACATTTGTCAGTGTCTATACATTCAATGGAAATATAGTAATGGCACATTGTGTACTGTACAAAAGCTGAACAAAAATACCCAGGGCCCCTGGAATTCTGCAGCAGAGGAAAGCACCAAATTATGCAGCAGTGTTGGCTAAATTATGGAACAAGAATAGGCAAATTATGTGGGATAATACAGCACATGCTTTCATAGTGTTACTTCATTCTTTTATAATTTTTTTATACATGGTAATCCTGTCTGCGCAAATATTTCACCTCCTTAGGACCGGTTTAGAAACCAAATACAGACGTAAGCAACTGAAAGATGCCCAGCCAACCTTTTCGAAGGGCCTTCCATGCACGCAAACATATGTCTCACCTTTTTTTAGTAACTTTTGATCTTTTGATTTGTTTAAGCTAGAAACTATTTTTATTTGGTTTAAATCTACAGATTTCTGTTTCAGATGATGGATTATGTGGCAAATCCATAATTATGCAAATATAAAGCATAATTTCAGTGGCCCTGGTAATACCTTATACTTGTGATTCTGCAATGTGCCATGTGCTTAGGAACAAGCAGACCTTCTAGTCTATGATGACGTAATGTATCACAACATGGTTTCCCATTAAAAGAATGAAAGAGTATGGGAACATATGTATGCTACCCTGAAAACTATGGTAAGAGCTATTCCTTCTGCTGCAAATGGTGGTGGGTTATGTAACGCAGGGACTACTGGATGAGGCTGAAAAACAGGTAGGCTTTAGCGCTGCTGGCGCCCAGTGTGACAATCGTTTTGTCAGCCCCCAACTGACAACCTTCTCCATGAATTCCCTTACTACCATCCTCCAACAGTATCCTTTACATCTCCAAAGCTTCTCTCTGGCATACATTTATTTTTTTATAGGTCTACTCATTGTTCACTCACACTCAGTTCTGTGATCATGGTACATGTCAGTCACACGTTCTTCGCAGCAGGCACATGAACCCATTGAGCTACTTTAGGATGAGCCCAAACTGCCACGAGACAAAATTCCCCTCTCTCTCCAGCAGGAGCATTAATCACTGTCAATATCTTGACATTTTTAATGTTGCCTCAAGACTGATGGCCACCCAAGGAAACTAGCAGCACCTGCTTTCAAACTCAAAAGTTATTGTAAAAACACAGTGACCTCACCCCACACACCTCACAAGGTCAGTGCCAGGTGCGACTGCACTAACGTCCTAAAGCTGGCCCTGATTGAACATACACACGGCAACGGCATTAATCCATCCTGTGTTATGTGAAACAAAGAAAACATTAAAAAAAGCAGTTGTGAGCTTTTGAATAACAGCACTATTCACCAACGTCTTCGTGCTGGTCAGAACATGGAACCGGCTCCCGGTCCGATGGGAAAACATAATTTAATTATTTTATTTTTAGCAGCATCGACCATAGAGAGGCATTTGTACACCACACTTTCAAAGATTGAAGTGAAAAGCAACCCGATCCTACATTGTGAAGAGGCACGCAACGCCCATAGGGCTCAAAGGGCTTCAGGCCACCCCCTCCCCCTGCCACCCGTTGTGTGTGTCAGCCCGGGCTGAGACAGCTTCCCGGGCACACACAGACAGTTCTTGAGCTGCCAGCCGCACCCGAGTACTTCACAGGTCTTTAAAAGGCCATTCACGTGTTAATGAGGCTTTGTTGTTTTTTCACCACTTCTTAGAGCCCCTGCATCTCCACTCTGCCTATGAAGGAAGTGACCCAACTAGGGCCACCCGGGTCACTCTCGACCTCCTCTAGCCTTCTATTCAATGAAGAGTCGATGAAGCAGTAGAGAACACAAGCAGACTAGTTTATTCACAGAGTACACTGCAGTGGAGTCCAGTCTGACCAGCCTCCTATGATGGCTGACGAGGGACTGACTCTAGAAAACATACAGTTACATTATGTAGATTGCGGAGCCCAGAAAGACCCGCCTACTATGGAAAAATACTGGTAGCTGTCGTAATACAATGGGGGTACAGAGCATAAGTTTCGATTCCGCAGCCTGGCACAAATTATCTACTGCCCAAGGCGTCTGGCTTATCCTCCCTACTAGACAGGTGGGAGAAGGCCTTCATGTAATAGAAAAGGCATGCGTTAATAAGCGAGATTCAACATTGAAGAAACGAAACTCAGCAAAAGCCATTTCTCATAAATGATCAAGTAACAGTTTCGATTATAATACAAAATGGCGTCCTCGAGAGCTAAAATGGTGGCACAGATGTTAACATAACTAGCATAACGTCTGCGTTTTCTAATTACGTTTGCACACATGGAGAATAATTATGAATTAGCTATATGAATGCTAACACAGCATCGAATAAAATTCAAATAATATAGTACTAATGCATTTCAATTCTAACAGACCCTCCTTTAAGCATTTATTATGCTAATACAGACATCTTTATTCGTGCTATCAGGTAAGGTTCTTTACAATTCTAAAAATAGAGAAAATATAGAAAAAAAAACAAGTAATGATATGTCAAATACGAATGTATACTGGTATATATGCATAGGCAAACATAGCAAAGAAAAGAACACTATTTATTATCAACACAGGGAGCTTCAGGGACAGAACCTGCAAGAGATGTTGTTGAACCAAAAACTCCCTCATCTAATTGCATCATGGCATCGAGCTCCTGTTGGAGCATGATCTTCGCATTTGTGTCATGAATCGAAATTCTTTTGGGAGACAGGTAAGTAGTACAGTATGAGCAGCATAAGGGAAGACACTGAATCAAGACACAGCAACATATTAACAGGACTATGAAATATATCACCTTTTCTAGAATCCAACCCCAACCACCAAATAAGGACCTGCTCCAATTGCCGCTCTCCAGTCCTCGAACATTTTCCAAAATGTCTAAAATATGTTTAGTGATATTTTTCTCCATATTTGTGATACCGACTACACACTGCTCTCCTATGACTGCGCATGCACCACCATTCTTAGCTAAAATAAAGTCAACTGCATATCTCGTTTGTTCGGAGTATATGCGCATGCTTTCCAACTGAGTAGTGATGTCCCGTAAAGCTGCCACTGTAGAATTAGATAAAATTTGCAATTTACACCCAAAATACTCTCTAGCTCGTTCACCCCTGGCCATGGCAGTACCACCAAAGGTAATAATAGAAGAGAGGATATATCCAAAAGTAATACCATTACTATAATTATTAACTTCCAAATCGGTAACGCCCTCACAAAATTCCTTGGTCAATGTTCTTTTTACCCATCTTATATTTGGTCTACTGTACTTGCAAGGCACCCCAAGAGGAAACACCATCCCCAAGGCCACATCCTCTGTACCGTTATACATGTTAGAATATGTACCATTAGATAGAAAATAAAAACCTGGATGTGCATAGAGTGGACCTTGATAATCTAATGGAGCATATCTAGAATTCATCTCCTTCATGCTAGGATCATTCTTTTTCCCTAAACGCATTACATTTTTGTACACTATTTCTCCAGAACAATTGAGATACAAATAAGCAACAGTACTATTTATTACAGGGCAACACGCAGGATAAATACCTGCTTCTTGAGTGACAGTCAGATCTTTGTAGTGCCAACCTGTCAAGGTGATATTTCTCTTAGCTAGGTACAGATCACCACAAAACATGTCGGGCATGCACCCAGGGTACCCTGTCCCCCTCGGCTTTCTATAATATAAGCAAGGTCCAGGATATCCTAGGCCGAATTCACCTTTTGCTTCTACAAAATGGGGAGGACGAACATATGTATAATTTACCAAAGATAATGGATAAGCGGTCCATAAACTAACAGAATCAGTGGGGTAACAAGCTGTGCTATCTCCAAAAAATGTCCTGTGTGTATCTAAAAAGACATTGCTATGCATTGTTCTTTTACTACGATCAGAGGAAACTGTATGATATAAAACACATGACGAGGTGACTCCAGTAAAACACTCCAATATCCAGAACAGCCCCCCCTCCCACCAAGAAAAACAACAATATAACTATAGCCCAAAACGTTTTCCTTTTGAGAAACCATTCAAAACTGATCTGCCCCGGTCGCAGGGCAACAAAAAACTGTTCATCTTCTACACTGGGTCGACCAAAAAGATACATGTTTACTTATAGAGCTACAAATGAAAACACCAGAGAAAGAGACGTCATATAATGGAACCAACGGTGGAAAGGACACACAAAAGAAGAAAAAATAAAAACGGTGAAAAGATCAGGGTCCGTTACAAGCCTCCCTGGCAGGCTTCTATTGTTCAATCCTCGATGGTGCTATTGAGCACTGTACGGTGGAGCCACACTGTTGCAGCTCTTCAGCAAATATTCACGATCCTCAGGATAGGGCACTCTCCCTCCAGGGAAAACACCATCAACTTATCCTGTCCTGCGCCACAGGCAGTGCACCAATTGTCCGATCCCTAACCTAACAGGAAAAAACAGAAACAAGGGAGCATTCAACTAATCTTATCCACAAAGTCAGTCCCTGCTACACTCACTTCTCCTTTGGTGCACTACATTTCCGTCGAGGATGCAAATGGTACCTTTCTACTCCAGGCACTGTCTCATCCCGGAGAAGAATCTGAAATTCAGGGGGTGTCGGAGAGCGAGGCTCAGGTTCCTGTTGGTCAGATGAGGCGGAAGCCTGAGCAGCCCTAATTTCTGGGGGAACTGCCTCGTTCAGAATCGCCTCACTCTCTTCTTCCGTTTGCGCCCAAGTCAGCCGGGCATCGGAAAAGGGCACAAAACGCGGGACTCTCTCAGTCTCGTGGTCCCCTATCCCCTGCTGGACCCATCGATCATAGGGGAGGGGGAGCGGCACTCGCCGGCAATGTGAAGTATGGATCCAGTGCTTCCGGCCATCCACTCTCACCGCTGTCCTTGTCGCGATGAGGACCAGATATGGTCCCTTCCACCGGGGCTCCAAACTGTCTCTTCTCTGAAAGCTCTTCACGAGCACAAAATCCCCAGGCTGTATGGTATGCCCGGGCCCCTCTGGTACTGGAGGTAACACTTCATGTATCTTTTGATAAATAGAACAGAAACTTTTAGTGAGATCATATAAATAATCGACTAAAAGAGGATAATCTATTTCAGAATATTTTTTCGGCCTAGGGACGCCCCACACATTTGCAGGGCTGCCGAAGACCACTTCTTATGGCGATAATCCTGTTCTAGAATGGGCTGTCATTCTTGTGGACAATAGGGCAAGGGGTAATGCATCTGGCCATTGTAGCCCAGTACTTTCCTTGATCTTAGTCATCTTTAGCTTGAGAGTACCATTGTACTTTTCAACTAAACCTGCTGACTGAGGATGGTTTGCTGCATGGAATTTTTGCTTGTTGTGCAGACCTTCGCACACCAATTGAATCAATTTGGCGTGGAAGTGACTTCCATTGTCACTCCAAATCAAACGGGGCAAACCGTAGCACAGGAAAAACTCCTTTATAAGAGCTTTCGCCGTCGCCATGGCTGTATTCTCTTTTGTTGGGTAAGCCTCAATCCATTTACTAAATGCACAAACCACCACTAACACATATTTTAGATTATTAACTCGCTGCATCTCAATGTAATCCATCTGGAGTACCTCGAAAGGGAGAGAAGGTGTTGCAAAATTACCAGAAGGTGGAGGGGTACCTTTTCCAGGGTTGTGCTTCATACAAATCATGCAATGTTTCACTAAATGCACAGCAACTTTCGAGATATTGTCATTTTGCCACACAGGATCCAGTAATTTACAAATTCCCTTTGCACTAATATGGGCCGGATCATGTGCCATTGTAACTACAGGGAAAACATATGCATCGGGTAGCATCCATCTCTGCTTCTCGCTTTTATCAGTCCAGCACCCATCCTCATCTAAACGCCCTGTACTTTCCTGCCACACTGCCAACTCCTCAACTGTCGCCTCAGACTGTATTTCCTTGACACTGTCCAGTGTATTTTCAAACATGGTAACATCTGGTACCCATCTAGCAGGTCCTGCCACAAACATTTTCGTTCTGGCTGTCTCTTTTGCTGTTTAATCTGCAAAGGCATTTCCTTTCCCTACATCATCAGTGATTGCTTTATGGGCACTACACTTCACTATTGCCAATCGTTTGGGAAGGGTCAAAGCTGTCAAAAGTCTTTCTATCAGCGGACGATTCTGGTTCCATGTGAAGTCAAGAATCCTCTCTCTGCCCAGAGGCGTCTAAAATTATGGGCCACCCCGAAGGCATACTCATTGTCAGTGTAGATATTGACAGTCAGTCCGTCACTTAATTCACATGCTCGCAAAAGAGCTATCAACTCCGCAGCTTGAGCAGATTGGTAGGGAACGCGTAAGGTCTCAACTACAGTGCGCAGCGTAGTAATAGCATACGCCGCTGTAGTGGTGCCATCTGACAATTTGAAACAAGAACCATCGTCATATAGTTCCCCTTGCGGGTCAGATAAGGGAACATCAGTCAAGTCTACCAGTCCCTTCGTCTCTTCCTCCGTGCGAAACTAACAATCATGGACATCTTGGTCCTTTTCTTCCGAAGGGAGGGGTAGTAACGTGGATGGGTTCAGAATGGCACATCTTTTGATAGTAATATGGGGTGCAAATAAAGTCAGCTCATAACCAGTAAGACGAGCACTGGTGAGGTGCTGCGTCTTTGTCTTGTTTAAAAGTACATCCACAGCATGAGGTACCATTACTGTGAGGTCATGACTGAGGACGAGCCCTGCCGACTGTCGTATAGAGACCGCTGCAGCCGCGGCGGCTCTTAAACAACTCGGGAGGGCTCTGGCGACAGGGTCAAGCGTAGCAGAAAATTAAGCACACGGCCTCTGCTTACCTCCAAAGGCTTGTGTTAACACCGAAAGCGCACACCCAGCCGTTTCGTGTACGTACAACACGAAAGGCTTTTTATAATCAGGCGTACCAAGCACAGGTGCAGAGCAAAGTGCAATTTTTAATTGCTCAAAAGCATGCTGGCATTCATGCGTCCAAGGCAAAGGTTCATGCATATCTTTAGTTGTCAAGCGAAGCAAGGGCTGTATTAATAAAGAATAAGCAGGAATCCAGTGTCGACAATACGAGGTGATGCCTATGAAAGCACGCACATCCCTCTGCGTCACAGGGACAGGCATCTTAACAATGGCATCAACTCATTCAGGTGTTAGCATCCGACCCTCCTTCGACAGCAGGTGATCTAAATAGGCGACCTGCTGTTGACAATATTGGAATTTAGAAAGGGACACTTTATGCCCTTTGTTTGCCAAATGCTTCAATAATTTAACCGTAGCCTCCCGACAACCCTCTTCGGTATCGGAGGCTATCAAAAGGTCATCCACGTACTGCAATAATACATTACCTGCGGGAAGAGAGACAGAGTCCAATTGACCTTTCAAAGCTCGACTATAAATATTGGAACTTTCAGTATACCCCTGAGGAGCTCGACAGAATTGGAAGCTCCTACCAGCCAAGGCGAAGCCAAAAAGATATCTACTGGCTGGATGAATAGGGATACTAAAAAAAACATTTTTTAAATCAATCACAGAAAAGAACTTGGCTATTCAAGGAATCATCGTCAAGAGTACGGTAATATCCGGCACCACCGGGAACTGAGGAACTACAATCTTATTTATTTCGCGGAGGTCAATCACAAAACGATAAACATCAGGATGTGAATCAGGGGAATCCAATGGTACTTTCTTAAGAATAGGAAGAATGGGGCTATTGCATACATTCACCACTGTCTCCTCAACCACCCCTGATTTGATCAGGTCATGTATAAACTGCATCAAAGCCTGTTCCCCAGCTTGTGATATTTTATACTGGAGAATACGAGGGAGCACAGCATTCTCCTTAACCTTTATGGAAACTGGTGGTATCTGGAACAACCCTACAACCGTATCCCCTGTGGCCCACAATGTGGACGGCACGTCTTTGAATTGAACAGGAAGCGGGGCATCCTCTGCCAGACACTGTTTTGCACTAACCACGTTAGGTCCGATAGTCATATAAACACCATCTGGAGAACAAGAAATTGTAGCATGTAACTTTTTTAATAAATCCAATCCTAATAAATTTTCACCACAATTCGCCGTTAACAAAAATGGAGAGTCCACAGTAAAAGGACCAACAGTCCAAGCAAGAGGTTTGGAAATGGGGCTCACAACCGGTACACATGAAAAACCCACCAAAACATTATTACGGCCAGACAGGGCTGCCCCGGGGACCAGCGAATGAGAAACAGAGCTATTCATTGCACCTGTATCCACCAAAAATTTCTGTGCTGAACCATGCAAATCTGCTGTGACATAAGGACCACGCGGATCTACAGGAATTTGGACTGGTCCCTTTCCCTGGCTGTCCTAACCATAGGACATCCCTGCAGCGTCATCCATATCATAATCATCATGATAGTACTGCCTTCCCCGGGGTCATCAAAATAGTTCTGATGAGAACGACCCCCTGAGGATGCACCTTCTTGAACCTCATTCCGATCAACTTCATAACGGCCCCTTCCTCTCGAACCTCGCCCGCCAGGAACTGCAAGTTTTTGCAATAAATCTGGGCACTCACTCCGCCAGTGTCCCTCCTTTTTACAATACGCACACTGATTTGGCCGTAGGGGTGCACCACCTCTACCAGCACCCCGTGACCTTTGAGCCAGACCAGTGTCCCATCCCCTTACGGACCCTCTTGCAACTTGCTGCAGCAACACCTGCGTTTTCAAATCCTTGCTTTTCTTATCCACCTTATCCTTTTCCTCGTTTTCTCGATGTTCATAGTACTGAGCCATACTCAATATCACCGAAGGGGAGGAGGTAGTCCAAGTGCTCTCTGAAGCCTGCAACCGGGCTGCAATCTCCGGAAGCAGATTTGTAACACACCGATTAACAAACAAACAAACACCACCTTCAACTGACAAATCCTGTCCACTAAAATCCAGGAAACCCCTTCAAACCTAGTAAAAAAAAAAATCAGACACACTCTCCTCTTTCTTCTGATGACAAGCCGTCAGCTTATCCCAATCCACCCGTCGGGGTGGGATAAGAGAATGCATATATGTGATGATTCGACTCGGCAAAGCCAGGATCTCAGCTCTGGGTTTCTCACCGGGCTTTTGCTCCGTATCCCATGCCTTAATCTCCTCCCAAGAACCACCCAATTCCACCCTATGATCCTGCGTATGCACCTGCCTCCATATGTCCACCGGCACCAACAGCCCAAAAAACATCTCTATATTCGCAAGGGTCATAACTGACGAAGAGGCAGCCTCTGTCAACTCTTTATAATACACCGTAGGGTTTTTTCTTGGATCTGGTAACTGACTTTTAAGGACCAATACCTCAATTCTTTTCCACGGAGTATAAACCCACTGTTCCTGAAAATGAGCCGCCACCCGCTGTTGGACCACCTCGTTTCTTTGGTTCCGCTGCTCTGGAATTTTGGGATGAAAAATAGGATGTACCTCCCTCATCGGAAATTGGGACACACTAACCGGAGTACGATGATGTAATCTTTCTCGATAACGGAGTAGCGTCCCAACATTACCAAGAACTTCCACAGGGGCCATACCAGCTGAATATACACGATTTCGAATGTCATAAATAATTTGAGGGGCTGTACCTCCAAACCACTGTTCCCACAAACTAATCAAGGTAGCCGACATATGCTGAAGGGCATGCTGCTGCACAAACGGATCAAAATCTTTCATCACACTCTATATATCCTCCACAAATCGGATTCCGGGCCCACTGTGCTGCCTGATTTGCAACCATTCTTTTCTCCTCTTCACCTACATTAGATCGAGTCAATACCTGCTCCATTTGCTCCCGTATTGCTGCCCAATTCCCTCCATCCGACCCTCGCACTGGTGTCTCAACACTACTCAACACTGCAGATGAATGACTTGGGGAAGACACAAGAGATACAGACATAGGGGACAGTGTCAACAATGACTGCGTGGTAGGAGTAAGAGAAGGAGGAGAAAGGGGAGCAGAAATAGCAGATGCTGCGGGGGCGCCTGCAGTCACCACACTCGCAGCTTGTAGAACCGAAGGGGAGATAGACAAGGCTGGAGCCGAGGCTGTTGAACTCACGGGGAGACTCGAAGAGAGCGGAGAAGCAACAGAAAACTGGGACGACGAAACAGGATATATTCTCTGCGGAGCATAGGGAGGTGGGGGACGAGTTTCCAACAGATCCTCCACAAAAGGATCCTCATCCTCTCGAACTACATAAAACTTATTACATTGTAATCGAAACTTCCTATCGGCACACTCAATACCTTTCTCTGTTTGTTCTTTATCATAAGCTACAGCTTTCTGCACCACTGTCTGCATTGCCTTCTTCCTAGACGCCTTCTCGGCCCGTATACGCCTCCGTTTAGCTTCCTTCTGCCATACCTGTAAAGTATCAAACATCGACTGTCTACTTCTTCTAGCAAATAACTTGTCCTGTAAATTATTCAGTTTTTGTTCGTCAAAAGTACCATCCAGTGGCCACTGAAGCTCAGCATTGTCCCTCGTATATTTGTGCCACAATGTACGAAACATAATAGGGCCAATACTGTGCTTCACATACATCTCAAAATTTGGAGTGCCTTCTGGAGGCGCAGGCTGCCGTTCCTCCAGTCGATGCTGCGCAGAGCAATAGCGACACCCAAAGCACCACATTTTACTCCAACAAGACATCTTAGCATCAGACACATTCATTATCCACTCGGTCAACACACACACATGCAATAAAAACACACACACAGACAAAGAGCTCTCAAAAGCAGTCCGTAAACTGCACCAAGACAAGTCAGTCCTCAGACTGCACCAAGACAAGATAGGCTCTAGCCCCCAGGCCTTTTCAAGACTAAACCAAATTTAACTAGTGGCCTGCCGGAACGTTCACAAACGCTCCGTATCACAAGGGTCCACCGACCCACCAAGTTAATCAAGACGGCGCCGCTCTTACCAGAAATCACAATGAATTCACCTGGTACACAGGTCAAACAAGATTATTCTCCACTGCTGACTCTTCAGACCAAACGGTCAGATCCAAGGGTTTTGCCTTCTCAGGACCCCAGCCAAGATGACCACTAGACGACGAGCCGCCCAATCAGACAGGCGGGGCAGCCGCGAGAACCAGGCTCTATCATATGGGGATCCCCGATCCGCCCATCCGACCGGATGCAACCCCGACCCCACAGCCCGACTACGGGCGGGATCGGCCACCTGGCGGAGTCCCTGTTCGGGTGCCAACTGAAGGAAGTGACCCAACTAGGGCCACCCGGGTCACTCTCGACCTCCTCTAGCCTTCTATTCAATGAAGAGTCGATGACGCAGTAGAGAACACAAGCAGACTAGTTTATTCACAGAGTACTCTGCAGTGGAGTCCAGTCTGACCAGCCTCCTATGATGGCTGACGAGGGACTGACTCTAGAAAACATACAGTTACATTATGTAGGTTGCGGAGCCCACAAAGACCCGCCTACTATGGAAAAATACTGGTAGCTGTCGTAATACAATGGGGGTACAGAGCACAAGTTTCGATTCCGCAGCCTGGCACAAGTTATCTACTGCCCAAGGCCGTCTGGCTTATCCTCCCTACTAGACAGGTGGGAGAAGGCCTTCATGTAATAGAAAAGGCATGCGTTAATAAGCTTGATTCAACATTGAAGAAACGAAACTCAGCAAGAGCCATTTCTCGTAAATGATCAAGTAACAGTTTCGATTATAATACAAAATGGCGTCCTCGAGAGCTAAAATGGTGGCACAGATGTTAACATAACTAGCATAACGTCTGCGTTTTCTAATTACGTTTGCACACATGGAGAATAATTATGAATTAGCTATATAAATGCTAACAGCATCGAATAAAATGCGAATAATATAGTACTAATGCATTTCAATTCTAACACCTAATGCTGGAAAAATTTGCCCCCCCACGAAATTTTTATCACCCCCCCCGAAATTAGGCTCTGGTTGCGCCTCTGATTGTGAACTTGGGCTTACAAATCTCATTGTTTCCTGTAACATGCCCGAACGCCCGCATGTTACAATCAGTGCAGACTCACTGAAATGTCAGGTAAATATTTCTTGTGAACCACGGCACCCTTGACACGTAAAGCGAAAAAGGCATGTATAACTGCCGCCTACTCCGGGCTGTGTTAAGGCATTCCACAGGCCCATGGCAAGAGTAACCTGAAAGTCGTGCCTGTGCCGTAATACCACCGCGCTTCAAAGTTAAGAAAAGACCACACCTTTCACGGCGCTCAAATTTAAAGGCTGTGGCTGGTGCACGTTAATCAACTACATGCGTGCTTTGCAAGAGTCTGTGCGCGCTGGTGAAATGCACTGTGCGCGAACGCGAGTGCGTGCAGATTACAGGGAACGATGATGGCGAGTGACAAGGGGGTCCTGGGGAAAGAGGAATAAAGGGAGGCAAAGGAGTTGTGTGGCAGAGTTAGAGAGGGCTGTGTGGTGTCAAGGGAGAGGGAAAACCGTGGGGATGGCGAGATTCTGAAGAGGAGGAGACTGTGGCTACAGTCTAACAAAGAGGGCTCGGAAAAGGAGTAGTGCTAGGCACCATGAAGGAGGCAGTGAGAATGGCAAAGAAGGGAAGGAGAGAGAGAACAGGTAGCATGAAGAAGACTGCGCGTGTGGTTGGTCTCATTGGAGAATACAAAGAGCGGGGAGCCCCAGGGCGAGGGTGGAAGCATTACAGAAGGCTGAAAGGTGAGTGTAAAGAAGGGCATGGGAGGAGGAGACTGGTTTGATAAGGGTGCAGGGTAAGACCAGGTTGATAAGGCATGAGGAGCTGGTTAACAAGGCAATGACTGATTTTAGGAAGCCACATAGGCTTAGTTGGATCCATCATGGATGGATCGTTTTGTGGACATAGTTAACTCAGTCTAACAAAATGAGGTAGAAAGTGGTGAGGTTTCCAGGGGAAGGCCCAGTAAAAGTTCACTCTCAGGTGTGGGTGGCTTAGGTGGATTCAAAGAAGAAATCTCCGAAGCGAGTACTGGCGAGAGGGTTACATGGGTATTTTGTCCCGAGTACAGAGATCTGGGCCTAAAACCATTGTTTTTTTGCTCACATTGCCATTCCAGTTTGGACCCCGCTATATGCAAAACAGTTTTGACCCTGCTCCTGGGACCGGTTTTGGGATATCACCCGTCATCAGCCAGGCTAGCTTGAATCCAATAATATAGTGAGCACGGGACCCACGTCTGGGCATACCCTTCCCACTTAGAGTGACTATAGCAACACAAAAAGATGATGGACAGAATGCTAAACATCGTCAAGCATTCACCCCCTGTACAGAGATCTGGGCCTAAATCCATCATTTTTTGCTCACCATGTCATTCCAGTTTGGACCCAGCCAAATGCAATTTAGTCTTGAGCCTGCTACCAATGGGAACAGTCCAGCCTAAACTGCTGGGCCAGGTCCTCCCTGGAGCGGAAACAAGCATCCTGGGACCGGTTTCGGGGTATCATCCCGCATCAGCCAGGCTAGCTTGAATTCAATGGCATAGTGAGCACGGGCCCCACGTAGACCCTTCCCACTTAGGGCGACTATAGCAACACAAAAAGATGAAGGACGTAATGCTGAACATTGTGAAATATTCACCCCTAGTACAGAGATATAGGCCTAAATCCATCGTTTTTTTGCCCACCATGCCATTCCACTTTGGACCCAGCCATATGCAAATCAGTCTTGACTCCCCTCCCAATGTGTTACTATTTGGTATCATGGCCACTATTGTGTGGCAAGAGATGCAATACGCGACAGAGGACCAACAATAGATTCAGAAACTGCATGACAAGAACAAAGGTGAAGGCTGTTAGAACTATGATCAGAAATGTAGACTATATAAACATGAGCAATTCAAGACTCAATGGGGCAAGATGAATGCTTATATGATGGAGACCAGGGATACACCGTCAAGCAAGCCTCTAGGTTTGGCTCCACAGATGGAGGGGCGTGGCTTAGGAGGAAGTGGGAGTTCCCAAGGAAGAGGAAAGTTGCTGGGAGCATTATGTCTAGAAGAGATGGAAGTACTTTCATGAGTGTAGCTAGAGTGGAGGAGGGACCCCAAAGCCTGTGTGTATATAGAGGCGGAGGGAAAATTACGAGGGACACTAGCAATACTGAGGGAAGAGTGCTGCAGGCACTGGGAGTTAAGAAGGAAACAGACTCCTCTCATGCTAAGGAGAAGTGAAGCAAGGGAAGGAGATGCTAGAAGAGAAAATTGACTTGCAGCCCCAATTATGATCCCAGAGTTAAGTAGGGCATTGAGGGACTTTCTACAGAAAGCGGAAGCTACGTTTCTTTTCAAAGATTTTACTGTATATTTGGACCAAAGAGTCTGTCTGGGCTAACAAGTCGCAATCAGCAAGAGACATACCAGAAATGATAGTGGAGAAGGTGGACAAGGAGCGTGTCTTGTGGAGCGCAGTGGGTCTGTGTGCTGCTTCTCCATTGTGGGGGTTCAAGGTTGCGCCTTTGGGACTAGTGTTGAAAAGAGAGAGAAGGGAATTCCATATGATGCAGCATTTGTCATTCTCTGAAGGGAACTCAGTTAATCGCCATTTGATCAGGAAGGCTTGTTCAGTGTCATTTCATTTGACAGTGGTGAAGGCCTAATGGGCAAGGGGGCAATGCTGGGCAAAGCAGACATTAAATCAGCCTATAAACTACTGACAATTCAGCCACAAAGTCAATCACTGATGAGGTTTGCAGTGGAAGGGCTATTCTTCTTTGACGTATGCTAACTGGTGTGATGCATGTTCTATGATTTCTCATTAGTCAGTCTACCATTCGTTTTGCTCAAGTGAAGTGTGTCTCTTTTACTGCCCAACTTGTTCTATGGAATTCATAATGCACTTCAGGACAGTTATTTTGGTAGTTCCTTAGTCAATGTGTACCCTTTTTACCCTAGTAAGTGTTTCTCTCTTACTGCACAGCTATTTGCTTGGAAATTACCCATTTGTTTTCTTGTGGAATCTGACATGTCACAGAGCAGGCAAAAATAATGTCTTCATTTGATTCCTACTGTTCTTCAGTTGCTGCTCGCGGGATTGTGTTTTTTTTAATGGCACCATACAGCGGGAAGTTCAAGATAAAATATAGCAAGTTTTCTTTGTCATCTAAGACGTATCTGTCTGTGGGCGGGTGGATGGGGTATAGGGTTCAGACCTGGACCGAGGAGGAAAGGGTTACTTTTAATATTTCAATGCTAGCTCAGATCAGAAGCCTAAGGGAGCATGGATCATTTTGGGCAGAACCAAGAAGGGGAGACTGTTACTGCTAACAACATTGAAGAAATATCTTGGGTGCATGAGGGCTGATGGCTCGTGAGAATGGGGGATCCAGTGTCCAAGCACTAGTTTAGAAACTTTTTCAAGAGATGCTCAGTTTTATTGTGGCCTTGATGAGAAGCGATTAGGCGTCCACTCAATCTGAAATCGTGTGGCATCGAAGGCTGCAGTGGCTGGCTTTCCCCTGAAAACCCTCATGAAGGTGGGATGCCAGAAGTCCAATTGTTTCAAGCACTATGTGCGGCCAATCATGAAAGATGTCACGGAGGAGGCTGGTCCAACTGTTTCTTGTGGATTGTCGTCAGGTAATAAATGTACCAGAAGGGAGCCTGCTCACAGTTGTTTGAAGGCCATGCTAGTTGCCATTAGGTGGTATCCAGGGGGATTTCTCCACCTTGAGTTTCCATCCAGGGTGTTTTTCGGGCAGGTTGGTTTTGCCCCGGCAGGCTCACTCTCAGCTCATTAACAGAAGAGATGGACAGGTGTGAATGGTGGCCATAAGAGCAGAAGAAGATTAAAAAATATCCAGTTTTCCCCAACTCTCCGAAGGAGTGGGGGTATTCCAGGTGCACTTTAAGCAAGATGTGTCTTCCCCATTGCCAACGTGCTGTCCAATGGGACATGGTTAGTGATGGAAAGGGAGAGGTGAGGGAGAGAGGCAAGTTTGCCAGGAGTGGAATGTTGTGCATACATGTAGGGAGCTCTGAGGTAGAAGAAGGTGTTGCTGAGGTAAAGCTCCCTGGAGATGGTGGGGAGACACCCAGCCTTGTGGCTACTTGGCTGTAGCAGTACGAGGATGTTGCTGCTTCTATTTCCCAAGTTTGCGGGGCAATGTCAGACCAGCTAGGAGCAAGAAAGGCTGAAGGTCAAAGCCACCCACCCCACTTCTCACCAGTGGGGCTATGCCCTTGGCTACAGACAGGACACTACAAGGTAGCCTGGGGAGATCTATGGGCGAATCCCACCTCAGTCAAAGGGAGAGGGTGGAGCCACCAGGAACTAAAAACACCTCATGCCAATCTTGTAGCAGAACCAAGTGGATGTCAGATATAATCTATCTGGTGTGCTTTACTCAAGGGGCTTTCCCATGTCAGATGCAGGCTGCGGCCAATTTAAATCTAAACCTAGGTTGTAACGTCTTCATTGTTTCCTGACTCCACTTATTTCATATCTTATTGTGTACGCATCAAATATGATTATAAATGTATTGCTTTCACAAGGCCATAAAAAGGGTTTTGGAATGAGTTTGCTGGATGTCCTCGTCCCAGCACAATGGCTCCTCATGCTCCCAGGAATTCTCGATTTCCGGGAACAGATAATACTGGGAAAGGCTTGGTCCCAGACATGTTGGCTTGCATTTTCCATGCCCAGCTTCTTCTTGGTACCAGCAGGATTTAGAGAGAGGGGTCAGACTCTGGTTCATCACATTTCGGACCTATACTTTTTATTTTCTGAGCATTTCCTATAAACGGAGGTAGTGCTTAATTTGTAAAACATTAAGTGCCGGGCCAAAAGCATTTCTCAAGAGCCCGCTCACCTGGCACCACCCAGCTCTTGCCACTGCTGCCAAATACCAGTGACAGCAGCACCTACATATACTAAATCACAAATGATGATTACTGCTAAAAAAAGGCACACAGTACCACCATGTGGTGGATAAATAAGTGCTGGTGTTTAAAAAAACATTGATGGTGCTAAGCACCGTCAAACACTGACACAAGTTAAGCACTGAAACGGATGAGTGAGGGATATGTGTTGACTTCACCTCAAAGAAACCCTGCTTCCGCCTAGGAGTTTGTTTCCTTGCATGAGGGAGGATAGGCTGAGCAAGCATTGCCTTGAAAAGGCCAGTGACAGTCAAACAAGCACTGGCAAAGCCAATAGATCTCGATTTAATGTGCCAACATATGCAAAACAGGCAGGCACAACAATGCATTTTTGCATGCTTTAGCAACAAGGAGTGGAAGGAGAGGCAGGGAGATCTGAAGTAGTCCCTCGTGAATTGCAATACATGCACTCCATCAGAGAAGGTAAGATACACCCAAATAGCCAAAAGCATTAGGTGAGGGAGAAATAGCCCTCTGGGCTGAGCGGTGATTGACAAAGTCTCAAGCCAATGGTAGTAAGCACCAATGGTTTAAAGGGGCAGACTGAAAGCCCACTACATGTATACTTGAAACATCATGCCTGTTTAGACAGCAGCAATGTCAAATCATATCTAATAATGTCTGTCCCAGTCCACGCCTATTTACGAGTCCCTCTCCCAAGGAATGGGCAGAAGGAGAAGCTCCAACTACATAGAGGCCTTCACCAGGAGGGTGAACAAACCCGGCAGACAAGATGCAAACTGGAGGAGAAGGTGGGCAGATACTTAGTGGGAGCGTAGGCCGAGGATCTTCAGTCATGGGCACATTCCAATCTTTATTTGCCCCCGTTAAAAGTGGCAAGGAGTAAAAGGAAGTCCTGATCAGGCCTGATATGGCAGAGAAAGCTAATCATCTGCATCTGGCACGCCCAGGAAGAGAGGGTAGGCAGCTACTCAGGCATTATGCATTCTCCCATGAGTAGATGAGCAGGTAGATTGGCTTTGCAGACACATGGCCTTCTCCCATGTAGCACAGAGGCACTCACTGCTTTGCTCCTAAGACTTGAGGTATTTTCCCATAGGGGATGGGCACGGCGGCGTGGCACAAAATGACAGAGGGCTCTCTGCAGAATGTGGTGGGAGGGCCCGGACCCTTTCAAATATCACTGAAATTCACAGGCCTTAGCCTTGAGGGCCTGTGAATGTTGTTGCCCTGATGTGCTGCAGTGGCTGCACAGACCTGCATTTATCAGCTAGATAGGCAAGTTCTGGCTCCTTAGATAATAGGCCTGCTCCCAGTACTTGCAGATTGGCAACCAGGAGATGGTCCTTGAGAAACAAAAGACTTGCTCTCAGCACTTCAAGGTGGCTTGCAAGCCATGGTTTCTTACATGCAGTCAAACCCTACGACCCATTGAAGGGTGTAGGCTAGTCTTGGTTCCGCAGACACGAGGCCTATTCCAAAAGACTGAGTGGTTGGCAGACAGGCCCTGGCTCCTCAGAAAACAGGCACGCTCCAGCGGAGGAGTGCAGAGAAGCCCAGCTTCCTCAAACGTGGGGCCTACTTTCATAGATGGCTGCAGGCAGGTCGTGGCTCCAGAGATATATGGTCTAATTCCAAAGAGCATAATAGACAGGTCCTAGCTCCTGAGATACGAGCTTGCTCCCAAAGAAGGGATGCAGGTAGTCTCTGGCTCCCCAGGCACAAGGAGAAGACACAAGGTCTCTAGGGTCGGGGGGAGAGCCAGCAGGCCCAGAGTCATGTGGCCAGCACTACTCAGATAAACGCCTGCTTCCGAGGGGCAGCCAGGCTCCTCAGGCAAGCAGACAGTGGCACCTCAAACATGGGCCCTGCACCAAGGCCCTGGCTCCTCAGACATGAGCACTGTCCCACCTCAAGTGGTGCAGACAGGTCCTTGTTCCTCAGGCACTAGCTCTGCACTATCTCATGAGGTGCAAACAGGCCCAGGCTCATCAGACACCAGCAATATACCCCCTTGTGTCATGCAGGCACCGCCCATGCTCCTCAGACACCAGCACACCACATTGATTGTGAAAACAGGCCCTTGTTCATTAGACACGAGCCCTGTGCCCCCTCTAGTAGTGCAGACCGACCTTGGCTCGTGGGACACCAGTGCTACAACACATAAAACTCGATAAATAAATAAATACATTGAGGGGTGCAAATAGGTCCTTTTCCTTAGACACCAGCCCTGTGCCACCTCCAGAAGTGCAGACCGAACCTTGCTCCACAGACAGGAGCGCTGCACCACCTTGAGTGTCGCAGTGCTTAATTTGTAAAAGAATAAATGCTGCGCCCCAAAGTTGTGCTCAGAAGCCCTGCCCAGAGCTATGGAATGATGGGGATGCTGAATACCAAGGCAGCGTTGTTTTGATTCCACTTCTTGTCTGTTCCATCCACCACCAGACACTCCATGTCTCTTTGTCTCACTGTTTCATGGTCTGTTTCCCCAGCTTTCTTTCTCGCCGTTTTCTTGTTTTTCTTCCTCCTTTCAATGTTTTTCAGTCTCTTGGCCTGTGTCAAAGTTCGACGAGGAAAATAAGTGCCAGTCCCCAAAAAAATAAGTGCTGGTGGGCACCCCCTGCAACCACTTGCTCAAATTAAGCACTGTCGAGTGGTCCAGACAGGCACTTGCTTCTCATACGAGCCCTGTACCAAGGCCCTGGCTCCTCCGACTCGAGTGGTGCAGACAGGCCCGGCCCCCCGACACGAGCGCTGCGCCACCTCGAGTGGTGCAGACAGGCCCTGGCTCCTCCGACACGCGCGCTGCGCCACCTCGATTGGTGCAGACAGGCCCTGGCTCCTCCAACACGCAGGCCCTGGCTTCTCAGACACGAGTCCTGCTCCCAGCACTCCCCGCTTCCTGTAAACACCAGCTGTGTCAGGAGTGAGCGGATTCTGCTGGGTCAACAGACAGCTGTGCGGTTGCCAGGCAACGGCTCGGCTGCAGCCCCCCCCCCCAGGTCTGGCAGCTCCTTTTCTACCTGGCAGCCTCCAAAGCCCCGGCCCCCCCAGCGCCGAGTGACTCACGGAGAGGCTAATGAGCGCCCGCGGGGCCCGCGCCAATTACCGGCCACGTCCTCCGCTGGGGGAGGGGGCACTGGGACTGGAAGGGAGGCGAGATTCCGGATTGTACCACTGGGGGCAGGGAAGGTTTGGAAATACCTGTCTACGTAGCGGGGGCTGAGGGGTGACATGAGCTAGGCAGGACAACTTCACCTTTGTGAGAAGAAAGACTGTCTTTTGCCAAAAATGCTGAGGTTTCCATATATTTTTGTTCTCTCTTCCACTCCTCCCCATGGGTCTCCCAAAAATATTCCCCATTTCAATAGGCAAAGATAAATTCTTCTATATAACACCTAAACCTGACAACTCCCCCCTACTCACATAATTTTACCTACCATCTTTAGTGCAAAATCACGACTGACCGTCACTCCAGCTGTAAATATTTACAAACATAAAAACTCAACATTGCTCTAAACTGTACGTCAAAGTAACATTATCCAAAAAACATAGCTACAATAAACCCATTCTTTATTTCAAAAATCACCCGTAACGTAAATTCAGGAGCCTGGTTGGGCACGAACAACAGCTTCCGGATGCTAAGATAAAGACAGAAAAGGGGATGGTACCAAAATGCTAAGCCATTCAAATTGTGCTACCATAATAGCGTAGCAGAAATATTGACGACCAAAATACTGCGTACTATGGTTAAGTATATATTGGAAAGTATAGGTTTATTATTTAATCCAATTGTGAATTTCACATTGGATTGCACGACTCAACCAGAGAGCAGGGAGAATGCCCAGGGCATTTCAGCTCTTCCCAGACTACTGTTTCTTTCCCTTCTGATGTTTATGCTATGGCCCCAAAAGTGAGGCACCGTTTCACCTCATGTGTTTTCTTCTTAATTCTTAATTTTCCGTGCACAATGTGGGGGTAAGAAATGTTCTGAATGTCTTTGTGTGCATGGCAGAGTAGTAGTAGCAAGTCTCTCTCAGTCTCTGCTTCTTTCAAGTCACACCACTGGCAGTCCCTGCCTCTAGTTTCTGGTTAGATGTGTGCAGGCCAGTTTTTATTTCCAGTCTCTGGTCACTCTGTTTGTTTGGGCAATCATATGTGTAGTCACGTCATCCAGCAGGCCTGAGGAGCTTAGCATCCTGACATCAAACCCAGACCCATCACTTCTCTAGCAGTAATCAGTTAGCTACAAATTACAATACCGCACACCTTCCCACCAGCTCGGGTCTAGCTGGAGGATAGTACCAAGGGGTACAGATGGTATCCCAAAACTATGTACCTGACTCCTCTTTCCCCCTTGGCCTGGGCAATAGTCGACTTTTGCCTATCAGGCGCACATCATCCTGCTTGAAACTCTGCTTGAGTTGTCGGTTTTGAAGCGTCATTGACTGTCCAGTTTGTCTGTTTGCGGGTCTTTGCTGGCCTTCTAGTTAAGGCAGTGGTCCCTGCCCGCTTTTCTTGTCTTCCCAGAACAAGAGAATGGCGGCCATTGTTTATGTGAGCCAAGTATGATAGATGTGCGATTGAAGGACACGCGCATTGGTCTCTGGTCCACTCCAGAGTGCCTTGAAGATCACAGCCAACCCTTTTATACAAAGTTAGCAGCAGGGATCTCATGAGGGTTGCACGTATTCCACATCTCTCCCCGTGGAACAACAGCTGCCTAAAATCCTCAGTGTTTGTGAGCAAATGTTCTACTCAGTTTTTTGGGTCATCTGTCCCAGTTATGTCATCCTGTAGATACTGGGGCACTTGTTGCTATCCAGGGGTAGCTTTGTCGGGCATCTCGATGCTCCCCTCAGATTGACCATTTCAGGTAGAACATTTGAGCATGGTGTAGGCTGTAATTTTGTCGCTTCCATTCTTTGCTTCAACTGTGGCTGAATTCTGGTACAGCCTATGAATGGGTGGACTGGTGGTTTGTGAAGTCACCCTGTCGGTCAAGCCCGAGTCTGCAGTGTGTTGGTGAGGGACAGCATGATGTTTTGCTGTCTGACCTGAGTGTCTTTTTTTGTACTTCAAAGGGTTACTTCCTTCTAAACACAATTCAAGACTCTTTTAAATTCCAGGCACTGTGCATAGTGTTTTGTGGTCTTGTTGTTCACATGATTTGGCAATGCTTTGTTTTCTGTGCTGCATTAAAGGGTATTGCATTTTTTCACTTCATGGTCCATGTGTGACTTCCTATCACGGACCATGTGGGGTTGTGGTGGAGATCTGCGTCTGGTCATGTCCATACACTAGGTCATTTGTATGTTTGTTTGAACATGGGCCGCAACTTGTCTTGGGCTTTGTGAGTTTAGGTCATATTCTGAGATGCTTGCAAATCATTTAACATAAGTATTTGTAAAGGGTACATTTACCCCCACAGGGGAATCTTGCCGCTGAATAACAGATGTTTATTGTTACCCAACTCAATGGTACTCATTTTATCGACCTCAGAAAGGATGAAAGGCTGGGTGGACCCGCTGGGATTTGTACCTGTGACCATGAGGCCAAACACGGGCCCCTGCAGTGGATGCATTAGTCCACTAAGCCACCAGCCCCGGATTTCTGTGGTTTTCTCTTCATTTTGGCCACTTCATTTCATTTGTCAAGTTTTGCTTGCCAGTTTCGGTAATTTTTGTTTTTTCTGACTTCGTCAGCTCAATATATTGCTATTTTGTCCATGTGTTTTTTTTTTACATAGTGTTGCTTCTGCCAAGCGGTACCCGTTTGGAGTGGTTTTTCGTGTCCTTGGACCTACTCCCATGATGTGCTGAGTTTTTCCAGTGGCCACTTCGAGCCTGAGTTCCGTATTGCAACAGTCTTTCTCATTTCCTTGGGGATGTGGGTGTCCTTTATTCTTTCTTGGGCAGAAATGGATTCCTTTCCTGTTTAAGTGATTCACGAGGACTCCAGTTTTTGGAGGCAGACCACCTCATTTTGGTGGGTCATTTCCTGAAAGTAGTGGGGCTTATGTCTTTTTTCCCTTGGCTGCACCAAGCTAGATGTGAGGTCAGTCGTGTGCCTGAGATCAGGCTGGAAGTACCTTCAGGTCTTTCTAGCTGGTCATGGTTGTGGAAAAGAGTTATGCTTGTGAGGGCCTGTCGAGGTGAGATTCTTAGGTGAGGTTTTTCTTTTGACATTGCAGATCCATATATCATTTGGAGTTTGGAAGATACACCTCAGATCTCCCACTTTGAAGAGGGTTCCTCAGCAATCCATTTGCCACATGGGCTTAAGTAAACAAAAAAAGTGCAAGGGTCCATCACTTTTAATGAGCAGCCCGCTGCCAAATGCCAGGATTGATTCCCCCTCAAGCTTCTTTCTTCCACCACCCTGCGCATCCTGTCTCGTTATATCACTCTTGCAGTTTGTTTTGCATGCCTGCTTTCCCTTTTCCTCACTGTTTCCTACCTTTCTTTGCCTTTTCCTCTCTTATTTTTCTGCTTTTTAGTTCGAAGCCTATCAGACAGCACAGCTGTCTGGTTTGCTAAAGACATCTTGGGAACATTTGGAAAGCTCCCCTAGGAATGCATTCCACCCATAGCATACCAATGGCTTTGTGGTTTGTAACTCACATTTGCTTGCTTTTTATTTGCTGGCTTTGTTTGTTTTAGGCTGTCCAGCATATCTTTGTCCCTCCCGTGGAGAATAGCTTGTTTACCACCCCTCCTTGTATTATTCCATGAGTGCTCAAATTCTGTAAATCGACCGTTAAATTTTGTTCTAATCGCATTTCCTGTGCATTAAAATACAGAAGTCAAATGTATGGTTCGGTCGTCCAAGGGAGCTTGGTGTTTGCTTTTCTTACTCTGACTTCAGTGCTCACTGTTGCACCCTCGAAGCCCAGTTCTTGCAAGAAGAAAGGCTGGATGGAGACAAAATTCCAGATCCCTCGGATGCCCACATTCCAGATCCCCACAGGCACTAGATCTTAAAGATATTTATACATGTGCTCACACCCTTGCCCCCAAAGATAGAGCTGGCCCTTGCTAAGATAGCACCCTGAACGAAGAGAAATGTGGCTCCCTTGCTGATGTTAGTGAATGCAATGAGGCAGCAGGGTGTCCTTATTGTGTTCACGGGCCAGTCCCTGGCTGAGCAGTGAATGGTCCCTGAAAACAAATTTCTCCGGATTTCCCCCACCTCACCTAAATCCTTAGCTGTCTCACGCTGATGAGGGTGTTGTTGGTGTGTGTCAATGGGGGTGAGAAGGTGAAGGAAGTGCTAGGAAGGGGGCTAATAGGGTGTGAAAAACATCACCTACGTGCGATAATGAAAGACCACTTTAAACTGGCAAATCTGACAGAGAAACAAGCAGATAGGGACACAGACAGAGCTGGAGCAGGCTGAGAGGGGAGCTGCTGTTTGCATAACCTGAATGCACACAGCTTCAGGCGCCTCTCAGAAGACTGGCGCCCTGAGCCTGCGCCCAGTTTGCCCATGCCAAAAGCCAGCCCTACCCAACTAATCTTTGTTCTCCCTGGCTCACAGGCAGAAACTGTGGAAGGGAAGGTTACCTCGGTGGCTGCGTCCCCCCCCCCCCACCACCAAGTCCTGTAATCACACAAATTACGTATGATTAAAGAAAAACATGGCACACGGGCATAAACACGAGCTGCTCCACAAAGCTGGAGGTTCTCATTGGCCACTGCAGACCACCAGTCTTATGTAATAAAGATTCACGTTTACAAATGTTGCCAATGCTTGCACATACTTAGGTGTCGCAACAGCTTTTCTTAAGGATTGCTATGTCTATAATGGTGTTCCAATTTGGCTCTCCTGACAGCCTTGGTATTTCGCCCAGCAGAATGTGAATATCGCACTCTTCTTTAAGTCTTGTGAAGTCACACGCTGCAGAAGAAGAACGAAGGCCCCTATGGGGCTTATAGACAGACAACAATGGGCCCTCATACCACCTCTTATAGTAATTTCTAAATGTGCATGCAGATCCAGTTGCCACGCGACAGGCAGTGCTTAATTTGTGCCAGTGGTTCCAGATGGTGGCCAGAGGCTCTATTTCTTTAGGGACCGTGATTTATTTTTAATGTCAGAAATTGACCCAGAGCAAGAGAGAAACAAGTATTGTCAAAACCAATAGGTCTCGTCTATGTAAGAGCTATTGGCATTTGCCAATGTGTTTTAGCCATATTGTACACCACAGTTGCTGCTTTACAGCATGGCTAAAAGTTAGAGTGGCTTGGAGAAAAGTGTCATAGAGTTGAGTGGCGTAGAGTGGCGTAGTGTGGAGTGGAGGGTTATCGAGTGGCGCAGAGTGGAGAGGAGTGTCATGCAGGTTTGTAGAGTGGAGTCTCATACAGTGGAGTGTCGTAGAGTGGAATATCTTGGAGTAGAGTGGAGTGTTGTGGAATAGAATAGAGTGTTGTGGAGTAGAGTGCAGTAGAGCAGAGTGGAATGGTGTAGAGGGGTTTGAGGCAACTTTATGGGACAAGCATGGTCATTGATTACATTGTCGGGCTTGCTGCTGGCGGGACAAGCTCGCACAAGTTAGTAGTTGTGTTTTAACTAGGGTGGAGTGTTTGCCAAAAGATTCGTTTTGACCTTGAACCGAGGAGGTTGTTGAGCTAGGGGAGGCCTGGGGTAAACTGTCAATTTGCTGAGACAACTCATGGCCATTTAATGCAATATTGGGACGGGTAGTTGATGTGTGTGGGACTTTTTAAGGGTGGATGGCTCGTTATAGGCGTCAGGTATATTAGTGAGGCATTTCAGTTATTCTGGAAAGCATTGTGAGAGTATTGTTTTTAGCACAAGTACACTTTAGCACTTTTTTTTACTTTGTCTGGCGTTTATTATGCCTCTCAACCGAGGCTGCATCCGGCTTGTGCAGTTCCTGCCCGTGGGGCTCGCAGACTGTGATGACATCTTAGGTGCCTTTGTGTGCGGAGGTGAGCAGCCCCTGCAGCCTCGGCAGGAAGTTGTTGTGAGGGAGAGGGAAACAGTGTGGGCCTTCTGAGAATCCGGGGCTTGGATGTGCAAGGCTGATGCGTGGTACTTAATGCCAGGCACAGCTGAAGGCTGAGCCCAGGGCTGACCTCTGATCAGGGGACTGGCACAGCTGAACCATGCAATCTCTTGTGTTGTGTGGGGGACCTTTCTCATGTGTAGGGCTGTCTGGAGAGCAACGTTCTTTCTCCTAGGGGGTAAAGGCGTGTAGAATCTATTGTAATTGCTTCGTGCATCAGTCTGAGTTAGGGCACTAGTGTAGCATGGCTGTTGGTACCCTGAGGCTGTGTGTAGCCAGGAGATTTGGGTGTGGTAGGCCTCATGTGCACAGTAGGTCTGGAAGTGTTCCAGTGGTAGCCATAGTCTGGTGTTTTTAGTGAAAAAGGCAGAAAATGCCATATTAGTAGCTGCGGTGGCCTCTCTGTAACTTAACGGTGAGGGTGGTGTCTGCTTCCCTTGTAGCCTGATTTGTACTTCATGATGAGAAAGTATGGGTCCTTGTTCCGGCACTGCAAAAATGGGAAGGGTGTCCTCTGGCTGACTGCATGAGGTGGAGAACCATGGCTGGATTCAGTAAGCAGTGGAGAGGGCATTTAACAATAGAAAGGTGGTGGAGCAGGCCCCAGTTGGCACTGTCTTGGGCCCATAGTTATTTGTGCTACAGGGTGAGAATTGCTGACATCCTTGCTGGTACCATCTGCAGTGAGGAGGGCAGGGCAGTTAGTGGAATGTGAACAAGGTCACTCGTCATGCCAGTACTCTTGCTCCAAGAACTGGGCCAGAGGAGGGTCAGTCTTTTAGGACATCAGTTGGGGACTCCCAACATTACTTAAATACAAGTGTATCCAAATTCAACATCATGCACCATCAGTTAAAGTAAGATCAAAAATATGAACATGCTGACACACAGCTGCATCTCAATGACACGCCGCAACACAAATACTTCAGTACACCACACTAACATGAGATGGTTGTAAGCTTCAAGGCCAGATCCCTAGACAATTTTCTATGGTGGTAACCCACAATTAGAAGGTAATCATCATCAGGGAGAAAGAAAATGTGGCACCTACAGTGCTGCAAAGAACAGGAGTGAGAAGTACACACTAAATTAATAGGAGCAGATGCTTTTAGAACCAGACAGCAACATTTAACCAGTGTTACAAACTCAAACCCACAAATGTGAGTTGAGGCTGAGGGCTACAAGACATAACCACCCATAGCCGCACCCTCCTTTGGAGTCAACCCACTGCTAGGAGGGCCGACGGTCTTGAAACTGAAATGCAGAGAATTGCACTGTTATTGGTTCGAAGAGTATTTAGGAGAGCAAAACTAAACTAAAACAAATAGTGATTGACATTACTCAGTGGTAGAATTTCTGGACCCACATCTGTCCTCTTCTCTGAGTTTATTTATATCTAACATACCTGACAAATCTTTAATAGATGATCCTTCAATATCCTAACTTGGAGGAGGAACTTGTCACAAGAGTAGGCGTATCTCCAACTTGGGGGGTAGTTTATTTTTAACAGACCCAGACAATCCAAAAAATGGAAACTTATCTATGATCTTAAATATGGACACCTCAGCTTCACTATCTTCTTCCATGTTGGTTATCCTGCTGTTAATGCCAAATACCCTCGCTGGAATATTCAGAACACTCTGCTCCTAAGCAACAATGCTCTGATATCTCAATCAGGATATTTAAATTGGATAGTGTTAGAGTTAGGAGAAATTAATAGTTGTTTGCACTCTCTAGTGAGACCCTCACAGATAACCCCCTCTACAATAACAGAGAATGTTTATAAACCAGTAAGGTTAAGTAGCTCATAATGTCTTTCAGTTTTTGTCTTTCTTAAGTCAATGGTGATTAAAAGGGGTGGCGAATGAATTAATTATAAGCATTGTTACTTAGGCCAATGGAGTTCTAAGAATAAACAGGAAAGCATGAGGAAAAGAAAGCTTTTATTAGTAAAGGAAGTTAGCATCAAGAAGTCAGGTTCAACTAGGAAAACTGAGAAATTTAAAAATAGATGGGAAAAACAGACCATGTTGAAAAATCCTTGAGAAAGGTACCTAAAGGTGAACGTAGTCATCAAGTGACGGGAGGTACGTGGCAAGACCCAATAATGATATCACCCAAGATATATCTCAGGTACTGCAACAGCAATCCTTTCAGCAGGAGTGCTCCGCTTTAGCTAATTTCAGGAGGAGGAAAAAGGGAGGGGGCGGGGGCTCAAGTGTTCAGACAGATTATGCCTGTTAATGAGGACTATTAGACAAAAAACAAGTCCCTCAAGTCAAGAGGAAGCATCTGATAACCAATGGATATACTTGGATATGATCAGTTCAAGAAAAAAGATCACAGCAATTGAAACCATTAAATCGTTCTAGTCTGCTCTAAGTATTTTATCATTGTCCCCCCTTAAATGGAATCTAGTCTGAAAAATTGTTGCGCACGGGTTTTACAACATATAAAGAGGGGAAAGAAGTTACAAAACTCCGGCCGCACTCAAATTTAGCGAGAGGGTTCATTATGAAAGTGGAGTTGAGATTGCAAACACATGGTGCAAAATGTGCCTGTGTATGAAACAGAAATAATAACCCCCGAGTTAAAATGTTTTTAAACACAAATCATATTTACTATTCTAAAGAAGGAATATCACTCAAACCACAGGAATAAACAATTGTCGATGTACAAAGAGTTAACCTAAGTGTAACATCACCCAGAAAGAGAAAAGTGAGAAATTCCACTAGAAATAAAGGAAGTTACTCTCTGGGTGACAATCGTTATGCTTGTCTGAGCTCAGACTGGGAGCAAGAGGAGGAAATCTCAAGATTAAGTGATATAGATTAGGAAAGAAGCTCTTTGTGCAACCCAGTCTTCTGTTTTTTGTAATTTTCACAGATTGAATAAATTGTTGAAATCAGACCAGTTCAAAGATGTACCAGAGCATAATTCTATACTTTGTCTACAGGAGACATGCTGGTGCAAAGAGGTTTCTACTTGTGAAGGGTTTGCCTCAGCTCAGTTAGTCGCAAGACCCAATGGGACATATGAATCAATATTTTTTTGCGATTACCAAATAGCGATTTTTACTGAATCGCTAATTGGTAATCGCAAATGTCAATGCATCAACAAAATCGCAAATATTTATCGAATCGCTAAAAAGCGCAATTGCTATTAGCGATTCTATAAATGCGACTCGCATTTTTGCGAAACCGCTATTAGAGAATCTCTAATAGCGAATCCATGAATTAGATGAAGCATGATGACCTTACAACCAGGAAGTGAGCCACCCCATGCTGTTACCTGTGTACTGAGAGTGAGAAGGAGAAGGCAGACTGCAGGAGCACAGCACTAGGAAGCCTGTTGGGACAGCTGAACCTGTGCAATAATTCAGCATGGCATCAGGAAACCCCGAGAAGGACCCAGCACTGTGTAAAATGAAGCTGAAGTTCAGTGAGAAGGAACTGGAAATCCTCATAGAGGAAGTGGTGAAGAGCCATGAAAAACTGTTTGGCAAACAGTCACTGCAGGTCCCAGAGTCAGAAAAAAGAAAAATATGGCTGGGAATACTATCTAAAATCAGTGCAGTGGGGGTCACACAGCGCTCCATTCCAGATCTGCGCAAGCAGTGGTACGACCTGCAGAGCCGGGCGAAGGAAAAGGTTGCTGCAAGGCTAGCTGATGCAAAGAAGACTGGCGGAGGACCATCCACACAAACAGCTTCTACAGCCTTAGAGGACCTGGTGGAGTCTACCCTTCAGCCTGAAGCTATTGTAGGAGTGACGCAGATAGACACCTGTGCACCGCCCAGTACTTACCAAGGTAAGATGCATGCAAATGACCATACAATGGTAGAATTACAAAATATACTCCGTAAGTCAGATCCTGCTTAGTGTAGCGAATACCATTCCAGTCCACCTTTTACTTGTAACGCACAAATGCATTATGGGAATAGCAGTCAGCAACTCCAATTGGAAAGGTAAGTGGGGAGCAAAACAGCATAGGTGCCTTCAAGTACGACAAGCAAGTTTAATATCTCGACACAGTGTGTTGAAAAATAACTTTATTAAACAAAACTATGTGCAATATGAAATACATGTCCAAATATGCAAACTGAAATTGTACTGTTTAACATCACAGAAGCACATGCGCAGGAGTCCGATGAAAGTGAAGGCCATGACCCCCTGGAGACTCAGCCACAGTCAGGAGATTACATTGCAGTGTCCCCATCACCCACAACATCTGCACCCACAAGACGCAGGATCACAGTGGCACCACTACCTGCACTAGAAATGGAAGAGGAGAGCCAACCTGACCCTCCAACACCACAGTCTGGGCACGCACCCACAGCAAGACCCCAAATTCAGATGCAACGTAGGAATGTCCACATCAGGAGGTGCAGGGCAAGGGCACAAATTAGAGCTGAGGAAGGCGACAGTTCAACGTCCTTTGGTGGGCTGGAGAACGCAATGTTGAAGGTACAGCGCCTGCAATGCAAACACATGCGTTCAATGCAGGCACACCTTTCATCTTTTGCAAGGAACATGGGAGAGATGAGTGACAGCCTCAAACAGCTCACAACAGCTGTAGTGGAAGGACAGAGGGAAACAAATGAACACTTTAGTGACATGACACAAGCCCTCAAGGATTTATGCAAGGTGATGCAGGAAGACCATGTGTCCCACCGCAAAAGACACCATGAATTCCTTGGCCGCTTAGATGGCTACACTAGGGCCATCAACCGCCTGAGCAGCACAACTGTCTCGACGTGCTGTAGGCATGCAGGTTGAAATGACACTGTGGTGATGTGGCCAGGGGACTGATACAGCTCACCAATGCTGTGGAGCAACTGCAGACCACTTCAGTTGCTGCCAGTAATGTCATGGGTGGAGGGGACAGTGAGGATGCCTCCAGCCTCAGTAGCAGCACGGCACCAGTGACCGCACGCAGAAGGCGCAGTACAAGGTATACTCCAGCATCAGAGGACTCAACAAGGGATGTGACTGAGCACCCAGAACGGGCAACGGGAGTGCGTGGCTGCAGAAAATAGTGTGGCATTGATTGAGCAAAGTAATGTCATTTGAATTGGTACTATTTTGCATGTGCAAAATTGCAAATCCTAGCGTAATCGCAATTTGCAAATGTTTCATGCATAGGTTTGCGATGACGTAATAATGAATTCGCAAATACGGAATCGTTATTTCATGATCGCAAAATAGGGAATCGCAAATTTAGCGAATTTCTGAGTTATTCTGTGAATTTCAATGATGCATTGCTTAGGGCTATTTTGCGATCGCAAACGGCTGATTTTTGCGAATCGCACTGTTTGCGATCGCATGATGCATGTGCCCCAATAACTCTAGCCGGGCCTCGCTTATCTCCACCAAAATAGCTAGAAATATAGAAGTTAAAGATATAAACACAAAATGCAAATGGTTATTGGCGGTCAAAGCATAATTGTACAGACATTTATCACCTATGGAGTTATATATTACTGATAAATGTTTATGTAAATGTATTATATACCCATTATAATTGTAGTCTATAGCAAAAGTTCACTAAGGACTTGTCCCATTGGTCGGCCAGGTTTTTCAATAGAGCAACCATCATAATGGGTGATTTTAAACACTGTCTTAACCCGAAAGGATGCGTCAGAAAACAATCAGCTCTATTAATAGCATATAATTTTCACATAATACATTCCCTAATTGTGTTAGTTCTAGAATTGCAGTGTGAATAAAAAAACTCTTTCTGCATTCTGTATGGTTTGTTTGAATATACGCTTCACCTCTGACATACTGAAAGCCCATGTATTTAGCCCTGCTTAAAGCTAAAACGTGAAGGCGCCAATGGACTATGCCTTCTCTGTGCTGACGATTTCGTAATAATGGATGTCACCCAGATAAGATTACAAAGGAAACTAGATGAATCTATTAGATATTGTGAAAGTGATATGCTCTGTATAAATATGTAAAACAATAGAAACCTGTTATTTGGACATAAATGTAAAACCTAAAAATGGTTTATTGGAGATCTAAGAGTTGGAGAGGTTTCCTCCTGTAGGCATTTGGATATGTTATTTCATACTAAAATGAATTGGTCTTTCTATATAGATCTCTAGAAATCTAAAACTTTAGCAACTGTTTCCAGCTTTAGGACATTTAGAAAACACTTTGGTGGGTCATCTTTAACCCCAGTTCTAAGTGCCTGATAACTGAGTTTGGCGGACAGGATTACTTCTTCACAAACGTGACGGATAGACAGTCCACCAAATTACAATCCCATTATATCCTATCAATCTTGTAATACGACAGACGGGATATCCGTCATGTTTGTGACGGAGTAACCCATCTGCCAAATTCGTAATCAGTCCCTAAGTGCCTTTAAAGCTATGGTGCAACCATAAATTTTATGCGGGGCTGGAATTTCGGCCACAGTGAGAATTTCCTGTGGGACAAAATAGAAGATCAATGTTTGAAGTATTTGATAGGTTTACCTAATTCAGCAATGGTTCAAGCTGTCAGAGTAGAAACCAATATGACAGCCTGCAAATAAATCATAGTACAGCAAACCCTGCTGGTATAATCTTTGGTTCACCACACAAACCAAAATTACCAAACTATGTTTACATTAAATAGTACAGGGTGAACTCAAATGGGCTAAGAAGGTATGGAAGCAATTGGATGCATCTTGGGAGTTATATTAATCTTAATTTTCTTGATCCGGCTGTCTCACCTATCTTGTCTAAAAACTAATTTCGATCCACACTTGCATATGAAACAAGAATACGCAATTTTAAGTATTTGGGTTTGAAGAATTCAGTTACACCATGAATGCTTTTGTGGATAGAAGATTGTGTGTTCTATTATATCTCCTCCTTGCCTAACCCCGGGGTGAGACACACTATTTTTATATTTAGGATTGGTCTTAATCTCTTTTATGCACATGCGGAGACCAAGAGGATTATAAAAGGAAATGGGGGACATTGTTGTACTTTAGGTGTAAAACGTAATAATGTGCATGTACTATTTGATTGTCTAGTGCTACTGCAAATAAGGCATTCATATTTAAGTCCCGCTTGTATTAAGTATGGAAAAGGCTTACGATTGAAAGCTCAGAAATTTGTATATGATATCCACTTCCTAGATGTGACTTTGGCATTGGGAACATTTTTAAAGTCAATTTTAGATATATAATTGCTTTAATAGTTATATTTGTTACTATTTTATTTCGAGGTGAATTGTATCTGCTGTTTTGTATTTGTTTTAAGGATTATAGTTCAAATAAAGAACAAGTATTAACCTAAAAAAAACACACAGCCTGTTTTTTTTTAATTTGCAAACAACATCAGTGAGACTTTGGAAACACTGGATGTTGTCCGGTACCAGACCATTGTAACATAATGAAATACAAATCAGACAAAAAAGTATTTATATGTTGTAGATGAAGCTGGTAAGACGAGAATCTGAAAAAACAACGGAGCTGAGAATCAAATGCTCCAATAACTGCCGTCAGGATGTGGATGGTGAACCATGATGAAGTCTTCTAAAAACAAGCCAACTTGTGCCGTAAATGTCAAAGCATTCTCGAGGAATTAGCATTTATATATTATATACGTATATTATATAGATCATTTCTATCACTGTGAATTCCCATTCCATAAAGAAACAATGTGTGTCCTATGCTATGTGGCTTTGGAAGAGATAGGTTTGCTCATGGTCACACAATGCCTGTATCAGCAGCTCACTCCGTGCCTCTTGTAGGGCATATAATGTCTACCTCTGAAAGCAGACATCAGATCTGCTTAAGAGTGAACACAGTTAGTCCAGCAAAAAAATGGATGGATGGAAATGTTTGAAAAATCTGGAATAATTGTAATTACACTAGGGACATTTCAAACAATCGTTTCCAGCTCATCTGAGCCATTACAGAAGGAGACCCACCACATGCAAAGTGTGTCAGGTAGGTATCTGTGAGTAATGTTTGTAGAGGTGTGTGAGCCACTGAAAGTTCGAGCCAGGCTTGAGCCTGGCCCTGTCTCAGCTCGAGGTCCTGTTGGAAACTCAGGCCATAACGACCCAAGCTCTCATGTGGCTTCTGCCTGCCACACTCCGTCTTCCCAGGATGTGGTGTTACAGTCAGGGCTGGCGGCTGGTGAACCAGGTTTGAGTCTTGGTGTGGGCTCAACATTGTGCGATTCTGGACAAATCACTTAATCTCCCCATGCCTATAAACAATGCACGTGACCTTACGTAAAGTAACTGGTGCTCATGTAAAGCGCTGGACCTTTGGGTAGAGTTTGCGCTATATTTAAAAACTGCAGCAAAATGCACTAAGAGGTAAAAACAATGCCTTAACATAAGGAAAGACAAATAGATACCCATTTACTGGCTTATTCGCACAAAGTGAACCCAGAAACCCTGGATAAATCGTGGCTTCCCTCCCTGCTTAAGTTGTGTTATCTTAGGCAAATATTTTATTTCACCAAAACTCTTTTTTTCTTCATTATCGCATTTGAAATCACTTTCACTATTGTCAGTTCAGACTACCATTAGTGCAAAACTATCCCTTTTAATAAGTACTTCTAAGTGCCACACATTAAAGAAATACACTTTTTTGAATTTTGAAGAGACTTTTTCATATTTTACGTAGTTTGTTGTATGATTACATAGCAAATATTGCTCTGCCCTGGTTGGGCTCTCCTGGCTAATTTGTTGGCTTGCTCACCTCTATATGTTTGGCATCATATGAGTCATATGGATGCCTGAAAGCTTCCCGTGTAAAATGTGATACATCCAGCCAGGCCCTGCAAGAGGTAATGCCTAGACTGTTTTCAGTGCTTGTTAATAGTGATATTAAGCTGGTGAATTTAGAGGCTTCTCACATGTAACTGCACACAACTAAGCTGCTGAATCACATGTTCCAAATACATTTGTTGTGTTTTGCTGCCCTAGGAATCCATTAGCTTAAACATGGGTTTGGAAACCTGGTTATTCACGGCTCTTACCTATATTTACATTGATTGAATAGGGAAGTGTTCTCTCCAGGGTGGTGGGATGCCAGTAATAAGAAAATGGCACAGCAGCTCAACTGTAATAACTTATTACAGTTGAGTTGTGATGTCACAAAACTTGCTGCCAGAGCCAGCACTCAAGACGGACAAGGACAAAAACACAATAACTATGCTTTTAGCTCTTCTGATCTATTCCGCGAAATAAAAAAATCAACAGCAGAAAGAAGATATTAATGGCAGCATATTTTTTGCACAGCAATAGTTCTTAAAAGAGTATCAGGAATGTCTCTGAATGTTACCACATATTCTGACCTACAACCCTTTTCAAATGTGACTTGCCTTAACTGCTTATAATTTGTTTTTGCAACACATGACCACCTTCCTATTTTTATTTTCACACTAGAGATTTCACATTTACTGAGCATAGCTGCAACTATACTCTTTAATGTAAAGCTGCAAGAGCCTAAGGGGTTTTAGCATTTTGGACGAAGCGCAATGCTATGTCCATTTATTATTAATTACTCAAAACTAACAGTCATCATTACTAGGCCAATTAGTTCCAGATGACCAAATAGGCAAAGTAGTCACCGGCCTATGGGCCCCACTCCTTTTAGGGGCCCGCGACAACGGATCAAAATATAATTTAAAATACATAAACCAGAGAAATCAGATTCACATAACAGTTTGTCTCTTAAAAGCTCATCTTCTGGCAGCTGCCAGTTTGTAAAAAAATCTGGTGCATTGGGTATTAGGTGATAATTTGCGAGGGGGGACAAGAAATTTCGACTGCCTAGGGGCCTCCACAGGGTTTATTTCGGCACTGGGCCAATAGCTTAGATTGATAGGTTGGGCAGTTAAAAAACAGGGGGAACCTTTGCTAATGGTGCTTAAACAAAACAAGTGCAATGTGCATATGTGCTCATGTTTTCAGATGAGTGGAGTGATGTGCCATATGTGGGTACATCATTAAAATCTGTCATGCATTTGTGTGCTGCTGTAACTTCATTGATTAAACTTATATGGAATTATACTAGTTGCAGTTTTGTTTATTCACAACGCCAGAGATAAATGGATAAACACTGGTAAAACTGAAAGAAAAAATATATGGATAAATACAGATTGAAAAGCTAAAAAAATGAATTGTATAAAATTGTGAGCTCTAATTATAAGGCTGCATGACTTTGTAAAGGAGCTTCTTGATGACTTGCAATAACTTTATAATGTACAGCAGCAAGTATTTTTATCTCATATATCATTAGAAAGGTACGACTCCGGGCCAGGGTTCATCATGCCAAACATGCTGTATAGCTGTATGGTCACTAACTAATCAAGCATTGATAAAAGCCAATAGGTGTGGCTTTAATGTGTAAACGCACTTAAACATAGACATTCACAAATGCTATTTACGTGGGATGGATGTTTATCTCATTGAAGACAGCCCTATTGGCTTTGCCAGTGCTGGGGAAAATAGCAAAAATGTAAGTGTAGAATGCATAGAGGAGATAACGAATTGAACGTGATAAAAGATTTACTGTACTTTTAAGATGTGAACTGCTCCCTCGTGCATTCCAAGGTAATCACTTCCTAAAAGGCAGAATGGTAGTCAAAACAGCCAACAACATGAGGTGAGAGAGTAATTGTCCACTGGGTGGAGCCAAAGCCCACTCTATGTATATTTTATAGCATCGGTAACAATGCGCCTGTAGACAGCTGCGCTGTCAAGCCTGGCCTAAAAACGTGAATAGACGGATAAATCCTTGCAGTGAACATATATTTTCTTCCACAGAAAAAAATTAAGAGGTGCAGTACTGGAATACTGCCACTAGATGGCGAGCACACAAGACGGAACATTTTATTGGCAGCGGGAATTGGAATCGATGCAGGTCGATTGAACTTCACACAATAAAACATAAGGATGCAATAACATGGAGCAATCAAACACATAAGGGAACAGGAGCATTCAAGGTAACACCTGAGGGGTCTCCTAAAGACAGGAAAGTAACATTACAAAGGAACATTACCTCAACTTCCCTTTTGTCCTATGCAAAGGTCAGTTTGCCCTGGTTTCAGCAAGCATCATTACCTCAAAAAGGCAGACGTAGATCCCAGAGGCTGGACCTGGAATACATGCACTGCCCATCACGCAAGTGACGTCTCTAAAGAAAATTGACGTGAGTACGTGCCATTCGCTCATTTATTCAAGAAACCTTCAGCTCGGAATCCTCCCCACACACGCACGTACAGTGCAACCCCCCTCCCTGTGTGTTCCCGTATTTTGCACTGCACCTCCTTTTCCTGGCACCTAGAGCATGGGTCGCTGAAACAGATCTGAAGGGTTGTTATATATCGCAATATCAAGGACCTGCACATATATTAAATCCACAATCTCAGCTGCAAACACAACTGTCACGGTATATCTCTTGTGCGCGTGCGCACACATACGCACGCAGGAGTATACATTTACAGCTCTAACTCCACATGCACTTACCTTGACGAAGAAGTGCGAATCGATATTGCGTAGGTCGATATCCCCCACCATCTGACAGCATTGGCTGCACTGCCACAGAACTTTTCAGAAGGGGAGGGGGGGGTGTCAATGATTACGGACTCAGGGATATCACAGGAGGTTTGGGGCACCCCACCCCACGCCTGTTAAAAAATCTCGTAGTGATAATAGGCTCGCCATTAATGGAAGAGTGAAAGTCAGTGGCGTGACAAAAGGGGGGGAAGAGGGAGTAGGTGGGTGCTCGAGCTCCGTGGGCCCCTTTGGCACTAGCAGGTCCCTGGCCCGAGAGCTCCAAACTGGGTCCAGATGGTGAGCGACCCCCTGCATGTACTTTGCAGGGGGGGAGGGTCAAGTTTAGTTACGCCACTGGTGAAAGTGAGCACATGAATGTATAAAATCCCAGAACATTCTGTCACAGTTGTACTGTCCTGCAGTTTTTGCTTCGGACCCCCCCCCCACACACACACACAAGTTCCTCAATTTACAACAATTTTACCAACTGGTCACTAATTCAGAGATACCCAGATGGCAGCTCGGCTGTGGTGCCAGGCAGAGTTCCGACCACCCAAAGCAGAGAGTAATACCCTGGGTAGGCTTACATGGTAGTTTTTAGGTCGAGCCTCGAGTAGCGCGCAAGCGCTGCTTAGAGGCGAAGACTTATTGTAAGCGAGTTTGAAAAGCAGTCCAAGAAACGCTCGTGCGTCGTGGCTGGCCTTTTTGGGATAGATGCGCGCGGCAAACATGTGTTTCCAATTATCGTGCCCAGACGCGGGCGCGATAAGTGGAAACACATGTCTGCCGCGCGTACTCATCCAAAGGCCAGCCACGACGCACAAGCGCTTTGGGACTGCTTTGCAGGCTGCCGCGCTCGCTCGCCCCCGCTCCCTGTCCCCGATGCGCCCGTAGTTTCCGGCTTCGCTCCCCTTCTACAGAAACAAAGAACACCTCACTTGTTTACTTAAATCCGGGGCAGATCAATCAGCTATACTAAAGGCGGAACAGCCTCATCTCCTAAATAAAAATCGGAGACAGTACCCTAGTTTTTCCAGCTGACGACACTAAACCAATTGCGGCTACAATTCCCAGCATTGCTGATAAATGCTGAAAAAAATCACACCAGGTTACAAGGAACCCTCGCGGCGTCAACCGACAATATGACTACATAGATAGCCACCAATTCGATGTAAATAGAACATAGCGGTACTTCGTCTATAATAGGTTCATAAACTACATGGTACATGATGACACCCCAGCCTGCTCAGCCCTTATCCCCACAAAGCACGCAAAGGCACCATTGTCAACCATCAACCCTGCAGCGCAAAGGACACAAGGCCATCCTACTTTCTTTTATTTTCAGCCCCTCTGCACACTTAGGCAATAAACCGAGCCCTCCAACACCATTCATGACAAACCTCCCTGTTCATTGTCTCAAATGTGAACTTTACCTCGCACCTTCCGGCGACAGACATCCCACATATTAATGCTCTAATTTGTTTCGAATCAACGTTAACATAAAACGAGCAGCTCCAGAATAAGAAAGCCCACGCATCCCCAAACAAACCTTGCATGCCCGGAAGAAGCCCCTTGATAGTAAACCGGAAGAGATAGTCCCGCTACTCCGGAACGCGTGGTACAGCCGCAAGTGAGCCGGCTGGCGCTGCTGGCTGGTTGATTCTCTCCACGAGTCGTTGTTGCCTAATGCCTAGCATACACGCAGGGCAAATGACCCTGGAGACGCAACCTCTAGCACGCGACAGGGAGACTCGCTTTTTGCATCCTAAAGAAAGTCAAGATCAGCGCAGCTGGAGTCCGCATGCGTCCTGTCTCACTGCCTTTGAGTTAGGTTCTCCTTGTCATGCAGCGGAGGGGAACATACATGCCAACATTTTGGTAAACGAAAGTGGGAGATCTAAAAAAATAATCGGGAGAATCTATTTCTCCTATTAACTTCTTTTACGGCCTGCATCGTGTCTATTGGCATGCATGGAACCTGCAAGTGGGCTGCTGCAGAATCGGATATCAGAAATTCAAATAACAGTTTTTAGGTCTCGGCCTGCACCAGCGCAAGAGTTTTAGTAAGCGGGTTTTGGAAGTGCAAACACTGGCTTTCGGCTGGCGACCAGCTTGAGTTCACGATGGCGTGCACGCGCAGCTGGCATCTGGGTTTCCTATCTCTTCCTCATTTCCTCGTCATGGCTCATTAACTCTCTGGACTCTGATGTTTCAATCGCAGCAGCAGCTCACATTACCAACTGAGGGCCCTGGACTACAGTCACATGAAAAACAACAGCGATTAACATTGAAATGCAAGCTTTTTTGTCTAGTTAGAAATATTGCTTCGGTGGGTTGATTTCACCTTATATCGCTATTTGTTTTATATTGGGAGTCACAGCCTAATTACCAGTATTTTTGTCTCTCACTGTTATTTTTTTATATTTATTCGCGCAAAGCACAAAGCTATATTTAAGGTTACTTTTTCCGCGTCACTTCTTCACTCTATTTAAACTCCACCCCCACTCTTATTGTCTCTCTCCTTCTCTCTCTCTCCCTCTCTAATTCTCTCTCTACTTAATTAACTCTCCCCTCTCTATCTTTTTAGCCTTTCATTCTCTCTCACCCCTTTATCTGTTTCTCTTTCAAACTCCTTCATTCACTCTCTCTCCCCTTCTTTCTCTCTCTCTATCCCGCTCCACTCTTTATTCTATGTACACCCTTTCTCTCTCTTTCTCTCTCACCACCCTCTCTAATTGGGCATTATATCTTCACTCTATCTCTCACTCGGCAACACCACAGCATCACTCAGCGCAACCACAGCATCAATCAGAGCCAGCACAGCATCAATCAGAGCCAGCACAGCATCACTCAGCACCAACACAACATCTCTCAACGCCATCACAGCATCACTCAGTGCAACCACAGCATCACTCAGCACAACCACAGCATCACTCAGCACAACCACAGCATCACTCAGCACAACCACAGCATTACTCAGCACAACCACAGCATCACTTAGCGCCACAACAGCATCACTCAGCGCCACCACAACATCACTCCGCGCCACCACAGCATAACTCAGCACCACCATAGCTTTACTCAGCGACACCACATCATCACTCAGGGCCAACACTGCATCACTCAGCACCACCACAGCATCGCTCAGCACCACCACAGCATCGCTCAGCGCCACCACAGCATCGCTCAGCGCCACCACAGCATCGCTCAGCGCCCCCACAGCATCGCTCAGCGCCACCACAGCATCGCTCAGCGCCACCACAGCTTCACTCAGCGCCGCCACAGCATCACTCAGCGCCGCAACAGCATCACTCAGCGCCAAGACAATATCACTCAGCGCCGCCACAGCATCACTCAGCGCCAAGACAATATCACTCAGCACCACCACAGCATCACTCAGCGCCAAGACAATATCACTCAGCACCACCACAGCATCACTCAGCACCACAGCAGTATCACTCAGCAACACCTGAGTATCATTCAGCATCACCTCAGCATCGTCTCCGCAACAGTCACCACCACCACCACTACCACCTCAGCATCACTCAGCACCACCTCAGCCTGCTCTCGGAATCTGGCATCTGTTGATTCTCCCTAGCGTCTGGCCGCTGCTAGTGTTATAATACAGGTACTAGTTCCCAACCTTCACCCTCCAATTGTTTATGCCCCCTCAAAAAAAAGCTTTAACAAACAACCATTGCCAGCATTGCAAGAACAAAAGAAAACTGAGGACATTTTTTATTGTAAATACTTTTTAATATGGTCGTTCAGTTTTACATAATGCCTTCTTGGTCATATATAAAGTAACAAAAATGCTTCTGACACTTTTTTATTATAACTTTTCAGCATGCCGCACAGCAGCCACACTTCTCTACAGCACAGCTTGAAGACATTGGCAAAGTCAATAGCTCTGGCTAAACACTTATAAGGCCCCAAAGGCGAGACCTATTGGCTATGCCAATGCTTGTTTAGGTCTGGTGTTAGCCAACACCTTTTGATTTTATTAAGATTATATATGTGATATATACTCACTTATAGGGGCTTTCAGCCAGCGCTCTTCATCACTTCTGTGTTGTCATCCAGGTTTTATTCCCCCCACTATTACCATGCAGCAAGAGGTGAGCTCATTCATATAATTCACTTCACTGTGAGTGACAGCATTCTGCTCTTTCACAAGGAGCATGTTCCCACACAAAGTAAATTCCTACAGTGCCAAGAACTATAGTGGCAATGCATGTTCATACGGACCAACATTTTTTTGATTTTAGGTCGTTTTTTTAAATATTGATGAGGGGCAGTAGCTCCCTCTACAATACAGTTTTACAAAAACTGTTCTAAGCAAAAAGCGAAAGACTGGCAACCAACAACCGCCCTCTTGGGTTCGCATATTATTGTAATTCCCTCCTACTGAGATCTATAAACCCCACCTGCATGTAACATCAAATGTGATCACCACTACTTTGCCTTTTTTCCTGCTTACCATGTGTGGTAAACTTGGTTCACAAATGCTCGAGACCCCTAATCATAGCGATGGGGGCCTTTGACCATTTGCCTTAGAGCAGGGTCATGCATATCCTTGGAAGATATTATGAATTTGTGGTCTGTCTAACGTATCAGGGTTCCACTCTGGCGAACCACTGGTGTATGTGACTGTTGAAAGTTGCGAATAACACAAGTAAAACTCCAACGATGAGTAGTTTCCATAAGAAGACGTTTATTCCAATGTAGGACCCACGACCGCTTCCCTGCTTAACAGCCTATCAAGTGACTGCTTTTTCAGATTACAATCCTTAAATCTAACTTGTGCAGATAACACTCTTCTAATGCAAGTTGGTACACCCACATCTCCAACCCCTGAGGCAGCAGGAACTGCAACTTCAATCTCAACTTCTGCAGACAACAAACAATCTCCACCAGCAGCACTAATAAAGGGTCGGTCATAATTTGTTTTTCTGTCCCCAACGTCTCTGAACTGCAACCATCCCTCATCATCATGGTCACACACACATCCTCAGCAAAGAACCTTTCACCAATGATTCTGGCTTGTTCTTCACTCACCTTAATTACAGCATTCTTATTCCACCATCCCTTCCCTTCAAGCTACACAGCCATTCTAGAAACCTTTACAACTCTTGTGGGTACCGACAGTCTAGATTCACCTTTCACCACTTTGCACGCTTAGGTTCGGATCCCATCCTCGTCGCCAAATAAATGCTGAAAGTTGCGAATAAGAGAATAAATCCCCAACGGTGAGTAGTTTCCATAAGAAGACGTTTATTCCAATGTAGGACCCACGACTGCTTCCCTGCTTAACAGCCCATCAGGTGACTGCTTCAGCTTACAATCTAGAACTCCCCCACATTCCTTAATAACATTCTACATTCCACTCAGGCTGTCACTTAAGCAAGGTTAATAAAACACACCCACAGCATACAAGAATACTATACATACTACAGTGACCCACCACCATCTCCTCAGAAAGAGCTCCTTTTTTCCCAACTGCTGCCTCATGAAGAGACTTGTGCAGCTATTTGTCTCACAGGCGACACCAACATCACTCTTCAGTGGAAACCGGGGAAGGCCTTGAATGAGGTCCCTTTTTCTGCTACGCTGGCTGATATGGGTTTATATGGAGCAGAGCGCTTGACTGAATCTGAAACCTTTTCCTCACCTGAAAAAATGGAAAAGATATCACACTCCTTGGTTCAGTAGAACAGCGAGCACTTGACCTCCACCTCACCTGCCAAGCTTGTGCTGGCACGTCTATATACAAAGGACTAGTATGAGGACAATCATCCATAAGCTGGGAACACACAGGAACAAACTTCTTCCGAAGGAACAGCCTGCTGAAGAGATACCTGATGAAGAGTGCCCCACAACACAAGCCAGACAAGAGTCCAAGACTCTCAGACCAGAGCCTTTTGGGCCCAGCCTGATCGAGAGACTAACAAGCAACAGATCCTTGTGTGCAAGAAATACCACAAAAATACGTACAATGTGCACATTGTATCGCTTTGCAGAAATGGGTCTGCCAGGCAAGCTTGCTACCTCGCATCAATGCAAGAACTCTTTGGGGGATATGTACTAGGAAGTGGCAGAGCGTGTCGTTAGCCTTCTTGGCTTAACGACACGCTCCGCCACTTCTGAAACGCAAGGCTGCACCATATTGACAAGAATGTGGTGCAGCCTTGCGTTCCCCCCTGCGATGGCGCTAAGTTTAACAACTTAGCGCCAACGCAGGCACCCTTGCACCAGACTGCAAGGGTGTCCCTTCCTGCACATAAACAATCCTAAAATGCCATTTTGTAACTTTCATGTGTGCTACTTCATGCAGCACACATAAAAGTTACAAAATGGCATTTTAAAAGGTTTGTTTATGTACAGGAAGGACACCTTCCTATACATAAACAAACCATGGCATTTTGCTTTTACCATGTGTGCTGCACAAGGCAGCACACATGGAAAAAGCAAAACGAGGAGAAATAATGCATTTCTCCTCGTTTAGCCAACTTAAGACCAGGATTTTCCTGGTCTTAATTTTGGCACTGCCTCCTATGTACGCCACCCTTGTACATAGGGGCAGCGTCAAATACAATGGGTGTTGCAGTGGAATGCCCACCACAACACCCACTGCACGCCCCTTTCACGCTAACCATAGCGTGAAAGGGGACATATGTACAAGGCAGCGTTAAGCCACGTTAAGTGGCTTAACGCTGCCTTGTACATAAGCGCAGCCTCTATCGCCACCACAACATCCGTAAAAGTGACGTTATGGTGGCGATAGGGGCTTGTACATATGCCCCTTTGTTTCCCCCCCCTGCCCTGTCCAACAGTGTCCCAGTCTCTGTTCTACTGAACATTTAGCCTTAGGGTGAAGATTTGTTTTCTTCTCACCAACTCGCAGAACCCCCAACTCGCAGAAAACTGCAAGGTGACAAAGAGGATGTCCAAAGTAAACAAGGTCCAGTGTCCATGGCTGCATCTGGGATAGAGACTTGCCATAGCCATTGTATATCTTCAAGATTTTCTGTCTCTGGAGGCCACAAACCAATTCATAAGGGTGCCTGAGACGTTTAGGAGCCCATGTAGGACACTGTTTTTTCCAATTTCAGTATCAGTGGTTGATGTTATTCCCACTTACCCTCACCACCAGCACTCAGCCTTGCAAGACCCCTACACCCCTAGGGCATCAAAATAATTTTACGCGAATCAGCCAATTCCAAATTCCTGGTGCAGTTGTCTCCCCAGTATCCCCAACAATTTTTGAGAGCCATGGGAAGCTCATGGAGATGTTTCAAATTACCCACTACATCACTTTCTGTTAACTTCATCCCACCTCCCAAAACAACTCTGTCTTTCGTAATTGTGGGGCCCGCATGGACTTATTATCTATCTTCAGCAAAAGGAAGTTGTTCTGCTGAGCTTTTTCGAGTCTCAAGTAAACAGGTACTCTTGTGCTAGATTTAGTTATCACCCACTGCCTGGAAAGCATCCACTCATTGACCATATACCTGAAACATAAATGCAACATCGCCTTATATTTGACGTTTTTGTGATTTCGACCATAGTCTTTAATTTTAAGATTCGCCGGGTGTCACTTAAGTTTAGGTGGATTGCCTGATGGCTTGCATATGAGGACGAGGCATGGCTTCCACCACCATGGCGGAGGACCATTTGCCCTACTGAAAGATTCCTGCCTGCATTACATGGTGGACATGGGCAGGGAAAATGAGTGACGACCGTCCTCCCTACATAGGGCGGCACTACCGTCACTGTGAGCTGGGGGCCCTGTGGCAGATAGGTCACTAAGTTAGGAGTTTACAATTGTATAGCCAGCAAAGGCTCTGCTGGTGTAAACCTGGCCCTTCCCCAGACTCAACATTGAGCAGTGAAACCATGAATTTGATGAGGTGGGGAAACTGCTGCTGTATAATGATCCCCTCTCTTTGCCAAGCTCTACACCAGACCCATAGTCTTTTATCATGCCATGATTGCTGTCACATTTGTTTTTCAAAACACTTTCTCTGCATCACTATCATTGCCAAAGATGGAGTCCAAAACAAATTGTGCCCAGCTGAGAAACTCAAAGTGCAATATAGTCTCCAAATCTAGCACTCGGCCCACTCAGTGCATCTTGACTGGACCTTAAGGTAAGGACAAGCCAATCTTTCGTGGAAACAGAAGTCTGAAAAGATCTGTCCTGAATCTAAACCCTTTCAGGACAGTGGAAGGGGAAGAAGGGAGGACATGAAGGGAGAACTTAGAAGAGAAACAGAGACCAATTCTGAGGCACCCTGCCATCACTCCTCCACAAAGAAGTGAGTTCTAGGGTAATTTAGTAACACATTGTGTGGCTAGTGAGCTGTACTGAGTGGAAACTTTGGGTGCGAGATCTGTTGTAACTTTACGGGTTAGATCTCCAAGATGTGTTGCATGAGGTCACTGGCACTCTGCGTAGCTCACCAGGCTTTGAGACCTATCGAAGCTTGGCTCATGACAAGAGAAGTCCCCCTTCTACTGCTATGCGACCAAGGTAAAATAATTCTCCTGTGATCAGGCTTGGTTGAGCTTTTGTGTTGTGTGATTTGGTGCAAGACCTTTGTAAACAAATCTCTCCTGGAAGATTTTTAAAGGTTGGTTGATTTCTTGTATATGTATAGTGCATACACTTACTTGGAACTAGGTGTTCCCTAGTTGAGGACTGCATCCTCTGGTTTTTGGTTACTATTGTTCACTCTGTAGCCTCTAGAGAAATCGAGTTTTAGCCAAGATTCTCGTAGGTCTCGATTGTGGAGAAAACAAATCAAACCAGTCGACCGCAGGAAACCAGATCTGTGGCTTGTCATGCCAAGCCAGAAGCTGTTCCATTTCAGTTGGTCTTGAGAGGCATTCTCAGATTATGTTAGGCCCTTTTTTTCAAAATCACCGGGCCCAATGAAGTAATCCTCTGTGTCTTTGATAAGGGACAATAGAACGTGGGCCCCCCCCCTCCCCGAGGAGGCCTGAATTATGTCATAATAGTGCGTTCCGTTGTGTCAAGGCAAGGACTTTTAGAGATTTATGTACGGGCTGCCATTTTATAAAAATTGATTGTATAAATGGTTCTCCGCATCCAGTGGTGGTTTGCTTCTAGCGTTTAGAATTTCTAATCCAGAGGAGCTAGAATCCAACAGATTCTTCTCGATCAGCACTCGAACCCGGGCTTCAGATGAGGGATATGAAATGCATGATATTTGCAACATGTGGTTGGCCTTCATAGTGTGTGAGATAATCATAGTCCATGTTCCCTTGTATTTGCATATAGCTTGGACATTCGTAATCTGAATCTAGAGTAGTGCAATATTTTATAAGGTTATCAATTTGACCAGTAGATGTCAAGGAAATTTTAGAGGTAGCACGCCAAACAAGTATTTGAATCGAATTGCCACTACCATTTTAATAGACTGGGCTCTATCCTATATGATGATTTCCGTTCGGAGAGATCTACAGAGGTCTTAGAAATAATGGAGTAAGATTATCCTGTACCACGTTAGACAATCTTGTGCCAAGAAGAATCCCTATGCATACTTTTTGTAACCCACGTCAATGGGTATTGTGTATTGACTTTGTTCATTTTAGCTAGGCATCACATCTGTAGGACCTCCCTCTCTGCTTAGTTAATTTTCTATCCTGGAAAGGATGAAAATCCAGATACCAGGCTCATTAGAGAGGGTATGGAGTCATTTGGCCTCAAGAGGGTAAGTAATATGTCATCGTTGTCAGGTATTGGTAACACATGGTGAGTGTTGTAAAATGTGGTACTCTGACAGACAGGCGAATGATGATTGGAAGAAACAATCATTTGGGAAGGATAACATTTTGCAACTGAATGCATAAATAAGAATATACTGGTATGTCTTACATCGCATGCGCTTATTAGAGTATCGACTTTGGGGATGTGCATTAATATTGCTTGGTTGCTTCGTTATTTTAGTTATGCTGTGATTATCTGTAAATATTCCTTACATCTATGTCCCTCATCTTCATCCCAGTCATTACTACATCAGGAGAATCCCACCTCCAAGATAGGAACAGCACACAAGTGCTGAGGTGCAAGCCTTACCCACAAAACTGGGTGCCATGAAGGAGCTGGCATTCCCAGCGTCTTCTTGATTCGTTTCAAGTCTTTCTGGGACCAGGAATGAGGGAGTATGGTCTCTGCCAAGCTTTTTCCGAGTTACGGGGAGTTGCTTCTTTCCTTGATAGGTTTGAAGGGAACACTGGTCCAACGTGGGAGCAGGAGAAGGACGCAGTGGTGTTTAGCCCCATGTCAAATAGATCCCCAGCTACTCACTGCATGTATGCGGCGACGTTCATGCTGTTGTACTCCCATTCAGGACCTGCCGACCTTCGATCGGCAGTTATTCCATCCCTTTGAGCTCAAGAATCTGCCGTGCAAGCCTCCAGGTGCTGAGGAAGAGAGCTCTGCCTTTCTCATATGGGTGCTCTGTGCATGCGCGTAGTTTCATTTTGGCAGCGGCTTGGACGCATGCTTTTCATAGCATTTATATTCCTATACATTATATTTTTGCTGTTGGTTCTATTTAGGAATGAGTAAACCTACTATAAAATGGAGGCATTGTTCTCCTTCTCTGTCACCCTCTTCTCATGCTTCTCGTGGTTCGCCAGCAGCCTTTTCATCCCCGAACAGACAAGGGAGGAATAGAGAAGAGGAAAGAATGAGAGGGATTGTCCTTTAGTACAGGCTTTGTATAAAAAGGACACTGTCAAAGCTGGGGTTGGGGGTGCAACAGCAGAATGGGAGACACCCTCTCTGATTCTGAAGCAGGAATGGAAGGATCCAGATAAAATATCTCTTCCATGGTTCATGGCAAAATTGTATTCTTCGGAGAACATGGATTCTGCGTTACTCAATACTGTTCATGTGGACTCTGTGGTGGCGGGTTTCGTGGGAAGGTCTTCCACAGCTGAGGAAAATATTTTGAAATAACCTGCAGACAAGAAGGTAGATTCAGCACTGAAAAAAGTGTTTTCAGGTCCTCATGTTTCAATATAAGCAGGCATTAAAAACACGAAATTCAAAATAAGAATATTTCAGAGAATCATTCTTTTGATTCTGATGAATTATTTCCTGATAACTATCAACCGCCCTTATGCCTATCTGCGTATTATAGCAAAATGGCACCAGAAATAGCGAAGATTTTGCATATTAGGAGTGCATAGTAGAAGTGCATTGACAATTCGGAGTGCTTCAGTTCAGACTTCTGCACCCAAGAGTGTTTACAAAAATGGTGGCTCCATTGGTACTTCATTTACACCTGCAGGAACAGTTGAGGAAACCATTCAGAACTTGGATGAAAAAAAATCGACCTTGATTTTTCTAAGATTCATCAGCTGGATTCCCAAATATCAACTTCACCCATCGAAAAACATAACAATAATTGGCCCAAAATTCAGAAGTAACCTGGGGAAAGTGTTTCTTTCACAGAACCCAATAATTACACTCCAATCATTGATATCCAACTTGATGAGCAAGAAGGAAGCACCAGCCAGGAAGTGGCTAGAAGTTCAAGATCATACAGCAGCATGTATCTTCACTGTATAGTGGACAAGATTACATCTTCACCCACTGTTGTGGCACCTACAGAGGTTCTGCTCTCAGACAATTAATTTATGTTTGGGGAAAATAGTTCCCGTCTCTCAGGGGGTCAAAGTGGACCTGAAGTTGTGATTGGATGTAAAGAATCTGTCTGAAGGAGTGAGCGCTCATCCTGTCCTGCCATCAGTGCTTACCACAGAGCCATGTGGTATAAAGAGCAATGCTGGTTCACGAAGCATATCAGCTCATACGGTCCACAGTGGAGAGTCAAAGATCTCTGAATTGGCGGCCGAACCCAATTGTGCTTGGAGCTCTTATTAATTTCTTTTGCTAGCTCATCAGAAAAATGTTCTGGTCAAAACAGACAATATGGTGACTGTCCTGCTTATCAACCCTCAGGAAGGTACCAGAACCAAGTCACTCAATCTGATGCCACCCAACTGAATTCCTGGGCAGAGAAGAACCTGTTGGGGTTGTCAGTGATTCGCATCGGGGGAAGGGTAATATTAAAGCATATGAGCTGGGCAGGAAGTTTCCATCTTCTTAGAACCTTTCTCTAACCAGAATGACTCTCCAGAAAACTCTGAAGAGGTTTACACACATTATATTGATCTGCTTCGAAGGAAAATGCACTGCTGAAAAGAGTTTGTGCCAGGTTTCCAGAACAAGGAGCTTGGAAAGTGGATGCTCTTATGAAAAAGAGGCCCACGAGACGGTTTTATGCTTTCCTGCTGTTTGTGGTAGTCTCGAGATTCTGGAAGACTGGACAGAGGTGATAACACTTGTTCCTTACTGGCCACTGAGATCATGTTTTCCACTGCTGAGGGCTAAGACTTCACATCTTTCTTGGATTCTTTCTCTATGTCCTTACCTCTTATTCCTTGAATTCTGTATTTACCCTTCAAGCTAACTCTGTTGGTTTAGGGGTTGAGAAGGTTAAATCTGGGCATATTGTGGACACCATTCAGAATTCTATGATGCAATTTATTCTAGATGGGTTCCATTTAAATAAGGGATGGGTGGAACCTACAGAATTCTGCTAAGTTACATAAAAACTCAGTGAGATTCCACGAAGCTCCGCCCATGGGCACAAACGATGCCTGTCTCGCTGCTCGCACTGCAATTTAGCACCAGTAGTGCGAGCAGTGCTGAAAAATCAGTGTGAGCGGCACCATGCGGTGTGCAAGAGCGCGCGGCCATTCGAGTTGATTTTGCTGCCGCTCGAGTAGAAAATCTACTCAAGCGGCAGCAAATCAACTCATGAAGCAGCCCTCTGATCGCAACTGCTCGTTATCGCATGCGTTAGAAAACGACGCTAAGGGACTCCAAATATCGCTCGCATCTTGGAGCCTCGCAGGAAAAATTCCACCATGCAGCGATTGGCCAATTTGGCCGGAACTATGCGTTACAAGAGTATCACCGAGTTGCCAAATTCCGCCAATTCAGCAGGCGGAATGAAACATAACGCCCACCCCTAATTTTAATCTAACCATCTCAACTTTCAAGTCGCAATGGTTGACCATGAAGGCCTTTAGAGAATTTTCAGAATCTGTTGAGGATTTTGATTCTCTAGTTTTCAGATTCTTCAAAACGTTTTCTACCCCTTAACCTTCTTGTTATGTTTCTCCTGCTTGGGTTTTTCGGACAGTTCTGACAGCCTTTCAGAATCACCCTTTCGAACATCTTGAGTCTGTGTATCTGAAGATTCTTCCCTATAAAACGTCTTTTTTAGTAGTACTCACTTCTGCTCATGGGATTGGAGAGATCACAGCCTTGTTGTGCACGCTTGTATCCCTAAAGTTACTTCTTCCCTTCATGTTTCACAAGAGGTGGTTCTTCCTTTTTTTATTCTTCTCCTTCTTCTGTGGAAGAACAATTTGTTCTTCCTTCTTTCTATTCTTCTTTTTCTGTGAAAGAATAATTTTTGAGTACATTGGATTCTAAATGTGCTCTGGTAATTTATCACAACGAGTCGTGTGAGTACCAAAAGTCAGTTAATTTGTTTGTGGCATTTAAGCAGTCGGAAAAAGGTTAGAGAGCAACAAAAATGACACTGAGCAGATGGATAATATCCTCCATTCTCTCTGCCTACACCACCCAAGAGGAACACTTTGCGCTACTGCTTAGGGTAGATCAATGAAGGGTTGAAGCCTCTTGCGCAGAATTGCAAAGAATTTCTATTCAGATCTATGGAGGTGGATCTTGGTTGTTAGATCACACTTTCATGAGACATGTTCATGTGCAGAACATGATTGATTCAGAAAGCAATGTTGGTGTTGGGGTTCTTAAATCTGCCTGGTTTAATTCATTGTTTTGAATTGTTTGCAAACCTAAGGATTTGGTCTCACATATGCATTCAAATTAGTGTGTTTGCTTATTTAAGTGTATATGGTTTTCATTTATCAAACGTCTGAGGCTTTGGTATACCTCATATATTAATGACTGGGATGAGGAAGAGGGATGTAGAGGTTATTGCTCTGATTAATTACTGGTATACTTGACTCATTTTAATCCACAGCATCATCGTCACAGTCATTAAATACCACTCACACTCCCACCCCCCTCTTACTTCTGTGCTTGACTTGGAAAGATCAGGAGGACGCTGCAAATGCCATCCCCTTAATGGAACTCAATAGGGTGAGTGGGGCTTGCATTTGAGCACTCCTGTTTTATTCCTCTCCTGGATTTGGGGTTCACCTTATATACTAATTACTATGATGAGGACAAGTTAGACTAAGAGTAATGAAGACTACAGGTAAGCAAATGGGACATTAACTCTATTATTCTTGTCCAGAGCAGCGCCATCAAGCCTCCTGAAGCGTGATGAGGTGAGAATTGCGGTCCTACGATGTCTGAAATTCTCTGCCACTATCTAAGGACTGCGAGCATAAAACCACGCCCTACTCAGTTTCAATGCTTCGCTTTAAGACTTCAATCTGAAGGGGTTGTGGTCACGGTTTTACAGTTTCTGTCTTATTTTGGGAAGAAGTGCATCTTACTGCAGAGAGACGCGTAGAAGGAGTTATCAATCCACCATCAGTTAGGTGCAGTTGGACCCATTTCTACGGACAACTGCAGTACCCTGCAGGTTTTGGCTCATTTTCTAAGGGCAGCAGTTAATCCTAATTTCACCTTCTCTCTGAGTCTTTACACTGCCAGCCATTTTATTTTCGATTCATCCGAAAGGTTTATATGCTGTGCAAAACTTTGAAGTCAATTTTCTTTCTGTGACTGTGAGGAACATTTGAGGATTTCAAACTTTCGAATTTTGGTTGTGTGTAAAGAGACTAAGGGCCCGATTTAGGGTTTGACAGATAAAGTAAAGGTAGTTAGGGTGGCAGAGGACTTTGTGTCTGCTACCCTGCCTTTACTCTGCCTGCCAAATTTAGAGTTCACCGACAGCCACGCGGTAAGCTCTGCAGGTTTGTATGAACCGCCATCATGGTGGTTAGTACAAATCCATTTAAGTTTGGTGTGCATTTGTCAATGATGACAGACGTATACACCAAACTTTTAAACATTTTTACTTTCCAAAAACAAACTCCCAAAGTGGGAGGGAGTTTGTTTTTGGAGAAGTAACAATTAATGGCCCCAACACCATGGGATTTTTCTCCCATGTTGTGTGGGTAATATTTGTGTTTTTACTCTCATTGCCTTCCAGGATATTCCTGGCAGTGACGGAAGAAAAAGGAAGCCATCCACCTACCCACTCTCAATGGCAGCTGGTGGATTTTGGAAGTGGTGGAGTTGGGCGTATAGCACCAAATGCCTCAAAGCCTAAAAGCACTCTCCAGCACCTGGCCTCAAGCCTTGCCTTTTTATTTCACAAACCATCCTTTCACAAACGTTCAAATCACATGCACACAAACTTTCAGATCACAAACTTTCAAACTTTAAAATTGTACGCACACACATACACTTAAACACGTGCTCAGGCATACAAGCATACAAACATACATACACCCTCAGTCACAGGCATGCACACAAAGACAATCACACAGACATACACATGCACTCCCCAGCACACAAACGCCCACATGCTATTTGTCTGCTTGGCAGGTCCATGATTTCTGACTTCCCCGTCAATCTGCAGCATACCAGAAGCAGGTCCACGAGCTTCCACCCAATCAGAAGCCGGAATATGGTTGAACGTACCGAGTTAGACCCTTTTTTTCTCTATTCCAGCTTCTGATAGGACAAGAGGGCTTGTGATTGACAAGCCCTGAAGTTCCACTATCTGACATGCTGCCCTGCCTGACTCTAGTGCAGCATGTCAGATATGTATTGTGTTTGTATGAAGCCAGGCTGTAACAGACCCTGCCTGACACATGCGCAATACAGCTAGTGGAGCCCCCTTCTTCTGGCAAGGTAATATTACAGCTTTCATATGCAAACAAATGATCAGTGAGATTGTTTCTTTTCATGTAAAAACTGTAACATTCTGAGCAATGGTGGCAGAGTGAAGCAGCAGGTTGACGCCCTGTATGGACTGCCGTCACTGCACTCTAAGTAGGGTGGACGGTCGGATGGTTTACCTCTGACAACCTGTACTCCCTCGGGCTGTCCGAGGAAGGTTTACACTGACGGAGTAAATTTTACTTTGTTGGTGTAAATTTGGTGGTCTGTATGACTCAAAATTGGGCAGGCGGACTGCAAATTTGGTGGACAGGTACTCCACCACCATTGCGATGGAGTACTGTGTACGCCAATCTTTAATTGGGCCCTAAACTAGTTGTTGGTGAATTGAACAGAACAAAACATCCAAAAACGATTGCTTTATTGTAAGAGCAAAATCCATCTAGATGAGCAATGTAAAACATTATTGGGGTGTGAATGTTGAATCAGTAAATTGTCCTAGGGAAATATTGCCTAAATTATTTGGTTTTTAGAAGAAACATGACAGTCCCCTCCCACCCCCACCCCCATTTTAGGTAAAGGATTTCCTATTAATACAGTGCTTATGATAACAAGTCTTTAGGCTATCATGTGATGTGCTCGTGATTTTATTCTCTATTTCATTTCGGTGAATAAAACCCAACAGGGGGATTTGTTGTTGCTCCTCACACAAACTTAGCAATTGCTTCTTCTCCACAGGTAGGTTTTAGGAATATGAAATGGACATCAGCATCATATTTATCGAATAATCTGGCTGGATAAGTAACCCAGTTCTTTCCTGCACGTGAACACACAATGTGTGTTTTTTAGTTGCATTTTTTATTTTAGATAATTGTTGTTTCTACCTACTATATCTCCCTTGGGTCCAACTGGTCTCCAACAGTGAGTCCATTACTTGCTGTGGGTAAGATGGTCACGAGGCATTGTAGGGTCCATGTTACCTCTGCAATTGTGTGGAGAGAAGCCATACAGGGTTCTGCATCATTTACAGAGACAAACTGTGCTTTCATATGCTGAGAATCAAACCTTACATATTCACGTAATGGGGGTAATGGAATGGGTGGACCATCACCAGTTCAAGGTTAACCACAAGGCATACCTCGTTCTTCTGCCATTGCAGGATTAGTTACTTCTGGCTGTTTCACCACAGATGTCAGGGTTGGCCAATGAGCAACAATCTCCACAGATGTTAGCATCTGCAAAGTTACATCCGTCCGTAAACTAATTAGCCAACGCTGGCGGCTCCTGATTCAGATTGACCCAGAAAAACTGAATGTGTTCCTCCTTCAATGTAAATTGCTCCTCACATTTACCAATGATTTGTGCCGAGTTTGCACTACTTTTGTAACGCAAACCTGACGCAAAGTGTTATCATGGGATTTACTATCCAACGCAATCAGGATTTGCGTTGGATAGTTTCCTAAAGTAACACAAACTTTTGCCATGCGCTACTTTGCGTCAAAGGGTCGTTGCATGGGTGGTGCATGGGTGTTGCTATGCTACCACCCATGGGTTTTGATGCAAATCCCTATCTACAAACATTTGTAGTCATGGATTTGCGCCAAAATATTACACCTCCTCGAGGCAGGTGTAACAAGGAGAAATTATTCAATTTCTCCTTGTTTTTCCTACTTTGCATGCATGCTGCATTGTAAAGCACACATACAAGGCAGGGCAAGGGTTAAAGGATATTTTTTGTACTGGAAGGCCATCTTCCAGTACAAAAACTATTCTTCAATGAACACACTCAGTGGAGGGGAAACAGGGAGACGCACGTGAGCACTGGGGTCGACTCCTATGACATCTCTGACCATTTTCATGGTGAACACAGGCAACAGCCACGCTCTCTCACTTCTCTTTAGTGCAGTGATCCAGATGCTATTAGCAGGAGGAGGAGACCCACTCCTTCACTGGGGTCAATTCCTGGCACGTGCCCCATATCTGTCTGCACTTTTAAGGGGCTCTTTAATCCCAGGCACCACAGCTAAGCTTCTCCTCTAGGAAGAATTCCTTTTGTAGTGGGGTCCCCTTTTTCCTATCTCAGCAGGCCATGTAGGCTCTGGACCAAGGTAGACCCATAGCTGTCCTCCACTAGTTGATGCAGACTTCCAAGGAATGTCACCTATCTTTGGGAGACTGACTGTCAGCAACATCATCCATCAATCACAAGAACACCCTGAGACTGCAGAGTGCCACCTCTTTGGTCAATTAGTATTTCTGGAGCACATTTTTGAGTTTTTCAGCCCCTTTCTTGCAATCAGTTTCCAGACAGGAAATATTGATTCCACTGTCACTCTTCTCTCTAGGGCAAACGCAGTCTTTGTTCCAAAGTAATGGTTCTACTGCATGAAATGATTTGAGGTGTCTTAAGATGGAGCAACCAAAACCAGAGCACAATTAACTGTGAAGACCTTGCACTTGGCAGCCACCTGCCTTTTGGTACCAGCTTCTCTGGGTGAAACAGGCCCTAACAGAATGGTTCCCTTTGTACTACAAAGGACACTAATGTCTCCACCTCCCCAAAACATGCATCTAATTAAGTGGGAGATCTCAGGGAGGATTAATCAGGCAGACCACTGGTTAATTGTCACTGATCCATTTCTAAAGGCGGCCCTGTCTCTACCCTAGCACGCCTGAATGCCTAGTACATCTCAAAAGCCTCAAGAATACCAGAAATTCACTATGGGCCTGATTAACAAAGGTAAACTTACACTTTTGTGTAAATTTACGATTGCATGCTCTTCACAAAGGGAGGGCTATTCACTATGAGTAGTATCTTTAGAAGTGCATGGCCTCTGCACATAAAAAGATAGGACAGTCCCAGCTTTTATGTGTGGACATTCCGCACTCGTAAAGATACTACTCGTAAATCCCTTTGTGAATAGCAAACAATGATAAACTTACACAAAAGTGTAAGTATAACTTTGTGAAACAGGCCCTACATCTAGGAAGCAGTGACTCAGCCTCAATCTTTTGCCGTGCTATATCAGGGGGGAGTAGAAAATGGATCGCACTGGTCTCCTACTACTCGTTCATCTGCAATACAGCTCCAAATTACCAATCACCTTATGCTCACAGCACTCACATACCACGCATATAGTATTTTAGCCCGAGGACCCGTTATAGCACTTCAGCGGAGGTTTACAGAGCGAAGCCAGTAGCCAACCAAGAACAAGGAAAAAGGTCCTGGCACTAAAAATTCAAAATTAGTATGCTGCTGCCAACAACAACCAGTGTCTGCTATTCATGGACAGTATAGTATAGTACCATGTAGTAAGGAGGACGAGCTTGATTAGCCCTTTCCGACCACAGAGCCCCAGGCCTTAGTGTGCTTGCATGCGTAATGTGCACGCTGGAGACAGGAAAATCAGGATTACCATAGAAACTCACAGATGGTTTACATAGGGCAGAGTGCGTGCTTACAAAGTCATGCAGGAGACATTGCTGTCCCAACAAACACACTGCAAAGTTTTGTGAGTCTGAGAGGAGGACAGGTGGAGGGAGAACAAAGGACAGAGGAAGCGATCTACCTGCATGGTCTGTGTTACCAGTGTATGTAGTTAGTCCAGTTTGCCTGGTTGGGGAGGGAGGGGGCCTAAAACTTCTAGGGCCTCATTTATGAAAAGTGTTGCATCGCTGCGCGAAAGCAGCGATGCAACACTTTTCATTGTGCCCTCCTTGCGACACGATGGATGTGCCGTATTAATTGTACGGCGCACCATGTCGCAAGGAATGACAGATACGTCAGGAATCCTGGCGTATCTGTTGGCGCAAAACCCACGCATTGCTGGAGTTGTGTCGTAAGCATGACGCAATTCCAGCAATGCATGGGGTAGGCCTATTCCCATTGCACTGCATCACCCTTACGCCTGCTATGAGGCAGGCATAAGGTTTTGACGCAGTAGCGTCCTAGAAGTGGCACAGTGTAATCTGATAGATTTCACTACGCCACTTCTACGAGGCTTTTTCACATGGGGACGCCCACTCTGCATACATATACCTGACGAAGGTATAATACAGCGCAGGCATTTACAAAGTTGCGCATCTACTTCGATACGTCACTTTGTAAATATGGCAAAACGTGCCGCATTATTTATGGTGCCGCTGTGTCACAAAAAGTGACACAACTGCGGTGTAAATGTGTTGCAAGTCTTCATAAATACGGCCACTAGAATCTTAGCACCAATTTAACCAGAGATGCAGCTGGATGCTGTTGCGTGTAACATGTAAAACGGAGGTAATCAGATAAGACCCAGTAAAATCCATATGTCAATCGTGGTAAGGCAGAGATGCAGCTGAGTAAGTAAAACTATTTCAAATGGGCTGGACAGGAATTAAGTTGGTATCTTGCCCCATAAAGCAATGAAGTAAATGGGTGCCAATTTAGGGGAATATTTCGATCAAATGTATTTCAGTGGTAAATTTCATATATCCACTCATATACATGAGTTGAAAGTCTTCAGGGGAATCTCAGTCAGGCAGACTGTTTGCAGACCCAGCTGCCCTCCATTTCAAGCACTGCACAGTGCACATCCGTGAAGGCCTCGGTAAAAGATGGCCGCCCACTCCCTTGGTCGGGAACAAACGCTACACCACTGAAGAGGAAACGCACAGTAGCGTGAAATCCGCAGGGAGGGCAGCCAGGGGAAGTAGAAGAGAACACTGCACAGCGAGTCCAAACCAGGCACACTATGCACTGGTTCTGCAAAGGAAGAGCACCGGATGCCAGCATTAATAAAGTATGCACGTTCCAGTGCTTGTAGCCCATAGGTACAGCTTGTGAGCGCTAAATGTTGTGCTGACAAGCACATTCGCGGAAGTAAGGCGGCAATAAAACGCACGGAATCGCGTGCATGCTCGCGCGACCAGGCGGCAGCAGAGACACACACACACGGTGTGCTGCATGTTGATTCACACAATGGGCTCTTCATCCTCCAATCCTGGTGTGCAGCTCCTATTCGCCCTCCAACCACTCCAGGCGCGTTCGACACGACACACATAATTGCCTGATCCCCTCCCAGCGAGTGAGGTCACCTTTGTAAAGATGGAGATCATACCCACGCGAAATGCAGTCAAGCAGGAACGTCATGTTGAAAACAAACAAAAAAAAAACAGAAAAGAAAAGGGAGTCCAGGAGCGAAGGGTTAAAGTCCTACGAATGTATCTCCCTCTCAGCTGCCAGAGCAGGGGAACAATGTGCGCTCAGAAGTCTTTATTCAGTCAGATGAAGGAGCGCTGAGCCTGCAAACCAGAAAGGAGACCTGGGAAAGACCCCTTTCAAAGGGATTGCATTGTGTGAAGCTATTGACTTTGGCCTTCTGTTCCATGGTAAAACCTAGTTCTTCACTCATGTAAGAAACCTTGGAGTTATGATTGAGTACGCGCAGTAACTGGAATGCCACCATGTGGCAGTGGTTAAGGCCACCTTGTTCTATCTCTGGTCCCTATGTGCACTTTTCCCTACCTTGCATTCACCTGGTCAGCACTGTAGTGCCCTTGCAATGCACTTAAATAATGGACTTCAAGTGCTGAACAGAGCTCCATGGCAGAGACGAAGGCCCTCAAAAAGGAAAAATGGCACCTCCCTGTGACAACTCATATGGTCTTCTGTTATACTAGTTTCCTCCGCTATCTGTTTCAGTATTATGAAGATTAAGTCCCACGATCCCTCCCTCCTGCTGTGAGTATCCCAGACCTGGTTACAACTAAAAGTGATTCTGGGTCACCTAAGGTTTATACCATATGCATAAGTTTCCACACCCAATCCGGCAATTCATTACAGTAATGCAGGTTCACACCAACTTTTGCCCAACTAGCCATGGCTAAGAGTAAGTCCTATCCCTCCCTCTTGGTATGTTGCTCAAATCCTAATTACTGCTAAAAATTATTCTGGGTTAGCTAAGGTCCATGCCGCATGCAAGTTTTCATAGACGAGCATGTGAGGCACTACAATAATTTAGTTTCACACCAACTTTTGCCCAACTAGGCACAGCTAAGTGATCCTGAAATGAGACAGGGCTGATCGGTGGGGCACTTTCAGATATGAACTATGACTGACCACAATATGTGCTTTCACAGCCATAGACGATTCCAAGAGCACCCCAATGTTTTTACTTGGAAGTCAGAGGAAGGAAAAGAGTGATTTCTGCTCATGCAGCCTTCAGACCTTGTATATCTGTACAATTCACTGTCTTTTTTTTGTCTCCTGTTAGTTATAGTTTTGCATTTTCATGCATATCTGTTTTCACTGTTTATGATCCCACAACAGAACCAATGATTCTCACCAAGAACTCTCGGTCTGGCATTTGGTTCCATCCTTCTGTCTAAGATGCATTGTATCGCTACAGTTCTCTTGTAGAACATTTCATTTCGAAACGTTATGGCTGCTTCTACTGGTTCTTGATATAGAAAAAGAGGTATAGGAAATGGTTTATATAGAATGGGAGTGTGAGTTGGATGATGAGTAAAGCAGAGAGAATAGAACTAGGAAAGGAGATGTTCATACAGAAGAGGGCAGAAGGTCAAAGCTTTATAACCGGAAACAGCGTTGCATGGTGGACCAGGTTAACAGCTTCTGACAGGAGGAAGACAGAAGAACTCCCAATTTAGTACAATTGAGCTTGACTCAGTTCAACCTCACACACTTTTTAATCTTCTAATAAATTGAAGCTGCCTGGACCAGGTTATAAATAACATGACCTCTGAATCTCACATGCCTGGATTTTGCTAGTTGAATTTATTTTGAGCTGCCCAAATATCTTTTTCTTCTGCCCCTCAAAGGCTCTACAACCAGCAGCCTGTCTTCCTATGAGACTTAAGCACTGCTATGTCTTACGCGATTCTCATCACATTGGCTCCCATTAGACCACGGAGTGAAATATTGTGCATGAATCTAGGTTTTTACATTAGAGGTTCCTCTTACTAATACCATGCTCTTGCACCATGATCTGGTGAGGATTTTGAGATCCTTCTATGAAACATTCCCAGGAGCAGAAAAGAGCGTGCCAGCTCCTTTTCACTGCTGGCCCATCTTATCTGAAACCCTTGACATGTCCAGTCAGGAGGTCAATTTCCTTAGGAACCAGCTTAGTACCTGGCTGTTAAATCCCAGAGGCTGTGCATTGCTGCTTTGTTTCTGTCACATATAGTGCTATGAAACCATTTGGGAAAAGTACTTAATAAATAAATGTGACATAAGCTACAAAGGTGGCAGGTTTGTTCTTACCCACAAGACTGGTTTGCAAACCAACGGCATCCTTTGTAGATGGCGTGAAAATCAAGCATACCATGATCGCACAATGTGTGGGGAGGCTCCATGTCAAAGATCAAATCTCACTGAGTATCTGGCAACATAACATGAGTCTCAGTAACTGGACAGGCGTTTTATTTACTCATTGACAAATGAGGGTGCATGATACACCTGCTCAGCCTTGGTCTCCCACAAAAAGACTTGGGCTAACCCAATGTCATACCAATTTTTAATCCTGCTCATTATCCTTTAGGAAACAAATGTAATCCCATCTCTTTTGGAAGTAGAGATGCTTCCATGTGAATGAAAATAGAACTTAAAACATTCTCCTAGTGTGGAAAGACATGGACCAACCAGGCTGTAAAAAGCATGTAAATGAAAAATGGTTAAGGAGTGTCTCTATCAGCTAGGGAAGCAAGGCCCACACCGTGCACCAGAATGACAAGTAAAGAGATCCTCAGTCTCTCGATTAGTCAAACGGCAGCTAGAACCGATACCACAACCCCTGAGGAGAAACACCCGAACAAGAGATTCCGGCAGAGCTTGCACTGAAGGCACTTGAGTATGGACTGTAGAGCACAAAATATGCATTGCATCTTACTTCTCTCTGTCGTGGTTTGCAAAAAACAAAAGATGGCACTGGTAATTACTCCTGTTGCCTTCCATTTCACAATTGTATAGCTCTTTTGCAGTCAAAGGCCAACCATGTGCTAATCATATTATGTCCAGCATAAAAGAGACAGCTTAACCCAAATTACTTGACCACATCCCTTCTAAAAAGGAACTCCAGCAGCCCCAAAGATATTTCAGCCAAGTTAAACCTCATTGGTCAGGTGCAGCTTGAGTTGCCATCTAACAGTGAACTAATGGCCCCCACATCAGTGCATACCAACACACCACATAGGAAAAGTTTAGTTTGATAAAAAAAAGTGATCGATTGAAATGCTTCAATACTTTAATAATCCTGGTAATAATTATAAGCATATTCCACTCCAGTTCACTGCCATGGACACACACAGGATTACTGAAAGGCATCATCCAAGTGGACCAATTTCCCCCCAGAGGCTAGTAAATCCCAGAATGTGTAGCAGCCAAGAGGTACAAGTCTCATCTTTTTCTGGAAAAAATACCCATGCATTTAGCACAGGCTGGCTTGATGCCAACAGCAAAGACCACGCCTGAGGTTTGAACTTCTGAATAACTTGGGCATCTGTCTATGACACTGCTAGTCTTTACAAGTTGAACATGGGCTCCGGGAACACTTTCAAGTGATTGGTCCCCTTAGGACCAAGACCCAAAGAGAGGAGCATAGAGGAACGACAGAACCTCGGGATATTTGACAAGGAATGATCAATTTATTAGACTCTATTATTGGATTTTCAGGGGGATATCCCAGAGGTGAATTGAGAGATGCTCAAAATGCAGGCACGATTCATCTCCTCATTAATGGAAGCTTCTCACAGACAAAAACAAGGGACTCGCACACAATGCAAAAGGAATCCTGCCTCGTTTGACCAATGTCCTATATATCTGGAGCACTGTTATTTTCCAGAGTGTGCAACTGAAGAGAAATGGAAAACAGCTGACTTGAAATATAAAGCAAAGAGTTGTCGAAATTGGAACAAGGGTGGTTAGAGATCCGTGAGCGTGGGCAGTGAACCTGAGCACAAACACAGCACCCATACCGTTATTCACCTGTATTAAGTTTTGTTATTGGATAGTATTTTTTATCCTTGCGTGTACTTCTCTGTGTACACCTTCTGCCCAAAGATGCCTCCCTCACCAGGGAAATATAATACACAAAAGCAAGATCAGAGCTGCACCACATGAGAAACAAAAAAGTTAACTTTCACAGTAGAATGTATCACAGTTTGAAAATAACAATTTCTGCACGATCCAATTGTGTTTCTTCCTTTATTGTTGTGTCATGTCATATTCATAAAAACATCAGCCAACGCGTTTCGTCCAGTGAAACATTGGACTTCTTCAAGGCAGAAAAGACATTAAGCGTCAATGCCATTCCAGTGTTCTCATCAAGTGGTCAAAAATCATTCCTCAGTGTACGAGCCAAAATAAGGCATCTGTATAGTATCGAGGTTAATGGCTATTGTCCAAGCAGTAAGCGAGTCAAGAGAACACCCAAAGGTCGTTAATGGCTACTGTCCATGCAACTAGCGGGTCGAGAAAAGGTTGATGTATAATTTCCAATGATATATGGCCCTTGGATGGGGAATTATCCACCCTGCCGAATGCACTGCGATGGTTGTCAGCAGGGTCGGGAAAACCGGCTAGGGAACACGACGTCCACTTCTATGAAGCGAGCGTACAGTTGCCCAGTGTTCGAAATACCCTCTTTCCTCAAATGTTTAAAACAAAAGAATTCCTCAAACTTAAACCATTACCTATGTATTCAAGTGGGTCACTATGACTCCTTCTCTAGCCACATATCCATTAACTCATATATTCACATATACATTGTAAAAACACATTTGTTCCTTTATGTCAAAATTTTATTACAAAATATCTTACATGTTAAATTAATTGTATGGACATCTCATTTCTTAGATTCATTCTCTCCAGTTCACTCATCATTCAACTCACACTCCATTCAACCCCCCCACTCCGCTATAAAAATATGTCCTATTTCTGTTTTTCCATTTTGAGAACCAGACATGCTATCTCATTGACATAGACTTAAAACATAGTTTAGGTGGCCAGAACTATATACTGCCAGCTTCCTTGGAACGGCATGTTTGTTTTAGCAATATCATCCTCAATGTTCTAGGATATTAACTATATTCGAAGGCATATTTACTGTTTCCCCAAAAGCTATGAAACCCTTCTTCCTTCACAATATCCTATTTCATATACGGAGGTCACTTGCTTTCAAATTCTTTCATCAATAATATACAGAAAGTCATTGGACAGTGCTCTAGAGATTCAGGCAAAAGGAACAAATGATAGACGGAATGCTGATCAATGCAAACATTCACACCCAGTCACAATTCATCGCTCTTTTGCTCACCACGCTACCCCAGTTTGGACCCAGCCATATGCAAATTAGTCTTGACCCTGTTCCTCATGGGAACAGTCCAGCCCGAACTGCCAAGTCAGGTCCTCCCTGGACCGGGAACAAGCATCCTGGGACTGGTTTCGGGGCATCACCACTCATCAGCCAGGCTAGGTTGAATCCAGCGGCACATTGAGCATGGGACCCACGTCTGGGCATGCACTTCCCACTTAGTGCGACTAAACCCAGATCTTTGTGACTGGGGATGAATGTTTACATTTTTCAGAATTCCTTCCATCATTTGTTCCTTTTGCACAGAGATTCAGAAGCAAAGGTTCTGACCCCCTTTATGGAGTGTAGTAGCACTTACACTACTACTCAAAAAGTTTGTCGAAGATCTCACATAAATTCCCAAACATCCTGAATTAGGATTGGCTTCAATGCCCCTGCTCCTGTCATGGAGTGTCTGTTTTACTTACAAACACTCAGTATAATACTGTGGATGCAGGTTTCCAATAACTATAATTAATGAGAAAACATCGGTAAAAGAACAAAATGGACTCTGATTTACTAACTCAAGATGGAGAGAAAATCTTCTCAAAGATTCATCTAAAAAGTCAAAACAAAGCATATGACCAACTGCATCTATAAATAATGTCGTCACACATCTGCTCCTTAATGACATAAGGTAGAGAAAAAGATGAATACCACAACAGATGCAGTGGCACTCCTTGAGATGGATATGCAGCTTCAATGAGCTATAATGAACAGCCTTAGATTTCTTGGATGCTGGCCAACACAGGGCTATCAAGAGGGACAGTAATGCCACTGGGTGAAGGAACCCATGATGGCGAAAAAACAAAATGAAATCACCTTAATGACAGAAGCACCCCAGATGAGTTTGTTATAGAAGTAATCATCCAGCGATGCACCATAATGTGCTTGCAGAGCATAAAGCAACCCAGGGTATACAAACCCCAGACACAACTCTTTTTATCCACCCGTTAATGGAAAAGGCTATGGGCACAGAGCTTTAGTAAATGTGGGCCCAGGGTTCTAGGCCTAATGAAGTTGGACGGGGTAAATTTGCTCTAAAAGGAGGGCTTGATTCCTGACCTCTTTCTCAGGGATATTGGGGTAAGGGCTGGGCATGGCTGTTATTCTACCAGGCATTTCCCCGCTGGGCTGGGGCCCTTGGAGCCTTGTTTACAAGGCCCAGGGCCACTCCCGGGGCCTGTACCACTTTCCCCAGCTCTCCGAGATAAACTGCAGCAGGCAGGGAAGGCTTCAAGAGAGAAAACAAAGGGGGAAGGGGAAGATAAGAGAGAAAGCGACCAGGGAGGAGAGGAGAAGAGGAGAGGAGAGAGGGGAGGGGGGGAGGCGAGGGGAGGGAGAGGAGAGGGAGAGAGGAGAGAGGAGAGGAGGGCATGAAGGGGAGGGCAGGGGTGGGCAAGGGTGGGGGGAGAGGAGAAAAGAAGTGAAGAGAAGAGAAGAGGAGAGAAGAGGAGGAGGGGAGGGCAGTGCAGTGAAGTGCAGTACAGTCAAGGGCAGCAGGCTGGTTTGAGCATTTTTACCAGGGCTGCTTTGGTTCCCTAGTAGGGCCCTGATTTTCAGTGTCCTTGGCGACCAGCAATACATCAAGGCATGAACCTAATGAGAGGATCGTGAACTCCGTGTCTCCCTGGGACCAAAAGAAAGATCCAGGGGATTCTGTGGCCAATTCATCTGAGGATGAAAGTCCTCCTTCAAACGGAGCGCACATTGGCCTGAACATATTGAAGCGGACACAGTGAGAGAGACCGAGAGAGAGAGAGAGAGACCGAGAGAGAGAGAGAGAGAGAGACATTCACCCTTTCCACTCCCAACGGCAAACAACCAACTCATGCACGAAATAGATAGGAAAAAATGCCTGGAGCAATTTCGTCCCTGTGACGATGACTGTCACCAACAAGGTGTGCGAAAAAAACACCATACCACTAAGATTCAGAGGCTAAAGTAATAACCAGAAACAGCAATGCTGCCCAAAAATAAACCGTGAAGATGAAAGGCTGTACCAAGCTTCTGCTACTAAACGGGATTACAGCCAACGGCCTGCGGAGGCCTAGATTACAACCGGAACTGCAGGAAAATAAACGGCCGAAGAGGCGTCGCCGGGAGTTTAGTCACGGAATGGCAACATTCAACCCCTGCAGAAGTATGTGCAGGTTCAAATTGGTGCTGCAATGGACCCGCAGATGGGGTGGGCGGGATGATTTGTGGTAAAGCGGAAGCGCAATCGCGTCGTAAAACATTTGCACATATTGTCAAGTTTATTTTTTGTGGGAGTTTTATATAGCGTAACTAGACCCTAAGGGATCAGAGCGCTTTACATGAGCACCACTGTAGGGTTACAGGTGGATACTCTCATTGTTTGTTAAGCAAGGGGAGATTAAGTGATTTGCCCAGAATCACAGAATGTTGAGCGTCCCTGCCGAGACTCGAACCTCGTTTCTCAGCTTCAACGTCGACAGCTCTAGTCGTTACTCGTTAGGCAACCTTCCTCTTTGAAAATGGGGGGTGTAGCGTCTAGATGCAGAGCGGGCATCAGGCAGGGACCCCTGGCCCGGAAGGGCATGCACACTTTGTAACACTCTCTGGCCAGGCGTGGCCAGAGAGCATAAATAAATGGGCGGAGGTCGCTCGTGGCTTCCGGCCCGGACCAGTACACGCAGTGGTTGTCCCTTTATTAAGCTACCTGAGCCTGGGCCTAGTTCCGTGAATACAGCCTCGCTACACTGGCGACGAGGGTGGGCGTGCATCGCCCACGCACAGCGTCACCATCACCCACTATCAGTGTGGCACCTGCTCCCTGCCCGACAGCCCCGCGGTGCGATCATCGAAACCCTCGCTGCATCACGCGAGGGCGACGTCGTTGCAGTCTGGCCCCTGCCGTGTTTCCAGCCTCAAGACAGCAGCGGAGTGTCAGCGCCGAGTCCGGGTAAGCGGAAACCCCAATGGCTCTAAGCGCACCTGCCCAAGTTGCGCACTGCCGCAGCAGCACAAAGCACGAGGCGTCACCCCAAGGAGCCCGCACATCTGCTGCACGGCCAAGCGAAGCTGTGCGCTCCCGGGAAAGGCCCGGTGTTGAGCCCACTTCGCTCGCACCACGAAGCACGTATGCGCAGGGCGCCCCCTGCTGGCTTCCAGCCACAGTGCACACGTGGCACAGGACTGCCACCGCTCCACGCAGACAACGCCCCCAAGTGTCCTGCTATCGCGGGGAGGGGCTGGTCCAGACACTGCATACTAAGAGGCAGCTGCCTCACACCCAAAGGCCTGTCAGCAGTGGATGAAGGAGTGGAGAATCACAAGCAGCCTCACACCCAAAGGCCTGTCAGCCGTGGAAGAAGGAGTGGAGCATCACAAGGTAGTGTGAGGAAGGGGCCTTTCAATCCACCCCTAGGCAGCACCACAGCGCAGCGACAGAGAGGCTCGGCGCACGGCACGCAGCGCATGGGCGAAGATGACGGACCAGGCAGCACAAGCTGCCCCACCACAACTACATCCTGCCCAACCAGCTGGGCCCCCAGAGGTGCAACCGGCGTCACAACACTCCCAAATCAACGCGATGCCCCCATTCAGCGAGCTCATAGACCCGGCCACAGCTTCTCCCAGATGGACAGTCTGGATCGGCAGACTGGATAACTATTTTACAGCAACGCGAGAAATGGATGGTGCAGTGAAGAGGTCCCTACTACTGCACTTCACAGGAGAAGAGATCTACAAGCTATTTGCTCACCTACCGAACACCGGAGCGCCCAACTACTACAACGCAGCGGTCAGAGCCCTGAACGCGCATTTCAACCACCAGTTGAACCCAGACTACGAGTGGTTCAAACTGCGACAGGCGCGCCAGAGGGAAGGGGAGTCCATGGACACGTTCCATGCGCGGCTGCGTGAGCTAGCGAGCACATGTACGGACGACGTCCAGAACAAAGAAGTACGGGCCCCAGTAATTCAAGGATGCCGGAACAAGAATCTTCGGACGCTCATCCTGCGCCAACCAGGCATCACACTGGAAGACATCCTCATTCTGGCCAGGTCGCACGACCTATCTGACGCCAGATCAACAGCAATGGACATCGCCTTAACCCAACAAGCGGAGAAACCAGTCACGATTAAAACAGAAAGAGCGGATGCCGTTCGCACCCACAGCAGAGGCGCCCGTGGGCAGCAGCCAAGGAGAGGCACCCAAGGGTCATGCTGCGGATACTGCGGAAGGGAAGAGCACCCACAGGAAGAATGCCCAGCGCAAGGACAGACGTGCTCAAAGTGCGGCGCCCCCAACCATTTCGCAGTGGCGTGCAGAGGAGGTCCGCGGAATCGAGGAGCCCGATGGCGATGACCACCGTTGAGGGCAGTAAAACACCTATCGTTGGAGGAGTCGGAAAACCCAAAGACAGCCCGGACACCCGCACGCCAAAGACACTACCTTGAGGACTCATTGATGGACGAGGAAGGCGAGTGCTACCTTATCTCATTCGCAAGTGACCTCAAGCGAAAGAGGCGCCCACAACCCACGTGCGCCCTAGAGATTGCCGGATCCCAGGTCACCGCGCTGATTGATACGGGAGCATCCGTTAACGTCATGGGGTGCCAACAATACAAATGACTTAACCCTAGACCGGTGTTATCCCCGACGCGTGTTAGGATCCTCACGTATGGCAGCCTCCCGCCACTACCGCTCAAAGGGAAGATGACTGTCCAAGTAAAGGCGGAGGGCCACGAGGTCACCACCACCTTCCACGTGGTCAACAGAGAAGCGGACATTTTAGTGGGAAGTCACACCGCCGAGGATCTCGGCCTGGTCACATTTGCCAACGCAGTCAAGACCCTGCAGACCGAGGATGTCCTAGAACTCTTCCCACAGTTATTCGAAGGACTCGGATGTATAAAGAAAGCCCCGATCAAGCTGCACATTGACAAAGCTGTGAAGCCCGTTGCCTTAACACACAGACGAATACCGTTCCACCTCAGGCCGCTAGTTGAGAAAGAGCTCCAACACCTGGAACAGCTAGGGGTCATCGAGAAGGTCACCGGACCGACACCCTGGGTCTCTCCCATGGTAATCGCGGAGAAACCAAAGCAACCCGGCAAGATCCGACTATGTATCGACATGAGCCTGCCCAATCAGGCGATCAAACGTGAAAGACACTTGACACCAACCGTCGATGACATCCTAGCCGATCTGAACGGGTCCCACTGGTTCTCCAAGCTCAACCTCAACGCGGGGTACCATCAGTTGAGGCTAGCCGAGGAGAGCCGGTACATCACGACCTTCTCGACCCATATAGGCCTCCACCGCTACAAGAGACTGAATTTTGGCATCTCATCAGCGGCAGAAATCTTCCAGAACTCCATCCGGGAAGTGCTGTCAGGACTCCAGGGAGTGCTAAATGTCAGCGATGACATTCTGATACATTCAGCAACTATGGAAGAACACCATCGCCACCTCCGAGCCACGCTCCAACGTCTTGCCGAACACGGAGTCACCTTTCACAGAGAGAAGTGTTTGTTTTTCCAGAAATCCATTAACTTCTTCGGCTACGTATTCAGCCAGGACGGAGTCAGAGTAGACCCGAGAAAGTCGCTGGCCATACAACAGGCCCCTGCCCCGACGACGGCGTCAGAGATTCGAAGCTTCCTTGGGATGGCCACCTATTGCGGGCGGTTCATACCGAATTTGGCCACACTGGCCGAACCACTGCGCTCCTTGACGAAGAAAGATGCCACCTGGAAGTGGGGCCAAGAAGAAGAAGACGCCTTCCAAAAGATCAAAACGGCGCTTCTGGGAAAAACTACTATGGCATACTTCGATACCACATGGATGACGGAGCTCCTGGTGGATGCCAGCCCAGTCGGATTAGGGGCCCTCATGACCCAGGAAACCGAACCGGGAAAATGGACACCGCTCGCATTCGCGAGCAAGGCTCTCACACCAACCGAAGCCAGGTATTCCCAGATCGAGAGGGAGGCGCTGGCGATCAAGTGGGCCTGCAACCACTTCCATTTGTATGTCAGTGGACATCCCTTCCGAGTGGTGACCGACCACCAGCCACTTATTCTGCTGTTCAGAGGCACTGTACCACATTCCCCGCCACGGATCGAGCGCTGGGCCATACAGCTGCAGCACTACAGAATGGAGCTAGTGTACCGACCTGGGGAGAAGAACCCGGCGGATGTTTTGTCACGGACCCGCCTGAGGCGGCCAGAGATGGAGGTGACCAAGAACTCAAGACAGAAGAGTACGTTGACATGGTGTCTCAGTGGGCCTGTCCGCGAGCCCTCACCCTGGATGAGATCAGAGTGGAGACCAGCACAGACGGTGTACTCATGAGGGTGCTAAAATCACTCCAAAAAGGATCCTGCGAAGACTTTTTGCACGGGGTGAATAGATGGAATGAGACAGACAAGGACCGGCTAGGAAAGCTCTGGAAGGTGCGGGATGAGCTAAGCGCCGCAGCAGATGGTGTGGTACTGAGAGGCTCTCGAATAGTCATTCCCGCAAGTCTGCAAGACCGAGCCACCACTCTAGCCCACGAAGGCCATCAGGGGACCATGCGGATGAAGTCTCGCATGAGGGAAAAGGTATGGTTCCCGGGGCTTGAAGCTGCCGTCGATACTTTGGTGAGGAATTGCAGGCCATGTCAGCTCACAAGCAGCCAAGAAAGTCCCGCTCCAGTGATAACAGAAGAGCCTGCGACATCCCCGTGGTCACGCATAAGTCTCGACTTCGGGAGTTTTCCAGACGGCCGTGTAACCGCAGTGTTGATTGACAGCTACACCAAATACCCCATAGTCAAGGTAATTCCGTCCACATCCTTCGCCCACCTACAACCAGTTCTGGAAAAGACCTTCTCACTCTTCGGATTGCCTCACAAAGTCAAGACCGATAATGGGCCGCCATTTCAAGGGACAGAGTTCAAGAACATGTTGGCGCTGTTGGGAGTTCATCACCACCGCATCACTCCCCAATGGCTGCAGGCCAACGGAGAAGCTGAGCGCTTCATGCGGACCCTCAATAAAATCCTGCGGATTGCAGTCTCCGAGCAGACCGACCCGAAAGTGGCGCTGCACAAGTTCCTGTGGGAGTATCGCAGCACTCCGCACTGCACGACACAAAGATCACTATGGTCCTTGATGCTGGCTGGGCCCCAGAGGGACACCATCCCTGCTGCCGACGGCTGGGCTCCAGAACCATATGACCCCGCCAACGCCCACGCGCGAAGAACAACGACCAACGAGCGGGCCAACAAGAGAGAAGAGCCAAAGCCAGAATCATCATGCCAGGGTGCACAGTCCTAGTCAGGAACCGACGCAGCGGAGGGAAGTTCCGCACAGCATATGAGCCCGGGGTGTGGACAGTGCTGTAGACCAACGGCACCGCTGTCACGGCTCAAAGAGGTGATGAGGTCATCACTCGAAACGTATCCTGGTTCAAGCAAGTACAAGAAGCTGACCCAGACCGGATGTCTCCCAGCCAGGAAGAGGGTAGAGAAGCGATGGCGTAAGGCCTGTTGCCAGGCCCTGTGGAAGAGCAAGCCGTGATGAGCCCACCTTCACCCATGGCCGCGGAGCCCGGGGCGGCTGCGACCACCAGAACCTCATCACCTGGCGGCCCTAAGGCGAACCGAGGAGACCAACACCCGAAGTACAACCTGAGGCCCAATCCAAGACCGAGTCAAAGGCTCACAGACTTTATGTGTTGATTTAATTGTTTTGTTTGAACACTGACTTGGGATGGGATGTAGCGGTCTAGATGCCGAGCGGGCATCAGGCAGGGACCCCTGGCCCGGAAGGGCATGCACACTTTGTAACACTCTCTGGCCAGGCGTGACCAGAGAGCATAAATAAACGGACGGAGGTCACTCGTGGCTTCTGGCCCGGACCAGTACACGCAGTGGTTAACCCTTTATTAAGCTCCCTGAGCCTGAGCCTAGTTCCATGAATAGAGCCTCGCTACAGGGGGCTCAAAAAACATCCTGGTCTCAGGTCATCTTTTTGCACCTTACTTTGATATTGTAGCAAAAAGTGTAATTGTGCAAACTAATTATCACATTTGTCCTAGTTTTGCGTGCGCTGTGACCTAACATTAACCTTCAGCAGGGCACATGGCCCAAAACACAATCAAGTCATGCTAAAACAAAATGCTGTGGAAAAATATTCAACCTGTGTCACTTACATCAGCCATGTAAACAAAATGACATTTTTTTCCAGGAAATTACAGCTGAACGCCTAAAATCACCAGACTAGGTTGTTCGAGATGGTGGTGACGCAAGGTAAAAGAAAATGTGATCTCCGAGCTGTTCGCTGGGTTGAAGGGGGCCCTGGGGATCTCAGCCGAGATGGCATGTTATATGCAAAAAACGTGCAATTGTTTAATTTATGCAGCGCTCCTGGTGTTGGGGAATTAGTTGAAGATGGTGGGAAAACTCGCACATGCAGTAGAGTAAATGGGGGGTGTCAAGATTGCCTGAGGGCGTGATGCCCGGTCGACGGCTCGTGCCGCAGCTGCAGGTGACCCCGTTGCACCTTTGGATATGTGTGCACTGCCTCTGAGTGACAGAGAATTGCATGCCTCCACTATGTGACCCACCTGAATGTTTATCTATGAAATGCATTTGACTGAAAAGCTCCACGTAAAACAGTGTTCACGGTCAGAGGACCCTCGGCGCAAACTTGATAGGTTGTGACCAAAGTGGGACTCACTTTCCACCCTATGACGGCACAAAGGAAAATGGAACACTATGGGCCTAGCTTTACAAACAGAGATTCGGCCTCCATACTTTGGGCAAACTGCCCATCAGAGGTTTTGTCCTCCCTTTATTAAGGTGGCAGCCATACTTTGGGAAGCCGGTTCCCTGTTACATGACTCAAATAAGGCCCCCGTTCCCAGGCATACTGTTTTGACATTCTTGCTGAGAGCCCAAATTACTAAGTGCCACTACTTAGACCAGTCAAGACTAGGTAAGGACCTGGGACAGAAGAACCCATAGGAATCAAGATACGGAAAGCACTAAACTCTGCATATCATGGCAGCCACTCTAATGCTGCAATAAAAAATTAAAAAAATCTCCCTGTATCCAGTTCTTCACACAAGCCCTGGTAAACTGCATAACAATCACATACAACAAAAAAGACTTAAAAAGCCACTCCTATCACTGAATCCACACAGCCCAAATATACCATTAACTGGCTAATACAGCACCCAGTAGTAATCATTGCAACCAATACTTATATACTTTTGCAGTGCAATGGCCATCCAAGAAGATGCACCAGCAATTCAATGTAGCTTCTGTCACACCCATCAAATAGCAAGGACATTCACTCACACCTCATTGGAGCTGACAAATTTAGCTAACATAGAAACATACTCATTCACCCTACTGGGAGTGCATCTTCTCAAGCTGCATCAGTCTCCGGGCTGCAATAGAATCCACGGAACCGTTTGGAAAGTCACCATAGACTACTGAAATCGCTGCAATACCATAGAGGCAACAGAGGGTACAATACATAATGTATTAATATCTAGCAGCTGGGCTTCTGCGGCTGCAGACCAGATCACCACATATCAAACACTTTCAGAGCCCATCATGAACTACATTTGCCTGAGAATCTAAGCGACACTGGTAGTTGAGCTACCCTTGCTAGAGAGCTATAACACTGCACTCTAGGGAAAAATGTGCAATTCACTGATTAAGGAACGTAAGCTAGAGCTACTCCATGACATCCAATGGGGTTATCATTATTCACCATCATCCTATGAACATAATCTGGATGGGAGATTTTAATATATATAGTTGCCCAAAGATTTTAAAACCCGTATGTGGGCTGATAGATGACGGAGGCGAAGTTCCAATACACTTCTCACATACACCCTATGGGGAAAAATTAAATAGGCTCTTGATTGTGCGAAAGTTGGTCATACTTAACCCAATTGACGAGTCTTGGGCACCTTGGAAAAAACTTTTGGGGATTCCATATATGGTTCTACATTAGATTATTTGTTGGTTGCATTTGTTTTAAAGCCTTTATTTAATCAGATAGAAGTGCTTGGTTTAAATTTTAGTGATCATGCTGCACTTTCCTTCCAGATTCGATGGAATAACCCTTTTAACCAGCCTGAAAGAAGAATGCAATTGCCCATAATAGTTAGAAGAAATGGTACTGTACTTAAATGGGCAAAGATAGATAAGGATGTATTTGTCCCTAATATAATTGGCTCCAGCCAGCAGGAACTTAAAATCTGCCTTGATCTGAATAGTGACCCAGCACCTATTGTAGAGGCTTTTGTCTCACTGCTTAAGGCAGTGGAAAGTAACTTATGCTCATGTAATTAGAAACAGCATTCTAGGGCTCCACGATGGTTCGATACGGCCTACACTAAAGCTCTTGGCGATCTACATAAAGTATTAAAAGGGAGACCAAGAGACAAAGAATTGGTTGCTTCTGCCCGTACCCATTATAAGGAGTGCAGACGACTGAGGTTGAAAACATTTAAAGAGGAGGCTTGGGCCAATCTGCACGGCGCAGCACTGCTAAAAGATTCAAAGAAATTCTGGGCCGTAGTTAACTCTCCCTTTTTAAACCAAGATGAAGGCCCTTCCTTAGAAGTGCATGTAGGAGAGGGTCAATGGGTGGACCATTATTCAGGTATTTTTGGCACGGCCCCAAACGAGGAAAGTTCAAATGAAGTTGTTTTAAATATGGATGTATGTACCCCCATTGTTTTCTCTATGGCAGAAGTGAAATGTGGCCTGATGCAATGCAGTGGCTCTAAAGCCCCAGGCCCAGACGGGGCCCCTGTCGATTTCTTCTTTGATATCCCTGATCGCTGAGTCCCGCTTCTAACAAATGTATTTAACACAATTACTATAGCGGGCCCTCCGGCATCATGGAAAACGACTACCATTGTGCCAATCCATAAAAGAGGGGATACGTCCCTGCCTAAGAATTATAGACCTATTTCACTATTAGATGGTACTTTAAAACTAATGGGTCCTCTGCTTTTAAACAGATTAGAAGAATGGGCGACGGAAAAAAATATTTTAATACCGGTGCAGTATGGTTTTAAGAAGGGGATGGGCACGTTAGATCAGTGCCTAAACCTGAATTTAATCGCAGCTAAATACACCCAAATTAAAGAAGGATCCATTTATATGGGGTTCATGGACCTTTCGGCAGCTTTCGATTCTGTGCTACACAGCAAACTATGGATTATCTTGAGAGACATGGGGGTTGATGAGAATATAATATTTTTCATCCGTCAATTATATTCCCAATGTACCACATGTGTTAGGTTTGGTAGCCAGGGCGAATGCTCTAGATCATTCCCTATACTTAGAGGTGTCAGGCAGGGGTGCGTGTTAGCCCCCTTCCTGTTCTCATTGTATACTAATGGCATTGAAGCAGCAGTTGACCAACCCGCAGCTGACGTCCCCATGATTAATAAAAAACGGGTCTCCATATTGCTTTACGCTGACGATGCCGTCTTAGTTGCAAGGACTGGCTTAGCTCTTCAAAAACTGATTAATAACTATGTGTCTTATATGGCCTCCTTGCATCTAAAGGTGAATGAGTCGAAAACTTTTATTTTGATCGTGGGAAAGCAACCAAAAAAACCCCCCTAATTTTATATTGCGGGACGCAAAGTTGAGATTACGAAGTCCTTTTTAGGTCGAGCCTCGAGTAGCGCGCAAGCGCTGCTTAGAGGCGAAGACTTAATGTAAGTGAGTTTTCAAAGCAGTCCAAGAAACGCTCGTGCGTCGTGGCTGGCCTTTTTGAGATGGGTACGCGCGGCAAACATGTGTTTCCAATTATCGTGCCCAGACGCGGGCGCGATAAGTGGAAACACATGTCTGCCGCGCGTACTCATCCAAAGGCCAGCCACGGCGCATGCAGCTTTCTTGGGACTGCTTTGCAGGCTGCCGCGCTCGCTCGCCCCCGCTCCTCCGTGCTTGTTATGTATCTTACTGTCATTCGTTGCAGCTCTCCCTCAGTCTAAATAGTATTGACCTTGTGCAGTCTGGCTAATAGAAAGTTAGAGTTGGTAGTTTACTTCCAAATCGTGTCTGAGATCTGAATTTCTTTGTAGCCAGAAGGCTCCAAGTTTCCCCTGGTATTTAATTGACTTTACGTCAAGCAATTTAAGTCGGAACATCAATCTCCCTCAAACTGCAGGAAAAAAAGATTTCACTCCCCTCTCTGTGAAACAGTAATTCCTACTTTGAACGGAAACGCCAGTGACATAAATTATTTAATTTGATTTTTCTCAACAAGATAATGTGTTACTCTAAACGCAGATTACATGAACACACAATCAAGTGTCTAAAGTTATGAAGTATGTTCCAAGCGTTCATTGATGTCTGCTACTAAACGCATCTGTACGATTCATTGACTATTTTGATGTACGTGAGAATTAGCAGCCGAGAGGAGGCACATAAATCTCTACGGAGGCTGTCAGAATAATTGTGTGTGACCGCATCCCAGCCAAACAACTGCGAGTTTTCAGCATTCTTCCACGCCATTACTGCTCTTAAATCGGTGTTACATGAGGGCTGAAGAGTTTAGCTAAGTACCCAGAAGTAGTCGGCAGAGGTTTGATTATTAGATTATAATCTCAACTACTACTGTGGGGCTCAAAACGGGAGAAAAAGCTTAACAATCCATTTCAAAATATTGCACATTCAAGTTATGGTTTCAACAGTGACGTTCATAATTTTAAATGACTTACAGAAGACGCTGAAGAAAGAGATGCATTGGTTTCCGGGCACGTGACCGATTTATTTTACAGGTCATCATGTATTCAGTAATGTCTTTACGAATGTGCGAATGGTTTCATTGCATTTATTTTTTCATTTCTTAAATTATGATTTGCTTGAATGCAACTCCTAGGTTTATAATCTTTTTTCACAAATGCATAGTCACTACGTGTAGAAAAAACAAGCTTGGCTAATGCAATATGTGGTTCTTTTTTTTATCTGTGAAACGTAAACTTTATTTAGAGTTCATGTCGCTTAAGTATATAATATCAGTCATACATATTACAGTGCGGAAAGAAGCTGAGGTAAAAACTGCAAGAAAATTAAATTCATTCTCTGAGGGTCAGACTGGCCATTCTGACACTCCAGCATTTCCGTAGCAGGCTGCAGCGAAGGGGCTGCTTTCAGAGATGTCTGGGCTGCTTTAAACGAGACATGCCCCCAAAGCCCCATTCTAGTCACAGCCTCCTGCAGCTTGGATTGGGTTGAACCTTTTTGACTGGTTTGCCTCTCTGTCCTTAATATGCTGCCTACAGCAATGTTAAATTTGCAAACCAGTGAAAGTAAACTTAAATACCAACACCTCCATAGTAATGGGTAACGTATAAAACTGAGATAGCAGCAGTGGCGGTTCGCAGAGGGAGTGCTGCGGGGTGGTGGGGTGGGGTGGGGGGGGGTAGTGGAGTCGCACATACGACGGGCAGGAGTAAGGTAAGTAAATAAATGAATAAATCCGAGTTGGCGATGCAGCGAGCGCAAGGTAAATAGTTTTATTTATTTGTTTACTTACCTTACTCCTGCCCGTCGTATGTCTGACTCCACTACCCCCACCCAGCCCCTCCCCGCCCCGCCCCACCGCCCCACAGCACTCCCTCTGCGAGCCGCCACTGGATAGCAGTGTTGCCCTACTGGCGCGAATGGTTGCTTTTTCATGTGTATTTATCAAAGAGAGTCGATACGCAGTGGCATTCTGATTAACATCCTTTGCAAATACTACTGAATATGCAAAGAGTCATCAAAGGTTCACTTTCAGTAATTCAAGTTCTTCCCAGAGCACAGTGTGCGGCCACTGCACTATTTGCGTACCACTGTTGGGGGGTGATGTCCGCGTAGGGCCTATTACCCGCCTTGCTGATAGGTGCAAATGGGTCCAATAACTTGTTTTTTTGTACAGCACTTCATATGATGTAAATTCCAGATGTTACATTTCTCTGTTCACAGTACTCAGTTTACGATTCTTGGAAGGATGGAGGGCTGACTGGGCTGTGCCAGGATTCAAAATAGTGACCTGATGATTAACACTCTCAGCAAAGAAGGAACATTTAACTTATTGAACTATTTCCCCAGCATCCCGATTGCGGTATTACAGATGGGAGAAGAGTGAAACATGACAAAGTCGACTCTATAAAAACAGGCATTTGCAATGCAATCGGTCTCGCCTTTGGGACCTTATATGTATTTAGCTATGCAGCACATTAGCCTGGGTGCTGAAACATCTACTGTTCTTTAACATGGAGGGAAAGTAAGCACCAAACTGCGTGACACACCAGGTATGGGAATACATGGAGAGAAATATTGCCTTTCAGCAGGAAATGATATAGTCCAAAGCTCTGTTTTTAATATAAAATTAGGGCCTTCTGTGGTCATATCACTGAAAATACAAGATTTGAAAAATATATTATTGTCTACGGGTGCTCGTGGAAGACAATTTCTATGGACTGGAATCTAGAGAATGCTAAAGAGATTCTGGTATTTCACTGACCTCTCCTGGTCATTTTCTATAAAGAAAGTTAATAGAGGAAGTTGCCAGAAAAATTAAAAAAGAAAGTCCCCAAGCAGAAAGTAATTCTGGTATTTTACTGACCTCTACTGGTCGTTTTTTATCAAGACAGTTAAATAGAGGCAGTTGAACAAGCAGAAAGCAATTCTGGTATTTTACTGAGCTCTGACAGTTGAACAGAAAAAAAGTTCCTAAGCGGAAGCAGACAAGTCCTAGGGCTGATCTCCAGAGCCCACAAAGTAGATACACATATATGCTCGACCGAAAAACCTGCCTTGTTATATACAAGGGTGGGGGAACTTGTGAAATTTCACTTCACGGAATTCCACGGAGTTACATAAAAACTCTGCAAGATTCCGCAGATGGGTGAAAAATGCACGTTGTGCTGCTCGTGCTACTATTTAGCACTGGTAGTGCATTCTGCACTGTAAAACTCATCACAAATGGCAGCACGCGGTGAGCAAGAACTCAGTCATTTTGCTTTGCATGCTCCTACTGCCTTTCTCCCTGCTGCTTGTGTTCTCAACTCCAACCGAATGCAACCCAATCCACCCCATCTGATCACCAACTTCGAATCCCACCTATTCTTTACTTATTTTTATTACTGTCTGACTTTCCCTGTGTGTATTTACATTTCTGTGTGTGATGTTGTACTTTGTTTTTTGTTTTTCTTTTCTGACCTGTCCTCTCTGTCCTCCTGTTTCCTTCCCATCGCAATCCAACTCCCTCCTGTCCAGTAATGGCAGAAACAGGAAGTGCCACCCGCACCCTCTGTGGGTGACGCAGGCGGATAGGGATGCAACCTCGGCCCATCTTCAGCAAGGCGAAGGTAGGCACCAGCTTTTCTGGATGCAGCGCCATCTCCCCTGCATGCTGGTAGCTGGTGACAGGCTGGTAAGGATTACTCTCTGCGTGAGCCTCGAGTGCTCTCAGGGGGCAAGTGCGGCAATGTGTGCACCGCAGAACAGACATCCAGAGCCACCAGCAGCAGCTGACACACCGCTGGGAAGACATCCTAGTCAGGGAATAGGACCTGCTCAACCTGCTAGGTTTCGAGGTTGTGGGTCTTGGTGAGTAATAATTTTATTTTGTTTGCTAAAAATCCTAATATTATACTATATTATTAGTTTTTTTCAGGTAGCATGTTCACAGGTAAGTTAAGTTTACTTGCTAATTTTATATATATATATATACCTCCCCAAACTCCAATATGAGAAAGGAAGTTGGCACTCAAAGTCAGGGGTTTTAATCCTGTTTATTAAATCAGGTCACCTCGGTCACTAGAACACAAGAGAGACGTGTTTCAGCAGTGTTACTGCCTTTCTCACTTGAGACTGGTTTTATCTCCCTGACTTCAAGTGCTGGCTTCCTTTCTCATATTGGAGTTTAGGGAGGTATTTTGAAATATTGGCGCTAGTGGTAGCTCTGTCTTCTGAGCACCCCCAGTGATTTGGTCTCACGCGAACACCACCGCAACTTCCTTTTTGATATATATATATATAATTTTTTTTTGACTTGCCTATAACTTTGGGGTTGTTTGACCAATCTTCATGAAATTTTCCCCAAAAAGTGTCAAAGTAGGTTCTGTGTCATGGAAAGTTGGGGGGGTGATTCGTGCAGTGGGGACTGAGAAATAGGGGCACGAAAAAAGGGTGCGCTTGTAATGTTAATTCCCATAGGAATGCACCGTCAAACCTACAGCCCGAACGGCTGGACGGAATTACACCAAATGTGGTAGAAAGGTAGATGTTGTTACGCACCCCCCGTGTATCATTGCGGGGACATTGCGAATATCACGGCGGCATCGTGATCATTAGTGAAAATATATTAAAAAATATATATATATTTGTGCACACTCGCCGGTCACTGTCACACACTCATGTGCGCACTCACAAACTCACTCAGACACTTATACACCCATTCACATAACCACTCACACAGCTATACATCCAGTCACATACCCACTCAGATACTCATGCACTCACTCACATACCCATTCAGGTACTCATGCACCCACTTACAGACTCACTCAGAGAGTCACGCACCCATGTACAGACCCACTCAGAGACTCATGCACCTACTTAGAGACCCACTCATAGACTCATGCATACAGTCTCATACCTTCTTAGAGACTCTCACACCTACTCACAGACCCATCGAGGCACTCGTGCACCCACTCACAGACACACTCAGATACTCATGCACCTACTTACAGACTCACTCGGTGAGTCATGCACCCATGTACAGACCCACTCAGAAACTCACACACCCACTTACAGTTCCACTCACACTCTCATGTATGTTCTCACAGACCCACTGAAACACTCATGCAGCCACTTACAGATCCACTCAGACACTCATACACCCACTCACAAACTCAGTCAGATACACATGCATTCACTCACTCACCCAGTCAAGGCTCATGCATCCACTCACAGACCCACCCAGACACTCGCCCTCCCAGTCACAAACCCACTCAGACACGCATGCATGTACCCATTCACTCACCCACTGAGAGACTTATGCTCTCACTCACAGACCCATTAAGACACTCAGACACCCACTCACGGACCCACTCAGATACTCACACACCCAAATAAGTCACTCATACAGTCAGTCATAGACCCACTCAGAGACTTATGTACCCAGTTAGTTATATACTCAGAGACTCATGTACCCACTTGCAGTCACACTCAGAGACCCATGCACTTACTGACAGAACCACTCAGACACTCACAGACCCACTGAGAGACTCATGCACTCACTCACTGATCCACTCAGACACTCATGCACCCACTTACTCATCCACTCAGACACCCACTTAGACATTCATGTATCCACTCACAGATCCAGTCAGACAGTCATATATTTACTTACAAATGCACAAAGGCACTCATGCACCTACTCAGAGATTGAGTGAGACACTTATGCAACCAATCACAGACCCATTGTGACACTGATGCGCCGACTCATAGATGTACTGAGGCAGTCACGCATTTCGTTACAGAAGTATTGATAGACTGATGCACCCCCTAAAAAAGGTGTGATTCCCACGGTTACCGGAGTCATCGCGAGTCTCGGTGTAATCCCGAAAATGGGAAGTAGGGTTTAAACAGCTTCTTAAAAACTTACTAGAAAAATATGTGTACAAATATGTTTTTAAAGCAGTGATGTGGTTAGTAATGTGTGTATGTAATAGTTAGAATGAATTTTTTAAGTTAACATTTTTTAATGTGGTGGTGGTCATTGAATGAGTTTGAAAAGTACACTAATAAAGCTCTCCTGTTAAATATCGTGTAGAATGTGTCTATATATGTGTTTTACACTTTGTACAAACCATGCGCTCATCTCAACTACTGACGTCAATGCGATGACGACGGTAGTCGCGAATATAAAAATTATATGTAAAGGTGATTTTCTCCTATATTAATCACAGAAAGAAAAGTTAAAACCATATCTCACTAAATATTTAGACTTAAACTTTATTTTAAAAATGCCTTTAAGTGTATTTTTTAGTATGTGAAACACATTTGCTGATCATAGATTCTCCACAGTAACTGCGACAATCTTGTGCCGACTCAAAAAATTCTTTAAATTAAAACCAGTAACTAATGTATTTTCTGATAAATGCATACCAAATCAAAAAATGAGTGATATATACTATAAATATAATATATGATATCCAATTATAGAAAGAAAATACGAAAATCTTAAAGGCTCAAACTTAAAAGAAATTGAACGTTACAATTAAGAAATAGAATTATAAAAAACTTTAGAAATGCACTGAAAAAATCAAAGGTTACAGGGATGTTATAGTTAGGAATTAGCATTTTAAAGGTTACAGGGATGTTATAGTTAGGCTGACTTTTCACTCGTACAAAACCAGAGAAATTCAGCAGTTATAGTTAGCTGAGCTAACTATAACTTGCGCCCCTGCAATGCTCTGCTTATGACCTCACATTTTACATCACTTGTGACATGGTCAGTGACATCACTGATGACATCTCAAATGACATCACTGATGACATCTCAAATGACATCACTGATGACATCATCCACACAATCTCTGACGCACCTACTCACAACCCAATATAACCTTTCATAACCCACTCAAACTTCCACACTACCATTCTCAAAACCATTGACACACCCATACCAGTACTTACATACATCTACTCACTCACCCATACATCCATCCACTCATACACCATCTCACTCACTAATATAGCCACTGATATATCCACTCATACACCCATACAGCTACTGACACACTGTCAGTCACTCATAGAGCTACTCACACACCTACTCACTCACCTATAGAGTGAATCAGACAGCCATTTACTCACCTATAGAGTTATAAACACACCCACTTACCTATTCATACAGATACTAACACACAGTCACTCACCCATACAGCCCCTCTCACACGTACTCATTAACCCATACAGCAACTATCACAATCCCTCACTCACAAATAGTCACTCCAACACTCACCTATACTGCCTTTCACATATCCACTTACTCACCCATAAACCACTGATACATCTATTTACTCACCGACACAGCCATACACATACTTAGTCACTTATACAGCCCGTCTCTTACACACTCACTAACCCATACAGCCACTGACTCACCTACTCACTCATCCATGTAGGCACTCACACACCCACCCACACAGATACTCATACACCCATACAGGTACTCAGACAACCAATCAATTACCCATACACCCACTCATGTACCCACTTACCAACCCATACAGCCACTTAGACACCACCTGACAGACACTTAGACAACCTAGTCAGTGACCCATACATTCATTGAGACACCTAATCACGCACCTACTGAATCATCGATACAGGCACTCATACACCCATTGATTCATCTGTACACCTTGGTATATATATTTAACACTCATAACAATTTTAAAACCACTCAGTCACTGGATGATGTCAACAATGATGTCATTTGAGATGTCATGAATGATGTCATTGACCATGTCATGAGGGATGTAATATGTGAGGTCATAAGCAGTGCACTGTGGGGGCGTGAGTTATAGTTAGCTCAGCTAAATAGAACTGCTGAATATCTCTGGTTTTGTATCAGTGAAATGTCAGCCTAACTATAACATCCCTGTAACCTTTGATTTTTTCAATGGGTTTCTATGTTTTTTAAGTAGCAATGGTGTTTGCAGAATGGTGGGGAAAAGGGGCGGGCCCTCTGACCAGCTCTCAGGAATCCTGCTGTGTAAGACTCACAGAAAGTACCAGGAGGGCTTCTTGGTACCCAAAGTCCCTTTTACATCCAATGAAATATATCTTTTTTTTTTTTTTAAATCTCCATTTTAGCTGCTTTTCATTTGGAAAACTACCTCATTCAGCTCCAGCCTTCTCCTGACTGCTATTGTTCCTTTACTTCAAAATGCTTAGAGTGTGGATTGTGGGCCACAGCTATGTCTATTGGGCTAAAGAGGCTGCAAAAAACAGAGGTATTGACAGGGACTTGGGTTTGCCAAATGTGGAGATTACTTGGTTTGGCTAGAGAGGGTTAAAGTTTCATCAGTGGCTGGCTTTGGTTAAATCCTTTGTGGATTCCCAAGCTCCTCACCTCATGATTGTGCACTGTGGTGGCAATGATCTAGGCACATTGACTGGGGTAGGGCTGGAAATCCTAATGAAAGATACCTTTGCAGAACTGATGTCACTTTTCCCACACAATGTCTTGGTGTACTCTAATATATGCCAAAGACATAAATGGAAGTGGTCAAATAAATTCTGTCCACAGAGTGACAAAACAAGGAAACATGTCAATAAAACGGTTTCTGCATTCCTCAGAGACTATTGCATGGGCTGTATCTATAACAACAATCTGCGTTTTGACATGCATGGAATTTATAGAAATGATGGAGTGCACTTTACAGATGAAGGAAACAGGGTGATTCTAAGTAACCTGAAACTCTGCATCCAGTCTTATGTGTAGTAGCCATATACAGACAAGCAACACAAAGGCTCTATTTAGAGCCATCCTAGTACACAAAACATTGTTAATTTTCTTTAAAAAGATCCTTTTTTTCAGTTTTTGGGGATCTGAGCGAAGACGTCACAATCCCTGCGAATTTAGTTGCAAGAACGGAAAACAAAAGTAGACATTCAATGACCACCAACACATCCAAAAACAATATGTAAAACAAGCATTGGCATAGCCAATAGGTCTCGCTTTTGGGACCTTATAAGTATTTAGCTATGCAGCACAATATCCTTGGTGCAACAACATCAACTGTTGCATGGCTAAACACTTATAAGGTCCCAAAGGCGAGACCTATTGGCTATGCCAATGCTTGTTATACCTGGGTGTACTTTTTAACAGTAGCGGAACATGGGCAAATATGATTTTAAACAGATGCAATGCCCTAGAGAAGTGCACTGTGGCTATGTTCTCCTTTATAAAAAAACTGGGCAGTAAGCCATTAGAGCCAAATAAAAAGATTTATTCAGCTAAGGCCATTTCTTCCGCAACATATGGAGCTGGAGTTTGGGGAATATCGAAGGCTGATCACCTGCAACGACTAGAAGATGGTTTCTCTAAAAAACTACTATCTCTACCTAAGAGTTGCTCAAGCTATACAATGCATCACAAATTGAATTTACCATATATAACAGACGTTATATCTCTTGCGCCAGTTTTACTATGGCTTTCAATCTGGCAAAGGGATACAGTGGGCCTAACCCAAAACATCATTAAGGATTGTCTTGATTGTGAACAGGCCCACAAGGCCCCTTGGCTCAATTATGTAAGAGAAATATTAGTAAGTCTGGGCCTAGAAGCATTGTACAATGATCCTCTTAATTGCCAGAAAGTTCCCAAAGCTGAAATTAAATCTCGCTTCCAAACGTTTAGGGAAAAAAAGAGATACACATCAAACTGTAACAAAACCATGGTAGCATTATACCTGGGATTGCCGTCTGTTTCTGTTGGCCCAAATTCATACTTGGTTGCTGTGACCAACATGCGCCACCGATATGTATTAATACGTTTTAGATGAAATCTTATCCCTTGTATGTTGGGCTTTCCGTCGGGAGTGTATTCAATTAGCGAACTGCCAGTATGCCCATGTGACGGTACTTCTCCTCAGTCCAATGTCCATTTTATATTTTTTTGCAAATTTTATATCACTGAGCGTAAAAAGTATATTCGCCCAATATGCCAGAAAAAAATTAATTTGCCCAATGTCGTCCGGCACTGTTTTTCCTCCAAACGCTACCTGATCTTTATGTATGTTTCTCCCTTGCGTCCTATCTATGTTTGGCTTTACTAAATTGGAGATCGATTAGCCCATAGCTTGCACCCTAACTGATGATGGTACTGTCTTGTATGTATTTTTTATATTTCAAATGAATTTACCTGTTTTAATACTGTATTTTTAAACTCAATTTTTTTTACCTTGTTTTTATCTGTAATTACTGATTACAATGCTATGAAAATGAGATATATTAATTGATTGTTTGTATGACTTTCACACTTTTATGATCTTAATGGTTAAGGTCGAATAAAGTTAATTGATTTGATTTGATTTGACATCCAATGCCACCTTCTAGAGTGCATGCCAGGTGCCAAGCACTGCTGCTCTCCTGCAAAGATGGATACCACCATTTATGGAGGGGTGGGATTCGAGACTCCATACAGCCTGTCAACTAGCCCTTATCCTTCAATGAGTATATGCTATGGCAAAAGTGTGACTATCCAAGAGGAGTGATTTCTCATTCTGACAACCTGAACGCTCCCACAACAAATACAAATCTCTTGACATAGCGGTTCCCCCCTAAACAAAAATTTGGTTCCCCTCAAAACAACATTATTGATTTATTTTTCAGAAGTTGTGATGGTTCAACTCAGACATAAAACTATGGAAAAGGGAAGCCAGAACCTTCGAAAGATAATGAAGAACATGCAGTCACAACTATACAAACAGGCTCCAGTGACAGTACAGAACATACAAAATAATTGTCAAGAAAGCAAAGAGATCTTACTACTGTGATCGTATTTCAGAAGCCATGATCAACTAAAGAGTTATTGAAAATAATCTCTGAACGTAGTTCAATCAAAATCAATCAATCAGGCGTTTGTTAAGCGCGACTACTCACCCGTAAGGGTCTCAAGGTGCTGGGGGTAGGGGGGGGATGCAGGTTCCAGTCCATCAAGGAGGGGGTCTTTCGAAGAGCCAGGTTTTGAGGTTTCTTGCGAAGATGGGAAGCGATGTTGTCTGTCAGAGGTGGAGCGGAAGGGCGTTCCAGGCTCTGGCCGCGAGGAAGGAGAAGGAGCGGCCTCCCGATCTGGTCTTTCTGGTGCGGGGGACCACGGCGTAGGAGAGCTGGGCTGATCGTAGGGTCCTTTGGGGTGCGTGGAAATTGAGTCGGCTGTTCAGGTATGCTGGTCCTGTGTCGTGGAGGGCCTTGTGTGCATGGGTGAGCATCTTGAAGGTGACTCTGGCCTCGATGGGGAGACAGTGGAGTGTGCGCAGGTGCTGGGAGATGTGGCAGTGTCTTGGCAGGTTGAGGACCAGTCTTGCGGCGGCGTTCTGGATGTTCTGTAGCTTGCGGGTGAGGTTTTTGTTTATTCCAGCGTAGAGTGCGTTGCCGTAGTCGAGTCTGCTGGTGACCAGGGCGTGAGTGACGGTCTTTCTGTGTTCGAGGGGGATCCATTTGAAGGTCTTACGTAAGAGGCTGAGGGTGTGGAAACAGGAGGACGAGACGGGGTTGATCTGGCGGTCCATTGTAGGCTCGGAGTCCAGGATGATTCCCAGGTTGCGTGCGTGGTCCATGGGGGTGGGCGGGTTTCCGAGGGCGGGGGGCCACCAGGTGTCGTTCCAGGCGCCGGGGTTTGGGCCCATGATGAGTACTTCTGTCTTGTTGGTGTTTAGTTGTAGGCAGCTGTTTTTCATCCATTTGGCGACGTATCAACTGCAACTCCTTGGCAATTTACTTAATCAAAAAAATGATAATTGTGAATCTCCCTCTCCCACAAAAACAGGCAGTAATAGCCTCCCACTGCCAACAGCACAGAATCTTGCATCCTTCGCAACACAATCTAAACTGAGCTCCTTGAAAATCAGGGCCGGCTTTAGGGCAGTGCGACTGGTGCGGCCGCACAGGGCGCTGACCTCTTGAGAGGGGCGCTGTGATCTCAGGGGGGGCGCTGGGTTTAGCAATATCTTATGATTGGAGAGATGAGGGGCACTTTTGCAGGTGGAAAGGAGAGAATCCGAGGAGGCGGTCATGGGACGTGGGGGCGCCAAGTGATTGTGGCACCAGGCGCCACCTGCGCTAAAGCCGGCCCTGTCGAAAATGGCACATCAAGCCTGCAAACAAAGCAATTTCACTAGCAGATCCTGGCCCTCCAACTATATACAACAGCTTTCTCCTAGCAACTCTCCTGCTACATCTGCCAAAGTGATCATTCATTTCTATCACCTAGAAAGTTCCCCAGTGACCTGACACATCGTATGTTAAATCCATCCTAAAGAACAGGGACTTGGTCAGTACGTGCTGGCATATTATGGACCAACTACCAAGAGGCCGTTCTTGGTTAAAGTCATTGGAATGACGCCTTTTGCAGATTTCTGGTTTCACTGAACAAACAAATTCCTCTTTAACAGATAGACTGGATTCCAACCTGAATGAAGCATCAAACCAGGATTAATCTCCATCTGGGATGACCTCAGGGACAAAGTATATTCCAATAGGACACTTCACTACTCCACTCAATCTATCATCAACATTTGACACTGAAGGTCAACAACTACTAGTCTTAAGACTAAGGGCCTTAGTTTAGAGCTTGGTGGACAGGATATTGCGTCACAAACTTGGCCTATATCTCGCCTGACGACTTACAAGTACATTAAAACCGACAGCACTTGCAATATTGTGAACAGAATATTTGACATGTTTTGCCAGAGTATTCCATCCGCCAAACTTTAAATAAGGCACTTTAAGTCACAAAAATTGAAAGCACAGTTTTCAATTGGTCCAAACAGACACATTTCCTGTGTTCTGCTCCTCACCATTCACCTCCAAGTAGGTGTCCCAAAGGCTCAACAGTTCCGCCTCACCTGATCTTGTCAACGTATTCATCTTACTATGTTTAAGAGACCAGGATCATCTTGAAATGCAAAAAAAACCTTGTCTTTTAATGAACCATCTTAAACTTAATTCATCTGAAAGCATTCACCCGAAGATCATGGTACATTTATGGCCCTATAGTAGCTTCAACAAACAACAGAAGAGTGATTCCAGAAGTGGGCTTACATGAGGAGTCACAACTGTTTTTTAAAAGAACCCTCACTCACCAACCTAGTTGGTGACATGCTTCATCATTGGGTTCCCACCCGAGGGGCCGAATGCCTCTCGGGTGTGCTACGACGCCTGATTACAGCGGAGCGTTTTTTTTTTAAACAGTGCAGTCCGTGAAAGTGAAAGTGAAAAGTTAAAATTGCCTTTAATTATCCCAAATTGATTTTATTGGTGGAGAGGTAAGGCAAGATTAAAAAACGGTGAAAATGGATGTAAAAACTGGTTAGATTGACCAGTCACATCCTGATGTGAAAGTGTAATAGCCGGTCTACATGTTTCAGCCTCCGTTTGCAAGTAGCGAGGCTTTCTTCAGGACCAGGATTGTCACGGGGGTATGCACACGCTAAGGCGCATCCGCACCTGTGACAAATGAGTACTGTGAAACTTACAGTTTTAGTGGGCCTTCAGCAAGGTCTGAAAGCAAGAATATTCTGAAAGACAAAACACAAATCAAGACAAACATGCCACATTGTAGGTTTTGCACAGAAACGCGATAACACAGTGTAGGTGACATTGCTCATGCTGCCATGCGTGCTTTCCAAAACTTTTTGGAGAGCACGCATGGCAGCATGAGCGATGTCACCTACACTGTGTTATCGCGTTTCTGTGCAAAACCTACAATGTGGCATGTTTGTCTTGATTTGTGTTTTGTCTTTGCTGAAGGCCCACTAAAACTGTAATCTAACCAGTTTTTACATCTATTTTCACCATTTTCCGTGTTCCAAAAACCCCGCTCTGCTGTAATCAGGCGTCGTAGCACACCCGAGAGGCATTCGGCCCCTCGGGTGGGGCTGTACTGTGGACCGCCGGATACATGGCATGACTCTAGCCACATTGGGAATGCCAAGGAGTAATAGAAACAATAAGAAAGAAATACAATAATGAAACATAAACTTGTGTACAATAACCTTCCGGTGCCCCCCCCGCCCAGCCAACCGCCCATAGCCTGACACTTAAATACATTAAGGAGCATGAGGGCCTGCATAAGTGTTGTGTTCGTATTGTTGAATTTCCGCATCCAGTTGCACGTCTGCGGTGTGTACAGGCTCTACGGTCAGGTTCCGGTAATCAGCCAGATTTTGGGATGCTTTTGCACGCACCCCCTCGCCTGAAACACAGCAATTTCAAGACCCATACAGAAGTCCATGCCATTCTTCCAGACACCCAACAAAGGTGGATTTATATTTTTCCATTGGCGGGCAATGTCCCGTTTAGAAAGAGTAAGGCCAACGAATGGCAAGTGCAATTTGTAGCGATTGCCGTCAATCTCTTCAGTGCTATGTAACAGGAGTAATTTCGGGGTTTGAGGGACGTCCCAAGCGAGCACCTCAGCCAGGCACCCCGCCACTCCCCAACAAAACTGGGCCAGGGTTCTACATTCCCAGACTGTGTGGAGGAATATGGCATCTTCGGATTTGCATCACAGGCATCTGGGGGAAGTTATAAGACCCATACGCCATAGTCAGTGTCTTGTAAAGTAGATGCGATGAAGATATTTAAACTGAATTAAGGATAGGTGCAAGGATATCACTGCCCTGTGAGGGGACCCCAAGGCTTCCACCCAATCGTCATCATTGCCTAGGTGTCTCTGCCATGCCGCCACCCTGAGAGCCTCTAAGGTAGTGGTGCTATTCGTGACCAGGGATTCTTAAATCTTCGATATTTTATGGTTGCCCAAGTCGCCCATAAGGAATTTCCCTTCCAGTGGGCTAAAGTGCAGCAGAGCCGAGAGGTTACATGTGTATGGGGTCAACGCATGGCACAGCTGTAAATAGTTATAGAATTGGATACGGGGCATGGAAAATTCACATTGAAGCTCCAGAAACGATTTAATAACTAGCATTTAATAACCTGTATCACATCCCCCAGAGTGGATATGCCGATCCGATTCGAACCCTGAAAGCCCATCAGCCCCGCCACCTGGGGAAGGAGCATGATCCGCCACAGCAGAGTCTCCCGCATAAGACGCCCCCACCAGCCCAGTCGTTGGAGGGTCTGCCTCCACACCAGGACCACCACCCTCATAGTCGGGGGAAGGAAACCCACGTCTGCCCTGCTATAGAGGTACTCGATCATAGATGGATCTCCCATCGCCCATCTCTCCACCGCGTATGCTGGGTCGTCCCCGGGGCAATACCACCATTCATTAATTACCTGTAGATGTGTGGCCGCATGATAGGAATGAACATCTGCAGCTGCAATGCCCCCGTAATAAGTGAATTGAAAGCATGTAAGTATGTAAGTCCACACGAAAGCCCCCCCCCCTCATAAGAACTGACTCAGTACTGCATTGATCTGTCGAAACCATGTGAGGGGAACCGGAAAGGGGTAGTTCTGCAATGGATACAAGATACGAGGCAGGGGAACTGTAACATCATTGACAAAATAGTCAAATAGGTATTTCTTATAGGTAACAATACCCCTGCAGTGCAGGTTGAACCTAGCAGTGAACAGGTGCGGTGAACATCTCCAGTGTGCCTGTTTCTCCCTCTCTTGTCCCATTTCTCTTTCTCATGATCTACTGCCGACCTACATAGGTCTTCTTTGCATAGTGGCCCGTGTGTTCAGGGAAGTGTGGATACTAGCACTGCTCCTGCTGAATTTGGATATCCTGATTAGTGCAATTGTGACAGTTCTTCCCCCCCAGGGACACGATCCATTGTCCCACCAGGCAGAATACAGACGGATTGCATTGGTTCTGATAGAAGCACCTGACTTGCTTTTTAGGGCATTTAATGTGGGCTGAAATGTGCTGGCCTGATAGAGAGGGATTTAAAACCTGATTTCTCTCTGTTTGTTTTTTAATCTTACCAAGAGGAGGCTGCAATGACATCTTTAGGCCTGCCATAGATGATTTTGTTTCTTTTTCATATTTCTTCGCACCTTTACTATTTCAGGGTTAGTCTAATGGTAGTGACTATACTGTCTTACATGTTATGTTAAAAAGTATTTATAAAGCGCACATACACCAACCGGTTTCTTGGCGCTAAGTACAGGAACATAACCTACTGCTCGTTATTTCACTCATATGCTTGTATGAAGAGCCATGTTTTCAGGAGTTGTCTGAATCTGGATTAGCAGGAGGTCATTCTAATGTCAAGTGGAAGGGAGTTCCAGAAGCTGGGGCCACCAATTCTCTTCTTCTTAAAGACAGGAATAGTGAGAAGATTCAGGTAAGTAGACCTCAGGTTACGAGTAGGTGTGTGCCTTTGGATACGGGAAGAGAAAACCCGTTAAAAATACTCCCTCATTTTGGGGGTTGAACCCAAACATGTATTCTACACGGGTGAGGAGGAGCGGGCCCTATGATGAAGCACCCCACCCCAGAGTAGGTGAAGGTGCAGTGTCCTAAGATGTAGGACACCTTAACTAAGTAACCTGACCAAGGTTTTGGACTACATTTTCCAAGTTGAGGTTTCCTGTATTTTTCCAGTTCTGGCCTTCTAGAGATAATTGTTAAGGGGGGGGGATACTATGATTTCTACCCCTTTACTGCTTTTTTGGTCTATACTTAAAATTAATTAGTACACATTTGGGTAGTTCTCTTACGGTCCTTCTTGCTATTCCAGGAATTCTGTGCGGGAGTCGCAAACGTATCATAGGCAATGCTGGTGTAAAGAGACGTCCCCTTCCTGGTTACCAACATTCACCATGAGTTGTGTACAGCTTGTTTGGAAGGTTTGTTGTATCCTGTGTGCAGCTGGATGTTTTTATTGTTTTTTAAAAAATATTTTCTTTTGTCTCCACAGCTAAAGATGCACTTGCCTGACCCCACTATGAGCCCTCTTTCTGTGAATATCTCTCTTCCCTGCATCACTATCAGAGTATGAGAATGCTAATGGGCACCCTCTGCCTTAGAGCACCCAGAGTCCCACAGACGTCAAGACTGCTCCACTACCATGGAATGAGATAGACCCCTCAACAGTGATGACACAAGTCCAGGGGTCACAGTTCCTGGGTCCATCGAGTTTACTGCACTGATTACACAAGAGATATTGGTGCCAAAGCTGCTGCATTGTACAAAGGTAAGTACATAGTGCGAGGCCATATTTATTTTAAAAAAATGAACTGCTGCTGCTGTAATCTCCCACGCTAGTACTCTAAACAGGCTGCCTCACGCGACGCACAGCCTCACACCAATGTGCAGAGGTGAATGTGCACTCTCTAGCATAAGATTTGAAGCATACCCTTCCAGTACAACTTCCAATGCCTAGACAAGCTCTGAAGCATCCTACACAATGGATGTATGCTGTGCACTTCAGCACTCATGCAATTTTTGGGTTGTTTGGAGAAATGAAAGCATTTCCCCTTTTTAAAGCCTGCTTCAAGGAGGTGTGATTTTGTGATGAAAATCCTGGTCTGCCTATGTTAGCAGATTGAGCTTTGCGACAAAAACTATAGGGGGCAGATTTACAAGCCCCTAGCGTCATTTTTGCGCCGCCGTTGCGTCACTTTTTGTGACGCAGCGGCAGCGTAAAAATGCGGCCCATTTACAATGTGACGCATCTAGGGAGATGCGTCACATTGTAAAGCCCTGCATCACATTATACCTGCGTCAGGTATAATGTATGCAGGGTGGGCGTTCCAACGTAAAAAATCCTCATAGAAGTGACGCAGTGAAATCTACAAGATTTCACTGCGCCACTTCTAGGACGCCACTGCGTCAAATTCTTACGCCTGCTTGGAGCAGGTGTAAGAAGTGACGCAGCACAATGAGGATAGGCCTCCCCATGCATTGCTGGAGTTGCGTCGTGCTTGTGACACGACTCCAGCAATGCGTGACTTTTGCGTCAACAGATGCGTCAGAATTTCTGATGCATCTGCCAATCCTTGCGCCATGGTGCGCCGTATTGCAAATACGGCTCATCCATAGTGGCGCAAGGGTTTCTCAGGGTGGCGCAGGGAGAGTGACACATCTCTACAGATGCGTCACTTTCTTGTAAATCTGCCCCTGGGTATTTATGCAGAACTGCACAAGTTACACCTGAGTAATGCCCCATTGACACAAAGTGACGCACAGAGAAAAGGGCACATTTCCAGCTCAAAATAAATACGCTTGTGAGGCTTTTAGTGGCTTTGTGTCACTTTGCACCAATGCAAACCTTTATTAAATCTGGGTCCTTGTGTCGCTAATGAAAGAAAAGATTTTATGACGCGAAACACTGCACTTGTCTTTAGAAGAGATTGCTTCTAAGTGTTTCTGTCAGCTACATATTTCTAGATTATAATCTGTCGGAAAAGCATCTGCTCAGCATGATCTTGAACATATTACTGGTGCACTGTGGGTAATTTGCATGAGTTCTGTGGCAATGGAGGGCCTGAAGTTGTGACCCTATGAATCCACCTTCTCCAGGCTGGAATGCTTATTGGCAAGACATCTCAAGTGGTTGAGCCCCTGCTGCCAAGGTCTCTATGAAACCTGCACATCCTGGGTTTGAATAATGATAGTGTCAATTCAACCTTGTAATCTTTTGGGGCTGTTAAATAGTTGTGGCGATGACCGGGTAATAATAACACCTATTTTTAAAGTTCTGTACTTAATGAAATGGGAATAAATCAGGTACACCCTGGCAGGGGTCGTCAAGGGGTGAAGAGGATAGACCTATTGTGTAGGGAGTGATGACCCAAAGAATGTGCTTTTTGGCTTTCTGACGGTGGGCAGTTTACCTGGCAGGTGCCAAGCACCCAACGGCGCAAGTGATGGACACCCGCTCTGTTAAAGACACTCCATTAATTAATTAATTAATTCATTCATTCATTCTGAGATGGAAAACTCCTGGTGCCCTCTTGGTAGCTCTGGCCTGCAGTGGGTGACCAGGAAGAATATATGAGGGCGACCTGTGCTTGTTCAGCAGATGAAAAACACTGTAGAGGAAGATGTCAGAGAGAAACACCATGCCTTGGGTCTGGGTCAAAGAGCTGGGATTTCATGAAGGTTTTTCCATTTTAGAAGATCTCTGTTCAGCAGGTGAGCCATAAAGAGTGCCCACAAGAGTCCAACCCAGGTCCAAGTTTTCATGATAACCATTCACTGTGTAAATCAGCTCTATTCATATTATTTGCGTGTAAATGCATGTAATTTAGATAAACAATAAAAAATATCTGAGATCTAGATCACCTGGACCTACATTAGACAGGTTTGCCAAAAGTATGTATGTGTATCATCGCAATTAAAGTGCGAACTTAATGCTTTCTACTGTAAGGGATGTTTAGAGAGAAAGATTGTATACATCAGGTGGGGATTTGTGTCTTGTCTTAAGGATATTACGTTGCACATATTAATTAAAAACGCACAGCGAGGTTAAGTGATTTGCCCCAAATGACACAGGTTTCAAGCAAAATGTGGTCCTCATGTCCCAGTGTCAGCAGCTTCTCTTCTAGACCACAGACTCCTATGTGCATCATGTGCTGGGGAAAGAGATTTTGTATGACAAAAATCATAGATGAATACATTTCGCTATGCTCCTTTAAACATAGGGGCTTATTTACAAGCCTTGTGCTCCACCGTTTTTTTTTGACACAGCGGCGGTGCAATCAGTTCGCTATACTGCTCTGGGTCCAGTCAGCCCCCCCAGGATATTGCGGCATACATTTGCAAATTTAGCGGCACAAAAATGGAAATTTAGCGGCACAAAAATGAAAATTTTGTGGCATTATTGCGGCACTTTATTTTACTCGTAATCATTCCTTTTCAGCCCTAAATCAATGGAACCTGTTTTAGCAGAGTATTCCACTTTGAAATAGGCATGTTTAAAGTTTCTGCAGCTCTACTGCAGCACAGCTCCAATCTACTAACCTCGTGGGACGGGGCCATATTTCTCCCTGGGATGTTCTAGCGCCCATGTATGCACCCCTGCCGGGGCACCACTTTCACCACTCCCTGGTTTCAGTCACACAGCTCCCTTCACTCTGTGGTTTAAGTCATGCAGCCCCATTCTCTCTCTGGTTTCAGTCACACAGCCCCCTTCACTCTCTGGTTTAAGACATGCAGCCCCTTTCTCTCTCTGGTTTCAGCCACGCAGCTCCCTTCACTTTCTGGTTTAAGACACGCAGCCCCTTTCTCTCTCTGGTTTCAGTCATGCAGCTCCCTTCACTCTCTGGTTTCAGTCACACAGCCCCCCTTTGCTCCCTGGTTTCAGTCGCACAGCCCCCCTTCACTCCCATGGGTGCAGAGATACAGCCTCCTCTTGTGTCGCATGCACTGACTCCCTTTTATAGGTAGTGCTGACAGGACAGACATCTTGCAATAATTATCCTTCAGAACCAGATTCCCCAGTTCCAAATTCAGCAGCTCTGACCATAGTGTCGCATCCTCTCCCCCACTGAACACCATACTGCCCCACTGAGAGAAACTTGTACTGCCTTCAACTACAACCCAATTGTGCCACGTTATAAACACCTGGATGCGGCTCAATTTAAATTACACACTAGACAAGAGCAATATGCTGCCTACAAAAAAAAAGTACAAAGTGTAATATCTTATCTGTAGCGTGTCCTTGCATATGCAGTGCCATGGTCTGTGCTACTGGTCTGCAGCCTGTCCTCATATGTGCATCGCCATGAACAGTGCTGTTTGTCTGCAGCCTGTCCGCATTTGTGCTGTGCCACGGGCTGTACTATTGGTCTGCAGCGTGTCCTCGTATGTGCAGTGCCATGGAGTGAGCAATTTGCCTGCTGCCTGTCCTGTTCTATGCAGTGCCTGGGGCTGTGCTGTTGGTCTGCAGCCTGCCCTCGTATGTGCAGTGCCATGGAGTGGGCTATCGGTTTCCAGCCTGCCCTCGTATGCACAGTGTAATTTTCTTTGCAATTGGTCTGCAGCCTGTCCTCATATCTGCAGTGCCAAGAAGTGCACTGTTTGTCTGCTGCCTGTCCACATATGTGCTGTGCCACAGGCTGTACTATTGGTCTGCCGCCTGTCCTCATATGTGCAGTGCCATAAAGTGTGCTATTTGCCTGCTGCCTGCCCTGTTCTATGCAGTGCCTGGGGCTGTGCTGTTGGTCTGCAGCCTGCCCTCGTATGTGCAGTGCCATGGAGTGGGCTATAGGTTTCCAGCCTGCCCTCGTATGCGCAGTGCCATTTTCTTTGCTACTGGTCTGCAGCCTGTATGTGCAGTGCCATAAAGTGTGCTGTTTGCCTGCTGCCTGTCCTCTTCCATGCAGTGCCTGAGGCTGTGCTGTTGGTCTTCTGCCTGCACTCGGGCGTGCGTGCAGTGCCATGGAGTGGGCACTGTTGTGTTAGCCATGTCATGTCCGCCTCTTACAGCACATCAAGGTTCCTTGATTTTCCAGCTATGTCTGAGCACAGCCACGTTCCCCTTTCGTGCCGTCAAACACTCGTAAGTATTGCGCAGGCACTCAGTAATTGGTCCCAACAAAGAACAATCCCAACTTTTACCAGTATGTTAATATTTCAGCCTCTTGCCCTTTAGAAGCTGTGTGCTCACAGCCTCTGAACAATCTGGGCGAAGCCCGCCATGCTTAACTTCTGTTCCAAGCCCATTCCAACCCTGAGCACCGTGGCTGTGCAGTCTCTCTTCGTCAATCGATTCCTTGTGACCAGAATCTGAACTTTGTTCTCGGTTGCTGTACCCTTACAAAGTGAAATATCTTGTACCTTTTGGCCCCTTGTAAACAGTCCCTTTTTTGTAATTCAGAGATGGGCGCTCTCCTGTTTCCAGCTATTACGGCTGTCCACGCAGTTCAGGTGGTGACGTATGCGCGTACAGCCAATTAAATGGCATCATTTTTTTGTGCCTGCCGGGAGACCTGTTTTTACGGCCAAAATAGTAAATATCACGGCTACCGCGCTTTTCAGCCGATTTCGCGATTATTTTGTGAATCGCGAAATCGCGAAATGCTGGACGGTCTGTCCAGTGCGTCAGTTTGTAGAGCCCTGCGTCACATTATACCTGCACCAGGTATAATGTATGCAGGGTAGGCATTCCCACGCAAAAAGAATTGACGCAGGGCTTTTACAATGGGACTCGCCTTTGTGTTCTGATGCGTTGCAGGAGTTGCGTCAGTTTTACGACCAACTCCAGCAATGCATAATTTTTGCGCCAACAGATGCGTTCTAATTTCAGACGCATCTGTTAAATCCTTGCTCCATGGACCCCTATATTGTAAATACAGCGCATCCATGGTGTCGCAAGGACATTTGGCGCAGGCACAGGGAAACTGACGCATCGATGCCGATGCGTCAGTTTCTTGTAAATAAGGTCCATAGGGGCAAATTTACTAAAAACGTATGCAGCACATCAACCAGAGTTGCTGCCGGCATTGTGTGAAAATGAGAAAACAGGACAGGTCCACATATACTAAGATATGGTGCTGTTCCTCTCTCTCCATGCGCTGGAGCACTTTAGGCTGCCTTTTGCCACACACACACCCATGCACCATTCTGTACCCTTTCAGAGCAAGATACTATGCTAAGACATAGTATAAAACTTTTGCAAGCTGGATAGTAAATAGTTTATCAAGAAGTGACACTGGTTTGCGTCATTTTTGGTGACTTTGCACCAGCGCTAAGCTCTGTTAAATTTGGCTGATAGTTCAAAAATTCATCTCCGCATCTCCATTCATCACTTCAGTGTCACCACCACGTTGTCGTTTGGAGATTGTGACTCTGGGAACATTACAAGTGCTGTGCACGCCCTACAGATACAGAATAGTAAAAGCTTTTAACCATCCTACCACCTGTATCACCAAAAAAGGTTCCAGCTGACAGTGTGAGGTAAACAGGCTGTCTTTGAAATATCTGCGTTGAAGGATTGCGATAGTTAGAGTAGACCTACCCACCTTCAGATACAAACAGGCTCCCTTCACTCTCCGGAGACTTCACATTATACTCCAGACAGATTACAAAGCGCGATTTGTTACCTCTGATCCCAGAGGAGAGAGGAGGGGCACATGTCTGTCTGCATCTGTGTCCTCCAGGCACTGGTGCAGCAGCCCTGGTTCTTGGGGACTTTGGCCTAAGTGCCTCTTCCCTGGTGTGTCTGTGATTGCTAATCGGTGTTCCTCAGAGCTCTCTCCTGAAAATGAAACAGAGATGTTTAGCAAGACATCCCCGGTCGGTAGGACTGTCGCGTCACTCTGGTTGTCATGCATTGCACACAAAAGGTGACTGGAGGATGCTTGCAATAAGTTTAAGCGCTGGCAATCACTTGGGGTAGCATTCCAACCCATCCTTCTTTTGCCCACCATACCACCTCAGTTTGCACCCAGCTATATACAAGTCAGTCTTGAGTCTTCTCAATTAGGAACAGTGCAACCCGAACTACCATACCATGTCCTTAATGACCTAGACACAAGCAACCCAAGACTAGTTCCGTCCTGATTAGGGCCCGACAGTCAGGTGTAGCTTGGTTCCAGTGGCAAAATGAGCACACAAAGAACATCCATTCATAGCTCTATGGTAGTGTAATCCAAAGAGGTCTAATTTCTCTCGATGAGGACCTGGACCATGACAGATTTTCATAACATGTGTAGATGACACATTTACATATAATCAATCTAAATTGAACTCTTTTGCATAGATTGTGGTTATTCTGAAAGTTTGACATTGAACCAACCCTCCTCGCCTATCTGTGGGCACTGCGAGTAGCAAGTGGTCCTAGGTGTACCAGATACTTTAAAGCACGTACCTTGGTCTGTGTTTTTAAAGATCTTCAAAATGTAACTTTCAATAATATTTGGCATACCCACCATAAACATTATTACTTCACTGTGCAATCCAAATGGAAGAAGGACACATAGGCCCTCAGCATAACTGAGAATTGTCAGAATGGATTCACCTCCGCACCCCAACAAAATGGCTCAGTGAGTTAACTGCTTGCTGCTGACTCTATGTGTGATCTGCTGGTCATGAGTTCTAAGCTTTGAAAGGATAACTTAAGTTAAACCTTTGACGCCGAGTCATGCAGATGTGGCAATCACAAGCTGACATCTCAGCAAGGCGGACTCACCCTTTAATCCTTCTGAGGTTGTTAAATTGAGTGCCATTAAATTGGGTAACAACACTTATTTGTAATAATTTGCCAGAAAAAAACTGCTAAGAGCTATATATGCAGGTTATCAACTCCGCTTTATGACTTCACTTTCTTTCCTCCCTGGTAGGTCCCAAGAAATTGGCAGGAGGGTGATGGAGGTTGCAGATGTAAGCTTTACTCTAGACTTGAACTGAGCTCATTGCTTTATAAGTATAGGTGGGAGGGGCTTCGGGGAGGTATTATTGATGTTCAGGTGAAGAGCTGTATAAAAAAGTCATCATTTTGACAGGACCTTAATTTGTGGACCAATGTCATAGGAACTTCTATGGCTATTATTCTTTTCAGTTACCTTTTCTTCTGGCTGCACATCCTTGCGGAGAGGTTCTTGGCTGTGGCACACCACCAAAACTCTTCCTATATAGCCACATCCTACCAACCAAGCACAATGGATATTGTAACCTATACTCCCCTCTAAAAACACTTGAGGCATTGCCAGCGGTATGGGCACAAAACGGCAAGGCTGACCTCATACTGCTTCCTGCTAATGCAGCCTTCAACGCAGTGTCTCACGACATGTTGATCCCTAGACTTCAGAAACTTGGCATCTCCAATTAATCTTAAGCTTTGAACTCCTCTTTTCTGTTTGCTTGAACACAAGCTGTCCATCATGCTACCTTCTGCTCTTCCTCCAGCTCTCTTGTCGCTGCCATTCTTGTGAACTCTTCTCTCAACCCTACTCTTTAGATCTGGTTTGACAGCACAGGCGTCACCGAGCTTACGTGATCAACAGAAAAAGAGCTTTAAGAAGCACTACTGGAGAAGGGCTTTGGCTCTTACACATTAATTACCTTAATTACAGCAATTGATTGGGCTGAAGTTGTGTTGTTGCGCTGAAAAAGAGTACTTCGGATTAATACACTTTTATTTTTTTGGAAAGCATGTGCTGAATTCATTAAGCCTCAAGTGGGTATGGTGACAAGCCAATGTTGCCATTTGTCAGATGCCATAGGTTTGATATTTTATTATGAAAAGTTACGACGAAGGCAGTAAGCTTGATTTATTTATTGTGAGAAACGTATGTTAAAGTCAATGATCTTTAAGGGCGCATTGTTAGTACACTGTGGTAAAGCCTCTACACAGGTATTTTGTTACACAGAATCTCGCAGATTACCATAGCAAGCAGTGGTTTTGCTGTTGTTTACCCGCTCTGTCATACCCTTTGGGAAAGAAGATTTACATTGTGAGAATCCCTGTTGTTTCCACTTAGGATGGGGTGTGCATTGTTTGGCCTACAGTAATTGCACACATATTTGTAATTTTGGAACTGTATGCCAATGTTTGCCTTGTTGAAAAACATAAAGCCGCCTGAGCTAGTTATGGTGACAAGCCAATGATAAACTACACAGGCTTGATTTTTCATTGAGAAAACTTAATTTAAATGCCATATAGGCAGTTAGGCCAGACAGTTGAGGAAAGGGGGGCAGAGCCCATTGTAGCTGTCAAAATATTCAGTGATTACTTTATAGCTAATCTCTAAAAAGTCGACCTTGTAAGGCAATGATGGACATCTCCACCCAACAAAATAGGGGTATGTTATATTCATTTGTTTATCTTTCATAACTGACGTCCTCGCCAGTATTTCTTCCCTTGTAATTGCACCTTGCGCCTCTGTTTGTTCTGAGGTGCACTGTGTTCCATTGTTTTTATTTAACTAATGTTCTCTTACTGTCAGTTCTTCTTGTGCTGTGCTCTTTGTCAGAAGCATAATGAATTCATCTTGCGTACCCTCTTTTTGACTTCTTTAAAGGTGAGTTACCTGGGACCTGCAATTCCAATAAGACAGAGGAAAGATCTGACCAGGTACAGGGAGCATATTTGACCTTGGATAGCCAGTGTATGATTTTTAGGATTAGAAACCAACAATCAATTCTTGAATAGCAATTGTGTACTGAGGAGTGAAATGAAGAGGCAGTCTATAACCAGCTGCGGCCGGCACAGGTAAGCGCGGTGGAGCGGGGCACGGCAGGGAAGGAAGCCGACAGACGACGGAATAGGTATTCTTTATTTATTTAATTATACGTATTCCGTCATCTGTCGACTTCCCCACACTCCCACCCTGCCCCGCCCCCGCCCCACCGCGCTTACCTGTGCCGGCCGCTGCTGTCTATGACAATACTCCAATAACTGCTTGAGGGGGTGAGCTGTTCTAGAGTGATTGGGATTTCTATGGCCTGTCTTATCCAACGTTACAGCTATTGTAACATTAAAATCTCCAACACATAGAACTTCGGAAGAGCCATATTGATGTAGAAGGTGATATAGATCATCAAAGAACTTGGGTGTCTCCACATTTGGTGCATATACATTAACTATAGAACTATAGAACACAGTTGGTCCTATAGTAGGCTGATGAACACAAGTACTCTCCCATCAGGGTCAATGTATATATCTATTAAAGTAAAGCTGCTATTTTCTTGATATGGATAGCAACATAACTAAAGGAGGTAAAATACCTGCAAGGCCCTTAATTTTAAGCAAAGGTCTGGGACATTTTGGGGTCAAGATGTTTTACTTGCAAGAGTGCAATTTCGATTTTCAGTCTGTCTAGGTATGCTAGTGCCAAACATTCTTTTTTGCAATATTAAGACCCCATACATTCCAGGATATACAATTTTAGTCTGTGGAATAGCATTCAATTACTAAATCAAGAATAACCATATAGCAACAATAGGGTAATCTGCAACAATGTTAATCAACAGAGCAAAATTCAGTAGCTCCAGCATACCAACCAGGACCCCCACATACCCACACTATATGAATGTAGCACAGCATACAGTCAGGCATGACAAACTGTATTACTCACAGAATGGAAAAGAGCTGTTGTTATACAAAAACAGAGGAATTCAGTAGTTATAGTTAGCTGAGCTAACTATAACTTACGCCCCCACAATGCACTGCTTATAACCTCACATATTACATCACTCATGACATGGCAAGTCACATCAATCATTACATCACTGATGACATCTGAAATGACATCACTGATGACATCTCAAATGACATTACTAATGACATCATCCAGTGATTCTGAGTGTTTTCTAAAAGTTACTGAGTGGTAAACATGTACACTAAGGTAAGTGGCTGTAGGAGGGCCTGTATGGGTGAGTGAGTCAGTGAGTGAGTGGGTGTGTAAGTGGTGTATAGAAGAGTGAGTGGGTATGTGAGAGACTGTATACATGAGCGAGTGGCTGTGTGAGTTTTTGTATGGGTGAGCGAGTGGGCGTGTCAGTGGCTGTAAATGGTGAATGAGAGGGTGCATGAGTAGCTGAATGGGTGACTGAGCAGGTACAGAAGTGTCTGTATGAGTCAGTAACAGGGTACATGAGTGACTGTATGGGTGCATGAATGGGTGTGTAAGTGTCTCTACGGGTGAGCGAGTAGGTGAGTGAGTGGCTGTATGGGTGAGTGAGTGGGTGTGTGAGAAACTGAATGAGTAAGTGAGTGTGAGAGAGGTTGTATAGGAGAGTATGTGCTTGTCTCAGTGACTATAGGTGAGTGAGTACATCTGTGATATCTATGGGTAAGTGAGTGGATGTGTGAGTAACTGTATGGGTGAGTGAGTGGATATGTGATTGACTGTATGGGTGAGTGAATAGGTATGTGCTGGTCAGTACATAGGTGCATGAGTGGCTGTATATGTGAGTTACTGGTTGTGTTAGTGGCTGTATGGGCGAGTTGATGTGGTAGTGGCTCTATGGATCAGTTAGTGGGTGTGTCACAGTTTTTATGGGTCTGCAAATGGGAATGTCAGTGGTTGTGTAGGAGTGGGTGTATGATCTGGTATATGGGGTGTAACTGGATGTGTGACTGGTTCTGTGAATGATGTCAACCTTTTACGTCATCAGTGATGTCATTTCAGATGTCTTCAGTGTTGTCATGAGTGATGTCACTGACCATGTCATGAGGTATGTAATATGTGAGGTCATAAGCAGTGCATTGTGGGGGCGTAAGTTATAGTTAGCTCAGTTAACTATAACTGCTGAATATCTCTGGTTTTGTACGAGTGAAATGTAAGCCTAACTATAACGTTCTTGTAACCTTTGTTTTTTTCAGTGAATTTCTACGTTTTTTAAAATTTCTATTTCCTAACTATAATCTCCCTGTAATCTTTGTTTTTTTCAGTGAATTTCTAATGTTTTTTAAAATTATTTTTCCCAACTAGTGGAGAAAGGGGGCGGGCCTCACAGAAGCTCTCAGCAATCCCGCTGGGTGGACTTACTAGATGTGTTCTTAACCCCCAAGGACCCTCAGCATCCAAGGGGACTTAATCCCCCAACAAGAAGTGCACCAGGGGGCGTGTTTGCAGAGTGGTGGGGAAAGAGGACGGGGCCTCCCACAAACTCTCAGCAATCCTACAGTGTGGGACTTACTGAAGGTAATAGGAGGGGTTGTTGGCCCCCAAGGACCCTCAGCAGCCATGAGGACTTCAACCCCCAACCAATAGTGAGCCAGGAGGATCGTTTGCAGAGTGGTGGAGAAAGGGGCAAGGCCTCCCACAAGCTCTCAGCAATCCAGCTGTGTGGGACTTACTGGAGATAACAGGAGGGGTTGTCAACCTCCAAGGACCCTCAGCATCTAAGGGGACTTCATCCCCCCAACCAGTAGTGCGCCAGGAGGAGCGTTTGCAGAGTGGTGGAGAAAGGGGTCGGGCCTCCCACAAGCTCTCAGTAATCCCACTGTATGGGACTTACTGGAGGTAACAGGACGGGTTGTTGGCCCCCATGGACCCTCACCAGCCAAGGGGACTTCATCCCTCAGGAAGTTATGCTCCAGGATGTCCCTTTGCAGAGTGGTTTAGAAAGGGGACGGGTTTTTAAATTCTTTTGGAATGAGGAGGGGGCTGAGTGCCCCCCCTCCCCAGGCCATCCCCCAGAGCCTGGCCTTTTTCATAAACTATATATAGATTTATAAGGGGAGGGGGGTGCTTGGCCCCCCTCCCCAGGCCTATTTCAGCCCTGGTGACCCCATCCCCGGGGCCTGGTCTTTTTAAAAAAAAAGATTTATTAGGGTGGGTGTCACTCCCCGGGCTGATTTCGGCCCTGGGGGACCACATCCCCCGGGCCTGGCCTTTTTAAAAAATATTTTATTTATTAGCGGTGGGGTGCCACTCCTCGAGCTGATTTCAGCCCCAGGGGCCCCATCCCCTGGGGCCCAGCCTTTTTTAAAATATATTTTTCTTAGGGGAGGGGGTCCACACTGCATCCCTCCCTGGGCTGATTCTGGCTCCGAGAACCCCATCCTCCGGGGCCCAGCCATTACACTATGGGAAGGGGGGCCACTGGGTACCCCTCCCTGGGCCGATTTTAGCCCTGGGGAACCCATCCCCCGGGGCCCAGCCTCTCTATTCTGGGTGCCCCAAGGCACCAAGTGACCTATGTGGGGACCGCGGGTGGAGCCTCAAGGCCCTCGCGGTCCCTGCCGGCTCCCCGCCTCCTGCAGGAGCTGGCATTGCTGTGACAAACAGGAGGCTGCTGTCTGTCAGAGCAAGGTTTTCATCTGTTTCTCTGCACACATATTTGCGTGCAGAGAAACGGATGAAAACTCCGCTTTCTGCAAGCCGGAGCTGTTTGACAGATCTGGCTTGCAGAAAGCAGAGTTATGTTTGCTTTTGCTTGGTGGGAGCTATTAGCTTCCACCAAGCAAAAGTAAACAGCTACCTCCTGAGGGTGGGCACCTCGGGAGGAAGCAGGAGCCGGCCCTGGGGGGTGGCAGTCCCCAGGGCCATCCATGGCTTCACGAGGGGGGCCGCGCAGCCCCCCTCCAACATACAAGTTAGCCCCCAGGGAGAGTTTGGCAGCTAATCAAAGCTCTGCATTTCCCTGTACAAGCTTGTCTTTTTGTGTTGTCTTCGCAGTCACAGATATCATTAACTTTTTTTTTAACTTCTCAACAACTACTGATCAAATTTACACCAAATAACTGAAATCGTAATCAGTGTAACCAAATCTGCCTTTCTGACAAATTTGGTGTAATTCCGTTCAGTGCTTTGGACTGCAGCTTTGACTAAAGGTCCTTTAGGAATTAACATGGGAAATGCTCCTTTTTTAGACCCCCCCTTTTTCTCGGACCCCGCTTAACAGATCACCCCGGAACTTTCCATGCCCAACAAGAATCACCGGAGAACTTTTTGGGGAACATTTCATGAAGATTCGTCAAACGGCGCCAAAGATATAGGCAAGTCAAAAAATGCTTTTCCTATGGAGACATTGTCCTAACTATAACTACCTACTGGTGACCGTCAGTAGGTAATAAATATGTTTTTTTAACCAATGGGAAGGCTGCAACTCCTGCATTGTTATCGCTGCGGCCGCCATGTTTTTCTGACATCGCACCAACACCACAGATACAATCATCATGGGCTTGACTGCCCTCTCCTGCTCCACTGCGCTTGGGGTGCCAGTTCTGACGCCATGTCGACATGGCTTGCCACTCTATATTGGTGCAGCCCCAAAAGTTCAAAACAAGCTGTCACATCTCACCACGTGCGGAGTCACCAAATTCTTGTGCTAGAGTTACACCCCTTGTCACGGCCGCTGGATGAGAGAGCCAGGAAGTATGCATAGGCGTCCGTACATCACAGGGCGTCTTTGAATTTGAATAATTCTCGACCTTCATTGGTCGACGGAAGGCTTCCTTGAGTGGCGGTTCAGAGGTATGGAAATTGCATCCCACCTTCCACCTCCGAACTCAGGGAGGGTGCGTCCGCATACGCGAAGGCAGGGTCTCGCCTATTTCACAACAACTAGAAGAATCAGAGCACTCACGGGGTAAGAATTCATTTATTAACAGCAGCAGATGCGGTTCGCATAATTGCCTTCCTCGATGCTTAACATATATATATATATATATATATACAAATTATTAAAATTTTGCTAAACAAAAACAAAATCCCTTCCGTTTTTCCCATCTTCCCATCCCTCCTCCCTCTGACTCATACCAAAGCTTTCTGACTCCCAAACGTCCTTCTCAAACTTTCACTCCTCCTTTCTAGCCGTGCCATACAACTAACAAGCACACAGAACCGCTAACCACAAAAACAACTTACTACTTCCCCTTTTCAAACCCAGTCTTATCATTCCATACCTACTCCAAACTCCTCTTTTCAAATCCATTCCTGTCATTCCATACCTACTCCAAACTCCTGTTTTCAAATCTGGTCCTACCATTCTTTCCCTACTCCAAATTCTACTAAACATACAAGAAATCAAGACTGCAAACCTAACACAGCTAATGCACAAGAACAACCACAAAAAAATGTACTAGCCTGCTAACTACAAATCTTGGGTTCTGGAGTAGTGTGCTACTTGCCAGAAAAGCTCTTCAATGGCTTGTCAGGGGTCGTAAGCGCTATATAAATACATTAACAATTACTATTACAATTAATGTATGAAAATACAAATCAATACAATAAAATTGCCAGCCTTTTGTAGGCTAGGAGATGGTCTCACATACTTTCTGTCCTTTAAAAAGCTCTTTGAACCATGTTTTCTACCGAAGACTGGAGAGGTCGATGCTATTGTTTTCTCCTCCATTTTTGCAGGCTGTAGGTGCCTGGAACAACTGCAATGAAACAGCTCTTTATTATCAAAGTTCCACCTTTACCCCGACCAACCTGAACTCTGTTTATGGGTTTGCAGACTTACCTATGAGCCACAATCGTTATCTTATATTTTAACCCTTAAGCTCCATTACCCCACCATCTACCTTATAACTTTCTTTTTTTATTGTCTCTTACAAAACTTGTAATTGTTGCTCAATATTCAGTTTCTCAGTCATATATAAATAATAGTAATAATAATAATGCATAAAAGACTTCTTGCTATGCATGACTCTCAGAGGGGCCTATTAGCATGAATGACTGGATTCTAAATCCAGTAATTTGCTGCTATGATGTAGCAACGGTGGGTAATGTTACTTTTTAACCACAGCTGCAACGTCATAAAGGAATTCCAAGCTGCTCTTTCGGGTCTCTCTGAGAGCTCGTCAGAGCAGCGCTGGGAATCAGTTTGCACAACTTCTCTGGAGGAGAGAAGGCAAGCCTACTGCATACTGTGTTCTTCTTTTGTATGCTGTTGCGATGTATTTCCGTTTACTCCATATGTAATTGCAGCTGTGCCAGCTCTGTGCGTCCACTTCTCCCCATTTGTGTGGCGCCCTACCTTGACTACCTCTGAACTATTTGTCCACATATCCTATCATATATTGTATGCTATTTTTATATAGTGTCACTGTGTATTTTTATTTACTCCACATGTATCTCATGTTATTGCTGCTGTGATATCTCTGTAAAGCGCTCTGATACCTATGGGTCTAGTTCGCGCTATATAATACTCGAGAAAATAATAATAGGATGGAACAGTGCCTAGGAAGTCTTTTTAAGTCTTGTACTTTGCCATTGAAAAAATTAGGTATTATAAACTTTCTATATTGGTTTGTGTAATCAAGGCAATCGCAGAGGAACAGGTTTGGGCTGGCTCCTGGGCCAAAAGCAGAGATGTCAAGGGTGAGTTTCTTCTAAAACCATTCAAGTGTGGCAGAAACCCATCAGCTGGGTGTGTGAAGTTTCCTGAGTACTGTGTAGGACTTACAAGCCAGGCCTAGTAAAGATCTTTCTGCTGGTACGGAAAGAGGTCCTATCTGCACACATAGTAGGTTAATGTTAGGTGGTGGGGACGTATTTTTCACATTTGAGCTCCTCTTCCATCAATGCATGGCTGATGGTACCTCTATACCCAAGAGAGGTAGATCCATGTCAAATTTTTCAGGATAGGCACCTGAAATAAATTTACATTCAATAAAACTATAACACTGGACTTAAATTCACATACAATGGATCTAAAAAGGAATCATTTAAATAGTCATAGACATGCCTCTGACAGAGTCACCCTGGAATGTTAAAGGCTAAGGGTTCTGAAATTTCCAAGGGTCAGGGTGGGTCAAACCAAAACTGACAAGACAAGTTTCATTCATAGTGTGATTAGAAAGAGTGAATACGAACAAAAACTTGAATGTAACAATATGCTATGTTTGAACAAGCTTCTTTAAAGAGGTCCACTGTTGTTAGCTAAATGTTTTTGTGAAGAAAATTCTTGCCTGAGTGCTGCAGTTTCCCGAAATGGCCACTGTGTTGGCTTTTGATTGGCTAGCCAGCTCCACAGTTTCAGGTTTGACAACCTGGTATTGTTTGGCGGATGGCCTCTTTTTACTTTTGATAGTGCGCTGGTACTTAAGCCACAATCTTTTAGTAAAGTCGTCAATGATTTTTTCCCATTGGTCTTATAGACAGACCTTTGCTGGTTGACTTGAAGCACTGTAAGGGAAAAGACATCATTAATATAGTTCTAGCTTGTAAAGCCAACGTGACTCCAAAATAAGGGCAAGGAATCGCCAAATATGGTTAAAGGGATTTTATTTTGGATCACTAAACAATCCAGTACATAAGCAAACCGAATATAAGTTCACGAGATACAGCAACTCAGCAGACAAGCTGAAATATCTCAGTAGATTGAAGTGTAATAAAATGAGATACAGAATAGTGATAGCCATATCAATAAAGAAACAAATTAAAGCAAACAGGTGTTCCATAAAGAAACTTCCCTCCTCTCTTCTAAACATAAGTTAGCTATAGGGATATTTACCTAGGGTCTATATTCCAAGAGTATAGAAGGTGTCAGCTTGATCAGATTTCAGTAGAAGTATTGGAAAAGAAATGTGTTTAGCCTAAAGCTTCACACTTGAAAGAATAAGGCAAGTAGAGAGGTCTGTCCCTCTCTAAGTCTAAAGAGAATCTGCAGTTCTTACTGTGAGAACACCAATTAAAATAATAGGAGATTCAGAAATGTCCTTATCTCCTTTCACACCACCAGGAACCAACCAATCCGTTACTTGAGAAGAGTATCTGCAACATTCCTTCAGTTTCCCATCGGAATTTGGGCTGTAATTTGCAACCTTGAACATCACTCCGTCTTGGTACATGAGGTACAGAAGGCGTCTTTTGACCATTAATTCTCCACGTTCACTGCCAAGTTCTTCCCTCCAGGCCTCACTATCAGCAGTCTAATACAAACAATAAGCCTTCCCCTAACTAATGAGAATCATGATAATGCACTTGCGAAAAGAAGGGAAGAACATGCTGGCAAAGCTAAATGCACTCCACTTGAGGCCTGTAGTCAACAGTTAATATGAACTGCGAATACACATACACATGTATAATGTCAAGAATAAATGTAAAACGTGAATAAAATTACATGATTATGTGTTTCAACTGAACATAAGTGTACACGTATATAAATCTCTAATCCCTAGAATGGTCACAGTTCATTAATATGTTTAAATGTTTCACACACATGAATAAAGTTAAGGTACAAAGTGAATATAATGTCAGTTTTTAGTATATAATTGCAAAATTGTGACAAATAAGGGTTGAGCCTAAATTGCGCTGCTTTACTTTCAAACGTTTGCTGAGATTTTTCTTTTCTGTTCCATGCCTACCTCCTCTATTCACTTCCCAAAAAGTAGACATCCTTTCCTTTGATTGTGAAATCCGATTATCTGTATCAAATTGTTAGATTTGCCTTCAAAACGTTTTTTTATGCTCAAGTTAATTTTGGGCATAAATGTTTCCAAGTGTGTTGTGTGAACGTTGACTGTTTGGGGGTTTAAATGTTTACAAATGTGGTGTTATAAAAGTATTCTGCTGCTGCAAAAAACTGCTTCCTGTAATGTACTAGGTTTTGAACTTGCTTCTTCAAAGATGACACCCATTTGGTATCCTGAGCATTGCTGTTTACTGAAATGGCCAGTGGGCTAGCCTATGATTGGCTAGCCTGACCCATCCGAGTTTGTCATGAGGCAGTGTTGTAACCTTTTTCTTCACATTTACCAAGGGGTTCTATTTCCCCGGGCATACTTTGGTTAAGGGCGTCTAAGGTAAAGAGCAACTCCGTGAAGCAACTCCCCTGTTTGGGCCTGGAAGAAACTTGGGTCAGAACCCATGCTCCTGCAACAGCAGGTCACATCATTCCCAGCAAGAACTCAAACGTCCCACCCTTTTCAAGACCTACAAAAAGCAATCTTCAAGTGCCACCACAAAGAGCTTGGTAATGTCAATCATACAACTTTTGTAACAATAAACTTTTCTGTGTCACATATTTATTTATTTTGAAAGTTATATATAGCGTGAACATTACCCTTGCGGGTATCAGAGCGCTTTACAATTGTTAGGAGAGCAAAGGCAAATTAAATCAATAATATAATAGTCGAGAAAAATACAGGATAAGGCAGCACGCAGATAAGGGAGGGTACAACACACTATATATCAAAAACAATAACATAGCATGAGAGCAGGAGTCATGAGTGTCATTGACATGTCATGAGAGATACGAAGGGAGGAGATCCCAGGATCTGGGGCAGAAATTTGTTCATAAGTAGTACTTTGATTTCTTTCTTGAAAGATGCAGTTGAGGGATTCAGTCTGATTTCAGGGTGCAAGGCATTCCAAATTCTCGGGGCGATCCGAGAGAAAGCTCAGTTGTAGGTTTTCTTTTTGAGGAATCTCTGAGGTTTCAGCAGTGAGGTGTTAGAGCTTCTGGAGGATCTGCCGCCATCAAAAAGTTCTAGCTTCTGAGCGAAGTATCTCGGGGTATATGTATAGACTAGTTTCTCTGTCGCTCTTGGGTGGCCCCATGGGCTTTTTTGTTGCTGACTGTGAACAGTGCACACAGTGTACTGCTCCTCTCAGTACTGGGCAGACCAAATAGTAATTTGTCTGGCTGTCTCTGACCAGTATACACCAGGTCTGGTCCCTCTTTTGCTGCTTGCGATTGTATCTGGAATTTATTCTGGTTGCTTGTAATCAGTACATGCCACATTCAGCTCATCTTTCTATCCTGGGTACGCGCAGTGGGCATTTACTTTCTGCCTGTAGCCAGTACATTCCATGTGCTAGGCCTCGATCATTCCTGGAAACAGAATTTGGCATTGATCCTGGATGGAGTTAACCACTTCATCCCTCAGACGACTGCTCTGTTATTCCTGGGAGGACCTAATGGGCATTTATCTGACTGTCTATAATCAGTGCACGCCATGTACTGCTCCTCTTTTGCTCATGCGTGGACCCTATAACCAGTTATCTGATTCTACTAGGTTGAGTCCATATTGTACTTCCTGGTGCTTCTGTTACACCTGGATTAACTCAATAGTGTCCTTCCTGGTGACTTAACATTACTCCTGGGGGCTGGGATTCTGTTGCTTCTGAGATGACTGCATATAGTGTTTCATTGATAACACTATTGCCGTACTGTAGCTATACGCTTGCATCACTGCTGTCCTGTCCGCTATTATGATCACTATATGACTGCACGTGCAATCACCTGAATGACTGCCTACTAGACAGATCGCATAACCTCTTAAGCACATGTAGTATGACAGAATATGTAATGCCGTGTAACAGCTTTATATAACAGATTGTATGACAAAGTGCATTAAAGCTACTTTTAAACTGAGTGAAAATTGTGTGACAAACAGCATGCTAAATTGTACCTCAATTTACAGATCAAATGTCGCTATTGTCCTAAATATCCCACGGAATAGTGTGCAATTCATCTACACTGCATTTCAGCACCTCCTTAGAGGTAGAAAGCACTATATAAATGCAAGTAAAACACAGCACAAAACAATACAGGGTTCCTAAAGGTGTGAAGCATCACATATAACAAAAACACACAACTTTAAACTCCATATGCAAGAAATTGCACAATAAATTTACATGAAATGCAGATTACAAAATGCATAACACGGCATGAAAATAGTATGACAGCCTGAAACCCTTATGCATGACTAAATCACTTACACTGTTCTCCCACGAAGTAGCATGCTACCCGCCTGAAAAGGTATTCAGCAACTCGCCAGAGGTAGTAGGTTCTACATAATTATCTATACCATGCCACAGTTGGATTTCAAATGGGGGAAATCAGTGGCAATGTAATCCTATGGATGATGTTCGTGAAGCCTGGATCTGTGGCGTCGGAACAGAGTTTCTGGTTCTATGCATAAATACCATGAAAACAGTGGCTTCAAAATCAGACTTCTGCAGGTACTTTTAAAGGAGTAACAATTCACCTTGCTGCCCTTCAAAGTCAAGTGTTCCTTTATGTTTTCAGGCAGTGATTTCAGTTATGGTTACTGGTGCTAGTATTTTTATGACGTTTTGGTGTACTTGCCTTGAAACTCCTCCAGACCCATCAAACTACCTGCAGGTCCATTCCCAAAGGTCAAAGTGCTCATTAACAGCCTTGGAAAGCAAGGGAGCTTGGCAGAGGTGCATGCACAAGCCATGCCTGGTGCCTGATAACTGGGCATAGTCATCTAAAATCCTACAATACCATGTGCCAGGCATCGGGGCAACAGCTGATGTCAGTGCAAGCTCATCGGAATATCCTAATGCACTTTACAATCCGTGCCATCTTAGCTCATGGGCCCGCTGGGCTGTTGCCCAAGGGCCCCACGAGCATAGGGGGCCCATGCAGACCAGAATTTAACACAAATTTTCTGTTAAACATTTTTATTCCTGTGAGTGGTTGTGTAGGCAGGGCACAGTGCACTGCTTTGTCCGGGGGCCTATAATGCTGTTAAGACGGTCTTGATTACAATGTAAATGCTGCGGTATTGGCTTGGGGTCCAACTGTATATGTCTCCCGAACCACATTTGCTAGTCCAGGGACCTCTCCGAGTCAACAGGCCAGGTGTCAGGATTAGAAAGGAAGCTCAGAAAGTGTAGGAACACACATTTAATCACAGGTTTTCGCCCGTCAGTTAAGATCAGAAGAGGGTAAGCATTGAAGATATGGAGTAAGGAGAGTTGGAAACTAATATGAGAACTCACTATCCTCACTTCCAGTTTAGAGGTGGGACTTCAGGGCAAGAGTGGTAGAGCTGCTATAAAAGATACAAATAGACTATGGCAAGGTGCTTTTCATCATCTCCTAATTGATTCTGCACTTACTCCTTACGTCAGCTCGTCGTCACCCATTATTGTGTGCCTATACTTTGTTATTTTCTCCCCTTAATTCCCTGTGCACTTAATCCCTTACTCTTATATTTTCTGCTTGTTCCTCTTCCCTCATCTGTTAATTCTGTATTCAGCCTTAGCTGTATTTGCTGTGCTCTCCAAAAACTCCTGGCTCTATGTGACATTTTTCAGGTTGATTGCACATCACAAGCCTCCTCAGCGTATGCAGCTGTGGGCTTGTATCCTTGTAGGACTAGGGTTAGCCACAGTAATCTTCCACAGAGTGATAGATGAGCCATTTCAATTGTTCTGTACTACATTATTTGGCTGACTTGTTTAACAGAGTCTAATAGTTTGTTTCTCTGTGTCTTTAGTCATGATTACCAAGCAGTGGTTCTGAGATGAACCAGGCTGCTGTTGGTGTCCTTCTGAACCAGGTTTGGAGGTGTCCCTTGCCACATTCTTCCCCAGGTTCCTAATTGAAGTATTAAAATTCAGTACTTCGGCTGGAACAGGTGGACCCTTGGGACTGTTGGCCCTGTCCTTTAGCCTATTCTCATAACCTGACACCAGAGAGTGAACCTGAAGTAATTCTCAAGGCGGCTGGAGGCAGCTGGATGATGTAAACAGGCTTTCCTGCAGCGCAGGAGGGTCAGAATAAAGGATATTTACCAATCCAGAATTAGTTATTCCCAGGCCCAAGCATCACCAGAGATGGTACAGATAAAATATCAAGCAGCTGGTTGTTGGGCTCCTCATATCAAGGAGCTGGCGCCGTTCCTCGCAGTTTATCTGGGCTGGACCTCACAGGTAGAAAGGTGCAGTCTGAAGTCTTCTTTAACAGGTATCAATCTCTACTCGCACATGATGTTGCAACAACATCTTGGTCTCAGGTTTACTCATGGTCTGAAAGGAAGGTAGTCACGAGCAGAGTGCTAGCTCTGGAACTCAGTCTTCTCAACAACATCTGGGTGCGGCTCCATGTTGGAGTAGAGAACAATCATGAAGAACATACTGATCACGTGACAAAATATTTATGGTCATGACTCCCCTAATCACTACTTTTACAATCTTTGAAAACTGGGGACCCCTCTAATCCCAAAGGGCATAGACACTGCTGTGTCAACGCATTCAGGGGTGATGATCAAATGTAACTCCCATACAGAGGGCCAGATTCTTCAAATTTGCAAAGCTAGGCAGGAAGAGGGGGAGAAGCGGGGGCAGTCTAGCTATTTCAATGGGCCTAGTGGGCCAACTGACACCCCCAACTACTAAATCTAAGGTATTATGGGAAAAGGAGGGATCTGGAATGTGAGCATGCAGCTCGCAATTCTGAGTTGGACCGTGGATATGTTTTGCACAAAGCCAACCACCATTTTGAAGGCCAAACACAAATGAAGTGCAGCGTACACCACCATGCACATCGAGCACACACTCATCCACAAACATACACAGGCTTGTGCATTCAACCTCCGTACATCGCCACACAAAATGGAGCTCAGGAACGCCAGTTAATGGTGAACGGATGGACGTTTTGCTTGAGGGAGGCCAGATAGCATCTCCCCCTGAATAATGCAAGTAAACAGGCCTGTACCTTTACTATACCCACACTGCCACGCACGCCAGCCGCTCAGGTAGAAATGGCCACATTTGGAAACAATTGCCCTACCGCCCCCCTAACCTCAGAGAACAGCTTTCTTAATGAGCTCGAATCATAGTCGAGCTTACTGAGGGAAAAACAACAGAAGCCAGAGGGAATCGGCACGCAAGGGCAGCACAGCTCCCCAGAGCCAGAGGGCTTACTGCCCAAACACAGACCAGGCAGAGAGAGGCCCTGGCTCAAGCAGGGACAGATGGTTCCTAGGGTCACAGTTCCTGATTCAGGGGGGGGGGTGAACCCCCTGCATCCAATGGAAAGGGGTGGCAGCCTGCAGACCATATGATAAAGATCCTCGGCCAAGCAGCTCTGCTGTCACCAGTGGGCTCGTGCCATGTATTTTATTGACTTTATTTTCATTGTCTCTTTCAGTTGATATGAATGCAGAAACATGGATACAGTTCACCCAGAAAGGATAGCAGATTCTTACACCTGAGAGCTCAGCAATCTTACGAGGGGCAGGCAGATGTAATAAGCAGCCTTGCTTCACAGAGTACACTCTCCGTCACAACGAAACATTACAAGCAGTCAGGCTTTCCCTGGGGCCTAGGCTTCACATAGCAGGGACGGTGCAAGCAGCCAGAGAGTCCCAGACAAGTGCCAGAGCGTGGTGGGCATTACAAGCTCATAGGCCAGTCTTTGCCAGAGCACGGACATTACAAGCAGCTGTGCTGCTAGAGGTCAGCCTGTGCCGGGAACATCAGAATGACACTTCTGAGATGCTGCCACGGCTCCCTTCAGCAGTGCCTGCAAACCCCTATAAATAGCAGCTGCGCCTCCCTTCCTCTCCAAAGGATGTGAGCCCTGAGCCGAGACACAGGGGGTGGGAGGGGAGGAGGGGGCGAGCGCAAGAAAGCCGACATCACAGGTGAGCGAAAAAGCTCTCTCACACAAATCTGCTTCCGCCAGCTCCCCACAAAGGGAAAAAAACATAAAACACAGACGCCTTGAGGGAAGGAGAAGTGGAGGTCCAGCGAGAGAGATCCAACCGCGCCAGGGCCCCGCGCATCCCTGGCAACGCACTGCGTGCGTCGAGGAGCAAGAAAGGGGCTACGTCATTCCAGGCCGCCGCGTGGGAGGCGTCCTAGCATTGCTAGGCCTCGCTCTCGTGAGGATAACAGCAATAGCGTGACTACAAGGATTTTCTCGGGAGTGTAACTGAGCTTGTAAATGGTTAATTAAGTTATTTGATGAACCTTTATCATGGGGACATTGCATACTACATGTCCACTACTTAAGGAGCCTGCCACTCCCTCCCAGTACGGTTTATTGCTGCAGGCAGCACTCTGTCTGCGCCCACTGACTCACTCAAGTCTGCGCCCACTGACTCACTCAACGTGAATCATCTATGAGTAGCTGAGTGTAAGAGTCGTCGGAATTCTGGTATAGTGAGCTACATAACATACCCATTTCTACCCATCGAAATGAGTCCTCAGAGGGAGATGTATCGTGTGGCATCACTACCTGTGATTTCACTTGGCTCAGAGCTAGTGCTTTTGAGCCAGTGCTTAATGTGTGAAGGTGGCGGACATCGGTACTCATTTTTGGAGACTGGGACTTATTTTTCATCCAAAGACTAAAAGAAAAGCACTGATGAAAAAGAAACTGCAAGAGCAAAAATAAAAAGAAAGTGTAAGGTGGTGGAAGAAAGAAGCATGAGGTGTAATGGAAACTAGGCAGTCTCAATTTACGGCAACCCTGGCATTCGACTGCTCTGGTAATAGGCTCCTAAGAAAATCATGGGTCTATGCAAATTATACACTGCTTAGAACCAATCACATTCCACTAGATAATTTGGGTGTTGGTGCCTCCGCCCCATTGCAGGCTTTATTTTCTGATTTAGACTACTCTTTTTATATTTCTGTACAATTGCCTTGCCTCTAAGCACTATAAGGAGTCTTGACCGTGGCACATCGGTTCTAAACGCAGAGTATATCTTCACTTCTGTTCTTCCCACTGTGGTCTCTCCACCACTCTCCTAAGTATTATAGATAGTACAATGTCAGACCCTGTTCAGGGAATGCAGGGCAGACAGAGGCTATTCAGCCCGAACTGCAGTGGTTGAGGTCATTTGCCACTTGTGTCGTGGGTCTGTCCTACTATGGCTCTGCGAACTGAGCCCAGTTCAACCCTTTCTGGACTTGACTCTCAGGACAGCGAGAGTGTGTAGTCACAGACTTCTCGTGGAGGTAGTGTGTGGGTGGGGGACAAGAGCTCAGAATTTAACAGTCACTCAAGAGACACAATAACATAAATTGAACCCAGTGCTTATCTTTTATATTATTTATGGTAAAGGAAAGTACTTTAATCCGACAACAGAACTAAATACTGCAAGGTTGTTATAAGTTGTGTTCTAAAAGTAAGGTACTAAACCTCCTCCTAGCCTGTAATTGGTCTTCCTCCCGATATGGTCGAGATTCCACTATTATCCTACCCAACACACGGTGGGGCTTATTTACAAGGCAATTGCGCCACCGGTGCGTCACTTTTTTTGATGCACCGGCGACGCAGTGTGCCTGCCCATATTTACAAGGCCATGTAAAGTCACCCTGCATGACTTTTAATGGCCTTGTAAATATGGGCTCCTTTTACGCATTCATGATTGTTTTTCTGCAGGAAAGTGTCCCTTCCTGCACAACCACAATCATCCCTGCAACGCAGGCACCCTTGACCATGGCACAAGGGTGTCTTTGTTGGAGCACAGCTGCTGTTAGTGCACCGGCGCAGGGGAGAAGGACAAGAATGTGCAGTATTTTGTAGATACAGCGCATTTCTGCCCTTTTATTTTGACGTGCAGCAGGAAGGCTTGCTGCGCTGCCATGCGTCAAAATATAGTAAAATAAGGCCCTATGATCTTAGGCAGGGATGTGGATCAGGTGCAGAAGGCTTAAATATTCTCACTGGCTCAGGAGCAACCCAGTTCAATGTCTTTTTCATTCCTTTTAGCACATAGTATCAAATGGGTATGGAAGACTCACCTGTGAGCCTCAGTTTCTCAGGCCTAGGTGCAGGCTTAGCCCTGCAGTTTATCTACTGGTTGTTTGTCACAGTCTAGGTTGGGCAGCAGATGTGGGTCGCACTCCCGGCAATGACTTCTTTCACACCGCAGCGGAAGCCTATCTTGATACAAGGTTCATGGGATGGACTCAGTGAGAAGGAACTGTGCATCAGTATCCATCTTCGGGAGAGGTGGCTGCATGCTGTCTCTGAGCAGTGGCAACTGCAGCCTCCAGGCCATATCCGTTGCAGTGGTGTTTTTGGAGCAGTTCAGCCTTTAGGCAAGCCAGGGTTCTCCGCTTCGGGTGCAATGCAGCTTTCTTCTCCTCATTGGGGCAGCGGTAGCACCAGTCTAGTGAGCATGACAGGCTGATGGGCAACACAGTAATACAAGTTCAGGTACAGTCGACACATCTCACTCATGAACTGTGCAGAGATACCTGGAGGGTCCTTCACACCATGAGGCACTTGTGGCTCCCGTCATGCCGGGAATATGCTGGGCTTCTCTTCCTGGACAGTCTCTCCTCTTGCAGGACCAGGCACACTTCTTCCTTCTCTCAACAAGCAGGCAGGCAGACCTCTAGGCGCTTTACTCTTTAAGAAGACCCACAGCTACTCCAGCAGAAAGTGGTGACTTCAGGTGATGTCCTTTCACCTGTGGGAGAGTGTCTGTCTGCCAGACGCTAGCTTTGTGTACTCAGTGGAGCACTCCCTTGGTCAACAAAAAGTTGGGATAGTAAAATAGTGAGGTGGTTTGAATCCCACTTTTAAAGACATTTTCGAGACAGGGGATGTGCATCCAGTGTCTAAGACTTCAGAACCAGTTTGTGCTGGTTCTCTTTCAATTGCAATTTCCAGGCTCCTCTCCAGACATAGCCTTTGAGCAAAGTGATGACTGACACAGCAGGTAGCAACGGGGCTGAATCCAAGCAGGATTAACCAAAATATGGACTCAATAATGTGCACCCGGCTGACATCAGCCTTCTGGAAGCAGTAGTAAGAGACAGACAAAATGGCATGGGCTGCTTAGAAATTTCCTCACATTGAACAACTGAAGCTGCTGTCCGACCCCTCACATCTACCATCTTTCAAATGTTAGTGCTTAGGATGAACTAATCAGTAGTCATTAGCTAACAAGGACCCCATTGAGGTTCTAAAGGTAGCCCTGTCTCCAGTCTCGTCACTTCAGTATCTAGAGCTCCACCCTTTAGCTACAGTAATGCAGGCAATACACTTCCACTGCCTGTGGGAAGGTATCCTCATCCTCCATCTCGTGCCATGGTAAACCAGGAGCATCCAGAATGGATCTTACTGGCCCCAGTACTCAGACTCACATAACTCACAGAGTCCACTATACATGTGACACTGAATATACATGCAGTCAACACGCACACAAGATGTCAGCACAAGGTTCTGGGTTTCACATCACAGAGGAACTTTACACAAGAGGAATCAGTAACCCAGCTGCACTCTTGCTAACAGAGAAAGAAAGGCGTGGACACACTATAAAGTCAGAAAGAAGTCACACTGCCATCTCTTTATGTGATACACCCAGAGCACGAACAGTAATCCACAGCCTACTATGAGGGCACGCTTGGTGCGCCCCTCCAGGTCACAGAAAAGGTCCTGCATCTCCCATTGTCATGTGCAGGCCAAGGCCTCTGGGCACATGAAGGTCCAAATGAAAGTCAGGATACCAATTTTACTGACCGGTATGCACTTAGGGCAAAGGTATATGTCCCGTTACCATGCAAGGACACACACATCTCCAATGCACAACAGACCCTCATCTGTTATGCACATAAGACGCAGAGCTCTAATGCACAGACCGATCTCCAGTACACATCAAAGGTATCACTAATACACAAACTTACATTTGCACCAGACATCCATGAGGCAACCTCTATTGTACATCATACACAGAAACAGTAGTTATAGATATCGTATGAGAATCAGACACAGATCTCAAATGTGCATCATAAACAGATCTCTAAGACACACCAAACACACATCACTAATGACCATCAAACACATCTGCACTGCACACCAAACATACGTCTCTTAAGCACATAATACATATTTCTAATGTGGTTCAGAAACATACATATTTAAAATGTGCATCAAACATCCCTTCTGCACCCCTGCCACACCTGAGGTTACTAGAATCATGCTTGATTGCTGGCACCGGGCACTTAGAGAGATTAAATGATATGGGAAGCTCACAAAAGAAACCCCACTATTGCATGGCAAATGGCACCCGGAGGTCTCTCAGTTGACTGGATTCTCCGAATGGGACATGAATGGGATATCTAAGATTGGTGATGTCTGGGAAAACTCAAATATCAAAACCCTTGGCCAGATGCAAACGGAGCTTGGTCTTCTTAGAACGCACTTCTTTTCATATCTCCAGATCAGACATGCACTGGAGGTATCGAGTGAGCAGCTGAAGAAATTGCAAGATATAATAACTCATTCGAATCTAAATTAATGGTGGAGTGAATGGAGAAAAAACCATCTCCTGCATATATAGAATATTCATTGCTAATATGCCGGAACCAATGCAGACTCCCAGGGATAGGTGCTAAAAAGATCTAGGCTCCGTGGAGGATGAGGACTGGATCAAAGTGAAAATGATGGCCAAGGAGTTGGTAATACCAGCGAGGCTTTGTCTTATTCAGTTTAAATTCTTCCATCGGCTTTACTTCACACCAGCACTCCTAGATAAGATAGGGAGAAACCCTAATTCCACCTGCACTAGGTGCAGAGGAGATATGGCCACTTTTATTCATATGGTGTGGGAATGGCCACCGATATCTAGTTAGTGAACGAGACTGCATGCAACACTGCCCAGAGCGGTTGGGGTAAATCTCATGACCACACTCTAAATGAAGCTACTGGGAATAATGTCATGATGGGAGGGGAATTGGGTGGGTACAAGTTGGTCGCACTAGGTTTGATGAATGCAAAAAGGGAGTTTGCTCGGTTGTGGAGATCTCCAGATGCCACAACCACATCCGATTGGTCTAAAGCGATGGACTTCTGCGCTGCTGTGGAGGAAAAGGTATATCTGGGGTGGCGCTGTCCGCAAACGTATCATTAAATATGACACCCATGGTGGAACATGTCTTAATAGGCACAAGATACAGTTGCTCATATGAGTGTTGCATGGTGACAGTAGACACTAATCGATTGCATACATTTTATGAATATTTAATAGACTATTTGTTTATGGGTTTGCTATGTACTGCTTTTGAAAATAAACTTAATAAAAGAATTATAAAAATCTCATCTGCACATCAGACAAACATTGTTACTTCATTAACACATTTGCACTGCACAAATATATGTCTAGTACTGAAACATATAAAAAAGTAATGCCACAAAACACACATTTATGAATAATAGATGTGTATCAAGACATAGCACGTCCTTTAGATAGTGCAGCTGCACTGCCAGGGTGGCAACTCCTTTTACAGCACTGAAGGTGTGCAGAGTGGGTGCCATGTTTGAAGTGCTTGCTCAGCAAACTTGTTTGTACTAAGAAAATAATCTCCCAACACAGGAGTTTGATTTCTAAATGAAAAAAATAAACAAGGCTGATGGGCAGAGAGTTCTCTACCTGTGCATGATGGCCAGTCTACATTTTCCCTGCCATGTTCTCTATGCTCTTCTAAGCAAAGCAGGACATGGGCAGGGAAAATAACTGACAGTAGCCACGCCCTCAACAGGGTGGGAAGATCATCACTGTGCTCTGGCGTCCTTTCGAGGATGGTCCATCAGATTAGAGGTTTGCACTGGCAGGGCTACCGGAGGCTCTACCTGTGTAAACCCGGTACTTCCCCCGATTCAAAATTGAGGGGACCGCACATTTAATGGGGTGGGGTGACTGCCGATTTATAATGGTACTCGCTCTGCCAAGCTCTAAAACAAGCTCTCGGTCCTTAAAACAATAACACATGCAAAACCTTCACTGAATAAAATCTACACTCTTTGGGAAGAGGTGTGGCGCAGTGGCCAGGGCGACTGAGTCCAGATCCTGAGGCTCATGGTTCGATCCCCGGCGGCAGGTCAGCCCAGCACCATGTGACTCTGGGCAATAGCTCGCTTAATCTTCCCGACGGCCCTCAGTGCCG